>CM053035.1:120651663-121948418 GCA_028564925.1 Lithobates sylvaticus | reverse complement strand
AAACCAAAGGGTCCCGAAATTACATTGCTGAAGATGGACACAGTTGACCGAATTTGGGGCCCCGTATCTCGGGCCACTTGGTGCTAGGAACCCCAAATTGATGTGTAAACCCAGTGGAACTATCACTACAACATATCCAAAGATTTGGTTCCTAGCACCAAGCACTTTTCTACAGCAGAGAATGACATTTTCCGAATCGGGGCCACTTGGTGCTAGGAACCCCATCTTTAGATATGTTGTAGTGATAGTTCCACTGGGTTTGCACACCACAGCCGAGATACGGGGCCCCAAAGTCGGTTCATAAAATGTCATTCTCTGCTACAGAAATGTGCTTGACTCGAGTATAAGCCGAGGGGGGCATTTTCATCACAAAAAAATATGCTGAAAAACTCGGCTTATACTCGAGTATATGTGTATATGTGTAAGTGCCCCTGGAAGACGTCATCTGTGACGAAACGGCGTAGGGAGGAGCGGCGTGCTGACGTCACCACACAACCAACGCGGATCCCGGAAGTAACGGGCAGCGAATTCGAGCCGGCCGGCTATACACGTTTTTAACCTATCTGCATATTGTCCTCCGTTTGACCGCCCTTGAGCCATTATCTCTTCTATCCTGAGTAACCAGCACTGCCTATTGGAAACCCTTGGCCGGGATTGAGCCACAAGCCTGTGTGACCTCTGTAAAAGGAGGTCGCACATTCTGGTAAGGGTCAGTGTGTTTTTTGGTGGAGGTGCCTTCCTTTCTCTTACCAGACCACTTCTTCCTGTTTGTGCTACTAGAAGATACACTATGGAGTTTTTCTTTCATTACATGTCCTCCGTTTGACCGCCCTTGAGCCATTATCTCTTCTATCCTGAGTAACCAGCACTGCCTATTGGAAACCCTTGGCCGGGATTGAGCCACAAGCCTGTGTGACCTCTGTAAAAGGAGGTCGCACATTCTGGTAAGGGTCAGTGTGTTTTTTGGTGGAGGTGCCTTCCTTTCTCTTACCAGACCACTTCTTCCTGTTTGTGCTACTAGAGTAAGATCACTGTGGAATTGCGGAGTTTCTGTTTACATATGACTGCCGAATTATACAGATATTTTTATACAACCACCATCATTCAAGGACTCTCTGGTTCACTGCTTTATTGCTATTATGGACTTCTGTCATTGAACCCATTTATTATTGATATGCTCTAGGAGGTGTACACTGATTATACCTACTTGGACCCTTACATTCACTTATGTTAGGTACACTTATATGTTTCTAAGTCACTACCTGTATTATTGTTTGCAGCGCAGTCATTCATTTTTATTTAGTCTTGTTTGTGTGGGTATCTCACATTTATGACTGCAGCAGCTATTTTTTGTTTGTTTTCTAACAGTTTTTGTGTTTTATGTGCACCATTCACATTGGGTAACTTTTTGGACAGTGCAGTAATCCACACATTTTTACTCGAGTATATACTGTACTGGCCTCCAACCTCCCCTCATAGCCGGTCCAACCCACGCCTGAAAAAAATACCGGCCTCCAACCTCCTCTCATAGCCGGTCCACCTGGCAGCATTGAACCAAGCTAAAGAGAAAAGCAAGCCAACCCTCAGTGAAAGGAGAGAGCGGCTGGATGTTCATACCTGGGAAAGGGGTGTTGTTCCCCCTGGCAATGCTGATGCAATGAGGTGCAGTGAGTGGGGGCATGCTGTCTCCAAGTGCCCTTTGTCACAGCTTCCAGTACAAAGTGACTTGGCCAGACAAAGGTCTTCAACAGACCTGTATGGCGTATGGTCTGAGCACTGACAGGCTGACCCCTCACCCCTTCAATTACGGTAGCAATGCTGGCAGCACTCATATGTCTATTTCCCAAAGATAACCTCTGGATATGACGCTGAGCACGTGCACTCAACTCTTTTCTGAGTGGAACCTGTCCTGTTAAACCGCTCTATGGTCTTGGCCACTGTGTTGCAGCTCAGTTTCAGGGTCTTGTCAATCTTCTTATGTCCTAGGCTATCTTTATGTAGAGCAACAATTCTTTTTTCAGATCCTCTGAGAGTTCTTTGCCATGAGATGCCATGTTAAACTTCCAGTGACCAGTATGAGAGAGTGAGAGCTATAACACCAAGTTTAACACACCTGCTCCCTATTCACACCTGAGACCTTGTAACACTAACAAGTCACATGACACCCGGGAGGAAAAATGGCTAATTGGGCCCAATTTGGACATTTTCACTTATGCCGCGTACACACGAGAGGACTTTTCGACAGCAAAGGTCCGATGGAACGAATCCGTCTGACAATTCGATCGTGTGTGGGCTCCATCGGACTTTTGCTGTAGAAAAATCTGACAGACTTTAGAAATAGAACATGTTTTAAATTTTCCCTCTGGAACTCCGCTGGACCCAGTTCCTATCGAAAAATCCGCTTGTCTGTGTGCTTGTCTGACGGACAAACAACGACGCTAGGGCAGCTATTGGCTACGAACTTCCTTATTCTAGTCCGGCCGTACGTCATCACGTTCGAATCCGTCAGAATTTAGTGTGATTGTGTGTGCCCAAGTCCGTTCATTCGAAAAGTTTGTCGGAACTCCGTCGAAAGTCCGTCGGAAAGACCGTTGGACCTAGTCCGTCGAAAAGTCCGCTCATGTGTACACGGCATTAGGGGTGTATTCACTTTTGTTGCCAAAGGTTTAGACATGAATGACTGTGTGTTGAGTTATTTTGAGGGGGCAGCAAATTTACACTGTTAGGCCCCTTTCACACTTATACGACTTGTCCCACGATTTGGGACTGCAAAGTAGCATTACAAGTCATTCCCCATGATTTCCAATGACATCCATTCATATTAGTACGACTTCAAGTCGTTCTGACTTCAAAGTATTCCCTGCACTACTTTGGTCCGATTTTGATGCCACTTACACAGGCATTCCTTGAAATCGCGGCGAAATCGTGGCAAAATCGCGGCAAAAATTGGGGCCGCGAATCGTGGCAAAATCGCGTGACTTTGAAGTTGCACAAGTGTGAAAGGGGCCTTAAGCTGTACACTCACTACTTTACATTGTAGCAAAGTGTAATTTCTTCAGTGTTGTCACATGAAAAGATATAATAAAATATTTACCTAGAATCCGAAAAGTATCGGAAATGGAAGAACTAATTCACATTGCCCACGATAACCCTACCAAATGCAACAGAAAATGGAGCTGTTGGCTACACTTCCAGATGACACCTGAATACCTTAATCTCAACAATCCACCTAACTAAAATAATCAAACGCGCACACTTGAAACAATATCCTATATATATGGACCGCCAAATCCCTATCAAACCTGGTTTATAATCTATCATTCATTTCCCCCTTAGGACTAAAGCCCCATACACACTTTCAGTTTTTCCTTCAGGTTTACCAAAACCATGTAGTAGAAGGGCCTGCCTGATTGTATACAAATTGAAACTCCTAAGGTTTGACCTCATATTATAAGGTTTTGGTCAATCTGAAGGAAAAACTCAGCAGAAAAACTGATAGTGTGTATGGGGCTTTACACTCCTAAATGTGTATCCAAAATACACAAACAAAACTGGGGTGGGAAGTCAGAGAGGGGCCCGCACCTTCCGGCCCCCCCTTTTTTTTACTACCCCCTCTCCCCTCCTTTCCTTCCCTGCCCCCTTGATTATAGCCCCTTCCCCTTTTTCCTATCCTCATACCCCTCCCTGTTGGAGATGCTTAGCCCAACTACCTACCTTCTATACATCCATGCCTATTCTGCCACATCTATTACCATCTAACACTTCAACTGTACCCACATTGAGCACGATACAAATACCCTACATTTACCACCCCTCCTTTCCTTAGAGTGGTGGACATCAGGTCGGAAAAGGATACCTAATAAACTCACCCTTTTCTTTACAACACAAGTAGCTCCCAGTAGCTCCTGTTCCTCTAATCAACGTCCCGCAAGGAATTAGGTACCTGAGACATACAAGCAATTGTAGTATATTATATCTAATATATATATATATATCTATATATATATATATATATATAGATATATATATATGTGTGTAGTGTTTTTTATGTAGTTCGTATAAGCATTCTATTTAGGCATTCTAAGACAAGTTTATTCTAGGCAGGCCACTTTGGTAGCTGTTAATCTAATTGCGCATATTAAAAGAGGGTTTGTTGCCACATATCAAAGGGGAACAGATAATGATTATCTTAATCTAATCAGTATTCACACATGTCAAAGGGGAATATGCAAGAATGTAAATTGGGGCAGCTTTATAATTACAGCTATTCACAGCTTGGGGTGATCTCCTGTCACTCTGAAAGATGGGAGCAGATCAAAGCATTTAATGGAAACGGCCAATCAAATTGCTCAGACATTCAGTGTGTGTGGGGGGATATAACAGGACGTTCAATCTGTTTAGAAGTGTGTGTTCTTATGAAGGCACCCAAGAGTCACATGTTTCCATGGGGCTCTAAATATTTACTAGCACGGTCGTGATATGAACTCTGTTGGATTTTGTCATCTGTAAGAATGTTCTGTTTTAGAAGTCAATAAATTGCTTCTCTCTGGGAGAATCGGGTTTTGCTGCGGAAGACAATACTTTTATTAATAACTACAAACCATCTAGGAACTATATATTAGATCACTACATTGGTGCCGTTCAAGAGACCAGAAGAGCATTTTCAGGACTTTGTAACAGAAGTCGTGGTGACAACAATCCGTGAGTTGAACAGAAGTCTGATGGAGACCCAAGACCTGTGCTGTGACTCTAACGTCTGGTTGTGACATAAGAGAGTCTGATCTACAAAATCAAACAAGTTTGATACCCCAGAATTATTCTCTGGAGACTGGAAACGAAGAAAAGGACTGTATCGTGTACCAGAAGACCTGAGCTGGAAGCTGAAGGAGTAACTAATGCGGTGAGTAAAATATTTCTCTTTTTAAATTATTAATAATATAGTAAAAATGCTTACTCAGTGTGAAGCTAGTGTCAGTTCTGATAAAGTTAACAGATGGGTGTTAAAATGTATTAAGCGTCATGGCGGTCCTTATGAAGTGCCAGAAAAATATAAGCAGACATGGACTATGATGAATGAATTTTTAGAGAAAACTGTTTTTGATAGCAAAATTTCAGAAAGTAAAAGAAAAGGTTGTATTGTACAGGGCTTGTTATCTTGCTGTTTAACAATGGAAAGTTCTTTGAAGGATAAGGTTGAGGAAATTACCCAGTTACAGAGTGCAGTTGATAATAGCAACAAGGTTTGTCAGAGGTTACAAAACCATCAGAATCTGAGACTGTAAATTTAAAATTGCATGCAATTACCATTGGGGAAGCTCTGCTTCAGAAGTCTAAACGTTGTAATGAATTATCAGAGGAAAATGAAAGATTGAAATTAAGAATTATGGAATTAGAGAAGAGATCTCAGGAATGCAGATATGCATCGAATCTGCAGCAAAATACAAATACAAACATTCTATCAAATGAAACAGAACCTCATATTAAATCTGATAATTCATTGCCAGCTGCACCCACTGTGACCACCACAGTTTATAACAATAATAATAATACAGGTGAAGTTCAGCTTGTAATGAAGCCTTTGAAACCAAAATAATTAGATTCAATTCTTAAAGAAATAGGAATGATTCCCTGCCACGATTTAAACAGATTTTTAAAATGGTTTTGTGACTTGCAGAATGTCAGAGATATGTACAATCTCAACCCATCTGATTTAGAACGAGTTATGCAGCATTCTATAGGGAGTAGTCTTTGGGTGAGAATTAAGCAGATCTGTACTCAGCCAATGAGGATAAGGGACATATTAATGGAATTATTATGTGTTTTGTATGGTGTACGTTCTGATGTTACTGTTCATGGGAAGATCAAACAAATGCAAAGTGAATCTCCCTACGAACTGTCACAAAGGATAACAGACATTATGGAAATATTGGTCAGTAATAATCTTGCATTTGAGCATGGTAGCTTGTTACATATGAGTATATTTCTACATGCTTTGCATGGAGATATCAAACAAAATATTTTGCTAGTTACCCCAAATCCTCATGATTTAAAAGACGTATTGTTGAAAGCAGACAATTTATGGAGAAAGTCAAATGAGCAAGCTGTCAAGATTGATTTAGCCACATTGTTTAGGACAAATACTGAACATAAAGATCAAAAGATAATGTCTTATGATAACAAACAAAGAGGAAACACCAGGTCAAATATAGGTGATATTGATATGAAAAACAGAGCTTACCAAAATCATAATAAAAAGGTGTCTAAGGCATGGATACCATTTTCTCAGTTAAAACAGAAATATGACCACTTGAAGATTGAGTATGATAAAATGAAAATGGAACATTACACATTGCTGGAACAGCTGAACAGAAATCCAGATCTGTTTTTGAATACAAGTGACATTTCTCTAGCAGTGGGGGTGATTTCGTTTCAACCTGTGGATGTTTAAATAGTCCTTTGTTTTTACTTCAAACAGTGTTTAAGGACCTTGCTAATTAGTTTTGTTGGAGAGTTTTTGTCTTTCAGATATTGGAGATACTGCATGTGAATAGCATGTGAACTGCAAGCTGAAATTACTGGCTAGCGGGGGAGAAACGCTGAATAAACAATATCATGGACTCTCTCAATATTCATCAAGCAATGGACCCTTTTTTTTTTTTTTTTTGTACTTTTTGGACTTGGACAATGGACTTTTCCCTATATTTTTTTTTTATTTTTTATTTTTCACCCTTTCCCATTTTTATTCATCAAGCCCTATTTTTTATGTTTTATTTTTTACCCTTTCCCATTTTTTTTTTAATATTTTTTATTTTATTATGTTTTATTTCTTGAACTTTATCTTAAAACCAGAGCGAAACATTTAAACCTAAAATAATTTTCATGTTACATAACATGTTACATGTTGCATATTACATATTGCATATTGATCAATATATTTGACATCTAAGGTGAGATGCTGCACAATGGCTTGGCATAGCATAAATTATAGTATGTTGGGTGGTTTTCCTAAATTTATAAGAGGGGTGAGTGAAATTCATCACTCCAGTCATGATTTGAAACTTTGTTGAATCAGTCATTGATAATATGCTAAAGGCTATGACATATATGGATGAAAAAAGACCTAACTTTACTGGCAAGATTTTCCACTGCTGCTTTGTCTGGATAGAAGATCTGATAAACGCTGATGTCAAGCTGATTCTATCTGAAAGTGGGGGATTATATGGATATATGGATTATAGATTGGTATATAGATTGGTATACCATTCAGGTGGAATTATGGACTGAATGATTCAAGTAACTGCTCTATTGTGGAGGCAATGAGGAGTCGGCCTACAGCAAATTACCAAGTACAGCAATAGCAGTTTTTTTCTGCCGTATCCAAACCTTTTGAACTTGAAAGTGAGCGCTGGTACATTGATGGTTCTTCTTACTATAAAGATGGAAGTAGAATTTCGGGATTTGCTGGTGTTTGTGCAAAAGCATCTTTAAAAAAAAATGAAAATCCTGAGCCTGGAGATGAGAATCCTGGATTTATGTGGATCGGAGCTCCCAGCACACCAAGCACACCAAGTCTACTTTCAATGAGAGATGTGATGAAGTTGAAGTTGAAAATTGAAGAATGGACTGTGACATCAGCTCGTTTTTGTGCAATATTCAAGATCTTGATGTGATATAATAAGGCCTAACAGCTATATGGGCCAAGGATGTTTACCGAATCCTTTTCCAGTCATGGTCTAAAGCTATATTATCTAATGACTTTTTCATGGGGATATTTTAGAGGCTGGTAAAGAGAGATGTAACCAGTTTCAACTTTATATTTCATATGAGCCATTGTGAAGCATCCAATACCTCAAGTCGGTAATGCTATGTTTGTTGCTTGATTTATGGGTCAGTTCTAGTAGTTAGAACGACCCAAGTGGGGGTATATGTAGTATATTATATCTAATATATATATATATAGATATATATATGTGTGTAGTGTTTTTTATGTAGTTCGTATAAGCATTCTATTTAGGCATTCTAAGACAAGTTTATTCTAGGCAGGCCACTTTGGTAGCTGTTAATCTAATTGCGCATATTAAAAGAGGGTTTGTTGCCACATATCAAAGCGGAACAGATAATGATTATCTTAATCTAATCAGTATTCACACATGTCAAAGGGGGAATATGCAAGAATGTAAATTGGGGCAGCTTTATAATTACAGCTATTCACAGCTTGGGGTGATCTCCTGTCACTCTGAAAGATGGGAGCAGATCAAAGCATTTAATGGAAACGGCCAATGAAATTGCTCAGACATTCAGTGTGTGTGGGGGATATAACAGGACGTTCAATCTGTTTAGAAGTGTGTGTTCTTATGAAGGCACCCAAGAGTCACATGTTTCCATGGGGCTCTAAATATTTACTAGCACGGTCGTGATATGAACTCTGTTGGATTTTGTCATCTGTAAGAATGTTCTGTTTTAGAAGTCAATAAATTGCTTCTCTCTGGGAGAATCGGGTTTTGCTGCGGAAGACAATACTTTTATTAATAACTACAAACCATCTAGGAACTATATATTAGATCACTACAGCAATAATTGAAACACGAATTGGGTTCAGGATTTGTATAATTGGGAATTTTTTCCGAAATTTCTTTTACGGTATATTGGTGCCCCATGTATTCTCAATGTTTATTTGTCTATAGAACTTTCTGTAAATGCTATTCTTACATATAAATAAAAGATATTGTTGGAAAAAACATCTATTTTGTGAGATACTGTATATATTTATACTGTATATAAACCTCTAATGAACCAAATGATAAAACTGTGTGAAACACCAACATTCAAAATAGCTGCTGTACATAATGACCCCAAAAAATATTAAATAATTGAAGTCTCTAATACCTCATATAGTACAGCACCGCAATATAGACTTTAAAAAAAAGAAAATTAAAGTTATCTTAACCGCTTCCCGACCGCCCACTGCATATATATACGTCAGCAGAATGGCACGGGCAGGCAAAACCATGTACCTGTACGTCCCCTTTAAATGCCTGCCCGTGGGTCGCGCGCGCCGCCAGCCCCGGTCGGGAGCTCCGTGACCCTGGTCGCGGGACCAGCGGACCCGATCGCCGCTGGTGTCCTGCGATCGGGTCACAGAGCTGAAGAACGGGGAGAGGTATGTGTAAACAAACCTCTCCCCGTGCTTCCTACTCTGCCTGTCATTGATTGGCTGTTCCCGGTCATCGGGAAAGCCGATCAATGACGTCAGACGTCAGCCCCGCCCCGCCCCCTAATGTAAAAAAACACACACGTCACAGCCCATAACCCCTCCACTCCCCCTAGTGGTTAACTCTTTCACTACAACTGTCATTTATACAGGAATCAATGCATTTAAATAGCATTGATTGCTGTATAAATGACAATGGTCCCAAAAATTTGTCAAAAATGTCCGATGTGTCCGCCATAATGTCGCAGTCACAATAAAAATCGCTGATCGCCGCCATTACTAGTAAAAAAAAAAATATTAATAAAAATGCTATAAAACTATCCCCTATTTTGTAAACGCTATAACTTTTGCGCAAACCAATCAATAATCGCTTTTTTACCAAAAATATGTAGAAGAATACGTATCAGCCTAAACTGAGGGATATTTCTTATAGCAAAAAGCAAAAAATGTTGCATTTTTTTCAAAATTGTCGCTCTATTTTTGTTTATAGCGCAAAAAATAAAAACCGCAGGGGCGATCAAATACCACCAAAAGAAAGCTCTATTTGTGGGAAAAAAAAAGACGCCAATTTTGTTTGGGAGCCACGTCGCACGACCGCGCAATTGTCAGTTAAATCGACGCAGTGCCGAATCGCAAAAAGGGGCCTGGTCCTTTGGCTGCCAATTGGTCCGGGGCTGAAGTGGTTAATAACGTGCTGTAGGCTGATAAATATTGTAACGCTAATGTAGCTCCCCATTAACCCCCTGATGGCTGTGGTACCGGTGATTGGGGGTTAATGGGCTGCCTGGCTGCCCCATGGTCTGAGACACGCAGACACCCCCAAATTCAGATCCAGGGGCGGACTGACAACTCATGGGGCCCCCGGGCAATAGAAGATCATGGGGCCCCCTTGGTCCCCACACTCAAGCCACACCTGCACAGGGAGACACGGGAGGGAGGGAGGGAGAGCACACAGGGGGACACTGTGTGTGTGTGTGGGGGGGGAGAAAGCACACAGGTGGACACTGGGGGGGGGAGAGCACACAGGGGGACACTGGGGGGGGCACACAGGGGGACACTGGAGGGAGAACACACACAGGGGGACACTGGAGGGAGAACACACCCACAGGGGGACACTGGAGGGAGAACACACACACAGGGGGACACTGGAGGGAGAGCACACACACACAGGGGGACACTGGAGGGAGAACACACACAGGGGGACACTGGAGGCAGAGCACACACACACAGGGGAACACTGGAGGGAGAACACACACACACAGGGGAACACTGGAGGGAGAGCACACACACACAGGGGGACACTGGAGGGAGAGCACACACAGGGGGACACTGGAGGGAGAACACACACAGGGGGACACTGGAGGGAGAACACACCCACAGGGGGACACTGGAGGGAGAACACACACACACAGGGGGACACTGGAGGGAGAGCACACACAGGGGGACACTGGAGGGAGAGCACACACACACAGGGGGACACTGGAGGGAGAACACACACACACAGGGGGACACTGGAGGGAGAACACACACAGGGGGACACTGGAGGCCGAGCACACACACACACAGGGGAACACTGGAGGGAGAACACACACACACACAGGGGAACACTGGAGGGAGAGCACACACACAGGGACACTGGAGGGAGAACATACACACTAACAGGGGGACACTGGAGGGAGAACGCACACACACAGGGGGACACTGGCAGGAGAACGCACACACACAGGGGGTCACTGGAGTGAGAATGCACACACAGGGGGACACCACACACAGGGGGACACTGGAGGGAGAGCACACACACACAGGGGGTCACTGGAGTAAGAATACACACACACACACAGGGGGACACGGGAGGGAGAGCACACACACAGGGGGACACTGGAGGGAGAGCACACACACACAGGGGGACACTGGACGGAGAACATACACACACACACGGGGACACTGGAGGAGAGCACACACACACAGGGGGTCACTGGAGTAAGAATGCACACACACACAGGGGGACACGGGAGGGAGAGCACACACACACAGGCGGTCACTGGAGTAAGAATGCACACACACACAGGGGGACACGGGCGGGAGAGCACACACACACACAGGGGGACACTGGAGGGAGAGCACACACAGGGGGACACTGGACGGAGAACATACACACACACACGGGGACACTGGAGGGAGAACATACACACACACACGGGGACACTGGAGGGAGAGCACACACACACACACAGGGGGACACTGGAGGGAGAGCACACACACACAGGGGGACACTGGAGGGAGAGCACACACACACACAGGGGGACACTGGAGGGAGAACGCACACACACAGGGGGGCACTGAAGGAGAGCACACACACACAGGGGGACACTGGACAGAGAACATACACACACACACACAAGGGGACACTGGAGGGAGAGCACACACACACGGGGACACTGGAGGGAGAGCACACACACACACAGGGGGACACTGGAGGGAGAACGCACACACAGGGGGACACTGGAGGGATAACGCACACACAGGGGGACACTGGAGGGAGAACGCACACACACAGGGGGACACTGGAGGGAGAGCACACACAGGGGGACACTGGAGGGAGAGCGCACACACAGGGGGACACTCACAAAGGGGGACATACACACACAGGGGGACACTCACAAAGGGGGACACACACACAGGGGAACACTCATAAAGGGGTACACACACACACAGGGGGACACTGGAGGGAGAGCACACACACAGGGGGACACACACACAGGGGGACACTGTGGGGTGGGGGGACCCAGGGCCCATGCATCTGTAAACACCCCCCCCCCCATCACTTGTGGTGGTCCTGGCGTCTTCACTCACCGATGCCGATGAAGCGGCTGTATTACATGCCGCGATGCCCCTCCACTCTTCTCGTCCGTCCCAGGTGACGTCACGACGCATACAGTACAAGCACCTGGGACAGGCGGGAGGGAAGGAGGGTCCGGCTGGGAGCAGCGCCGCGCCGTTAGCAGTATTATTGTCGGCATTGCGGCATGTAATACAGCCGCTTCAAGTGGCCTCTCATGTGGCCGAGTCCAGGCCCCTAATGGCCTCGGGCCCTCGGGCATCCCCGAGTGACCAACTGGTCAGTCCGCCCCTGTTCAGATCTCACAGCCGAGCACAGCAATCATTGTGCCATGAGAAGCTCTGATCACCCTGTCACAGCAGTTCACACTGTGCTGTGAGCTGCAAACAGGGAAAATGTTTAATCCTAAGTGTTGCTGTAAAGAGAACACTTTGAATTACAGTAATAAAAGCCCTTTTAGTGCCCCCTTACAGTTTTCGCTAAATTAACCCCTTCACTGCTGTCTGATCACTTCTTGCACACAACAGTAGCTGGCTGCAGGTGTTCCGTCAGATATAGCGACCCGTCAGAATTGGTAACGGAAGTGATGTTCTGTCGCCGCCATCTTGCTACACCCCGCACTCCTCCACAGTAACGATACACCGAGAAGGGGGCAAGCGGACATCTTGTTACACCCACCTGAGTTTTGCACTTCACAGTTATTTTTAACAGGAAATGCAGCTTATAATGTGAAATACAGTATACAGGGGGTCCCCGAGTTACGAACTCGTTAGGGACTGCCCGCCTGTACGGAAGTCGGAAATGTTCGTAAGTCGGCCACGCATGAGCAGGCCGACAAATACGGACATTTCCGATGTTCCGTCTAATGCCGTTCTGCGCATGCGCGGCAAATTACGGACATTTCCGAAGTTTGCCGGCATTTTCCGAGGCTCCGTATGGCCGCGCATGCGCAGAACGGCCGGAAGACGGCGAAAAATGGCGGAGGGTCCCCGCAGCCCCCCGTTCGTAAGTAGGGGTTGTTCGTAGGTCGGGCGTTCGTAGGTCGGGGACCCCCTGTATAGATATCAGATGGACTGTTTAGATGTTGAGTTTTAAAAGCAGTGGCAAACCTGCCGATCTCAGAGGTTTGCTAATGTGACAGAACATCTCTGCTTTTATAATTCAACATGTAAACACTCCGATGGATTTCCAAATACTGTATTTCACTTTATATGCTCCGTTTCCTGTTAAAAATAACTGTGAGATACAAAACTCTGGTGGGTGTAAAAAGATGTCCGCTTGCCCCCTTTCTTGGTGTATCGTTACTGTGGAGGAGTGCTGGGTGTAGCAAGATGGCGGTGAAAGAACGTCACTTCCATAACAATTCTGATGGGTCGCCATATCTGACGGAACACAGGCTGGCGCTCCACTCTAGACAGGAAACATGTGACAGGAAACATGTGGCCTCCACTTACTCAAGTTGTGTCTATTGGTTGTTTTTTACATTAAAGTTGATTTAAAAAAAATAAAAACTATGAGTAGAAGCCACTTCATAAACAGGCACTCAGAGGAGAGCAATCGCCGAGCGCAGCAATCATTGTGCCGTGAGAAGCTCTGATCACCCTGTCACAGCAGTTCACACTGTGCTGTGAGCTGCAAACAGGGCAAATGTTTAATCCTAAGTGTTGCTGTAAAGAGAACACTTTGAATTACAGTAATAAAAGCCCTTTTAGTGCCCCCTTACATTTTTCGCTAAATTAACCCCTTCACTGCTGTCTGATCACTTCTTGCATGCAACAGTAGCGGGCTGCAGGTGTTCTGTCAGATATAGCGACCCGTCAGAATTGGTAACGGAAGTGATGTTCTGTCGCCGCCATCTTGCTACACCCCGCACTCCTCCACAGTAACGATACACCGAGAAGGGGGCAAGCGGACATCTTGTTACACCCACCTGAGTTTTGCATTTCACAGTTATTTTTAACAGGAAATGCAGCTTATAATGTGAAATACAGTATACAGGGGGTCCCCGAGTTACGAACTCGTTAGGGATAGATACAGGAGGGTGGGACTTTAAATGAAGTGGCTGGGGTGCGCACAAGAAAATACATATATATAATAAATAATATATTTATTCAGTCATAAGTTGATGAAGACAAAAAAAAAAGTAGTCATTGTATACACAAATATGTACATCTATATGGCACAGAGTAGTATACATAATACTAGCATAAACATGTATAAAATCACATAAATCCAAAATACATGCATGATTAAATACAGAGTGTATAAAGCAGAGAAGTAGCCATAATAACTCAAAATGACATGGACTGATATCTGTTATATGGAGTCAAAAGAAGTATACAAGTAGTAAAAAATCCTAGGAAAGTCGCTGTAGCATCTATTATAGCTCGACGCGTTTCGTGGATGTATCTCCACTCATCAGGAGCAGATGCGACAAATACCTGCAAGAGGTGAAAGAGTAATGATGTACCTCACTCCATTATAGAGGGGAAAAAAGTAATTGGTCAATGAAAAAATTGGATCAAGTGTGTCTACCAACCAGGGCAGGCGCAGCAGGCATTGGCAAGCACATGTTGAGGCGGGGGCATATGTATCACCCCCACGGAAGCTGAGGCGGCGTATGCAGACAGCATCGGTTGGAATGGAGAGTGCCACAGTGTGAAAGGAAACTCCTTGTGTCAAACGGATTGGGTATGATGACGGCAAATAAAGTGTCTAAAGTGAAAAAGAAAAAAGACAATGAAAATGAGTGTAAAAAATGTGAAGAAAATGGTGAGGGGATGAGTGAATGTGTAAAAAATTAAAAATTAAAATGAGGTTAGGAGCTAGATATTAGTAATAGATATATGTAGTGGGCTATCGAGATAATTTGACTGCATAACATCTTGTTACACCCACCTGAGTTTTGCACTTCACAGTTATTTTTAACAGGAAATGCAGCTTATAATGTGAAATACAGTATACAGGGGGTCCCCGAGTTACGAACTCGTTAGGGACTGCCCGCCTGTACGGAAGTCGGAAATGTTCGTAAGTCGGCCACGCATGAGCAGGCCGACAAATACGGACATTTCCGATGTTCCGTCTAATGCCGTTCTGCGCATGCGCGGCAAATTACGGACATTTCCGAAGTTTGCCGGCATTTTCCGAGGCTCTGTATGGCCGCGCATGCGCAGAACGGCCGGAAGACGGCGAAAAATGGCGGACAGTTATTTTTAACAGGTAATGCAGCTTATAATGTGAAATACAGTATATAGATATCAGATGGACTGTTTAGATGTTGAATTTTAAAAGCAGTGGCAAACCTGCTGATCTCAGAGGTTTCCTGGGAACACACAGTTCCCAGGACACAACGGGGACCAGTGAAGATGCGCAGTGCGACTCGCACATGCGCAGTAGGGAACCAGGCAGTGAAGCCGCAACGCTTCACTTCCTGATTTCCTGACAGAGGATGGAGGTGGGTTCAGCCGAGAGACGGGCGATTGCTCGTCATCTGCTGCCGACATCGCTGGACCCTGGGACAGGTAAATGTCCATTTATTAAAAGTCAGCAGCTGCAGTATTTGTAGCTGCTGACTTTTAATATTTTTTTTTTTAAGGTGGCACTCCTCTTTAAGTTTGGCCTCATATTATATGATTTTGGTGAATCTAAAGGGGGAAAAAAAACGAAAGAAAATTGCATAGTGTGTATCCAGCTTTATTCTAAGGTGAGCTGAGTTTAGTCCTCCACAGGTCATAGAGTGGAGCGGACAGAGCGGCGCGGTCTTTAGCTGACAGCTTCCTGTGTTGAGCTTTTCCCATAAGCCTGTGCGGCCCCTCCTCCTCCTTCCTTTCCTCCCCGAGAAGCCGCTGCTGCCGAAGCCGCCATCATGGTGAGAGACCGTATTGGAAGTGTATCCGTAGCCATCCCGCTTCCCCGTCTGTCCGGCCTCGGTCTTTGGGGCCCCGCTGGTGTCGGTGGAGTGTGAGGCTCCAGGTCGGGGCGGTATGGACGGGGAATAGGAAGGGAGAGGCCGGTGGAGATGTGTGTGAGGGGGGGATAGCTGTGTATGGGCGGCCTGCAGAGCTCTATGTAGTAGCGGGTGAGGGAGCGGAGGCCGGGCTCTGTCCTCCATGTATAGGAGCCCCGTCCTTCCCATCACACATCGGCGTCTCTCCTCTAGTTTGTATATTTAGTTGTAGGACCGGTCACAGCGCTCGCAGTGCGGGCATTGGTGTTTCCTGTACTAGAAGGGAATAGGCTGCTGCCTGCAGACACCATGGGGGGCCATGATTGTTATTGGCACCCCCCACACTTCTAGAACACGCACGTGTTTGTGGCCAGCAGTGTAGTTTGGTGCAATTGAAAAAATCGTGTCTGCTGTACTTTTTATTTTTTTACATTTGGAGCCCATTGAAATGAATGGACTGTCAAAACATGTGTAGGAACATAAGAAGACAGGTTATGGTGTATACTGGCCCAGAGGCCCGCTTCACATCTCTGCTGCGTTTGTGTACACATGGCAGACCATTCTTTGAAATGTAATGCGTGCAACACACTTGTTGTTATACTCCTGGTGTGGAGCACATTCTGGTTCTTGCTGCTGCCACATTATTATTGTTAGTGTGTTTTCACCGTTAAAGAAAATCTGTAAAGGTGAACTTACACTGGACCCTCTCCCTATCCCCCCCGGTCTCGCTGTACCGGAGTCCTGCGATCCCCTCACTGTTGGGCACCGGGCGTCATTTTACCGGTCTGAGGGTTTGAAATCCTCCTGGTTTCTCTCCCATGCTGACAGGACGGTCTAGGCAGCTTCTGATTGGTCAGCGCTGACCAATAATGCCTCCTTTCCATACACGTTGAGAGGTACGGATAGGAGACTAAACTACAGGGCTTTCAGATCTCCGGACCGGTGAAGAGGCATCACGGTGTCTGACAGTGGGGGATCATCGCGGGGCTGGGAGGGGGTCCAGTCAGTGTAAGTTCACCCTACAGATTTTTTTTTGTAAACCTGAACTTACACTTTAATATTCATTTGTAATTTTGACATTGTTTTGGGAGCGTAGAAGTTACTCATCCTATTCATTGGATTGGGCCGCTGCGCAGGCACTCTCTTGCAGAGAAAAGGTCCCTGCGCCTTTTTAAAAAACAGCCGCACACACAAGTACTGTGTAATTTTTGTGTGCAGGAAACGTCACCGCATGGGGTATGCGTACTGTATGTGTGTTTTCTATGCAGCACTGCGGGAATGTGTGCGATAGACATACACTTTTGCACCCACACATGTGAACGTAGCTTTAGTCCAGTCACACCAGAATGTGGTGTGGAAAAGGCATGTTTCGCCCTCCGCACTTGAACGTGCTGCCCTTGCAAGGTGTGCACAGTTGAAAGTTAAATTCAAATGGCACCCCAAACGCATCTCACAAACACGCTGCGTTTAGCAGCCACCAAACCCCATGGCACCGCAGTAGCATGCAGTCTGGTGTGGCATATTCTGAAGTATTGCTTGCACTACTTTTTCCACGTACAGGTACGTTTGGCAGCTGTTGAGATGAATGGGCTGTAAAAAGCAGACCGCATAGAAACGCACACATTCCAGTGACAACTGGCCTTTAAAGCAGAACTAAAGTTCACAAAGCTTAATTCTGCTTCAAAGGACCAGTACCTGCGAGGTCCCTCACTGGCATCTTTCTGGGTGTCAGTCTTGATTGGCTGTAATGGGATGTCAGTCTTGCATATGCACAAAAGTTTAGTCGTTCTGGCACACAGGATCTCTGCAGAAAGTAAACTGAGCATGAGCAGCTCCATGTACATTCTACAGATAACTGTTTGCAACTAGGGGAATTTAGTTTTATGTCTATTCTGCTATACTGGGTTCACTCCCAGCCGAGACAGATACCATGTGTAAAAGGGCAGTGTGGTCGGGGTCCTTAATGTGTGTGGGGTGTACATGTGCAGTGAGTGAGAGGTGGGCAAGGAATCATGGGACATGTTGTCCCAATTCATGATGATATAGAACACTTAGTACAATGTGTTTTCTGGTTGGGTCTTCCTCATTCTGTGTGAGTTCAGGCACCATTAGTAGGCTGCAAATGTGTGGTCCTTAGCATTGGTTCAGCTCAGACAGAGAAGCATTTGATAGAAGAGACCAATAAGCTCTCTTCTGTCATGAAAACCAAACCTGTGACCTTTTTTTCTAGCAGCATAGAGTGAAGTAAGCATGTTCGATTTTTCACTCCTCAAACATAAACACATTGCCGGTGGTCTTTGTATAATCTAAATCTCATGGTGGTTTTGTGTCTGCTTGTTGTTTGTTGCCTCCTCTTTAATTGCTGCTACTTAAAGCGGAGTTCCACCCAAAAAATCCGGTTCCGCCCCCATCCAGTGTCACATTTGGCACCTTTCAGGGGGGAGCAGATACCTATCTAATACAGGTATTTGCTCCTACTTCCGGTTTTAGATCACCGCAGAATTTGCGGCAATCTAAGCTATGTCCGGCTCCTCCCCCCGCTGTCTTCTGGTAGACTCGCAGGCCCCAGAAGACGGCAGAGACCAGTCAGGATGCACAGCACGACTCGCGCATGCGCTGTAGGGAACCAGGCTGTGAAGCCGCGAGGCTTGACTTCCTGATTCCCTTATGTAAGATGCCTGCGCCAAGGAGCCGAAGGACGGGTCAGCTTCGGGTGAGGACATTGCGGCACCCTGGACAGGTAAATGTCCTTATTTTAAAAGTCAGCAGCTGCAGTATTTGTAGCTGCTGACTTTTTTTTTTTTTGGGGGGGGCGGAACTCCGCTTTAAAGAGGATGGTGCACTCTCCACTTCCACTCTTGGCACTTTTTGGAGGGGGGCTGGTATGTGGTTTTGACAGGTGCCTGCTTGGATCTCTACTGCGAACTGAGCTGTAAGTTTGCCCCTTCCCTGCAGTCTTCTGGGACACATCACAAGTCTCGGAAGACTGCGGGACCATTCACAAGGCGCAAGTCGACTCCTACATGCACAGTAGGAAACAGGCTTCACTTCCAGTTTCCCTTACTAGAGATACCAGTGCCTGCACCTGAAGCCGGTTGAAGAATCGCTGTCCTTATATTAAGTCAGCAGTTACAGTGTTTGTAGCTGCTGACGTTTTAATTTTTTCCTGAATGAGCCTGGAGCTCCTCTTTAAACTGCTTAGTGATCACTGGAGTGTTGCTTTTGTTTGACATGATTGGATTTATAATGTTTTTGGTTATGGAATAGTCATTGAGGATCTTGTTGTATCTCTAAGCAAATCTTTTT
Source organism: Lithobates sylvaticus (assembly GCA_028564925.1). NCBI lineage: Eukaryota > Metazoa > Chordata > Amphibia > Anura > Ranidae > Lithobates > Lithobates sylvaticus. The sequence goes on along the minus strand of CM053035.1, from coordinate 121,929,116 downwards.
AGTTTTGGATGGAGTTGGGAAAGGTTGGGCTCTCTGTCAAGTCTTTATTGCTGTACATGTCTCTACAGGGGATAAACTTTTTAGGTAGATTTACAGGTAGATCTTCCAATGGGGACACCTATGCCAGGGACACCTGTTTAAATAGGACATTCCCTTCGCTTTGAGAGATTTCCTGTTGGTGTTTCTGGGACAGGAATTGAAGGGAGATGTCCCCAATGGTACTAAGGCAGCAAACAAGTGTACACCAAGTGTATGTCAGGGTAAGACAAATATTAAAATCTCTAGCTGTTCAGTCAATATGTTTGTAGTGCTGTCAGGCAAGCATGTAAACCTGTTGGCACTAGAGAAGGCTCAGATTTAGTCCTGCCTTTCACTAAAGCTGGATACACACTATACAATAAACCTAAACACTTTCAGGCAGGCCCTTGCACTACATAGTTGAAGGAAATCGAACAAAAAAGTTGTATAGTGTGTGCAGCTTAAAGTGGTTGTACACCCAGTACAACCACTTTTACCTACAGGTAAGCCCATATTAAGGCTTACCTGTAGGTGCATGAAATATCTCCTAAACCGTCAAGCGCCGATGACTATGCATGTGCCGATGTCATTGGTGCATGCGCCCTATAAAAAGGGCACATTGTGCCGTTTCTATTAGGGGTCATGCCGTGACTGATGGCTCCTGTGTCACGTGACTCCGGCCAGTCACAGAGCCGGAGTTCGTGGCCCTGGAAGGATGATGGGCCATGATGGAAGATCCCTGCTCATGGGGACAACAGCGACATCGCAGGCTTCAGTGTCAGGTAAGTGACACATAATGGGTTACTGTGCGATGTTCATTATGGTTTACCTTTGCAGGGAAATAAAGAGGAAGTAAAACCCACCAGGGTTTACTTTCTCTTTAGGCAAGAGCTGTTTGACTCCTGGAACCTCAGGGATTATATATTTTTGGGCATATCGAACATGGCTACAACTGACAGTCATGGTCCTAAAGCAAAGGCATACTGACCCTCGGATCTTTTAAAATGGTTTAATGCTCTGTTGGCTAACAGGCAGTACTATTCGTATCATTCCCAGTGGTCTGCTGCATTGTTTGGACCGTTAGGAAACTGGGGGCAGGTTTACTGACTTCTAAGCACCTGGAACAGTGCCTTACTATAGTCTATTACCGGATTTTGATCAGTCAGCTACTTACTGGTATCCACTCTGGTTGTGATTTCAAAGAGTTAGTTACAAAGGACTTGTGGTCTAGGAATATGTTAGGAACTGTTGCTTAATTTTGTGCATCTCTTTTGCAGGGAGTAGATATCCGTCACAACAAAGACCGCAAGGTGCGACGAAAAGAGCCCAAAAGTCAGGATATCTACCTGAGACTTCTGGTTAAGGTCAGTAAAGTTTGTACTTAAGTATTGAGGCCAGCTCTAAATGTCAGTATCGATAACTATATATATTCTTTTCTGTTTCCAGTTATACCGTTTCTTGGCTCGTCGTACAAATGCCACCTTCAACAAAGTGGTTTTGAGACGTCTGTTCATGAGCCGTACCAACAGGCCACCCCTCTCTCTGTCCCGTTTGGTAAGAATTGAAAGTGCTGTATGATGGTCCTGTTGATGGAAAATGGATTTGTTTGACTTTTCACTTGAATATTTGGTACATTTATTTTTAACGGTTAACCCTAAGAACAGACCTTAACCCATAAAGTAATTTACTGCCACTTTAGCCTTCTTGCTCCTTCTAAAGAAAGCTAAAATAGAGCCCTTATATATATGCTTTTTAGGCAGCATGGGTTCCTTGAATTTAAATAACTGATAAGTGGGACTAGGGATACCACTCTCTGGCTCTAGCCTGGGACTGATGAGGAACTTTTTGAGGTCCTAATAATCTAGGGAGCTGTAGGTTTAGGCACCTTTCACACTTGTGGAATCCACCAGTGGGTCCGCCTGCTCAGCAGGGGATCTCTCCGCTGATCCCCGCTGAGCAGACGGATGACGCATACAGCCCGCTGTCCTCTATGGGATGTCGGATGGAACTGTCTCCAGAAGTATATAAGCCCATAACTGATCTTTCCACTTAAAGCGGTTCTCCAGACCCCCCCGGTTTATTCCCCTGCATACCTTGTGGTGGGTACCGAATGTTTCTGATACTCACCCGCCCAGCGATGTCTTGCAGAACTCTGTTCCTGCTTGGTTCCGCACTACCATCTTGCAGTACGATGTCATCCCAAGGCCCCTAACGGCTCTCCTGGGTTTAGCAGACAGGCCTTGAGATGATGCACGACTCAGCCCCCCCCCCTTTCTCTGAAGCACTGTCTTCTGGGATATGTGACGTGCATATCCCAGGAGCTGTAGCAGGCATAATGCCTGTAATTCGGCTAGGTAAACAGGCATTAGGGGGTAGGACGGAACTTTTTTAGACCAAATAAAGTGCGCTTTAAATGGAGTGGAGGGAACTTCACAATAAGGCTACTTTCACACTGGGGCGCTGGCGGTAAAGTGGCGCTATATCTAGCGCCTCTTTACCGTCGTTTTAACAGCGCTTTTCGGCTGCTAGCGGGGCAGTTTTAGCGGGTTTGCAGCGCTGCCCCATTGCTTTCAATGGGAAGGGGCGTTTTAGGAGCGGTAAATACATTGCTCCTACAGCGCTCCAAAGATGTGGCTTGCAGGACTTTTTTTTCAGCGTCCCTCTGGCTTTCACACTGGAGAGACAGCAGCGGCTGTTTCAGGGCACTTTGCAGGCGCTATTTTTAGCAGTTTAGCGCCTGCAAAAGTGCCTCAGTGTGAAAGGAGCCTAAGAGTAAAGTTCCACTTTAAGCCTAACTTCGGGTTTATTTTCTCTTTAGTTGGTGCCAAGCTGGCATACTGTATGTAACTGGTCCTACTACTGTATGATACAGCACTGACAGTAGCTGCATCAATTCGTAAAGAAAATAATTTGCTTGGGCCAACCAAACTATTCAAAAAAAAAGTAAACCTGCAGTTAGGCTTTAAGGTAGACAACGGTGACCCCAAGTTCCTACTGGCTACTTGGTTTTCATGAGCACATAAATACCCTCAGAACTCCATCGGTACCATTGTGTCCCACTCTACCTGCTAAATTCAGACCACCAGTAGTATTGCTGTAGTGCTGTTTGAGCTGCTCCTTTTCCCCACATGTGAGGAAAGAACATCTCACCAACAGGGACTTGGCAACAAAAAACTGGCAGGTTTTAACCCTTCACCTCTAGTTCATTTGGTTTTATTCCTTACTGTCTTGGTGACACAACAGGAAGTGAGAGAAAATCTATACAGAAAGGGCACCAACAGTAGGCGCACGTTTAGGAGATATTTACAGTACCTATAGGCAAGCCTTATTCTAGGCTTGCCTATAGGTACAACTTCCCTATGGAGGTTTACAACCTCTTTAAGTTTTGTTGATCCAGGCTCTTTTGCGCAGTATTTTTATATTTTGCTTTGCTCTATTGTACCTCAGTGCCTGTTCATGCAAACATTTGATAGGACTTTTACTAAGACTTGTACCATTTTTGAGTGGACTCTTGCTTTTTCTCTGTTTTTGGTATACACTATTGCTGATTTTTTTTTATTGTAATGCTTGAGATCAAGCCTAGGTTCACATTGATGTAATTTCACATGTCAAATAGCTGGCTATTGCTGGCGATGGCACCGTCTGAATCTGTGCGATGCCATATTGATTCCCAAAAGTCGTTTCTGTACTACTTTTGGCGACTTTGGGGTGCGATTTCAATAGACATCGGTTCAGGAACCCGCACAGATGTCTCTGAAATCACCCCCAAAGTTAGACTGACATGCGGTATGAAGTCATGTAAGTTCACCTGAACTCGCACAATTTCAATCCCGCTGTCAGTGTGAAATTAGGCTTCAGGTAGTAAGAAAGAAGGCTTGTAACTTCTGCAACCAGGAACGCAGAAGACCCCACGGGTCGCTGTCAAAAAGCCAACTAAAAAAGCAGTGGGTTATACAAATTACCTCCACTAAAGCACGAAATGTTTGGATGGCTTTTATGGATCCAAATTCGCCTTGACCAAATGTTAAATACTGATTTGTTCTAAAAGATTCGCAAGATGAAGCTTCCTGGACGTGAAAGCAAAACTGCTGTGGTGGTTGGATGCATCACAGATGATGTGAGAATTCAAGATATCCCCAAACTCAAGGTAAGTGCTCTGTTTCTGAATTATTATATTTTGCTTATTGCTGTGTGTAAAATATTTTCTCTTTAATTTTTTTTTTTTTTAATTTCTTTTGTCTAAAAGGTAGCTTGTGGTTAAATGACCACACTTTTAATAAGTTCAGGGGCTGAGAGCCACCTCCTCCACAGCTCAGCACTCCAGTGAGTGAGGAGGGGGGAGAGCAGAGAGCTGTCACTGACAGTCTGCAGCACTCTGCTCACGGAGCTCTGAAAACTGAGCGATTGGCATTGTTCAATCGCTCGGTTCTCAGTGTTAGAGGCGACGGGGGACAGATGCAGCATCAGATTGATGCTGTCTCCAGCTAGGCATTTATGATGCTGGGGAAAAAGAAGAAAAACTTTTTTAAGTTACTGACCCATAATTAGAATGCATGATTGAAATTGGAAGTCCCAGATCTGCATAAAGTTTAAGTTGGGGACTTGGGGTTTAGGTCATAAGGATCAGCTTAACAGCCAGGCAGTTGGCACATTCAGAGGGTGTGAACGTTTTTATAAATCCACCTGTGACATAATTGTGAACTGGTTTTCATTGATAATCGTATGAAGGGGGTGTAGTTTTGATCTTCACTGTAAGCAGATGCAGCATCCAAAGTATCTGACATGGGTGGAAGTGTGCATCTTATTGGTGCTCAAAATGCAGTTGTGTGGAATATAGGAAAGCATGATAGAGATGGGGGAGATCTCTCCATCTATGTTGTGTAGGTATTTCCTGACCAACCAAGCAAAAAGGCTTGCCCATGCATGTCATTGCAACTCTCCCCTTCAGTTTTTGTCAATGTATTTCATGTTTGCTGCTTTTCGAGATTTGTTTGATTTTATAATTGTACAAAGTAACAAATGTGCATTTTTTTTTTTTTCCTTCAGGTGTGCGCGCTTAAAGTGTCTTCTGGAGCACGCAGAAGGATTCTTAAAACTGGTGGACAAATTTTGACATTTGACCAGTTGGCTCTCGCTGCCCCCAAAGGCCAGAACACTGTTCTGCTTTCAGGTAATGACACTCCACCAGGCAGTATGTTTTCGCTATATTGCTGCTGCAATTGTTTTTAAAGTGGTGTCATGTCTAAAGCCTTGTACACGCGATCAAATTTTCTGGACAGCCGTTCATCCGTTTTTGTTGCATGCTAGTCATGTCGAAAGTGAAGAGGTTACTCGCCATATAAAAATTCTCGTACGTCAGAATTCAACTTAAGTGATGTAATGTGTTTTTGGCTTCTGAGCAGGCGCAGTCTTGCTCTTATTTTTTTCGGACGAAAACCGCACTAATTAAACGAAAATCAGACGTTGAGTTCACGCACACCAAAAATGTTAGTCTGCACATTTCAGCTTTTGTTGGATTAAAAATGTGAATCGGCTGTCGCAAGCACCATACTAACGATCTTAAAATTAGCAGACCGGATGAAATTTGACTTCTAATTATTTGTATCTTGTGTACGGGCCTCATTAACACTAGTGTGTATTCTGATGAAGTTGCTGTTGTGCAGCTGCACGACAATGGAAATCACGTTATTCTCTATGTTGCTTGTTCGCATCAATGTAGCAAGTTTTTTTTTTTTTTTAAAAGATGCCAGTGCTTCTTTGTTGCAGTTTTGGTTCTATAGACTTCAATTGGGGCGCACGTAAATTGCATTAACTACAGTTTGTGTGTTTTTGGCAAGCTTTTATGTATAACATCCAACCTCCTTTAACAAAAAAAAGCCGCATCAAATACGAGCATTATCACACTACAAAATGCACTGAAAAGGTCATGCTGCAGGTGCACTAGTGTGAACCACGTTGCCAAACGTCCGCTTTAGTTTACTTTTTTATAGTTTAACCTCTATTTTCTGTGTGGTGTTATACAGCGAGGTCCCTTAAGTCAGTTTGTGTGTGTTTTTTACCTAGTTGCCAGGCTGCAGGCAAGCATTTAATTCTCTTGGACGTTCAAGTGAAGCTTGCTTTGAAGTGTTAAATCAATTTTGAAGGATCGCTATAACAAAAAATATTAGTTTGAATATAAGGACCCAAAGATTTGCCCCTTTAATGACCAGGCCATTTTGTGCAATAAGGCACTGCGTCCCTTTAACTGACAATTGTGCGGTCGTGCGACGCTGTACCCAAACAAAATTGATGTCTGTTCTCTCCCCCCCCCCCCCCCCATAGAGCTTTCTTTTAGTGCTATTTGATCACCTCTGCATTTTTTTTTTTTTTTTTTTGCGCTATAAACGACAGACAATGTGTGGGGGGGAAACTTTTTTTACACTTTGCTATAATATCCCAAAAAAATGAAATGTCTTCATCAGTTTAGGCCAATATGTATTCTACATATTTTTGGTTAAAAAATAAAAAGGTAATATGCGTATATTGATTGGGTTGTGCAAAAGTTATAGCATCTACAGAATGCGAGATTTATGGCTTTTTTTAGTAATGTAATTACTGGTAATGTAATGGCGGTGATCAGTTATTTTTAGTGACATGCATCCATATGGTGGATGGATTGGACCCTTTTTTGTGACCATTGACCCTTTTATATAGTGATCAGTGCTATAAAAATGCACTGATTACTGTATAAATGCTACTGGTGGGTGAAGGAGTTGAACACTGGGGAGCGATCAAGGGGTTAAATGTGTTCCCTGGGAGGTGTTTCTAACTTCCTATTTGCTAGGAAGAGACAATCACTCTCAGAACAGGGATCTGTTTAAGTTGACAGATCTCCATTGTGACTCTGGAGCGATCGTGGGTGGCCAGCAGACATCACGGCCACGTGCATCGGCTCCCCCGTTGCGGGCGCCCGCTGTACCTGTTAAAGGGACTGCCGTACAGCTACGTTGATTTGTGGGAACAAGCCGACCTGCCCCCATATGACGCCAGGTGGTTAGCAAGTGGTTAATATTAATTTTGAAAAGAGCAGGGAAAGGTAAACCTGTCTTCTGGTATTTTAGACCATTAGAGATGTTTGACCAGAAAAAAAGTGAGGCCATGCTGCTTGGGTCTTTTTTTTTTTTTTCTTTCTCTAGTAGGGGAAGGCTAGAACCCTTTTAAAATGTCTGTCCCTGTTGCGGTCCCCCTCCTTCCTATCTTCTCAAACTGTTTTAAGTGGAACAGGATAAGCAGTAAATCCATACATCTGATCCAACCCTTTTCTTATCAAAACTTAAAAATTGGGCTGGACATAGAATATCTGTTATGATAGTGTTCAGTGTGTAAATAAAAAAAAAAAAAAAAATATATATATATATATATATATATATATATATATATATATATATATATATATATATATATATATATATATATATATATATATATATATATATATATATATATATATATATATATATATATATATTATATTTATATATTATCTCACACTAAGATGGATGCAGCATTAATCCCCCTGCCATCTTGAAGTATGAGAACGGAGCGATCAAACCCTGCTGATTGCTCAGTTCCGGGTCTTCAGTGAGCAAAAGAGCCTGTGACTGTCGGTCACTGGCTCTCTGCTCCTCCTGTGCTCACCAAGTGCTGGGCTATGGAGGGGGGTGTGTATGACTGGCTGGAGCTCTCAGTGGCTCGCTGAGTGAATGAACCAGCTGCTGGTATAGGCCTCTGGATGTGTCCTGACTGTAAAGTTATCTTTTCTGAGCCTGGCTTGGCTGAGTGACATCAGCTGACAGACTTTAGCCAGTTGTTGGGCTGCAATCCGATAAGCAGAAGTTCTACTTTAGGGTGGAGCTCCGCTTTAATACTTTTGACATCAGTTTGAGACATTAATGAGATGGTTCAAAATTCACTGACAAGTGCAGTTGACTTCCTGGCCATATCGCTATTTCCTCTGTTGCATCACAAATGTGGGGTGAAAGCCTTCTTGGCGATCTGTTTATTGCTGTCTATCAGATCTAATTACTATTTAGTTCTCACCTGCACCAGTGCTAGACTGAGATGCCCAGGGATTGTGGGATATATAGTTTCTTCACTGTGTCATTTAGACTACAGAGATCATGCATTAACCTCTGCAGTGCTGCATGGCTCCATGTGAACAGAATCTGCAGAGTGTGGAGACATGCTCTACTATAGTCTGACAAATGACACCATATAACTACGTTCTTTTCTAAATTCAGAAATATACAAAAAAAATCTCAGTTGCTAAGTATTCACCCCTTCCTTTTTAAGCTACTATTATCAGTTTACTTTAGAATCTGTTCACAATCATTGGTTGTAGACAGGTTCACCTGGTTCCAATTTTAGTTGGTAATCTATGAGCAGTAGCTAATTACTTGTGGTAGGTTTTCTGCATATGTAAAATGCTTGGTTCATATCTGGGGCTATTAAATAAGGGTGATGGTCTGTTGTGCCCAGATTATAGTATCTGCATTTCTGCGTAAATCTGGTTGCGGAATTTGTACCCTGAGAGATGTTTGGGTTAACTCTTCAAAGGAAACTTGTGAAAGAATTGCTTAGCAGTTGCTGGTTGCCTGGAATATCGGTTTACTTCACTGCCTGCAGACTTGTTCTAGTTCTATGATTCAGGGTGGTTTGGGAGTTCCTGATCAGTTTACTTGTTCAGGTCCGTATAGGAAGCATTCGGTCATGGTCGCATTCAGACATTTTTTTCAGGAGCGCTTGGCAATGGTGCCTGTAAGTGGAAATCGGATTAAAAAAAAATATATATATATATATATATATATATATATATATATATATATATATATATATATATACACACACACACATACACACATACACACACACACACACACACACACACATACACACACATACATATATATTTATAATATTTTTTTATTTATTTTTTTTAGAAGTTTCTTGTTAATACTAGGGCAAGCAAATCAACATTATTTTAGGTCTGTTTTTACTGAGTTTATCTGAAGAAACACCTTTATGATTTGTAACTTTATTATGTATAACCTCTGCATATCCAGAGACACAATGTTAAACTTATTCAGAACAGTTTTGCTAACCAATGTAATGTTTGTTTCAGGTCCTCGCAAGGGACGGGAGGTGTACAGACACTTTGGAAAGGCACCTGGTACTCCACACAGTCACACCAAGTGAGTGAACTAAGCTAATGTGTATTAATAATTTTCCTGTTTAGAGAACAGTATAAGGTCTGGTGGATGGCTAGAAGTCTGCTCTTTGCCCCAGTTCCAAGAATAAACATTATGTTAAGGTATCGGGAAAGATGTCTTCCTCTCTTGCCTCCCACAATGCATCGCTCAAGTCCTGATATGGGGGAGAGATATTCCTAATATGGGGGAGAGCATGCTCTGTAGGGGGTCGCAGCTGTCCATTTGTTGGTTTTTGAGGAGGTGGGAGCAGGGACATGGCTTGCTCGTCCTAATGCTCTTGGGCAGAGTGTTTCTGTGGATATATGCAGCTCCAGCCAGCAATGTGCCCAGAAACGTACCTTTTTCCTTTAAAAAAAAAAGGGATAACTGCAGTAGTGCTGAGTGGCACATTGAAATCCAGAGGCTGATGCAATGCTTTTTATTTGTGCAGTGTTCTCGAGTGAGCCATCATACCTTTGGTAGGAATTGGGGGTTAAATAAAACCTGAAGCTTTCATATCCCTTTTTTAAAGGGGTTGTAAACCCTCATATTTTTTCACCTTAATGCATCCTATGCATTAAGGTGAAAATTCTGGCAGTCACCGGCCCCCACTTTTTACTTGCCTGACCCCCGTAATTCCCACGCCGGAGACGTGCGGTCCCGAGTCTTGATTGGATAGATAGCAGCGCAGCCATTGGCTCCTGCTGCTGTCAAAATCCAATGATGTGGGGGGCAGGGCTGAGTCCTGGAAGAGCGCTTCTCCTAGGGGGTTATCTGAAGTGAGGAGTCGGGGGGACCCCAGTAGTCGAGTATGACATGTTAAAAAAATAAAAATAAAACGTCAGACTTATAATATTATAATCAGTAATATGCCAGATCTTCATAATTTACTAAGATGGGAACAACTAGAATCTGGAGTAGCAGTGCATGCAACCAGTCAGATTCTAACTTTAATTTTCAAAGTTCAACTAGTTTGTTTGAAGCCTGAGTTTAGAAAAAAAATTCTGCATGAGCAAGGGATTTCAGTTACAATCAGTGGTATGCCCCTTGTGTTGCTATGAATGGAAGTGGTGGATTATCCATCTGTCCTCCATTCATAGATTGTTTAGTTTCTTTTATAGAAGTGATAGTATGGCTTCTATAAATGGAGGCGGTGGGTATAATCTGCATTCTTGATGAGTGCCTGTCAGTTTCCTCAGCTCTACAAATTTTGAGGAGATTTAGAGGAAGATTACTACTAAACCAGAAGACAGCAGCGCAAAGGACGCATAACACTGATAACATCTGTTGTGATGTGTTTTTTTTTAATTTTTATGGGCTTTAAAGGAGAAGTGTGGGAATTAAAAGAAAAAACATACATTTATACTCCCCTAGATGGATGCAGCATCTGTCTCTTAAGACTAAGAACTGAGTGACCAAAGACTGCTATTTGCTTGGTTCTCGGTCTTCAGCGAGCAGAGAACCAGTGACTGTCAGTCACCACCTCTGCTCCTCCAGTGCTTACTGGAGTGCTGGGCCATGCAGGGGCCGGAGTGGCTGGCTCGGGCTTATTGTCGATCTCTGCAATGCCCGGACTGGCAGAGTCACGCGGAAGCCTGCTATTAGCTGAATACAGGCCACAGGAGAAGTAGGGCCAAAAGAGCTTTAGCCCTATTTCTCCTTTTTAAAATGACTGCATTATCTATATGATTTTTGTTGAATGTCCCCAAATCAGAACTAATGGGTTCTTTAAATGCTTCAGCAAGTTGTGGGAATCTAGCTAAAAGCTTTGTAAATAAAAGCTTGCCACAACTCTTACAGGCTATAGCATGCTGCCCTCCACCATTTACAGAACTATTACTACTCTTGTATTGCATCATGTTCTGTGACTGGACAGTGGAAATCTGTTATTAAACCCATCACAGAATGTGATACATTATGGGAGTGCAATATGAGTTTTGTGAATGACTGAGAAGGGAAATGCCTTAAACATTAGCTTTGCAGGTATATAAACCTGTTGGTATTTCAGCTTCATGTTTATAAATGTACTTCTTTTTTTTCCCCCCTTTTTTTAGGCCCTACGTTCGTTCTAAGGGTAGAAAGTTTGAGCGCGCTAGAGGTCGCAGAGCAAGCAGAGGATACAAGAACTAAACACCATCTGTGCTTTGTACTCATTAAAGATGTTAAATCTTGATTCAGTCTTCATGGTTTTTATTATATAAAAATTGCTTTTTTTTTTTTTCTGAGTGGCTACAGAACCACTCCTAAAGGTAAAATGTACATCATATCTTAATTTTTGTCTTCAGGGATGGAAATGATACTTTTTACATGTTTTATGGCTGCTGCTGGTAGATGGATTCTACAGAAATGAATGAACTGGAGAAACTGTACAGATGAATGGCACTGTATGGCAAAAATAGTGCTTTTATGTAGTGAGCTTTTGAGTAAAAAATTATTGTTTTAGCTAGCTCGTATCTGATACCTTCAGGATGCTGTATTTAAGAATTTGATTTCTGTAGTCAGGTTTGTGTATATGTATAAAAGTACATTTTATACATCATTCCATTGAAGAAGAGATATTGGTGAATGTCAAATTGTTCAGGTGAATGTTTTTCTGGACATAAAACTGGGGAATGTTAACTATTTTAAAAAAAAAATAGGGGGGCAAATCAGCGGGTCAGCAGATGCGATGGCCACCTGCGATCGTTCCCCACAGAGACAGAACAGGGATCTGCTGCTGTAAAGAAGGCAAATGTCCGTTCTGACGGGATGACGCAGGATCTCGTTGTCCTGCAGGATCCCTGTTTCAGTGGACTGTCCTCCATACAGTTAGTGAACACATCCCCTTGATTGTCTGTTAACCCCTTCCCTGCCAGTGTCATTTATACAATGATCAATGCATATTTTGTCACTGGTCCCACAAGTGACCGATCTGTCCGTCGCAATGTTAGTCCCGCTAAAAAATGCTGATCATCGCCATTACTAGTAAAAAAAATTCATAAAAATGCCATAAATATATCCCCTATTTTGTACACCCTATAACTGTTGCGGAAACCAATAAATATACGCTTAATGGGATTTTTTTTTTTTTATCAAAATATGTAGCAGAATACATATTGGCCGAAATTAATTAAGAAATTTGACTTTTTTTATTTTTTTAACCTTGGATATGTTTTATAGCAGAAAGTATTTTTTTATTTTTTGTGCAGAGGTGATCAAATGCCACCAAAAAAAGCTCTATTTGTGGGGAAAAAAATATTACGACAATTTTATTAGTGTACAGCGTCGCATGACCGTGCAATTGTCAAAGTAACGCAGTGCCGTATTGCAAAAAATGGCCTGGTCATTAAGATAGGATAGGATAAATCCTTCCAGTGGTTAATGCACAGTTAAGTGACCCGCTGGTTTAGCAATGCAGCTTATGATTTTCCCTCTCTATCACTAGTCATCCACATAATCGCTACAGTTCAGTGGTTGGAAGCTGACTCGGTAATACGAAACCAGTATTCTTCCTGGCTAGCAGAGATGTGTGGCATAAATGGCCATTCAAAATTACAAATCCTTTATCGCATAAAGCAATGACTTTGTACCTGGAAATTTGAATTTCATCTCTAAATCTTTTATTTTTTCCTAGGCATAATATGATGCCTTGTAATTGCTGCCCTCCATATTTAAATTGCGTGTTTGATTTACTAAAGGAATAGAGGCTGTTAATTGAAATTGGTAAATTAACTGATCGTGTCCAGGATTTTTTTTTAAATTTGCTAGGACATATAACTAAACCCAAGAGCAAATGCAGGCAGTCCCCGGGTTACAAACAAGATGGGGTCTGTGGATTCTTAAAGTGGAGGGCCACCTAAAAAAAAAAATGCATTAATCTTAAAATAAAAATCTGCCTCTTCCTTTTCCGCGGCGCTTCCTCCTCTTCGGTGAGCTGCCCTTTTGCCTTGTGGGACATGTGTGTCCCAGAAAAAAGAGGCCATTCACAAAGTGCCACGCGACTCGCACATGCGCAGTAGGAAACGGGCAGTGAAGGCTCCACTGCCTGTTTCCCTTTGTTAAGATGGAGGCGCCGGCAGCCGATCCGATGGAAGGGGCGGCCGACATCGTGGGATTGCTGGACAGGTAAGTGTCCTTATTAAAAGTCAGCAGCTACAGTGTTTGTAGCTGCTGACTTAAGAAAAAATTTCTTGGCCGGAACGCCCCTTTAAGTTGAATTTGTAAGTCGGAACAGGTACATTTTTAGTGTAGCTCCAGCCAAAAAAACTATTAATTTTTTTGGATAGCATAGGGAAGAGTTAATGACACCCTTATTACCTTTGTTTTACGGTCTGCCTCTGTTCAGAAGATTTCACCTCACTTTCTATCCCTATGACAATTGGATTTTGAAAATTTTGGGTTGTTGTAAAAACTAAGGATTGGTGATAAAGCATCAGTAGACACCTTTTTTCCATAATTCTTACAGGAATGGATTTCCCTTCCTATGGGTAGATTTCCTCTCACTTCCTCTTGTCTTCTCTCAGTTTTTAAGTATGAGACGTATGAAAGTCAGATGTTTGTAACTGACCACTGATAGGTTAAGTAAAAACCATGATTATCTCAATACTATGGTAATCTAAAAGTCATTGGGATATATTGGGCAGCAGGTAACATTTAGTCCTTTAGGTAGATGCGTAGAAAGCAAAAAAAAATGGGCATCGCAGTTGTGTTATAGGCTGGGTAGCCACAGACTGGTCAAGGTGCCCATACAATAAGCACATTATCATAAGAACTGGTTTACAGAGCAATAGAAGAAGGTGGCGCTGTCTGATCATATATTTTCTTTCAAATGTGTATGGCTGGGTGTGTGTTATGAGGAGTTTGGGTAATCTCCATTAGCAACTGGGAGTATTTGTAAATGTTTTAGGATAATAAACAAGGATTGGTGTGTATGAAATGTTGGCAAGGGGTTAACCTAGCTAGCTGTACACATGACAGGCTTTAGATTGAGAACCTAATTAATTTAACAGTTCCTTTTAGACTTGCAGGAATGTTAGGTGTGTGTTATGGGAGATTCTCTGCTATTTACCCATTGTAAATTCAAATGCAAGGAAGAGCTACCATCCGAGTTGAATACTGTAGTGGAGACTTGACATGGCCGAATTAATTATCTAGGTAAAGGCCTTGTAGTCTCTGGTGTTAACCTGACTCTTTATCCACTTCAAAGGGTGTTTGATATACTGAGAATATTTCTTTGATCTGTTCAGGAATGGACAATTTGCCTCGGCTATGACCATGCGTAGTTAAGTGCCCCAGTCAAGAGAAGGTGATGACCTTTTTTAATTTCTCTTCTAACTAATTACCTCCCCAAGAGAGGAGGGGCTGAGCTATGCTAAATTTTAAGGGGAAATTTTCCAATCTTGGAGATCTGACCGGAGGGAGGAGAGGGTTAATTTTTTTCCTCTGCTACAGCAATTGGCCGCGCTAGTAGGGGTTTTTCGCCTTCCTCTGGATCAACGGGAGGGAGGGTGTAGGTCTACAGGGTTTTCCCACAGATCCGCAACATCTTCAACCAGCTTGTGCAAGACCGTTATCGCCTCAACAGCATCAGCATTTTTTTTCGACGCATCATCTCGTCCACAGCAGGGACATTTTTTGGAGCACCTCAACATGTGCAATTTCAAATACTCAGCAGAGTCCCTATGCAGACTAAGAAATTTGACCGCAACTCTACCGACCGACATTCAAAAAATATTACAAAAAGAACGACTACTAAGGATCGATCCACAAGCAACGATCAAACATAAGAAGACTACAACTCAACCGCAACAGTTAGCATGCGCCTTGATTAACACCAGATCGGCAGTCAAGCACAGGCACGAAATCCATGACTTCATCACACAAAACAACATAGATTGCCTCTTCATCACGGAAAGCTGGCTAACACCCGACTGCAACACCATTCTAACAGAATTAGTGCCAGTAAGCTACAGGATCCTAACCGAGCATAGGAAAGGAAAAAAAGGAGGAGGCCTAGCAGTGATCTTCAAAGCTCATCTAGCGCTCGTCAAATCTACGGTACAGAACACAGCAACTTTTATGGAGACACTTACTCTACAGATGCAAACCACACCACAAGAAACCATCCACATGCTGCTATGCTACAGACCACCAGGACCAAAGACAAATCTACCGATACCACTCACGGAATTCATCTCGGCACACCCTGAAAAACAACAAGGTTCTGGTACTTGGAGTTTTCAACCTCTGGGCGAACTCCACCGAAGACCCCATCGCCACCACCTGCATCAATCAACGAAGACCTAGGGCTTCAACAACTAGTAAAGGCTCCCACACATGGGTCGGGTCACATCCTGGACCTCATCTTCAAGCAAAATACGGACATCAGCATTCGAGACAACATAGCGCTACCATGGTCAGACCACCACGCTATCAAATTTGAGATCGCAACCAACATCTCCCTGCAAAAACCAAACCAGGCAGCAACAACACACTGGATTAGATCGCAGAAGAAACTACATTCGGAAATCTTCAAAACCACACTAACATACAAAATGGCTACACTAAATCAAAACCACTCAACAGAACGAATACTCAGCTTCATAAACAAGGCACTTCTACAAACAGCAGACGCAGTCGCCCCGAAACATCGAGCACCCATCCGCAAGAAAAATTCTGGTTGGTTTAATGGCACGCTTACTCTACTGAAACGGGAACATAGAAGAGCAGAAAGAGCCTGGAGAAGAAACGCCACAAAGGAAAATCACACAAACTACAGAATACTCACCAAGAGATATCCTAAAGCAATTTTCACAGCAAAAAAAGAACATGTCTCAAAAGCCTTAAACTGACTACGGGAACTTTTCAAACTAGTTGCCCAGAATATGAACCCCCACCTGCCTTGAACCCCTAGGAAACGAAACTCAAGAATACTGCAACAAATTATCCGATTTTTTTTTTCCATCAACAAAATAGACAACATTCAGAAAATAATTCAACAAAAAAAAAACAACCAACTCTACTCAACTCAACCCAGGTAAGGAATTTTACATCCACAGCACACAAGCACCACATTTTTCACTTACCCCGATCACAACGGATGAAACCAAAAATGTCATCAAGAGCCTCCGAGACAGCACCTCGCCAAACGACATCATCCCCACAAAACTCTTGAAAGAATGCTCCGACATTCTGGCCCCTGCTATCACACACCTAGTAAATCAATCGTTCAAAGGATTGGTTCCGAATTCCCTCAAGCAAGGCATCATCAAACCATTACTAAAGAAACCCAACCTCGACCCCAAGGATCCGAACAATCGCAGACCGGTAACAAGCCTGAACACCATTTCCAAGATCATGGAGAAAGCAGTAGTACAACAGCTTCAACTTCATCTGGACACACACAAGCTCCTGGACCCACTACAATCGGGCTTCCGCCCAGGCCATGGCACAGAAACGGCACTTCTGAAAATATGGGATGACGCCCTAGAAGCAGCGGATGATGGAGAATCGTGTCTTCTGGTATTGCTGGATCTCAGTGCGGCGTTCGACACAGTGGACCACAACATGCTTCTCAGCCACCTCAAGGAAGTGGCAGGAGTTACAGATGGAGATCTGCCATGGTTGGCTTCCTTCTTAGGAAACCAGTCACAAACAGTGAAACTAGGAGCCTTCACTTCGGAAACCCGGGCAATCACTTATGGAGTCCCTCAAGGATCACCATTGTCACCAGTACTGTTCAACATTTACATCCGACCACTCTTCAAAATTATTAGCAAATTAGATCTGTGCTTCCACTCGTACGCGGACGACACTCAACTGTACTTCCGGATCACCGGACAAAAAGACCAATACCAGGAACTAGGAAAATGTCTCACATTGATGACTGGATGACCACTAGCTCCCTCAAACTAAATGGATCAAAAACAGAATTACTGCTCCTCGACGCAAACCGAAGGAAAAAGACGAAGACCCCTTGGACACCACCAACCATCTTGGGACAGACCATCCTTCCAAGCAACAAAGCCAAAAGCCTCGGAGTAATCTTTGATTCAGAGATGACAATGGAGGCACAAATAGGATCCGTAATCAGCGGATCCCACCATCTCCTTCGCATTCTACGCAGACTCATCCCCTTCATCCCGGAAAAGGAAAAATCGGTAGTAGTAGGAACGATCATCAATTCGCGTCTCGACTATGCAAACTCCCTGTACATAGGATTACCGGATTACCAGATTGCGTGCCTTCAAATTGTCCAAAACACAGCAGCAAGATTAGTCACCGGAAAGAAACCCTGGGAATCCATCTCCCCATCCCTAAGGATGCTCCATTGGCTCAAGGTAAAAGAGAGGATCACATTCAAGACCCTCTGCCTCACCCACAAATGTACACAAGGAAATGCGCCTCAATACCTTTTGTGAGAAAATAGAAAAATACATACCAAATTGCAGCCTTCGATCAACAAACCAAAAGCCCGCTACAAATCGAAGGGAGAACGAAGATTCGCAGTACAGGGACCCCGGCTATGGAATGCTCTACCAAACAACATCCGCATGGAAGAAAACCATCAGGCCTTCAGGAAAAAACTCAAGACCCACCTCTTCTAAACATGGCATCCCAACATGAGCAGTCAAGCGCCTCGAGGCGATTCAGTTTGCAGTTGCAGCGCTATACAAATCATTCATTCAAAGCGGGACTGTACCTGAAATTTTTTTTAAAAGCCAGCAGCTACAAATACTGCAGCTGCTGACTTTTAAAAAAAAAAATGGACACTTGCCTGTCTCCTAGTTCCAGCAATGTCGGCAGCAGAGGCCGATGGATTGGCTCTCTGCTGTTGCCGGCGCCATTCTCGTTGAGGGAATCGGGAAGTAAAGCCTGCGGCTTCACTTCCCGGTTCCTTACTGCGCATGCGCGAGTCGCGCGGCGCAATGAGAATCTTCAGCGCTGTCCACGGCAGGCAGCGTCCACGTGTCCCGGCAGGCAGCTGCGTAAACTCCCGTGGGAGTTTATGCCCGGAAGTGGGTGCAGATACCTGTCTTAGACAGGTATCTGCACCCCCCTCCCCCCTGAAAGGTGCCAAATGTGCCACCAGAGGGGGGAGGGTTCCGAAAAGCGGAAGTTCCACTTTAGGGTGGAATCCTGCTTTAACATCGTTCCACCTATCAGGGGGGCCCTGTTCAAGTCAATGAGAAATGGGCCTATATTAGTGTAAGGTACACAGGGGAGAAAAGTCATGTGTGACGTGGGCCTACACACATCACTACTGGTAAAAATCAGGTCAGCTCCCAGCACTTGGGTATACCTGCTTGTCATGTTTGTTTGCTGTTTATCTTGATGTTTTGAGGAATATACTCTATTTTGACTTAAGATTTTCTTATCTATAAATGGCGCTGTGTATTAGACTTTCAACTACTTACTATAAATGTGTTAAAGCTTTCAATTGTGGTCAATTAACTCATTTAACCCACATCATATCTTTGAGATATTAAATCTAATGAACAGGTAACAGTGTGTGTCAATCGCTTACCTGGGGAAGAAATGGAACCAAGATGCAGTATGGGAAGAGAGCAAGCCAGCAGAGGCAGTGTGATGCTTTGGGCAATGTTCTGCTGGGCAACCTTTGGATCCTACCATTTAATGTGGATGTTACTTTGACACGTGTCATCTACCTAAACCATTGTTTTGGACCAAGTACACCCCTTCATGGAAACAGTTTTTTTTGGCAACAGTGGTCTTTTTCAGCAGGATAATGCTCCCTTTTTCCCCACTCAAAAAATGGCTAAAGCATGGTCTGAACAGGAAGGGAGGGAATGGACGTGCTGACGTAACGATCAGCATGGAGGGAGGGGCCTGAGCCCGTCAGCCAGCGGGGACAGGAGCGAGGCTGAGGAGAACGCCGGCACCTCGCCGAGTCTGGAGAGCACGAGGAGGATGTCTCCCCTTCCCGGCCAGGGAACCCAGAACACCGGGCCTGGGGAGCGCTAAAAGCGGCCCCCGCTTTGATCGCGGCTTCACGTGGTGACGGCCGCCCCCGGCGTTCACGGCTCGGCTGCCCTCTCTCCCGCCCGCCCCCCCGCCTCTCGACCCAGCATACGGACCGGTCTCAGCTCCCAGCCAGCAAACATCCAAGCATCAGAAAGCAACTACAGCCTATAGAAATAGGCTCCTGGTTTGTGAGTATACAACACAATCTGAGTCAAGCCCCATAACATGAGAGCGTCCAGGAGAAGGTAAGATAACAGCTATATTCAAACACCTTAAACTCTCCCCGGAGAACTGTGGTAAATAGTTCCTTCTGCCTGAATAACTGCACTGCGAGAAAGAAATGCTCTGCCTGTGAGGAAAAGCTTGGAGAATTTTTGACTATTGTTTCTAGTAAGGAATGTTTTGTTTTTGGGGGAGAGACATGGTTTGTTTTTCATGTCAGCGCTTATCCTGGACAAGCCATTTCAATTGCTTTCTGAACAGTCACTACATTCACCCTGGGATGCGATCCCTAAAGCATATAAACAACCATTGTGGCTCAATCCTCCCACCTGGCTGGACGAACACGGTTGAACTTTATTAAGAGTGAGTGTGACTTTAGCGGGCTAAAAACCTGTATGCTATCTACACTAATTGCACACACGCAGTGGGATTACCCCTGGGTGCTTGGGCTAACGGGGCAGGTGGGTAGAGGGCAGAGCCCGGTTGCTCAGGCAAAATAACTCTGTAAATACCCTCATTAACCCTCATTTACGGGGCAACAGGACCACTGGGGAGAAGCAAACAGTAACACAGGTTTACCAAAAGTGTATTGCGCATCTGCAGCGCAGAGTGACGGTGGACATCTCCGAGTGAGTGTTTTTTTTTTTTTTTTTTCTCTCTCCTTTTGTGTTTTTTTTTTTTTTTTTTTTCTTTTTCTCCCTCTGCGTTTTTCTTTTCCCTTTTTTTTGGTTGCTCTCTCTCCCATGAAGAGAGGGAAAACACCTAGCTTGTTAGAGCAGGAATCTCTCCTTCAAACAACGGTCTGCGGGGAGGAGAGCAGGCAAGGGCAGGTCCCTCGGCTGGGGGTCTGATCTCGGTGGCAATCTCTCCGGCCCAGTCTGAACAGGAGTGCAGAGAGAAAAGTGGATCCAGGCCCTCTCTTACAATAGCTGAGGGTGGTTCGGTGGTGGGAATCTCCCGGGCCAGGGTGTGGGGGAGACCCTTCACCTCATATCCCCCCCTGAACAGGAGCCCCTGGTTATCCTAGACGGGAGGGGCAATAGCACTAGGATACCAGACCCAGAAACATTATAACCTGAAGGAGGGTGCTTCTCCTGTTTCCGCCTATGGAGAAAGGAGGAGCCTCTAGGGGGCCCCCAAGCCTGTTAACCCCAGTCCTCGAGACTAGATCTGGGAGTTTGCCTCTGCCAGCCGACCCAGTCTGGAAGATACAAATCAAGCGTAAGGAGGCCCCACTTGAGCAGCGCAGCTTTATCTTAAAAAAATTTATATATATATATATAATAAAATAAAATAAATAATAGGGACGACTCGCATTGATACGCTTCGAAACTGGGGAAAAGGATAAGAGGAACGAAAAGAACGAAAAGAAACACCATGAGTAAAGAGCCAAATAAACTGCCTAAGAAAGGGGCCCCAAAAGTACAAACAAACGATTCAAGCTCTATAAAACACTACTTAAGACAAGGTGTCAGCCAGACAGCGTCTGGATCTGACCTCTCCCCAAAGGCTACTAAGGAAAAGGGAAAGGGCAAGACCCGTAAATCAGACACAGCCCACGACCAACCGAAGGCGGATTCTCCAAGGGAAAGCGAGGGCGACGAAAGTAGAATGGATGAACCGTCAACGTGGGCGCAACCCCTCTCCAAAATGGAAATGGAGGAGATGATGCTGAGGCTGGAAAATGTGTTTAAAACAGAAGTCAGCAAAATAAGAGATGACATGAGCCATCTGTTAAACAGGGTGGAGGGAATGGAGAAGAGGGCCGACAACACGGACCAAGAAATCCTAGATCTAAAGCTACAAATCAGGAAGGTTCAAACCAACCAGAGAGACACTCTATTCAAAATTGAAGACCAGGAAAATCGGGACAGGAGGCTTAACCTGAGAGTTCGAGCCATTCCCGAATGCAGAGGGGAAGACCTGGATATAACAATCAAGAAGATCTTTGCCCCTATAATGGGTATAAGTGAAGATCAGTTCCCTAAAACAGAATACACAGGATCGGAAGAGCAGATCGGTCAGAGTCAGGCAGAATCAGAGACGTTATAATTCGATTTAGCCACTTCAAAGATAAGGAGGAATTACCGCAAAAGATAAGAGGAAAGACACCCATTAAGTTTGAAGAAGCTGAAATTCAGATCTATGCCGACCTATCAACCAGGACCCTCGAGAGGAGAAGGATGCAGAGGCCACTACTAGAGATCCTCCGCAATAATAATATCAAATATAATTGGGGGTTCCCGGCCTGCCTGATTGGCACAAAAGAGGGCCGATTGGCCATATTGAGACATCCTGAGGAGCTGACCGAGTTCTGTAGGAAACTGGATATCCCTGTCCCTTATCTCCCGGGGTGGGAAGAAATGAGTTAAAAGCCTGTGGTGGGAGTCAGAGAGGCTGGGGGGGGGCTCGGGGGGGGGGGGTGAAACTTCCAACGGGGTGCCTACCCGACTGGGGCGCCCGGTCCTCGCGGGCTCGCCCGCTTTCGTTCGCCCGGCTTGTCCGGGCGGGTACGCCAGGGCGGGTTCAGAATCCTACCTCTCCAGAGATCTTGGGTTTAGGGGAGGCCAAACAGGGATGGCACCCTTTAACTCAGAGAACCAGAACGGAGTAGGAGAAGGTAGAGAGGGGGGGTTAGAAGGAGGGGGAGGGATAGGAGACTCGGGAGGGAGAGGGGGGCTAGAGGGTGTTGGGGGGTCGGGTGGGTTGGGAGGGAGGGGGGTCAGAGTGGCAAGGGAGGGGTAGGGGAGGGAGGGGGGGTTGGGTTTACTGGGAGGGAGAGGGGAGTGTGTGAGGGTGCACCCGCCGCCGGGGGTCGTCTCAGAGGGGCCGTTCCTAAGACAATAAAAACAAGATGTCGGTAATTAAATGTCTCGCCTATAATGTGAAAGGGTTGAATGCACCAGGCAAAAGGCATAGGATCTTGGAGGAACTGAAGAGATATGAAGCAGGCTTGTTTTTTTTGCAGGAGACCCATATCTCACTCACATCAAATATTAAACTGTACTCAAAAGCCCACCCTACCTGGTATTACAGTGACACAATCTCGAGTAGAACAAGAGGGGTGGCTATAGGAATGGCGGAAGATCTGCATTTCAAACTAGAAGATAGGAAAGTGGACCCTGAGGGAAGGTTCCTCTTTTTGAGGGGAACCATATATGGGACAACCTATACCTTAGCAAATATATACGCTCCCAATATTAGATCCCCTGACTACATGACGGCGATTCTAGTCAGGCTGAGATCCTTTAGAAAGGGCTACTTGATCTTGATGGGAGACCTAAATCTTACTTTGGACCCAGATATAGACAGTACGTCTTGTGTACAGGGGACAGGAAGTGCTCAATTGAAACTTTTAAAGAAAATGATGTTCTCGGAACAACTGGTGGATGTCTGGAGAATGCAGCATCCACAGATGAGAGATTACACTTTTTTTCTCCCCTGTGCACAAGACGTACTCGAGACTGGACTATATTTTAGTGGATCATGGACTACTTGAGAGGGTGACGGATACCAGGGTGGAGATAGTGACACTTTCAGACCACGCTCCAGTGAGTATGAAACTAAATATTCCAGAATATAAACAACCGAGCTGCGGCTGGAAGCTAAATGAAGAGTTACTAAGGGACAACGAGATTCGGGAAAGCGTCAAAAAGGAACTCGAATGGTTCTTTAGGATAAACGATAACGGGGAGGTTAAGGGGTCAAGCCTCTGGGACGCCCATAAGGTCTTCATCAGGGGGGTACTGATTTCAAAGGCCTCCTGGAAAAAAAAAAGAAAGAACTAAAAAGACACAGGACCTGATAAACGAGATTAAAACATTAGAACACAAACACAAGAGCGACCCCATCCAGAACCAGGCAACACTCCAGGAAATTACCCATAGGAGAGACCAGTTAAAAGAATTGGCAGAGCAGGAAGTTAAGCAAGTACTTAATAAAAACGCCAAAGACCGCTATATTTGGGGTAACAAATCGGGCAAACTACTGGCTAGGATGCTACAAAAAAATAAATCTAAAAACTTCATAGAAAAAATTATAAACAAAAAAGGAGAGACGAGGTTCCTCTCGAAAGATATCACGTCGACATTCAGGGATTTCTACGAGGAGCTGTACTCGGTGGGGCAAAAGAGTGGCGGTAAAAAAGGGGGGAGCAAGGACAAAATCGACAATTTTTTGAAAGGGGCAAAACTGCAATCCCTAGGAATAGAGGAAAAAGAGATGCTGGAAAGTTCCATTACGGAGGAGGAAATCTCGAGAGCCTTAGACAACTCGCCAATGGGCAAGAGCCCAGGTCCCGATGGGTTTACGGCTCTATACTACAAAACTTTCAGAGAGATATTAATACCCAGATTACTTAGCTATATGAATGGTCTGGGCTTAGAGTTTGGCATGAGTGAGGCCTCCCTATCAGCTACTATCACGGTTTTGCGCAAGGAAGGGAAGGACGACTCGACGTGCGCAGGGTATAGACCGATCTCTCTGTTAAATTTCGAAACAAAGCTCTACGCGAAGATCTTAGCGGAGCGTATTAAGGGATGCCTTTGTAAATTGATCCATCCGGACCAAGTGGGATTCACGCCGGGTAGAGAGGGCAGAGATAATAGTGTTCGAACTCTATTAGTGATGCAGAGAATGAGAGATGTACGAACCCCCAGTCTGCTCTTGTCTATCGATGCAGAAAAAGCGTTTGACCGAGTAGACTGGGGGTTCCTGTTTAGGACCCTAGAAACTATGGGGTTCGGACCAAAAATCATCCAGAAAATTAGAGTCCTCTATAGCCATCCAAAAGCCAACATTAAGGTAAACGGCACTGTTTCTTCCCTTTTCGAAATGCACAATGGGACAAGACAGGGCTGCCCCCTCTCCCCCCTTCTCTTCGTCCTTTCCCTTGAACCCCTCTTGGCAACAATAAGGGGAAATACGGGCATCGTGGGGTGCTCGGCAGGAGGGGAGGAACACAAACTTGCGGCTTTCGCCGATGATGTTCTTTTCTTTGTAGGCTCCCCGCGGAAATCCCTGCCTAATATCCTGAAGAATATTGGCGCGTTTGGCGAAATCTCAAACTTCAAGATCAACCAAGCAAAAACCTTTATATTGAGTGTTAACATTAATAAGACAGAGAAACAGGATCTAATGAGAGAATATAATTTCCCATGGAAGAAACAAATTAAATATCTGGGGATTGAACTGACTAACACCACAGGGAAAATCTACAGGGCCAACTATATCCCTCTCTTAGACGAACGTGGAAAATGCCAGCAACATACAAAGCGAACCCCACCATGAGGTGCAGGTTTTTTCCCCTCAAAATCTACTGAACAAATCACGTGAGATGTATACACCACTTTTAGGATTGATGTCCTTTCTTTACCATTTACAATTTCATTCATGCCAGCAAGTATAGCTTTCACTGCAGCTTTAGTAAATTAAATAACATAATGGATAAAGCTATAAACTAAAGTCTAAAATTGTATGTTAGAGCATAGATGGATATTATTAGCTACATTCAACATTGATGTATGCAGCATGGCCGTCCCTCAGTATTTTTTACATAAACAGAGTTGGGTAATACGATACAGATTAGTACTAAGCTATAACAAAACCAATTAAAGGAAAGGAAGAGAAAGGAATGGTCTACGCACTTAAGGCCAGCAATTTCCATCAATGCACAGTAGAGTCGAAGCAGGGAACTGCCTTGCACAGCATACTCTTCTCTGAGTCCACAGTATAGAGAAGCTGTATGCTCAGCATCTCCCTCCTGTGGCATCTGTGGGTTTTTCACAGCTGGGCCAAAGCACTGAGCTGCTATTTTTTTATCTTTGATAATAGGAAGGAAAAATACATTC
The DNA here is from genome assembly GCA_028564925.1 of Lithobates sylvaticus. NCBI lineage: Eukaryota > Metazoa > Chordata > Amphibia > Anura > Ranidae > Lithobates > Lithobates sylvaticus. Next base: position 121,903,837 of record CM053035.1, on the reverse strand, counting down.
AATCTTGCCATCTTGCAAATATATATATAATAAACAGTTGTAAAATCTGCCTTTGTGTAAAAACTGTGCAGTCTGAGGATCTACCTGAGTGAATATGCAAGAAATTGAACAGACTGTTTAGCTAAGCAATTGTACTACATAGCACTTAGCAATACCAAACGTTTTTTTTAAAAAGAGTTATAGATTCTATAATAAGGTTGCAATGTGTGTACAATTAGGGCTAATCTATTTAGTAGTAGCAGCTGCTGGCTGCCTGCGTTTACCTAAAAAAACTAAAAGGAACCATTTTCTTGTGATTGCTTATTTTCCAGCCTATTTAATTTTTTCTCTGCCAAATAAAAAAAGAACATCTCTTCCATTACAACTGATAAATAATCAATTACTTAATAGCAGTAGATCTTAAGGCCTGCCATACGTGCACATTTCTTTCCTGCAACCACGGGTTACGATTCCCTCATTAACACAAAGTGCTGACAGGGGAATCCCAATTGTCTGCACCCGGAAGAGAGGGGGGCAGCCGTCCCCGCCAGCAGAAGAATGTGATTGTTGCCAGGGACCATAGCAGCCGCTATCGATAATCACAAGTGAATCCTGCAGGCTGGTTGTACCCAGGTCGATTGATCAACGTGGTACATTTGGCTTGCCCATACATGGTTTGAATCTCAGCTGGTTCAGTCATGTATGGCCGGCCCTAGTTTCTTTCCTAGTCTATGTGGTTTTGGATCTAACAGCTTGTTATGGGCAGGGGTGGCATGGCATTGCCTAACTTATACTATTATTATTTGGCTGGGCAGCTACGCCATCTGACAGACTGATTGGGATCGGATACGCCAGCGGTGGTTGAGTCATATCTCGCCTATGTCCTTAAAATCAAACATCTGTTGATAGCACTGGAGGCACCTATGGCCGCACTGGGGGGAAGACATATACCAATATTGACATTGGCCCGTACGGTGTGGAGGGAGACCAAGAAAATTACACATTTTCAGGGTACTAACGAGGCGCAACCACTCTGGCACAATCCAAATGTTCCCCCCTTTAAAGCAATTTGGGGACTCTGGATTCTGGGAGCGTAGTGGAATGGTTTCTCTGGACAACATCTATGATGGAAATTTATTGGCTTCTTTTGAGCGATTGCAAAGGAAATATAAAAGGTAGATTGGGGCAATTCATAGGTATTTACAACTTCGACATACTCAATTTTGTATTTGTGACAATGACTTCTCTGAATACCCACTGATAGGGGTGCTTCGATCTCAGGGCCCTAGGAGACTTATCTCAACTCTGTATCTACATTTACTCTCTGCCACGGCTAATGGGGCTCCACTGGAGGTGCGCATCAAATGGCACCAACTTGTCCCCGATTTGTCTGATGAGGATTGGAAGGAGGCATGCTCCACCCATCTATCTGTATCTCCTACAGTCAATAATAAATTAACCCACCTTTATATGCTACATCAAACATACCTGACACCGGTCAAACTGCATGCAATGCACCGTATACCTACCTCTGCCTGCATTAGGTGCACCTGTCCATGCGCGGATTTCGTGCATGTTATGTGGCTCTGTCCAGTTATAGTGAGATACTGGCAACAGGTGACAGAGATATTGTCTGCGGTCTTATCAATTCCTGTTCCATGTACCCCACTGGTGTGTCTGCTGGGGGTTCTCGATGAGGAGCAATGGCCAAAACATATTAGAACCATGCTACTGGAGACATTATTTAATAAACACATCAAGTAACAATTTAGCAAGCCTATTCATGCAAACAGAAAATAATCATAATTACCAGGTATAAGCATAACAAGCATTAAAAAAAAGACCAAAATCGATATGCCTCATGTACACTAGACGTGTTTAACGTGTCCAGGAGCAGCAGCATTTTGTCAGAAAAAACACCTGTCAACATGTCTAAATTAGGGATGAGCCGAATACCCTCCTGTTCGGTTGGCAGCAGAACATGCTAATGCCATGTACACACGACCGGGCTTTCCAGCAGACTAGGTCCGACGATCTTCCCGACGGACTTTCAGCGGAGTTCCGACGGACTTTCCGAACGAGCGGACTTGCGCACACATGAACGGACTTCCCGACGGACTTTTGACTGACTTCCGAATGAACGGACTTGCCCACACTTGGACTAAGGTCTGTTCATTTTGCACGTGACTCCAGGTACGACGGGACTAGAAAAGGAAGTCAATCTCGCCACTTTCATCGGCAAGATTGACACCTTGCGAGCACCATCGCCTGGTATGGATTTTAAGGGGAACCTTCTACACTGAAAAAACGCGTGGGGCTCCTCTGTGTCACCCTCTCCTCTGTGTCACCCTCTCCTCTGTGTCACCCCCCCTCCTCTGTGTCACCCCCCTCCTCTGTGTCACCCTCTCCTCTGTGTCACCCTCTCCTCTGTGTCACCCCCCTCTCCTCTGTGTCATCCTCTCCTCTGTGTCACCCCTCCTCTGTGTCAGCCCCCCTCCTCTGTGTCACCCCCCCTCCTCTGTGTCACCCCCCTCCTCTGTGTCAGCCCCCCTCCTCTGTGTCAACTCCCCCTCCTCTGTGTCACCCCCTCTCTCTCTCTCTCTCACTCTCTCTCTCTTTCAGCCTCTCGCTCACCCCCTCTATCGCACCCACCACTCTTTCTCTAATCCCCCCTCTCTCAACCTCACCCCCCTCTCTTTTTCATCCCCACCCCTCTCACCCCACTCTCACCCCCTCTCTCTCCTGCTTCCTCCCCCCTTTCCCCCTGCCTCACCTTCCCCTTTCTCACCTCCCTCCCCAGGGGATGGGGGCCCCATGAGGATGGCTGTATGAGGCCCCATTAATTGCTAACAGCAGCCCTGTGAGTGAGTGCACCAGTTTGGATGTGTCCTGAATCCTGTGTCTTGCTGACACACTTCTCAACAAGGCTCCCCACACAATGGAAGGAAGGAAAACAGCACTACAGTAAAGGAGCTCCACCCCCAAACTCCAGCTCCCACACTTCCTGACTCGAACTGGCTCTCAGTAATGGGGGTCTTTCGGGGCAGGGGACACCGGTTGGTGGGTTCCCTGTTGTAATTGAGGGGGGACCGATAAAAGGGAAGGGGAGTCTGTGGGGAGGGAGGTGGACAGTGTCAGTAGGGCAGTGAACGGTGTCAGTAGGGCAGTGGACAGTGTCAGTAGGGCAGTGGATGGTACCAGTAGTTACCAGGTCCACTTTATTCTCCTATATACATGTATAGAGCCATGACAGGTCCTCTTTATACTCCTTTACATGTTTAGAGCCATGACAGGTCCATTTTATACTCCTATATACAGGTATAGAGCCATGACAGGTCCTCTTTATACTCCTTTACATGTATAGATCTATGATAGGTCCTCTTTATACTTATATATACATGTATAGAGCCATGACAGGTCCTCTTTATACTTATATATACACGTAAAGTGCCATGACACGTTCTTTTACACTCCTATACACATGTATAGAGCCATGACAAGTCCTCTTTATACACCTACATACATGTATAGAGCCATGACAGGTCCACTTTAGTTATCATGATATAAAATAATGGATGTGGGGGCATTTTGGTGGGCGTGATTTATTTATTTTTTTTGGGGGGGGGGCAGCATTTCATTCTTGGCACCAGGCAGCAAAATGTCTTGGGCCGGAACTGCTCAAGTCGCATCAAAGTGGGACCAAAGTAATGCAGGGACTACTTTGAAGGCATTGCAACTTGAAGTTGCACAGATATGAACAGTACTCATTGAAAATCATGGGGTACGACTTGAAAAGTCACACTAGTGGAAACCGAGTTTTATTCAAAGCCAATGGGTCCTACTGCTGTCTCCGTGCCTGTGAGGAGAGAGTCCAGCACTGCTGTAGACAGACACAGTGCTGGATTGAGACAGGACTCAGGTAAGTATAAAGGGAGGTGAGGGGGTGATACAACAGCTGGGACATTTTTTACCTTAAGTGGTTGTAAAAGTAGAAGTTTTTTTTACTTTTAGGCCCCTTGCACACCTAAGCGTTTTTCAGGCGCTACAGCGCTAAAAATAGCCCCTGAAAAAAGCGGGTCCTTTAACTCCAGTGTGAAAGCCGGAGGGCTTTCACACTGGAGCGGTGCGCTAGCAGGACGGTAAAAAAAAATCCTGCTAGCAGCATCTTTGAAGCGGTGAAGGAGCGGTGTATCCACCACTCCTATACTGCTCCTACCCATTGAAATCAATGGGACACCGCGGGGATACCGCGGTAATACCGCCGGCAAAGCGCCGTTGCAGCTGCGATTTGCGGGGGGTTTTAACCCTTTTTCGGCCGCTAGCAGGGGTTAAAACCACCCCGCTAGCGGCTGAATACCACGGCTAAAACAACGGAAAAGCAGCGCTAAATATAGCGCTGCTTTACCGCCGCCGCCCGCACCGCCCCAGTGTGAAACCGGCCTAATGCATTCTTTGCCTTAAGGTAAAAAAAAAAAAACATATTTGCAGCTCTCTCCCCAACCCCCCTAATACTTACCTGAGCCCCATCTCAATCCAGCACTGTGCCTGAGAGCAGTGGCTCTCTACGCTCTCTCTTCTCATTGGCCTGTGAGGAGAGAGTGGGGATCGGGGCAGAGCCACGCTGTGTGCGTCTATGGATCAAGCCTGCACAAGTGCACCCATAGCAGGCTGCTTGCTATGGGGGCACTCAACAGAGGGGAGGCGACAGATGTGCCAGCAAGGGGACCCCAGAAGAGGAGGATCTGGGCTGCTCTGTACAAAACCATTGCAATAAAAAGGTAAAAAATGTCTAACCTTTATAACCACTTTAAGTATCTGAGGAAATGCTGTATTTGTGTTCGCTACTAGATATCAAAGAATCCGATTACAATCCTCTCGCTTTGTTTTCTTTATAACGATTTTGGTTATTGTATATACTTTGTATACTTACACCTGGTAATTATGCTTATTTCCAGTTCCTATTTGCATTAAAAGGCTTGCTTGTTAAAATTGTTACTTGATACTTGTTTGCCTGAAGAATGCTTAGCTATAGCCTGAAACTGTATTTGTATTTTGTGGAAGCACTTTGTGTGAAATTCTGCAACTTTCTTTGAATAAAAACTTTTGTGCTTCAACCCTTGGACTTTTTATGTGAGAAGGAAGAGAAATCTCCCCGATGAGACATAGATGGAAACAAAAAAACTACAGGTTGTAACCTTCCCTACTTTATCCAAAATGAAACAAAAGTACTGGCTTTAGATATACTCTACAGTAACTTGGTTTGAGAATCTTACAATTTCAGAACCCAAACACAAACTCTAAAATAGCACAAATGCCTGCATGGGCAAAGTTCATGTTCTCTTGTGTAAAAAAAAAAAAAAAAAAGGGAAACTTGCTACTTTTTTTTTTAAAGGATAAGTTCACCTTTCATAACATGTTACACCCATATTCAGGGTGTAATATGTAACATGTTATGAAAGCACCGCCCCCGATCCCTCGCTCTGACTGATAGTTCTTCTCTCCTGCTAGCTGTCAAAATCTCGAAAATGGTCCAAAATGGCACTGCCGGCCCTTTTAGCCCGAAACATGTTCAAAATGACCAAAATCGCACCCCGGCCCCTTTATCTTGAAAATGGACCAAAATGGCCAAAATCGCACCCCCAGCTCTTTTAGCCTGAAAGCGGTCCAAAATCACCAAAATCGCACCCCGGCCCCTTTATCTTGAAAATGGTCCAAAATGACCAAAATCGCACCCCCAGACCTTTTAGCCCGAAAGCAGTCCAAAATGACCAAAATCGCACCCCTGGCCCTTTTAGCCCGAAAGCGGTCCAAAATCACAAAAATCTCACCCCGGCCCCTTTATCTCGAAAATGGTCCAAAATTACCAAAATCGCACCCCCGGCCCTTTTAGCCCGAAAATGGTCCAAAATTACCAACATTATACCCCCGGCCCTTTTAGCCTGAAAGCGGTCCAAAATTACCAAAATCACACCCCCGGCCCATTTATGTTAAAAATGGTCCAAAATAAGTGTCAAATTGTTAAAAAAAACACAAGACACACCTTTGGACAAGTCCTTTATTAAAAAATAAAAATGTCCCACAAAGTCCATTCATCTTCTTCTCGTATGACGCGTCCTTGCAGGTGACAGTTCTTTTATAACTGAAGGCAGGGCCACACAGTGATGTACCCGGGTGACCCCGTCCACCCTCTGATGCACGGGGACTTCCCCATGGCTCTCCTGGGGCATCAGAGGGGGCGGTTACGTAAACAGGTTTTTTCGGTCCGTCGGCGGAGCTATATATAAGAAGATGAATGGACTTTGTGGGACATTTTTATTTTTTTGTCCCAAGGTGTGTCTTTTGTTTTTTTTAATATTTTGACACTTTTTTTGTGAAATGGTAAGGATTCAATGTACACGTTACATTTCAAACAGGGGGGAGGGATCTGGGGGTCCCCTTGTTAGAGGGGGCTTCCAGATTCTGATTCTGATTCTGATTCTTATAAGCCCCCTGCCCGCAGACCCCCAAACCACCGGCAAAGATTGTGGAGATGAGGTCCTTGTCCCCATCAACAAGGTGCTTTAGGGGCTACCCCAAAGCACCCTCCCCATGTTGAGGCCATGTGGCCTGGTACGGTTCAGGAGGGGGGGCTCTCTCTTGTCCCCCCTCTTTTCCTGCGGCTTGCCAGGTTGCATGCTCGGATAAGGGTCTGGTATGGATTTTTGGGGGGACCCCCACGCCATTTTTTTTTTTTTGGCACGGGGTTCCCCTTAAAATCCATACCAGACCTGAAGGGCTGGTATGGAATTTGGGGGGACCCCCCACACAATGTTTTTTTGATATTCTGGTTCAGGGTTCCCCTTAATATTCATACCAGACCCAAAGGGCCTGGTAATGGACTGTGGGGAAATCCCATGCCGTTTTTGTTTAATTACTTTTATCTGTATTGCCAGGACCCACTATTATTTTTAAATTGACTTTTTTTCATTTAGAAATGTCATTTTGCTCTCGGACTGTTCTAAACACGGGAAAAATGTGCCACTTTACAGGCATACTATAGACACCCCCCAGGTACGAAATTTAAAGGAATATTTCACTTTTATTGTTTCACTTTAAGCATTATTAAAATCACTGCTCCCGAAAAAATGGCAGTTTTTAAAACTTTTTTTTGCATTGATACATGTCCCCTGGGGCAGGACCCGGGTCCACAAACACTTATTAATGACAATAACTTGCATATTAACCCTAAACGTAGCACGGTTGATTTTTCACGTTCCTGTCCCATAGACTTTAACGGTGTTCATGTGTTCAAACTAATTTTTTGCCTGTTTGCATGTTCTGCTGCAAACCGAACCGGGGGGTGTTCGGCTCATCCCTAATCAAGAGTCCTTTGGTTTAATCAAGTGGCCAAAAATGCAACTGACATATGTTCAGCCAAAAGATTCCAAGCCTGCCCACCGCGACAAGGTAGACTCTTTTAGGGCAGGACCTACACTAAACTACACTAGGCTAACCTACTCAATGCTAGTCATTGTTTTTCTAATGTTGGATGCGTGTTTGTGTGAGACCTCATCCTATATTCTATGTGTGCGATCTACTCTATGCTAAAGTGGTTGTCCGTCTGTGTGCCTCTAGCTAGTGCTCATGTGTTTATGTCTATTAGTCAGTGTACGTCTAGTCATCCTTATTTGTTAGGTCAATGCATTCTAGTCAGTGCATGATGTTCAGTAGAAGGGCTAGTCTACAGTATGTGTGTGTATGTGTGGGCAGGATAAAATTAAGTAAAGGGTACAATATGAGCTGAAGTGTATGTGGGAGTGAATGTGTGTATGCATGCTTATGGTGCATATGTGTGTGTGGGAGCCAATGTGTGTGCGTTTGTCTGTGGTGCATATGTGTGTGTGGGATTAAATGTGTTTACATGTGTGTGTGGTGCATATGTGTGTGTGGGATTAAATGTGTGTACATTTGTGAGTGGTGCATATGTGTGTACAATTGTTAGTGGTGCGTATGTGTGTGTGGGATTGAATGTGTGTATGTTTGTGGGATTGAATGTGTGTACGTTTGTGAGTGGTGCGTATGCGTGTGTGGGATTGAATGTGTGTATGTTTGTGGGTTGTGCATATGTGAGTGTGGGATTGAATGTGTGTACGCTTGTGAGTGGTGCGTATGTGTGTGTGGGGTTGAATGTGTGTATGTATGTGGGTTGTGCATATGTGTGTATTGGATTGAATGTGTGTACGTTTGTGAGTGGTGCGTATGTGTGTGCAGGAATAAATGTGTTTATGTTTGTGAGTGGTGCAGATGTGTGTGTGAGATTGAATGTGTGTATGTTTGTGAGTGGTGCGTATGTGTGTGTGGGAGCGAATGTGTATATGTTTGTGTGTGATGCAGAGGGCAGGATATACTTACACAGGGGACGGTCATATCTCATACCTGGGTACAAGATGACATCTTCCCCAGGACACTTTGCATGCATCCTAACGGCCCATTCATGGTGTTCCGGACGATCTCTTTTCCAAATCCAATAATTGTGTCCTTCCATGACCTGTGCAAATAAGGCCATTCCAGAGCATGTATCTTATTAGGAATTTTTTTATATTCACCAAACAGTATAATGCAGCTTGCAGTCTATACAGCTTCTTATAGCTAGGAATCACCCTTAAAGTGGTTGTAAACCCTTACATATACACAGTGAAGTGGCTGGCCTCAGATGAAAAAAAAAACCTCCTACATAAATTGTATCTGTTTATCTGCAGTCTTCTCTTCTCTTCAGACGTTTAAAGTCCAGAATTGATAAAGCTTGTCTGAGTTGTCAGAAAAAAGAGGGCGGAGAGCTGAAATTACACTCTGTAAAACTCAGTAAGGAGAGGTCTGAGAGCTGATTGGTGGGAAGGGACACACCCACTTCACACAGCACACAGTAGCAGATCTGAGGCTGTCAAGCAGCTGCAGCTCCCTCCCCTGTCACCTTTTTTTCTCTTGGGGTCAGGAAAACTTGACAGATGTGATTCATGCTGATAGCAGATGAACAAAGCAGCAGACAGAAATTACACTAAAGCCCCATACACACGGTCGGATTTTCCTATGGATTCTGTCCTATCGGACAATGTTGTCGGAAATTCCGACCGTGTGTAGGCTCCATCGGACATTTTCCATCGGATTGTCCGACGGACAAAGTTGTATCTCCTGCTCTAAAGATTTTCCGACAACAAAGTCCGATCACACCAATTCCGATCGTGTGTAGCGAATTCAGACGGACAAAGTGCCACGCATGCTAAGATCACATTACAAGACCAAAGCTATTGGCTACTAGCCTCTACGTAGTCCCGTCGTAGGCCACAAACGTCACCACGTTCAGAATGATCGGATTTTCCGACAACTTTGTCCGACCGTGTGTATGCAACACCAGTGTCGGACTAAATCCGATGGATTTGGTGGTCGGATTTTCCGACCGTGTGTATGGGGCTTTAGTGCTAATAATTGAGACAAGTACAAACTATATATGTATATGCTTTGTTCATATTCCATGTCTGAGGTTTACAACCACTTTAAGCCTAATGTTGGGGCCCAACCTCAGCTTCTACTGTATTTTATTTTTTTTATACTACTTTTTTCTGTTTTTTTAGGCTGGTCATGTGACATGCTGGATCCTTTTTCCCCACACACTGGCCAGTCCTCAATGATACAGGGAAAAGTGCCAACATTGTGATCTCTGCATTATTGAATGGGAGTGCAGTGGAGTTGATTTACTAAAACTGGAGAATGCAAAATCTGGTGCAGCTCTGCATAGAAACCAATCAGCTTCCATTTTTTTTTGTTAAAGCTTAAAGTGGGATTCCACCCTAAAGTGGAACTCCCGCATTTCGGAACCCCCCCCCCCCCTCCAGTGTCACATTTGGCACCTTTCAGGGGGGAGGGGGGTGCATATACCTGTCTAAAGCCCCATACACACGCGCGGATTATCCGAGGACCAGGTCCGTCGGATCATGTCCGTCGTACTTTGTCCGATGTTGGTTTTGCGTACACACGGTCGGACAAAGTTGTCGGAAAATCCGATCATTCTGAACGTGGTGACGTTTGTTGCCTACGACGGGACTACGTAGAGGCTAGTAGCCAATAGCTTTGGTCTTGTAATGTGATCTGAGCATGCGTAGCACTTTGTCCATCGGACAACGCTACACACGATCGGATTTGGTGTGATCGGACCTTGTTGTCAAAAAATCTATCCAGCAGGAGATAGGACTTTGTCCGTCGGACTATCCGACGTACACTGTCCGATGGTGCATACACACGGTCGGATTTTTCGACAACATTGTCCGATCGGACAGAATCAATGCGAAAATCCTAGCGTGTGTATGGGGCTTTAGACAGGTATCTGCACCCACTTCCGGGCATAAACTCCCACGAGAGTTTACGCAGCTTCCTGTCCCGGCGCGCTGTCTGCCGGGACCCACACGTGTCCCGGCAGACAGCGCTGAAGATTCTCATTGCGCCGCGCGACTCGCGCATGCGCAGTAGGGAATCGGGAAGTGAAGCCACTTCCTGATTCCCTCACTGAGAATGGCGCCGGCTACAGTAGAGAGCCGAGCGATCGATCGGCCTCTGCTGCCGACACCACTGGACCCTGGAACAGGTAAGTGTCCATTTTTTAAAAGTCAGCAGCTGCAGTATTTGTAGCTGCTGGCTTTTAAAAAAAAAAATTTCAGTACAGTCCAGCTTTAACTGACCAAGCTGAAGTTAAAAGCTGATTGGCTACCAGCAGTGTGTCATAGTGAAACCCCTAATCCCTGCTCAGAGCATGGTGGTGGAAGGGAATTACTACATAGGACAGCGCTGCAGAGGGGATGAGTATTTCAGTTTTTTAGATTTACACTACATGGGGCAACATTAAACGGGTTGTAAACCCTCATAGTTTTTACTTAATACATTCTATGCATTAAGGTGAAAAACCTTCTCTCATGCTGCAGCCCCCAGCCCCCCTGTTTTACTTACCTGAACGCTGTCCTTCTTCGGCCCGGGAATTAGCATACTAGCTATAGCTGGTGTCTCGTGTCCTGATTGGATATAATGATAGCAGCGCAGCCATTGGCTACCGCTGCAGTCAATCAAATCCAATGACGCAGCGCCGGGGGGACAGGTAAATAGCATTTTCAAAATGAGGCCAGCAGTGATCACATCTCTACAAATGCCATTTACTAATTATAGGAACTGGGCAATAATCCTTTAAAATGTTTCTACACCCTGAACTGTCCTGTAAAAGTGTTGGATGAGTTACCAACCTGTTGGCACTCTTCTAAGGACACCCAGGCCTGCATGCCGATCCTCCTGAAGAAGTCCACCTTTCCATCCCTGAAGCTCCTGATGTCAGTATGGAACTGTGCGAAGACCTTGATGGTATGATGCAAAGAACTTTCTTCTTCCATCTCGTTTGCAAGGTAGCTGACATAACAGAAACATTTTTGAACAGGTAATTATTTCCTGATATAGCCCAGGTTCACATCTGTGCGGGTTGCTGCACAGATGCTAATGGAAATCGCACCCTCAAGTCGCCAAAAGTAGTACAAAAACTATTGGCAGATATTTCCCGCACTGGAACCGTCCAAATCTGTGTGACGCTGCACCGAAACCCAAAAGTAGTTTCTGCACTACTTTTGCCGATTTCAGTTGCACTTTCAATAGAAATGTGTGCAGGAAACCGCACAGATGTCTCTGAAATCATCGAACTGGCATGCAGGAATGAAATTGTGCGAGTTCAGCTGAACTCGCACTACTTCAATCCCCCAGCAGGGTGAACCTGGGCTTATGCCTATTTATCAATCTTCATAAACAATGGATAAATCTATAATCGAATAGGTAAACGTTTTTTCATGCAAAATCAGCTCTTACCTGTTTGATACTATTCTGTTTAATATCTAAACAAGGGTATTCAAAACCCAGAAGTGTGGAATAATTGCAGCTGGCAGGTAGGTATACATGCTGGCAGGCAAGGTTTATATGGCAAAAGAGACATACAGTACAGACAGTGCCGGATTTCCCACAAGGCCACCGAGGCCAGACCTCGGGGCGACAGTGGTGCAGGTGTGGCGCCACTCCTGTGGCGACTTCTCGGCTTTCGTGCCCCCCCGGGCCGTCTTTACAGCAGGGCAAACGGGCAGCTACCCAGGGCCCTTTCACTGTTTGGCGCCCAAAGCAGAGCTGGCCCTTAAGCCCATGCGCTGCCCGCAAATCGGCGCTGAAAATCCCCACTGTCTGTCACAGACAGTCATCAGACAGCTGGCATGAGAAGCGCACAGGCAGTGCCAGTGCTGCTTTTTATTTGATCAAGAAGCAGGCCGCGGGTGGGTGGGGCCTTGAGCTCCACTGATGCTCTGACCCTGCCCCTTGCTATGCTGCCTGCAAGCAAGCGTGATCGGACCTGGAGGAACAGAGGCCTTGGTAGGAGGAGTCTGACCGTGGCGCGGAGTGGAGTCAGGTCAAGTGAAACTAGCAGCAGCAGTGTGGAGGAATTGATCAGATTCGGAGCTGACCTGGCTCCCACACCCCATGTGTAGAACTAGAAAAGTAGAAAGTTTTAAAATTTAATGGGCACACTTTCTGCATTTGATGGGCACACTGGCAGCATATGATGGGCACACTGGCAGCGTTTGATGGCAGTGTGGCAGCATTTGATGGGCACAGTGGCAGCGTTTAATCGGCACAGTGGCAGCATTTGATGGCACGGTGGCAGCTTTTGATGGCACAGTGGCAGCATTTAAGGGCACAGTGGCAGCATTTAAGGGCACAGTGGCAGCGTTTAATGGGCACAGTGGCAACGTTTAATAGGCACAGTGGCAGCGTTTAATAGGCACAGTGGCAGCATTTGAGGGCACAGTGGCAGAGTTTGATGGCACAGTGTGGCAGCGTTTGAGGGCACAGTGGAAGCGTTTGAGGGCACAGTGGAAGCGTTTGGGCACAGTGCGTATTTATGCACTCTGGTTACTAACTGTTCAGCAGGACGATCTTTTTCATGTTTGAAACGAGAACTATTTACGATCATCTTTGGGTCAAGAAAGACTGAACAGTTTAGCTTTACTTGCCATTGAGTCAGAACTTTTAAATACTTTGTCCTACAAAGATATTATTGATGAGTTTGCCAAAAAAAAAGTTAGAACTAAAAAATTGTAGGGAGTTTCTTACTGCTATAATCTTTAAAAGGCATTTTCTGCATTACAGAGTATTTTCAGTCTGTACAATTAAAGCCAGTTATTTTCAGTGTTCTTGTGTGTGGAGATATGTTTTTAATTGATCTATTGTAGCAGTCATCAATAAAGGACGAGAATGGGAATGGTGGTGGTGTGTGTGTGTGTGTGTGGGGGGGGGGGGCATTCAAGGATCCGGCCTTGGGGCAGCAAAGGGAGTAAAATCGGGCCTGAGTACAGAGCAATACATCCTACCTGCTGCAATTTTTTTTTTAATTCCGCCATAATATGAATGCTGTTAGATCAGGTATGAATCGCTGACCAAGCCACTGTCCACCATCTACAAATACCTCTTCCCTGAAACTGCTAAATTGCTGAGAACATGCATGTTGGCCTGGGATGCTGTGGCTCCTGGCCTAGACCGAGATGACTGGGATAATATTTGGGATGCCCCTTTACCAGACTAGTGTCTACTAGAGATCGTCTACTATAAATTTTTACATAGGGTCTATGTTACCCTGGCCAGACTGGCTAAAATATATAGGGGTCAGTCCTCTCTCTGCTGGCGGTGTTCCATGTCCATTGCAGACTTGATGCATATATTCTAGGAATGTCCTACTATTAGACCCCTCTGGTGCGAGGTTTTGGCCTGTATAAGCTCAATCACTACCATTTCCATTCCCTCTCTGTTGAGGCATGCCTCTTAAGCCCAGTGGATTCCTTAGCTACTACCAAAGCTATACACACTCTGCTTACGCGATTATTATTTTATGCTAGGAAATCAATCATTTTGTCCTGGAAGGAAACATCTGCACCGACCTTAGCATCATGAAAATTGATAGTGAACAAAGCGGTACCTTAATATAAAGCCACTTAATCAAATTGGGGGGTGGTTGACAAAATGTGGGGTGGTTGGCTAGCCTCCTCGGACATGGTTTCAGATTGATATATTTGTACAAAATACACAAGAAAGCAGAGCTCTCAGTCAAAGGACATTCCCATCAATAATAAAAAGGACTTTGTGTGCTGGGTGCCAAGGCTTCATCCACCCCACACATATCCAAAGGAAGGTAGTCTTATTGGTACATATAGGTTCAGGTTGGTAAAAACAGCTTACATGTTTGGGCACAAAGCCTTGATCACAGCACATTTTTACAAAAAAAAATTACAAACATTTATAGACACTCCACTCCTCACATGAGGACGGATACTAAAACAGTTATTTAATTAACATACAATTAAGTTTAATTTGTGGACAAAAAAGGCAGCACTATTTGACGCAACACATTAAAGAAAGAACACATTATATGAAAAGAAAAAAAATATGAAGCATAGAAAAAGATTTCATAAACCCATTCATATTAGGCATCATAAAATTGTGAAGATCATACCTGGACTAAAGGAAGTCAATCTGAATATCGGCTGGGGGGCCGACATCGCGGGCTCCCTGGACAGGTAAGTGCCCTAATTTTTTTAATCCAGGCTGGACCTCCTCTTTAAACACTGGAATTTCAGCTGGGATGAATTCCAAGTGGGACTTATGCCGCGTACACACGAAGGGACAATCCCGCGGGATTATCCTCTGGACTGAAGTCCAGCGGATAATCCCCTCGTGTGTGGGCGCCGGCGGACTTTTTGGCGCCAAAGTACGGCGGACTAAAGTTTGAAGTTTTGTTTTCAAATTATCCGCTGGACTTGGAAGTCCAGCGGACAATCCCGCCGTTAGTGGGCAAGTCCGCGGGACTTTTGAAATGAAGGGACTTGCCGCTCATCGGCAAGTCCGTTCATTTAGCACGTGACTTCAGGTTACGTAGCTAGCGTAGGCAGTTACTGCCGCCGCGCTAGCTCCGTGACCTGGCATGGATTTAAAGGGAATCCCCACGCCGAAAAAACGGCGTGGGGGTTCCCCCCAAATCCATGTCAGACCCTCATCCGAGCACGCAGCCTGGCAGGCCAGGAAAGGGGTGGGGACGAACGAGCGCCCCCCCCCTTCTGAGCCGTACCAGGCCGCGTGCCCTCAACATGGGGGGTGCCCTGGGGAAAGGGGGGCCGTGCGGCCCCCCCACCCCAAAGCACCTTGTCCCCATGTTGATGAGGACAAGGGCCTCTTCCCGACAACCCTGGCCGTTGGTTGTCGGGGTCTGCGGGCGGGGGCTTATCGGAATCTGGGAACCCCCTTTAATAAGGGGGCCCCAGATCCCGGCCCCCCACCCTATGTGAATGAGTATGGGGTACGATGTACCCCTACCCATTCACCTAAGGTGTAAAATGTAAAGTAAAAAAAAACACCCACACTTTTGAAAAAATAGTTTATTGCACTGCTCCGGGGGTCTTCTTCCGTCTTGGGGGTCTTCTCGCCGGACTCCCCCGCCATTTACCAAGCTCTTTTACCGAGCGGGGGAAGTCCGGCTACCTTCTTCGTCGTCGCCGCCGTCTGGGGGTCTCGATCCGCCTTCGGGGGTCTTCTTCCGTCTTGGGGGTCTTCTCGCCGGACTCCTCCGCTCTCTTCTGCTCTTTTACCTAGCTCTTTCACGAGGGGAGGAGTCCGGCTACCTTCTTCGTCGTCGCCGCCGTCGTCTGGGGGTCTCGATCTTCTTCCGATGTTGACCCGACGCTGTCTCTGCCCGGAATGCCTGTGCCGCTCTGCGCTCGGACTTATATAGGGACATGGGGGACAGGGTCACATGCACATGTCACATGGTGACCCCGCCCCCTTGTGTTGTCACAGTCCCGGAGGATGCTGGGACTGTGACATCGCAAGGGGGCGGGGTCACCATGTGACATGAACATGTGACCCTGTCCCCCATGTCCCTATATAAGTCCGAGCGCAGAGCGGCACAGGCATTCCGGGCAGAGACAGCGTCGGGTCAACATCGGAAGAAGAAGAAGAACAAGAAGGACAAGAAGAAGGACAAGAAGAAGAAGGCGCCGGCGGCGCGGAAGACGACGACCGCCGCAAGAACAGAAGAGACCCCCGGAAGACTCCCGAAGGCGGATCGAGACCCCCAGACGACGGCGGCGACGACGAAGAAGGTAGCCGGACTCCTCCCCTCGTGAAAGAGCTAGGTAAAAGAGCAGAAGAGAGCGGAGGAGTCCGGCGAGAAGACCCCCAAGACGGAAGAAGACCCCCGAAGGCGGATCGAGACCCCCAGACGGCGGCGACGACGAAGAAGGTAGCCGGACTTCCCCCGCTCGGTAAAAGAGCTTGGTAAATGGCGGGGGAGTCCGGCGAGAAGACCCCCAAGACGGAAGAAGACCCCCGGAGCAGTGCAATAAACTATTTTTTCAAAAGTGTGGGTGTTTTTTTTTACTTTACATTTTACACCTTAGGTGAATGGGTAGGGGTACATCGTACCCCATACTCATTCACATAGGGTGGGGGGCCGGGATCTGGGGGCCCCTTATTAAAGGGGGCTCCCAGATTCCGATAAGCCCCCGCCCGCAGACCCCGACAACCAACGGCCAGGGTTGTCGGGAAGAGGCCCTTGTCCTCATCAACATGGGGACAAGGTGCTTTGGGGTGGGGGGGGGCCGCACGGCCCCCCTTTCCCCAGGGCACCCCCCATGTTGAGGGCACGCGGCCTGGTACGGCTCAGGAGGGGGGGGGCGCTCGTTCGTCCCCACCCCTTTCCTGGCCTGCCAGGCTGCGTGCTCGGATGAGGGTCTGACATGGATTTGGGGGGAACCCCCACGCCGTTTTTTCGGCGTGGGGATTCCCTTTAAATCCATGCCAGCTTGCGGAGCTAGCGCGGCGGCATTTACTGCCTACGCTAGCTACGTAACCTGAAGTTACGTTCGAAATGAACGGACTGCTCCGTGTGTGGGCAAGTCCGTTCATTTTCAAAAGTCCCGCGGACTTTTGGCCGGCGGATTATCCGCTGGAGAAGTCCGTGCGTGTGTGGGCAAGTCCACACCCTCGGAAAGTCCAGCGGACCTAGCCGGAAAGTCCCGCGGGATTGTCCGCTGGACTAGGTCCGCCGGCAAAAGTCCCTACGTGTGTACGAGGCAATAGATTTACTTCTATAAATGTTTGTAGTTTTTTTGTAAAGATGTGCTGTGATCAAGGCTTTGTGTCGAAACATGTAAGCTGTTTTTACCGACCTATATGTAGCAATAAAACCTGTACTTATTGAATTCTGGAGTCGCCGGCTACCTTCCTTGGATATGACATATTTGTGCACTGAGTATTTCTCTGCTCCAGCACTATATTTGCCAAAAATGTTCCCTTTATTTATTTTCTAGAGGGCGCTTTGTTCGCTCAGCTGTTTGTAGATGAGGGGGGTTAATTGATACTTCCTGCTTGCTTACTATCGTATACGTTGCTTCCATTGTTGTCATTTATTGTATATCATCTGGCATTACTGTCTTTGATGGGGGTGGAGGTGGACATGATGGCCCATAATGTTTATCCTTGCATTACTGTTGTACAGGAGGGCGGCACTCTACTGGTCTATGGCCTATACGTGGCGGAGACCCTGAAGTTGGTATGTCATTGCCGAGGCTGTTATTGTACTTTTTCTTTTTGTTCGCCTGCTACTTACTGTAGACTTGCAGTTAATTGTTACTGTTTTGTAATTGTCAAAAATTTCAATAAAAAGAATTTTGCAAAAAATTCATATATGGACACTTACCTATCCAGGGAGCCCACGACGTTGGCACCCCAGTCGATCTTCGGATAGGCTGTCGGGTGCAGCCACCGCCATTCCTGGTAAGGGAACCCGGCAGTGAAGCCTTTCAGCTTCACAGCCAGTTCCCTACTACGCATGCCGAGGCACGCTGTGTTTTCTAATTGGTCCGGTAGTGGAGGAAGGAAGAGGGGGCCACGGTCCCGTCTCCGGGAAGTGGGGAACGGTACCTGTCAGAAACAGGTACCCGTTCCTGAAGGGGTAGGAGACAGATAAGTGGAAGTTCCACTTTTGAGTGGAATTCTGCTTTAAAGTAGAATTCTAGGATAAGCCTAACTAATCTTAAAAAAAGCTTTCTCCTCCCACTTAACACCTTTCCTGACTAACCTGTGTAACAAAGATGTGTATACCTAAATATTGGCATATATTGGTTTAAAGAATTACTTACAGGGCGGTGTAAAAATTGAGGACTGTATACTCAGAGATGGCAAGGCCGGCTCTCTTGAAGTAGATGAGGACCATCGCAAGGAGGTACTAGGAAGAAAAAATTAAATTAAACCTAAACCTCTAAACCCTTTCAGTTTTCATATCTGATAATGGAAGTATTAATTTATCTACATTTCCCTCATTGTTGTTGTGCGTTCCAGATGGAACCATGTGAACAACTGTACCTGCACTGATAGAAAGTGTAGAGGACCTGAACTGAGAACCCAGCTATAGGCTAAAGCACAATGACACATACAGAGCATTTTCCCCATAAGGCCCCTTTCACACTGGGGCGTTTTTCATGCGGTGCAGCGCTAAAAATAGCGCCTGTTCACCGCATGAAAAAATCCTGCCCCTTTAACTCCAGTGTGAAAGCCGGCGGGATTTCACACTGGAGCGGTGCGCTAGCAGGATGACAAAAAAAGTCCTGCTAGCAGCATCTTTGGAGCGGGATAGGAGCGGTGTGTTCACCGCTCCTATACCGATCCTTCCCATTGATTACAATGGGAGACCGCCGTAAAACCGCGGCAATAACGCGGGTACCGCGGCAATACCGCGGCTACGGCGGCGCTCTGCGGGGGGTGTTTAACCCTTTTTCGGCCGCTCGCGGGGGGTAAAACCGCACCGGAGCGGCCGAAAACCGCGGTGAAAACGACGGTAAAGCAGCGCTAAATATAGCGCTGCTTTACCGGCACCGCGGCTCACCGCCCCAGTGTGAAAGGGGCCTAAGGGTGCTTTCCATTGAAAAAAAATGTGTTAAAAATGCATATGCATTTTTTATATGTTTCCAGTTCATTTTCTGGTTGGCATGCACCTGTGAAACATGAGTCGCAAACACATACCAAAAACGCAACCACAGAGCATATTTTATGCTTTTTTTGACACGTTTTCCATTCATTTCAATGGGGAGCTGCATTATTGGTGTGGTTTTGAAAAGCGCACCAAAGAAGCAGCTTGCTTGTAGGACATTTCAAAATGCACCGCACCTGCAGTGCAGTGGTGGAAAGAGCCCCATAGGATTTAAAGGGAAATGTTTATTTTTCATACATCATGGGACACAGAGTCAGCCTAATATTCATTACCTACTGAGTTATACTCTATCTCCAGGTGAATGGACACTGGTAAACCAAAGGTCTTAAGACAGGAAGTGATCCCCTATGTAGCGCTGACATTCTTGTCTATTGATGTGGCTATGCATACTTTAATGTGAGGTTAATGGACATTGCTATGGTTCCGTATCTAGAGCCATCTAGTGACCAAATACGGGTAATTCACTTGTATATATTTACCTTTGAACAACCTAAAAGACTTATACAGGAAGTGATTGTTGTTTTGATTCAGAAGGTTGACCTTGTTACCCAGGAGTCTGTGTAACCTACCTATGAACACTCTCTTATGCAGTGCATGCTGGGTAGGAGATAAAAGGAACCCAAGCGGCCATTTTAGGTCTCTTGGGATCACGTTGCCTGCCTGTGCGGATCTGTGAGGAGGCTTCCCGGAGACAGCGTTATACAGCCACTTTGGAGCGCAAACCTGCTTGCTGGTGAGGTGACCTGACGGAGCCTGAAAGACGGTGACTGGATTGACGAGGCCCAGAGGCACTCATCAGAGTATTGGAGGACCGGATCCATCCTGTGGAGCGGTACAGAGCGTCTGGCCCAGCTGACACAGAAGCAAGCTACAGTCACCAGACCAAGGTTATCACACGGAACTCTGATCCAGTTGGTGAGCGGGTTACGGCCCACTGTTTATTAACTTTCACACGCAGTTAGACTCACATACAAGCCTCGCTGGAATCTGTAATTCCATGGAGGAGTAACAGAGCAATTGACACTGAGTGGGCTTGTAGTTATTGGAGTTACACCAGGAGCACTTCAACTTAACTTCCCACAGACTTTGGATTACAAATTACAAAGGAGTGACTTTAGCTAGCGAAGAAAGAAAATTCACGGACTAAGTATTATAAGTGAGATCTCACGTATAGCCTTTAAAGTAGGGGAGCTCCCGGGTATAAATACAATTGTATATATTGTTTTATATATTGTCTCAAATTGTTCTTATTGAAATTATTGTGCTGTCGTCCTATGTTGGGATGACAGCACAATTTCTGTAACCACCTGTTTGAATATTTTTCAGTAAAAATATCTCTGGTTAAGTATCCAGTTGTGTGGCGTAGTGTTTTTCCCCACCAGGTGGAGCCAATGGATCCTGAGGGTACGATACAGGTACTTCGCATTGCTTTATATTGTATTGCATTGCATTGCACCATAGCTGTGCCAAGGGGATTGAGCCAAGTTAGTGGGGTTTCTTGGTAGAGTGCAGGCCCAATTCAAACCAGCAGCTCCTCCGGGGGTCAATGCTACACCTATATAACCCCTCCCAAGCACTTTGGTTTTTTACCAGTGTTTGCAAGGTGGATGGCACGGTTTGTTTGAGCTCTCTGAGCTCCAGGTCTCTAGTCTCACAAACGGTTCTTAAATGAATCAAGGGATTGACTGATCGGATCCATTTGACACAGGCTTTATTTGCTTAGATAAATGGTATCCGAGCCGCGCAAAGAAGACTCAAGATCCTGCAAGGTTTTGCATGTAATGCGGCCTCCAGGTGCTGTACCCTGCAAAGTGGAATCCTAGACACCACAGTGCTAAGGCATTCCTGCAGGGTTCTGTACAGGTTCAAGGGAGTGGACCCTAAACATGAAAAAGGTACCCAGACCTTGAAGGTCCTCAAGTGACAGGAAACCGCCATGATGGGTGAAGTTTGGGCTCTTAGTTTCTAAGCTGCCCTGTGCCTGGACAGGTAAGGGAAACCCCTTTACTATTATTGTGGGGTGTCCCAGTCAAGCTAGCTAGATTTTTTTTTTTTCTTCCAAAAATATATAGAATAATACATATCGGCCTAAACTGAGGAAAAAATATATTTTTTTATATATTTTTGGGGGGATATTTATTATAGCCAAAAGTGAAAAATATTGTGTTTTTTTTTTTCAAAATTGTCGCACTCTTTTGTTTATAGTGCAAAAAATAAAAACTGCAGAGGTGATCAAATACCACCAAAAGAAAGCTCTATTTTTGGGGGAAAAAAATAAGTACATTTTGTGTCAATTGGTCATTCCTCCCTGGTGAGAGCTCATTCTACCAGGGGTGTAGGAACCTCCTGGGCTTTTTGCCATCAGGTATCTGTGGCTCAGATTTGTAAGGCTGCTACCTGATCTTCAATGGATATTCGAGCAGCTGAGGATTCGGCTCTCGGCCGCAGTGTACTGTGGGCTGCCATATAAGGTCTGATGGGTATTGTTTGGCAGGGTGTCTCCCTCCCCTCAAGGCTATTGCTCTGGGATGTCCCAGTAGGTAATGAATATTAGCCTGACTGTGTCCCATGATGTATGAAAAAGAAAATCCTTTTCTTTGAGTACATCATGGGACACAGGGATCCCTCCCCTCTTTTTGAGGATTTAGTGCTTGCTACAAAACTGAAGTGCTTCCTGTGTGGGAGGGGTTATATAGGGGATCACTTCCTGTCTGAAGACCTTTGCAAAGCTCCCAACTGTCCCTGATTTTGAGGGACTGTCCCTGATTTGGAGCAATGTCCCTCTGTCCCTCTTTCCTCCTCATTTGTCCCTTTTGTCTGATCTATATAGTTGTATATAAAATGCACTTTTTATCTTTCAGAAAGTGTTTCCCAGCGCTATACCTTTCATCTAATTTCTAAATTCCTGTATTTTTTTAATTTTAAATAAAGGAATACGAGTGGTAAAAAAAAAGTCCTTTAACCTTTTTTTTGGTTAATTCTCCTTTAAGGGTGTGTGTCAGGGGGACGTGTCCTATGCCTACATATGTTGGCAAGTAGGTATCATTCCCATCTCAAAATGTTGGGAGGTATGCCTTTGGTCTACCAGTGTCCATTCACCTGGAGATAGAGTATAACCCAGTAGGTAATGAATATTAGCCTGACTCTGTGTCCCATGATGTACTCAAAGAATGTTTTACAGGTAAGTATGACGAAAAAATTCTATTTTTTATTGCGTTTTTTTCCTGTGTTTTATAGCATGGTAAAAATGCATGGAAAACGCATCAGTGTGAAAGGGGCCTAAACAAAACATCATACCACTCACTAATACAAGACAATACACACACACCAAGTTCACTTCTACTACCTAATAATGGCCGATTTTAGGCTAGGTTCAAATATATATAAAACACGCTGCTCTTTGGCAGACACGCAGGGGTGCGATTCATTTTCAATGGCACCCCCCATGCATCTGAAAATGCAGCTCGGTTTTGGAAAACGCAGTTTCCATGTGTGGCTGTTATTTTTTAAAAGGCGCAGGGACATTTTTCTAGCATTTCCCACAGGTATAGGAGCCCATTCAAATGAATAGGCTGCTGCGCCTGCGCATACGCAGCATGCGGGAATCGCCTATATGTGAACCTAGCCCTAGAGAATGTTCTGACCTGGTTTTCTCAGATTAGCTCACTTCATGTTTCCTATTGTGAAGATAGTTATATAACCTCCTTTGCTATCATTACTAATTACCAGAAATCATATTTACTTTGTCTGACATACACAGAGATGAATCCGTGTTCAGGAGCTCCAGAATGTGAGGATTTTCTGCAGTAACAAATAAAAATAATGGAATTTAGGACTGTAGTATTTAATTAATGAAAATGCCTTGATATAGTTACACTCTGCTTTATAGCAGAGCCTGTACAAACCACATTAGTGGTTGAGGAGTGGTAAAACCCTGCGGTTGAGCTAAATTTCTACCACCCCCAATTGCTCCCATTTTAGCTGCAGAGGGAACGGCTGGGGGTGTACAAATGCCAAGGTCACAATGTTTTGCTTTGTACCCGCTGCAGGAATTACAGTATATCCCCCCGCAGGTGTAGTGCCCACCAAACACAAACCGCTCAATAGAATGTGCAAGCTTCAAAAGGTTCTAAAGAAATTATTTTTTTGCCTAAAAACCTTCTGTACACAGCGCCCCCCTCCCCCCAATCGTTACCTGAGCTCCGATCCAGTGATGTTCACGATAGCCTTGCCTGTCCCAGAACTCTCCCTCCTCATTGGCAGACAGCAGCGGGAGATCAGTTGCTCCCACTGCTGCCAATCACAGCCCGTGAGCCAATGAGGAGAGAGTGAGGGGGAGCGGAGCCACGGCTCTTTGTGTCTTATAAAAGACGCATAAAGCAGCAACTCGGGAGCGAGCATGCAATGGAGCCCCCAGGGCAAGCAGCTTTCTCTGGGGGGCACTGCTTGAGGGGGAGGGGCCAGGAATGCCGACGGGGGACCTAAAAAGAAGAGGATTGGAGCTGCTCTGTGCAAAACCACTGCACAGAGCAGGTAAGTATAACATGTTTGCTATTTAAAAAAACTAAGCTTTAATACCACTTTAAAGCAGATGATGAGGAAGTAATACAAAGACTCCTCAGCGTCTGTGAAATGCTTTCTGAAGAGCTATTTGAACGCAGATCGCTTTTCAGAGGGCAAAGTTAGTGTGAACGATCTCTTAGAAAAGATGTGTTAAAGAAGGAACAAAACCTTACCAATTAAATGGCAGAAGGCGGCTCGCTCATCTGCTGTGATGTCTGCAAACTCCGTCGTCCTCAGTAGATGCTCTTCTATATCCTCTGCTTCTTGGTTGTCGATCCTATAATCATGACATTTCATATGTCTGTTCATGTATTATATAGGTGATACCTAAAGTGTATGTTAGTCCAACATTTCATATTACTGATATGTGTCTGTTGTACCATAGACAGGTATCCTATTCCCACTTTCGGGAGTGCGCTTTCCTCCCCCTGTCGCCGGGCCAGCAGGAGAGAGGAGCAGGGCCTCGCACATGCTCAGTAGGGTTCTCGGCATTAAGCCGTAAGGCTACACTGCCAGGTTCCCTTACCTAGCAATGGCGACTGCAGCACCTGGGAGCCAATGGAAACATTGGTTGCGGTGCCAACATCGCTGGACTCCAGGACAGGTAAGTGTTCTGTTATTAACCACTTCACGCCTGCCGGCTGTGAAATGTTGGCTGGGCGGCGCGGCTCTCGTTCTGGATGGACGTCATATGATGGCCCTCCAGAACGACAGCTCTCGCACCCGTGAGGGCGCGCATCGCGGTGATCAGTTGTGAGGTATGTCAGGCTACACCGAAATCGGTAAAGAGCCGCTGACGGAGGCTCATTACCATGTGATCAGCCGTGTCCAATCAGGGCTGATCACGATGTAAACAGGAAGAGCCGTTGATCGGCTTTTCCTCACATGCGTCTGACAGACGTGAGTAGAGGAGAGCCGATCGGCTTCTCTCCTGACAGGGGGGGTCTGTGTTGATTGTTTATCGTGCCGCCTTATCAGTGCCCATCAGTGAAGGAGAAAACTTACTTATTTCCAAAATTTCATAACAGAAACAAAAGAAAAACTTTTTTTATTTTTCAAAATTTTAGGACTTTTTTCTTTGTTTTGCAAAAAATAAAAAACGCAGAGGTGATCAAATACCACCAAAAGAAAGAGAGATTATGGGCTGGACACTAGGGAGTGCTGACAGTACTATATGAGGATGCCAAAATCTATACTATATTGTCAAAAGTATTGAGACACCCGCCTTTACACACACATGAACTTTAATGGTATCCCGGTTTTAGTCCATAGGGTTCAATATTGGGTTGGCCCATCCTTTGCAGCTAGAACAGCTTCAACTCAAGGCTGTCCACAAGGTTTAGTATTGTGTCTATGGGAATGTTTTACCATTCTTTCAGAAGCGTATATGTGAGGTTAGGCACTGATGTTGGACGAGAAAGCCTGGCTCACAGTCTCCGCTCTAATTCATCCCAAAGGTGTTCTGTTGGGTTGAGGTCAGGACTCTGTGCAGGCCAGTCAATTTCCTCCACCCCAAACTCGCTCATCCATGTATTTATGGACCTTGCTTTGTGCACTGGTTCAAATCATTTGGTGGAGGGGGATTATGGTGTGGGGTTGTTTTTTAGGGGTTGGGCTTGGACCCTTAGTTCTAGTAAAAGGGACGTCTTACAGTGTCAGCATATTTTGGACAATTTCATGCTCCCAACTTTGTGGGAACAGTTTGGCATCTTCCTGTTCCAACATGACTGCGTACCAGTGCACAAAACAAGGTCCATAAAGACATGGATGAGCGAGTTTGAGGCGGAGGAGCTTGACTGGCCTGCACAGAGTCTTGACCTCAACCTGATAGAACACCTTAGGGATGAATTAGAGCGGAGACCGTGAGCCAGGCTTTCTCATCCAACATCAGTGCCTGACCTCACAAATTCGCTTCTGGAAGAATGGTCAAACATTCCCATAGACACACTCCTAAACCTTGTGGACAGCCTTCCCAAAACAGTTGAAGCTGTTATAGCTGCAAAGGGTGGGCTAACTCAATATTGAACCCAACAGACTAAAACCGGGATACCATTACAGTTCATCTGCGTGTAAAGGCAGGTGTCCCAATACTTTTGACAATATAGTGCATGTGCTTATCACATGTGATTTTAACATTTATACTGTTTGGGATACTAAAATAAAATGTAACACTTTGTTTTGTTGATTTGTTTAAGAGGTAACACCTCTAACTTCTTGGCCTTTTCTTTTTATTTAGGCCCCTTTCACACTGGGGCGGTTTGCAGGCGTTATTGCGCTAAAAATAGCGCCTGCAAACTGACCCGAAACAGCTGTTGCTGTGTCTTCAGTGTGAAAGCCCGAGGGCTTTCACACTGAAGCGGTGCCTTGCAGGACGCTGAAAAATGTCCTGCAAGCCGCATCTTTGGTTCGCTGTAGGAGCGGTATATTTACCGCTCCTATAGCGCCCGTTCCCATTGAAAACAATGGGGCAGCGCCCCGAACCCGCCCGCAAAACGCTGCGGCGGTTTGCGGGCGGTATTAACCCTTTTTTCGGCGGCTCGCGGGGGGTAAAACCGCCCCGCTAGCGGCCGAAATGCGCCGCTAAAACAACGGTAAAGCGGCGCTAAATATAGCACCGCTTTACCGCCAGCGCCCCCAATGCCCCAGTGTGAAACTAGCCTTATTGTACAATTTACTGCAATGTGGTGTTGCTTTTAGCCACTGACATACCTGAATATTTCCATACTGGCACAGGATCACCATACTGATATATTAGAAACATATCCACAGTAACACAATCAGTACAAAGCTGACATATATATAGGACCCTTTCCACAGAGAACAATCAATGTAAAATAATTAAATACAATTAATAATTACAATTACACAGACACAGAGGCACACCTCCAGCTCTGCAGCCCTGCAACACTCATTGGCCCCCTTATGACTCATCCCCCCCTCCCTTCCTGGCAAACTCTCACAAGAGTGAGAGAGTGAGAGAGAGAGCTGTGCATGATGTCATAAGCCTAGGCTAATGACCAGACAAACAGGAAGTGGGCTGTATAAGGTATTTACTGGCAGAAAAAAAAATGTTTTACTATCGAAAGTTAAAACAACAAGGGCAGAAAATTTAATAGATGGAAAGATGAAAAAATTACTGAAGTTCCACTTTAAAGTGGTTGTAAACCCTCCCTCCTGACTTTTAACTATAGGTAAGCCTAGAATCAGGCTTACCTATAGGTAGTGGAAATATCTCATAAACGTGCGCCGTTTAGGAGATACTTCACTTGTAGTACGCCAATGATTTAATCAGCGCATGCCCTTGAAGGACCTCCGTGCCGTTTCTTTCCCAGTGTGTGTCGTTACTGATGGCTCCTGCGCGCATGTGGCTCTGGCCAGTCACAGAGCCGGAGTCCGCGACCCCTCTGAAGGAAGAGGGGCGAAGATGGACGCAGCCTGCTCAGGGGACAGCGATGGATTTGTTTGCAGGTAAGTGTCACATAATGGGCTAGTATGCGATGCATACTAGCCCATTGTGCTTTTAATTTGCAGGCTTTGCGGGGAGCATAAATAAAAACATGCAGTGTTAGCACCCAATTAATATCTAATTATGAAACAAAACAATCTGTGTCTATATAGTCTATAGAAGTGCAGTAAAGGTTATGTTAGAATAAATCAGTGTCCATTAATGTGCACACATCAGTACAATACTGGGTCTTATAAAAACCCAAAACCGATATCTTCATTCACATTGCTATCTCCAGTAGTACCTGTTAGAGAGGTTTCCTGCGCTCATCTTGGAGCCGTGCGTCCAATAGACAAAGATGAGGACAGAACACAAAAAGATAATTGTAGTATATGTAGTATATAGTGTATATAACCTATAGTGTTTTTTTCACTATGCTTTTAAATAAAAATCAATCTATACAAGTATCTATAAACGTCTAACTATATAAATATCTAGACAAGTCTATCTATATAAATGTATATATATTTATATACAGTTAGACTATCTATACAAGTTTATCTATATAGATGTATCTAGACAAGTCTATCTAAATAAGTCTACCAACACAAGTCTATATATACAAGTGTGTGTATATATATATATATATATATACAGTTACTCTACCTATACAACTCTATTTATATACAGTAAGTCTATCTATACAGGTCTATCTATATAGACACTAATGAATTACTGTAATAAAATTATAATTTTTACTTATTTAATGTAAGCACTCTAAAAATTACCCCAGTATGGTAAGCACCCCCCCCCCCCCCCCCATAATGTTGTACCTAACCCTTCCTACCCCTCTATAATGTTGTACCTAACCCTTCCTACCCCCTCCTATAATGTTGTACCTAACCCTTCCTACCCCCCCCCCTCTATAATGTTGTACCTAACCCTTCCTACCCCCCCTATAATGTTGTACCTAACCCTTCCTACCCCCCCCCTATAATGTTGTACCTAACCCTTCCTACCCCCCCTCTATAATGTTGTACCTAACCCTTCCTACCCCCCCTATAATGTTGTACCTAACCCTTCCTACCCCCCCCTTTAATGTTGTACCTAACCCTTCCTACCCCCACCTATAATGTTGTACCTAACCCTTCCTACCCCCCTCTTCCCCCCTCCCCAAACCCCTTAAACAGCCCACTCAATTAAATAAAACAACTAGCTAAATCAAAATACGATTGTATTTTTAAGTATATATTATAAATAAGAAAATATAGCCTGCTGATGAGTCCTCAGTTCTTCAATGCAGAGAAGAGACGTATCCAACGCTGAGATGAGTAGGCAATGCAGCTCACAAGGCGACTTCTGAGACAGTTGACCAACTGTCCCTGGCTGCAGGTAGGTAGCTGTGATGCAGTTGCAAACCTATTGGCTGATTAAGTCACATGACCACAGTTCATGTCAAAGTGCACTTTTCTGGACACATTTCTAGGGACGATTGGCCACAGACACACTCGGAAATCTTGTGAAAAGTCTTACAGAGGAGCAGAGGCTGATATAGCCATAAAGGGAAGGCCAACACTATGTTAAATTTCATGTTTTTGGAATGGGATGACCAAATACCTATTATTGCTGTTTAGGGTCCCACTTGGGAGGGATTTCCTTGACGTTTCTGTGTTTTAAAGTGGTTGCTCTATTACAGGCATGGGATTTTTAGTGAATAAGGTGAAGAGAAACCAGTCTTTGCAAAGAACAGCCAATCATATGTAAGTTACATTCTAAAATAGGATTTTTGATAACACGTGGTTGGAGGATTAAAGTCAACACATCTTCACCTTATTTACTAAGTGAAAATTCACTTTGCAATGTAAAAACGCTCTACTTCTACTTCTTTAATAAATCAAATTGCCCTAATGACAGATTTCCGGTGGTAGTTCCCTTAAGAACTACCTGCATCTAATGCAGGCAAGTATTTGCACCAGTCAGTGACAATACTAACATGTGTGACAAATTCAGATGGCCATTTTCTATCACTATGCCAGCAACAAATTCCTAAAGAAATACAGCCAGTTCTCTGTTTAGTAAATTGTTGGTAATTGAGACCAATTCTGATCTTACAAAGGTACACCAGTACTCAGAGCGGGCCGTGCCTGTCATGATCTGTCATGTAGGTGACAGCTTCCCACACAGAGCTGTATCCCTCGGCCTCATTTAGCTGTCTGTCGGGAGATTCCCCGGCCAAAACCTACATTAAAATAATGGGGCTGAGGATACACGGATGTCATTACCCACATATAGGCAAAGCCCATGTTCGGGAAATGTCTTTCCCTGACTGGCTGGAGCCTAAGGCTCCTTTTACATTGAGGTGTTTTTCAGGCGCTACAGCGCTAAAAATAGCGCCTGTATAGCGCCTGAAAAAAGCGAGTCCTTTCACTCCAGTGTGAAAGCCAGAGGGCTTTCACACTGGAGCGGTGCGCTAGCAGGACGGTAAAAAAGTCCTGCTAGCAGCATCTTTGGAGTGGTGTATTCACCTCTCCTAAACCGCTCCTACCCTTTGAAATCAATGGGGCAGCGTGGCTCTACCGCCGGCAAAGCGCCTCTCCGCACCGCTAGCGGCCGAATACCGCGCTAAAATGACGGTAATGCAGCGCTAAATATAGCGCTGCTTTACCGCCGAGGCTCCCACCGCCCCAGTGTGAAAGGGGCCTAATGGTGAACTGAGGAACAGATTTACTAAGACTGGTGCACCCAAAATCTGGTGCAGCTCTGCTTTTTGCATTTTGAAGATTTGCGCTACAGTCCATTTCACATGGTTTCCTATAGAACATGTTCTGTAATGCAAATCTGCAAAATGCAAAAAGCACTAAAAATGCATAGGTGCGAATCCAGCTTTCCCTTTAGATCCAGTGTGCTCCAGTCATTGCCATTTCTTCCATTTACAGACACTTGTAGCCTTTGTGTTTGGTGTTACAGCTGTTCTGGAACTTCTGAAGAGGGAGTCCACCCTAAACTGATATATATACTCTGGGACAGGAGGCTCCAAAACTACAGCTCACCAGGCACATCCGGCCCAATTATGACATTTTATTTGGCCTGCATTAGGGTCAGTGGCACTTCCTCAGGCTGAAATGAGTGCACAGAATGATGACTCTGATGTAAGGGGGAACTCTGATGGGTTCCTGATTTAGGGGGATCTCTGATGGAAACCCCGATGTAAGGGGGAACTCTGATATAAGGGGGGACCCTGATGTAAGGGGAACTCTGATGAAGACCCCAATGTAAGGGGAAATCTGATAGGGACTCTGATGTGCACCCTGATGTAAGGGGGGGGGGGGGGGGGGGTGACAGTGAGGTAAGGGGAACTTTGATGGAGACCCTGATGTAAGGGGGGACTCTAATGGGAATTCTGATGTAAGGGAGGGACTCTGATGAGGATCCTAACGTAAGAAGGGCTCTGATGGGGACCTTCATTTAAGAGGGTTCATTGATGTAAGGGGAACTCTATGGGGGACCCTAAAGTAAGGAGGACTCTGATATAAGAGGGGAGTCTGATGGGGACCCTGATGTATAGGAAGCTCTGATGGGAACCCTGATGAAAGATGGGACTCTGATGGGGACCCTGGTGTAAGGGAAGGACTCTGATGAGGACCCCAATGTAAGGAGGGCTCTGATGGGGATCCTGATGTAAAGGGGTACTCTGATGGAGACCCTGATGTAAGGGGGGACTCCGATGGGGGACTCTGGTGGGGACCCTGATGTAAGGGGGGACTCCGATGGGGAGCCTGATGTAAGGGGGGGACTTAAAGCACCCTTCAGCTACAGCAAGAGAGTACCAACTACAGCAGTGTAGGTTGTAACTTTAAAGAGACTATCACTTTGCTCATCTGGGGAAATTCTAAAAAATGTGCAGAACATATAGGGTGCCTGGTTGACTTCACCCACAATGACACTACCTAAGAACTCCAGTGTTCCACGGTATAGGTAACGGAAATTATTTTTTTTTTCCTCACACCCTTCTCAGGGTCTATGGTCTACTGCAGCCTTTCTCAACCTTTTAAACATGGAGGAACCCCTGAAATAAGTTTCAGGTCTCAGGGAACCACATTATATCTACAGCTCATGGGACATTGAGATCAGCGGAAAGAACGCTCCTTACAGATAGCTAAAAGATGATTGGTCTCAGAGGTACTTAACTGAGCGATGGCAATTACTTATTGTTCAAGGATCCCCTAACAACCTCTGAAGGAACCAGGGGTGAGAAAGATCAGTCTATTGTGGACAGGGGATAGAGAAGTATGCATTGCTTAAATAACAACTCAACACTTGTACTCTGGTAAACGTGGTGTTTTATTACTGTAATAAAGTTATATATGCAAAATACTAAATAAATCAGATTTAATGTACTTACAGCAGAACAATACAGTCTGCAATTCTCCATTACAGCTCTGTAATAAATGAGTTTCCATGGGGATCTCCTCTGACCATTCAACACTTGTCCTAAAAAAGGAACAGAGGAAATAAAATAGAATTAGGTTTTCTGACACTAATGAGACTATGAACAATGACAGGGTTGCTTTAACGATAACTAAATAAAGGGCTAACAATATGTTCAAGTGCAAATTTATTAATGGTAAGTTCAGCCTTTACAAAAAATTAAAAGGCAAAATCATGCCCAATATCTTGGCCACCCCTCTGGCCATGATGCCATGTGCTGCGGGTGTACTGGTCTGTATACTGTAATACACAGCCTAAAGCCTCGTACACACGATCAGATTGTTGGCAGGGGATTGTCTGTTGACGGACTGTTGTCCTAAAATCTGACCGTTAGTATGCTCCTTCTTACAATTGTTTGGAGGACCAACGATCTGTTCGTATCGTCAGTACACAAGTCCATCACACAAAAGTCGAAAGTGCAAACACGCATGCTCGGAAAACACGAAATTAGCAGAAGGGGCCCAAAGGGTGGTGCTTAACCTCCCTGGTGGTATGATTCTGTCTGGAATTTAGTGCTGAAAGCGGTACAATTATTTTGCATGGAAATTTGGCGTTTTTATATTGTAGGCATGCAATTCTTATGAATAACTCACTTAAATCTGTCCAAACCAGAGTCTAGTAGACATCCCGGGTATGATAAAGTTTGAAACACAAAATAATAAATTATAATATAATAAAAAATATATATAAAAATGATTCAATAATGTAATCAAATCAAAAACACTGAAATTTGCTCAGTTGCAGAATAGTCGCTGTCATTAAATTTATTGTTTGATGATAAATTGTGATTTTAATTTTTTATCGCTGTTTTCTAGCTGGTCTGAAACCACTTTTGACATAAAGGGACACTTTTTGGTTGCTATGGACAATCTCCAGTTTCCAGGCAGAAAAAAAATCTTTTTATTATATAAAATGACATGCAGGGCACTGGGCAGACCACTAGGGACAAAGGGGATGTGTATTTTTTGTATACAGTACTGTAATCTGTAAGATTACAGTACTGTATGTGTTGTGTGTTTTTAAACTTTTTAAATTTGGCGCCGATCTCCGCTCCCGTGCGTCGTAACGTCGCAGGGAACGGAGACCGGCACTGTGTGAATCGAGCGAGCGGACGGCTCGCTCACACAGCGGGGAGACATCGCAGGATCCAGGGGAAAAGGTAAGTAACTTCCCCCTGCATCCTGCACGCAAGCCCGAGTCTGGCTCGGGTTTACCGCTCCCAGCACAAAAAGCTGGACCCGAGCCAGACTCGGGGTTACCGCTAGGGAGGTTAAGAGCTGAAATTCCTCGTAGTACGTCACTATGTTCGTGTTTGTTGGCCGACAATTGTGTACCGTTAGTATGCAAGACAAGTTCCTGGGACACGCCCTTTGAACAAAATACAGACGCTCGGTTGGCCAACAATTGGATCGAGTGTACTAGGCTTTAGAGTGAGTATCCATCATAATGCTTGCAACGACACATACTCATTGGTCAGTGCAGCTACGTGACCCCACTGACCAATGAGCATTGCAAATTAGGCCTCTTCTTCCGGTAAGGTGTCCCAGAAGAAAGAAGTGCTTTTTATTTGTCAGCAGGGCTGTGCTGACCAATGAGTGCTTGCCATTGCAAGCATTATGATGGATACTCACTCCAGGGCTGTGTATTGTGTGTGGCCAGACTTTCACATTGGTGTGGCTAGGCTTTCACACCGGCAGCATGGGCCATCATGGTGCTATGAGCAGGGGGCCCAGAGGGGTGGCCAGGATATTTGAGGTTAGCTCACCTTTAGATTTTTTTGAAAAGGTGAACTTACCATTTTTTTTTTTTTACCTATCAGCAAAATAATGCAGGCATAGGACACACCCCTGGCCACGCCCCTTAAAGGAGAATTGTACAAAAAACAAGATTAGTTAAACCCACTAGTGCTTTTCTTTACCACTACTATTCCTTTATATTGGCTTTTGGAATTTACAAATGCAGCAATTTAGAAATCAGATGAAAAGTTTAGTACTGGAAAACACGTTTTGATAAACAGTGCATTTTATATACATCTATATAGATCAGACAAAAATGAGGGACAAATGAGGAGGAATGAGGGACAGAGGGACATTGCTCCAAATCAGGGACAGTTGGGAGCTATCCCTATAAAGTGCATATATATATATATATATATATATATATATATATATATATATATATATATATATTTTGTTTTATTTAGGGGATCGGTGGAAACCAGAGCGTATGTAAGAAACGCTACAAATTCTGACAACACCTATGTCATTGTGTTATTCTATGTCAGGCAGCGATTACATACCATGCTTTATATATTAAACATCCAAAGGCAAACAATACGACTATATGGGCCATGCACTCGCACCTAATAAAATGATAGAGGCGTGGCCTACACTGGCTAGCCCATGTCATTGGGGGTTATTTAGCTCTGCACTGGACACCAATCCGCTTCCAGATTTTATTATAAAAGCTTAAAGGGGAGGTCCACCCTTAAAAAAAAAAAATAGCATAAAAATGAAAAAAGAAAAAAATAATAATATATATTTTTTTTTAACTTACCAGAAATGGCTGTTGCTAGGCAGATTGTCCTAATCTGCCACTTCCTACACTGCGGTGATCTTCAGTCTTCTCCTCCTCGTGTTGTCTTCTGGAACTGTGTGTGTCCCAGAACACAGCGAGTCCCTTTCACAAAGCGCACAGTAGGAAACGGGCAGTGAAGCCGATTCGATGGCGGCGCCGACACCCGAACCGGTGGACAGATCGGCCTCGGGTGGCTGACATCGCTGGCTCCCTGGACAGGTAAGTGTGCTAATTAAAAGTCAGCAGCTACAGTGTTTGTAGCTGCTGACTTTTAATTTTTTTTTTTTTTAACCGGACCTCCCCTTTATTTAAAGTATTATGCTGAAGTTAGAAGCCGATTGGCTACAATGCACAGCTGCACCAGATTCTGGGTGCACAAGTTTTAGTAAATCTCCCCCATTGTGTTATTCTATGTCAGATGGTGATTACACAGACACATTATGTATTGCACAACCAAGGGTGGCTATGCCAAGAAGGGGAGCCGCACACTCTGATAGACTGGATTGAAGGGGCGGGTTCAGCTTTGGTAAGAGATGGGAATGCACACTTGCGTCTAATAAACAACAAGATTAAGTAGGAGTGTCATGCTTTGGCGAGAGGCATAGCAACATACAAGCACCTGAAAAGCTGAAGTGGGGATCAGTCACTTCCGGGCTGGAATCCAGAGCGAGGCTTGGAACACATGCCAGCTCTTGCAAAGCCATCCTTAACTGCACACACTGTACACACCAGTGCCGGTATTTAGGCACTTATACCTGCGATTACAATACCATTTCTTGTATTTTAAACACCCTTTTTTAATAAATACTACACTATAAAATATTTTATCCTGTTGGTTCACTTTATATATGACCATTATTAATAACCGGAGTACTAAATCGGAGCCTAACACCAGGGGAATCCCAGCTTTTGATGACAAAAGTGATTTTTGACCTACCTGTAAAAAAGGGGTGAAACATCTCTGGTGAGTGTACATCCACACTTTGGGCACAAGGGGTGAAGATTACAGAATTTTGACGCTGAAAGAAACTTTGATGTTGGGATTTGTCACATTGGATTTTATAATTTATTTACTCACTTTTTTTGATTTATATGTTTTTTTATATTTGACGCTGTTTTTTAAATGTATTTATATATGTGAGCGCTACTCTTTCATTACTCTTTGTAGGTGGAATATTCCACTTTAAAGGGGCAGCTACATTGACTTGTATTTGATGATTGTTTGTTTGGTGCGCCATACACTGTTATTTTTTTTCTCTTCATCTGGGACTGTATTTATTGTCTGTGCTGGCCCAGCTCCTCCACACTTCCCTTCACCATCCTACATAATCTTTTATGTAACAGCTGGAGAGAAGCAAAGGTAAATACTTCAGTGCCCTGGTGTCCAACCTGTGGCCCTTTGAAATATTTTGTACAGCCCTCAGGGCCTCTGCAGACACTAATCTGTATTTCCCTAATACCTTATTATTGGAGAGATTTCTAGTACTCTCCTGCATCATGTCCGCAGCTTCTCTCCATCTCCCACGCCATGTCCACAGCCTATGACCATTGCCTGTGCCATGCTTGCAGTCTCTGATATTTCCTGCAAAAGGCTTGCAGTCTCTGACTGTCTGTTGTATAGTGCCCATAGTCTTTGTATCCTATTGTGTCTGTGATCTGACACTGAATTTAATGTGTGGCCCTTTTGGTGATTTTGAGTGTCACACCTGAGGCCCCCCATATCAAGAAAGTTGACCACCACTGCTTAGAGTGTCATTTGAGTGACAGCTCTGAGTATGCTGGGGCTTCCAACATCACATCCAAGATGAGGGCACCCAGCAGCAGTCTCAGGGAATTTGGCTGTCTACACAAGGGGGGATTTTACAGGTAGATAACTAGCATAAAATATGTTACATGCAAATATAATCTTACAGGAAGATTGATGTTGAAATGAACGGTTTGGTGACAGGGGTATCTTTAAAGTGGAGCTCCAACCAAAAGGGGAAGCTCCACTTGTTTTCACCCTCCACTGCCAAATTTGGAATTTTTTTAGGGGGTGGGTACCTGGTCTTGGTGGGTAAGTT
Organism: Lithobates sylvaticus; assembly: GCA_028564925.1. Lineage (NCBI taxonomy): Eukaryota > Metazoa > Chordata > Amphibia > Anura > Ranidae > Lithobates > Lithobates sylvaticus. The sequence continues at coordinate 121,867,641 of CM053035.1, read as the reverse complement.
CGCCAGAGCAATCTACAAGTATTTACGGTCCCTCCTCCTTACCCCCTTCTACTTCTGGGACACACACACTGCAGGACCATTCACAAAGCACAGCGCAACTTCCGCATGTGCAGTAGGAAATCGGCTGTGAAGCCTGAAGGCTTTACTACCGCTTTCTCTTATGCCGCGTACACATGGTCGAAATTCTCGTCGGAAAAAGCTCTGATGGTTTTTCCGTCGGAATTCCGACGGAATTTCGCTCAAACTGTCTTGCCTACACACGGTCACACCAAATTCTGACGGCCTGTAACACAGCGGCATAAAACACGTTCGACAGCACTATAAAAGGGAAGTTTAATGCTTCTGAGCATGCGTCGAATTGTTTTCAAGCATGCGTCGGAATTTAGCGTGTCGGAATTGCATACACACGATCGGAAAATCCGATAGATAGGTTTTCCGTCGGAAAAATTTAGAACAGGTTCTCAATCCAAAGTCCGTCGGAAATTCCAACAGAAAAAGACCGATGGGCATACACACGATCGGAAAATCAGTTGAAAAGCTCCCATCGGACTGTTTCCATTGGAAATTCCGACCGTGTGTACGTGGCATAAGTGAAGATGCCGGAACCTGAAGCTGATTGAAGAATTGTCTCAGATGCCGGAATTGCTGGATCCCTTGACAAGTAAGTGTCCTTATATTAAAAGTCAGCAGCTACAGTATTTGTAGCTGTTGACCTAAAAAAATGTTTTGCCAAGACTGGAGCTCCTCTTTAAGGTATTATAGAATTTCTGCAGTAAAAAGCTTAAAGGAGTTATTTCCCACTCCACTTCATCCAAACCTAAAAAGGATTTTGACTGGACATACACATTAAACAGAACAGGGAACTATGAGCTGACCACTTCCTCCTTGTACATTGTTGGGTAAAAGCTTTCTGTTTGTGTGATTTTTGGCTTTAAGCTCCAAAGTATTACTCCGGACTGATGGCGCATTTGTGCGTTATTAAAAAAAGGATGAAAGAGAAGTGTTGTGTGTCCCCATTCTTCAAAGGATTAAAGGTAGCACATCATTATAATTGTGTGCAGCACTGGCCAGCTGAACATGTCGGCTGAGTGACGAATGTCTCAGGCCTTAAACTGTGAACTATTGGTCCCGTCTGATGTGCACACACAAGCAAAAAGACAGAAAGTGAGAAGGGTGTTGCACGGACCCCTTCATCAGAGCCTGGGGAGCAGGTGAGGTTTTCCCTCAGAAGAGCCAGATGAATCTCCTCTATTCAGGCAAAGAATTTGATCCTTGTCGAAAGGTAGGACCTTTTGAGATCCATACTTGGGTTATGTCTGGATTTGGGAAGGTGGGGTTGTGGATTTGCTGTGTCAACGTGTGTGGATTTGAGGGGGAAAATGAGAAAGGATGGCTTTCCTGTGTGTGTAATTTGGGGTTTAACGGTGGGGTCACACTACTGCGAATTGGATGCGGGTGACCAGTTCTCTATGGAGGCCGTTCACTCATCTCCGGAGCGGCTCTGGTACAAATTGCACAGGAGTCCTGTGCGCCTTTTGATTCATTTCATGTCCAAATTCTGCCAAAGACTCGGACTGAAATGGGCACTGAAGCGGTGAACAGGGACGCACCAGACCCCTGCTGTGAGCCGCTCCATGCTGTGGTGTGAACCCAGCCTTAAGCTCCAAAGTATTACCCCTGTCTGATGGTTCATTCTTGCACTATAAAAGAAAAAGAAGGACAGGGAAGTGTTGTGTGCACCCATTCTGTGGAGGATTGAAGGCAGCAAATCATTATAATTGTGCGCAACACTGGCCAGCTGAACGCGTTGGCTAAGCGACCAATGTCTCAGGTATTAAACTGTAAACTATTGGTCCCGTCTGATGTGCATGCTCAAGCAAGAAGACAGAAAATGAGAAATGCATTGCACAAACCCCGTCATCGGAGCCTGGAAGAGAAGGTGAGGAGTTCCTTCAGAAGCGCTATCTGAATCTCCTCTGCACAAGCAAGGAAAGACATTTGAATGGTAGGACCTTTCCAGATCTATACTTGAGTTGTGTTTGGATTTGGAAAGGTAAGGGTATGCTGTGTGTGTGTGTGTGTGTGTGTGTGTGTGTGTGTATTCACTGTGTGTGTTAATTTGTGGTGAAAGTGAGGGAGGGTAGGTTTGCTGTGTGTGTGATTTTAAGCTGTAAGCGTGAAAATATTACTCTTAAGCCTCATACACACGATCGGACCGTGGACCAACTTTCCTGTGGATTTTTGTCCAAAGGGCGTTGGCCCCAAGTTGGTATTGCATACACACGGCAGGACTTTTTCAGCCAACTTTCACCAAATCGCTTGGTTTTTCTGCTCTTTACCGCCACCTTTGGTCAACTCTGTATTGTTGTCTGATCTTTTGCATTGGTTCTGCATTGGTTTGTACAAAAGTCCGTTGGTTTTGTGTACACACGGTCGGACTTTGGTCCATTGGCAGAAAGTTGGTCCGTTCGCACAGCCAACAAAAGTCAGATGAAACCTGGAAAAAGTTGGTCCGATGGAGCGTACACATGGTCGGATGTTGGTCCAAAACAGATAATTTGCATGTTGGTTGTCAAAAAGTCTGATCGTGTGTACGGGCCTTTATGGCGCATTTTGCACTATAATAAAAAAAGGTGGTACGAGAAGTGTTGTGTTCCCCCATTCTACAGATGATGGAAGGCAGCATATCATTATAATTGTATGCAGGGCTGGCCAGCTGAACGTGTCAATTGAGAGGCCAATGTATCGGGTTTTAAAGTGTGCAACTGTTGGTTCCATCTGATGTGCACACACAAGCAAAAAGACAGAAAGTGAGAAAATAGTTTTACAGACCCCGTCATCAGAGCCTGGAGGAGATGGTGAGGTTTTCCCTCAGAAGAGCCAGATGAATCTCTTCTGCACAAGGAGGGAAGAAGTTGATCCGCTTTGAAACGTAGGATCTTTCCACATCCACACTTGGGTTGTGTTTGGATTAGAGAACGTGGGATGTGGATTTGCTGTGTGAGTGGATTTGGCAGGGAAGGTGAGAGAGAATTGGTTTGCTGTGTGTATGTGATGTTGGGCTTAAAGCTCCAAAGAATTACACCTCTCTGATTGCACATTTTTGCACTATAAAAAAAAAAGGAGAGAAGTGTTGTCTTAGGAGTTTTCTCAGAAGAGCTATGTAGCAAAGTCCCAGGCCTCCTCAAGTCTAATCAGAGCCTTTAGAGCCAAGAACTGTTGACATCCTTCCATATAGAGTGGGTTGTAAGGAATAGTGGGTGTAATACAAATTAGATTCATGGGCACCAGACACTTCTTGAATGCAAAGAGATTTTATTTCTCTTAAACAGAACTTTGGGAAAGAGGGTTAGGGCCAGGACACCCTTAGGTATCTAGCCGCGTACAGGACCCCGAAAACCAATCACCTCCTTCAGGCTTTCTAAGGGCATAAATTTTTGATTTCACTCTTCACTACCTTACACAGTTTTCAGAGGCCATGAAATGCCCAGATAGCACAACCCCCCCCCCCCCCAAATGACACTATTTTGGAAAGTAGACACCCCAAGCTATTTGCTGAGAGGCATGTTGAGTCCATGGAATATTTTATATTTTGCCACAAGTTTTGGGAAAATTTACAATACATTTTTTTTTCCGCACAAAGCTGTCACTAAATGATATATTGTTTAAACATGCCATGGCCATATGTGCAATTGCACCCCAAAATACATTCTGCTGCTTCTCCTGAGTATCAGGATACCACGTGTGTAGGACTTTTTGGGAGCCTAGCCGCGTACAGGACCCCGAAAACCAATAACCGCTTTCAGGATTTCTAAGGATGTAAAATGGTGATTTCACTTCTCACTACCTGGAAAAGATTGGATAAAGTGAGCTTGGATTTTTTAGGCACAACAACACAAAGGTTCCAAAAATATAAATTTATTTAGAGAAAAATTACAAAACATATATAAAACCACACTGATTAAATGAACAGTGAAGAAAATATAAACCTCAATATAACCGACTTAGCTACATGGAATCTGACAACAAACACATTTGCTGTATAATATCGGTGAGTCCAAAAGTACGGTTATATTGCAGTGGAGTAACATCTTGCTCTACATCTTGCTCTACATGGCAAATCCACCGCAGAGACCACTTTTATCTGAAACTGGACCGCTCACTGAAGAAGAGGATACCGAACAAACCATAACAACGATATCTCTCTTCAAAGTACCAACATATATCAGCGTGAGCCGGTCCAGTAGTGGTTAAAAAGAAAGATTCTAAAGCCCCATACACACGGTCGGATTTTCCGATGGATTCTGTCCTATCGGACAATGTTGTCGGAAATTCCAACCGTGTGTAGGCACCATCGGACAGTTTCCATCGGATTGTCCGACTGACAAACCCCATACACACTATACAACTTTTGTTGTCTGATTTCCTTTAAAATTACCAAAACCATGTAGTCCGACAACTTTGTCCGACCGTGTGTATCCAAATTGAAATGCCTTAGCTGGATCCCCATTATACAATTTTTTTTTTTTTTTTTTTTTTTAGATTTTTTCCTTTAGATAAATCTAACAACAAAAGTTGTATAGTGTGTATCCAGCTTTAAGGTCTGACCTCATATTATGTTTTTGGTAAATCTAAAGAAAATTGTATAATGTGTATCCAGCTTAAGAGTTTCACGTCGTTTTGTCGTTTTAGCCGCAGTATTCGGCCGCTCGCGGGGCAGTTTTACCCCCCGCGAGCGGCCGAAAAAAGGTTAAAAACCCCCTGCAAAGCGCCGCCGTAGCGGCACTTTGCGGCGGTATTACCGCGGTGTCCCATTGAAATAAATTGGTAGGAGCGGTGAATACACCGCTCCTATACCGCTCCAAAGATGCTGCTAGCAGGACTGTTTTTTTCAGGCGGTGTACAGGCGCTATTTTTAGCGCTGTGCCGCCTGAAAACCACCCCAGTGTGAAAGGGGCCTTAAAGCAGAACTAAACTCTCTCAATCAACATGAGCTTTTTTCAGGGCCGGTGCTACCACTAGGCGGACTAGGAAACCAACTAGGGCTCCAGGCCGCTGGTTATTCTACTCCTGCACTGTCCACAGAGCTTGCAACTATCCACCAGGCAGCCACTCTGATGTGTCAAGCAGCGCCACCCCCTGCCCGGCTCTCTGCTCTGACATCATGTGTCCAGCAACCACCCCCCCAGCAGGGCGCTCTTCGCTCTGATGTGTGTCCAGCAATCCCCCCCTCTCCACTCTGAGATCATGATGTCACATCAGCTACACACTTCTCCTGAGTCCTGCCCCTCATGTGTGCTCTGTCCAGTCCACCTCCAGCATGTCTGCCTCGAGCAGCTTCACACTTCTCTTAAGTCCTGTCCCTCCTGTGTGCTCCATCTGTGAAGGGAAGGTGGGCGGGAAGATTAAAAATAAGCAGCCAACAGCCACACTGAAAAACTGCTGCATAAACCAGTGAGCCCCTTGGGACCATTCTAAGTGAGTGAGCACTTTCACTGACCAGACCCTGCTCCATTCTCTCTCTCGCTCTTCCTGACCCCCACTCTCTCTCTCCCTGACCCCGCCCCTCTCTCTTTTCCTGACCCCACCCCTCTCTCTTTCCCTGACCCCACCCTCTCTTTCCCTGACCCCACCCCTCTCTCTTTTCCTGACCCCACCCCTCTCTCTCCCTGACCCAACCCCTCTCTCTTTCCCTGACCCCACCCTTCTTTCTCCCTGACCCCACCCTCTCTTCCCTGACCCCACCCCTCTCTCTTTCCCTGACACCACCCCTCTCTCTTTCCCTGACCCCACCCTTCTCTCTCCCTGACCCCACCCTCTCTTTCCCTGACCCCACCCCTCTCTTTCTCTGACCCCACCCCTCTCTCTTTCCCTGACCCCACCCTTCTCTCTCCCTGACCCCACCCCTCTCTTTCCCTGACCCCACCCTCTCTCTCTCCCTGACCCCACCCCTCCCTCCCTGACCCCTCTCTCTCCCTGACCCCCCCCCCCTCTCTCCCTGATCTCTCTCTCCTTCCCTGACCCCACCCCTCTCTCTCCCTGACCCCTCCCCTCTCCTTGATCCCCCCTCTTTCTTTCCCTGACCCCCCCCCTCTCTCTCCCTGACCCCACCCCTCTCTCCCTGACCCCCCCCTCTCTCCCTAACCCCCTCCCCTCTCTCTTCCTTGCCAGCACTGGAAGTAGCTTTAATCCAGTCTGTTAATCTCCTGTTTTAACTCCTTCCTTCAGATCATCTGCCTATACATTGATGTATAACAGAATTACTTGATTAATTTTATCCACTTAAAGTGGTGTTAAAGCAAAGCAAAATATTTATTATACTGCAGCTTACCAATACTTGATGGGTGGCTGCATTCGTTTTGTTTTTCTCTTTTAGGCCCCTTTCACACGGACGGGCCGTTCAGATCCGCCTGTCAGTTTTGACGGCGGATCTGAACGGGCACTCCATGTTACTCTGGCGTCGGATGACATCCGATCCGGTCCGATCCGTAAGTCACGTTGATCCGTCGCTGGCGGATCATCGGGTGAAAACGACACACAGTTCGTTTTCTGATCTCTCCATAGAGTCAGCGGCGCTCGCAAGCCCCTCCCCGCTCAGTGAGCAGTTATCCGCCGGCTCAGCGGAATCAAACGGACAGATCTCCCGCTGAGCCAACGGACAGAGGCGGGCTCCGTGCAAGCGGAGTCCGCCTCGTCTGAAAGGGGCCTTATATTCACCTGCTAGTAAGTCTGTTGTTTTTCAAAAGAACAGGCTGTCTTGTCTTGCAGGTAGCAGTTAGAGGTTTGAATCAAACTCAGACTCTTACTATCAGTGAAGAGAATTCTTAAGGCGGCAGCCTACCAAGACATTTTGGACAATTTCATGCTCCCAACTTTGTGGGAACAGTTTAGGGGATGGCCCCTTCCTGTTCCAATATGACTGCACAGCAGTGCACAAAGCAAGGTCCATAAAGACATGGATGAGCGAGTTTGGGGTGGAGGAACTGGACTGGCCTGCATAAATTAAAGCGGAGACTGTGAGCCAGGCTTTCTCATCCACATCAGTACCTGACCTCACAAATGCACTTCTGGAAGAATGGTCAAATATTCCCATAGACACACTCCTAAACCTTGTGGAGAGCCTTCCCAGAAGAGTTGAAGCTACTATAGCTGCAAATGGTGGGCCAACTCAATATTGAACCCTATGGACTAAGACTGGGATGCCATAAAAGTTCATGTGCATGTAAAGGCAGGTGTCCCAATACTTTTGGTAATATGGTGTATGTTGTGATGCACTTACCTGTGCACTGAAATCCATATTTACAGTGTGGTGTGCTAATAAAGTTTATAAAGCACATAAAGGTGTAAACAGTCCCTGAAGGTGATATTTACACAAAATATTTACAATTGCTATCCAGAGATTTCTGAGATTAGTAAAGAGCAAAAAAGTACCTACACCTTCTATGTGAACGTGTTTTTAGATGGAAGGGAAAAAGAGAAATGCCATGTGTCACTTTTCGCAGACTCAAAACAACCATTTAGAAATGATACTAATAAACAATGTAAAAATACCAATGTGCAAACCACTATAAAAAAAATATAAATGAACTAACGAATAGCTGTCAACATCACAAGGTGCTCTCATACTGCATACATGGATAAAGGAAAAATAATGTGGCCCATATTCAGTGTAAACAATAATATAAAGTGCAATGTTCAAAAGTGCAAAAATCAGAAGAACTTCATATATAATCTTGCATATAACTGTGCAAAGGAATTCCAAAAGTGCATCAAAGTGATAAGTACATAAAAATAAATGTCCAATCAAAAAGTGACAAGAAATCTAAAGGGTTGAAACCATCCGCTCAATAATGTTTAAGCAAGGATAATAGATAGTTAATAAAGTAAAGTGCTTTTTGCAAGAAAAAATGAAAAACATCCAATTCATCCAAGTGTTGTCACCATGCACTGTGTACCAATGGTTTGCCCCAGCCTCTCACCTCATACCGAGAGGGGATGGGCTTGAAACTGGAGTGGCAGGCAGCTTGTGTGTGAGCCCTAACCAATCCCCAACTGGTATTGGCAGGGGGCGGGCCTGATATATAAGCTGAGGTGATATGCCACTGGAGGGAGAAGTCGGCTGATCACAGGAGAAGGCCTGCGGAGAGCTGTGAGGGAACAGTGCCTCTACACGATCATTGGCAATGTCTCTGCCACCACACAGTCGGATGGCAGGTAACTCCTGGAGCAGAGGGGCAGGTGAAGCTCTCGGTACGCATGGTCCAGTCAAAGTTCCTCATCAAGGACTCAGGGCTGTTGGAAGGTCGGTGAGTGTTACCACAGTGGAGGGCTGGAAGTGCCAAGGAGTCTGTGAGGGAACTCTGCTATTACACGGTTGTTAGCAGAGTCTTCATCAACACACACAGAGTCCTGAAGCAAACAAGAGACTGTGGGGATCTGTGTCAAGTCGATGTGGCCTGCGGGCTCATGATTTGCAAGTTGAGCTGGCTGGGAACAGAAGTGCATATTTCCTAGAAGATATGCTTTTAACCCACTAGGCCTCCGGGGAGATGTTCTGCAGGCCTCAGGCCTAGTAGCAGCGAGCAACCAGAGCCACAGTAGAGAGGCTTATTCAGAGTGGGCCCCTACTATTCAATAGTAGAGGATGTGTCATATTTCAAGTAGTAACTTCAAGTTTGTACAGGAGGAAACAAGTTATGGGCAGGAGGTGAAAGAGATCTAAGAACTCTGCTTTTACATGGTCAAAAGTGATGTCTCTATCAAATACACGGTGGATGATGGAGAACTCTTATGCCACGTACACACAGTCGTAATTTCTGATGAAAACAGTCCGATGGGAGCTTTTTATCGGATTTTCTGACCGTGTGTATGCCCATCAGTCTTTTTCTGTCGGCATTTCCGACGGACTTCGGATTGAGAGCATGTCCTTAATTTTTTCGACGGATTTTCCGATCGTGTGTATGCAATTCCGACACGCAAAATCCTGACGCATGCTCGGAAACAATTTGACGCATGCTCGGAAGCATTAAACTTCCCTTTTATAGTGCCATCGAACGTGTTGTATGCCGTGGTGTTATTGACTGTCGGAATTTGGTGTGACTGTGTGTAGTCAAGACAGTTTGAGCGAAATTCCGTTGGAATTCCGACGGGAAAAGCATCAGAGCTTATTCCGACGAGAATTCTGACCGTGTGTACGCAGCATTAGAGATAGGGCTCTTTCACACGGACGGACCGTATGTCCGTTTTTCATCCTTCCGGTTTCGGATGAAAAACGGACATACATGTCTATGGGATAGCGGGTGTCAGCGGATGAGCATCCGCTGACACCCGCTCTCGTCCGTGTCCGCTCTGCTCAGTTTCTGCAGACGGAGGAAAACCCAATTTTTTTCATCCGTCTGCAGAGCGGATCGGATGACGACGGACTCTACGGTCCATCGTCACCCGATCTCCCATAGGGGAGAGCGGCGCTCTGACAGGTCGTCCCTGCGCTGTGTGCAGAGACGGACCTGTCATGTTCCTGCTCAGCGGAGATCGCTCCGGCGATCCCCGCTGAGCAAGCGGCTATCCACGGGGCGGATCTGCACTGCCCCGTGTGAAAGAGCCCATAGTAGTCTGCAGAGGTTGAGCCACAGGAGGAGCAACAATCTGCATGGAGATGCAGGAGGAGATTAATTTCAAATGTACTATGCATATTCTAGCTTCTTCCTCTAACAATATCAAAGTGTATTTAATCCTTAAATATGATGGCAAAGACTTATATTATGGGCATCCCATATTCCTATCTCTATCCAAGTTGTACCCCCCCCAATAAAACAACAAAAACAAAGCTCAGAAAATACTGTTCATTGTCTCTGCAAAGGATGTATGAAGTCTGAAGTGGGGTGATTTGGCGGATTGTTTGTTACTAGCTGCAACACCATGGCTACATAGGGATCACTTCTGTGGCTCATCAAGTATAGTTTACATGTAATGAGAGAATGTGGGCTCCATAGTGCAGTAATCCAATAGAAGTTTATTTTAAAACACACGTAGTAACTTCTAGTTTAAAAACAATGCAAACAGCTTCATAAACGATAGGACCAGAAGTGATGACACCCGGCTCCTCATGACGCGTATCATACCCTTTGATGAAGTCACGTGTTCAGTGACGCAATGCGTCAGGGAGGAGCTCGGTGTTGCCATGTCTGGTCGCTGCTGAGACCGGAAGTTTGCATTGTTTTTAACAAAAAAGTTACTACATGCGTTTTAAAATAAACTTCTATTGGATTACTGCACTATGGTGCCCACCTTCTCTCATTACATGTAAACTATACATGATGAGTCACGGAAGTGATCCCTATATAAGAGCAGTCTGTGGATAACTCTGGAAATCAACTGTTTGCTGGGGAATCATTGTCCCATTTATACAAGAGGCTTGACTAGACCCGAAGGGGTCTTTGTATGAGATGAGAGGCTGGGGCCAACTATTGGTACACAGGGGATTTGGATGAATTGGATGCTTTCCATTTTTTCTTGCACAAAGCACTTTACTTTATTAACTATTATCCTTGATTGGATATTATTGAGCGGATGGTGACAACACTTGGATGAATTGGATGTTTCCTGTTTATTTGCACTAGCACTTTATATTTTTTGTCACTTTTTGATTTTTATGTACTTATTATCACTTTGATGCATTTTTGGAATTCCTTTGCACAGTTATATGCAAGATTATATATCAAGTTCTTCTGATTATTGCACTTTGGAACATTGCACTTTATATTATTGTTTACACTGAATATGTGCCACATTATTTTTCCTTTATCCATTTAGAAATGAATATTTCTTATTCAAAGCAAACAAAAAAACAAAAGAATATTGAAGCCTAATTGGTTAATATAATTTATGGCACATTAATTTTCTTTAATAAAAAGTTTTATTGGATTTTCAAAACAATAAACCTGACAGACAGAACAATTACATTTCTGTATAGGTATCGTATATAGAGAAAATTGACAAATATATTTTAGAGATACAAACTGGGTTTATATCATTTTATAGTCACAAGAAAAAAGTAATAGATAACTCGACACATCCATTATAAGGGGAAGAACAGCCAAAACCTTTTTTCTTATTTTTGAATACAGTGAGGAAGTGTTAGAATGCCTGTCGGGTTTTCACTGCTACAGAGAGTGCTCAGCCCCCGCCCTGCTGACTAGCAGCTAGTAAGGGGAACTCTCTAAAGCCCCATACACACGCTCGGACAATCCGCGGACCAGGTCGGTCGGATCCTGTCCGTCATACTTTGTCTGATGTTGGTTTTGCGTACACACGGTCGGACAAAGTTGTCGGAAAATCCGATCATTCTGAACGTGGTGACGTTTGTGGCCTACGACGGGACTACGTAGAGGCTAGTAGCCAATAGCTTTGGTCTTGTAATGTGATGTGAGCATGCGTAGCACTTTGTCCGGTCAGACAACCGTACACACGATCGGATTTGGTGTGATCGGACCGGGTTGTCGGCAAATCTATCCAGCAGAAGATAAGACTTTGTCCGTCGGACAATCCGACGTACACTGTCCGATGGTGCATACACACGGTCTGATTTTTCAACAACATTGTCCGATCGGACAGAATCCATGAAAAAGTCCGACCGTGTGTATGGGGCTTAACAGTAACGCAGACATGAATAAAGAAAGGTTTGCTTTACTAGAACAGGGAAACCCAAATCTGGGTCCTTTTGTCTGTGTCCCTGTTGCAGAATTACCCTCACTTCCTGTCTAGAGAAACCTCTGCAAGCAGCACAGGAAGGTACATTTCTCCAATGGAGCCTCAGATAACTGAAAACTCAACAATCACAAACTAGAAATGTTTCTGACTTGACAGAACATTGGGGGTTATTTACGAAAGGCAAATCCACTTTGCACTGAAAGTGCATTTGGAAGTGCAGTCGCTTTAAATCTAAGGGGTAGATATGAAATGGGGGGAAGCTCTGCTGATTTTATCATCAAATCATGTGCAAGTTTTGTTTTCCTTGCATGTCCCCCTTGGATCTACAGCGACTTTACTTTCAAGTGCATTTGCAGTTTTCCTTTAGTAAGTAACCCCCAGAGTCTCTTCCACCCCGCTCTGCGGCACGTTGTCTTTTCCACCTCGCTCTACTTCACATCATCTCCGACATGGGGCACATCTCCATGAAGCGCATCGCACGTCCCCGTCTCCATGAAGCGCATCGCACGCCCCCGTCTCCATGAAGCGCATCGCACGCCCCCGTCTCCATGAAGCGCATCGCACGCCCCCGTCTCCATGAAGCGCATCGCACGTCCCCGTGTCCATGAAGCGCATCGCACGTCCCCGTGTCCATGAAGCGCATCGTACGTCCCCGTGTCCATGAAGCGCATCGTACGTCCCCGTGTCCATGAAGCGCATCGTACGTCCCCGTGTCCATGAAGCGCATCGTACGTCCCCGTGTCCATGAAGCGCATCGTACGCCCCCGTGTCCATGAAGCGCATCGTACGCCCCCGTGTCCATGAAGCGCATCGTACGCCCCCGTGTCCATGAAGCGCATCGTACGCCCCCGTGTCCATGAAGCGCATCGTACGTCCCCGTGTCCATGAAGCGAATCGTACGCCCCCGTGTCCATGAAGCGCATCGTACGCCCCCGTGTCCATGAAGCGCATCGTACGCCCCCGTGTCCATGAAGCGCATCGTACGCCCCCGTGTCCATGAAGCGCATCGTACGCCCCCGTGTCCATGAAGCGCATCGTACGCCCCGTGTCCATGAAGCGCATCGTACACCCCCGTGTCCATGAAGCGCATCGTACGCCCCCGTGTCCATGAAGCGCATCGTACGCCCCCGTGTCCATGAAGCGCATCGTACGCCCCCGTGTCCATGAAGCGCATCGTACGCCCCCGTGTCCATGAAGCGCATCGTACGCCCCCGTCTCCATGAAGCGCATCGCACGCCCCCGTCTCCATGAAGCGCATCGCACGCCCCGTGTCCATGAAGCGCATCGCAAGCCCCCGTCTCCATGAACCGCATCGTACGTCCCCGTGTCCATGAAGCGCATCGTAAGCCCCCGTGTCCATGAAGCGCATCGCACGCCCCCGTGTCCATGAAGCGCATCGTACGCCCCCGTGTCCATGAAGCGCATCGTACGCCCCCGTGTCCATGAAGCGCATCGTACGCCCCCGTGTCCATGAAGCGCATCGTACGCCCCCGTGTCCATGAAGCGCATCGTACGCCCCCGTGTCCATGAAGCGCATCGTACGCCCCCGTGTCCATGAAGCGCATCGCACGTCCCCGTGTCCATGAAGCGCATCGTACGCCCCCGTGTCCATGAAGCGCATCGTACGCCCCCGTGTCCATGAAGCGCATCGTACGCCCCCGTGTCCATGAAGCGCATCGTACGCCCCCGTGTCCATGAAGCGCATCGTACGCCCCCGTGTCCATGAAGCGCATCGTACGCCCCCGTGTCCATGAAGCGCATCGTACGCCCCCGTGTCCATGAAGCGCATCGTACGCCCCCGTGTCCATGAAGCGCATCGTACGCCCCCGTGTCCATGAAGCGCATCGTACGCCCCCGTGTCCATGAAGCGCATCGTACGCCCCCGTGTCCATGAAGCGCATCGTACGCCCCCGTGTCCATGAAGCGCATCGTACGCCCCCGTGTCCATGAAGCGCATCGTACGCCCCCGTCTCCATGAAGCGCATCGCACGCCCCCGTCTCCATGAAGCGCATCGCACGCCCCGTGTCCATGAAGCGCATCGCAAGCCCCCGTCTCCATGAAACGCATCGTACGTCCCCGTGTCCATGAAGCGCATTGTAAGCCCCCGTGTCCATGAAGTGCATCGCACGCCCCCGTGTCCATGAAGCGCATCGTACGCCCCCGTGTCCATGAAGCGCATCGTACGCCCCCGTGTCCATGAAGCGCATCGTACGCCCCCGTGTCCATGAAGCGCATCGTACGCCCCCGTGTCCATGAAGCGCATCGTACGCCCCCGTGTCCATGAAGCACATCTCCATGCAACACATTGCACCACATCTCCATCTCCATGCAGCACATTGCATATACCCATCTCTGCCATGCAGCACACCCCACCTCCCCATCTCAGTGCAGCACTTCTCCATAGCCATGCAGCACATCACACGTTCCCATCTATATTCACCGCATCTCTGTCATGCAGCACATCGCATGTCCCCAACTGCATGCAGCACATCTCCACCATGCAGCACATTACACATCGCCATGTCTCTCATAGCATCCCTCCATGTCTCTCATAGCATCCCTCCATGTCTCTCATAGCATCCCTCAATGTCTCTCATAGCATTCCTCCATGTATCTTTTAGCATCCCTCCATGTCTCTCATAGCATCCCTCCATGTATGTGGTCCCCCCTCCCCATTGTGCTGTAGTACAGCAGCGGTGCACGTGGTGGTGCAGACACTCATGTGGTCCATCATGCTCCCTCTGCCCACACACACCTCTCCTCTCCTTCTATCACCATAGCACAGGACAGTCACATGGCGCGGCTCATCACTGGCAGCTCCGATCACATGACCCAGCCTCATCTCTGGGCTTTCTCACCCATGGAACGAATTGGCTGCACTAAGGCAACCCCCGGGCAAACAAACGCCCACTTCTCCTTCCGCGCGTGTCTATTGGCTGTTCATTCCTCGGCCGAGGAAGGTGATTGGCCACCCCTCCTGCCCGTCTGCGAGTCGGTCCTGCAGCGCTTTCTCCAAAGAGTTGTCTCCTCACTTCCTGTGAGCGGAGCGCTGAGTCAAAGTGCTGTGTGTGTGTCGGGGAGGAGGAGGCAGGCGGTGCCGGGACAGTGCGGCCACACTCAGCGCTTTGTCCTCTCTCCACACTCCGCTATGGTCTCATTATCTGCTTGTTACTCGAGTGTGTGGAGCCTTTGTGTGCTGCGAGCAGCCAGGAGACTCAGCCCTCCTCCTCCATCATCTCCTCATACAAGGTGAGTGCACATCTAAACTACCTACCTCCTCCTCCTCCTCCTGTACATGGCGAGGGTGCTGGACATTGATCAGGTTATGACAGGTGACATTCATTATCTCATGACACTGGCACCTGAATGTGGGTGGGAGAGATGAGGCAGCAGGTGAACATGTTGTCCCTGAAGTTGATGTAAGGACTGATGAAAACCACATTGAAATGGATAGAGGACTGGGTCAGAGTGACTCCAAATCTGCAGAACTTGTGGGACTGCAGTGATCCAAGGAGGGGAAATATGGACAGCCAAGGATCACTGATCCCTATAGGGAGGGAAGGCTGGATCCCATAGAAGACATACTGTACTGCAAAGTGCTGAAAAAGCTAAAGTGGTTCTACAGACTAAACATGTACAAATGTCCCAGTAGTTGTATTGCCCCCTCACCCACCCCCTGTGCCCGCATGCAGTAGCACTGTCTGTGTTCCCATCCTCCACAAGCTGCAGTAACAGCTGTTGGCTCCTGCTGCTGTCGATCAAATCCTGTGAAGAGGGGGCGGGGTTGGGCCATGCTGTGTGTGTCTGTGGACTCCCACAGCTCAGGATAGAGTCTGCAGGTGTGCCACCATGGCAAGCGGCTTCCTATGGTGGCGCACAGAGAAGAGGTGAAGCCAAGAGCACTGGGAAGAGGAGGATCTGGGCTGCTTTGTGCAATAAATTTACACAGAGCAGGTAGGTATAACGTTTTTTTTTTTTCAATTAACCACTTGCTGACCAGTCACATACCTGGTATGTCATTGGACTTATACCAGGATGATGCTGTAGGCGTCGGGACACACAGGTCATCGTAGTTTGTTGTGTATGGGGCTGTGTAGTGACAGACTGCTCAGGGTGCTCACTCTGACCCCCGTCCACAGCCAAAAGTACCTACAATGACCACTGAGCAATGGAAGTAGGTGGTCCGCTCACCTTTTCTTTTACATCATGTGGATAGTTGTTGGTCAGGTGCGTGTGCATTGCTTACCTGAGGAAGAGATGGCACCAGGATGCCGTATGGGAAGAAGCCAAGCTGGCTGAGTCTTGAAGGATCTGGTACTGATGGCTTGGTGTCAGATACCTTCAGAGGTCTAGTGGCATCCATGCCTTGACGGGTCGGGGCTGTTTTAGTGTCAAAAGGGGGGCCTACTCAATATTAGGTGGGTGGTCATAATAGTATCTCTGATTGGTGTAGACTACCCATGGAATACCTCCACAGGATGAAGGTACACTGCCACATTATTTGTGTGTGTGCAATAAGGATGAGCCCAGGCGTGTTCGCATGGTCCACGTGCAGAGCCCGCCAGGAAGTCGGCGCAGCGCTGCGCTAATCACAGGCAGTGAGACATTGTCTGTCCGATCTCTGCAGCCACGCATCGGGGCAATGTCTCACTGCCTGTGATTAGTGCAGCTTTGCGCCGACTTCCTGGCGGGCTCTGCACGTGGACCATGCGAACACGCCTGAGCTCATCCCTAGTGTACAACATGGAGGAAGCCTTGAAATCACTCGCCAGTCTTGGGAAACAAATCTTTATTCCATGTACAGCTCACGGTACTTTGTGATCAGAGGGAAGACTCCTCCATTGCTTTGTGGTCAGTGTAAAAAAACAAATAAAATAATAATCCCTGTTACAGAACGCTAGAAAGATGATTGGCATCAGTGGTTACCTGTTTGAGAGTCTTGCTCAAGGAACCCCTAGTAACCTCTGTAGGAATCCTGGGGTTCCATGGAGCTCTAGTTGAGAGGCTGGTATGGATGAAACGTTTCATCTTGGATTTGGATTGAGCAGTGTAGGGAACTCCCCAGGTATAGGTTATATTGGAGTGATGTAAGTACACACATTCCATACCTGTCAGATCCCTGACAAAGCGGAGAATCACTGTAGTAGTCACCATTGTTTTCCAGGTCCTGTGCCAAGCAGCTGTCCTGCTGAATAGCGTCCACAGGAGGGAGCTTATTTGGCATGGCCACCATTCACAGAACACTTTGCATTCTCTCAATGAATGCAGAGAAGTCTCTGATTGGACAAGGTAGAGAGGGGGCGCAGTGTTGTCATGATCTGTGCCTTGTCCAATCAGAGAAAGCTTTGCATTAATTGAGAAGAATACAAGGCAATCTGTGAATGGCACCCATGCTGAGTGAGGCCCCCCAACCCTGGTGGTCATTATGGAGCAGGACAGCTGCTCAGTACAGCACCTGGAAGACAGCAGTGACTACTACAGTGATTCTCTGACTCCAAGGACACCACAGGTATGGAATGTGTATACTTGTGTAGAAAATATCCATACCTGGAGTTCAGCTGACCATACGCTATACAATCTGATTGTACAATCTCAGTTATGGTGGACATACAGTTGTGCTCATAAGTTTACATACCCTGGCAGAAGTTATGATTTCTTGGCCATTTTTCAGAGAATATGAATGATGACACAAAAACTTTTCTTTCACTCATGGTTAGTGTTTGGCTGAAGCCATTTATTATCAATCAATTGTGTTTACTCTTTTTAAATCATAATCACAACAGAAACTACCCATATGACCCTGATCAAAAGTTTAGTGATTTTGGTCTGATAACATGCACACAAGGTGACACAAAGGGGTTTGAATGGCTATTAAAGGGAACCATCCTCACCTGTGATCTGTTTGCTTGTAATTAGTGTGTGTGTATAAAAGGTCAATGAGTTTCTGGACTCCTGACAGACCCTTGGATCTTTCATACAGTGCTCTACTGACGTTTCTGGATTCTGAGTCATGGGGAAAGCTAAATAATTGTCAAAGGATCTGCATAAAAAGGTAGTTGAACTGTATAAAACAGGAAAGGGATATAAAAATATCCAAGGAATTGAGAATGACAATCAGCAGTGTTCAAACTCCTAATCAAGAAGTGAAAAATGAGGGGTTCTGTTGAAACCAAACCAAGGTCAGGTAGACCAACTTAAATTTCAGCCACAACTGGCAGGAAAATTGTTTGGGATGCAAAGAAAAACTCACAAATAACTTCTGGTGAAACACCAAGACTGTAAGACTGTTTTTCAAGATGCACAATAAGGAGTGACTTGAAGAAAGATGGGCTGCATGGTCGAGTCCCCAGTAGAAAGCCATTACTACGCAAATGCCAAAAAGTATCCCGCTTACAATAAGCCAAACAGCACAGAGACAAGCCTCAAACCTTTCGGGATTTGACAAAGTCATTTGGAGTGGTGAGGCCAAAATTTCGCTTTTTGGCCACAACCCTAAATGCTACATTTTGGAGAGTCAACAAGGCCTATGATGAAAGGTACGCTGTTCCTACTGTGAAACACGGTGGTGGATCGCTGATGTTTTGGGGATGTGTGAGCTACAAAGACACAGGAAATTTGGTTGAAATTGTTGGCAAGATGAATGCAGTATGTTATCAAAAAATACCGGAGGAACATTTGCATTCATCAGCCAGGAAGCTGCGCATGGGACGTACTTGGAGATTCCAACATGACAATGATCCAAAACACAAGGCCAAGTCTGTCTGTCATTGGCTACAGCAGAATAAAGTGAAGGTTTTGGATTGGACATCTCAGTCTCCTGACCTCAATATCATTGAGCCACTCTGGGGAGATCTCAAACGTGAAGTTCATGCCATACAACCCAAGAGTTTACAGGAACTGGAGGCTCTTTGCCAAGAGGAATGGGCATCTTTACTATCTGAGAAGATAAAGAGCCTCATCCACAAATGCCACAAAAGACTTCAAGCTGTCATTGATGTTTAAGGGGGCAATACACGGTATTAAAGAGAAGGTCCACCTGAAAAAACATTTTTAAAAGTCAGCAGCTACAAATACTGCAGCTGCTGACTTTCAATAAATAGACACTTACCTGTTCCAGGTTCCAGCGATGTCCGCAGAAGATGACGAGCGATCGCTCGTCTCTCGGCTGCCCCTGCCGCCATCCTCTGTCAGGGAATCAGGAAGCGAAGCTTGCGGCTTCACTGCCCGGTTCCCTACTGCGCATGCGCGAGTCGCGCTACGCGTCGTTATTGGTCCCCGTTGTGTCCTGGGAACTGTGTTTCCCAAGACACAACGGGGCATCTTCGGCTATCTCGTCCCGGAAGTGGGTGCAGATACCTGTATTATACAGGTATCTGCACCCCCCTGAAAGGTGCCAATTATGGCACCGGAGGGGGGGGGGGGGGATCCGATAAGCGGAAGTTCCACTTTAGGGTGGAGCTCCGCTTTAAGAACTGGGGTATGTAAACTTTTGATCGGGTAGTTTCTGTTGTCGTCATGATTTAAAGATTAAACACAGTTGATTGATAATAGATGGCTTCAGCCAAACACTAACCAAGAGTGAAAAATGTTTTTGTGTTATTCATATTGTCTGAAAAATGGCCAAGAAATCATAAATTCTGGCAGGGTATGTTAACTTATGAGCACAACTGTACGTGAACCGATCTGGATAATATGATCGTATCTATGAATCATCAAAAAGGCAGAAGTGCCTGTGGTTGCAGCACGATAGAGTGCTATTTATGGGGTTAGAAAGGGGGTGAGGAGGCAAGATATCCCCCTCACTTCCCGTCAAACTCCTCCAAAAAGCGATCCAAGCATGGTTCCATTTTCAGAAGAAAAAGCAGCACTTGCTAGTGTAAACGAGCCTTGAGCGCCTGCTCTCTAATCTCTGTTCTCTTGTAATCTCTGACCTCTTGTCTAGATTGAAGTGAACAATCAGCCACACTGATTTCAAAATTGTGAGTCAATGTCTAACCACATCCAGTCATGCGTCTCGCAGACAGATGTAAAGCTTCTGAATCACTGTACACATCCTTCCTATACAACAGAGCCGGGTATTAAAGTTTGCGAGAACTCTGAAAGGTTTTCCCTCAAATCTCTGGGCCCATTCAGATCTATGCTTGTGGGTAGAGGTAGGTTTTATTGTAGTTTGTCATTGATAAATAGAACTTCCCCACTCTGTGCTTGGGTGTCTCAATCCAAGTAATAAAAAAAATAAAAAAAATAAAATGCATTTATGTGAAAAATATCTTACAAATTAACTCGTATACAAAAACTCAATCAGTGTACAATCTCCATTAACCTCTTGAAATCCACGCTATAGCTAAATGACGGCTACAGCGCGGATCCATATTGCCGGGACGACGTCCTATGACGTCATCCCGTACACAAGCGGCGCTCTCTGTGATCAGCGAGTCTGTGAGACTCGCTGGATCACAGATCCGAGTAAGGGGTCGATCCCGACCCCTTACCACGTGATCAGCTGTCAGCCAATGACAGCTGAGCATGTGATATCAACAGAGTCGGTAACCGGCTATTTTTCCTCCTCGCGCTGATAGCGCGAGGAGAAAAAAAAAAAGCCGATCACCGGCGGCAGTGAGTGGGGACATCAGTCCCGATCACTACGATGTGCTGCTTGTCAGTGCCCACAATAAGTGCCTGAACAGTGCTGCCCATCCGTGCCGACTTATCTGTGCCCACCAGTGCAGCCTATTGGTGCCCACCAGTGCCGCCTCATCAGCGCATATCAATGAAGCAGAAACCATTACCTGTTTGCAAAATTTTATAACAAACTATTAACCACTTCCCACCCGGCCAATGTACATATACGGCCAAGTGGGAGCCGTCTACTTCTGAATGGACGTTCCGGAACGTCCTTCAGAAGTAGAGGGATCGCACGCGTGCCCGCGCAGCGCCGCAATCCCGATGCAGCCGTGTCACCCGGACACGGCGCATCTCGGATCGGCAGGCTGGCCGCGTCGAATCACAGCCGTCATGTGATGTAAACAAACAGCCAGTTGCTAGGCAATCGGCTCTCCTCTCCTCACACGGAAGTCGTCGGTGAGGAGAGGAGAGCGGATCGCTGCAGCCGGCTGGTGATCAGTGAGTATTAGCTTTTTTTTATTTTTTTTTTACAGCTTTTTACTCACTGATCACCAGTGTAGTGTCCCCACAGTAAAACACACATGTCCCCAAAACACACATGTCCCTCACATATGTCCCAGTAAAATAACATGTGCCAATGATTATCTGCACACATATGTCCGTGATCACCTGCACACCCCTTTTACATGGTCATTTGTGTACATATGTCTGTGATCACGTGAACCAATTATTATACACTTAACGGAATTTTTTTTACAAAAAACATGTAGCAGAATACATTTTGGCTTAAATTTATGACAAATTTGATTTTATTGTATTTCTTTTAAAAAAGAAAGGAGAAAATATTGTTTTTTTTTTTTCAAAATTTCCGCTATGTTTTCGCTTATATCGCAAAAAATAAAAAACTGAGTCGTGAATAAATACCACCAAACTAAAGCTCTATTTGTACTTGCAGCTAATTAAGCCGACCAACTTTTGCTGTAATCAGAAGCTGGTGTGCAATGGCTGCATACAGTATGATCCTTGGCTGTGTATGCACTTTGCTGCCTATGCATAGTGCTTTAAGGGGCTTTGGAGACATCTCTATGCCAACTTCCTCAGATTCTAACATATTTTAAAAAAAAAAAAAATAATAAAATAAAAAAAAAAAAAGCTCTATTTGTGCGAACAAAATGATAAAAATTTAATTTGGTTACAGCATTGCATGACCGCGCAATTGTCACTGAAAGTGCGAGAGCACTGAAAGCTGAAAATTGGTCTGGGCAGGAAGGGTGTTTTAAGTGCACAGTAAGCAAGTGGTTAAACATGATTTTTTTTTTTTTTTTTCAAAATTTTCTTTTTTTGTTTAGCAAAAAATAAAGACCCCAGCTGTGATTAAATACCACCAAAAGAAAGCTCTATTTGTGGGAAAAAAAATGATAAAATTTTAATTTTTGGGTACAGTATGACCGCGCAATTGTCATTCAAAGTGCGTCAGCGCTGAAAGCTGAAAATTGGTCTGGGCCCAGTAAGCAAGTGGTTAAACATGAATGCTCTTTTGCTTTGTTTAATAATCCCCTTGGTAATCTGCATGAACCAGGTAGCCAACCATATGGAAAAGTAACAATGTGAATAAATTAACTGCAACAGTTTCAAAATAATAGAAACAAATTGGTGTCCATGCTAAGCATAAACAGAAAGTGTCTAGGATAATTATAGAACAAATAACACGTGCAGAAGTCACACCGTGTCCATCTAGTAAATGGGAACGAATCCAGATGTACTATTTCTTCAGCCATGAGCACACCGAGCTCACCGGACTTGGGCTTCAGGTTATTTGCCTCACTTTATCCCAGGAAGGTAGTAAGTAAGCTCTGCAGGCCGACATCCAGGATGTCTCACTTTGTCCAAGGAAGGCAAAACAGGATCTGAAAATCTCATCCACAGCTCCATTCTTTCAATGTCATCACCAAGCAGTATTCCAAATAGAGACCACCATCTGATAAAAAAACTACAATATAGTGTAGGAGGTCTAAACAATTATTTATTATAAACACCAAACATACTTCCACACAGCCGTCTGTGTAATGCAGCACAAACTCTATAAGCACAATCGCTATTAAAGTGGTTCTAAAGGCAGAAGTGTGTGTGTGTGTCTAAACACACACACACACACACACACACACACACACACACACACACACACACACACACACACACACACACACACACACACGTGTGTACATACAATTTTTATTTTATTTTTTTAATCTTAATGCATTCTATGCATTAAGATAAAAAAAAAAACCTGTGTGCAGAACCCCCCCCCCCCCCCCATACTTGCCTAAGCCCAGTCGTGTTTCAGCGTTGTTGCACGCTGTCCGGGGACTCTCCCTTCTCATTGGCTGAGACAGCAGCGGGGGCCATCGGCTCACATGGACACACAAAGCAGTGGCTCGGGTGCCCCCCATGGCAAGCTGCTTGCTATGGGGGTAGGATGGAGGGATTAGGAGTGCCGGAAAGGGACCTGAGAAGAGCAGGCTCAGGGCTGCGCTGTGCAAAACCATTTCACAGAGCAGGTAAGTATAACATGTTTGTTGTTTAAAAAAAAAAAGATATCCCTTTAATCCTGACTGGTCACCCAGCTTGTATCTGATGTATACAGATAGTTCTGCAGCCGCTCCGAGCTGAACTCAGGCTGCTGCCCTCAGTGCGATCCGCTCAGCAGGGGATCTGTCCACTGATTTCCGCAGAGTAGGCGCATGAAAAAAAGGGGTGAATACTGTGCTGTATATAATTAGATTAAAATAGCTGCTGGCAGAGTAGGCGCATGACAGGTCCGTGTCTGCTCCGCTCATGCAGAACGGACACGGACACCGCTCTATGGGCGGTTTGGATGTGAATGGACCGCTTGTCCATTTACACCCAACTGCCATCTGATCTGCTGGACAGAAGGGGGTCGGCTTGGATGTAGGCAGGTGTAAATGAACACATGTCTGTTTTCACCCGCCGCTCCATAGATAAGAATGGAGGTTCTGATTGGGTCTACCTGGAAAAAACTGACAGGCGGACCCAATTGGAACATCTTTGTGAAAGGGGCCTTTTTGTACAACCTCCCTGCTGTCAGAATACAAAGGCTCGGGGGAGGATTTCCCCCCATCCACATTGAGTATGGGGATGGGGATATTGAGTTTATTTTATTCTTGGTTGAACAAAAAAAATTAAATATCTATTGGCTTCTTTTAGACTTGAGATGTACTGCAGTATTTCTGAGGAGATGTGCGCATTGGATTATTGAAAAAAAAAATAAACGTGGCAAAATGCCTTTATTACCCTAATTCAGGGAATGCATTAAGGCAATAAAAAGTTTTGGCTTTAGACCCACTTTAAGGCTGAAAATTAGCTTTGGCAATTTTAATATAGTTACATTGGTCCAGCTTGGAGCAATGTAAGAATGTATTGGCACTACCTGTGAGAGATAGAAATCGCTGTGGTCGTGGGCTGAGCTCCAGCGGGTGACAGATCATACTGCAGCATGGCCCGTTCTTGGGAGGGTGTCATAGGATGTCCAGCCAGAACGAGATAGCTCCTGCCCAGCTTATAGTAAAATGACAGCCAGACGAGAGCTCTCTTATCCTGGGTGGACATCCTATGAGGTGGCACACAAGATAATTTAATATCAGCATGCTGTGATATTACAGGTACATTTATTTAAAAAATAAACATGTTATACTATCCTGCTCTGTGCAATGTTTTTTTGTACAGAGCAGCCCTGATCCTCCTCTTCTCCGAGTGCCCCCAAAGCAAACAGCTTGCTATAGGGGGCACTTGTGTGGTCGCTCTCTAGCCACGCTCTGCTCATAAGACACACAGACTGGGGCTCAGCCCTGACTCCCACTCCTTCCTCACTGGCTGTGATTGACATCAGTAGGAGCCAATGGCTTGGGAGAGCAGCTGCTGTTGTTGTTGTTGTTCACGTTTTATATAGCGCCAACAGTTTACGCAGCGCTTTACAATGTATAGGGGGGACAACACAATTACAGTACAGTTCAATACAAAAGGTACAGGAGAGCTTGCATTCTAAAGGGTACTGGGTGGTGGAACAAAAGGTAATGGCTGCAGAGAATGATTTGATGGGGGTGGCTCTGGGACAGTTGTTAGGGGGGCGTGGGATAGGCTTCCCTGAATAAATGAGTTTTCAGGGATCTCTTAAAGGTGGACAGGGTAGGGGCTGATTGGACATATCGGGGCAGGGAGTTCCAGAGGATGGGAGAGGCTCTGGAGAAGTCCCGAAGGCGAGCATGGGAGGAGGTAACAAGGGAGCTAGAGAGCAGGAGGTCCTGGGAGGAGCGGAGGGGATGATTTGGGCGATATCTGCAGATGAGGTTGGTGATGTAGATGGGGGCGATGTTGTGGATGGTTTTGTATGTTATAGTTGGCATTTTGAATTTTATACAGTGGGGTAGGGGAAGCCAGTGAAGGGATTGGCAGAGAGGGGCGGCAGTAACGGATCGATTAGTGAGGTGTATTAGTCTAGCAGCAGCATTCATAATAGACTGAAGGGGGACAGCCTGCTTAAGGGTCATGCACATCACTGGATCGGTATTGGGCTTAGGTAAGTACCGTATTTCCCCGAAAATAAGCCTGGGTCTTGTATTTATTTTGGCAACCAAAAACGCACTAGGGCTTATTTTCGGGGGATGTCTTATTTATTTACGGTATGTACCAGTACAATGATCTTAAAGTGGTTGTCACCCTAAAAAAAAAAAAAAAAATCCTGTTCCTTTTTTAAAGCATGATAGATTGCATAGTGCTTGTGCTGTGTCATTTATCCATGTCCTGTGTCCCCCCCTCCGTCTTCTCCCCGTCAGGTCAGGAGTCAGTATTTTGACATAAACATCTTGAAATACTTATAGAATTATGTAATCCATTTTGTAGGAATTGTGCAGCCTGTCTCCCTTTGTAATTGTTTTCAGGGAAATACCTTTTGTTACAGCTCCCCTGAGTGAGACATGATCTGCCCGAGCTCTTCTCTGCTCTGAGATCCCCGCTGACATCAGCCCGCTCCGTGCACTGAAGAGGGAGGGGCCGCAGACGTCAGACGGGAGGAGAGCAGAAGAGGGAAGCCCCGATATCTCCACTGCAGACATCAGCCAGGAGGAGAGAAGACCTCTGGCCAGTCTGTAAATAAAGTATTTGCACAATACAGTTACAAAGGAAGACACACGCACTTTTATAGCAGTGTAATCGTTCTGCAAAGTGGATTAAATTATTTTTCAAACTAACCTTACTAGGGCTTATTTTCGGGGTAGAGCTTATATTGCAGCCCTCCCCGAAAATCCTGTTAGGTCTTATCGGGGTAGGTCTTATTTTCGGGGAAACATGGTATAATGGGGCTGTGGGGGGAGCTGCATACTTCATGCAGAGAATGGATAAAGGTAAAAAAAACACTTTAACCATTAACTGCCCGCCCACTGTCATATGACTGCAGGACAAGGCAGCTCTCTTTCTGGGCCGCCGTCATGACGCGATTGCTTCCCAGGCCACTAGGGGGCACACAGATCCACGTCCTGTCAGAGGAGAGGAGACCGATGGTGTGTCCCTTGTACATAGGGACACCGATCGGTTACCTCCCCCAGTCAGTCCCCTCCCCCCACAGTTAGAATCACTCCTTAGGGCACACATTTAACCCCTCGATCACCCCTAGTGTTAACCCCTTCCCTGCCAGTCACATTTATACAGTAATCAATGCATTTTTATAGCACGGATCGCTGTATAAATGTGAATGGTCCCAAAAATGTGTCAAAAGTGTCGGATATGTCCGCCGCAATATCGCAGTCATGATGAAAATCGCAGATCACCGCCATTAATAGTAAAAAAAACAAAAAAAAAAACAATATATGATAAATGCTATAAATATATCTCCTATTTTGTAGACGCAATAACTTTTACGCAAACCAATCAATATACGCCTATTGCGATTTGTGTGTGGTGGTGTTTTTTTTTTTTTTTTTTTACAAAAAATATGCAGAAGAATACATATCGGCCTAAACTGAGAAAAAACTTGTTTATAAAAATTGGATATTTATTATAGCAAAAAGTAAAAAAAGATTGTGTTTTTTCAAACTTGTCCCTATTCTTTTGTTTAAAGCCCAAGAAATAAAAACCGCAGAGTTGATCAAATACCACCAAAAGAAAGCTCTCTTTATGGGGAAAAAAATTATAAAAATGCAATTTGGGTACAGCGTTGCATGACCGCGCAATTTGTCATTCAAAGTGTGACAGCGCTGAAAGCTAAAAAATGGCCTGGGCAGGAAGGGGATGAAAGTGCCCAGTATTGAGGTGGTTAAGTAAACACTGGAAAAATGTACTTCGTATACATCATTTTCAGTTAGCCAAGTTCCCACAAGTGCACATAGCTATTGCATTTGTATGTTGACAAAAACTCTTCATGTAGTAATGTTCCTCCACAGTACTGTACTTTCAGGTCCTCCTGAATGGGGTAATTAGCGAGGCACATTTAGGCTGGGTTCACACCTATGCAATGTGAATGAGGGTTATTCGCATGACAGGAGCATTTGACCGGGAGCCGGTTCACATATCTCTGTTGTGGCTGCGGAGCAGCTTGTACAGGAACATTGTGCGTCTTTGTCTCAGTTTCAGGGCCGAATTCGGGCAAAAATTTGGCCCTGATTCATCCCTGAAATGGAGAACAGGGACGCACCGGACTCCTGCTGCGAGCCGCATCGGTATTTGCTGTGAACCCAGCCTCATAAAGTATTGCAGTTTCTGGGAGTGTATTGTGAATCAGCCATTCTTAATAGCCATACACACCTGTGTCAAGAATTTCCATTGCAAATTATCTGCTGGCACAAAGTCAACACAGGTCCTTTCCAGCAATTGCTAACTTATATAATATAGGAGGATACTGCTATGATGTCAGAAGTCCACAGCTATGGCTTCATTTTAATCAATACTGTACATATGTTCTTATACAATGTGCAGTGACCTGCCTTTTTTCTGCACTGGGTAAACCCCAGGCCACCACTAGGACACATAGAAAACCATTGTTTTCCATGTGACCCATTCACACAACAATGCTGGTGTGATGTGCAGATCACTGGATGTCATAAAAGCAGCACAATGCACCACACTCTGTGCAGTAACATGAAGTGTCACTATGGGGGAGATTTACTAAAACTGAAGAGTGCAAAATCTGGCACAGCTCTGCATAGAAACCACTCGGCTTCCATTTTTTTTTTTTTTTGTCAAAGCTTAAAGGGGAGTTCCAGGTATTTTATGTTAAAAGTCAGACGCTACAAAAAGTGTAGTTGCTGACTTTTAATAAGCAGACACTTACCTGTTCAATGGTCCAGTGATGCGGTCGAACGGGGTGTCGCTCCTCTCCCCCTCCTCTCTGCCGGCGCCTCCATTGCCACTCTGGGCACCTGACCGTGACAGCTTTCGGCTTCACGGCCAGGCACGATGCGGAGTGGACAGGCGATCTCCTGGGACCTGTCACGTGTCCCAGGAGATCGCCTAGAGGGAGGGGCCGCCTAAGGCGAAAGGAGGAGTCACCTTGGCGGTCCCTGGGCGGAAGGAGGAAGTGGGATAGGAAGTCCCCCTCCTAATGAAACCCCCACCCCCCCCCCCCCCCCAAAAAAAATACATGCCAAGGGGCGAGGAGTGCTTAAAGCGGAAGTTCCATTTTTGGGTGGAACTCTGATTTAATTGAACAAGTTGAAGTTAGAAGTTTATTGCCTACCATGCACAGCTGCACCAGATTGAGTGCTTCAGATTTAGTAAACCAACCCCTATGTGACACTGCAAATAAAGTTAAAAAGAAAAAAACAAACCATGTTAGCAGTGCAATGCGCTCATATGCCCATCCCAATGTTCCTTACGTTGACCCTGACGCCAGCCTGCATGTTAAAATTCTGTGTTCTAGTATGAACCTAGCCTTAGACCAACAATAAACCTAAAGTAGAACTAAAGGCAATTTTGGATAGAGTAAGGGAGTTCTAACCTTTTGTCATCTTTGTTCTATTGGGGAGATTTGTGAGGCATTTGGGATCCAGCTGTGATCTGTGTAAGCCCCAATAATTAGACCTCTGGTGCTATCTGAAAGCATGATAACTCAGAAAACCTCCCCTTTTTATGTGTTGTACCTCAGGTGTCCACATATTGCTTTATAAGGTTTTAAGTGTCAGTACGTAATTATTTTTTAAATAGACTTGTGTTGAAAGAGGCTCCATTCAGACTTGTACAACTCCAAACTTGAGCAACTTTGGATGGGTGCGACTTAGATGTGATTGTTTGATGTAAAACATTCAGGTATGACTTCATGCAACTTTTCAGGGTTAACATTGAAGTCTGTCCCTCAAGTTCCATGAAAGTCAGTAATCCATGAACTACTATATCAATGGTTATCATTGTAAAACATGGGGTGCGACTTGTCATGTGACTTTGTCCAAAGTTGCATTACAAGTTGCACAAGTTTGAATTGGTTGTAACAGGAAAGTAGAGCAGGGTGTCGCCCAACTGACACAGCGGAGTCACATGAATTTTACTCTTCCACAGAAGGATCCTGCTTGGCTGGAGTGAGAAAAACGTAAAAGAAACCTGTCATGAGAAAAAACTTGCAGGCTGCCGCTGCTTGTAGTTGTCAGGCTGTAATGCTGATCCAAAAGCTGTATTGCATTCTGAGTCAATGGAGTTGATTTTACTTAAGGAAAAAAAAATGTTCCTTGCAAGAGAATTTCCCCGTGGCTTATGGAATGTGGTGAAATTTCACTTTGCAAAGCACATCCAATCATGTGAAAGGAAAATAAAGTGTTTCTGCTTGCACATGATTGGATGATGACAGTCAGCAAAGCTTCACTTCATTCACTGAGCTAAGCGAAAAATCCCCATGCCAATTGCACAGGCTGTTTGTCTTTATTAGGTAATGAAGATCCGAAGCGTACATTTCAGTTTGGTGACTAGACTTTGATCTTAAGTCATCTGTGTCTAGAGAATCATTTATAATGCTCCTCCATAAACAGGTGTGATGTATACACCAGTGTAGGCACATCATAAAGTAAGGGGTTAAAGGTTGAACTGTATTGTAATAGTTTTTTCTGTGTTTTTCAGAATGATCATTACAAATGCAGATTCCAAATCACAAACCTTTAAATTATCTATAGCCTACTATGCACTATCAAAACCATTTCATAGCCCAACTCTGGGAATTTGGCAAAATCTACCCTTGTAGTGGTGCCATTTGCACTGCAAGGGTTAAATGCTTATGTCTGGGGGTAGAGGAACAGGCAGGATTACTTACCCTCACTCCCCGCTTCAGGGCCATCCTCTTCTCCCTGAAGCTTCAGCCTGTGCCTCTGCATCATTGTGTATAATGCAGGGCTATTAAAGTGGTTGTAAACCCTATACAACTACTTTTTGCTACAGGTAAGCCTATAATAAGGCTTACCTGTAGCTACCCCGGATGTCTCCTAAACCCGCACGGTTTAGGAGATATCCCCTGTATCGGCATGTGCCAACGTCATGGGCACTGAAACAATGGCACATTGCTTCAGCTAGTATGCCATTACCGGCAGCTTCCGTGCCCATGCGCGGGAGTGACGTCATTGCGGCTCCGGCCAATCGCAGCGTAACTCCAGGAGCAATGTCACTGGACGGAGCGGTGTACCAGGACCGCTGCAGTGGCTTCGATCTAAGGTAATAAATAATAAGCTAGTATGCTATGCATACTAGTTCGTTATGCCTTTGTCTTGCAGGGTTTTTTTTGTAGTGGGTTTACAATAACTTTAAGCCTGCGTGCAACTGAGGCTGGGAGCACCTTTAGAGAGGAGGTTTTGTTGGACCGGTTGTGCAGCTGCATTATCCCTGCACGGTTAGGCTTAATGAGCATTTAACCCCTGCAGGGGGGGGGAAACCTGGCTTGGTCCACTTCAGTTCTTCTTCACCGCCTACCTAAAACAAGAAAAGCACCATCCACATTCCACAACTAAATATAAGGAGCACAGTCAACTAGTGTCCTTCATATTTGTCTGGCCTAACAGGAACATCAAAATAGTTTGCTATTTTTCCCACAGGTCTTTGTGCTAGTTGCAGTGACCTCCTCATGCATGCTCCCCCTTGATTCCAGGGACATGGGACTTGGAGGGGTCATCTGGGGTTTTCTAGGCTACTTTTGTATCCTAGTTGTGGGACCTTCCCTCACCATCACCTTCTCGGTTTTCCCCAAGGGTCATTCTCCTCTGTAGGAGAAGAAGCTATCCCCGTAGGCACTAGTAAAGCCAACATTTTGTTCAGGCTCTGAGCTCTCATGGCTGGGCTGGCTAAGCCCCTGACGTATGCTGCTGATTGATAATCATGGTTGCTGGCTTCCTCAGATCTTTTGGAGAGAAATCTGCATTTCTGAAGTAGGTTCATACTCCACCCTATGGGTATCGGTGAGGTTGAAGCAGAGGCATCTGGAGTCTCTGACTCTAAAAATTAATGGCCCCCAAACGTGTGGAGCGTTATTTACTAATGCAGTGCGTGGGATCTTGGGCAGTATTGCAGCGATTCTGCCCAAGATCCCAAAAAGACAAATGTGAATGGGGCCTAAAGAAAAACAAAGTTCTGGCTTTACATTGACCTTGGATTTACCTGCTAAAATGTGCACATTTCCTTGTGATCTTCCTGCCTCTACCTGCTACTTTGCTTTTAGCCTAAAGAGAGTAAGACCATGCAGACCGCATTCAAATATCTTCCTTCTACCTGGCCTTCTGAATACTGCTGAGAACACCAACAATGTTCCGTGGACCCTTTCTTTAAGCCCGCATCGGTGTCTTCCTTCTCCCTTATCTTTGCTTACAGGACAGGCACTTCTGTTGCAAGCCTAATTTTTACCTTCAGTTTTAATACATTTTGTTAATGAATTATTTTGTCTTGATTTCATCTGTTTTTATTTTTTCACCCACAGAAGGAAGATCTAAAGATTGACTCTGGAGTTTCATAATTTGGAAGTGAGGAAATCTGAAGTATATTGACCGTTTGGAGTGTGACCCTTGTTTTACAGACATATATTACTACTGAAATATGCAATCTTTTGCTATGGTGGTTGTACCTCTTTTTTGCCTTCTTTTTTGACAAAATGATAGTTAGCTAAAGCTAGTTTTGTTCCTCTTTTGGGGATTTTTGATTGTTTCCTTCTGTTTTGCCTTTATGCATTTTCGCACCAAGTTTTATACACTTGTGCCATTGTATGGTGAGATCACAGCTAGTGACCTCCATACCACCAATGTAAAATGTCCACAACATATCGTCAGGCATCAGAGACCTTGCTTCATGGAGAATTTGGTGTCTACCCATCCAAAGGCATTCGTTATGCACTCAGTCTGACCCAAACAGGGCTCCATATACAGAGACTGGTGCCCAAACCTGAAGATGACCATCGAACAGTGCTGCCCATTATGGACATGGTAGGATGCCACACACTACGGAGTCGTGGCACAAATGATGTTTTTGCCTATTTTTCTATTTATTCCTATCCGATGAAGAAGAAAAAGGTTGCGATGGGCTCTACACGTGCTCGCCAAAGGTTGGTTCACACTTTTAAAGTGGATGAAGCCTCCAAGTATGAACAAAATCAGTCTATTGCAGAGAAGTGGGCAACTGCAATCAAGTGCCTGATTCAAGATGTCCCTATCTCCAGTGATGTCGGTAAGGACATTTTTTGCAGCTGAATACAATTATTTTTTTCCCCCCTCTTGTGTTGTCCATTTGTGGGATTCGTATGTGCTTGTGAAATTTTAGAAAATCTAGCATCTTTAATATACCTAAGAGCATTCTGCACTTTCATGCTGTACAAACGCAGTGACTAATGGTGCCAGAAAAGATCTGCACTTTGTCTTCCAGCACGTACAAGATGACAGTAGCAGTTAGGTAGGGGCTGAGAGGTGAGGGGAGAATTTTTTTAGCAATAATACATTTTATTGATCTACAGCGGTTAGTGGCCATCATCCCAAACTTACCAGCAAGGGTCCTTTCACCTGGTTTTTCTGATCAGGACCACTTTGATCTGATTGGAAATGCCATTCAAGTCTGTGGGCAGGTGGAGGTAAAAGGATGTTTGTCCATTTTACATCGATCTACCTCTCTGTTTTTGTAACAAATTGTGCTCCATTAGCTTCTTCTTGACAGTAGAAATCAGAAATTACAAAATCCATATTGCTTCTGGGTTCCTAGTAGCAAGGTGAGATCAGCAAGCAGATGTTCAGGTCTTTCTACCCGGCAACATCTGCCTTGTGGGTCCTGGGCCCACAAGCTGGGATAGAGGAGTCTGGGAAATGTTTTGGGAGGGGCTTCATTTTATGATGATCTGTGGGACAGCCAAAAGTTTACCTCTACCTGAAAGCTAACAGTTGGCTTGTGAAATTTGCATACACTCCCATCACTGTAAAACCCATTGCCGATGTATGCCATAGGCTGGTGGCATTTAAAAGACCCTGCAAATACAGAAAAATACCGGTTGACCTGCCTGAAATGCTTTCTGCTCATGTATACTGTAGTGAGCTGACCACACACAGCATTTTGTGTACTGGGTCTTGTCAGCAACGACCAGCCTATTTTTACTGAACTACTCTACCACGGCCACTCTCAGATCTTCACAATATATTCATCTGAAGTCCAAGATGACAACTAGAAGATCTCTGAGCTAACATGGGAGGTTTGCAGTGGACACAACTTTAACAAGTTGCATTGCACAGTGGATGGAGATTAGGATGTGTCACCACTACCTATGAATTGACTTGTCTGCAGGGTGGTAGCGCATTAATGTCCAAGTGTAACTGTCAAGCACTCCTTCATACACTTTAACTACTTGGGCTCCTTGGGGTGTAGGATGTGCTCATGTACGTAAACCACAATTGTGCAACACATATTTGGTATCCCTGAACTTGCTGGAGTGAGAGATGATACCCTCATTCATGGCCAACTCTAAATTGATGCTTGCTTTAACCCCTTGTTTGCTGTACTGCACAAGATTGCAGGGCATTTGCAGAGTGGCCTTATTCGCTTGAATGGGTCATACTTGGCAGGTACTACACCCACCAACCATGACAGGGTGTATAACTCTTGCTGTAGCTGTAATGTGTACACCCCTGGATACTGCAGCTAAAGGGGGTGCGGTTGGGTCAGGTGGAAAAAACGTCTTAACTATGGGGTTTTACCAACTCCCAAACTGCAAATGTAAATGAACCCTTACTGTTCTGAACCCCCTATAAGGCTGCTTTCACACTGATGTGCTGCTGTTTACCTGGACTGCTGGTGCGGCGCAGTGTATCTGCAACCTTTCTGGGTTAGCTGTACTTTGCCATAGACTTTTATTATATCCTGCAGGTGTGGTGCAATTTCTGAAAGTGCACCAAAACTCCTGCACTCAGAAAGGGCATCAAACCTACAGGATATAATTGAAGCCTATGGCTAAGTACAGCAAATCCGCAGTAAAGCTGCAGGTACACTGCACCTGTGGTGTGGGTAAACAGCACATCAGTGTGAAAGCAGCCTTATACTATTATGCCCGATGTATTGCCTCACACTGACCTGAAGATCTCCTTTCCTGCTGCTGGCACCACTCTGGAGACTGCTAACCGGGATAAGAAATGGAGTGCATTAGGTATCACTCCGCATGGGACAGGAGCCAGTACTACAGAGGAAGCATCGGCTTGTGCGGCTCTTGCTCCCTAGAATAGTTTCAACTAGACAAGTAGTCCCTCTGCATGGCACTCTGATGCTCTGAGATGGCCGGTCAGCAAGCCCAGACCGTGATCTACCAGTCACCTGGCCGCGATCTACTGGTTGCTGACCCCTGCTCTAAAGGGTTTTCTTCTAAGATTTCCCTATATTTGGCTCCATCCATCTTCCCATCAACTCTGACCAGCTTCCTTGTTCCTGCTGAAGAAAAGCATCCCACAACATGATGCTGCCACCACCATGTTTCACGGTTGGGATGGTGTTTTCAGGGTGATGTGCCGTGTTAGTTTTCCGCCACACATTGTGTTTTTGCTTTTTGCTTTAAAATACCTGAGCATTGGGAAGAAGACTGCAGGGACCAGTTAAGCAAAGCAATGGAGCCTGCAGGAGCCGAGGATTGGGTGGTAAAGCTAATTTGCCCTAGACATAAAGGAGCAGTTTACCCTCCTAGTGCAGCCACAGCCCCACTGCAAGGGAAGATTTTTAGGTTTCCTGGAGTCCAGCTTTGGTAGGGGAGGATAATTCTATTTCCCAAGATACAGATTAGCTGTTCTAAAATAATCAACATAAAGAGCAGGAGGCAAACAAAAATGACTCTTGTGTAAATGTTACAGCAATAACTTGAATACGTTTTTACTGAAAATCCTGAATAGTCTCCTATACAGTATAAACTGAGCAAGTCTTGGGAATTTATTGACCCGGTGTGATGTGCTGACAATTGTTCAGCCCTGGGAAATGTGGGTCTGGGATGGTCTGCCCTTGATGTGGGCTCTTCTGGATTGCAGCCCAGAATCATTCATGTAGCTGAAAAAGGCTTTACCCAGCTGACCACAGTATAGCTGCCTCAGGTCGTCTTGTGGCGCCAAGCACATGATTCCTTGTGATGTTTCTTTAATAAATAGAATTGTCTGTAAAACAATTCTTGCTGTAGCAAATACAAAAAAAGGAAAAATAAAAATATCAAATTCTAAAAGTGAACTTCTTCTACTTTTTTTTCCTATGTAGGCCCATGGTTCACTTTAATGTCCTTTAAAGAGCGTATACTTTTGTTCACTGCTGTTCCATTCAGCAGCTGAGAATGAGGAAACCAATCTCTGTAATACTTTGGGATATTCTCCCTTTTGAAATTCCACCCCCACTCTGTTTTTAGGGTGGCTACTTTCCCTTGCAGGATTCCTGAAGGGTCTGCTGTAGCACCCTTATGCACGCAATCCTACCCTGGACTGCAGCTGCTGTGGGTGGAAGGACCAGCATAAACGCTGTACAGATGGGTACGAATGAGCTTTCTTTTAATGGTGCTCGTCTTGATGGGACATATCATTTGAGGCTGTCATATGACCATGCTGTTAAAGTGGTTCTACAGTCTAAGCATTTTTACTTCAATGCATTTTATGCATTGAAGTAAAAAAACTACCCACAAACTATACATGGCTTGCTGAGGGGGCACTTGTAAGAAGGAGCGGAGAGCATTGGCGTGGTATTACAGAAGAGGAGTTAAGTATTCACTCTGTACAATACCATTGCATAGAACAGGTAAGGATAACCTCTCTTTTATTTTAAGTAAACAATATCCTTTGCAATCACTAGTGTGCATGCCCCCTGACCGGAAGTTCTGGGAATCTGTGCTAAATGAGAAGTTGAGTGAATTACTTTTTCTAAGAAACATATGCAAAATGTGCACTTCAACCTGGTGGAAATTAACCACTTGACCTCCAGAAGCTTTAACCCCCCCCTTTGTGACCAGGCCATTTATTTTGCAATAGGACACTGCGCTACTTTAACTGACAATTGTGCAATCGTGTGACACTGTACCCAAATAAAATTTGTATTTTTTCCCACAAATACAGATTACTTTTGATGGTATTTTATCACCAATACATCTTTTATTTTTTGCATTATAAACAAAAAAAAAAAAAAACGTAAATTTTGAAAATAATATTATATATTTTTTTACTTTGCTGTAAAACCTATGTAATAAAAATAGAAAAGGAAATCAAAATGTTTTCATAAATTCAAGTCAATATATATTCTGCTACGTATTTTTGGCAAAAGTTATATCATCTACAAACTATGGTGTGTGTGTGTATATGTTGGCGATCAGCCATAAAATATAGTGTGTGTGTGTGTGTGTGTGTGTGTGTGTAATTATTATTATATATATTCTCATAAAAGTGAGTACACCCTCATATTTTTTGAAAATATTTTTTATCTTTTCTTGTGATAATACTGAAGAGATTACACTTTGCTACAATGTAAAGTAGTGAGTGTACAGCTTGTATACCAGTGTACATTTTCTGTCCCCTTTAAAATAACTCAACACACAGACATTAATGTCTAAACTGCTGGCAACAAAAGTGAGTAAACCCCTAGGTGAAAATGTCCAAATTGGGCCCAAAGTGTCAATATATTGTGTGGCCACCATTCTTTTTCAGCACTGCCTTAACCCTCTTGGGCATGGAGTTCGGCAGAGCATCACAGGTTGCCACTGGAGTCTTCTTCCACTCTCCCATGACAACATCACGGAGCTGGTGGATATTGGAGACCTTGCGCTCCTCCACCTTCCATATGAGGATGCCCCACAGATGCTCAATAGGGTTTAGGTCTGGAGACATGCTTGGCCAGTCTATCACCTTTACCCTCAGCTTCTTTAGCAAGGCAGTATACTTCTTGGAGGTGTGTTTGTGGTCCTTAAGTTGGAATACTGCCCTGCGGCCCAGTCTCTGAAGGGAAGGGGGATCATGCTCTCCTTCAGTATGTCACAGTACATTTTGGCATTCATGGTTCCCTCAATGAACTGCAGCTCCCCAGTGGCGGCAGCACTCGTGCAGCCCCAGACCTATGGTTACCTTTGCAGTCCTACACACTGAGTTTGCACTGCTTTGTTTCAGGATTTATACCCCATGTTCTTGGTGCTTCAAAGAATCTCCAAAGCTTCCATAGAAGTCTCTCAGCACTCCTTAACTACTGTTGAGTGGTGCTTATTCAGAGTTGGCTTTGCTTTGGAGGTATGATATATCCCAGGATGCACTGGGAAAACAAGTGAATCGGAAAGACTACATCCACAATTGCCTCTGGTTCATGTGTATATGTACTGGGAGCGTCTGCTGCAGATATCGAATCTGGTGTGCAGCAGGAAGGTGTACAGGGACTGTATTGAAGCAGAGCAACTAGCAGATCGCACACATGGTGCTCAACATGGGAATGCCATAGCTTAGTGATGGCTTGGCAACCCAGATGTTTTGGAACTACATTTTTCATGATGATCAACTACACTGCAGCTTGCATGAGCATCATGGGAAATGTAGTTCCAAAACATCTGGGGTGCCAGGGTTCGCCATCACTGCTATAGCTGAAGGTGAGCAGGGACAGAAGAGAGGACTGAGCGGCGAAATCAGTAGAGCTGGTTGACTGGAGTGGGAGAAACTAGCAGATGTCACAAGTGGTGCACAGGCTAGGAGCAATATAGCA
Organism: Lithobates sylvaticus; assembly: GCA_028564925.1. NCBI lineage: Eukaryota > Metazoa > Chordata > Amphibia > Anura > Ranidae > Lithobates > Lithobates sylvaticus. The sequence continues at coordinate 121,830,119 of CM053035.1, read as the reverse complement.
GGAGGTGAGAGGGAGGACTATCAGGACTATCAGCAGAGCTGGGGGTTCTCTTGTCAATGCAATAGTCAGCCCAGTACTTAAAAAGCCCTCGCTGGACCCAACCAATCTTAAAGTGAAACCCCCCTATCGTTTTCAGCCAAGGAAGCTGCCATATTTGCCTCTGTTTAATCTTCAACTGCCACGATGCTGCACATGTGATCCGTTATGACACCAGCCATTGGATGGTTTGACAGTTTGGTTGAGAGCACAGCCAATGTGCAGTTAGCATTCCCGGCATGCCTTTTTTTTAAAACTTAAATCGATGGGTTTACTTCCGCTTTAACAACCTATCTCCTTGCTCCCCGTTTATATCTAAACTCCTTGAACGTCTGTCTACAACCAACTGAGCGACCACCTTGTCGAATAGTCTTCTTGGTCCACTTCAGTTTGGATTTCGTCAACACTCCACAGAAACTGCTCTCCTAAAACTAACAAATGATCTACTAATGGCCAAAACCAATGGACACTATTCTGTACTCCTACTCCTGGACCTTTCTGTTGCCCTTTGATACGGTTGACCTCCTCCTCCTCCTCCTCAAAAAAACTCCACACCTTTTGGTCTCTGTGATTGTACTATTCACTGGTTCTATTCCTACTTATCCAACCACACCTTTAGTGTTACTTACAATTCTAATTCCTCTTCCTTTCTCCTGTTGGTATTCCCCAAGGTTCTGTTCTTGGACCTCTCCTTTTTTCAATTTACACCTCCTTCCCTGGGTCATCTGATGACTTCCAATACCATCTCTATGCTGGCGACACCCAAATCTATTTCTCTACCCCTCAGCTCACTCCCCTGAGTCTCCTTGCATATCACTAATTTACTAACGGATATAAGTCTGGATGTCACACCACTTCCTCAAACTCAATCTATCCAAAAACCAAACGTATTTTCTTCTCCACCGCGTGCCCCTTCCCCCTGATCGTTGTCAAAATCGATGGCACAACTATCAGCCCATCCCCACATGCCAAGGTCCTAGGTGTTGTTCTGGACTCTGAACTCTCCTTTAAGCCCCACGTCCAATCACTGTCCAAATCCTGCCACCTCAACTTTTGAAACCTCTCCAAAATATGCCCCGTTCTAACCAATGACATGACATAAAGCTCTTAATTCACTCCCTGATCATCTCTCGCCTTGACTACTGCAACTCCCTACTCATTAGCTTACCTTTACATAAGCTATTACCCCTTCAATCTATCATGAATGCTGCTGCCAGACTCCTCCACCTTACCAATCGCTCTGTGTCTGCTGTTACTCCTCTGTCAATTCCTCCACTGGCTTCCACTCAAACAATGAGTTCAATTCAAAATACTAACAACAACTTACAAAGCCATCCATAATTTAGCCCCCAGCTACATCATTAGCCGAGTCTCAAAATACCAACCTAATCGTTCTTTGTTCCTCTCAAGACCTCCTGCTCTCTAGCTCCCTCATCACCTCCTCCCACACTTGTCTCCAAGACTTTTACAGAACCTCTCCAATCCTATGCAACTCCTTACCCCAATCTGTCCGCTTATCTCATACTCGGTTAGCTTTTAGAGGATCCCTGAAAACTATCCTCTTCAGAGATGCCTATCCTACCCACACCTAACAACTGTACAGTATTTTCATTCAGTTCAGCCCCCCCCCCCCCCCACACAGTTATAACCTTTTTTGTTTCACTTGACCCTCCCTTCTAGATTGTAAGCTCTAATGAGCAGGGCCCTCTAAGTTCTCCTGTATTGTATTGTAACTGTGCTGTCTGCCCTCATTTTATAAAGTGCTGCGCAAACTGTATAAATCCTGTGTAATAGTAGTAATAATAATAATGCAACCGTGACAACTGCAAATATCCTTGTATGGAAACGATTCAGATGCGGACTCTAACCCCCCCCCCCCCCCTCCCAAGAGATAAGGTCCATTAGATCTTGCATGATTGCCTTGCAGTCAGTATTATCTTTATCAACTTATTTTTGTGGGAGGTCATAGTACAAGGCTGCTTGATACAAGCTGACACAGGACGACTTGAACCTTTCCCCTTTCTGGGATGTTTCCTGGACTGAACTTGTTTGGATTACGAGTAATTAAAAAAAAAAAATCATATTAGGCCTTTTTAAAAACCGCTTTAGGCTGATGTCAGATGGGCAACTATTACTGCGAGAGATCCCAGTGGCAAACTCTCTAAAACACTGCCTGTTTATCTTCCATTACTAGCGATTTAAACAGCGGTTTATCGTAGTGGTTCAGCTGGTGAGGGAGTGGTTCTCCAGGGACAGACAGGCAGCCTCTTAATGACTCTAGTGATTTTGTCACAAGTGGCAGTCGCTCATATGTTGTGACACATTTGTAAGCACTGTTTATATTCAAGGTGGTCACATAACATTGCCCTGATTATTTATTTATAAACCCTACACCTTTTTTTTTTGGAAACAAAATGCTTTTCATGGTGTCACATGCTCCTAAATTAAAGTACACTTGTGGAACTGTAAAGTAGTATTCCCCTGTGTGTTCAGCATGTTATCACTGAATTGGTCTGACAGCTGTGCTGTTGGCAGGATTTAATAGAGAGGCTTGACGTGGACATATAGTGAGAGTGTATGATGTTGGAGATAAATGGGATGAATGTATGGTACTTGAAAGAAATGGGATGAGTGTCTGGTACCGTAGAGAAATGCTGATACGTGTGTGTGTTGTTTTTTATTTTTGCAGTTATAGGCTCACATAAACTATATTACCAAAAGTATTGTGGCGCCTGTTACACGCACATGAACTTTAATGTCATCCCAGTCTTAATCCGTAGGGTTCAATATTGAGTTGGCCTACCCTTTGCAGCTATAACAGCTTCAACTCCTTCTGGGAAGGCTTTCCACAAGGTTTAGGAGTGTGTCTATGGGAATGTTTTGACTTTTCTTCCAAAAGTACATTTGTGAGGTCAGGTAGGATGTGGACGAAAAGGCCTGGCTCGCAGTCTCCATTCTAATTCGTCCCAAAGGTCTTCTATCAGGTTGAGGTCAGGACTCTGTGCAGGCCTGTCCAGTTCCTCCTCCTCAAACTCGCTCATCCATGTCTTTCTGGACCTTGCTTTGTGCACTGATGTACACATGCTGGAACCGGAAGGGGCCTTACCCAACTGTTCCCACAAAGTTGGAAGCATGAACTTGTCCAAAATGTCTTGGTATGCTGACGCCTGAAGAGTTCCCTTCACTGGAACTAAAGGGCCAAGCCCAAACCTCTGAAAAACAAACCCACACTATAATATGTCCTCCACCAAATGATTTGGATCAGTGGACAAAGCAAGGTCCATAAAGACATGGATGAGCGAGTTTGGGGTGGAGGAACGTGATTGGCCTGCACAGAGTCCTGATCTCAACCTGCTAGAACACTTTCGGGATGAATTAGAGCGGAGACTGCAAACCAGGCCTTTTCGTCCACATCAGTGCTTTACCTCACAAATGCGCTTCTGGAAGAATGGTCAAACATTCCCATAGACACACTCCTAAACCTTGTGGACAGCCTTCCCAGAAGAGTTGAAGCTGTTCTAGCTGCAAGGGGTGAGCCAACTTCATATTGAACCCTACAGACTAAGACTTGGATGCCATTTAAATGTAATTGCGTGTCTGGTTTCGGAATAAAGACTGGTACAGTTTCCATTCAGGTGCGAATTTGACACTGAACCAGACTGAAAAACGCACAGAACCCTTTATTCACACCACATCCTGCCCGTATATATGTGAACTGGCTCCATTGAAAGCTGGTCTGGTTCACATGTTATGGGAATCCTAATGTGGTTCAAAACACATCTGATTCACATATACAGTTGGGTCCATATATATTTGGACACGGGCACAATTTTTTTTTTTTTTCAGGTATTTGCCAAAACATATTCGAGCTATAGTTCGTATCATTGCCAAAGTCTACAATCAAGAGAAGAATTCACAAAAGCAAATGCAGAGGGTTCACTACAAGGTGCAAACCATTCATAAGCCTGAAGAATAGAAAAGCCAGATTAGACTTTGCCAAAAAACATCTAAAAAAAGCCAGACCTGCTCTGGAAAAGCATTGAAGATTAATCAGTACCAGACTGACGGGAAGAAAAAAGTGTGGAGAAGTCTTGGAGCTCATGATCCAAAGCATACAACGTCCTCTGTAAAACATGGTGGAGGCAGTGTGAAAGCATGGGCATGCATGGCTTCCAGTGGCACTGGGTCATTGGTGTTTATTGCTGATGTGACCAGAAGCAGCTGGATGAATTCTGCAGTGTTTAGATATAAACTGTCAGACAAATGCAGCAAAGTTGATTGGATGCCGCTTCACAGTACAGCTGGACAATAGACATGCACTGGCAAAAAATGTTTGTTTTTCATTTCATTCGTTTTTTTTTTTTTTTCTTAGTTTTTTGGGTCATTCGTTATGATCGCAATTCATACATTCGGAATTTTGGAAATTCGAAAATCTGAAATGACTATTAAATTATAAGTTTTGGAATTTCCTTTCAAATTTTGGCTTGGTAAACGTAACGAATACGAATCTATCCGAATTTACGAATTATCCGAAATAATGAATGCTGCAGCTAAACAAATGGAACAGAACAAATTAATAATACGTTTTTATTATTGTTTATTCATTACATTCCATTCGTTTAGATATGGCATTCGTTATTTCGGATAATTCTTAACTTCGGATAAATTTTGTATTTATGGTGTTAATTAACAGACAAATTTGAAAGGACATTCCAATACCTATAATGTAATAGTTAAGTTATTCAGATTTCCCAATTTTTGAATGTGCGAATTTACAAATTTTTGAATATTTGGAAAAATTTGTTTAAACGGGTTTTCCTTAATTCGGATATTAATGAATTTGTTAATTCGTTTAATGAATTCGGAACGAAACTAATTTCACATGTCTACTAAACAATGATCCAAAATGCACTGCAAAAGCAACCCAGGAGCTTTTGAAGGAAAAGAGCTGCAATGGCCGAGTCGATCACCTGATCTCAACCCAATTGAGCATGCATCTCACTTGCTGATGGCAAAACTAAAGGCAGAAAGACCCACAAACCAAGAACTGACGACAGCTGCAGTTGGAGCCTGGCAGAGCATCAGAAAGGAGGAAACCCCGTTTTTGGAAATGTCCATGGGTTCCAGACTTCAGGCAGTCATTGCCAGTAAAGCCCCATACACACGCTCGGATTATCCGAGGACCAGGTCCGTCGGATCATGTCCGTCGTACTTTGTCCGATGTTGGTTTTGCGTACACACGGTCGGACAACGTTGTCGGAAAATCCGATCATTCTGAACGTGGTGACGTTTGTTGCCTACGACGGGACTACGTAGAGGCTAGTAGCCAATAGCTTTGGTCTTGTAATGTGATCTGAGCATGCGTAGCACTTTGTCCGTCGAAATTCGCTACACACGATTGGATTTGGTGTGATCGGACTTTGTTGTCAAAAAATCTATCCAGCAGGAGATAGGACTTTGTCCGTCGGACAATCCGATGTAAACTGTCCGATGGTGCCTACACACGGTCGGAATTTCCGACAACTTTGTACGATAGGACAGAATCCATCGGAAAATCCGACCGTGTGTATGGGGCTTAAGGCTTATTGTACACGGGATGCTGAGGCAATCTCTTCTAAACAAATTTTTTTGGCAATGTGTTTGCATGCCAGGCTTTGCTGGGTTTTGCCGCATTTGCGTCTAGAAGCTTTTTATATAAGATAACATCATAGGACCCTTCCAAAGCCCAAACTGTATTATTGAACTATTTTAGCCATTCTGTGAGACCAGAGTGAGTAGCAGCAGCTGAGAGAGCAGCAGTGTACTTGAATCTACCTCGATTTCAGTGCTTTTACTATGGATCCCATAATGAGCATATGTGAGGAAAAAAAATTTTTGTTTAATTTTTTTGCTTTTGTAATTTTTTTTTTAAATTGCAATTTGTTATTAGAATGCAACTATGTTTTGATCAAGTCAGGGGTATAGGTCAAATTCCAATTATACTTTGGCTAACAGCAATGCTAGTGGTGTATTGGCTCATGGGCTCATTAGGGGTATATAAATGGTCTATGAATCATAGCAAGCAATTACAATTTTTTTTAAATATTTGTTTAGTGTTTTTTCATCATTTGCTATCCTATTTTTAAGTTTTGTAATGTTAAAAAAATAAGGCACCTGTAAAAATCAACGCGGCTAAGTGCCGGTAACGCATTTAGCGTCTGAAACGTTGGAAACTTCAGCATCTGAACTCCTCCATTTTTTTGCTTTCAAAGAAAAGCCTAAAAACGCAACTGCCTAAAAACGACATTAAAGAGGAAGTAAACCCTGATGGGTTTACTTCCTCTTTGTTTCCCTGCAAAGGTAAAGCATACTGGGCTACTATCGCATAGTAGCCCGTTATGTGTCACTTACCTGACACAGGAGCCAGCGATGTCACCGATGTCCCCTCTTCTACGGAGCTTCCATCTTTCTGTGTATCGCAGCTCCAGCGCTGTTACTGGCCGGAGCCACGATGACGCCACTCTCGTGCATGTGCACGGGAGCCGCCACTAGTGGCATATCGCCGTTGGCGGTGTGCTCAGTGCGCTTGTGCGCCGCTGTCTATGGCGCATGCACTGTAGACAACGGTGCCTGTCTTTTTGCAAATATCTCCTAAACCATGTAGGTTTAGGAGCTATGTCTTGGACCTACATGTAAGCCTTAATCTAGGCTTACCTATAGGTCAAAGTGGTCTGTAAGGGTTTACAACCACTTTAAATGAATCTGTGTACATGTACACATAAGATGACATTGGATGAGTTCAGGGGCAGCTGAAAAAAGCAGCCAACTTCCTCTGAACGTCCGTTTACCAGAAGCAGTGTACATGAGGCCTAAAGGATTCTCAACAAAATATTAAAACATTTTATTTATTATATTTGTCCAATTACATTTGAGCCCCTGAAAATGCGGGGACTGTGTATAAAAATGTTTGTCGTTCCTAAAATTTGTGCTTGATGATAATTATGTTCAACCTCTTGAATTAAATCTGTAAGTCTGCACTTCAAATTTATTTGGATTGTTTTGTTTTAATTTTTTTCTGGTGACCTACAGAGCCCAAAGTATGAAAATTGTGCCAGTGTCCAAATATACAGTTGTGCTCATAAGTTGACATACCCTGGCAGACTTTATGATTTCTTGGCCACTTTTCAGAGAATATGAATAACACAAAAACATTTTTCACTCGTGATTAGTGTTTGGCTGAATCCCTTTATTATCAATCAACTGTGTTTACCCAAATGACCTTTCTGACAAGCCCTTGATGGTTGTTATCAGGTTCCTTATTTTCAGGACATTTTCTCTGAATGCCACAACATATGTGTTTTTTTTTTTTTTTCTCTATAATTATCTCGTCTTTGCAGTTTGTTCACAATTCTGCAGCTTTTGACACTTCAAGTATTTCCTGACAAATGTATCTTAAAGGGGTTGTAAACCCCCGAGGTTTCTCACCTTAATGCATTAAGGTGAAAAACCTCCTGTGATTCAGCAGCCCTCTTTTTACCAGTTTTTCCCCTCAGAGACTGCAGACATTGTAAAAAACAGGAGATTGTCAGAGGCTGCAGACATGATACAGGAGGCAGACAGGATACAGGAGGTGAACAGAGGCTGTGGACAGGATACAGGAGGTAGTGGACAGAGGCTGCGGACATGGTAGTGTCCTTTTCACCCCCTCACAGTAGCTTTCTCCACATCATTGCCCTCCTCTATCCCCTGCACAGCTTTAACCCCCCCCCCCCCAGCCCCCCCCCCCCCCCCCCAGTAATATCCTCCTCTGCCCCCTTTTTGCTATCCCCCCACGCTCCTGTACCCTCACCCTTCCTCGGCTCCAGTCCTCTGCTGACTGCTGTGGCGAGTGCACTAGGCTGGGACTGCCAAGGGGACTGGCTTCAATAAAAAAAAATGGCACCAGTCGGCCGAGCATGTACGAGCTTCCCTGAATGGCGCATGCACAGTTGTATGGTCGGCTTGCGACCATCCTTTTTTGTTATTTATTTTTTTTTTTTTACGGGCAGCGGTGCCCTTAACAGACATTTTATGGGCAGTGCGAAAATGGGCTTAAATTTACAGGCTGCCCATAAATTAACGGGAGGTGGTTGGCAACACTGCATTTTATGTACCTAAAATGTTGAACTGGTAGTGGTACCCAATTCTTGTGTTTCATTGATATTACTAATTACCTGATGGTGTTTAAAGTACACTGAGTATGTAGACATCAATATCATCACATTAGTTCTGTAGTAGTACTTTACTCAATGGTTTAACACCCATGCTACTTCGGACACAAACAACCTTTTACCCTCACATCTGTTTGACAATGATTTTTCCATTTACTGATCTAATCTACTACCGACCATAGCTTAAAACTACTTTATCGAATATTATCAAATATTAATTCTCTCCTCCTATAGATCATTTTGTCATTACAATGTTTCAACCTGTATTTTTGTTATACATGAGATTGCTATCTATATCTTTTTTGATATATTGTATTTGTCATTTGATCTTTCAATAAAAATCTTTGAACGAGAAAGTACACCTGAGTATCTCCTGAATTTTGCATGAATCTGGCTAGCCCTTTCATAAACCAAAAATGTTTAATCTGTGATATGGATATAAGATGACTTGGGTTTATTTTACAAGTATTTGGGCTCTAAATTATATTTGGAAAGTTGTTGTTACAGTTTCTTTAAAATATAATTAATAATAAAAAAATATGTGTGTTTAAAAAAAAAAAAAAAAGTATGTATGTATGTATGTATAGAGAGATATAGAGAGGAGTAGGAGAATCTACTTTTGGGGTGTAATTTTTGGTATGTACATGCTATGTGTTAGAAATATTGTATAAATGGACAACTTTGTGTTTAAAAAATAAAATAAAATGCCTTTAACAACTTCCCGCCCGCCGGCTGTCATATGACGTCCTTGATTTTGTGCGGTGATATCTGAATGATGCCTGCAGCTACAGGCATCATTCAGATATCCGCTTTTTCAGCCGGCGATTCCCTACACCATAAGAATGATCATACTGGCTGTTCCGCTGCTTGATCGTTCTTACGGGAGGCGAGGGGACACCACCCCCCCTCCCGCCGCCCTCCGGTGCTTCTACTGACTCACCGCTACGATGAAAGCCAGGATCGTGTTTTTTTTTTTTTTTTTTTTTTTTATTTCAGGGTTCCCAGCCTAGAGATGAGATGTGGGGTCTTATTGACCCCATATCTCACTGTAAAGAGGACCTGTCATGCCATATTTCTATTACAAGGGATGTTTACATTCCTTGTAATGGTAATAAAAAAAGTGATCAAAAATTTATTTGTGGGAAAAAAGTGTCAAACTAAAAAAGTTAAATGAACAATAAAAAAAAGCACATTTTCTTTTTAAAGCGCCGCTGTCCCTGTGTGCCCGCATGCAGAAGCGAACGCATACGTAAGTCCCGCCCACATATAAAAATGGTGTTCAAACCACACATGTGAGGTATCGCTGCGAACGTTGGAGCGAGTGCAATCATTCTAACTCAAAACATGTAACCAGTAAAAAATTGTAAAGCGTCGCCTATGGGGATTTTTAAGTAGCGAAGTTTGGCGCCATTCCACGAGTGTGCAATTTTGAAGGGTGACATGTTGGGTATCTATTTACACGGCGTAAATTCATCTTTCACATTATGCAAAAACATTGGACTAACTTTTAAAAAAAAAAAAACGTGCGAGATTAAAAAGTTGCAACAACCGCTATTGAATTATCTAGGGTCTTTGCTGAAAAAACATATATAATGTTTTGGGGTTCTATGTAATTTTCTAGCAAATGATGATTTTTGCCTGAAAGAGAAATGTCAGAATTGTCCTGGGTGCTCCAGAACGCCTGAAGGTGCTCCCTGCATGTTGGGCTTCTGTATGTGGCCACACTGTGTAAAAGTCTCACACGTGGTATCGCCGTACTCGGGAGTAATAGCAGAATGTGTTTTGGGGTGTAATTTGTGGTATGCATATGCTGTGTGTGTGTGTGTGAGAAATAACCTGCTAATATGACAATTTTTGTGGAAATAAAAATAAAAAATCTTTTTGCAAAGACTTGTGGGAAAAAATTACAACTTTAAAAAAACTCACCATGCCTCTCACCATGCCTCTTTCTAAATACATTGGTATGTCTTCTTTCTAAAAAGGGGTCATTTGGGGTGTATTTGTACTTTTCTGGCATATTGGGGTCTCAAGAAATTATATAGGCCGTCAGTACATCAGGTGTAATCAATTTTCAGATATTGGCACCATAGCTTGTGGCCAAAATAATATACAACGATTTGTACTTTATTTTTACCAAAGATATGTAGCAGTATAAATGTTGGCCAAAATTTATGAAGAAAAATTACAAATTTGCAAAATTTTATAACAAACGAAGAAGAAAATAATTTTTTTTTTTTTTTTTTTACAGAATTTTCAGTCTCTTCTTTTTTTTGTAGCGCAAAAAATAAAAAAAAAAACCCAACGGTGATTAAATACGACCAAAAGAAAGCTTTATTTGTTTGAAAAAAGGACACATATGTCATGTCATATGGGTACAGTGTTGTATGACTGAGTAATTGTCATTCAAAATGTGAGAGCACCGAAAGCTGAAAATTGGTCTGGTTAGGAAGGGGGTTTACCCAGTGGTTAAAATAAAAAATGCACCAAAAAAAATGCATTGAAAAGCAGTAAGAGCGCATCAATAACGCACCTGTTACGTTTTTTGATGCATGTCTTTGAGTCACATGACCTATGATAAAAACCCCATAAGCACAGTAAAATTGTGCGTGTTTTTGGCACCATTATCAGCACCTTTTTTCTTTATCTGCAAAACGCTGTAAGCACCGTTTTTGGCCGTATTGTTTCCAATACTATGTTATTAGAGTTTAAACATACACTACAGACACGGATCTAGCCATTGTGATAATGTCTTTAGTAACAGCACCTGAAAGTAAACGCAAAAACACTGGTTAGGCACACAGTTAACCGTTTGATTGCCCTGGATTTTTAACTCCTTCCCAGCCAGTATCATTAATACAGTGTATATTTTTAGACTTGATCACTGTATTAATGTCACTGGTTCCCTTAAAGCAGGGGTGCCCAACCAGTGGCCCGCAGAGCCCTCTGATGTGGCCCTCGACCTCCTGCTCTAAGATGGCAGGTTGGCAAGCCCAGATCATGGGTTGCCGACCCGCCATCCCAGAGCAGCAGTTCTGTGAATGAAGCCGCTGGTAGTGGAAGCAAGTGGCTGCGGAGCAGAGCCACATAAGCCAATGCTTGCTGTATAGCGCCCGCTCCTGTCACATTCGGAGTGATACCAAATGCACTCCGCCTGGGAAAGCAACAGCCAGCGATACCAGAATGGAAGACGGTTATTTAAAGGTAAGTTTACTACTAAATTCACAGTATATATATATATATATATATATGGATATATCTGTTTTGCAGTGGTTACTGGGCTGCTGTCAAAATGATCCGCAGGTGCAGAGCAGCTGCGGGTTACCTGCATTGAGCCATAAACTTCTGTTATTACCTCCGGGTTTGTTGCGCCTCCAGAAAGTGTCCCACACCTGTAGGATATAATAGAAGTTTACGGCAAAGTGCAGCTAACCCACAGAAAATCCACAGGTTTACTGCGCTGCACCTGCGGTTTGGGCAAATCGCAGCGCATCAGTGTGAAAGCAGCCCTTAGGCCCCTTTCACATGACTGGTCCGACCTAATCGGACTTGCTATTCACCTCTGGAGCAGCAGATGTAAACGGGCTTGTGTCTGTTTACACACGCCTACCTAAAAAAAAAAAATAGAAAGGGATCTGCCCATAGAGTAGAGTGGGCTGTGTCCGTGGACACAGACCTGTCATCCTCCTGCTCCGCTCATTGTGGCCCGCGACCAGTTACCAATTCGCTTAAGTGGCCCTCGCTCTTCAAAAGGTTGGGCACCCCTGCCTTAAAGTGTCATTGTTGAATTGTCGGCTGCAATATTGCAGTTTTGCTATAAGTCGCTGATCGCCGCCATTACCAAAAATAAAAATTCAGTATAAAATTTGTGTGTGTATCTCTTAGCTTGTAGACACTATATACCTTTTGCGCAAACCATTAAATATACGCTTATTGTTATTTTTAGTAAAAAAAAATAAAAAATGTAGCAGAATACATATTGACCTAAAATTTATGAGGAAATTCGTTTTCTTTTTTGTTTTTTTTTTTGGCTTGGGTATGTTTTATAGCAGAAAGTAAAAAAAAATATATATTTCTTTATCGTACATCATGGGACACAGAGCACCATAGTAATCACTATGTGGGTATATAGGCACCTTCAGGTGATGGACATTGGTATACCCAATACAGGAAGTTCACTCCCTATATAACCCCCTCCTCCTTCCAGGAGTACCTTTTGGTTTTTCGCCAGTGTCTAAGTGAAGATGTGCTCTGAAGAGCTCCAAAGCTGGAGGGATCCTTGCTGGATTTTAACAGCCTCCATAGACCAGATCCATTCAAAGTGCCACTGAGGCCAAGGTGGATGGTACCCAGGCCTCGTATACAAAGCGCAATGTTTTGCCTGCAATGCCTCTGTTTGCAGGGCTGGACCCCAGGACCCAGGACTTTTTGGTCATGCTACATTACCTAAAGTTTTTCCTAAGGGGTGCTATACAGGTCCAAGGGAGTGGAACCCCTATAATAGGGACCCAGTCCTTGAAGGTTTTTTAATGCAGCCCGCCATGATGGGTGAAGTTTGGATCTGTCTGTTACAGCAGTATCCTGCAGTGAGGAAAAGGTAAGGGAAGAAGCCTAGGAACTGTAAAAAGTCCACCTATGCTTTTTTTTCTTCCATATGTAAAATGTTGTCATGCCTTAAAGTCTCCACTAGAGGGAGTAAATGCATACCTTTAATACGTTGCTTCTCAGTCAGCTCAGAAGTCCCTGCTAAACAGCACGTGTGTGGTCTCAGTAAGCCAGGGGGGATTCCTCATCCAGAACATTTCCCCCCTGGGGGAAGGCAGGTACAACAGTAGCTTTTATCCCCCCCCCCTCGGGGGCTTTCATGTTTATTTTTTATTTCCCCCCCCCCAACAGAAGTTTTTTCAAACTTCCCGCCTCCCCAGCCCTCCCTTCTCTCCCCTCTCGCTCAAGGAGTGTATCGAATGCTGTCCACACGTGCGTGGTCTATGGCTAGTTAAACAGAGGGGGGACAAGCTTGGTGATGAAGGGGGTGTGGCTTAAGGGTGTGGCTCAAGGTGCGGTGCCATGAGAATGCAGCGCAGGAGCTGGGGACAAGAGGCAGAGACAGACGCTGTCTGACACACAGGACACAGGAGTGCTGGGGGCACGTAAGGTTGATGCAGGCATTTCCAGTACAGAAATTAACATTTGAATACAACACAAAAGCTGAACTTTATTAGCCTTGTCTTTTGCTAGACTATTTGCTCAGCGAGTTGTGCATTTACATAGTGCCTCAGTTTTTTTTGTGCTCAGCAATATGGCTCACAAAAAAGACACCACAAAAGTACCAAAAATTCCACCCCCCAGGCGCTGGGAACTCCAGTCGTACCTCCACACTGTCATCCTCTCCTGAGATACCAGATATGGCAAGCCAGGGTGAGTCATTGGGATCAATTGGTGGTGCAGCTGCTTCTCACATCTCAGCCCCTGTACACGTGACTGAAGATGCGCTTTCCTCTGCCCTGCAGGCCCTAGAAGGAAAATTAGTGGCTTTAACCACATCCTCTATCCAAAAGTATAGGAAGCGTGTTAGATCCCCCACCTCAGACCCCTTACCAAGGGAACAGTGGGTAGAGGATGAGGTGGTACCCTCAGGCTATCAGGAGAAAAGGCATACCAATGACTCCTCTGCGGAGGAAACAACGGTAGATGAACCTTTTTCAGCTTTGCAATCTGGGAAATTGCTGGTACAATCTCTTACGGAGATGGTTCGTGCCTCTTTCAAACTACCCCTAACAGAGTCAGCTGAAAGTTCTGTTCTTCTTTAAGTTCTTTAAAACCTTCACAGCCTTTTCATGCGTTTCCTGTACATGCATTACTTGAAAAGCTTATTTTAAGCTGAATAGGATCACCCGGATAAGCATTTTCTCCCTCCAAAGAGATCCACAGCACTCTATCCCATGGAGGAGAAATTCACCAAAAAATGGAATGTACCCCAGCAGTTGACGCTGCGATTTCAAATGTAAATAATACTCTAACTTGCCCAGTAGACAATGCACAAATGCTTAAAGATCCAACAGATAAAAGGTTGGAATTCCTGTTAAAATCCTCCTTTTTTTTTTTTTTTTTCCCTTGGCAGGGGCCGTTACTCAGCCTGCAGTCGCTGCATAAGGCATCTGTCAGTACCTAAAGTACCAGTTTAGACAGGCCCTTAAGGAGGTCCCTGCACAACAGGCCTGTGAGTTGGCTGAATTACCAAAGGCATTATGTTTTGCCTTAGATGCCATCAAACACTCTATCCACCAGGCATCCTGCCTTGCGCTTGTGCTAGTACATGTGCGTAGGAATCTGTGGTTAAAAAATTGGTCAGCCGAAGCACCTTGCAAAAGGCTTCTGACTAGTTTCCCTTTTCATGGGGATCGACTATTTGGGGAGGATTTGGACAAATGCATCCAAAAGTTTTCCAGTGAGAAAAGTACTCTTTTGCCAGTCAAAAAGTATAAATGCCCTGCATTTAAGCGGACACTCTCCTGGGCCAGGGGCATCTGCCTCTAGGCAGTGGCCATGGCCTCCGCCGTTAAACTCTCGAGAAAAGCCTCAGGGTCAGGCCCAGGCACAAATTAAGTCCTGGGGGCGGAAACCTGCAAAGCAGAATTCCAAAGCCTCATTATGAAGGAGTGCCCCCCTCGCCAGAGTAGGATCAGTTCTCACTGATTTATGCATTCCCCCCCTATTCAGTTGCTGCCACGACTTCTTTGCAGGATCAAGCTGGAAAGAAATCGGTAATTCTGGTAGCCCCAGAAGGTCCTGGTATGCAGAAATCGTAAATGTGGTGGTGGAGGATCCATGGTCCCTTCCACTACGGCCAGACTTGCTCTCACAGGGGCCGATATTCCATCCTACCTTACAAATGCTAAATTTAATGGCTTGGCTATTGAAACCCACATTCTGAGAAGGGCCAAGTCTCTGCTTTATTGGTCTTATTTCAAAGACCGCTTGCTACACATTCTTTAGTCCGGGTTTTTATCCAAGGGGTAATGCGGCTTAATCCGCCAGTTAAATCAGCTTTGAACCCTTGGGACTTGAACTTAGTTTTGTCAGTGTTACAAAAACAGCCATTTGAACCAATACAGCATATTCACTTCGTCCTTCTGACAAGGAAGCTAGTGTTCTTGGTTGCTATATCCTCAGCAAGGAGGGTTTCGAAATTGGCTTCTCTTTCTTGTAAAGAGCCATACTTGATTATTCATGAGGACAGAGTGGTGTTACGCCCTCATCCAGATTTTTTTCCAAAAGTGGTCTTGGGTTTCCACCTGAACCAAGATATTGTCCTGCCATCTTCTTTTTTTTTTTTTTTTTTCCAAAAACCATGTACCAGGGAAGAGAAGTCACTACATTGTCTTGATGTGGTGAGAGCGGTCTAAGTATATTTAAAGACGACTGCTCAGATTCAGAAGACTGATGTCTTATTTGTACTGCCAGAGGGTCCTAAGAAAGGACAGGCAGCGTCAAAATCCATTGTCGCTAAGTGGATTCGGCAAGTTTATAATTCAGACCTTATGATTTAATTGGTAAAATTCTGCCTTTTCAAGTCAAAGTTCACTCAACCAGGGCAGTTAGTGCTTCTTGGGCAGTGCGTCACCAGGCCTCCATGGCTCAGATCTGTAAGGCCGCAACTTGATCTTCAATGCATACATTCACCAAATTTTATCAGGTGGATGTGAGGAGGCATGAGGATATCACCTTTGGGCGCAGTGTGCTGCAGGCAGCAGTATCAGTCCTCAAGTCTGGGGGTGCCCTTCGGGGTGTCTCCCTCCCCTCAAATAGCATTACTATGGGACGTCCCACATAGTGATTACTATGGTGCTCTGTGTCCCATGATGTACGATAAAGAAAATAGGATTTTTTTTATAACGGCTTACCTGTAAAATCCTTTTCTTGGAGTACATCATGGGACACAGAGGTCCCTCCCCTCTTTTTGGGGTTTAGGTATATTGCTTTGCTACAAAAACTGAGGTACTCCTGGAAGGAGGAGGGGTTATATAGGGAGTGAACTTCCTGTGTTGGGTATACCAGTGTCCATCACCTGAAGGTGCCTATATACCCACATAGTGATTACTATGGTGCTCTGTGTCCCATGATGTACTCCAAGAAAAGGATTTTACAGGTAAGCTGTTCTAAAAATCCTATTTTGTTTTGTTCAAAATTGTAGGTCTTTTTTTTTTGTTTTTGTTTAAAGCACAAAAAATAAAAAACCGAGGGGTGATCAAATATCACCAAAAGAACACTCTATTTTGTTGGGGAAAAAAAATTTACAAATTTAATTTATGTACAGTGTCGCATGACTGCATAATTGACAGTTAAAATAACGCAGTGCCGTATCGAAAAAAATGGCCTGTTCAAGGAGGGTAAATCTTCCAGACAGCAAGTGGTTAAATAAAACCAAGTTTCACGAATGACAAAAAATATATATTTTTGACAAACAGAAGTGCAACTTTAAAATATTAAAAAATGTAAACTCTGTAAACTCTGTAAACGCTGTAATGCCATTGCATGTATTAAATGAATATATTTCTAACAATAAATATTTGGGGAAAAAAATAAAAGCCTTTTTTTTTCCTCTTTTTTTTCTTTTAGCAGTTTAGTAGCTGTCCCCTACTAATCCTTTATGTGGTAGTGTAAGTGTTATTTATTTTTTTAAGTCAATTTTGGATTAGTTTTAGTCAGTCTTTTGACTTAATTACGTTTTTTTTTTTGTTGACTAAAATGTTAATTTAATCAACGAAAATATTTTCGTCAATTGAAATTAACACGGTTCTGCACTCTCCCTGTGTAGAGTCATGGTGAAACACAGATCCTCAGAATAGATGAAGCTCTGCTTCAAGACGCGTAAAAAAATATGTAGCTGAGTAAATTGACCTTTTCGCAAAAAAAAAAATTGCATGTTTCCCATTGTCTGCTCTGTAGTAGGATATTGACGACATCCATACCCTAATCTTCTGAAGTATGGCTCAAATCTTGTTTTGTAAAAACACATTTCCCAAGCCTGGCTTCTGACACCCAGATTGTGGTACTGTCTCATTATACATGGGTGACTGCTGAGAGTCCTGTAGAAGATCTTTTAGATTTAATACTAGTGAGGACATTTCTGTTTTATCGGACTTGATTAATCTTGCTCTTCTTTTGACATTTTTAAATCTAGAGATTACTCGAGATCTCCAGCCCAGAGCCCGGCGATTATTACTCATACTAAATCCTTGTGGTGGACGTGGAAATTCTCTGCAGCAGTGTCACACACACATTCTGCCCATAATTACTGAAGCAGATATCAGCTACAACCTCGTACAAACAGGTGCGATTTTATACAATGCAAATTATGTGTTCTTACTCCATTTATTGGTTTTGTCACTTGACTAACTATATCGCTTCTTTCTTGTTACGTCCAGAGAGACAAAACCATGCTCGAGAGCTGGTACAGACTATCAATTTGGAAGAATGGGACGGTATTGTTGTCATTTCTGGAGATGGTCTTCTCTTTGAGGTAATAGCCACATTTTAACATTAGTTACATAGTAGGTGAGGTTGAAAAAAGAAACAAATCCATCAAGTCCAACCTATGTGTGTGATTATATGTCAGTATTACATTGTATATCCCTGTATGTTGTGGTCATTCAGGTGCTTATCTAATAGTTTTATTTATTTTTTTTCATAAACTATCGACGCTCCCCGCTGAGACCAGCGACTGTGGAAGGGAATTCCACATCCTTGCTGCTCTTACAGTAAAGAACCCTCTATTTCGATTCCCCAGTGCTCCCTTAACGTGGCCCAAAGATTGTCTCAACTCTACAGTACATTCTGCTCTGGGTACACTATACCCCAGCTAGGCTGGCCAGAATGGGGGTAAGAGAGGATCCCGTATGTAGTAGATGCAAGAGAGACCATGGCGACCTGATCCACATGTTGGGGAGGTGCCCCAAATTATACACCTAGGTAATGGACACTATTAACAGTGTCTTCCAGGTACAGGTGAAGGCTCACCCCAAACTCTGCCTACTAGGTATCATGGATGATGTTTCAGAGGAGGACCCCTCTAGGATAGGGATAACCAGGGCTCTCTTCTAGGCCATAAAGCTTATACTGAGGCACTGGAAATCGGAAGAACCACCGGCTGTTAAAGAATGGCTGAAACAAATGGGTGATACTATTAGATTAGAGAAATATATATATCAACACAGGGGCAGTATGAGAAAGTTTTGATAAGTTCAGTGCTCTCAACCTTTCCTCATAACTAACATCCTCCAGACCCTTTATTAGCTTTGTAGCCCTTCTTTGTACTCGTCTCCATTTCCAGTACACTTTTTTTTTTTTTTTTACAGTTCAGTCCCTCTGTGGCTGCCCTGCAAACGGCGGGAGGGAGGGCAGAGGAGCGAATCTGACAGCTGCAGGACAGCCACAGAGGGATCAGAGTTTGTGAGGGGGGGGGGGGGGGGATTAGAGCAGGAAGGGTAAGTCAGTGTAAGGGAGAGTTAGAGTGAGAGTGGGGGGGCACATCAGATGTCCGCATAGGTAGGTGGAAGGGCGGAAGGCAGAGCAGCAGGGGCAGGAGGGGGTGGTCTCCTTTTAGTTAAATTTCTCTGATCAGTGGCTTATATTATCCAAAAATGTGAAAAAAAAATGGGGGCCCTCCTTTTAAGGGGAACCCCACGCCAAAATGAAAATAAAAAACCTGCGTGGGGTTCCCCTCAAAATCCAAGCATGCAGGAAAGGGGGGAAGATCGAGCACCCCCCCCTTCCCTGAACCATACCAGACTACATGCCCTCAACACCCCCACCCCAATGCACCTTGCCCCCATGTTGCTAGGGGGACAAGGGCCTCTTCCCCACAACCCTGGGCTGTGGTTGTGTGGGAGTCTGCGGGCAGGGGGCTTCTTGGAATCTGGAAGCCCCCTTTAACAAGGGGGCCCTCCAGATCCTGCCCCCCCTCTCATGTGAATGAGTAGGGGTACATTGTATATATATATAAATATGTATATAAATAAATGGGTAAGGACTACCAAAAAACTGTACTATTAAATAGAAGCTGAACTGGGTATTTCTCAGAGGTCAGCAGAAGTCAATGGTCACCAACCTATTAGATAGATCATGTCTAGGTAACTGTCCTGGAGCAAGCAAACCGCCTGTGAGTCAGGACTTCTGATCTGGTTACTTGTTCTGAGTCAGTGAAGGATATTACTGAAGCAAGAGGATCAGCATGATAGTCAGGGATTTTGAATATCAGAAGCACACAAATGACAGTCCACAGAACAGATATAATTTTAATCAAGAAAAGCCATATATATATGTTTTTATTTATAACAGAGGGCTCTCCAGTCCTGGTAAAAAAAAGTGTTCATTTTTTTTAAAGGAAAGCGCTGGGAAATGTTTCTTCTACTGTCTAAACTACAATAAAATAAAAATGAAATAAAAGAAAATATTCACAAAACTTCCACACATGCTGTTCCCACACAACAGCAAATCTACATGTACAATGTAGGATTTTTCCTGTCCCTTCTGGTACAGCGTGGGAATCGCTCTCTAATCTGCCTTCAATGTCAAAGAAGCTTTTCATTGCGGTGGTAATATTAGAACAAAAGTAAAGCAAGAGCCTGCCAATGGAAATAGTAGGCAAAGTCTACAGACATTTTGAATAACGCTAACATAAGTGGAGACAAATACCATTCAATCTAACATTAAAAGATATACAGTCGAGATCCATCTAGCTTTCTTTTCTATGGGACCCTCCAGGCAACTTTGCCTTTTAAAAGAAAAGCACTACTAGCTCTAAAACAGCGAGTATAAGAGATGTTGTTAGATGACTATTTCTTTTAAAGGCCCTCAACATTCCAGCCTGCAGTCACTAGGATTTTTTTTTAAAAACGACCAAAAAAATTATTAAAAAATAAAAAGAAAAGGATGTTGCTTCCTTGCAACTGACATTGGCTTCCGTGGGCTTATCAA
Organism: Lithobates sylvaticus; assembly: GCA_028564925.1. Lineage (NCBI taxonomy): Eukaryota > Metazoa > Chordata > Amphibia > Anura > Ranidae > Lithobates > Lithobates sylvaticus. Next base: position 121,809,918 of record CM053035.1, on the reverse strand, counting down.
CTTTAAATATATATATATATATATAGCTCTGTGACTGGCCAGAGCCGCGTGACGTCACTCCAGCACATGCATGCGGGAGCCGCCAGTCATGACAGGCACTTCTGAGGAAACTACACAGGCGGTATACAGTAAATTTCTCCTAAACGGCGTATGTTTAGGAGATATTTACAGTACCTATAGATAAGCCTAGAATAAGACTTAACTATAGGTAGAAATACTGCAGGGTGGCTTACAACCTCTTTAAGTTAAAATGTATACATTTACAGCCTTGACTTGGCTCATTTTAGAACGGAAGGTTGACAGAAGCTTTAGGCTGGATACACACACAAAAGTTTTATTTTTTGTTTAGCCCAGTGGGCTGAACGAAAAAAAAAAAAAAAACAGTTTGCTGTACCAACTAAGCAATGCTAGTACGGCGATCTCCCTCGCTGTGCCTAGGTGTTCTGACAGGGGGACTCCTTCGCCCATTGGCTGCTGGTCAGATGCTGGTTTTCCAGCAAGACCGATTGACAGAACCTGCTTCCTGGTGAACTGGTCAGAATTCAGATTGTGTGTGTGTGTGTGTGTGTGTGTGTACACAGCTTTGCAGTGCTGAAGTTCACAGGCTGCAGGTGAGGGAGAAAGGAGAGAATATGAGGGAGATCAGACACTATCCTTGTAACTTTAACTCTTGTTTGTCTCCTTGGCAGCAGAGTTTATTCTGTCTCCACTCCTGTTTTTTCTTTTCTCCCTCCCTTATCTGTGTTCCCACAGCACAGTCTGTGTCATTCCTGTTTGTTTTTTTTCCTCCTTCAGTAACAGTAAATCCTAAAGCTGTCAGCTGATTGTCCTCTAGTGGCTCTACTTTTAGGCACAGTGCTGAGAATAAAGAGCAACTGAGCATGAGCAGAGTGAGACCGTGCATTACTGGATTTTAAACAGTATAGGCATGTATTTTACATAGCTTTACCTGTAAAAGGGGCCAGCCTAAAGTGATCTATTTTTCTGACTAAAGTTCCACTTTAAGTAGTGGATGTGTGTGGATTATTTTTTGGGGAAAAAATATTTAGTGTCCTGTTAAAGCCCTTGCCTCTTTATAAAAATTCAGTGTTTACTAAATGCCCCCTCTTGTTTACCATCTTTCAAGTACACCATGGCATGCCGACAGTAAATATCAACACTTTCACACTTTCACACTGAGCAGCGCCGGGCGTCGGCAGTAAAGCACCGCTATTTTTAGCGGCGCTTTACCGTAGTTTTTGCGTCGCTTTTCGCCCGTTAGCAGGGTGCTTTTAACCCCTGCTAGTGGCCGAAAAAGGGTTAAAAGCGGCGCTTTGCCAGCGCTTCGGTGGCTTTGCCCATTAATTTCAATGGGCAGGGATGCTTTAGGAACGGTGTATACACCGCTCCTAAGGCGCCTCAAAAAAGCTGCTTGCAGGACTTTTTTGACCGCCCTGCCAGCGCGGGCTTTCACACTGGAGTGACAGGAGAGGCTCTTTACAGACGCTTTGCAGGCGCCATTTTTAGCGCTATAGCGCCTGTAAAGCGCCTCAGTGTGAAAGGGGTCTTAGGCTACTTTCACACTGAAAGCGCCGGCCGTTAGCGGTAATGTGGCGCTCATTTTAGTGGCGCTTTACTGCTGTTTAAGTGGCGCTTTTCGGCTTCTAGCGTGCCACTTTTAACCCCAAAAAACGGGTTAGAAACTCTAGTTTTGCAGCGCTTTCAATTCGCTTTTACAGCGCTTTGAAAGCACTGCCCATTGATGGCAATGGGCAGGGCATATTGAGAGCGCTGTATACAGCACTCCCAACCCGCCCCAAAGATGCTGCTTGCAGGACATTTTTTCCCATCCCGCAAGTGCACTGCCCCAGTGTCAAAAGACACACTGGAATGAAGGAGAGGCGGTTTTCAAGCGCTTAGCAGAGGCTAGTTCTAGCGCTAAAGCGCCTGATAGCCACCCAGTGTGAAAGGGGTCTAAATATGCCTTTTTAATGTCTGTAAAACATTTTTTTAATTTATAATTAGTCGGGTTAATCCCTTAAAACTATAAGATGTCACACTGTTTGGAAAACCTTTGTTCTATTATGACATTTTGTTTTTTGTAAATATTTTTTGTTTCTAGGAGTACCAAGACCAATAATGTGTTGTAACCCATAATAATCAATCAGAATTTACAATTTAGGAAGTTGTATGGTGAAGTTGAGCTCTGATTGTCTGTCTGCTATGGATTAATGAACTCCATGTTTTTTTTCAATGCCTAGTTTCGTTTTTGATTTTATAGTGTCTGCAAACTTAATACAGCTTACTAAATAGATTTAAATTCAATTAGACTCCAGCAAGTGTGCGGGAGCTGTCCTAATTTCCTCACTAATGTCATTTGTATATTCTACTCAGGTTATTAATGGTTTGATGGAACGCTCTGATTGGGAAGATGCAATAAAGATGCCTATTGGGATTTTGCCTTGTGGCTCAGGAAATGCCTTGGCTGGAGCTATTAACTACAATGCAGGGTAAGAAAACAACTTGCACCAGAGATATTGAGCTGGTTCACACAGGAGTCACATTTCTAAGCTTTGTAATGGAATAGGCATCAAGATTGTAAATCAGAGGTTGTGTTGGAGAGCATACCCTGTGTATAAAAACAGAGTAACTGTGACTTCTTTTTTTTTTAATTTACACAAAAAACACACACATACACGCACGCATTGTTAGACCTAAAATGTACAGAGCAACTATTAATACAGGTCTTGAGGCATATGCAAAAGGAACTTGGGCGTCCCTTCAGTTGACACACACCCCATAAACATCTTAATGATGAGGAGAGGTTTAGGATCAACTATATCTTGGGCATATCTGAATGATGTATCCTTACTATCAACATCAACATCAACATCAACATCAACATAGAACATACAATATCTCACAAAAGTGAGTACATCCCTCACTTTTTTGTAAATATTTTATTATATCTTTTCATGTGACAATGCTGAAGAAATGACACGTTGCTACAATGTAAAGTAGTGAGTGTACAGCTTGTATAACAGTGTAAATTTGCTGTCCCCCCAAAATAACTCAACACACAGCCATTAATGTCTAAACCGCTGGCAACAAAAGTGAGTACACCTCTAAGTGAAAATGTCCAAATTGGGTGTAGTTAGCCATTTTCCCTCCCTGATGTTATGTGATTAGTTAGTGTTACAAGGTCTCAGGTGTGAATGGGGAGCAGGTGTGTTAAATTTGGTGTTAGCGCTCTCACTCTCTCATACTGGTCACTGGAAGTTCAACATGGCACCTCATGGCAAAGAACTCTGAGGATCTGAAAAAAATAACTGTTGCTTTACATAAAGATGGCCTAGGCTAAAGGAAGTTTGTCAAGACCCTGAAACTGAGCTGCAGCATGGTGGCCAAGACCATACAGCGGTTTAACAGGACAGGTTCCACTCAGAACAGGCCTCGTCATGGTTGACCAAAGGGGTTGAGTGCACGTGCTCAGCATCCTATCCAGAGGTTGTCTTTGAGAAATAGACATACGAGTGCTGCAAGCATTGCTGCAGAGGTTGAAGGGGTGGGGGGGTCAGCCTGTCAGTGCTCAGACCATACACTGCATTAAATTGGTCTGCATGGCTGTCGTCCCAGAAGGAAGCCTCTTCTAAAGATGATGCACAAGAAAGCCCACAAACAGTTTGCTGAAGACAAGTAGACTAAGGACATGGATTACCGGAACCATGTCCTGTGGACTGATGAGGCCAAGATAAACTTATTTGGTTCAGATAGTTTCAAGCGTGTGGCGACAACCAGGTGAGAAGTACAAAGACAAGTGTGTCTTGCCTACAGTCAAGCATGGTGGTGGGAGTGTCATGGTCTGGGGCTGCATGAGTGCTGCCGGCACTGGGGAGCTACAGTTCATTGAGGGAATGAGGGAACCATGAAGGGAACCATGAATGTACAAAATTGGACCGCAGGGCAATGTTCCAACATAACGACCCTGAACACACCTCCAAGATGACCACTGCCTTGCTAAAGGTGATGGACTGGCCAAGCATGTCTCCAGACCTAAACCGTATTGAGCATCTGTGGGGCATCCTCAAAAGGAAGGTAGAGGAGCACAAGGTCTCTAACATCCACCAGCTCCGTGATGTCGTTGTGGAGGAGTGGAAGAGGACACCAGTAGCAACCTATGAAGCTCTGGTGAACTCCATGTCCAAGAGGGTTAAGGCAGTGCTGGAAAATAATGGTGGCCACACAAAATATTGACGCTTTGGGCCCAATTTGGACATTTTCATTTAGGGGTTTACTCACTTTTGTTGCCAGTGGTTTAGACATTAATGGCTGTGTGTTGAGTTATTTTGAGGGGACAGCAAATTTACACTGTTATACAAGCTGTACACTCACTAATTTTACATTGTGACAAAGTGTAATTTCTTCAGTGTTGTCACATGAAAAGATATAATAAAATATTTGCAAACATGTGAGGGGTGTACTCAATTTGTGAGATGCTGTATTTTGGTTGTTGTAGTCTTAAATTCTGGTATCTATCATACTAACCATCAAGCTATGTTAACTATTCTATATAAGAAGAGCTACCTCCAAAAAAAGCTACACCAGTCCTGTTTGCCTTCTCCCCAGTGTCAGCCATTGCAGAGAAGTGTCCACCACGCCTGGTTCAGAAGACTATGGGTAGCATGAAGGATTCTTTACACAAAATTTAGTTTGTAATGCTGTTTACGCCACGTGGCTGCATCTGTCTGATAAATGGTACATCACTAGAAAAGATTATAGTGGATTAGGACCAGACAAGTATCCTTATAAAGGTGTGGAACTTGAGCTGTTTGGCTGCGAATGCTGATCAGATGTTAGTCGGCTGCTGGTTTTCCAGCATCCCTGCTCGACACGGCTGCTGTACACACTGGTCGAATGTTGGACGGTTTCTGTTGAATCTGCCGATATTAGACCAGTATCTACCAACCTTAAAGAACAGTTGATTTGAAGTGCACATAGAGCTACACACTTACTTGCACTCTAACCTTTAGGATGCACATCCCTTCTTTATTTTTCCAAACACAAGCTTGTAAATCACCCCAAGATCGCACTACATCATGCCAGAAGCTGAAATTTTAATTAACTGCATTTTACTTCTCTATCCCTGGCTATGTACTCCTGACGCAAACTGCTTGTGAACTCTTATGGACTGACACTTGCCTTGTGCCCTCTACACACCTGCTAATTCATGCTTTTACCTTGCTCATTCGACCTTTTTGCCTTTTTGCTGCTCACTAAGATGATATACTGTCAAGTATTATCACTTTGGGATGGCTGTTTAGGCACTCAGGGGCGACATCTCAACATTAGATATGGGCTTCATGCTAACCTGAAACCTATGCTATGTTTTGAGCCCTGACAATGGCCTGCACACTTTCCCATTGCAACCACCAGCATTGTGCACCTAACCTACACCTTGGCTTTGCACTGGCGGCACAACAGTACTTTTCCTGTGGCTCGCAATACTAACATTACCAAATCGTTTGTGGTACAACTCTGGCCTCTTATGTCCTAATAAATCTCTCCTGACCCCACCTACCTTTTACCCAAGACTTCTTTCCTTCACACATCCACTTATTAGATGGTAACAGATTGCTATATAATAGATGTGGCACTTCCTTCTCACCCCACTTTTCCCATATACTTCCATGATTTAATGAGGAGTAACTGTTTTGTTAGCCAGTGGCAATAGGTGGTGTCACAGGTCTGACTGAAATGTGGGGTGTCCAGTGACTGGCACGATTTGAAATATTATCTGAACTTAAATCCTTACTATGCCAGCTCTGTGCTTTCTTATGACTCCTTCCCTGTAGAAAAAGCTGATTTTTTATTTTTTTTTAGATGCTTCCAATTACCAGAACCTTCAGACCGTTCAAGATCTATAGACCAATTTTGCTCCTAAATATGGACGCAAAAGTCTTGGCGAAAGTTCTGACTTCAAGGGAAAAAAAAAACAGGTCAACTCCTATATAAAGACCAAGTAGATGGGGGACAATGTCTGTCTGATGCATGATGCAGCTCATCTACTTTCCTTGCTGCAGAACCCCATGAAACAATGTTACTTTCCCTCGACGTGCCCAATTCTATGATGCACAATTATTGCAATATTTGCTCTTTGCCTAGCTCACGATTCTCTGTTCGTCGTGATAGAATAAGTTCAGTTCTGAATCCTTTCCCATGCTTTTGAGGAACCAGACAGTGATCTTATAGCTATTTATTTTTATCTTAGCCCTGGAACCCCTCACAGTTGCAATCCAGAACCCAGAAATCGCAGTTACACACCATAAGATTGCGTTCGCTTAACAGTCTCCTGAATATTTACTTCCCTCACATTACCTTACCTAACCTATTCAATATGCTTTCAGACATCTCTGGATTTAATGAAACAAAAATGAAAGCACTAACTTTAAAGTATTTGTAACCCTAAAAAAAAGAAAAATTTATCCTATTCCTTGAAAGCATGTTATAGAGCACAATGCTTGCGTGGTGTCATTTGGCCCTTTCTGTCACCTAAAAAACCTGGCTGATCCTGCCTGGCTATACCCTTCCCCCCTGTAAACTGACCACAGTGTATTATGGCTGCTGAGCCCTGACACCGTGGTCAGTTTACGTGCCTCCTTCATCCTCAGCTCTCCTGTCTCCCCTCTGTCCTCTCTCCCCCATCCTGTCCCCCCTCCCTGCCTGTCAGCTCTTCTGTGTGTGTGTGCCTGGGTGAGCCGTGTCCTCTCCGCCACCTCCGCTGCTGCTGCTATACAATGAAAAAAAAAATTGCCTTTCTATTTTAAAACTGATGCGGCGCAATACCGCCCTTGAGCGGTCACATGAGCCTGAGGCTCTCCTCTCCTCCCTGTGACATCAGAGGGAACCTCAGCCCCTCCTTCTGTAGTCCTCGGAGTGGGGCAGGAGAATTGCCGGGACATCAGCTGACTGACAGTGGCGCTGCAAAATAAGGTATTGCGCCGCATCATTTAAAAAAAAGAAAGGCGCTGAGCGATTTAACCTGCTATAACAGAGGGGATTCTAGTTGGTAGTGAAAGTGACTTAACGACCACTTTAACTGTCAACCCTTCTACCAAGTCCAATACACAGTCATGTTTTACGCTTATAATGAAGTACCCCAATGTTTTCCCATTTTGAACACCACTAGTTCACATTCCCTCCTCCCTTCCTTCCTCCCTTCTTTCTTCTTCACCTCCTCCTCATAATAAAGAGACCAACCACCCCTTTTGTATCCTCCACAGCACCTTACTTTTACCAAATTGTGACGATATTTTTTCTCCTTTTTTATGCTTATAATTCTACTGCTCGGATACCAATTATATGCTGTTCGCTCTTTAATACACTGGTCTCTGATACCTCCTAAATGGTTTCTCTTGTACCCCCCTTTTGTTCTGATACCTTGTTACACTGTAATGTGTTGCGTTCTTGTGAAACTTTATAAACTCTATAAAATGTAGCATAGTCCCATTGTTTTATTGTACAGTTACTTAATCTTTAACTTTGAAGTGACTAAACCACAATTGCGAACAACGGTGCAATAGTGAGTCATAAAGGATTGGTTGCCAATTAACAGCATGTGATATCTGTAAACGAGATGTGTCAATTAGCACATTGACATGTCCGTTTTTAAAGCAACATGAGTCGGCTATCAGTTCATCTGCAGCATAGTGACTGTCTGAATTACAGATGCACTTTCCCCAAAGAATGGGCTCCTGGCAGCATATGACAAGAATATATAAACTGCAAGAGCAAAAAATATACAGTGGACTTAAACTGAAGATATGCTGCAGGAATAGACATTCGTTTGACATGCTATTTGCTAAATGTCACTAAAAACACAGCTTTCAGATATCACAAGACTTAATCAGTTTAGCCACTGAAAACAAAACTGCTCAACTCGAGGTTCACAAAGCCAAAAATTATAGTAGGACTGATATTTGAAAACTACTTGCGTCTAAAACTATAACCTGATGTGAGATACACAAAAACTAAAACCTTGGCATGTGGGGTGGATTCCATGCATTAAGGTAAGAAATGTTTTAGGTAACAGTAGTGCCCCTTTGCTCCCCGTTATACTATACTTTTACTTAACTGAGCCCTCACTTGATCCAGGGCTGTGCCCATCTGTGGTGGCTCTCATAGACTTTGCTGAGGTAGTGGAAGCCATTGGCACCCGCTGCTGTTAGTCAAATCCTTGTGACGAGTGAGGGGGGCTGTCTGTGTCTATGGATGCAAGCAGTGTGGCTTGAGATTGAGTGGCTTTCCTATGATGGCACACCGAGAAGAGGAAGAGCCAGGAGCACTGGAAGGGAACCTGAGAAGAGGAGAATCAGGGCTACTCTTTGTAAAACCAGTGCAAAGAGCAGGTAAGTATATCATGTTTGTAATAAAAATAAAATCACAATCACCATTGACGTATCAGACACCTCCAAAGAGGTGAACTAGTTAGAGGGTTAAGGCATATACAAGGGGCCAACCATTAGAGCTCACACTGATAGCTACTGAGAAACTTTGGCTAACACAAGGTGAACTAAAACAATGTTTATAGCTTTTGCTTTATTTGTAGCTTTACTTGGGTTCTGGCTTGTATCAGTTTTTTTTTTTCTTTAGCAATTCTGTACATGAGTTTGTTTTTGCAACCCAGACCTGTGTGTAAGGGGCAGCTATCTTTTGTAGTAACTTGTATATTAAAGGTGACAATGGAACCCTGTGGTCTAATATATGTGCAGTTTTGACAGGCTTAGAACGCTGGTCAACTGTGTTTGCAATTGAGTTGTTTTGCACTGTAGGGCTTTGACAAACCCAAATCAAAAAACCTATACATTGCCTTGTCACTTTAGAGAAGTACTAGAAAGAAACCATTAGATGAATCCTAGAAGCTTTGACTTGTACTGCTCATCCCACAACACAGTTCAGGGCCCCACTTCAATGAAAGGCACAGTGCGTTGTTGGGTGCATTCAACTATATCTTCAGTGCCAACTATATAAATCTAGGAAGTTGCATCCTGCCGATCACACCCACCACAACATGTTTTTGCTTGAGCCGTGGCACCCTGCAGCTGTAGGTTCTCAGAAAAGTGGGTACCATTGCCTAATATTCATCTTCATCTTTATTGTTAATTCAAGCATGTCTGCACAGGTATTTTTGCTTTAATGTTTTGGTAGTGGAACTACAAAATGAATTACAATTAATGTTTCAAGCATTAATATAAAATGTTTTTCTAGCTGGAGATCTTTTAGTTTGACATGTTGTGTTGATTTTTGTTTTCTTTTTTTTCTTTTAGGTTTGAGCAGGCAATGGGGTCAGAGCTGCTACTTAACTGTATCTTGCTGCTGTGCCATGGTACTGTTATGCCTATGGACCTCGTGTCTGTCACAACCTGCTCTGGTACTCGCTCTTTTTCTTTTCTGAGTGTGGCTTGGGGCTTCATCTCCGATGTGGACATAGAAAGTGAAAAGTACAGACACATGGGCTCTGCTCGTTTCACTTTTGGGACCATGGTAAGAGTTGCTTCCTTGCGTACTTACAGAGGCCGCCTTTCTTATCTGCCTGTATTGGATGCTCACCGTCCCATTTGCAGGAGTATCACCCTATCTCCCAATGGAAGCCTTGCGCCAATACAGCGTTCCCAGCTGCACCGTACTATTTCAGATATGGGTCTCTGTGAGGAGCGTAATATTATGTATGAGAGAAGCTCTGCTGCACTCGACACCAATGAGCTACCAAGCTTTGAGACTTCACCTTCTCCTGGCTCTCCAACAGCATTGCACACCTCCCAGTTCACGTTTGACTCAGTGCCTGATGACCTGTCTGAGCATGACCATGTGCTGCCAAATGTGGGGCTTCCTACGCACCACCAGGTAAACGGGCCCAAGGATGATCTTTTGCCTCCTTTGGGGCAACCTTTACCCAAATCCTGGGTTACTGTGGAAGGAGACTTTGTTCTAGTGCTGGGAATCTATCAGACTCACCTTGGGGCCGACTTATTCACAGCACCATTTTCCTACTTTGATGATGGACTGGTTCACCTATTCTTTGTAAAGGCTGGAATCTCTCGGACAGCCCTTGTTCGACTTTTTTTGGCAATGGAAAAAGGGACTCATGTTGGAATGGAATGTCCATACGTTGTGCATGTTCCTGTTCGAGCGTTCCGCTTAGAGCCTCTCACGACAAAGGGAATCCTTACTGTGGATGGGGAGCGGGTAGAATATGGCCCAGTTCAGGTTCAAGTACACAGAGGACTTGGAAACCTCATCACTGGCTCTGGTAGAGTCCGTATGACCTCTTTCTAGGCCTTGCTTTTATCTTAATGGTCTTGTGCAATGCAACAGTCGGTCCTTTTCAGCTACTTTTTTTAGTAGATCTATAATACAAATGATTGCTCAGAGTTAGAAATTCTGAAATTAATTTAATTTTTGGCACGTGCCTCCTGTATTTTTTTGGTGCTAGTCACCAATGGGAGCATGGTCTGGCGTGTGAGTTGGTGTAATTGATAATGTAAATATGCAAAGAAAATGTTAGGCAAGTTTTACTGATAATGCACTTAAAGTAGGAATGCTTGCTTAAAATGGTATTCTAGTTTTCTTACTGTTTACTCTTTTTTATATGTGCTTCCTGAATACTAATAATTATTTATAAGGCAGAAATCCGTTGTGAAAGATTATATATTTGTCGTAAGATGAAGTGTAAGGCATCTGCAGGTCCCAAGCAAAGTATATTTTCCATTTGAGGCTGCTAAATGTACTTAAAAAAGTACAGCCAAAGCTTGTTTGGCTGTGCTTCTCCTGTTGATCATAGGAGTGCAGTTTGTTCTGCACTCATGTGACCCGTTTTCAAAAGGTTGCAACAATATGGTTGGGATCCACCCACAACCCTGGACTAGCACCTGGCTCACCCTCTCAACGAGTTGCTAAGAGCCTGAGCCAGCCGCTCCCACCCCCTCCAGAGCTCAGCGCTCCAGTGAATGCGGGGTGGGGGGACAGAGCAGACAGTGGTGACTGATAAGTGCTGTTTGATCACTCGGTTCTCAGTCTTAGAGCGGGGACGGATGCAGCATTGGAGCGATGTTGCATCCACCTGCATCCACGTCCAGTTTGCAGTGGATTATTGATGTTGCATCCACCTAGTTAAGTATGATTCTTGGGGGGGGGGGGGGGGGGGGGGGAACAAAAACCTACTTCTCTTTTAAGGCCTTGTACACAGGGCTGTACAGCGCACAACGCCAGTATACTGACATTCCTGGGAATCACTGCTGTCACATATAGTAGCCCATTGTGATGCAAAGCCCATTGTGAGTAAAGCACTAGTATGTGCACTTACATTTGCTTTAAATGCAGATAGTGTGATATGGCCACCTCCTAATCTTCAAATCTTAATGGGCAGTTGTATGTGGTGGCAGCTGATGCTGGGAATATCAGTATGTAGGCTCTGCATGCTGCATGGCCATGTGCATAAAACATAAAGCAGTGCTGCTAACTGTGCACATACAGCCACAGACAATGCGGATATGAAGTGCTGCACAAATATAGAAGACAGGAGCCAATCAGTCCTGCTCTGGAATCAGCAGGTGTGTTTTAAATTGACATACTTTAAGCCATACGTTGCATTCCGAAATTATTTTCGTTCAAATTTTGCACCATTAGTGGGCCGCAGCACTAACCGATTTTTGTGCGGCCACCGAATTTGAGTGATTGGGAATGTTGGAATTTTTGGAGAAACAAACAAATTTCTAATCAATGATGGCATAATCATGTGAGAAATATAATAGAAAAAGAAATGCGCATGAGCTGTGACCTGGAAGAAAAAAAAAAGATTCCTGGCCACAAAATTTCCTTTGAGTAGCAACATGAAATTGAAGGCTTGGTTGGTTGAATTTCAAAGTCAAGGGTGGCACCATCAGATTACAAAACACAAAATTTCTAATTTTCTAAAAACAAATTCGACCATGCATGGCCTGCATACGTTGACAAAAGCCAGTCAAAGATATAGCACAAGAAGTATTTTCTTGTTGGCTTTCTAGCTCCTGAGATTTGCCACATTGATGGGTAATGCTGCATTGAGTGCTCCTATAGCAAATATTTTTTTCCACTGTGAGGTTGGATTATTGTTTGAGACTGCTTACATGTAGGCTCCCTCTTATGCATGACCCCATCCCAGCTACCACCTGCAGACTAATAAAAAGGGAAGTGCTGACCGCTAGCAACCAATCACATTTCACTTGCCTGGAGTTAGATTAGTGAAAGCTGCATTTTGATTGGTTTGCAGTGGGTTAGTGTATATTGCTGTTTGCCTTGATGAAGAAGCTTGTTGAATCACAATAACCTGATGTTCAGCTATAACGGTGCTCTACTATCACTTTTAGGCTCCATGCACACTGAAGCTCATAAACTGCAGTTTTTGGGAGTTTGGGTGTTTTTTTAGCAGCCCATAAACTCCCCTCTGTTATCCTATGTGTCCATGCACACATGGACGTTTTTGGATGTTTATCAGCATTGGAGTTTATGGGCTGTTTTCTGAACGCCATAAAATCACGTTCAGGAGTAGTTTTTCTGACCACAAAAAACATCAAATGCCGATTTAACGCTCAAAAACGTGGCTCAGCAGCATTTTTTTAACGTTTTTTGATCCATTAAAGAAAAAAAAAAAACACTATTGCAAAAACGACTCGCTGCAAAGCTACTGGCGTTTTTTATAACGTTATTTTAACGTCCAGTGTGCATGGAGCCTTATATCTGAATACAAGGTTATTTTCGAAGACTCCTTACAGGAATGGGTTTCCCACTTGTGTTTGAGGGAGTTTTTGAGAAGCAGACACTGTTTATATTAATGACATGCAAAACGCCTTTGGACAAATGCATTGTGAGCAAAGAAAACTTCAGTTTTCCTCAGCAATAAATACCGTACTTAATGATATACAGGTGATTTTTTGTAACTTTCACTGTACAAAAATGCAGTATTTGAAACCAGAAATATACATTCCTTTTTCGAAGCATCGTAACATTTCTCATTCTGCTTTGAGCACCCTGCAAATTGCTCTGCCTTAGTCTAGCAAAGCCATATTTGATATGTGTTTCCATTCACTGATTCGACTGTCTTTACATTCCCTGGAAACCATTTGACAACCTTGAATGTGATGCTCTCCTTCTGTACAGTTTGATCGGCTGGCTTGTGAATGTCTCAAATAATTTTTATGAATGGTTTCCTTTGCATAGGATTGCCACAAATGCACCTTTTTGATGTTGCTATTTACAAAGGATTGAGTGTTTTTTATTATTATTCTTTGTGTCCTGTGTTTTTTTTTTTTTTTTTTTTTTAACTGCTTGTACATCACTTCTTGATGGTTGGTTACCAGTTGCAACTTTTAAAGGGTCAGACTATTGGTAACTGATACTTAAGTTTTGATTCGATGCAAGGAGGCTGCATCACCCATCTGCTGAAAAAGATCATCTCATCCATACTCCATCAAACTTCTGGCTTCACCCAACTGCCATTGCTGTTAAAGTGGAGGTAAACGCTAGCGAAAAAAAGAGGTAGGTATTTTTGACAGACGCACTCTTTCTTCTGTCAAAAAAATAAAAATAAATTCCCTTTCCGTTAGTACACATTGTACATTCTCAACTCGGGTGCCGGAGATGATGTAACTCCTTTGCACATGATTTACATCATCAATGGGCGCCCAGTGACTAGAGGGAATGCCTGGAAACCCAGAAGTAGCAGAGATGGTGATGGGAGACCAAGCTTGTGTTGCACAGAGCTAGAGAAGGACAGACTTGTATGGTAGGTGTGCCATAATGTGCAAGTATACTGTGCATACTTGCACATTATGGCAAAAACCCACCCAGCACACAGTGGTTTAATACCACTTTTAAGATGGAAGGTCTCATACACCCTGTTAGTTATATAATGTATTTTCACTAAAAAGGATTAAAACGGGTTGTGAGTCACTGAGGCAAGGAATAGTGGTGAATCGCTAATAACGCAGATTGGTAGATCATATAGCTGATAAATCTAATGGGTAGATGATGTAGCTTGAGTCCTCAAGGCACATATGAAAGAATTTGGAGACTCTGGTCCCAGCAATGTTCACTGAATTAGCAGTGTGACCCTGGGAACAGCACTTTGTATCCGTGCTTATATGAAATTGTATTTGGATATTACGCCTAAATGTACTTCTCATTAAATGGGACACTGCTTGCTGTGGTCAGGTGCCTCTACCACATTAAAGCCTCGTACACACTACCAGCGCAGGTCGGAGCCGCTGTACTAACAATCCAATGTTAGTACGGCGATCTTCCCTGCTCTGCAAGTCGGTAGACCTTTTTCGGGAATGACCCTTTTGACAGAAGTCGCCTGAATGCTCAGCTTCTGTCGGACCGGCTGCCATACACACGGGCCGTATGTCAGCCTTTTTTTTTTTTTAACCAGCCAATGCCGCCTGACATTCGTCCCATGTAAACCCTTCCTGCCGAGTGTGTACACACATGCAGCCTCAATGTGTGTCTTCTGTGGGGCCACATATGAGTATACCTGTGTTTTGTGCTAAGACCACGCTGTACAGTGAGCTGCCAGCACAGAGACAGAGCTGTCGCCTGAAGCTCAGGGTCTGTACTAAGGAGTCAGAAAGGCAGGCTCTTGATCACATGATTGCTGTGATAGTCTATGATTGGTGATCAGTCACTGTACCCTGTGTTTCTCCTCTTGGCTGGAGAAAAAGATACATTGCTAGAGGAGAAGATTGCAAAAGAAAAATGTAAAATAACTATATCAGGATTTGATTTAGGGCAGGGTGTGTTTTGGTTAGGATTAAAAACAAGAGTGATCATTGGATATCCATTACGATTTACCACATACTGTAATGAAAGGCCAATTTGTCCTGAAATAAAACCCCAATGTATTCACAGACTACAGTGATGTGTAGTAACTCATTTCAGTCAATTGGAAATTCAGCTTTTATTTCATGGATTATTCTGAAGTGTTGAAAGCTCATATCAGTTTGCCAATGCATACCTCCATTTTTTTTTATTTACCGTATTTGTTTTTTTATTTATTGGTGTAGTTCACTACAGCCACAGATTACAGTTCTTAGCCCTGTAATCTGGCAGTTTAAAGAGACTTTGTCACCAATTTAAAAGAATTGTAGGTAAAATTGCAACAAAATAGTATTTTATGGTTAATTTCAGTGTTTTTCCTTTTCATAATTGAATATGCTAGGAAATTTGGTCACTCCAGGAAGAATTGATTCCCTAGTACATTTTCCCCTCCTTTCTGCCACATCATAGTCTCTCCTCGTCTAGAAGTGTGTGTACGTGTGTGTGTGTGTGTGTGTGTGTGTGTATGTATGTATGTGTGTGTGTGTGTGTGTGTGTGTGTGTGTATATGTATATATGTATGTATGTATATATATATATATATATATATATATATATATGTATGTATGTATGTATGTATGTTGCTTGGGGAGGAATGGAGGGAAATGCTTTAGAGCAGGGATATGCAACTAGCAGACCTCCAGCTAGTTTATTGCATATCCCTGCTTTAATGCGTCAAGTGACAACTACTGAAATCTGCTGGGGCTGCTAACATTACATCCAAGCTGATGACACCCAGCAGTAGTCTTCTGGGCTCTTTCACACAGTTATTGAAAATAGACGGCTGGGTTGTGTTTTTACCGCTTCCTGACCACTGATCAACACTACTCAAAATTGTTACAATAGGGAGCTGATGGAGGTGTTCACACTGCAGTGTTAGCGTTGCAGCGAGGCAAAAATAATGCTGCCTGCAGCATTGGGCAGGCATTGATGCTTTCGATCTGCCTCTGTTCACTTATATTGAAACACCCCACAACCGCACCTTAAATGCACTGTAAATGCGATTATGGTGTTTACCGTGTGGTTGCAAAGCATCAAAATGATAATTTCCCATTTTAGCCTTGTAGAGAAGGAAAAAAAAAAAAACACAATTTTGCAAAGCGTTTGAGGAGTGTTGCCTGACACATCCAAAATTTTCATTGATGCTATAGGTACATCAATGCACTTTATTTTTTTTATCCTAGGCGGTCCTCCTTTTCAAGTTTGCTTTAAATCAAATATGTCATTAAAGCAAACTCTACCAACTTTTTTTTTTTTTATATGGGTCCCTGGCAGTGTCATGCCATAATCTGCTAGTATGCACCAAATACTAGCACATTAGGACGTACTTACCTTTCAAATAGAGCCCTGCAGCGCTAAGCTGTCGCCAGCCCGGCACTTCAATCTTCACTTGGTATTCCTTCCAGGTTTGGTCTATGCAGCTATTTGAATGTCAGGGCCACAATGCACATGGGAGTCACCATCGTGACATGGCACACTCTGCATTCATGGCAAATTCCAGTAGGGTTGATTTACTAAAACTGGAGAGTGGGAAATCTGGTGCAGCTCTGCATAGAAACCAATCAACATGCAGGTTTTTGTTTTTTTATTTTTGCCAAAGCTTAATCCAACAAGCTGAAGATAGAAGCTGATTGGCTACCATGCACCAGAATTTGCACTCTCCGGGTTTAGTAAGTTAACCCTAGTTATCCCTGCGCATGCTCAGTGACTAAATCAGCTGGAGCTGTTGTGAATATCTCCTAAACCACACAAGTTTAGGAAATAT
Organism: Lithobates sylvaticus; assembly: GCA_028564925.1. Taxonomy (NCBI): domain Eukaryota; kingdom Metazoa; phylum Chordata; class Amphibia; order Anura; family Ranidae; genus Lithobates; species Lithobates sylvaticus. The sequence continues at coordinate 121,793,267 of CM053035.1, read as the reverse complement.
TTACCGCACCTAGAGTTAAGCCTTATAAGCGTATCTGTAGGAAAAAGTTCAATTTAGGATTTTACCATCACTTTTAACGAAAAAATTGAAGTCATTCTAAGTACCGTAATTGTCCTTCCAACCTTATTTGTTTATGTTGGCAATTGCATGAAATCACGGAAGTGCCCAGTAGGACTCCAGGCTGCCACCTGACACAAGGTTTCACCTCTCATTGTAAATGGGGACCATCATGGGTGCAGCATTAATGCTTTCATATGGAAGATTGAATTATCCTGCAGGGTGGCTTCAGCTGTTTATATTTTTGCATACCTGATAACAGAAAAAACAGCCTTGTGCTTCAATTTTGGAATTATTTTAACAGCATTTACACGTGCATAAAGACAAGCGGTGTGATCTGGCGCCTGCTCTCAACAGAACAAAACGGAGCTGCATTTTATCAGGGGACTGGTGTATGTTCACATTGTGACTTCTATGTATGGCCTTAGATCTCAATCCAACACAAATATCTCATCTCATTGTTCTAAATGAACTCTAGCCTGCTTTTTTTGGGCAACGCAGGGTCAACCAGTTGCCTCCCTATCCTTTTGTTCCTGTAGTGCTTCTTATAAAGCACAGCTGCCAGTTATTCCTTTTTCGGATATATTTGGCATTCACACATGGAAATCTGATCCACGCTCCAGAACACAATGGTGGTTGGACAATATTTATTCAGGTTGTTTTTGATTTAAAAATCGGAGTCACTAAATCTCTCCTAACATAGGGAAACCCCATTTGAATTGTCTTTATCTTGAATCTCTGCTGGAAACACCTGTTTCCTTCCTAACCATAAGGAAAGTACTTTAATTCTTTGGATTCAATCTGGGAATATATTTAGCCCACAATTTGCTTTTATTTTTTGCTGACATGCAGTGGTGGTCTGACCACAACTAAAGCTGCTACCTCTATAGAAAGTAGCTGTAGCATTTGATGTGATGTAGGTTATGCTGAATCATTTTCTGCTGCCAACACTTTTTGCTGTTCAGTAATTGTCTTCCAGAATCCCCCAGGACGGTGTTTCCCAAAGTAAAGGATGCTGAGTTCCTAATGTTAAATGTCCTTTAACCGCTTGCCGACCGCCTCACACAGATATACTGCGGCAGAAAGGCACATACAGGCAAACTAACCCACCTGTACATTGCCCTTTAAGAGGTGGCCTGCGGGCGCGAGCGGCAAGTTCCGTGAGTTGGGTCGCAGGTCCTGCGGCCTTGATTGCCGCGGGGATACCCGCGATTGTATCACGGAGAGGAAGAACGGGGAGATGCTAATGTAAACAAGCATCTTTACATTCTGCCTAGTGACAGTGTCACTGATCTCTGCTCCCTGTGATTAGGAGCAGAGATCAGTGATGTGTCACACGTAGCCACGCCCCCCCCACAGTTAGAAACACTCCCCAGGACACACTTATTCCCTACACTGCCCCCCAGTGGTTAACCCCTTCACTGCCAGTGTCATTTACACAGGAATCAGTGCATTTGTTTAGCAGTGATTGCTGTATAAATGACAAAATGTGTCAAAAATGCCTGTGTCCACCATAATGTCGCAGTCACGATAAAAATCGCTGATCGCTGCCATTACTAGTAAAAAAAAAATGTATAAAAATGCCATAAAACTATCCCCTATTTTGTTAACGATATAACTTTTCCGCAAACCAATCTATAATCGCTAATTGCAATATTTTTGGTAAAAAAAAAAAAATGTAGAATACGTATCGGCCTAAACTGAGGGAAAACAAATGTGTATATATATTTTTTGGGGGATATTTATTATAGCAAAAATTTTTTTTTTTCACAATTTTTTAAATTGTCGCTTTTTTTTTGTTTATAGAGCAAAAAATAAAAAACGCTGGGGTGATCCAATACCACAAAAAGAAAGCTCTATTTGTGGGGAAAAAAAGGATGTCAATTTTGTTTGGGAGCCACGTCGCACGACACGCGCAATTGTCAGTTAAAGCAATGCTGTGCCGAATCGCAAAAAGTGCTCTGGTCAGCAAGGGGGTAAATTCTTCCGGGGCTGAAGTGGTTAATGCAGGTTTCATATCCCATAGGATCAGGGCTTTAGGCAGCAATTCAAAGGCAGAAACTTCTAGTAAGACAATATGGCACATTTATGTGACTGCTTGAATGTAAAGGGGGGGAAAAAGGTACATGAGGTACCATACTGGAATTTCGTTGCATTCAGTGACCTTTTTTAGAAGATGGCTGCATTCTGATGTGACACTGTTAAAGTGATTGTAAACCCTTACATATACCCAGTGAAGTTGGCCTGAAGTGATACAGAGAGCAAAACCAATCCTGCATAAGTTGGACCTGCTTATCTGCAGTCTTCTCACCTCTACATGTGTTCAAAGTGCTGAATTGTGAAGCTTGTCTGTGTTCAGAAAAAAAGGGTTTGGGGAGCTAAAGTTACACTCTGCAGAGCTCAGCGAGGAGAGCTCTGAGAGCTGATTAGAGGAAGTGGACACACCCCCTTTACACAGCACACAGGAACAGAGCTAAGACTGTCAATCTGCTGGGGGCTCCTCCCCTGTCACCTTTTTATCTCTTGGTGTCAGGAAAACGTGTCAGAAGTGATTCATGCTGAGAGCAGAGGAATGAGGCAGCAGACAGAAATTACACTTGGTGCTCTGGATTGAGACAAGTACACACTGTAGAGGGATATGCTTTTTTTTTTTTTCACGGTTCATGTCTGAGGGTTACAACCACTTTAACTTTAAAAAGTTTCCACACTTTGTTAAACTCCTTAACACTTATATATAAAAGTGTGGAAACCTTTTGAGGACCCCTCGTAGATCCTGCAATGTACTGTAAGTGGGTGTTGGGTATAACCTTCATAAACCCCTCCTCCTTTTATTTATTTTTTTACTTTTAATGATAGCAGGTGGCAGTGTGACACAACATAGGAGGGCATACACTAGACTGAACATTGGCCTTATAATATTGTGCCTACAGTTGACCATAGACCTTGGGTAATTAATGAATGCTTGAATAAAGATTCAACCTCTTTCCTCCTATAGTATGAAAACATGTTCTTACAGCTTTGTTCACCCCTTGGCCTTCTGAGAATGTTTTTTGGAACATGCACTGCCCAGTTATCAATCCTTCTGAAATGACAAGTATAGGAAGATGGGCATTTTATTCACATCTTAAAGGGAAAGCTAAAACAGCAATAGGTAGAGCCCTAGCTGTCAAAACATTTTATTTTGGTCACAGGTTTGTTTAACCACGTACTGACCGCTCACTGTATATATACGTTCTGACTTTGATGAGGGATATCTCGGTAACGGCAGCAGCTGCTGCCACAACCGAGGTATCCCTCTTTACAGTGAGCGGTTCGGTTTCCGATAATGGTGGTCTCTGCGGCGGGTTCTCCGCGAGATCACCGTTTATCGGTGGCGGGAGAGGTGCCCCCCCCTCCCGCCGCTCTCCCGCACCTTCCGCCGCTTACCGGAGCCGTCGGCAGCGGCGGAGGCTATCGGGTCCTTTCAGTGCCTGGGTATAGAGACGAGTGAGGCTAAGATGGCCGCCACCCGTCTCTATACCATAGCAGGGCGGGAGAGACGTCAAAACGTCACTTTCGCCCATACGTCTTAAAGGCACAATTTCCAAATGTCATTTTTTTTAAATGCATTTTTTTGCATTTAAGTCCAAATATGAGATCTGAGGACTTTTTGACCCCAGATCTCAAATTTAAGAGGACCTGTCATGCTTTTTTCTATTACAAGGGATGTTTACATTCCTTGTATAGGAATAAAAGTGATCCATTTTTTTTTAATTTTTTTAAAACAGTGTAAATAATAATAAAAATTCAAGTAAAAAATAAATAAAAAAAACTAATTATTTTTTTTAAAAACACCCCGTCCCGACGAGCTGCCGCGCAGACAGTCGCGAACACCGTGAGTAGCGCCCGGGCAATTCTAATATGAAAACGGTAGGTGTTCAAACCACATCATGTGATGTATCATGCCGTTGTGATCGGCCAGGTGAAAAAGAGAAGGAAGGGGGGAAATTTTCGGCGAAATTTCTGAAAATCCTAAAACTCCAGTTGAAAGCACCTTAGTTTTTTTGTTTCTTTTTTTTTCCCTTTAACCCCTTGGTTCCGGGGGGAAAATCAAGCTGTTTGTTAAAAAACCAAAAAAAACGGGAGAAATTTTTTTGCAAGTATTCTTTTTTGTTTTTCCCGTTTTTTAATTTAAAAATTTTCAAAACCTCCAAGGATTTCAAGCCCAAAAAAGGGCCCAGAAGGAATATTTCTTTTAAAATTGTTTTAAAAACCATTTTTTCAAAAAAAGAAAAAAAACCTGTTTAAAAACCTTGAGTAAAAAGTCAAAAAAGCCTACAAAAAACAGAAAAAGGGGAAAAAATCCCCCAGTTTTTCCAACAAATAAGGGAAACTTATTGTTTGATTTTAAACACACAATTTTTTTAACCACTATTTTTTAAAGAATGGTAACAACTAAACCTTTTTGTCTATTTTAAAAAATTCCGCTTGAACTGTCTTAAACTTTTAATTTTGTTAAAGAAAAAGCAGTTGCAAACCCAAATAAACGGGGCCAAATCTAGGGGGATTTAAAGTAAGTTGTTGTTCTTTTGGTTCCCAATTAAAGAAAAAACAAAAGGTTTTTGGAGTTATTTTTTGGCCCTCACACAAATCTTTTTTTAAAAACCAACATTGCAAAAAAGCTTTTTGGCCCCAAAATCGCCGTTTTTGTACGCCCCCATCCCATTTTTTTCCAGATTAATTGGACTTTTGGGCTGGGGAAAGGACCAACTTTCCCAAAAAAGCCTTTGGCCCCAAAGTCCAATTTTTTTGTACAGAAAAAATAATTTTTTCCTTATACAAACCCCCGCAGCACAGAAAAAATGCAAAAGTTTTCGAAACAATTTTGAATGACCCCAAATGGCCGGTTTGAACTCCTTTTTTGAAGTGCCGGCGTAGTTTAAACGTACATTTTATGTTGGGTTAAAAGTCCACTTGGGTTTTTGCCAATATAAAGGGGGGCCAACGCCTTTGGACAAAAAATAAAACGGAATGGGCCAAAAGGTATGGGGTGTATGGGGCTTTGATATGCTTTGGGATCACCTTCCCCGGCCAATAAATTTACAAAATACAAATTTGAAAATTTCACAAAAAAAAAATCCCCCATTTTTTATCAGACCAATCGTTTGCTTTTTTTGGGGAAGGGTTCTGGTTTTTTTATTCTGCCCAGTTTCTTGCAGAACCTTAGGGGGTTTTGGACCGGGGCTCATAAAAAGGGTATAAACAGCTTTAAAGTGGGGACTGCATTTTAAAGGAATAACGGGTTTTTAAAAAGGTTCAATTTTTCATTTTTGGGGATTTGAAAACCCTTTTTACTTTTTGGGAACATTTACAAATTTAGAAGTAAAAAAAGTTTAAAGGGGCCCTTTTACTTATTTTTTCCTGCCCTTTTTAAGCTTCAGGCCTTTAATAAAAGCCCCTTTTTTTCTTTTTTCATAGCCCGGGCGCCGTGAGTTGGGTCGCAGGTCCTGCGGACTTGATTGCAGCGGGGATACCCACGATTGTCTCACGGAGAGGAAGAACGGGGAGATGCTAATGTAAACAAGCATCTCCTCATTCTGCCTAGTGACAGTGTCACTGATCTCTGCTCCCTGTGATTAGGAGCAGAGATCAGTGATGTGTCACACGTAGCCACGCCCCCCCCACAGTTAGAAACACTCCCCAGGACACACTTATTCCCTACACTGCCCCCCAGTGGTTAACCCCTTCACTGCCAGTGTCATTTACACAGGAATCAGTGCTTTTGTTTAGCAGTGATTGCTGTATAAATGACAAAATGTGTCAAAAATGCCTGTGTCCACCATAATGTCGCAGTCACGATAAAAAACGCTGATCGCTGCCATTACTAGTAAAAAAAAAATGTATAAAAATGCCATAAAACTATCCCCAATTTTGTAAACGATATAACTTTTCCGCAAACCAATCTATAATCGCTTATTGCAATATTTTTGGTAAAAAAAAAAAAAAATGTAGAATACGTATCGGCCTAAACTGAGGGGAAAAAAATGTGTATATATATTTTTGGGGGATATTTATTATAGCAAAATTTTTTTTTCACAATTTTTTTAAATTGTCGCTTTTTTTTTGTTTATAGAGCAAAAAATAAAAAACCGCAGGGGTGATCAAATACCACAAAAAGAAAGCTCTATTGTGGGGAAAAAAAGGATGTCAATTTTGTTTGGGAGCCACGTCGCACGATCACGCAATTGTCAGTTAAAGCAACGCTGTGCCGAATCGCAAAAAGTGCTCTGGTCAGCAAGGGGGTAAATTTTTCCGGGGCTGAAGTGGTTAATGCAGGTTTCATATCCCATAGGATCAGGGCTTTAGGCAGCAATTCAAAGGCAGAAACTTCTAGTAAGACAATGTGGCACATTTATGTGACTGCTTGAATGTAAAGGGGGGAAAAAAGGTACATGAGGTACCATACTGGAATTCCGTTGCATTCAGTGACCTTTTTTAGAAGATGGCTGTATTCTGATGTGACACTGTTAAAGTGATTGTAAACCCTTACATATACCCAGTGAAGTTGGCCTGAAGTGATACAGAGAGCAAACCAATCCTGCATAAGTTGTACCTGCTTATCTGCAGTCTTCTCATCTCTACATGTGTTCAAAGTGCTGAATTGTGAAGCTTGTCTGTGTTCAGAAAAAACGGCGTTTGGGAGCTAAAGTTACACTCTGCAGAGCTCAGCGAGGAGAGCTCTGAGAGCTGATTAGAGGAAGTGGACACACCCCCTTTACACAGCACACAGGAACAGAGCTAAGACTGTCAATCTGCTGGGGGCTCCTCCCCTGTCACCTTTTTATCTCTTGGTGTCAGGAAAACGTGTCAGAAGTGATTCATGCTGAGAGCAGAGGAATGAGGCAGCAGACAGAAATGACACTTGGTGCTCTGGATTGAGACATGTACACACTGTAGAGGGATATGCTTTTTTTTTTTTTTCACGGTTCATGTCTGAGGTTTACAACCACTTTAACTTTAAAAGGTTTCCACACTTTGTTTAACTCCTTAACACTTAATATATTTTTAAAAAAAGTGTGGAAACTTTTTGAGGACCCCTCGTAGATCCTGCAATGTACTGTAAGTGGGTGTTGGGTATAACCTTCATAAACCCCTCCTCCTTTTACTTTAATGATAGCAGGTGGCAGTGTGAGACGACATAGGAGGGCATACACTAGACTGAACATTGGCCTTATAATATTGTGCCTACAGTTGACCATAGACCTTGGGTAATTAATGAATGCTTGAATAAAGATTCAACCTCTTTCCTCCTATAGTATGAAAACATGTTCTTACAGCTTTGTTCACCCCTTGGCCTTCTGAGAATGTTTTTTGGAACATGCACTGCCCAGTTATCAATCCTTCTGAAATGACAAGTATAGGAAGATGGGCATTTTATTCACATCTTAAAGGGAAAGCTAAAACAGCAATAGGTAGAGCCCTAGCTGTCAAAACATTTTATTTTGGTCACAGGTTTGTTTAACCACGTACTGACCGCTCACTGTATATATACGTTCTGACTTTGAAGAGGGATATCTCGGTAACGGCAGCAGCTGCTGCCACAACCGAGGTATCCCTCTTTACAGTGAGCGGTTCGGTTTCCGATAATGGTGGTCTCTGCGGCGGGTTCTCCGCGAGATCACCGTTTATCGGTGGCGGGAGAGGTGCCCCCCCCTCCCGCCGCTCTCCCGCACCTTCCGCCGCTTACCGGAGCCGTCGGCAGCGGCGGAGGCTATCGGGTCCTTTCAGTGCCTGGGTATAGAGACGAGTGAGGCTAAGATGGCTGCCACCCGTCTCTATACCATAGCAGGGCGGAAGCGACGTCAAAACTTCACTTTCGCCCATACGTCTTAAAGGCACAATTTCCAAATGTCATTTTTTTAAATGCATTTTTTTGCATTTAAGTCCAAATATGAGATCTGAGGACTTTTTGACCCCAGATCTCATATTTAAGAGGACCTGTCATGCTTTTTTCTATTACAAGGGATGTTTACATTCCTTGTAATAGGAATAAAAGTGATCCATTTTTTTTTTTTTTTTTAAAACAGTGTAAAAAATAATAAATTCAAGTAAAATAAATAAGAAAAACTAATTATTTTTTTTAAAAACACCCCGTCCCGACGAGCTGCCGCGCAGAAGCGAACACATACGTGAGTAGCGCCCGCATATGAAAACGGTAGTCAAACCACACATGTGATGTATCGCCGTGATCGGTAGAGCGAGAGCAATAATTCTAGTCATAGACCTCCTCTGTAACTCAAAAAATGCAACCTGTAGAATTTTTTAAATGACGCTTATGGAGATTTTTGAGGGTAAAAGTTTTTGATGCCATTCCACGAGCTGCCGCAATTTTAAAACAGGACATGTTGGGTATCAATTTACTTGGCATAACATTATCTTTCACAATACAAAAAAAAATTGGGCGAATTTTACTGTTGTCTTATTTTTTTATTCAAAAAAGTGATTTTTTTCCAAAAAGTGTGCTTGTAAGACCGCTGCGCAAATACGGTGTGAAAAAAAGTATTGCAATGACCGCCATTTTATTCTCTAGGGTGTTAGAAAAAAAAACAATATATAATGTTTGGGGGTTCCAAGTCATTTTCTAGCAAAAAAAACTTTTAAACATGTAAACACCTAAAATCCAAAACGAGGCTGGTCTGGAAGTGGTTAAAGCTGTCTCTATAATATAGAGAAGCATTCTGATGGTAGGAATGTTCAGCAGAGAAATAAGAGGAGGATCTTTCATGTACTGTGACATGCTCTCTAAAAAAAATAGCGCTCCAAAGCCCTCCCAAAGATGCTGCTTGAAGTACTTTTTCTACCGTCCTGCAAGCGCATCGCCCGAGTGTGAAAGCATGCATTGAAGTGAATGGGAGGCAGTTTTCAGGCGCCATTTCTAGTACTAAAATGCCTGAAAACTGCTTCAGTGTGAAAGCAGCCTTAGTTGTATTTAAAGTTTACTATCCCTTTAAACTGTGTTGCTTGCAGTTAGGGGTAAACACTCTAAGCGGCATAGTTAACATACCAACCAAAAAAACGGGGCTCAGATGTGGATGCATTATTCATGCTTTGCATTGTGTTTAAAACACAATCACAATGTCTCCAGGAGATTGAGAGATCTGAATTTGTTAAAGGAAGTATTTCTTAACTCTGTCTGCATTCCTAAAAGCCGTGTCATTGTGAAAAAATGTCAGTAAAAGCCTACAAAACAGAAAAAGGAAATCTTCCCAGCTTTCCAACATAATCAAGGTGACAGAGCATGCTAGTTGCTAGTTGTCATTTTAACACGACTAGATTTTTTTAATCACGTATTATTTAAAGAATGGTAACAATCTAAACCTTTTTGTCTAATAAAAAATTCCTTGCTTTAGAACTGATCTTAAACTATTGTAATTTTGCTTACGAATAAATGCAGGCTTGTCAAACTCAAATAAGAACAGGCCAAATCTAGTGGGATAAAGTAAGAGTCTGCATAGTTCTGTTGAGCTCTGCTCCTAATTTAAAGAAAATCTATATGGTTTTGGAGATACGTTTATAGGCCCGTACACACGATCTGACTTTTTGACAACCAACATGCAAATTAGCTGTTTTGGACCAACATCCGACCGTGTGTACGCTCCATCGGACCAACTTTTTCCAGATTTAATCGGACTTTTGTTGGCTGTGCGAACGGACCAACTTTCTGCCAACAAAAGTCCAATGGACCAAAGTCCGAACGTGTGTACAGAAAACCATCAGACTTTTGTCCATAGTACAAACACGCATGCACAGAACCAATGCAAAAGATCAGACAACAATTTAGAAGTTGACCAAAGGTGGCGCTGGAGTATTCGAACGTCCTTTTTTGAAGTGTCGTCAGTACGTTTAAACGTCACTATGTTCATGTTGGTTGTCTCAAAAGTCCGACCGTGTGTATGCAATATAAACTTGAGGGCCAACGCCCTTTGGACAAAAATCCACGGGAATGTTGGTCCACGGTCCGATCGTGTGTATGAGGCTTTAGATATGCTTTTGGGCATCACCTTCCTCCAGACCACGATCAGATATACAAACATGGACAAATATGTTGGTACCCTTTCACAAAAAAAGATCCCACCATTTTGGTGGGATCAGACCAATCAGTTCTGCTCTTTCCTTGGCAGGGTGACTGGTCTTTTATCTGCCCAGTTTTCTTGCAGACAGCCTGTAGTGGGTGGACCTGCTCACTGCAAAGGGTATAAACAGCCTAGTGATGAGGTCACTGCTACTTTTACAAGGTAATAACTGGGTTTTAAAAGGCATTTGGTGTACATTATTGGATTTGTATCCTTTGTAGCTATTTCAGGAATCTATTTACAAATTAAAAGATTAAAAAATAGATTTAAAGGGTAGTTCACCTTTACTTACTTTCTCCATCGCCCTGTCTATATGCATTACAGCGTCCTTAATAAATGATGTCCTCCGTTTTTGCTTACTTTTTCATATGTCCGTATTATTGCCCTCCCCTGTTTGTCCTGCAGATGGCAGGACATACACTTCATTGGATGCACGGCCCAGGAAGTTCTTGAATGAGCACTCCCAGGTTTGTTTGACTTCTCTTTTTCACTCTTGGAGAATGCTGAGCTGTGAGAGAGTGCAAACTGTACATGTATGTGTGGGGAATTAAGCTAGGAGTGCTCATTCTTGAGTTTCCTGGGCCATGCATCCAAAGGTGGGTACCTCCTGCCATCTAAAGGACAAATATGTGAGCATCTGAACAAGTAAGCATTTATCTGCAAAATGGAGGACAGCATTTTAGTGTATTGGGGCACTGTAATGCGCAGGGACATTTTTAGGAAAATGAAAGGTGATATAACTTTGGGTTTAAGTTGGATTCACACTTCTACCTTGCAGTGCAATTTGCATTATGGCAGCTTATTGATTACATATCGGTTGCTAATGCAACACAATGAATCAAAAAAGCACATGACACATTTTTAATAATGCAGCACACAATCTGCTGTATGTGCATTGTGTGCTGTGGTGTATTGCTCTCCAGTGCACAGTGCATTGGAGTGCCATTCAGAACAAATAGCACTGCAAATAGAACAGGTATGTTGCTGTCTGTTGTGCAACTTGCAAGTCTAAATGGGTGCTTAAAGTACTACCAATGAAACCTGTAGATCTCCTGCATACTAAAATGCTTGTAAGTCTTGGAACCTGAATAGATTTGGACAGCAGTGGGGTTTACTATGCCAGTGGTTCCTCTACCCCATGGCCCACTAACAAGGCATGTTTTCTCCAGTAACTGTGAAGGGCATAACTCTATTACATCACCTGCAAATCATCCATGAGAACTGATAATTGTCCTGTAAGTCTTGGGTTCATAATCAATAATAGTGGGTTACAAAAGACCCCAGAAGCTAATTTTAGGACAACACCACTCTTGATAAAGGTAAACGAAAGTTATTAAGACAAAGGCCCTTTTATTTCTCAGTGGATAGATATGTTTACGTTGCACCAGAGTTCACAGCTTATAGGACATTCTAGTGTTGAAAAGTCTTTTAATTATCTTTTAAAGCATAGGTTCACCTTTGGGAACATGTTGCATGTTCCCGCTCCTGCAGCTCTTCCAGTGACCAGCCATTGTTGCATCCAATGGACACACATGCTTGTACTCCGCCATGCGCAGACAAGAGCGTCACCATCAGACACTTTCACTTTCAGATCAGCTTTCATAGTTCTCTATCAGTACTTGACATGCTTGTCCTTTTTTATAACATTTTTGTTTTGTAGCTGAGTGAAAGATGTTCTGTTATCGGTCATATTTTAGCTAAAAGCTTCCCCTGTCTGGCTAATTCAATATAATATCAGCAAACCAGACTTCCTGTCACATGCGATTTCTGGCAATAGAAATTAATATATTGTTGTACATTTACAGCTTTATCTCAAATAGTTCCTGCTAAGTTCAGCTAACTAGGCTAGTCCGTTTTATGTCGCTGTGACAAGCATGGGAGAACTTTTCTCTACTGTTGACACCTGAAGTATCCGAGCACTGTTAACCACTTCACCTCCGGAAGGTTTTACCCTCTTCTGACACTGACTGAGAGAGACGCTGACTGACACGGACATCGCTAGTTACACTAATGCAGTGATAATACTGTACTAATGAAACTGTCTGAGAAGAGGTTAACTGTGTGCCTAGCAAGTGTAATATGTGCTGCTTTTACTCACAGATCTGGCTGATTTTTCTCCCTGCTTTTCAGGGAGAAGAAACAGCTAGATTGATGTTCAGAGTACACAGAGGTCTTTGTGTTTTGTAAACACAGAACTCTACACAGCTGATCAGCAAGTTTCAGCCAAAATCATTGGCTGAAACCTGCTGACAAACTTGTGCTGTGTTTTAATCACAGTATGGGTATATTACCACGCTGCCCTCTTGCAGTAAATCTACCGGAGAGAGAGAGGTGTAATACAATATCTATATATTATAAAAAATCTCACAAAAGTGAGTACACCCTCACATTTTTGTAAATATTGTATTATATCTTTTCATGTAATGACACTTTGCTACAATGTAAAGTAGTGAGTGTACAGCTTGTATAACAGTGTAAATTTGCTGTCCCCTCAAAATAACTCAACACACTGCCATTAATGTCTAAACCGCTGGCAGCAAAGAAATGTCCAAATTGGGCCCAAAGTGTCAATATTTTGTGTGGCCACCATTATTTTCCAGCATTGCCTTAACCCTTGTGGGCATGGAGTTCACCAGAGCTTCACAGGTTGCCACTGAAGTCCTCTTCCATGACGACATCACGGAGCTGGTGGATGTTGGAGACCTTGCTCTTCTCCATCTTCCATTTGAGGATGCCCCACAGATGCTCAATAGGGTTTAGGTCTGGAGACCTGCTTGGCCAGTCCATCGTCTTTACCCTCAGCTTCTTTAGCAAGGCAGTGGTCGTCTTGGAGGTGTGTTCAGGGTCGTTATAATGTTGGAATACTGCCCTGCAGCCCAGGCTCCAAACAGAGGGGATCATGCTCTGCTTCAGTATGTCACAGCACTCAGGCAGCCCCAGACCATGACACTCCCACCACCATGCTTGACTGTAGGCAAAACACACTTGTCTTTGTACTCCTCATCTGTTTGCTGCCACACACACTTGACACCATCTGAACCAAATAGGTTTATCTTGGTCTCATCAGACCACAGGACATGGTTCCAGTAATCCATGTCCTTAGTCTGCTTGTCTTCAGCAAACTGTTTGCAGGCTTCCTTGTGCATGATCTTTAGGAGAGTCTTCCTTCTGGGATGACAGCCATGCAGACCAATTTGATGCAGTGTGCGGTGTATGGTCTGAGCACTGACAGGCTGACCCCCCTCCCCACCCCTTCAACCTCTACAGCAATGCTGGCAGCACTCCTGCGTCTATTTCCCAAAGACAACCTCTGGATATGACGCTGATCACGTGCACGCAACTTCTTTGGTCGACCATGGTGAGGCCTGTTCTGAGTGGAACCTGTCCAGTTAAACCACTGTATGGTCTTGGCCACTGTGCTGCAGTTCCGTTTTAAGGTCTCGACAATCTTCTTATAGCCTAGGCCATCTTTATGTAGAGCAACAATTCTTTTGTTTCAGTTCCTCAGAGAGTTCTTTGCCATGAGGTGCCATGTTGAACTTCCAGTGACCAATATGAGCGAGTGAGAGCGATAACACCAAATTTAACACACCTGCTCCCCATTCACACCTGAGACCTTGTAACACTAAGGAGTCACATGACACCGGGGAGGGAAAATGGCGAATTGGGCCCAATTTGGACATTTTCACTTAGACCACTTTCACACTGAGGTGCTTTTCAGGCGCTTTCACACTAAAAACAGCACCTCAAAAGCTCACGAAAACGTATTTCCATTAAAATCAATGAACGCTTTCACACTGGGGCAGTTTGCTGGCAGGGCTGTGAAAAACTCCCCTCCCCATTGAAATGAATGGAAAGCTCTTCAAAAGCGCCTGAAAAGCTCTTCAAAAGCGCTCAGTGTTTTTACTGGCAGTTTAGCAGCGCTTCAGTGTGAAAGTGGCCTAAGGGATGTACTCACTTATGTTGCCAGCAGTTTAGACATTAATGGCTGTGTGTTGCGTTATTTTTAGGGGACAGCAATTTAACACTGTTATACAAGCTGTACACTCACTACTTTACATTGTAGCAAAGTGTCATTTCTTCAGTGTTGTCACAAAAGATATAACAAAATATTTACAAGGGTTGTACTCACATTTGTGAATGAGTGTGTGTGTGTGTGTGTATATGTATATATAAAAAATAATATATACACAGTAGGTGACCATAATTCACACTTCATCTTCTCTGATTATGCAAACTTAATGGGCTCTAGCTAACATGACTGTGCACCAGTACACAAAGCAAGGTCCATAAAGACCTGGATGAGGGAGTTTGGGGTGGAGGAACTTGACTGGCCTGCACAGAGTCCTAACCTTAACCCGATTAGAACACCTTTGGGATGAATTGGAGCAGAGACTGTAAGCCAGGCCTTCTCTTCTAACATCAGTGTCTGACCTCACAAATGCGCTTCTGGAAGAATATTTCCCATAGACACTCCTAAACCTTGTGGACCGCCTTCCCAGAAGAGTTGAAGTTGTTCTAGCTGCAAAGAAGGGGCCAACTCAATATTGAACCCTAGGGACTAAGACTAGGATGCCATTAAAGTTTATGTGCGTGTAAAAGCAGGCATCCCAATACTTTTGCCAATATAGTGTAGCGCTTATTGTCAGTTTGATAAATGAGACCCTCTAATATCTGTGCTTGAATTGAAGGGTCTAGATAATTAAAAAAAAAAAAAAAACCTTTCTTAGCATAGGACAAAGCTGTAAGATCTGAGTCCAGCTAATATAGCAAAATCTAACAGATCCACCTAATTTGCACCTACTTTGAATGTCTGTCTAGATAAAACAACTGATTTGGTGACCAGAATACCAGCCATTGTGGTAATAGTACAGTGCAATACTATACATCAACTCTGTGAGTGGATATCCAGCAGCTGGGATTTTGACTTTGCCCCAATCATAGGCCACTGAGCATATACTGTATATCCCATATTTCACTCATATTCAAAAATAACTGAAATGGATAAAATCTTGATTAACCAGACAAAATTCGAGCCATGTGGGACTCCCTTCCACCCATCTTCCTTCAGGCTGGGCTCACACTATGTGTGGCATGGGGCACAGCAGGTGGTCCGGTGCATCCCCGTTCACCGTTTCAGGTCCGAATTCGATCCAAATTTTTGCCTGAATTTGGACCTGAAATTGAGCCAAAGACGCACAAGACCCTTCGGCTGTGCGCTCCGTAGCCGCCCCAGAGTTGTGTGTAAACAGGCTCCATTGAGAGCGGGTCACACTCTCTCCTGTCATGCGAATTAGATGCAGAGAAACCCACATCCAATTTGCATAAGTGTGAGCCCAGCCTTAAGGCCCATACACACAATACGAAAATCGAAAGTAACATCTTGTTAGATGATCTGATATGGTTTGGTGCTTTTGACAGCCGATTCCGTTTTTTGTTGTCCGACAAAAGCTGCATGTACAGACTATATAAATTTTTTGTCGGATGTGAACTCAACGTCCGATTTTCATTTCATTAGTACGGTTTTCGTACGAAAAAAATAAACCGTAAGAGCAAGACTACGCAAGCTCAGAAACTAAAGAGTAGATGCAAAACTAGTCAACACATTACGTCACTTCTGAAGTTGTTGTATTCTGTCGTACCAGAATTTTCGTATGGTTAGTAACCCTTTTCACTTTCGACATGACACTAGCCATGCAACAAAAAACAGACGAACGGTCATCCGAAAATCTGATCGTGTGTACGAGGCTTTAGTCTGAAAAATCAAAAGAACTGGGCAGAAAATTGTCATCTGAGCAGCAGCTGCATCCAATCGCATGCAGTCACTGCAGCACAACTGACTCCCATGGGTGCCCTCTGTCAGAATACATTAGCCGACTATCTATCATGAATGAGGGAATCCTCTAGAGCAGGTGTCTCAAACTAGTGGCCCTCCAGCTGTTGCAAAACTACAAGTCCCATGAGGCATTGCAACTCTGACAGTTACAAGCATGACTCCCTCAGGCAGAGGCATGATGGGACTTGTAGTTTTGCAACAGCTGGAGGGCCGCTAGTTTGAGACCCCTGCTCTAGAGCAGTGATGGCGAACCTTGGCACCCCAGATGTTTTGGAACTACATTTGCCATGATGCTCAGTTACATTGGAGAGTGCATGAGCATCATGGGAAATGTAGTTCTAAAACATCTGGAGTGCCAAGGTTCGCCATCACTGCTCTAGAGCAAGGATCTCCGAACTATGGCCCCCCAGCTGTTGCGGAACTACACATCCCATGGGGCATTGTAAAACTGACAATCACAGACATGACTAGGCATGATGGAAATTGTAGTTCCTAAATAACTGGGGGGGGGCATAGTTTGGAGACCCCTGTGCTAGAGCAGTGGTTCTCAACCTTTTTTGAGTCACACATCCCTTTAAGAATCTGAAACGCCCTCCCCAGAAATATTCACATTAACACATCTTTGAATGCAATGAATATACGGTATGTACTTTGTTTTATTGAAATTGGATTGCATCATTACGTATATGACATACACAAAGTTTTAATTCTGCTCCAATGTACTAATACTTTTGCTACTACTAGAAAATGAGATTAATGCTATGAAGTGGCACAAGCTGGCAGTTGTGCTGAGAATGATGATACAAATTTAAATGGTAAATATGACCCAACAACGAGTCAAGAGACACTTCGCTATAAGCAGTGGCAGGGTGGGTTTTCTTTCATTTCTTTCGATGGGAAACCATTGATTGGGACGAGGGTAGGAGCTGTATAGTGAATGCAAATGTTATTTATCTGACCCTTACAGACCCCCTGAAACCCATCCATCGACCACTTAGGGGTCCATGGCTCCCAGGTTAAAGACTCCTGCTTTAGTGTATGGCCAACTTAAACCCTTAGAGAACCATTTGTTTCTGAGTGGTTGTACTGATATATCGGCTCTCACCACCAGGTGACCATCCCAGTATTACCATGAAGGGGTGTGATGGCATTGTCTCTGTATTAACTGCATATCGGAATTTAAAGCAAGGATGGGATTTCCCCTTTAAATGGAAGTGCCCAGTAAGGTTTTGTATAACTTGTTTTAGATTTTCATTAAAGTTTTAATTTATTATGAATTGACTCTAATTTATTTTATTCTTCAGCTGGTGTAAGAAATACTTCATAAATATCCACATGATCTTTAGTAAAGCAATAATCACATACTTTGAATGTCAAGTTTTCATTTTGCCTTAATTACACTTGTTTATTTTTATGTACTTTGTTTTGTTCATAATTGTAATTGTTATGTACTCAGTGAATTAGTTTATAATTTTCCCTAATGAAGACTTACTAATGCAGGGTTTCTCAAGAGACTTTTTTATTTTTTTTTCATAACGTCTTTGCCTGTTAAATTTATAACACATTGATTTAAATGTGTGAGCTTTTGTCTTCCTAAAGTCTGTTTTACTGGATACAGTAACTGTTGGAACTACTGAGTTAGGATGTTGTCATCTCATTTTTAAATTTTATGTTTAATGTGCTAAATTAATGGATTGTTTGAGTTGTGAAATGCTAGCAAGCTTTTCACTGTATATGTAGTTAATATTTAAAAATTAGATCTATGCAATAAAAAAGGAATGTGATGCTTTAAAACCTGGGTCACTATTTATTTCACACAGTGCAAACATTTATCCATGTGAATAAAATGCTGAAATTGCTGGTCATACACTGATTGCAATTTGTCTGGTCCGGGAAGGGACCCTCTGAATTTTGATCAGTGTGTGGTCTCCTCCACTCGACAGAAGTTGACTGTTTAACCACTTGCCTACTGGGCACTTTCACCTTCACCAATTTTAAGCTTTCAGCGCTGGCACACTTTGAATGACAATTGCCTGGTCATGCAACATTGTAATCATGTGAAATTTTTATAATTTTTTTCCACACAAATAGAGCTTTCTTTTGGTGGTATTTAATCAGTGCTGTTTTTTTATTTTATTTTTACAAAAAAATTTAAGAAAAAAAAGTTTTTCTTAGTTTGTCAGTAAATTTTGTAAATAAGTAACGTTTCTCTTTTACTGATGGGCACCGATAGGCTGCACTGATTAAGTGGCACTAATATGCCGCACTTATGGGCAGTGATATGTGGAACTGATGGGCAGCAATGATAGGCAGCACTGATAGCCAGCACTGACTGGCATCACTAATGGACACTGATTGCTGGCACTTGTGGGCACTGATTGCTGGCACTAGTGGCGCTGTACTGTAATCAGGGCACTGATGGTCAGTGGCCTGATTACATGTCTGGGTGTCCCCTGTGAGGGGATGCCGCTGTTCGGCTCTCCTCGCCCCACACACTCTGTCAGTGTGAGGCGATGAGAGACGATTACCGGCATTTCCGTGTTTACATGTGACCGGCTGTTATTGGACATGGTTAAAGAGCCACGGCTGCGGCTCTTTACAGAGATCAAGGTGGCGTTGTGTCCTAGCAACATGGCGAGGCTGTGATCGCCGCTCGCCAGATCGGCTGTTTTGGGACGACATCATTTCAGAACGAGAGCCACACTGCCCCTCTGTCATTTGACGGTGGGCGAGCAGCAATCAGTTAATTGACTTCCGTTGAAGGAGCATATTGGAAAATGTTACTACAATTAGCAGCTGCAGCCACTTACCAGTGTATTCAGATAGTGGCGGTTGTGGCTGTCAGAATACAATGCTCTGCAGAGGGCTTCCTCCATCTGTTTTTTTTTTTTGTGGTTTGGAGGGATCTGACTGAAGGAAAAAAAAGAAATGTACAGTACTGTGCAAATGCAAAATGGAAAGTAAATGAACAGAAATCCAAATCAAATTTGACCACCTTTTTGCCTTCAAAACAGCATAATTTCTTCTAGGTATACTTGCACACAGTTTTTGAAGGAACTCACCAGGTAGGTTGTTCCAAACATCTTGGAGAACAAACCACAGATCTTTTGTGGAAGTAGGCTGCCTCAAATCCTTATGTCTCTTCATGTAATCCCAGATGGACTCAATGATGTTAAGATCAGGGCTTTGTGGGGGCCAAACCATCACTACCAGGACTCTTTGTTCGTCTTTATTCTGAAGATAGTTCCTAACCAGTTGCTGATCCACTGCAAGTACATATACTGTGGTGGGGTGGCTCGTGCAGGCACCGCAACATACCTGTACATCAGGGATTTCTTATGGGTCCACACGGGCACCCCGGAAACCTGAGCTGTCATTTGCTGTAGCACAAGCTGATCAGCGGGTCCCGGCCAATGATTTATATCCAGGACCCAATGAGTGAATGACAGAAGAAAGCCCTGTGTTGGTAAACAACACAGGGATCTCTACAGAAAGCAGCAGTGTGCTGTTTTTTTTTCTCCCTGAAGTAAAAACTGTCACATTGATTAGAAAAAAACAGCACACAGTAAGCATTGTTGGGCACACATTTTGATTCATCATGCCACAGCACCTGTTGCCATTTTTCTGGTGCCAGCATGGCAGTATACTACCACATGTATGTTGCCATGAATTGGTGCCAGAAAAGGAAAATTACGGTAAGTATTTGATACAATTTTCCTGCACCCCAATTCCTATGTTTTCGTGCATAGTTGAGTCACCTAGCCTTGTTTCCACATCTTGGATCAAAAAGAAAATCATATAGAATGGTTTCTCTGAAAACCGCAACTCTATTTCTCAAGCCTACCATTTCTAAAAGTCACAACCTCACCTTCTAAAATGCTTGATGTAATGACCTTCTGCACCAATGGACTAAACATGACACTGCTTGAGCTGCAGATATGCAAAATGGCATATTTTGAATTTGTATCACTGGCATTGTAAATGCCTAACAGCAGGACCGCATTTGGGCCTGCAACACTCAATGATTTGATCATTTCATGCGTGCATAATCATGGCAAGGTCACCGGGAAAGCTGCATCAATCTCTTAAAAACCGCTGGCTTTGTTCTGTCACATATGTTCTGTTTCAGTTCCATAAACTAGTTCTTGAGAAATGTATTGCTATGACTTCTTGAGTTGTAGAGATTCTCTGTTGACTTTAATCTCCAGAAATTCTGGCCTGCACAGAGTCCTAACCTTAACCCGATTTAGAACACCTTTGGGATGAATTGGAGCAGAGACTGTAAGCCAGGCCTTCTCTTCTAACATCAGTGTCTGACCTCACAAATGCGCTTCTGGAAGAATATTTCCCATAGACACTCCTAAACCTTGTGGACCGCCTTCCCAGAAGAGTTGAAGTTGTTCTAGCTGCAAAGAAGGGGCCAACTCAATATTGAACCCTAGGGACTAAGACTAGGATGCCATTAAAGTTTATGTGCGTGTAAAAGCAGGCATCCCAATACTTTTGTCAATATAGTGTAGCGCTTATTGTCAGTTTGATAAATGAGACCCTCTAATATCTGTGCTTGAATTGAAGGGTCTAGATAATTAAAAAAAAAAAAAACCCTTTCTTAGCATAGGACAAAGCTGTAAGATCTGAGTCCAGCTAATATAGCAAAATCTAACAGATCCACCTAATTTGCACCTACTTTGAATGTCTGTCTAGATAAAACAACTGATTTGGTGACCAGAATACCAGCCATTGTGGTAATAGTACAGTGCAATACTATACATCAACTCTGTGAGTGGATATCCAGCAGCTGGGATTTTGACTTTGCCCCAATCATAGGCCACTGAGCATATACTGTATATCCCATATTTCACTCATATTCAAAAATAACTGAAATGGATAAAATCCTGATTAACCAGACAAAATTCGAGCCATGTGGGACTCCCTTCCACCCATCTTCCTTCAGGCTGGGCTCACACTATGTGTGGCATGGGGCACAGCAGGTGGTCCGGTGCATCCCCGTTCACCGTTTCAGGTCCGAATTCGATCCAAATTTTTGCCTGAATTTGGACCTGAAATTGAGCCAAAGATGCACAGGACCCTTCGGCTGTGTGCTCCGCAGCCGCCCCAGAGTTGTGTGTAAACAGGCTCCATTGAGAGCGGGTCACACTCTCTCCTGTCATGCGAATTAGATGCAGAGAAACCCACATCCAATTTGCATAAGTGTGAGCCCAGCCTTAAGGCCCATACACACAATACGAAAATCGAAAGTAACATCTTGTTAGATGATCTGATATGGTTTGGTGCTTTTGACAGCCGATTCCGTTTTTTGTTGTCCGACAAAAGCTGCATGTACAGACTATATAAATTTTTTGTCGGATGTGAACTCAACGTCCGATTTTCATTTCATTAGTACGGTTTTCGTACGAAAAAAATAAACCGTAAGAGCAAGACTACGCAAGCTCAGAAACTAAAGAGTAGATGCAAAACTAGTCAACACATTACGTCACTTCTGAAGTTGTTGTATTCTGTCGTACCAGAATTTTCGTATGGTTAGTAACCCTTTTCACTTTCGACATGACACTAGCCATGCAACAAAAAACAGACGAACGGTCATCCGAAAATCTGATCGTGTGTACGAGGCTTTAGTCTGAAAAATCAAAAGAACTGGGCAGAAAATTGTCATCTGAGCAGCAGCTGCATCCAATCGCATGCAGTCACTGCAGCACAACTGACTCCCATGGGTGCCCTCTGTCAGAATACATTAGCGGACTATCTATCATGAATGAGGGAATCCTCTAGAGCAGGTGTCTCAAACTAGTGGCCCTCCAGCTGTTGCAAAACTACAAGTCCCATGAGGCATTGCAACTCTGACAGTTACAAGCATGACTCCCTCAGGCAGAGGCATGATGGGACTTGTAGTTTTGCAACAGCGGGAGGGCCGCTAGTTTGAGACCCCTGCTCTAGAGCAGTGATGGCGAACCTTGGCACCCCAGATGTTTTGGAACTACATTTGCCATGATGCTCAGTTACATTGGAGAGTGCATGAGCATCATGGGAAATGTAGTTCTAAAACATCTGGAGTGCCAAGGTTCGCCATCACTGCTCTAGAGCAAGGATCTCCGAACTATGGCCCCCCAGCTGTTGCGGAACTACACATCCCATGGGGCATTGTAAAACTGACAATCACAGACATGACTAGGCATGATGGAAATTGTAGTTCCTAAATAACTGGGGGGGGGGCATAGTTTGGAGACCCCTGTGCTAGAGCAGTGGTTCTCAACCTTTTTTGAGTCACACATCCCTTTAAAAATCTGAAACGCCCTCCCCAGAAATATTCACATTAACACATCTTTGAATGCAATGAATATATGTACTTTGTTTTATTGAAATTGGATTGCATCATTACGTATATGACATACACAAAGTTTTAATTCTGCTCCAATGTACTAATACTTTTGCTACTACTAGAAAATGAGATTAATGCTATGAAGTGGCACAAGCTGGCAGTTGTGCTGAGAATGATACAAATTTAAATGGTAAATATGACCCAACAACGAGTCAAGAGACACTTCGCTATAAGCAGTGGCAGGGTGGGTTTTCTTTCATTTCTTTCGATGGGAAACCATTGATTGGGACGAGGGTAGGAGCTGTATAGTGAATGCAAATGTTATTTATCTGACCCTTACAGACCCCCTGAAACCCATCCATCGACCACTTAGGGGTCCATGGCTCCCAGGTTAAAGACTCCTGCTTTAGTGTATGGCCAACTTAAACCCTTATGCCGCGTACACACGTACGGACTTTTGCCGGCGGACCTAAGTCCAGCGAACAATCCGCTGGACTTTCCCGCTAGGTACGCCGGACTAAAAAGCGAACGGACTTGACCACACACGATCACGCAAAAAGTCCGGCGGTTCACGCGATGACGTACGCACGTACGACGGGACTAGAAAAAGGAAGCTCGAGATCCCAAACGACACCCTTTGGGCCCCGTCAGCTAATCTCGTGTATATCGCGTGTTAGTTGACGTTTGGTTAGAGACGATTCGCGCTTCTCAGACTTCTGCTTAATTCGTTCGCTTCTGCCGTTCAGTTTGTGCTTGTGAGGTTTGTATCTGGCTTTCAGTGCGTGTGGATCAGTTCCTACCTGTTCTCAGGCCGTTCTGGTCCGCTCGTTCCTGTTTTTCAGGTCGTTCTTCATAGGCCTTGCTGTTCTTCAGTGCGTTCTGTTAAGTTGTTTGTTTGATCAGCCGACCGTTTTGAAGCCATGGAGTGTGGACGTACTCGGGAACGAGTTCGTGCTGTGCAGGGGCTCGGTGTTGCGGTTAACACCTTGGCACGAGCCCGGTCCATGAACAGGGTGAGGAGGAGTTCATGGACCAAGAATTGGTTGCGCCAGCGTGACCAATTCTCGCATATGCCTTTGCTCCGTGAGATCCGTGAGAATAATCCTGATGATTTCAGGAATTATCTCCGGATGACGGACCCCCATTTTTCACCGTCTGTTGGCTTCGCTGTCCCCTTATATTAGCAGGCAGAATACCTGCATGCGGCAAGCCATCAGTGCGGAGCAGAGGCTAGTCGCCACGTTGCGTTACTTGGCGACGGGGAGAAGCTTGCAGGACCTCAAGTTCACGACAGGCATCTCCCCCCAGGCTCTGGGGCTCATTATTCCAGAGACCTGTTCTGCCATTATCCACGTCCTGCAGGAGGAATACATTAAGGTAAGTCTTCTCTTTTAAAATTACCTATGTCTTGTATGTTTGTTAATGTAGTGCATCAATGTCATCATTAGCTAATTACCATGATAGGACTATTCTATGAATGTAGCCTATTCCTTTTTTTTTTTGGATTTTGTTTTTTTGTCTAGTATTTTATGTTTGACTTATCGAAATAGTTTTAAGAATGTATTATTTAGTGGGTCACATGCATATTTGCTTGCACCAACCTCCCCAGCATGGAAGCTTGGCCCCCTAAACACCCCTAGCCTAGTCACTTTCTTTGGTTAAAAATGTATATTACCAGCTCCATTGTACAGCTTTACTCACCCCCCCTTTCACCCCCCTTGACCCTCATTTTTAAATTGATTGCATGTGTTTTTGGTCAGCTTGTAATTATCCCCACCCCCCCACACCCCCTGATAATTTATATCATGTGTTTTTGGTCAGCTTGTAATTATCCCCACCCCCCCCCCACCCCCTGATAATTAATATCATGTGTTTTTGGTCAGCTTGTAATTATCCCCACCCCCCCACACCCCCTGATAATTAATATCATGTGTTTTTGGTCAGCTTGTAATTATCCCCACCCCCCCACACCCCCTGATAATTAATATCATGTGTTTTTGGTCAGCTTGTAATTATCCCCACCCCCCCACACCCCCTGATAATTAATATCATGTGGTTTTGGTCAGCTTGTAATTATCCCCACCCCCCCCCACACCCCCTGATAATTAATATCATGTGTTTTTGGTCAGCTTGTAATTATCCCCACCCCCCCCACACCCCCTGATAATTAATATCATGTGGTTTTGGTCAGCTTGTAATTATCCCCACCCCCCCCACACCCCCTGATAATTAATATCATGTGTTTTTGGTCAGCTTGTAATTATCCCCACCCCCCCCACACCCCCTGATAATTAATATCATGTGTTTTTGGTCAGCTTGTAATTATCCCCACCCCCCCCACACCCCCTGATAATTAATATCATGTGGTTTTGGTCAGCTTGTAATTATCCCCACCCCCCCACACACACCTTTAATTAATTGCATGTGTATTGTGTGACCTTACCATTATTTACTCCCCACCCACATCCCCATTATTATCTTCTCTGGTCCATCAGAGGGGTCATCAATCAGAGATTTGTCCCTTTTATCCTTAATCTTTTGGCTTTATTTCAAGGATTTACAAAATAAATACATATGTTCTTCCAAATTGTTTTTTAATTTGTTGCATTTAGTTTGGTGTTTTGGCTGGTTTATAATTTCAATTGTATCTTTCTGTTTGACTTCACAGTGTCCCTCCACGCCACAGGAATGGCAGACTGTGGCTTCCCAGTTTGCTGCCCGTTGGGACTTTCCCAACTGCGGAGGGGCGATTGACGGCAAACACGTGCGAATTGTG
Organism: Lithobates sylvaticus; assembly: GCA_028564925.1. Classification (NCBI taxonomy): domain Eukaryota; kingdom Metazoa; phylum Chordata; class Amphibia; order Anura; family Ranidae; genus Lithobates; species Lithobates sylvaticus. Next base: position 121,768,149 of record CM053035.1, on the reverse strand, counting down.
CCCCCACCCCATTCGGGGTCATACTATTGGAATTATAAGGGGTTCCATAGTATCGTGTTGATGGCGGTGGTGTCGGCACACTATGAATTTCTGTATGTGGATGTGGGGAAAAACGGCCGGATGTCGGACGGAGGAGTCTTCAACCACACGGAGTTCGGTCATCGTCTCCAAACTGGTGGGCTGGAGCTGCCACCAGATGAAGATAATGTGGAGGGACTCCCGTTCGTCTTCATTGCCGACGAGGCGTTCGGTCTGGGTGACCATCTGATGAGGCCATTTCCCCAACGATCCCTCACCCCTGAGAGGAGGATTTTTAATTATCGGTTGGCCAGAGCAAGAAGGGTGGTGGAAAATGCCTTTGGTATTATGGCCAACCGTTTCAGATTGCTCCTTACATCGCTACATCTGGCAGAGTACAAACTCAATACTATTATTCTTGCATGCTGTGTCATGCACAATTATTTACGGAAACATTCAGGAACATACTCCTTACCAATTGGCCCTGAGGCCGGAGTGGAAGGCAACATGACAGGGCTGGATAATCGCCCTCTTGGTTCCGCAACACAATCAGCCCAGCAAGTGCGGGACCTTTATTTACAGTATTTTAATGGTAGGGGGGCCATTGAAATGGCAGCAGACCCTTAAACCATCTTTTTCATTTACAATGAATAAATACAGTTATTTATGTTTGAAATATTGGTCGTTTCGTATTGTTTGGCTTTTAATTTGGCCTGTTTTATATGTTGTCCTAGTGCACATCTTAATAGTGGCAAACTTGTTTAGCGTTTAGTAAATAAGCCCCTTTGTCAATGAACCACAACATGTTTTTGTCAAACTGGTAGTATTTAAAAGAAGAAGCCAAACATTTTTTAATTTGTGCAAACATTATTTTTTTTTTTTTTTTGCACAACCAAAAATTTTTTTTTTTTTTTTTTTTTTTTTTTTTTTTTGGTTGTTTTGGTATTTTTGGTTTTTTTTTTTTTTTTTTTTTATTTTGAACATGAATTTTTTTTTTTTTTTTTTTAGGTTATCTTTTTGACATTTTTTTGGTGTTTTTCTCACAACATATTGTTTTTTTTTTTTTGGGATTGATTTTTTAAAACAAACATAAAAACATGTTTAAAATTGTTTAAAAATTTTGGCTTAGCATTTGAAATTATTTACACAATGTAAAAGTCCAGAACTTACAAAGTTCAACAGGTAACCCATGAACAGAAGAAGCCAAATTTTGAATATGCACACTAATTTAACTGGAAAATGGGTAATGTCAACATGTGCTATGTTCCATCATGGGGAATCAATGGACGTGTTTTGTGTGTGAAACCCCTTCCCTCTCACCTACTAGCATTAGGGGTTGCAAACACAAAATGCGTCCATTGAGATCCCCTGATGGCACATAGCACATGTTGACATACCGTGTGCATATTTAAAATTTGGCCTCTAAAATTAGTTAAACAGCGCTTCAAAAGGGGAATGAAGGACATGATTGATGTTAAGAAATGTAAAAGGGGTCTTTAGATTCTCCCCAAAACATCAATCATGTCCTTCATTCCCTGCTGCATGGTGGCCATCTCCTTCTGCATGTTTTCCAGCTGCAGATTCCAGGCCATGATCTGCCCAATAAGCCTGTGGGCACTGTCAGTGGTAAATGGCTCCGCAGCTTGTCGTTCCACAAACAGATCAGCATCACCTAAAAGTTGGGTAGAGAAAACACAAGAAAAAAAAGTGTCAAAAACATGCAGACCTTAATTTATTAGCTCAATCTGTGTTCTGAGACACTCACTTGGTGGGGTGCAGATTTGATCGACTTCAACGACCTGTTCCGCCACATCCACGCGTGGGCTTGGGCTAACTGCCCAATTAGTCTGGTGAGGCCGGGAGGTCCTCGTAGGTTCGGACTGACGTCTGAGTCTTTTGCCCCCTATGGTAATGGAACACAAAAAGGTACACTTTTGAATCACACTGATATTTGAGTGCCAAAATAGGATTAGTAAACATTGTTTAAAAGTCTTGCCAATTATTAGCAGTTTGTTAGAAGATCCTACTTGAAGACAGAATTGAAATGTCTATCTAATGAAACTCCAATACTTAAAGCGCCCTTCAACCCTAAATTTGAACTTCCGCTCATTGGATCCCTGCACCCCTGTGGTGTCTTATTTTGAACGTTTTAGGGGGGATGGGTTGCAGATACCTGTGTAAGGCAGGTATTTGCACACACATCCGGCCCTAGACTCCCACAGAAGTATACGCCACATCCCGTCCCACCGTGCTGTCTGCTGGGACACACAGGGGTCCCCGAGCTTGCGCGGACCAGTCCTATTGCATTGCGCAACTGGCGCATGCCCAATAGTGACCCGGGAAGTGAAGCCGCAAACATTAATTTCATGATTGCAAGATCAGAGATTGTAGCTGCAGCATCCAAGGGACAGGTGAGTGTACTTCTTTGAAAAGTCACCACCTACAGTATTTAGAGATGATGAGCATTTTTTGGGAATTGTGAGCATGAGACCCTGCTTAACATATTTATCCCCCCCCCCCCAAAACAGCCTCTGGAGTCCCTGTGTAAGTTACCCCTAAAACCCTTACTACAGCAGTAATTGTATAGATAGTGACAATAATAAACAACCTTACAACTCCAACAACCCAAAGCCAGGTAAACTCAATAAACGTTATGAAGACAAACGGAACTTTCATCAAATATGCGCAAGTTTCAGGTACGAATGGTAATAACATCTGCGCAAGTTTCACGGACGAATGGTAATTACATCTGCGCAAGTTTCACGGACGAATGGTAATTACATCTGCGCAAGTTTCACGGACGAATGGTAATTACATCTGCGCAAGTTTCACGGACGAATGGTAATTACATCTGCGCAAGTTTCAGGTACGAATGGTAATAACATCTGCGCAAGTTTCACGGACGAATGGTAATAACATCTGCGCAAGTTTCACGGACGAATGGTAATTACATCTGCGCAAGTTTCACGGACGAATGGTAATAACATCTGCGCAAGTTTCACGGACGAATGGTAATTACATCTGCGCAAGTTTCAGGTACGAATGGTAATAACATCTGCGCAAGTTTCAAGGACGAATGGTAATTACATCTGCGCAAGATTAGACATATCAAGTATAACCATAGTAGCGCACGTGCTTGACTTACTTTTTTTGATGGCTTTTCGAATTCTCCTGTATTGATCGTGCTCCCTGGATTTGATGTCGGACCATCGTTTGCGCAGTTGATCCTTGCCCCTTCGTACGCCGAATTTCTGCTCCAGGGTGCTGACGATTGTAGTGAGAATCTTGTCCTTGCGCAAGTTGGGTCGAGGGTACGGGCCATTTTCCCCGTCGTAATCTTCCCTTTGGAGGATGTCCACCATCTCCACCATCTCTTCAAAGGCCATATTGGTGGCCTTATATCTGCTGCTGGATGCAGATGTGTTGGCTTCTTGGCTTTCCTCCGCGCTACTGGCTGAGAATGTGTCCGCCATATTCATGAATTAATTCACCAACAATGCAACGAGGGGAAGCGGGGCGGGGAATACTCGTCATGAGGAACGTCATGGGCGGGCGACGCGGAGGACGCAGGCGGACTTCGACGCGTGCGCAGTGTATATAAGGCTGTTTGAGGGGCCCACGTGTTCCCGAACGGAAGTAGCGAGCGCTCTGTACGAAGGTAAGTGTTTTCTAGGATGCATTACTGTGTTTTTTTTTGGGTTTTGGGCCAGCATTTTTTAAGGATATGTGTGTGTTGCTGCCTGTGTGTAGGGGTTGCTGCCTGTGTGTAGGGGTTGCTGCCTGTGTGTAGGGTTGCTGCCTGTGTGTAGGGGGTTGCTGCCTGTGTGTAGGGGTTGCTGCCTGTGTGTAGGGGTTGCTGCCTGTGTGTAGGGGTTGCTGCCTGTGTGTAGGGGTTGCTGCCTGTGTGTAGGGGTTGCTGCCTGTGTGGATGTGTTGCTGCCTGTGTGTGGGTGTGTTGTGTAATGTTTGTTAAGAAAAACTGGTTGTGCGTTTTAAGTAACATTTGTGTTTTTGGTCTTTTGTATTGCCATTACTAACAAAACAGAAACAAACATGTCATCACCCCAGTTGAATCCATTCAAGGACCAGCAGTTCATGTCCGAATTCATTGCCCTGTACAGAAAAAATACCAACCTGTGGCAGCTCAAGAACCCTTTGTATGGCAATAGGGATGTCCGGAAGGCAACACTGGGGCCACTTGTGGCTTTTGTGAAGACTAAAGTCCCCAACGCAAACACCAAGTTTGTGGAAGCCAGAATTGCAAGTTTAAGGCACATGTACAAGCGGGAGCGCAAGAAGATTGAGGAATCAGTCAGATCAGGAGCAGCAGCAGAGAATGTTTATGTACCCAAGCTGTGGTACTACAACCAACTGACTTTTATAGGTGACCAGATGGAACCCAGGGAATCACTGTCGACTCTTCCCTCCACCCTTCCCTCCACTCTTCCCTCCACTCTTCCCTCCACCCCAGCTGAGGCTTCCACGGAAGGAGAAGACCCCTCCACCTTGGAGCAGGCTGATGCGCCCAGCTGGAGCCAGGTATATATTTAGTAGCCTAAATTGTGATTGTGTGAATATTAATGCTGTCAACGTTAAAATGTGAAACAATTAACACCCTGAACTCAGAATTGTGAAAAAAACTGACAAAAATTATGCACACTTCTAAAAAGTGTTGGTGCAACATATCGATACATATATAGTGTATACATACATCCAGTAGTGGCAAAAAAAGCGTTAGACAACATTGGTGATCTGCTTGGAAAATGCAGGGGTCCAAATGATAGCCTTTTGGATCTTTTGGAAAATTTAGATGCTCGTTCCTAAGTTTACAATTGGATGATTGAGTAGGCCAGAAACCACAAAACAGGTGTTTGATTTTTGTTTTTATTTGCACACAGGATGAGCTGACCCAGGATGATGCCGGGACAAGTGGTATGGAGGAGGAGGAGGACATGCCCAGCGAGAGCCAGGAGGTGGCTGGGCCCAGCACGAGCCAGAGTGACAGCCAGACCCAATTAAGAAGTCTACCTCGACCCCTGCCCTTACCCCCAAGAAGGCCCAGGAGGATGACCATTGTGGAGGAGGAATCACTGGAACTGATTCGGAAGGCGAGTGCGATTCTCGACAAACCCCCCCTTCCAGAAGAGGGCTATGCCAGCTACGTGTCCAGCAGGTTGCTGGAAATGGAGAGGGGCCAACGGCACCTGTGTGAGGGCCTAATTTCTGAGGCAATTAGGGGGGGTTTGAGGGGTGAATTACGAGAATCCACCCGCCTGACCCATGAAGGCCCGACACCAACTTCTCCTCCTCCTCCTCCTCGTCTTCCTTCTCCTCCTCCTCCTCCTCCTCCTACTCCTCCTCCTACCACAAGTCAGCCTCCAAGGAAGCGTGCAGGGAAGACTGCAGGGAAGAGTGCAGGGAAGCGTGGTGCGAAGAGTCGGAAGTGATTGCCTGGCTTCAGTCTGGTCTCACAGAAGACACAGGCTGTTGTAGTGCCACAGCTTGGGGACATAGATGTCATCTGCTGCTGTTCCTGGTCTGTCTGATTCCTGGTCAATCTTCTTGTGCTCCCTATATTGTATGAAATGTGCCCAAGCTTAATTTTTGGCTTCACAAACTTGGTGTCTGCCGTTGGGGCAAAAAGTCTTCACAAAATCTACAAGTGGCTCCAGTGTTGCCTTCCTATTTTGTTTTGCCTTGTTTGTTTTAACCAGAATAAATGGTCATTTAATTTTCATCAAATAATGATATACGTGCTTGTTATTCAAAAACATAGTTTCTTTAGGAGTAGGCAGGTACATGTCTAAACATTCATTTGACAATACAAGTGTAAAGTGCAACTTCAATGGAACTGCAAGTGCAGTCGCTGGAAAGGTGAGGTTTAAGATCGGAATTAAGGGCAAGCTCTGCTGACTCCACAATTGTATCATGTGTAATAACTAATCCTTTTGATAACCAACAAATAATAAAAAATATCTATATAGAGATATATGTACATATATAATATATAGATATATATATATATATATATCTATATAATTTTATTTTTATACACGTATAGATCTATATATCTATATATATATATATATATATATATATGTAGATATCGATATATATTTTTTTGCGGTTATTGAGAAATATAGATATATTTTTCATTTGGTGATTTGGATATCTATATCTATATCTATATCTATATCTATATCTATATATATATATATATATATATATATATATATATATATATATATATATATATATATATATAATATAATATATATATATATATATATATATATATATATATATATACAAATATATAACTTCACTAAAGAATGCTGAAGAAAAAACGTTCGGGAGTACTCTGCGTGAATATACAAGCAGCAAGGCAAAATCATTCTTCAAGTACGATACCATACAAATCCCGCTGTCAGAAAAAAAAAAAAAAAAAATTTCAACAGCGTGACGATTGTGCGAGCTTCAAAACGAAGGCTAGTTTTACCAGACCGAGCGAGTCCGTGACATAATAGCTACTGAGCATGCGTCCTTTTTGGTACGCCGGACCATACTACACACGACCGGATTATCCGCTGGACTGCCAAGTCCAGCGGATAATTTGAGAACAAAACCTGAAACTTTAGTCCGCCGTACTTTGGCCAAAAAAAGTCCGCCGGCGCCCACACACGAGGGGATTATCCGCTGGACTTCGGTCCAGCGGATAATCCCGCGGGATAGTCCCTTCGTGTGTACGCGGCATTAGAGAACCATTTGTTTCTGAGTGGTTGTACTGATATATCGGCTCTCACCACCAGGTGACCATCCCAGTAATACCATGAAGGGGTGTGATGGCATTGTCTCTGTATTAACTGCATATCGGAATTTAAAGCAAGGATGGGATTTCCCCTTTAAATGGAAGTGCCCAGTAAGGTTTTGTATAACTTGTTTTAGATTTTCATTAAAGTTTTAATTTATTATGAATTGACTCTAATTTATTTTATTCTTCAGCTGGTGTAAGAAATACTTCATAAATATCCACATGATCTTTAGTAAAGCAATAATCACATACTTTGAATGTCAAGTTTTCATTTTGCCTTAATTACACTTGTTTATTTTTATGTACTTTGTTTTGTTCATAATTGTAATTGTTATGTACTCAGTGAATTAGTTTATAATTTTCCCTAATGAAGACTTACTAATGCAGGGTTTCTCAAGAGACTTTTTTTTTTTTTTTTTTCATAACGTCTTTGCCTGTTAAATTTATAACACATTGATTTAAATGTGTGAGCTTTTGTCTTCCTAAAGTCTGTTTTACTGGATACAGTAACTGTTGGAACTACTGAGTTAGGATGTTGTCATCTCATTTTTAAATTTTATGTTTAATGTGCTAAATTAATGGATTGTTTGAGTTGTGAAATGCTAGCAAGCTTTTCACTGTATATGTAGTTAATATTTAAAAATTAGATCTATGCAATAAAAAAGGAATGTGATGCTTTAAAACCTGGGTCTCTATTTATTTCACACAGTGCAAACATTTATCCATGTGAATAAAATGCTGAAATTGCTGGTCATACACTGATTGCAATTTGTCTGGTCCGGGAAGGGACCCTCTGAATTTTGATCAGTGTGTGGTCTCCTCCACTCAACAGAAGTTGACTGTTTAACCACTTGCCTACTGGGCACTTTCACCTTCACAAATTTTAAGCTTTCAGCGCTGGCACACTTTGAATGACAATTGCCTGGTCATGCAACATTGTAATCATGTGGAATTTTTATAATTTTTTTTCCACACAAATAGAGCTTTCTTTTGGTGGTATTTAATCAGTGCTGTTTTTTTATTTTATTTTTTACAAAAAAAAAAAAAAAAATTAAGAAAAAAAAGTTTTTCTTAGTTTGTCAGTAAATTCTGTAAATAAGTAACGTTTCTCTTTTACTGATGGGCACCGATAGGCTGCACTAATTAAGTGGCACTAATATGCCGCACTTATGGGCAGTGATATGTGGAACTGATGGGCAGCAATGATAGGCAGCACTGATAGCCAGCACTGACTGGCATCACTAATGGACACTGATTGCTGGCACTTGTGGGCACTGATTGCTGGAACTAGTGGCGCTGTACTGTAATCAGGGCACTGATAGTCAGTGGCCTGATTACATGTCTGGGTGTCCCCTGTGAGGGGATGCCGCTGTTCGGCTCTCCTCGCCCCACACACTCTGTCAGTGTGAGGCGATGAGAGACGATTACCGGCATTTCCGTGTTTACATGTGACCGGCTGTTATTGGACATGGTTAAAGAGCCACGGCTGCGGCTCTTTACAGAGATCAGGGTGGCGGTGTGTCCTAGCAACATGGCGAGGCTGTGATCGCCGCTCGCCAGATCGGCTGTTTTGGGACGACATAATTTCAGAACGAGAGCCACACTGCCCCTCTGTCATTTGACGGTGGGCGAGCAGCAATCAGTTAATTGACTTCCGTTGAAGGAGCATATTGGAAAATGTTACTACAATTAGCAGCTGCAGCCACTTACCAGTGTATTCAGATAGTGGCGGTTGTGGCTGTCAGAATACAATGCTCTGTAGAGGGCTTCCTCCATCTGCCAAGTTTTTTGTGGTTTGGAGGGATCTGACTGAAGGAAAAAAACAATGTACAGTACTGTGCAAATGCAAAATGGAAAGTAAATGAACAGAAATCCAAATCAAATTTGACCACCTTTTTGCCTTCAAAACAGCATAATTTCTTCTAGGTATACTTGCACACAGTTTTTGAAGGAACTCACCAGGTAGGTTGTTCCAAACATCTTGGAGAACAAACCACAGATCTTTTGTGGAAGTAGGCTGCCTCAAATCCTTATGTCTCTTCATGTAATCCCAGATGGACTCAATGATGTTAAGATCAGGGCTTTGTGGGGGCCAAACCATCACTACCAGGACTCTTTGTTCGTCTTTATTCTGAAGATAGTTCTTAACCAGTTGCTGATCCGCTGCAGTACATATACTGTGGTGGGGTGGCTCGTGCAGGCACCGCAACATACCTGTACATCAGGGATTTCTTATGGGTCCACACGGGCACCCCGGAAACCTGAGCTGTCATTTGCTGTAGCACAAGCTGATCAGCGGGTCCCGGCCAATGATTTATATCCAGGACCCAATGAGTGAATGACAGAAGAAAGCCCTGTGTTGGTAAACAACACAGGGATCTCTACAGAAAGCAGTAGAGATTGCAATTACTCCCTGAAGTAAAAACTGTCACATTGGTTAGAAAAAAACAGCACACAGTAAACATTGTTGGGCACACATTTTGATTCATCATGCCACAGCACCTGTTGTCATTTTTCTGGTGCCAGCATGGCAGTATACTACCACATGTATGTTGCCATGAATTGGTGCCAGAAAAGGAAAATTACGGTAAGTATTTGATACAATTTTCCTGCACCCCAATTCCTATGTTTTCGTACATAGTTGAGTCACCTAGCCTTGTTTCCACATCTTGGATCAAAAAGAAAATCGTATAGAATGATTTCTCTGAAAACCGCAACTCTATTTCTCAAGCCTACCATTTCTAAAAGTCACAACCTCACCTTCTAAAATGCTTGATGTAATGACCTCCTGCACCAATGGACTAAACATGACACTGCTTGAGCTGCAGATATGCAAAATGGCATATTTTGAATTTGTATCACTGGCATTGTAAATGCCTAACAGCAGGACCGCATTTGGGCCTGCAACACTCAATGATTTGATCATTTCATGCGTGCATAATCATGGCAAGGTCACCGGGAAAGCTGCATCAATCTCTTAAAAACCGCTGGCTTTGTTCTGTCACATATGTTCTGTTTCAGTTCCATAAACTAGTTCTTGAGAAATGTATTGCTATGACTTCTTGAGTTGTAGAGATTCTCTGTTGACTTTAATCTCCAGAAATTCTGTGAGCACAGTTGCAGAGAACAGAATTTTAGGACTCCAGATAACCTCTACAATGTGTTTTTGTTTTTTTTTTTGTTTTTTTTCAGTAATTTTTTTTTTTTTTTTTTTTTATTCTACCTAGTCCCCAGCTGCCCTTGAAGACATATGCTGATAATTGTGTGTGTATTATATAATATAATATATACAATCCCAAAAAAGGTGGGAGGCTGTGTAAAATCTATACAAAAAAAATGAATCTGCAAATCTCATAACCCATATTTTTTTCATATTCAATAGAAAACATATCAAATGTTTTAAACTGAGATTATTCAACAATTTTTAAGATTGGTTAATTGTTGTCCATCTTTACATCCGAGACACTCTGACTCTCCAAGATGACCCTTTTATATAATATTACTGACCTGTTGCCAATTAAAAGAGAAATTTGGGATTTTAAAATAACAAACAATTGTACTCGCCTAGGTGGATGCCGCATTGATCCCCCCGCCGGCTCTGCAGTGAAAACTGAGCGATCAAACACTGCTAATCATTCAGTTCTCCTATGCTCTGAGCAGAGAGCCATGACTGTCGGTCACCAGCTCTCTTTTCTTCCCTCTAGCACTCACTAGAGCGCTGGGCTGTGGAGAGAGCAGGAGGGCTGGCTAAGGCTCTCAACAGATGAGGGAGAGGATGAGCCAGGTGCCAGTCCAGACGTTTGGGAGGATCTGGCTTTGGGAGTGATGTCTGGCTTTAACACTCCTGAGATCCATAGAAGAAGTACAGCCAAAAAAGGTTTGGCCATACTTACAGCGTTTTGTTGCCCTGTCCCAACTGTTTTGAGATGTGTTGATGCCATCAATTTCAAAATTACTTTTTTTAATAAAATGGTACATTTTCTCAGTTTAAACATTTAATATGTTTTCATTTTTCTATTGTGAATAAAATATGGGTTTATAAGATTTGCAAATCATTGCATTCTGTTTTTATGTAGATTTTACACAGCATTCTAACTTTTTGGAATTGGGGTTGCATTTATTTTATATACATATACATGTACATAGTATTTTTTTTTCCTGAAGCAGAACTAGCACCAGAACATTCATTCCAGTATTTTTTGGTACAGGGGAATCTGGCACAGCAAGAGTGAGTGTGCAAATAAGGGGTTAAAGGTAATCTATGGTCACAGCATACACCTTCATTTTATTACACCAGCATTGTAATAGTTACATAGTAGGTGAGGTTGAAAAAAGACACAAGTCCAACCTATGTGTGTGATTTATATGTCAGTATTACATTGTATATCCCTGTATGTTGTGGTCGTTCAGGTGCTTATCTAATAGTTTTTTGAAACTATCAATGCCCCCCCCCCCCCCCTGAGACCACCACATGTGGAAGTGAATGCCACATCCTTGCCGCACTTACAGTAAAGAAGCCTCTACGTAGTTTAGGTTAAACCTCTTTTTTAATTTTAATGAGTGGCCACATGTCTTGTTAAACTCCCTTCCGCAAAAAGGTTGTATCCCTATTGTGGGGTAACCAGTATGGTATTTCTAAATTGAAATCATATCCCCTCTCAAGCATCTCTTCTCATGAGAGAATAAATTCAGTGTTCGCAACCTTTCTTCATAGTTTAGGGAAGTTGGCTCTTTTGAAATTCAGTGTCTTTGTATTTCCCTTATGTTTCCTATTTGTGTGATTTATACTGAAGCCAATTGACCTGTGATCGTTGTTTCCTAAATTTTCCCGTATTGCCACATCCGTGATCAGGTCTGTATTGTTGGTAATCAGTAGATCTAGTAACGCTTTATTTCTACCATCTGACCTATGAAATTGTCCTGCAAGACATTTAGGAACTAGCCAGCCTTAGACTAATGCACGGTTCCTCCACCCAGTCTGTCTGGATAATAAAAATCCCCCATTATGATAACACTTCCCATCCTTGCTGCTAATCCAAATTGTGATAGGAGTTCTGCCTCCCCCTGCTCCCTCAGGTTAGGGGGCCTATAGCATACTCCCAGTATTATTTTTCCCCTTAGCTTCATTCCTTTGAAGCTCTACCCATAAGGATTCCACCTCCTCCCTAGCTCCCTTAGTGATGTCATCTCTCACATTCACTTGTACATTATCCTTGATATACAGGCATACCCCTCCCCCTTTTTACCCTCTATATCCCTGCAAAAAAGGGTATACCCTTGAATGGTTACCAGCCAATCATGAGTGCTGTTGAACCAAGTCTCTGAAATTCCCATACAATCCAAATCCTCCACGTACAACAGTATCTCTAGTTCACCCATCTTGTCCGCCAGGCCCTTGGCATTGGTGAACATGCCACATAGTTTACACGGTTGCATGCTATCCTCCTTATTGGGTGTGCCGAGATTGCAACTAGGACTTGTTACTATACTTACCTTGGGTTTATGTGCTTTAGTCAACCAAATACAAATAGTAATAAATAAAATAAGTGCCTCAGAATTCAAGGTAGTAAATATGCGTCATTCTTCACAAGTTCAATTTACAAATGTCAAGATTGTTCACAGAAATAGAAGTAGGCTAGAAATAACTGAAGTACAATGTGGAAATAAATTAGGGGTGTTTTCTGAAAGCAATAGGACTGTGTGCAAGATCACAAGTTGGGTCCTCCTGCCTGAGCTAAAATTGGGTGTGGTTTTAATTGCACTAGGTATCGGCCAAGGCTTAAAGAGACACAGGAGGTCAGTAGTAAGTGACAAATACACTGAGCAAAATTACAACCGCAACACTTTTGTGTTTGCCCCTATTTATCATGAGCTGCACCATCATAGCTTGGGTGAGAACCTCCTTCTCTCAGCCAGGGCATTGAAAATGGGTAATGGAGGGGAATTCCAGCATGACAATGACCCAAAACACACAGTCAAGGCAACAAATGAGTGGCTCAAGAAGAAACACTTTAAGGTCCTGGAGTGGCCTAGCCAGTCTCCAGACCTTAATCCCATAGAAATATGTGGAGGGAGCTGAAGGTTCAAGTTACTAAACGTCAGCCTTGAAACCTTAATGACTTGGAGAGTAACGCCTTCTCAGTGCCTGCTTTAACTCTACACTAGTGCGCCACAACTTCAGTTGTCATCCGCGAAACATGACAGTGGGGATAGTTTTTGCAAACCTCCAGTGCTACCCCACCCCATAGCATTCATGCAGTGACCGCTAATGTCTATCCCCACCATCTGTGTCTTGCAACAGAAATGGAGATTCATCAGACCATTCAACAATATCTCAAATGCCAGCTGTCCATCTTTAGAGTTCCCATGCCCACTGCAATCATCTATATGTTGTTTGATGATGACAAATATAGTCTAGTGAGTTTTCTGTAGCTGAACACTTTCATCTCCAAGGTTTGACATGTATATTTAGAGATGTTTTTTCTGTTTACTTCTAAATATCTAATCCAAAAAACACAAAACTGATTTTAATTTAACTAAATGCCTCAATTTCTTACACCAAATCACAGTCAAACAACAGGACAGGTCCCAGATCGTAAGGACTAAGTGCTAACATTTGCGCGAAACGCGTCTACCTTTTTGTCCCCTGCTCCATCTGTCAACCACTTGTCATATGAAGCTTTAATAAAAGGATTTTTGGAAGTGCAGCCATCTGGAATTATTACATTTATTACACAGCATGCAAGCTGGGCTAGCACCTGACTAGTGTTTGTGTGGATTAACCAGAGACTCGCTCACCTGGAGCGGCTTTTCTTGTTCTTAGGTCGTCCTTCTTTTGGTCTGTAGTGTGGAGTCAGAAGTGCCATCGCTCCTGCTGACACTGCCTGTTAGCTGCCAAAAGTATCAATCCCAGAGCCTGTACATGTACAAGGTCCTCACAATGTCTTCATAGGGTCCCTAATCATTTTTTTTTTTTGGTTAGGTTATAAGGGTGGCTATATATCATTCTGAACAAGTGACAGCGAGTCAGCTTGAACTGTCATTCACTGCATGTTTGTTGATTTTAACACCATTAGCTGTAAACTCTAGAGACCATACAAGCTGTTAAGCTGGCTGTACACCAGTAAAAATTTGTTAGAAAATTAAATTTTTTTAAATATTTGATTGATTTTCTTCTGGTCGGTGATGTCCAATCGATATTCTTTTTCAAGGGTAATGACAAGTATATTGGAAGGAGAAGGATGGAGAATTATAGCTGTCAAAATGATTGTTATTTAGGAGATATTGTAATGAAACCTGTTTATTACATCTTGGATTCCATTCAAACAGCAAGTCTGGATGAAATGTTCAGGGCTTTGGAATGAAATTATCTGACTCAACAATGGCAAAAATAATGTTCTGATAAACAAATTTTCTATGCATGTTCAAACAAAAATCAAACCATATATCTAACCTAGATTAACCAGTATGTTATGCTGAAAGTCAATCTTTTTTCTTACTGACACATTTTTTTGTTCAAAACTAACAGAATTCATTGAAAAGGAGACTATAGTACAAAGACGGGCAACAAAGCTAATAAACGGTCTGGAGGATATTAGTTATGAGGAAAGGTTGCGAGCACTGAACTTATTCTCTCTGGAGAAGAGACGCTTGAGAGGGGATATCATCTCAATTTACAAATACCATACTGGTGACCCCACAATAGGGATAAAACTTTTTTGCGGAAGGGAGTTTAACAAGACACATGGCCAGTCATTAAAATTAGAAGAAAAGAGGTTTAACCTTAAACTACGTAGAGGGTTCTGAACTGTAAGTGCCGCAAGGGTGTGGAATTCCCTTCCACAGGCCGTGGTCTCAGCACGGAGCATCGATAGTTTCAAAAAAATGTTAGATAAGCACCTGAACGACCACAACATACAGGGTTATACAATGTAATACTGACATATAATCACACACATAGGTTGGACTTGATGAACTTGTGTATTTTTTCAACCTCACCTACTATGTAATAACTGAACATCCTTACCGTGACTGTATTAATTTCCATAATATGTACCCCTTGGCAGTTCATTTCCATAAATAGTATCCTTCGGCAGTCCATTTCCATAAATTGTACCCCTTGGCAGCTAATTTCCATAAATTGTACTCCTTGGCAGTCTATTTTTATAAATTGTACCCCCTGGCAGCCAATTTCCATAAATTGTACCCGTTGGCAGTCTATTTTTATCAATTGTACCCCTTGACAGCCTTTTTTTATACATTTTACCCCATGGCAGTCCATTTACAAAAATTGTACCTCTTGGCAGCCCATTTCGATAAACTGTACCACTTGGCAGCTCATTTCCATAAAGTTTACCCCTTGGCAGTCTATTTTTATAATTTGTACCCCTTGGCAGCCCTTTTACACAAATTGTATCTATGATAAAAGCTTGAGGGTCCCCGCTCAGGCTGTCAAAGTCCGGTTAGTTGGATGCCGCTGACCAGTGAGGGTGCAGGCTGAGGAAAGGTTCCTCCAGACAAAAGCATAATGCACACCTCACCCAGCCCAAATGGTAAGCATGTAAATGCAGCCTCAGCTTGATCCAGACCACAACTCCAACATGCTTCACCCTTGGGGCTTAATCATGGAGACGATTATGATCTATAAAGTTTTTTTCCATAAAGTATACCCCTTGGCAATCCACTTTTATAATTTGTACCCCTTGGCAATCTATTTCCATAAATTGTACCTCTTGGCAGCCAATTTCCATAAATTGCAGCTCTTGGCAGTCTATTTCCATAACTTTTACCCCTTGGCAGGCTATTTCCATAAATTGTACCCGTTGACAGACCATTTCCATAAATTGTACCCATTGGCAGTCCATTTCCATAAATAGTATCCTTTGGCAGCCCATTTTCATAAACTGTACCCTTTGCAGTCAATTTTCATAAATTGAACCCTTGGCAGCCCATTTCTATAAATTGTACCCCTTGGCAGCTCATTTCGTACCTCTTGGCAGCTCATTTCCATAAAGTTTACCCCTTGTTAGTCCGTTTTTATAATTTGTACCCCTTGGAAGTCTATTTCCATAAGTTTTACCCCTTTGCAGTCCATTTCCATAATCTGTACCTGTTAGCCCATTTTGATAAACTGTACCCCTTGGCAGCTCCTTTTCATAAAGTCTACCCCTTGGCAGACCATTTCTATAATTTGTACCCTTTGGCAGTCTATTTCCATAAATTGTACCTCTTGGCAGCCAATTACCATAAATTGCAGCTCTTGGCCATCTATATCCATAACTTTAACCCTTGGCCATCCATTTCAATAAATGCAACTCCTTGGCAGTCCATCTCCATAAATCGAACCCCTTTGCCTAGGCATGTAAACCAGGAAGTAACTGAAGAAATGTAAAAAAAAGTTTAAAACTAAGTAAATATGACATACTTTTTCTATTTAATTACTAATGCTAGCAGCATAAAGATTACAAATAATCAATGTTGATTGTGAAAGTGAAGTTTCACTTTAATGCACAAATAGCTAGCTGAGGGAATAATCTACACGTATGTATATGAAGTAAAATCTTAAAATTATGGATCTGGGCAGTTGTGGGTAAACTATCAGAGGCATTTTCAGGAAAAGCAGGAGGTTAATGGATAAATTAATCTTTAGACAAATGGGGAGGAAGAGATTACATGTGTCCTATGACAGCACAAAATGAATAGAAGATATATCAGGAATGATACACTAATCCTAGCCACACTGGGTAGGGTGCCAATTACCTTGATTAGGTATGCAGTATAGAATCCTTATGGTCCTTCTTACCATTGTAATCGAGTGGCTGTTCGGACACTCAGACCCCTTTTACTGAACTGCCAATTCCTTGCTGTAAAAAAATAAAAATTAAATGTGACAAAAGACAATAGCTGTTTTTTGGCAATTCCTTTATTAAAATGTCTTCTTTCTCTCGCTTCTTCTTCCATCCTTCTCCGGTCTTCTTCTTCCATCTTCCCCCACTTCTTCCTCATCGTCTTCTTGCCCCGTTTCATCCTCTGGTCTTTCTCCTCCACCGTTCCCACTGCACATTCAAAAAACGAACCTCCTCCGATGCTGCAATGGGGCGCATGACATCACTCCGAGACCCCACCCCTTGTGACTTCACCGCTCACAAGGGGGCAGGGTCTCCTGCTGACATCATCTGACGGCCACACCCCATAGTTATACAGTATCTCACAAAAGTCAGTACACCCCTCACATTTTTGTAAATATTTTATTATATCTTTTCATGTGACAACACTGAAGAAATTGCACTTTGCTACAATGTAAATTAGTGAGTGTACAGCTTCTATAACAGTGTACATTTGCTGTCCCCTCAAAATAACTCAATACACAGCCATTAATGTCTAAACCGCTGGCAACAAAAGTGAGTACACCCCTAAGTAAAAATGTCCAAACTGGGCCCAAAGTGTCAATTTTTTTGTGTGGCCACCATTAGTTTCCAGAACTGCCTTAACCCTCTTGGGCATGGAGTTCACCAGAGCTTCACAGGTTGCCACTGTAGACCTCTTCCATGCCTTCTGAGGGTATGTGGCCTAGTATGGTTCAGGAGGGGGGGTGCTCGCTCATCCCCCGCTCTTTTCCTGCGGCCTGCCAGGTTGCGTGCTCAGATAAGGGTCTGGTATGGATTTTGGGGTGCCCCCCACGCCATACTAGACCCGAAGAGCCTGGTATAGACCTGGGGGGGGGGGGCCCATGCAGTTTTTCTGTGATTTTTTTTGGGCTGGCATTTTATTTTTACTTTCAGTGGGGAAGCCGCTGATAGTTGATGACTCATTGGTTGTTAAGGACGCGGCGGCTGGCTTCCCGGCCTCCTGGTTAGCAACCAGCTATATACAGTGTTAAAATAAGAACCGCAAAAAACATCAAAAATCGCATCACAAATGGAACAGTTGCGTTTCTGGTGCGGATCCATTGAAATCTATTACCCACAAATCACGTGAAAAAAGTCCCCGACCAGTTCCAAAAACGCAACGCCGCAAAACGCATAGATGTGAACTAGTACCATAGCAAACCATGTTAAATGGACTGTAGAGTGTTTCTGAAAACTGCAAAACGCACTAAAAAAAATGCATAGCTGTGAACCTAGGGTCAGGGCCAGTTCACAATGGAGCAATGCGGGAACCCTGCGAATCCAGTGCAGGTTCCAGCATCACATACAACTCGCAGGCAGTTCACACTGCCATATGCGAACTGCTGGGAGTGTCAGTAGAAAGCTAATGACACCCCCCGAATCAGTTTGCATATCGCAGAACGAACTGCAAATTCACCCATGCGATCCGATTCTGCTGTGGACCAAAAAAGGGTCCTGTGCAAGTTTGGTCCGAATGCCATGCAAATTCAACCATACAATCTGTATGGCAGAGTTTGTATCACACAGACATCGCATGTGATTTGCAGTGCAGGGCAAATCACATCCAATGTCGGACAGCACAGCAGTGTGAACCGGCCCTAAGGCCCCTTTCACACTTGTGCGACTTGTCCTACGACTCCTGCATTCATAGACCTCAAGATTACACTGGCATTGCTTCAAATCACATCAAATTTGCGGCAAAAAGTGCTGCAAAATCGTGGGACTTTCAGGTCGCACAAGTGTGAAAGGGTCATTATGGACCTCAAGTTGTATGAAAAGTCAGCCAAGTGTGAAAGGAACCTAATGAGATTGATTGATAACACCTTTGAATTAGGCCCCATTTGCACTTGTGTGACCAATGCCTGTTTAATCTTGTGGTATATGGGCCTCAAGTCGCATCAAAGTCAAACCAAGTAGTGCAGGGATGAATTTGACCCACTTGCAGGATGCACAAGTGAGAATAGTGCCTAATTCAAAGGTATTATCCATGAATCTCATTCACACTGCTGCGACCTGAAAGTCACACTATTTTGCTGCCACTTTGCTGCTGCAACTTGGCCCCAACTTCTGGGAATGCCTGTGTAATATTGCGCCCTATGTACCTCAAGTCACATGAAAGTCACACCAAAGTAGTACAGGGACTACTTTGAAGTTGTTGCAACTTGAAGTAGCACAGATATGAATGGTTATCATTGAGAATCATGGGGTACAACTTGTCATTAGACATGTGCATTCGTTTTCGTCCGAATGCATTTTCGTCCGAATTTCAGGTATTTTCGTTATCGTTTTAACAAACGATAACGAAAGTGCAGAATTCGAAAAACGAAAGATCCGACATAAACAAATGCTTTATTTTCATTGTGACAACAGTTCGATATAGATAGGAGATTCGACGCTGACAATAACAATCTGTGTCCATTGAACCTGTGGTCGAATGTGCCTAACCTTAACTCTATTAGTCCAAGATTATTCTACATAGAGAGAAAAGATTTGACGTAGAAAGGAAAGATTCGACGTAGAAAGGAAAGATTCGACGTAGAGAGGAAAGATTCGACGTAGAGTGGAAAGATTGCTGCTGGAATTGGGTGGAATTGCAGCTAAACTATACAGAGTCATACAGTTTAGCTGCTCCGTCGAATCTTCTTTGAACTTTCGACAGACACCATAAGCCTTCAATGACAGATTCGACCTTAATTCATTTGGATTTTTGGACAAATGCAATTTTTAACGAAAAACAAAATAAATAAAAACGAATTTCGGGAGTAACTAAATAAATGTATTTTTCGGACCAAAACGAAATATTTCAGTGTGCACATTTCTACTTGTCATACAACTCGGCGGTCCAAATTTGCTGGAAAAGTCACCCAACTGTGAAACAAGTCATATATATTTTAATAAAAAGGAGCTCTCATTTATATTTGCATAGTCCTTACTGATTTACATCAGCAGAACAAATGCAGGAAGTGATGTGTGCACATGGGACAGAAGCAAATGTGTGGTGATGCCAAACAAATCAATGAACCCCACCCACACCAAATCACTACCACATCCACCCCCACACTCAGAAAGCACAAGTACATATCCTACACTTACCTGGCAAATGAGCAGCACCTTCTCTTTGCTAAAGAGGGACCTCGCCATGTCCACCTTGATGGAGATCCTGACCAGCACAGGAACTTCTGGGTGATTACAATGACTCATTTCGGGGTCAGAAGGTGAAACCACGCTCTTTTGATCGCAGCTTGCGAATATTTGATCGCAACCACGATTAGAATTTTTTTCATTTTGTTTATTTGCAGATATGTGAATCTGTATTTCTACATATGATATTTTAAGGTAAAACTTAAGGGAGTTCGATAAGAAATGGTGTTCCATCCCTGGGATAGCAGCAGGTGAATTACTAAGACAAAGGCCCAGTTTGAGCCCTGGTTCACACTGACAGCGGGAGGAAATTGTGCAATTTCATTCCCGCATGTCAGTCCCGACTGCGGGGGGAATTTCAGAGACTTCTGTGCAGGTTTCTGCATTGATGTCAATAAAAAGTAGTACAGAAACTACTTTTGAAAATTGCGGTGCCACACCAATTAGAACGGTGCAATTGCCACCAATTTGACATGTCAAATCGCACCAATGTGAAGCAGGGCTGACACATACAACACTGCCTATCCACCAGCTGAATTCATTACCTGCAATTCTCCACAGCTGTTATATATAAAGATTCCAACTTTATCATTTACTTGCAGGTGTGCTGAAGAGATTTGTTTTTTTTGTGCACAAATACATATAGAAATTATAAGGTATAAAAGAAAGATATTGCCCTTCCCCAAAACCACTACCCCCAAAACGAATTAAAAAGAAGAAAGAAAATAGGGGGGAAAAAAAACACAACAAACAAGCAGAAACAAAATGATATACATTCATTTACTAGCTTCAGAAAAAAAAAAAATTGTACAGGATACATTTTGCTACTTTTAGAAAAACAGTTAGCAACTGGGTTTTAAATGGCTCTACTCATAGGAGCTTACATCTAAAATTTGTCTACCTTAGAGTGGACACAACTTTACATTCAGTGTATAACGGGTAACATTTCATACTACAACTCCAGCCCACATAATTTTTATCTGCAAGATTATAGAAACATACTTAACACTCATTATTCTTACAAAGCATTCCAACATAATATTAAAAAAGACATATATTCAAAATATAACACCCATCAGCAGCCCACAATCCACACACATACATAGGTGACCATGTTCTGCTGGAAGTTGCATTTTTTTTGCGCTACAAAAGAAGAGCGACAATTTTGAAAAAAAGCACAATATTTTTTACTTTTTGCTATAATAAATATC
Source organism: Lithobates sylvaticus (assembly GCA_028564925.1). Taxonomy (NCBI): domain Eukaryota; kingdom Metazoa; phylum Chordata; class Amphibia; order Anura; family Ranidae; genus Lithobates; species Lithobates sylvaticus. Next base: position 121,747,081 of record CM053035.1, on the reverse strand, counting down.
CCATTTTTAAAAAAAAAAACTATTTTTTTGCATTTCTGTGTACATGATTAAGCAATGAGATCAAAAAGTAGAAGGTCAGCACATGCTCCAAAACCATGTTTGCATGGTCAGACAGGAACAATACACACACAACATTGACAGTATGGCCACATAAATCCACTTTTGATGGAAGAATTTCAGGGGTTGGGCTTGGCCTCTTAGTTCCAGTGAAGGGAACTCTTAAGGCACCAGCATACCAAGACATTTTGTACAATTTCATGCTCCCAACTTTGTGGGAACAGTTTGGGGATGGTCCCTTCCTGTTCCAACATGACTGCACACCAGTGCATAAAGCAAGGTCCATAAAGACATGGATGAGCGAGTTTGGGGGGGAGGAACTTGACTGGCCTACACAGAGTCCTGACCTCAACCCGATAGAAAACCTTGGCTGAATTAGAGCAGAGACTGCAAGCCAGGCCTTCTCATCCAACATCAGTGCCTGGCCTCACAAATGCACTTCTGGAAGAATGATCAAACCTTCCTAGCCTTGCCAGAAGCGGTTCTAGCTGCAAAGGGTGGGCCAAATCAATTTTTAACCCTACAGACTAAGACTGGGCTGCCATTAAATTTCATGTGTGTGTAAAGGTAGGTGTCCCAGTAGTTTAGGTTAGATATTGTATCTGGTAATATTTACAATAGTGGTGGAACCCTCCTACACATAAATACTACATTTAGACATAGTTTTAGGACCTTCTCTACATGAACCAGCATGTTTGGGATTTAGAACCCAGAAGCTCAGGGATGCTAAGCAGAAGTTCTAACCTCTAATGCCGCGTACACACGGTCGGACTTTCCGATGTAAAATATGCGATTGGATCTTGTTGTTGGAAATTCCGACCTTGTGTAGGCTCCATCGGACAGTTTCCATCAGTTTCAGTTTCCATCAGAATTTCAAAATTTGAGAGCTGGTTCTCAAATTTTCCGACAACAAAATCCGTTTACGTAAATTCCGATTGTGTGTACACAATTCCGACGCACAAAGTGCCACGCATGCTCAGAATCAAGCAGAAGAGCCGCACTGGCTATTGAATTACATTTTTTCGGCTCGTCGTAAGTGTTGTACGTCACCACGTTCTTGACGTTTGGAATTTCCGACCGTGTGTATGCAAGACAAGTTTGAGCCAACATCTGTTGGAAAAAATCCATGGATTTCATTGTCAGAATGTCCGATCAATGTCCGATCGTTTGTACGGGGCATAAGCCGCGGAGCTGCATTTCTGATGTTGGTACACATATCACATTTTATGGGCTCAAATTATGATTATTTGGAAATAATAAAAAGCACAAAAAATGATGACTCATTTTAAATTTGCATCAGCAATGGTATTGTTTGTGGTTTGTAAAGACACCTGTGGGAGTTTGGGTAAAGATTGTTGTGAGATGGAGAGTAACAAGTGACAGAGAAAAATATATTTTATCAAAACATTCCACATTCTAGCATTCTTAAAAACAAAATAGATGTTCACCTAGATGGACGGGGATGACTGGGATGATATATGGGACATTAATTTTACTAGATTTGTCTCTGCTAGAGACCAACTCATCCAATTTAAATTCTTGCGCCGTATATATCTTACTCACGCTAGAGTGGCTAAAATGTTCCCTGCCCAGTCGCCTGGTTGCTGGTGGTGCAGTTCCCTCACTGCAAATTTCATGCATATCTTTTGTCATCAATTCCCAGTGTTTGACACAGTGGGAAGCTTTATGGATTTCTCTGAAGGCATATTGCCATTGAGCGTCTGAGAAAGTGGTGCCTATTTCTGTTTCCCATTTTCGAAATTGTTGTGTTTTTTTTGAATACTTGTTTATCTTGGGAGAGATTATAGAATAGTGTTATTCCTTTTATATGAGGCTTAGTGTTTGAGTAAAAGTGCCATGCTGTGGCCGATACTTTTATAGTTGGTATTGGGTGTACCTTTAAGAAATGTAATATGCATATATAAATAAAGATCATGTTGCTCGGCAGTTTATAGTCTTTCATTATTTGTTCTACGGATTTAGGTTTAAGTTCATTGGAGAATTCTTGTATATGTAGAATACCGTGTTTTGAGAGTGATTTTACTGATAGCATGGGAAATTTAGCTTCTAGGAGGTCAATGGGTAGTTTGTATTCTATCTCACATGTGTTAGTGTGTGTTTTTGTTTAGGAGGCGTCTCCACGCCTGTATTGACACCTGCATTCGTATTTCCCATGGAGTCCAAGTGTCACCCAAGAGGAATGCTGTTAGGTCATTCATTGTGGTTCTTGTTTCTTCTATGTCTACCCACAGTGGGTTGTTGTTTTCATAGAACCAATATTTAACACTAACTTCCCAAAGGTAGTCATCTAGATCCACTAGACCAGCTCTCCCAACCTTTTATTGTAGAATTAGATTATTTCTGGAACATCTGGCTTTTTTCCCATTCCAAATATATTTCCAGAAGAGGATTGACAGTGTTTTTATATAATGGTGAGGTATATGGATTTGTAGGGTGCAGAATATGTATAGTATTATTGGTAAAATCTGCATTTTAAAGGCCGCTGTTTTTCCTAGCCAGGATAGTTCCTTCTTTGAAATATTTTTTAGTTGGGTTTCTAGTTTGGTCATTAGTGGTTTGATATTGGCAGCAACTAGTGATGCGGTTGTGTTAGTCAGTGTAATTCCTAGGTATGTAATGCCTTTAGTGCTCCAGGTATAAGGAAGGTTTTTCTGTAAGATGTATTGGGTGTTTGGTAGTACTCCCATGTTGAGAATTAGAGATTTTGTGAAGTTTACTTTGTATTAGGAAACATCGCCAAAAGTCGTTAGGATATCATTGGCCTGTTCTAGAGATGTGAACGGGTTAGTCAAAAGAAGGATGATGTCATCCACAAATAAGTTTATGGTATGCGTGTGAGAACCAATTTGGAAGCCTGTGATTGAAGAGTGTGTTCTGATGGATTCTGCGAGTGGCTCTATCAGTAAGTTAAACATGATTGGCGAAAAGGGGCATCCCTGTCAGGTCCCATTTGTTGTGCTAAAGGATGTGGACAGGAGGCCTGACGTGTACACTTGTGCTGAAGGGCATGAGTGCAGAGCTAGGATTACTGTTAATATAGATCCCTTAAAGCCAAATTTGGATAATACCATTTCCATATAGGTCCAATGGACTCTATCGAAGGCCTTCTCTACGTCTATGGATAACAGCAGAGAAGGCATTCAAGTTTGTTCAGCATAATGCATAACATTTATAATTCTTCTCATAGCATTTGAGGTTTGTCTCCCCTTCACAAATCCCATCTGATCGCACTGAATAATGGAGGGGGATGATATTTCTTCTTCTGGCCAATAGTTTTTCATATATTTTGATATCTGTATTGAGGAGTGATATTGGCCTGAAATGGCCGGTGTGCTAGGTTCTTTTCCCAGTTTAGGTAGGGTTACAATGTGTGCTCTCAGCATCTATTGAGAGAATGATGATTCTGTTGCATTTGTAAAGACTGTTTGAATGTATGGTGATAGTATATGTTTGAATGTTTTGAAGTATTCGTTAGAGAAACCGTCTGGCCCTGGTGATTTTCCATTTGGTAAGGTAGTTATAACTGAATTGATTTTATTTCTTGAGTTGTGAATGGGGCATTTTGTTCTTCTAACTGGGTGTTTGAGAGAGACGGAAGTTGTATTTTTTGTAGGTATTGCTGCATTTTTTCTATGGTTGGTTGCGGTGTTGATGTATCTTTGTTTAAGTTGTATAGCGCACTATAGTATTCTGCAAATTGATTCACTATGTCTTGTGAATTTTGTATTGTAGAGTGGGATGCATCAAATGGGCTATTCTGCATTTGGTGCGTGCGGCTTTGATTATGTTGGCTGCTCTGTTAGCATTGTCATAGTAGTTAAGTTGTAGGCTCCTGAGATGTTTATCATTTTGTTGGGATAAGTGTTCCCTCAGACTTTCTCAGTTTTTAGAGTTTGTTTGTCAAGGTATCAGCAGGCGACTGTTTTAGGGTTTCTACAATGTGGATTTTGGATAGTAAGGTGTTTAGTTTTGATGTATAGCATTTTTTCTCTTTGGCCCCTAATTGTCTAAATATGCCCCTCAAGACCGCCTTATGGCCATTCCATAGTGTGTATGGGTCGTTTACGGATGAGTTGTTGTTCAAAAAAAATTGAAAAAAGAAGCTGAGAGAGTATTGTGTGGGTTTGGTGTTCTTGTAGCAGTCTAACATTGCAGCGCTAGATGGGAAGGATGAGGAGACACCCTGTTCTCTGATAGACAAAGATATTGCAGCGTGGTCTGACCATGTAATAACATGAATTTTAGCATCCGATATTTGTTGCAATAGCCATTTGTCTGTTATATACATATCTATACGTGAGTATGAGTAGTGTCTATGCGAGAAAAAGGTGTAGTCCTTCTCATTGGCATGGAGGCATCTCCATGTTTCAAACCAAGCTTCAGTGTGTAGTAGCTTATGGAGCAGTTTTTTCACCGAAGACCTCTATATTTTGATTGTGGGACAAAGTAATGTTTATGCCATACAGTACATTCACGCCAACCCAAATTCATACTTTGCCAGGCCATTCGAGTGGAAACTTATCACAGTTTCTGAATTTTAAACTTTTTTGTCCTAACCCTTTATTTGGGCATTACAAAAAAGAATGAACTGCAGTCATAGTGGTCCACAGACCCGATTCATCATCTGCCTGTGTTCTCTGCTGCAACAGCCAGGAAAAGATATAAGATAGTAGTGCGTTTTATGCATTTCAGTGACAATTACCCCTGTCATCCCCAGGGTGACCCTGACTATGATTGACCTCATAAATGACTTGTCCGAGAAATTTGCAGATGTGTATACGCTCCAACAAAACGTCTGCATGGACGAGTCCCCTGTACCTTTTACTGGCAGGCTTGCAGTCAAGCAATATCTCTTCAGCAAGTGTTCCAGTTATGGAGTTAAAATGTATAAGCTCTGTAAGAGGACCACAGGTTATGCATAGCGATTTAAAATTTATGAGGGAAATGACATTAACCAGTTTCAGACCGCCTAACGTCAAATGAGGGGAGCAACAAACATCTCTTGTTTCGGGCCGCCGTCATATGACGGCACTAACTTTGCGGCCACTAGGGGGTGCGCGCGATGTCTGCCGGGCACCCGCGATTGCCCAGTAACTGAGCAGGACGTGGATCTGTGTGTGTAAACACACAGATCCACGTCCTGTCAGAGGAGAGGAGACCGATGGTGTGTCCCTTGTACATAGGGACACCGATCGGTCCCCTCCTCCAGTCAGTCCCCTCCCCCCACAGTTACAATCACTCACATAGGGAACATATTAACCCCTTGATCACCCCCTAGTGTTAACCCCTTCCCTGCCAGTGACATTTATACAGTAATCAATGCATTTTTCTAGCACGGATCGCTGTATAAATGTGAATGGTCCCAAAAATGTGTCAAAATTGTCTGATATGTCCGCCGCAATATCGCAGTCACGATAAAAATCGCAGAACACCGCCATTACTTGTAAAAAAAAAAATGCTATAAATCTATCCCCTTTTTTGTAGACTATAACTTTTGCGCAAACCAATCAATATACGCTTATTGCGATTTTTTTTTTTACCAAAAATATGTAGAAGAATATGTATCGGCCTAAACTGATAAAAAACTGTTTTAAAAAAAAAAATTGGATATTTATTATAGTAAAAAGTTAAAAACATTGTGTTTTTTCAAACTTGTCCCTCTTCTTTTGTTTATAGCGCAAGAAATAAAAAACGCAGAGGTAATCAAATACCACCAAAGAAAGCTCTATTTGTGGGGAAAAAATTATAAAAAAATTATTTGGGTACATCGTTGCATGACCGCGCAATTGTCATTCAAAATACGACAGCACTGGAAAATGGCTTGGTCAAGAAGGGGGTGTTCGTGCCTGGTAGGCAAGTGGTTAAAGAGTGCAGAAGCAGAGCGACTCACTGAAGATTGAAGCTGATACATGCCAAGGTCAGAGGCTCTCCACTGTATACATTCGGAGTGAGAACTATAAGCCCCAGGGAAATCCCGCGGCTCGCGGGCACCATAGAGCTACCGATCGTCACCTCCCACCCCCTCCTGCATGTTAAACAGACAGCCAGGGGTGCAGGGGGAGATGCCGGGTCTTGGAGCCCCCCCCACAGCGGCAGAACGGCAGGGCCCAGTGCGACTGCAGCGACCCCTATAGTTCCACCACTGCCGGAAAGTATTCACAGCGATTCACTTTTTCTACATTTTGTTATGTTGCAGCCTTATTCCAAAATGGATTAAATTAATTATTTTCCTCAAAATTCTACAAACAATACCCCATAATGACAACCTGAAAGAAGTTTGTTTGAAATCTTTACAAATTTATTAAAAATAAAAAAAAAAAAAAAAATCACATGTACATAAGTATTCACAGCCTTTGCCATGACACTCAAAATTGAGCTCAGGTGCATCCTTTTTCCACTGATCATCCTTGAAGCTGGTCATACACGGGTCAAATTTCGAAAGAACTTTTTTTTTCGAAAATCTTATCTAAGAATTTTCGTACGAATTTTGCACCATTAGTGGGCTGCAGCAACGACTGATTTTCGTGTGGCCATCCAATTTTAAAAATCCGACATGTTGGAATTTTTAAAAAAAAAACGAACGATTTTCGAACCAATGATTTGTGCGAGAAATGTAATTGAAAAAGAAATGCGCATGTGCAAGAAAAGAAGATTCCCGGAAAGAAAAGAAGATTCCCAGACAAGAAAATTATTTTCTGTAGGAACATGAGGTGAAATTGAAGGCTTGGTTGGTCGAATGTCGAAATCAATGGTGGCGCCATCGAATCACAAAACGCACAAATTTTCTGATTTTCTGATTTTCAAAAGAAAGTTCTTTCGAAATTCGACCCGTGTATGACCAGCATTAAGCCCCATACACACGCTCGGATTATCCGAGGACCAGGTCCGTCGGATCATGTCCGTCATACTTTGTCCGATGTTGGTTTTGCGTACACACGGTCGGACAAAGTTGTCGGAAAATCCAATCATTCTGAACGTGGTGACGTTTGTTGCCTATGACGGGACTACGTAGAGGCTAGTAGCCAATAGCTTTGGTCTTGTAATGTGATCTGAGCATGCGTAGCACTTTGTCCGTCGGACAACCGTACACACGATCGGATTTGGTGTGATCGGACCGTGTTGTTGGAAAATCTCCAGCAGGAGATAGGACTTTGTCCGTCGGACAATCCGACGTACACTGTCCGATGGTGCATACACACGGTCTGATTTTTCAACAACATTGTCCGATCGGACAGAATCCATGCAAAAATCCGACCGTGTGTATGGGGCTTTAGATGTTTCTACAACTTGATTGGAGTTCACCTGTGGTAAATTCAGTTGATTGGATATGATTTGGAAAGGCACTCACCTGTCTTTAAAGGTTCGCACAGTTAACAGTGCATGTCAGAGCACAAACCAAGCCATGAAGTCCAATGATTTGTCTGCAGACTTCGAGTGAGGATTGAATCGAGGCACAGATCTGGGAAAGGGTACAGAAAAATGTCTGTAGCATTAAACGTCCCAATGAGCACAGTGGCCTCCATCATCTGTGTAACCTGCGGGTTGCTCTGTAATAACCGCCAGCCAGTTTGATGAAAGCAAACAGTTCTTTTATTTTAATCACAGCTAAACAAAAGGACAGCTTACTTCAGCCAATGTAAATAAACAGTCCAAATCCTGGTATTGGTAATTAAACAGCAGGCTCACCGCTAGCAGCCCGTGTCTGTTTGGCTGAGACCTCACACTTGCTGCACAGCTTGCGAGTCTCTCTCTTGTCCACTCACTTCCTTGATACAGCTGCTGATTTCCCTCTGCTGCCTTTCAAGCCTCCATCACCTGGGACTTAACCCCTCCGGGACCAAAGTCCTGGGTCCCTAATGTAAATGTAGCATTCCAGAGAGTCCCGGAAGTTAATCCTCTCCAGCCAAACTTAACATTACCGGTGTCCAGCACATCTGTAAATGGAAGAAGTTTGGAACCACCGGGACTCTTCCTAGAGCGGGCTGCCCGGCCAAACTGAGTGATCGGGCCTTAGTCAGGGAGGTGACCAAGAACCCAATGGTCACTCTGACAGAGCTCCAGCATTTCTCTGTGGAGAGAGGAGAACCTTCCAGATGAACAACCATCTCTGCAGCACTCCACCAATCACGCCTGTATGGCCATAAAAGGCACATGACAGACCACCTGGAGTTTGCTAAAAGGCACCTAAAGGACTCTCAGACCATGAGAAACAAAATTCTCTGGTCTGATGAAACAAAGATTGAATTCTTTGGCCTAAATGACAAGCGTCATGCCTGGAGGAAACCAGGCACCGCTAATTACTTGGCCAATACCATCACTACAGTGAAGCATGGTGATGGCAGCATCATGCTGTGGGGATGTTTTTTCAGCGCAGGAACTGGGAGACTAGTCAGGATCGAGGGAAAGATGAATGCAGCAATGTACTGAGACATCCTCAGACAAGGTTCACCTTCTAGCAGGACAACGACAGTAAGCGCACAGCCAAGATAACAAAGAAGTGGCTACGGGGCAACTCTGTGAATGTCCTTGAGTGGCCCAGCCAGAGCCCAGACTTAAACCCGTTTGAACATCTCTGGAGAGATCTGAAAATGGCTGTGCAAAGAAGAATGGGAGAAACTGCCCAGAAATAGGTGTGCCAAGCTTCATCATATCCAGAAAGACCCAAGGCCGTAATTGGTGCCAAAGGCGCTTCAACAAAGTACAGGGGGTCTCCTACTTACAAACATCCGACTTACAAACGGAGGGAGACAACAGGAAGTGAGAGGAAATCTACCCCTAGGAAGGGAAATTCACTCCTGTAAGAGTTAATATGTGAAAAAGGTGTCTCCACTGATGCTTTATCACCAGTCCATGTTTCCCTATCAACCCAAAATTTTCAAAATCCAATTGTCATTGGGACAGAAGGTGAGGGGAAATCTTCTGAACAGGGGCACAGACAGCAAAACAAATGTTACAGGGGTGATAACCCTTCTCTATGTTATCTAAAAAACTTAAAAACAGATTTTTTGGCTGGAGCTACACTTAAAAAATGTGACTGTTCCGACTTACAAACAAATTCAACTTAAGAACAAACCTACAGTCCCTATCTTGTTTGTAACCCAGGGACCCCCTGTATTGAGCACAGGCTGTGAATACTTATGTACATGGGATTTATAAAAATAACATTTTTTAATAAATTTGCAAAGATTTCAAACAAACTATTTTCATGTTGTCATTATGGGGTATTGTTTGTATAATTTTGAAGAAAATAATGAATTTAACCACTTACCCACTGGGCACTTAAACCCCCTTCCTAACCAGACCAATTTTCAGCTTTCGGTGCTCTCACATTTTGAATGACAATTACTCCGTCATGCAACACTGTACCCAAATGAATTTTGTGTCCTTTTTTTTCACACAAATAGAGCTTTCTTTTGGTGGTATTTAATCACCGCTGGGTTTTTTAATTTTTGCGCTATAAATCAAAATATACTGAAAATTCGGTAAAAAAATAAATAAAAAAATTCTTTGTTTCTATTAAAATTTATTGCAGAGTATTGGCAGAGTATTGGCGAGTATTGGCGAGTATTGGCGAGTATTGGCGAGTGTTGCAGTGTATTGGCAGAGTATTGGCAGAGTTGCACAGTGGTGGCAGAGTATTGGCGAGTATTGGCAGAGTGGTTGCAGAGCGTTGCACAGTGGGGGCAGCGTGTTGCACAGTGGTTGCAGAGTTGCACAGTGGTGGCAGAGCATTGCATTGCACAGTGGTTGCAGAGTGGTGGCAGAGCATTGCACAGTGGTTGCAGAGCAGAGCGTTGCACAGTGGTGGCAGAGCGTTGCACAGTGGCGAGTATTGGCAGAGTATTGGCGTTTGCAGTATTGGCGAGTATTGGCAGTATTGGCAGAGTGTTGCAGTGTTGCAGTGTTGCGTTGCAGAGCATTGCACAGTGGTGGCAGAGCATTGCACAGTGGTTGCAGAGCGTTGCACAGTGGTTGCAGAGCGTTGCACAGTGGTGGCAGAGCGTTGCACAGTGGTTGCAGAGCGTTGCACAGTGGTTGCAGAGCGTTGCACAGTGGGGGCAGAGCGTTGCACAGTGGGGGCAGAGCGTTGCACAGTGGGGGCAGAGCGTTGCACAGTGGTTGCAGAGCGTTGCACAGTGGGTGGCAGAGCATTGCACAGTGGTTGCAGAGTATTGCACAGTGGTGGCAGAGCATTGCACAGTGGTTGGTGGCAGAGCATTGCACAGTGGTGGCAGAGCATTGCACAGTGGTGGCAGAGCATTGCACAGTGGTTGCAGAGCATTGCACAGCGGTTGGTTGCAGAGTATTGCACAGTGGTGGCAGTGTATTGACCAGCGCTGTGGGCACACATCCAGCCCACAGCGCTGGTCCCGTCTGTCCCCCTCTCCGCTTCTCTCCTCTCTGTACCGATCGGTACAGAGAGGGGAAGGAGGAACCGGCGTCATGACGTGACGCCGGTTTGTGTACATGTGATCGCTCCGTCATTTGACGGAGCGATCACGTGGTAAACGACTGCTATCAGCGGCCGTTTACCGTGATCCGTGATGCGCCGGGTCCTCGGGACCCGGCGGTCATGGATGTTCCCGAGTGCGCGCCCCAGGGGGCGCGCGGGAGCAAGTTTCTGGGAGGACGTCCGTAGGACGTCCTCCCAGGATAAGCCGACCGCGCTGTAGCCGTCTTTTGACTATAGCGCGGTCGGCATGTGGTTAATCCATTTTGGAATAAGGCTGTAACATAACAAAATGTGGAAAAAGTGAAGCGCTGTGAATACTTTCCAAATACAATGTATATACCATAGTTTGTAGACGCTATAACTTTCACACAAACCAATTAATATACATTTTATTGGTCTTATTTTTTTTTTTTTACGAAAGACGTGTAGCAGAATACACTTTGGCCTAAATGAATGTAGAGATTTAGAAAATACTATATTTTTTTTCTTAAATTTTCAGTCTTTTTTTTTTTTTTTGTTAAAAGATTTTATTAGAGTTTTCAAACAGTACAGTAAAAATCAACAGAGTAGTACATGTTATAAAATAGAACGTTAGTAAAGTACAGTACATTGCGTATGGAACACTACAGCATTGCAAGTACAGAAGCATAGTAATAACTGGAAAAAAGACTTGTGAGGTCGAAGACGTTGTGGGTTCGAGGATAAAATAGAGCTCTGGTGGCATAGCACAGTAGGAGTGTGTTGGTTGGAAAGGTGTAAACGGAGAGTGCTATAACAGGTGATTATATAGGACGATGATCCAGGGGTTCGTGAGCGGGAGTTAAAGGGACAGAGGGGAGAGTTGGATATAAGTGATAATAGCGGACGGACCGTCCCTACTCACCCCCAATAAGGGAACTTGCTGTGAGTGAGGGAGGGTCCATCTTTAACATAGTGTGTGTGACGTGTGTGAAACTTCTGCAAGAGATGGAGAGAAGCCACACGTACAGGTGTATAAAGGAGGCAGTCGGCAGGAGCAGAGGTATAGGGACAGGACAATATACACCGAGAAATCAGACAGGGTGTACACGTGTGTCAGAGAGGGCAGAGGAAGAAGATGAACGGAAATGTTTCCAGCACAGTCTTTTTATGTTTATCTAATAAAAAAAAAAAAAAAGTAGTGATCAAATACCACCAAAAGAGAGCTCTATTTCTGTGAAAAAAATATATAAATTGAATTTGGGTAAAGTGTTGCTTGACCGCGCAATTGCCAGTTAAAGTAGCCCAGTGTTGAATAGCAAAAGATGAACTGGTCGTGAAGGGGGTCAAAAAGTGGTTTATATGATGGGGGACTCTGACTTGAAGAGGCTCTGATGTCATGGGGGAATCTCTGGTGTGAAGTTAATTTCATCAAGGTTGTTGTGTGCATTATCCCAGGCTCATGTTTCCCTATTGATAAGTAACATTTACATTTTCGAATGTGGTGCCTTGAGATTTTGCATACTTTTAAAGGGTTGAGAAACACTGGCCTATGAGACCTGGTTAGATACACCCCCTCTTTGTCTCCCTACTACAAGTACTGTATGCATACATTCTTGTTTGTGTGTTGTCAATAACATTGTAAAATGTTTAATAATGTTTATTCCACACTTCACATATCAAACAGCAGAACTGTTTTCATTTGGGGTTTATTTTTTGACATGTTATGTTAACAAGTTACCAGCAGATGGCAGTCAACATCATGCTTTGTGCAATAGGCTGCAAATACATCATTTCAGTAATTCAAGAGAATTTTATTTGCACAAGCAATTTTTAGACATCGGAGATTAGTAGTAAGCATGCCTTTTGCATTAAATAATATAAACACTTATTTGCAATAGATTTGGTTCTGCGCTTAAATGTTAAAAAGGTTCTAGTTTGCCTCGTCTGGGGGATACCCATCATCCTTAATGTAAAGAATAACTGACATTTTACTCTTTAAGTTTATTATTACAGAAAATGTACATTCTTTTCTATAAACTGTACATGCTAAAAAGATCAGTGTGATGTAGACAGTCTTCAAGATGTGTGTTAAAGGCCAACTCCAAGTTAGGAAGCCCCCCGTCCTCTGCATTCATTTTTAAAAGATGTTTTGCATAATACGTTTTTTCTATACTACTTCTGGAAGGTCATGGTGTGTGATATCTTATTGCAGCATTTATGTATGGTGTCTATTTTGTTTTTTAGTCTGTAGCATTAGCCCCTTGATTTACGTTTGCTCAGAATGAAAAATTTTTACTTATTAAAAATATGATTTTTTTCATCAGGTACACATAAAGAATTACGTAGGTGGAGCTGTAGACTCCTTTTGTACCTCCCCCTTTTATCAATCTATTCTTAGCTGCTCTGTTGACAAAAGCTTGTTGTATATAGAGCTAAACATCACATTAACATACACAACTAACTGCAATCACGCAGTATTAAACTCTCATTGTTTTGTAGCTTAGCATGTTGAGTATGAAAAAATAAACATTTTCCAGTAAACTATTTGTTAAAATTCTTACCGTTTCCCCGAAAATAAGACCTAGTGTGATTGTCGGTGATGGCTGCAATATAAGCCCTACGCCCCAAAAAAGCCCTACCCTGTTTCCCGGAAAATAAGCCCTACCCTGAAGATAAGACCTACAAGGACTTTAACTAGGGCTTATTTGGGGGGTAGGGCTTATATTGCAGCCATCACGGACAATCATGCTAGGTCTTATTTTCGGGGAAACAGGGTAAGAATTTTGTTTCCCTGAAAATAAGACCTAGCGTGATTGTTGGTGATGGCTGCAATATAAGCCCTACCCCCAAATAAGCCCTACCCTGAAGATAAGGTAAGGAAGCAGGGTACCCCTGCACTTGAAGTTTACAACTTTCACTGCTGTTGGATCCTGCTCTCTCTGTGCTGCTTCCCCAAACTTCTGGTCTTCTCAGACAAGAGGTAACCGTGGACAGTGCAGTCTACAGCCAGTCTGTTGGCTTGGAGAAGGGAGAATGAGGAGGCTTAAAAACTGAGGGTTTAATATCACTTTAAAGAGGGATTGCACCTAAAAAAAAAAAAAAAAAAATATTAAAAGCCAGCAGCTACAAATACTGCAGCTGCTGACTTTTAATAAATGGACACTTACCTGTCCCAGGGTCCAGCAATGTCGGCAGCCGAAGCCGATAAATCGCTCGGTTCTCGGCTGCTGCCGCCGCCATTCTCGTTGAAGGAATCAGGAAGTGAAGCGTTGCGGCTTCACTTCCCGGTTCCCTAGTGCGCATGCGCAAGTCACGCAGTGCAATGAGAATGCTCCCAGCAGACAGCGCAGCGGGACAGGAAGAGGCATAGACTCCCGTGGGAGTCTATGCCCGGAAGTGGGTGAAAATACCTTAGACAGGTATCTGCACCCCCCTCCTCCCTGAAAGGTGGCAAATGTGACACTGGAGGGGGGGGGGGTTCCGATGAGCGGAAGTTCCACTTTAAGGTGGCCATAGATGGCTTGAGTTTTAGCTGATTTTTGCTGAATTGTCTGAAATGTAAGCTGTGGAGTGACATGCAAGCACCACCTGATTCAACAAAGGGGAATTTAAAAATCATCTGGCCTGGATGGAAAATTATTGACCAAACATCAGAGGCAGTCTGCCTATCAGATGCATCACTGTTCAGGTATTCAGGCAGCCACAGGTTCCAAGGCCTTCAACAATCCCTGGAAAAAAGTATGGAATTGTAAAATGTTCATTCAGTTCATTCAATTGTTTAGATTTTTTTCTACACAATTAATCACAGACATGCCTCAAAACTATTTTCATCTAACATTCTAACCTCCTGGTTTTAAGAAACACTTAAAAAAAATAAAAAAAAATAATAATAAAGAAAACCCTAGTCAATTGCAACTGTTTTTGTAGATCAAGCAGAGGAAAAAGATATGGAATCACTCAATTCTGAGGAAAATATTATGGAAACGCCAGGTACTTTGCAGTTTTAAAACAATCTGAATCACAAAAAATGAGTTTCCTCTAATTGGAACTTTAAACGGGAAGCTACTTCAGTGAGGTTAGACAGTATTATCAAAAATATTACTTGTTTATTGGTTGAGATAAAATATGTCACAATTGTGCAGGGCACAGAAAATGCAGGATGCAAAGAGGGCAAATACAAAGGTAAGAATTACACTGCATGTAAACCAAAGCTCAATTGAAAACAATGAACAATAGAGATAACCCAACGCGTTTCGAAACTATCGTAATACTATGTAAACATACATAGTCCAAACATTGAAATAATGACAACAATGATTGAGTGTTTCACTACGATTGGATACAAGAAATAGTTAAACATACACTGAACCTGCACATTGCATGAAGATTTTCTCTCAGCCACATGGGCCCGATGGACAGAGAAACGGACGGCATCCTAGGACACACGCGTTGCGTGGTGACTTCACACCGCTGCAGCGTAACTGCACAGACGTGACGTGAAGGCTAAGCCGCCCCGCATCAGAGTCTTGCTACGCAGGTGTGGCATCATGGTGACCATGGAAACCAAGCTCCCAGATGCCGGAAGTAAAGAGGCCAGACACGTCTGACGGACATGCATTGCCCCCCCCCCCCCCTGCGCTGTGTGAATTGACAATGAGAGCTGGAAATGAAGTATGAAAGACAATCCGTGCCCCAAGTTGCAGGCATCAAGGGCACCTAAGTCAGATAGATCGATCAAAAAACAATCTTTAAAAGTATAGAATTATTTGCAAAAAGTACATCATACAGATACAATAATAAAATTGACATACTTGGTATACAAAAAATCCCAGGAAAACATTGAACACTGGAGGGAGGAAATAAAAGGAGGAAAAAGAAGGAAAAAGGGAATTCCATGAAAGTTAACTATAGCCATGATGGATATCATATTGCTAGACAGGCCAGCCACATTGATTTACTCATGATTTAACTATTAAAGATAATAATGATAATCTTGTTATAAGGCAGCCGATTCCCATTCAGATCCCCCGAGGTGAAGCCCTCTAAGAATGGTCTGAAGGAGATGGCGCCATTTAAACCGGGTGGCTGAGTTGCATTCAAGCGGAAAATCCATCTTTGTTCCAATTGCAAAAGGGACTTGTTCCAGTCTCCTCCCCGCAAACCTGGATGTATGCGGTCAAGGATCAGGAATGATATTTCTGGTGTCACCGCATCATGTATGGCAGTTACGTGTCTCCCAAGATCGAGACTTGGATTACAAATTTTCATTGAAATGATGTGACTGTAGGCTCTACACCAGAATTCCTGGATTGTTTTCCCCACATAGAAACAGGCACATTCACATAGGAGATGTATGTATACAACACCTGACGTTTGACAGTTAGCAAATTTGCCTGGGTTTGTATCGTTTGCCATTAGGTAATCTGATATCCTTTGAAGTGTTGATAAATCTGCCGTAATTGCAGCCGCCACAGGTAAATGTTCCTGTGCGTTTGCATGGATCTTTGCGCCCATCATTCTTAAATTCACTCGAGACCAGTGTTGGTCATCTTAATTCAAAAAAGTCATTAGTTAAGTTAAAAATTACTTCTCCCAAAAAGTAATTGCGTTAGTAACTCAGTTACTACATTGGAAAAGTAATTAGTTACGCAGCAAAGTAACTGTGACTTTTTTTTTAATATTCTTTACATGTAACTAAGGGGCGGGTCTAGTATTACTGTAAGTAAGGGGCGCATTTATTATTATTATTGTTATATATCTTGTAACCAAGGGGCTGCTCTATTATTACTCTAACCAAGGGGCACATCTGTTATAGCATGTAAGCAAGGGGCGAGTCTATTATTATTATATCGTGTAAGGGGCGGATGGCTACAGAAGAGGGCGAATGTTAAATTAATGGGCAGAGCTCGATATATAACAATAATAATAAATGCGCCTCTTGGTTACAGTAATACTAGACACGCCCCTTAGTTACACGATAGACGCCCCTTGCAGAGTAGCACAAGCATCGGGAGCGTGCGGCATCACCTCGTACAATTACATGTTAACTGCGCCTGCGCGGTGTAGAGTTCACTCAGAGCTGTTTAGGTTTGGCAATTTTCGTAAGCTCCTTAGTCCTTCGTACTGCGCAAGCGATGCGCCTGCGTAGTACAGGGGGTCCTTATCCGGCGGGGGAACTTTTTCGTCAGGACACCGGAATTACACTACTGCCATCTAGTGGCGGTAGATGTAATTGCGGTAACGTCGCCCAAGTAATGGGAACTGCGTTATCATGAGGGGAAAAGTAATCAGTTAGATTACTCGTTACCCTCTAAAGTAACTGCGTTTATTTTAACTCAGTTACTTACATCACTGCTCGAGACCAACTGGTCTCGCAGAGATTTGGCTCGTTTAAAGGTGAAGGGTGGAGTATCAGTCACAAAGGGGACTATGGGAGGATCCATAGTTAAAACGTGCCAATACTTATTTACTATACCCCTAATGTTTGCCTACTGATTGGATAATCTTGTTTTAATGGAAATGGTGTTCTTTTTATTTTTGTTAGTCTTTGAGGATAGATCATACAAGAGATCATTACGTGTCCTTAAAATTGCCCTCCTGCAGGCCTTCTTGAGACAAGTCTTTGAATAGCCCCGTAAAAGGAGACTGTCCTTGAGTGAATCAGCCTCTCGCTTAAACGTTAAATTATCTGAACAATTTCTCCTAATCCTTAAATACTGCCTATATGGAATTTATGAGCTAAGTGCCTTGGGATGGAAGCTGCTGGCGTGCAGAATGTAATTGCCAGCCGTAGGCTTACCATATATAGGCTACTACTAAGTAAGCCATTTGCATCCTTGTGGATGACAATGTCCAAAGACGTAATGGAAGATTTGTCCCATGTCATGGTGAAGGTCAAGTTGAAGTTATTTTGATTTAATAGTGAGAGAAAAATTTCCAATTGGTTGTGAGGGCCATCCACACGAGAAACACGTCATCGATATACCTATACCAGATAACGACGTTCCCCATAAGGGGGACCAAATCCTTAGATTGACCAATCATACGTTCCCACTCCCCCAGGTACAGATTGGCGTACGATGGGGCACAAGAGATCCCAATCGCGACAACCTGTACCTGGAGGAAGTGGGAACCATTGAAATAATTATGTTGCAGTATGAACTCAAGTGCACAGAGAAGAAAATCGTCGGTCTTTTATTCAAATCGGCTATTTTGGGAAATAATATGTTTAATGCAGGCCAAAACTTTATCATGGGGTATTGAGCTGTACAAGGCCTCCAAGACTATCGCCACTGTGATATTCCCCCTACCGACGGGGGGAATGCACAGACCATCGATATTCTGTAGCAAGTGCATAGTATCACGAATGTAACTAAAACAAACATCTGCATCACATTACATGTGCTAATTAGTCTGCACTTAAAAAGGAGTGCTTGCATACCTTGGTGAGCTGTTGCACCAACCTGATTGACATGAATCATGACTCCAACACAAGAGATGTCCGTTGAAACAAAGGAGAGGATTATAAAAGGTAAATCTTCACAGAATGTTGCAAAAGATGTTGGTTGTTCCCAGTCAGCTGTGTTTAAAATCTGGACCAAGTACAAATCAAATGTGAAGGTTGTTAAAGGGTAGACCATGGAAGACATCAAAGATAGAAAACTTAAAACAATACTCCCTGAAAACCGAAAATGCAAAACAAAACAAATGAGGCACAAATGGTCAGAAATTGGAGTCAATGTCTGTGACCAAACTGTAAAAGCCATCGCCTAAAGGAAATGGGATTTACATACAGAAAAGCCAAACAAAAACCATCATTAACACCTAAACAAAAAATAACAAGGTTACAGTGGGCTAAAGAAAAGCCATCATAGACTGTGGCTGACTGGATGAAAGTGATATTCAGCGATGAATTACAAGTCTACATTGGGCAGGGCGGTGATGCTGGAACCTTTGTTTGGTGCCGTTCCAATGAAATGTATGAAGACTGCCTGAAGAAAACATGCAAATTTCCACATTCATTGATAATATGGGATTATATGTCAGGTAATGGTAGGGGGGTTATGACAGTCATTAAATCTTTAATAAATGCACACGTTTATATTGAGATTTTGGGCACTTTTTCTTTTTCCATCAATTGAAAGGAATAAAGATATTGGAGATACGGGACTGTCTTAGGTACATAGTCACAAGACGTGTTCAGATATAATAAAAAATATAATAATTTTATTAACACATAAAGGCTAAAAAACTGTATTTTGACATCGTGTACAGCAGTATATATATCGTAATTCAAAGGTTATGCATACAATCCCAGTTAGAATACAACATGTTAATATACTAAAGACACATAAGTCATGATACTTGTCCCATTGTTCTCGACATGTTTCGCCAAATGAGGCTTCTTCAGGAGACAAACGTAAGGTACAAGTGAATGGAAATATCAAAGGTATTTTCTTGTTCTCCAATGTCAGAGAGTCTGCACATTCCCAGATTACCAGAGACAGGTTTAGATAAATTCACAACAGAGTATCCTCCTAAGAGATCCACACAGGGCTGGACCACATAGCCAGAACCAAGAAAAAGTGGCTGGAGAACCGTAGGGGGAGAGAAAGTGTCCTATTGTTACACGGTTATATTGGAACAAAGCCTATTCGGCAACTGATAGATAGAGAAAAATACAAATGAGGCTCGGGTCTACCTTCAAATGAAGGGAAGGGAAACAGGTCTGTCTTTGATTTGGATAGTGTCAATAATGACAATAGTGTTCTTGTAGTAGAATATGTAGATCACCGGGATGTATTTCAGATGGTTATTCTGCTCATGCAGAGAGCCCCATATAGGGGACAAAATATAAAGTCCAAATCCTGTTATTGATATTCCCAGCGTTTCCCGAGCCTCAGCTTCACCACTAACACACAATTGAAAGGAAGTTTTGGTGACGATGACATCATTAGGATTAGGATTAGGAGGATTCTGTTTTCGGTGTTGTAGTTTTTGTTTGTGCCTTTTTGTTTTATGTCTGTATGTCGCAAAACTGCAATAAAAATATCTTTTAAAAAAATGATATATATATATATATATATATATATATATATATATATATATATATAATCTCAATGAACACAAGAACAATTCTCAAAATTTTGCCAAAACTGAGTTTTGTAGAATATTTGTTTGGCTCCATTACATGAAAGTAAGGTTAATAATATAACCTAGAGTACAACATCTTCAGTTTTACTCACATTAGTTGATGCAAAAATGAATATACCCCACAACAAGAACTACTACATCTAGTATTTTGTATGACCTTCATGATTTGTAAGGACAGCACCAAGTCTTCTAGACATGGAATGAACAAGTTGGTGACATATTGCAACTTCTATCCATTCTTCAAGAACAACCTCCTTTTAGAGCCTGGATGCTGGTTGGAGAGTAATGCTCAACTTGTCTCTTCTGAACTCCCCATAGGTGTTCGATTGGGTTCAGATCAGGAGACATACTTGGCCACTGAATCACTTTTACCCTGTTCTTCCTTAGGAATGCAATAGTGGCCTTAGATGTGTGTTTTGGACCATTATCATGTTGAAAAAGTACACGACGACCAAGGGCACAGAGTGATGGTAGCACCTTCTCTTTCAAAATAGAGCAGTACATCTGTGAATTCATAATACCATCAATGAAATGCAACTCCCCGGCACCAGCTGTACTCATACAGCCCCACAGAAGGACACTGCCACCACCATGTTTCACTGTAGGCACCATGCATTTTTCTTTGTACGCCTCACCTTTGCAACACCATACAGTTTGGAAACCATCAGCTCCAAAAACATTTATCTTGGTCATATCACTCCATAGTACAGAGTCCCAGTAGGCTTCTTTTTCATTTGGGCCCTGGCAAGTTCTAGGTGGGTTTTTCCATGCATAGGAAAGGCTTCCTTCGTGGACAACACCCATGCATGCCATGCAGTGTACGCCATATTGTGTCACAGGAAACAATCACCCCCGTTTGGCATTCTACTTCTTTAGCTAACTGCAGTGAACTTGCATGGAAATTTTCTTTAACCCTTCTCATCAGAAGATGCTCCTACCTAGTAGGTGGAGTTGAAAAAAGAAAAGTCCAACCTATGTGTGTGATTATATGTCAGTATTACATTGTATATCGCTGTATGTTGTGGTCATTCAGGTGCTTATCTAATAGTTTTTTTAAACTATCGACCTGTGGAAAGGAATTTCACATCCTTGCCACTCTTACAGTAATGAACTCTCTACGTAGTTTAAGGTTAAACCTCTTTTCTTCTAATTTTAATGAGTGGACCACGTGTCTTGTTAAAATCCCTAACGCGAAAACGTTTTATCCCTATTGTGGGGTCACCAGTAGACATGTGCGATTCGTTTCGTACGAATTCGTAATTCGTACGAATTTTTCGAAATTCGTACGAATTTACGAATCTGTAGTACGAATTTTTTTTTTTACGAATTCCGTACGGAATACGAAATTCCGTTTACGAATTTCGTCGCCGAATGATTCGAATGAGAATGATTCGCCGCTCTCGTCCCCCCCTCTTTTCCTGCGGCCTGCCAGGTTGCGTGCTCGGATAAGGGTCTGGTATGGATTTTATCGGGGACCCCACGCCATTTTTTTTGGCTAGGGTTCCCCTTAAAATCCATCCCAGACCTCAAGGGTCTGGTATGGATTTTGAGGGGGACCCTACGCCATTTTTTTTTTTTTTTGGCTGGGGTCCCCCTTAATATCCATCCCAGATCTGAAGGGCCTGGTTATTGAATTTGGGGGGACCCCTACGCATTTTTTTATCAATGACTTCAATGAATGACAGTTCTCTGTATTACGGATCCAACAATTCATTTGCCGGCAATAGCTGCGACTCGTGATTTTAAATAGTTTTTTTTTCCTGCAAAAATGACACATTGTACAGAGACAGTTCTCTATATTAGATATACTGAATCTCGAATCATTCGAAGCATTCGTTATATCCGCTATTATAATTTCTTTCATGTTAGTTGAAATTACATATTTGTTAGTTGTTGTATTCGAATTGTTCTCTGTATTGCGGGAATCGGCAATTAGCTGCGAGTGATTTTAAATGTCTTTTTTTCCTGCAAAAATGACACATTGTACAGAGAGAGTTCTAAACACGGGAAACCTGCGCCCTTCTATATACTATATACTCTATAGCAGTGATGGCAAACCTTGGCACCCCAGATGTTTTGGAACTACATTTCCCATGATGCTCAAGCACTCTGCAGTGTAGTGGAGCATCATGGGAAATGTAGTTCCAAAACATCTGGGGTGCCAAGGTTCGCCATCACTGCTC
This sequence comes from Lithobates sylvaticus, assembly GCA_028564925.1. Classification (NCBI taxonomy): domain Eukaryota; kingdom Metazoa; phylum Chordata; class Amphibia; order Anura; family Ranidae; genus Lithobates; species Lithobates sylvaticus. Next base: position 121,725,253 of record CM053035.1, on the reverse strand, counting down.
TATAGTATGCCTATGAATGGGGTCATGTTTCCCGTGTTTAGAACTCTCTCTGTACAATGTGTCATTTTTGCAGGAAAAAAAGACATTTAAAATCACTCGCGGCTAATTGCTGATTCCCGTAATACAGAGAACAATTCGAATACAACAACTAACAAATATGTAATTTCAACTAACATGAAAGAAATTATAATAGCGGATATAACGAATGCTTCGAATGATTCGAGATTCAGTATATCTAATATAGGGAACTGTTCCTGCAGTGTCATTTTTGCAGGAAAAAAAAACTATTTAAAATCACGAGTCGCAGCTATTGCCGGCAAATGAATTGTTGGATCCGTAATACAGAGAACTGTCATTCATTGAAGTCATTGATAAAAAAATGCGTAGGGGTCCCCCCAAATTCAATAACCAGGCCCTTCAGGTCTGGGATGGATATTAAGGGGGACCCCAGCCAAAAAAAAAAAAAAAAAATGGCGTAGGGTCCCCCTCAAAATCCATATCAGACCCTTGAGGTCTGGGATGGATTTTAAGGGGAACCCTAGCCAAAAAAAATGGCGTGGGGTCCCCCATAAAATCCATACCAGACCCTTTATCCGAGCACGCAACCTGGCAGGCCACAGGAAAGGAGGGGGGGACGAGAGCGGCCCCCCCTCTCGCCTGAACCGTACCAGGCCACATGCCCTCAACATTGGGAGGGTGCTTTGGGGTCCCCCCCAAAGCACCTTGTCCCCATGTTGATGAGGACAAGGGCCTCATCCCCACAACCGTGCCCGGTGGTTGTGGGGGTCTGCGGGCGGGGGGCTTATCGGAATCTGGAAGCCCCCTTTAACAAGGGGACCCCCAGATCCCGGCCCCCCCCCCTGTGTGAAATGGTAAGGGGGTACAAAAGTACCCCTACCATTTCACCAAAAAAGTGGCAAAAATGGTAAAAATTACAGGAGACGGTCTTTGACAATTCCTTTATTAAAATCTTCTTTCTTCTTTCTTCTGCTCTTCCTTCTTCCTTTCTTCATCTTCTCCTTCCGGCATCTTCTTCCATCGTCTTCTTCCTCCGATTCGCTTCTTCTTCCTCCGGTCTTCTCGTCCTTCTCGTCCGGCGTCGTCCTTCTCGTCCGGCATCGTCGTCTCTTCTCGCAGGCCGCTCCTCGCAATGGGAGGCTCCCGCTCTGTGAGGCTCCGCTCCGGGTGACAGGTCTTGTATAACGAAGGCACCTGGTGACCCCGCCCCCCCTCTGACGTCATGGGGAAAGCCATAGGGAATTCCACATGACGTCCCCGTGCGTCAGAGGGGGCGGGGTCACCAGGTGCCTTCGTTATAAAAGACCTGTCACCCGGAGCGAAGCCTCACAGAGCGGGAGCCTCCCATTGCGAGGAGCGGCCTGCGAGAAGAGACGACGATGCCGGACGAGAAGGACGACGCCGGACGAGAAGGACGAGAAGACCGGAGGAAGAAGAAGCGAATCGGAGGAAGAAGACGATGGAAGAAGATGCCGGAAGGAGAAGATGAAGAAAGGAAGAAGGAAGAGCAGAAGAAAGAAGAAAGAAGATTTTAATAAAGGAATTGTCAAAGACCGTCTCCTGTCATTTTTACCATTTTTGCCACTTTTTTGGTGAAATGGTAGGAAGTACCCCCTTACCATTTCACACAGGGGGGGGGGGGGGGGGGGGCGGGATCTGGGGGTCCCCTTGTTAAAGGGGGCTTCCAGATTCCGATAAGCCCCCCGCCCGCAGACCCCCACAACCACCGGCCAGGGTTGTGGGGATGAGGCCCTTGTCCTCATCAACATGGGGACAAGGTGCTTTGGGGGGGACCCCAAAGCACCCTCCCAATGTTGAGGGCATGTGGCCTGGTACGGTTCAGGCGGGAGGGGGGGCCGCTCTCGTCCCCCCTCCTTTCCTGCGGCCTGCCAGGTTGCGTGCTCGGATAAAGGGTCTGGTATGGATTTTGAGGGGGACCCCACGCCATTTTTTTATTTTTTTTTTGGCCGGGGTTCCCCTTAAAATCCATCCCAGACCTGAAGGGTCTGGTATGGATATTTGGGGGGGACCCCACGCCATTTTTTTTTTTTTTTGGCTGGGGTCCCCCTTAATATCCATACCAGACCTGAAGGGCCTGGTTATTGAATTTGGGGGGACCCCTACGCTTTTTTTTTTTCTGCAAAAATGACACTTTGTCATTCGAATTCATTCGAATTCATTCGAATTCATTCGTTATATCTGCTATAATAATTTCGTTCAAATTAGTTGAAATTCGATATTGGTAGTTGGATTTACTAACGATTCGTAACTATTCATAACGATTCGTAACGATTCGTAACTATTTATAACGATTCGTAACGATTCGTAACTTGAAATTGAAATTCGATATTTGTAGTTGGATTCGAATTGTTCTCTGTGTTATGAGAACCAACAATGCATTAGCCGCGTTAACGATTCGTAACGATTCGTAACGATTCGTAACTTTACTAACGATTCGTAAAAAAAATTACGATTCGTCCGAATTTCGTATTTCGTACGAATTCGAACGGAATTTCGTACACGAATTACGAATTACGAATTTTTTTATATACGAAACGGGACGAAACTAAACGAAACAAATTTTTTGACAGTTCCCATGTCTAGTCACCAGTATGGTATTTGTAAATTGAAATCATATCCCCTCTCAAGCGTCTCTTCTCCAGAGAGAATAAGTTCAGTGCTTGCAACCTTTCTTCATAACTAATGTCCTCCAGTCCCTTTATTAGCTTTGTTGCCCTTCTTTGTACTCGCTCCATTTCCAGTGCATTCTTCCTGAGGACTGGTGCACAGAACTGGACAGCATACTCCAGGTGCGGCCGGACCAGAGTCTTGTAGAGTGGGAGAATTATCGTTTTATCCCTGGCGTTAATCCCTTTTTTAATGCATACTAATATTCTGATTTCTTTGTTAGCAGCAGCTTGGCATTGCATGCTATTGCTGACTCTTTCATCTACTAGAACCCCCAGGTCCTTTTCCATCCTAAACTTCCCCAGAGGTTCTCCCCCAAATGTATAGATTGCATTCATATTTTTGCCACCAAATGCATTATTTCACATTTTTCTACATGAAACCTCATTTGCCATGTAGTTACCCACCCCATTAATTTGTTCAGATCTTCTTGCAAGGTTTCCACATCCTGGGGAGAAGTTATTGCCCTGCTTAGCTTAGTATCGTCCTCAAATACAGAGATTGAACTTTTTTCCCCAATCCTCCGGGTCATTTATGAACAAATTAAATAGGATTGGTCCCAGCACAGAACCCTGGGGGACCCCACTACCCACTCCTGACCATTCTGAGTATTCCCCATTTATCACCACCCTCTGAACTCGCCCTGTAGCCAGTTTTCAATCCATGTACTCACCCTATGGTCCATGCCAACGGACCTTATTTTGTACAGTAAACATTTATGGGGAATGTCAAGGTGTTAACTTCTGTGAATGGCTTGGACATCTCTGTGAGATGGTTGCAGTTCCATCTTTGTTAAATTTTTGTATCACTTTTTCTACAGTATTCTGACTGATAAGTAAAGCTTTGCTGATCTTCTTGTAGCCTTCACCTTTCTTGTGTAAAGAAATTATTTTCTTTCTCAGGCCTTGTGACATTTCTCTTCCATGTGGTGTATTCATTTTTGCAACATGGTCTTGAATAAGGATGAGCTCAGGCGTCTTCGCCAACAGCATGTGCAGAGCCCACTAGGAAGTCGGCACTGGAAAACGATAATCACAAGCTGTGAGACGTTTCCCGATCTCTGCAGCCGCGCATCGGGACAATGTCTCAGTGCTTGTGATTAGCGCTCCGCGGTGCCAGCTTCCTGGCGGGCTCTGCACTTGCTGTTTGTGAACACGCCTGAGCTCATCCTTAGTCTTGAATGAATTTGTTAGGAAAAATACTTTTTCGTGTTCAAATGAACAAATCTTGATTGCAATCGATGGCCCGCATTTGTGGGAGTATTTTGTAGTATAGTGCCCCATAGAAAATGCTGATTCTGAATAGAAAGTAAAGGTTTAGTGGGGGTATGGCTGCACCAGATTAAAAATAATGACCTCCAGTAGGTAATGAAACTGGAGGTAATCAAGACCAACTATGTGTGTTGGTGTAGAGACAGGCAAAGGGACTGTCTCTTGTCTATGGATTTGTCCTCTGCTTGCTGCTAATAACAAGGGGAGCAAAGCTGATGAGGAACAAGTGTCTGTGAATCCTTATCAAGCTCCGCCCCTCCAGCTACAAAACTCCTCAACGCTGAGCTGTCTATGTGACAACTGCAGTAGTGAGAGGAGCTCAGAGTGGCATGCAGGCCCAATGTAAGTATGCAAAATACAGTATATCATCCCTGGAGTTCAGTTTTAATTATTTCACCTATAATTCTGTGTAGAAATCGGGAAAGCATTACCCTTTATTAGTGAAAAATTTAATGCTGCCATTGACAACCTTCTCCTTCAAACTACTAGTTGCCTGGCTATTATTCTGACACACTGTTTCAACTTTTTCTGAGTCTAATGACCTGGAAGAACGTTGATCCGAAAAATAGGAAGTCTTTATCAGTATACAGTACTTGCTTCAGATCAGTGACTCAAAATGTTATAACCAGAGGCGCAACATGGCAGCCAGGCAGCTGGAATTTTTGGAATGCTCTGCCATTGTTTTCCAGATATTTCACTAATGACAGGTTTAGGCTGGCCATAGGAAGGTATTTTATTTTAGGTATGCACTGATACCAGTATCAGTGCCGATACCAAACATTTGTATCAGTATCAGTGTGATTTGCATCAATACAAAATTAAAAAATTAAAAAATGCAAAGAATCACATGCGATTTGAACAGCAATGTGGTGCAATTCCTGTCTGAAACAAATGCAATTCCCCCCACTGCTCATGTGTGTGTGTGTATAGAAAGGGAAAAGTGCCATCTAGTGGGCAGTTGATTAAAAATGTTAGAACTCACTGTACATATATGGCCAAATGCTAAATTTTCATAGTGATCCCACAGATAATAGTTCTTGGTTTATTTTCATATGTATCATTGTATGTATTCTTGATAATAAAAATCCATTGATACAAAAAAATACATTTATTGGGATTTTTTTTTTACCAAAAATATGTAGCAGAATTCATATTGGCCTAAATTAGATAAAAAAATAAAAAACCTAGTGGTGATCAAATACCACCAAAAAAGCTCCATTTGTGGGGAAAAAATGACATAAATTGTATTTATGTACAGCATTGCATGACTGCGCAATTGTCAGTTAGAGTAACGCAGTGGCGTATCGCAAAAAATGGCCTGGTCACAAAGGGGGTAAATCTTCTGGAGGTCAAGTAGTTAATGAGGCCAGCTGGCAAACGACTTCCTTACCCTACCTCCTTTCTTCCCCGTTCTGATGATTGGTTTGAACTTCAGCATGTCGCCTTCACCACGTCTAGATGCCTAAATGCATTGAGCTGCTGCCATGTGATTGGCTGATTAGCCATTTGCGTTTCCAAGCAATTGAACAGGTTTACCTAATAAAGTGTTCGGTGAGTGTAATGGCCCGTACACACGATCCGAATATCGTACGACTGATCGTACGGCCGTTTTGGGTTAATAGTCGCAAGCAGAAATTGATGCGTTGTAATGTATTTGTATTGAATTTTCGGACGACAACTATACTGACCGAAAATCGTACGATCTGGAATCGTACGAGGAAAATTTCCGTGCATGCCCGATCGAATAAGATCGGATGAACGGTCGTGATCGGCTGTCGAAAGTAGTGTACACACGATCTGACAATCGTCCGATCCTTCCTCGGATGACCGTTTTCGTACGATATTCGGATCGTGTGTACGGGCCATTAGACTGCTTTCACACTGAGGCGGCGCTGTAGGAGCAGTGTATACGTTAAAAGCGCCCTGCTAGCGGCTGAATAGCGCTGCTAAAACGACGGTAAAACACTGCTAAAAATAGTGGCGCTTTACCGCCGACGTCCCCAATGCCTTGGTGTGAAAGCACCCTAAGAACAAAGGGAGGGAAGCCGGAGATTAGTAAAAAAAAAAAAGTTGAGCCTTTAATGGTATCTGAGGACTGGGTTGGGAACACTAGTATAACTAGCAAGTAAATTAATGATTGGGCTGTTTGAATGTATGATTGGCTGAAGCAAGGTACCTGTGTTCTTTTAGAAGGTGTTGATACTTGTTTACTGTGATATATAAAAGAAGTGACTAATAGAAAAACATTTTAGATGGAACTGATTGTGTTCCAAATGAAATACAGTATAGGAGCCGCCGGCCCACCAGTACAGCTTGTCCTTGGCCTGTGGTTCACTATGTAGTAAAGCAAGGATAGAAATGACAGTCCTCTTTACCTGCACATACATGTCAGTAGACGGATCAAGTGCTCATCCTTAGGTCCCATTCACACCTGAGCATAGCGTTTTGACCTGTACAAAAATTGCGGCAAAAACGCAGCAAAAAACATGCGACTTTCTACCTGAAAACACTATGCTCAGGTATGAATGGGACCTAAGGATGAGCACTTGATCCGTCTACTGACATGTATGTGCAGGTAAAGAGGACTGTCATTTCTATCCTTGTTTTACTACATAGTGAACCACAGGCCAAGGACAAGCTGTACTGGTGGGCCGGCGGCTCCTATACTGTATTTCATTTGGAACACAATCAGTTCCATCTAAAATGTTTTTCTATTAGTCACTGCTTTTATATATCACAGTAAACAAGTATCAACACCTTCTAAAAGAACACAGGTACCTTGCTTCAGCCTTGTCAGCATGAATGGAGGAAGGCCAATTAACGGCACTTCCTGGTTACCATGTGATTAGCTGTGATTCGACACAGCTAATCATGAGGTAAAAAGCCTATGTCAGAGGCTCTTTACCTAAATCGAAGATGCGGTTTGTCGGATCGACACACCACACAAACGATCACCGCACTGCGCACCCCCGGGTGCGCGCACGAGCAGCTTATCCTGTTGGGCATCATATACCCAGTCAGGATAACAGAACCACTCCACGGCCATCATTCTGCATACGGCGGGCAGTAAGTGGTTAACCACTTGCCGAACAGGCCATAGCCGAATGATGGCTACAGTGCAGTCTGCTAATTCTGGGAGAACGTACAATGACTTCCTCCCAAAATCACGTTTCCCGAATGCGCCCTGGGGCGTGCGCCCGGGAATGCCCATGACCTTTGAGTCCTCCCGACCCAGCACATCAAGGAATGGGGTAAAGGGCCAATGACAACGGCTCTTTACCATGTGATCGCTCTGTCCAATGAAGGAGCGATCACTTGTCAACAAACCGAACCATGTCCGGTTGAGCTTCTGCCCTCTCCTCACACCGATCAGTACAGTGTGTGAGGAGAGGAAGGAGCCAGTGCAGCAGCGCTAGTGGGCTGGATCTGAAGTGCCCACAGCACTGATCTGTGCTTATCCGTGCCTCATACATGCCCATCCATGGCTCATTCATGGCTCATTCGTGCTCATCCATGGCTCATTCATGCCACATCAATACCTATCCATGCCACATCAGTGTTCATCCATGCCACATCAGTGTTCATCCATGCCACATCTGTGCTCATCTGTGCCTCATCCCTGCCACATCAGTGCTCATACGTGACACATCCGTGCCACATCAGTCCCCACCCGTTCCACATCAGTCCCCACCCATTCCACATCAGTGCTCACCCGTGCCACATCAGTGCTCATCCATGCCACATCAGTGCTCACTCATGCCACATCCGTGCCAATACAGTGCCCATCAGTGCCTCACAAAAGTGTAATGGGGCGATGATACTTTAAGGTGGAAGATCTCTGACACACGATGACGCTCACGCTGGACAAATGAGCTACCACTTGACCCCCCCCCCCTGCTGCAGCCCGATGCCAGGAATGAGCCGGCATGCCGGGAGGAGACTGGAGTGCAGCTACACAAGGCTTTAGCCCCTAGCATACTGAGAGGCTGCTGATCCCTGGATTACGGGTCCCACTCCTGTCCCTGACAGATTAGCGAGAGCGAACTGGCTCTGCAGACCCTCCGGCGGGTACTGTCCCTGCCTAAACCTCCGGCTGACGGACTCCCATCTGCTGTGATCCCAGGCGACAGATCAGAGAGACCGCTGAAGCGGGGAGAAGATGCTTCATGGGGTCTCACAGCCCTCTGCCCCAGCCTCAGCCCTGAGTATATTTGTTTTTATTTTTTGTGGTGGGAAGAGTTTTTCTTTTTTCTCCTTCTCTCTTATGTTTGCTCCGCAGGACCTTATGTGGAAAAAAAGTAAAAGGTACAAGGTAAATAAAGAGCTGCACCAGTACAGGCATAGTTGCTAACATTGTAAAAAAAAAATGTATAGGGACACTTTTTTGTCTGTGGGCAGGCTCTTATTATAATTAGTGGGGTATTCATTTTTAGGCATGGTGTAGCGAGGAAGGAAAATGTGGCATGTGAAAAATGGGTATGGTTTAACCAAAATAGTGGGTGTGGCTTAATGAGGCATGTCTCAAAGGGGGTGTAGTCCGAGTCTGAGATGAACGAGGGATGGAGGGAGAAAGAAAGAAATAGGGAGGCAAGGAGAGAGAAGGAAGGACAGAAAGAGGGATGGAGGGACAGCAGACCCAGATCCTACACCACAATAGAAATATGTGTATTCCATAAAGTTTAACAATCAGCAGATAAAGATACTCCAAACATCTGGTGTTAGTGCTTCAATCATCCCGACACCATGATTGTTATGGTGTCAGGAAGATTGAAGCGCATTATTCCTATTATTACATTGTAATATAAAATTAAATAGTTTAACTGACCATAATGCGGAATCAGTAGGAGCTCTGAGCGTGTCACTTGCCACGTCGCCTGTCACCAGATGCCATCAGGTGTCTCCAGCAGAGTCCCTCCTTACATAAGGCATTTCCAGCAGAGCGCCTCCGTACATCAGGTGTCCCCAGCCAGTAGAGTCCCCCCTATACATCAGGTGTCCCCAGCCAGTAGAGTCCCCCCTATACATCGGGTGTCCCCAGCTAGTAGAGTCCCCTATACATCAGGTGTCTCCAGTCAGCAGAGTCCCCCTATATATCAGGTATCCCCTCTGCACCCGCGTAGCGACGCCACTGCTGGTGAATGGTCTCTGCGCCATTACAGAGACCAGCTTGTGGAGGCCGAAGGGAAGAACCAAGAGGCAGAGCCTGGGTTCCGCCTCTTCTTTCCTCATCACGATAGCTGGTCTTCTGTAAAATGGCGGCTGGGGGAGACAATTCAGTGCCGGCCACGGGCCTCTAGCGGCCGATAAGAAAATCTGGAAAACTGCGATTTCCCTGGACATTTTCATTAAATCCCAGGGAATGTCCTGGGAAATTCGGGACAGTTGGCAACTATGTACAGGGCAAAGGTGGTTTGCCTACAGGAGACACATTACATAGATTGTCTTCTCATCTTTTCCCCACGTAGTTCTATGGCGACTCAACTTCGAGTCACTCACGGGGAGTAGCCAGGGCCGGATTGACATAGGGGCTATTGGAGCTGCAGCTCCAGGCCCCTTACATTAGAAAGGCCCATTTGCCCAAAAAAAAAAATATTGACTTTGAGGGCATGGCTTGGTGATCAGGGGTCATAGAGACCAAAAATGTGGGGAGTGGGTAAGACCTACCCAACCACTGGTCAAAATTTGGGGCTCCTATTATCTATGGTGCCAGAGATACGGGGTTCCTTGCGCAGCCTGTCAGAAGCTACATACAGAGTGGCTAGTTTAAAGGAAAAGTCCAGCCTGAGCTCGTTTGGCTGGGCTTCTCCTATGGAAACGGGTCACAGGAGTGCAAAACGAATTGCAATCCTGTGACCCGTTTTCAGCAGAGAGCCGACTGAAGCTTACTCTCTGCTGACATCACTGCTATCAGTCGAGGCACCGCATCATCCCGATTTCCGAAGTCTGGATACGCCAGGTGCCTGGACTGGCGGCAGTCTCAGCATCTCAGCGAGCAACTCCCCGTCCCTCCACAGCTCAGCGCTCCAATGAGCGTGGAGGAGCAGAGAGGAGGGCTGCTGCCATCGGCGATGTTTGGTGGCTCAGTTCTCAGTGCAGAGAGGAGAGAATGTGTTCACAGTGCCTCTCACTTCTTGTCAGAGACACTGAGCTCAATGGACAGCTTGGCACCTGCAGAGTCAAACTCGCCTACTGATTTCAGTGGGGCTACTCTGCAACTGCAAGCCAAACTCACTCTCAGTAGCAGCATAATCCAACAATGTAAAACTACCATTCAGCAATGTAAAAACAGTAGCACCTCATGAACGCCTGTCAGCTCCTGCTATACCACTCGTTGAAAGCAATCCACCACAGATCACTTTTCAGAGGACAGTAAGCATTACCGCAAATGTGAAAGAAACTTGAAACACAACATCCATTTCACGCTCACCACCAACCAGGTCACTCCCCAGACACTTCTCATGTTAGCCACCTCCCTTCAACTTATATCACAGGTGACCATTGCCCAACCTGCAGATAACAGACCCTACTCCAAAAGATATCACTCCCAGTTACTTCCCCCATCAGCTGATTTATTTTCCTCCATGACCACCTCACACCCCCCTGCTGACAGACCTCTCTTCCCTGTGGATGGGGAATCACTCCTGCAGTGTTATTGTGTTCTGCTGGTGGGGAGCCTTCCCTACCCACACCATACAATGATCAGTGTTGCTAACTATGGCTGGCAGCACTGATTGCTTTGGGAAAAACCTGACAGGCTGGTTGTACTCAAGTCGCTTAATGACTAGTGTTTAACCAGCTAGCCCATACATAGATCGACTATGGCTGGTCTCTGCCTAATTGGCTTAATTTCAATCCATGTATGGCCCGCTTAACCACTGCGCAGTCCCTAAACATCCTTCCACAAACCTTTACATTTTTCCTTCCCAGATTCCTTCATCCTCCCTTCCCTGTATATAGTGCCCGCTGTCATACCCTCCACACTTCTTATGTACATACTGCTCACTGTCATACCCTCCACACTCCTCTCCTATACATACTGCTCACTGTCGTACCCTCCATATTCCTCTCCTGTACATACTGCTCACTGTCATACCCTCCACATTACTCTCCTGTACATACTGTCCACTCTCATACCCTCCACACTTGTCTCTTGTACATACTGCTCACTGTCATACCCTCCACACTCTTCTCCTGTACATACTGCCCACTGTCATACCTTCCCCACTCCTCTCCTGTACATAACGCTCACTGTCATACCCTCCCCCCTCCTCTCCTGTACATAATGCTCACTGTCATACCCTCCACACTCCTCTCCTGTACATACTGCCCACTGTCATATCCTACACTCTTCTCCTGCACATACTGCCCACTGTCATACCACTCACACTCCTCTCCTGTACAAAGTGCCCACTGTTATACCCTCCACATTACTCTCCCTAACCTGCACATACTTCCTACTTTTATACCATCCATACTCCTCCCCTATGTCTCTTACCCACAAAAACAGTTCTTCAAAATTATATTGAATATCCTCAAGTTTACTAGCTCTAGAATGGGCACACTTTTGTTAGTTCAACTAAAGGGAATCTTCTCAGTTCTCATATTTGTTCTGCCCATTATTAGTACTCCATTTAATTTTGTGATTACTACTGTGATGTAGAGAGGAACATAGGGGATCTCTGCTACTCTAAATATACCACTAGTAAAAAAAAAGTGTCCCTGAAAATATTTTTGAACTGTTGGTAACTACCCATAAGAGGCTCCTGGGATCCTGTGATATTAAAGCGGCTGTAAACTTTGCTAAAATTACTACTTTTTAGATGCCCTGAGGTAGGTTATGCCATAATGTACAAGTATGAACAGCATATTAGCACATTAGGGTACACTTACCTGTCAGACTGAGCCCTCCAGCCCTGCCGTGTGAGCAATCCGGCGGGTCCCGGGCGCCTCCATCTTTACCCTCCGGGGTCTGTGTCGTCGGTCACTTGCCTTGGCCGGTCTGCGTTGCTGTCACTCCCATGCAGGCTCATGCGTATTCTCTCTCTCTCTCTCTCTCTCTCTCTCTCTCTCTCTCTCTCTCTCTCTATCTATCTATCTATCTATCTATCTATCTAGCAATGCATGTCTTACAGAATGGAGAAACATGACACAGGAAACTGTCAGGGCTGGGCTCAGCCCTTCCTTCTCAAAGCTGGCCGCTCAGCTGTCGGCTAATGGCCAACTCCTATTTCTCCACAGTGACTCACCTGTTGATGATATCCTGCTCATCTGGACTCGACGGCTTAAGCAGGCAGGACTGATGATCTCTGCCTTCACCTTGGTCACATCTCTAGAGACGCTCTCCTGTGTTCCTGTTAAAGACTTGCTTGGCTGACATTTCTTCTGGCTCCAGATCCTGCTTGCTGTTTTACTATGCTCATGTCTGGTTCCCTGACGTTTTGGCTTGTTTGACTATCCGTTCCTGAACTCTGGCTATATTTTGACCACGTTTACTCTGTTTTACCTTTTTTTTTATTATTATTAAACAAGTGTGATTTAATTCTGATTCATGGCTTCTGACTGAAACAGGAATATACAAGTACATGAACTTAACATAGGGAGAACATCCTGTTATTACTTTACCATAGAATAACACACTATCATACTGCAGTGACACCTGCTGGGTAGAAAGGTATAATGCATACAGTACATATTGTCAGTTTATTTAAGCAAATTTACATTACATGTTGTTCTTCCAACATTTAAGTATGTGCATAGACCTGCGGATGGATACCACTGGGAGTCCTTTCCAGCACAAAGGCAGAATGAAACAAAGATTATTAATAGAGCACCAGCTAGTGGTCGCCTGGAGGATTAGACACCCTGAGGTCTGGAATTATATGTATTATTCCTCAGTCCATGGGTCATACTCAAGGATTGACCATATACTAATAGAACATCAACTGATAGTTTTGATAGCTGCATTTTTAAGAGAAACTATCTCTCTCTGACAATGCCCCACTTGTAATCCAGTTAGAAGTGCTAGCAGGAGCCCCTAGAGGAATTACTTGCAAACTCAACGACTTCCCAATTCAAGATCCTAAGGTAATTGAGAGTTGGAGGGGTTTTTCTCTGTTAACGATAAACCCGAAACCCTGCGGCCCTCTCTCTGGGAGTCACATAAGCCCTATATAAGGGGGATATTGATAGGCATAGGAGCACAAAAGAAGAGGGCGGGGGGGGGGAGAAGATGAGTTCCTTTTTAGAGAGATTCAGGAGCTGGAACAACAGACTAGGCCTAAAGGTATCCCAGAGAAGCGAGAGTTAATTGAGGAAAGGGAGCTAGCAGCACTATTGGAACTAGAGGGCCCGATCACACAGGAGGAGGTGATAAGAGCAATAAAGAACATGGCTCTGGGGAAGAGCCTGGGACTTGATGGGTACTCGATTTTGTATTATAAAAGGTCTCAAAAACTCCTGGTCCCCAAACTATGTGACTACCTGAATGTGCTTGCAGGGGGGGAGAACTTGTGGGAGGAGTCACTGTTGGCCTATATAACTCTTATTCTGAAGGAGGGAAAGGACCCTGCAGCTCCCGCGAGTTATAGACCGATATCACTGCTAAACACAGATATAAAGATCTTTGATAAAATAAACTGCAGAAAGATTAAAACCACTATTGCCAAGATGGATCCACAACAATCAGGTAGGATTCGTGACAGGATGGGAAGGGAGAGACAATTGCCTTAAGTCATTTCTCTTGATACATGAAGTGAAAAAGAGGGAGGCCCCAGTTGTACGCCTGTCAATAGATGCCAAAAAGGCCTTTGACAGGGTAGACTGGGGTTTTATGTTGGTAACTTTGAGATATTTAGGTATTGGCAAAAGGGTGATGCGATGGATCTCTGCATTCTATCACCATCCAACGGCTAAAATTGGAGTAAATGGAAGCTTATCCCCCTATTTTGAATTATTTAATGGCACCAGGCAAGGATGCCCCCTCTCCCCAATGCGATTTGTGATAGCCTTGGAACCTTTGTTGGCTGCGATTTGCAAAAACGCAGACACCAGAGGAGTGAGAATATTGGACAAGGATTATAAAGTAGCTGCATACGCAGATGACGTGCTATTTTATATTTCCAATCCCAGGATAACATTACCAATTGTGCTAGAGGAATCGGGCTGCTATGGGAAACTGTCAAATTTTAAAACGAATACATCAAAATCGGAGATCTTGAACATAACCCAAAGAGAGAACAGCAGGCAATACAACCTAAATTGCCCTTTGTATGGTGTAGAGAGGAACTGGGATATCTTGAAGTAAAGTTAACCGCTTCTTTAGCAACCTTGTATAAGGACAATTATATTCCAATGCTCATCAAGATTAAGGAACAGCTGAACCTCCGGAGACTTAAACCCCTCTCTTGGCTAGGTAGAATAAATGCATTCAAAATTAATATTCTGACAAATGAACAAATCATTTGAAATATGTACAAACTACAGGGCCGTGGCCTTTCTGCAGCCGTACCGGCATGAGCGAGCCGGGTGGATCTGAGAAATGAGCGGGCGGGCAAGCAGAGATGACATCATCTCTCTCCACCCCCCGCATCACTGCTCTTCCGCCCTCACAACCGGTGTTCTGTCAGCCTCAATGTCGCAGGTGTGGCGGGGAGCAGAGAGATGACATTATCTCTCACTGCCTGCCCTGCATCACCGCTCTCCTGCCTTCACTTGGAACCCACCACTGCACAGAGGCCTTGTGCTAAATGGACCAGTGCTGCCATAAATGCAGTGACAATTCCCATCTGGTGGCACTGGCGGGCGACGTGACAATTTACATCTGGTGGCAGGCAGTGTGGCAAGTGACGATCCACATCTGGTAGCAGGCAGCGTGGCAAGTAGCAATCCACATCTGGTGGCAAGTGAAAATCCACATCTGGTGGCAGGCAGCGTAGCAAGTGACATTCCACATCTGGTGACAGGCAGCGTAGCAAGTGAAATTCCGCATCCGGTGGCAAGTGAAATTCCACATCTGGTGGCAGGCGACGTGGCAAGTCACAAGCTGCATCTGGTTGCAGGCGACAGTGGCAAGTGACACACTCAGGGCTCCCAATGATTCTGCTTTATAGACTGATTCTGCTTTATAGACTGATTCTGCTTTATAGTGAGTTGAACTATTTCATTTATTACTACAATGTAATAATAGAAATAATGCGCTTCAATCACCATTGCCAGAGAAAAATCCCTTACCCCCCCCCGCGTGACCTGACCCCACCACCCCCTCCCCTCTGGGGCTTGGCACAATTTTCTTCCACGCAGCCAGTCCCTGGTGCCAAAAAGGTTGGGAATTACTGCAGTAGAGGACTTTCTATAGGTAAATTATACCATTTGGGGAAAATGGCTAAAGTTTAAAAAATCTACAGAGTATATGGTTATGTCTGGTGCCTGAGAGGGTCTATAGATGTTAGGGGTGCAACGGATCAAAAAACTCACGGATCGGATCGATCCTCGGATCAGAGTCACGGATCGGATCATTTTTCGGATCAGCAAATAATTGAATTTGCAAAAACCTGTGAAAATTCCACCACCATATAGTCCCCACTGTAATATCCACGTCATCTCCCCCACTGTAATATACATCTCCCCCACTGTAATATCCACGCCATCTCCCCCACTGTAATATCCACGCCATCTCCCCACTGTAATATTGGCTGGGTATCGCTGAGTATTGGCTGGGTATGGCAGGGTGTAATGCAGAGTATTGGCAGGGCAGGGTGTAATGCAGAGTATTGGCAGGGCAGGGTGTAATGCAGAGTATTGGCAGGGTGTAATGCAGAGTATTGGCAGGGCAGGGTGTAATGCAGAGTATTGGCAGGGTGTAATGCAGAGTATGTTTACAAGTGATCGTTCCGTCATTTGACGGAGCGATCACATTGTAAACGGCCGCCGGGTGTACCAAGATGGCCGCCGCTCCGGAGCTAGGCCGAAGCCGCGGCCTTTCCTAAGGCCGAGGCCGCGGAGCGCTCCGCGGATCGCAGGGTGTGCCGATCCGAACAGGGTGACCCGTTCGGATCACGGATCGGCGACGATCCGTTGCACCCCTAATAGATGTGGTCTAAGATTGTGGTTTTATTCAAGATTAAGAGGAGTGATCATGATTTTGTAATAGGTCTAAAAGAGAAATTTGTTTTGGAGGGAGATAATCTTTGGGGTTGTTTTTTTTTTTTTTTGGGGGGGGGGGGGGGGGTGGGTGGGTGGTATTGGAATTTGTATGGGAAATGCTTTGAAGCGGATGTTTAGACATGTGTAGTGGCTTTGTTTTAAAATAATCTATAACAATAAAAAGAGAAATTGTGTTTGTTATTTTTTTACTTTCCACATTTTCCAAAAAAATTGTAGAAAAAAATGACATGTTCAAAAGACCCATTATGCCTCATAGATTATAAATTGGGGTGTTTACTTTCCAAAATAGTGTAATTTTTTGGTGTTTCCATTGTTCTGGTGCTCCAGGCCTTCAAAAGCGTAAGAGGTAGTCAAGAAATTAAATGTGTAATTTATGTCCCTAGAACACTTGATGGTGCTCCCTGCATGATGGTGCTCCCTGCATGTTGGGCTCCCTGCATGGTGCTCCCTGCATGTTTACACAGGCTGTGTAAAAGTCTCACACATGTGGTATCGCCATACTCGGGAAGAGTAGTAGAATGTGTTTTGGGGTGTAGTTTCAAGTGCATATGCTGTGTGTAAGAAATAACCTGTAAATATGACAATTTTGTGAAAATAATTTAATTTAAAAATCTTAATTTTGCAAAGAACTGTGGGAAGAAATCACAACCTCAAACTCACCATGCCACTTACTAAATACCTTGAAATGTCTACTTTCAAAAAAGGGGTAATTTGGGGGTATTTTTCCTAGCTTGTTAGTGTCTCAAGAAATTAGATTTTCAATTTTCAGTGATTGCCACCATAGCTTGTAGACTCTATAACTTCCACACAGACTAAATAATATACACTTATTTTGGTTATTTTTATCAAAGATATGTAGCAGTATAAATTTTGGCCAAAATTTATGAAGAAAAATTACTAATTTGCTAAATTTTATAACAAACTAAGAAAAATGATTTTTTTTACAAAATTTTCAGTCTTTTTTTATTTATAGCGCAAAAAATAAAAAACCCAGTGGTGATTAAATACCACCAAAAGAAAGCTCTATTTGTGTGAAAAAAAGTGCAAAAAATTCATATGGGTACATATGTTGGGTTGGGTGTTGCATGACTGAGCAATTGTCACTCAAAAACTGTGAGAGCACTGAAAGCTGAAAATCGGTCTGGTTAGGAAGAGGGTTTATGTGCCCAGTGGGCAAGTGGTAATAAAGTACCATACAGTTTTACACTTTGGACCATTTTTTCTTTTCCCTATGGTTTGTGAATTAGAGTGATTTCTATTGTCAGCAATAACACTATCCCATCCAGCCTAAACAGAGGGATTCAAATATATCTTCTGTGCCCACACCTGTCTAGACACTTTTAATTTGGAGTCTAGCTCTCTGGTAAGCAAGCATTTCATACAATTCAAGGGGGAGGTGAACTTGGGTGAAATTTTCACAAAATATATATGGATATTTATTTAAGAGACTGTGTTCACCTACATTGTTGGTTTGGAGACCAATTTAAAACGTTCATAGACATTGTTTTCACTGTTTCACACATATTTATGAAAGGCCTCCTATACAGGCAGTACAATGGCTTAGTGGTTAGCACTTCTGCATTGCAGCATTTGGTTTGGTTTGAATCCCAGTCAGAACAATATATGCATGTTCCCCCTGTGCTTGTGTGGGTTTCCTCCTACGTTCCAAAGACATGCTGGTAGGTCAGTTGGCCCTAGGATGATATTCTACTAAGGCAGGCCATACACAGTGCAAATTTTGTACTATTCCCCCATCAACACAGACAGTGCTGACGGGAATCCCTCCTGCTGAGCAATTGTCTGCTCCCGGCGGGGGAAGCCGTCCCCGCTGGGAGAAGACAGTGATTATCTCTAAAGGCTACTATAGTATAATCGTAAGAAGTTGATCAATCGATCAACTTGGAACATTTAGGCTGCCCGTTAACAGTTTGAATCTCGGCCAGTTCCTGCCGAACTGGTCGAGATTCGAACTGTGTATGGCCAGCCCAAGCAAACCCAAGATGGCTTCCTCACCATCTCCCCCAACAGCAGATAAGGTGCTTTGAGTCCCCAGAAGTAAAGTGCTACATACGTAACTATAAATTAATTCGAAATCATGGAGTTTGTTTATAATGTTGCTGTGCTTATATACCCATTAAAATTGGGCTTGAATATACCCTCAGTTATCTTCCAGCATGCCTAGAAAACTGTATAACCTGGGGTGCTCTAAAATGCAGATACTGACTGCCGCAAGCGAGTCAACACTTGGCCCTGCTCATAATTACAGAACCAAGAACTGTCCTCCTAGCAGACATAGTTATTTGCAGAGTACCTGAGTTGTGTGGCCCCTGGGGTGCTCTGGCATGTGCACATCTGGATGCCTGTACTACCATATTACCATCATAACCTGGGGTGCTCTAAAATTGACTTTACACAGGAGGAGGTATGTACAGAATATCTTGTTATGTGTGGTGACTGCTGTGTTGTTGTATCTGTGGCATTAGATGAGGTCATTTATCTCTCCACTAGCTGATTTTACGGTTGTGTGTTTTTTTTTTTTTTTTTTAGACAAATGGTTATGTATGTAATGTATTTAAAGCAGACCTTCACCCCAAAAAAACGATTACACAAACTAAGAGGACGCCTCTATCTAAATGTAGACTATTGAAATTGGTGTCATTATAAGTAACAAGGTAAGTATTGCACTCATTTGATAGGGGGTTCTAATATGCATGTCATCCCTGGTGAAGCAGGCATCAAACAGGCTGTAACGACCAGTGGATAGGGCGGCTGGTATGGGCTGGATTGAAGTATACAGCGTCTGTGAGGCAAGCATCAGTTGGAAGAGGATGTCAGGAATGCACTGATGGTAGCTGCTGAGGGAGGCTGGAGCGCGAACTGTCAGGCTGCATGTCAGCTTCTGGGTCCCGTGTTCCTCGATCTGTGGCTGGATGGATGAGTTCGGGAGCTGTAGAGTTCCTGGGGGCTCGAATACAGGCTACCCTGCAGTTTCAAGTACTATGCAGTCCCAAAGGCTGGGTATAGCCCTTTGGCACATCTGTGCATAGGTATTCAAACAAAAATGGTGCTGCTGGAGGATGCAAAGCCATCAAGGGAGCTGAAGTTCCTCTTTAAGGCCCCTTTTCACATGGGTGCCTCCGTTCTGCGGGATCCGCGTGCTCAGCGGGGGTTCGCTCCACTGAGCAGGCGGATGACAGGTCCGTCTCCACTTACCGTTTATGGGGATATCCACCAGATGGATGGAAAATAGGACCTCCATCCATCTGGTTTTGACAGAGAGGATCAGATCAGATAACAGCGGGTGTCAGCAGACATGTCTCCACTGATATCCGTCGTTCTATAGAGGTGAATAGAGTGTCCGATCAGGTCCGTCTGAAAAACTGACAGGCGGACCCGATCAGCCAGCCCGTGTAAAAGGGGCCTAAAGTGCAACTTCACCCTCCCAATCAATATTGATTATTTTTAATACTCATGCTGCTAGCATTTGTAAACAGATAGGAAAGTATATCATGTTTAAACATGTGAGTTAGGGGTGAGTGGCGCTGCCTATAAATTAAAAAGTGTACTTAGTGAATCACCCTTCTCAGATGAGAGTGCACTAAGGTGAATTACCACCAAGTGTGTTAACAATTTGGTGTGCGCAAATGCTCCACCATCTAAAGATAATGAAACTTTTTATAACCTTTGTGTAAAACAGTGTACATTCATCAAAATCCCATTATTTATATTACCAACAAAATACCATTACTTTATATGAAAATGAAATATTCCTAGTCTCCTCTTAAACTTGAACAGATAAAAAATCAACACATGCAGGTGTTTATAGCCACACTCAAGGTGGTAGGTGTGTCCTTTTAAAAAACTTCAACTGAACACAGTGCAAAAAAACAAAAGAAGAAAAAAACACCAATGACTGATGAAACATATATTAAGAGGCAGTCCAATCTTATATGAACGTTGATAACACAATTTTCAGATGACTTGTGCAATATTCAAAGTGACTTGTGCTTGAATTTGTTTCCAAATCCTTGTGCAAATTGATGGGTGACTGTTGTTCTCCCTTTTGAATCCCTGCTCCCCAGATCCTGGCACCCGTATAGGGGCAAACCACATGTAGTGAGTATGTGGTGGCTGCCGGGCCCATCACTCCCTCCTTCAGCACATCCTGGGAAAACCAAAGCCTCCAGACTCTCAGAACTGTTGGAACACGCTGTTAACCCTGGGTCAAAATGTAAGTCTCCATTGTGACCCCGATATTGTATCCTTTTGCTCTCCTAGACAGAAGTTGTCTGAGGTTCCCAGGCCAATGAACTGTCTAGGAGAGCAAAAGGATTTTGATGAATGTACACTGTTTTACACAAAGGTTATAAAAAGTTTCATTATCTTTAGAACGTGGAGCATTTGAGCACCCGAAATTTCTAACACATTTGGTGATAATTCACCTTAGTGCACTCTCACCTGAGAAGGGTGATTAACTAAGATCACTTTCTAATTTATAGGCAGCGCCACTCACCCCTAACTCACATGTTTAGGCATTGCAACTAGAGCTCCTTATTTGGGGCCCCCAAGGGGAGGCTGCAGCCTAGCCTACACCTAAGCGCGGATCTATTAAAACATATATATGAAAGTTTTATCATATTTACTTTTTTTTTTTTTACCTTTCTTCAATAATCTCATGGTTTCTTGCCTAGGCAAATGATGTCATACATCCCAGGAGTCCTTAGGAGAGGAGGAGGTGTTTTCTCAGCTAAGCACGCTCTCCCACATACTTGCTCGAGGTAAGGGCAAATAGATTCCTTGGAAGTAAATGCTATATGAATCATTTGCCCTTACACAAGATGGCCACAACCAGGAATGCTAGGGGGTGTTTTTTAAAGTGATTTCTCAACAAAATAAAGCATTGAGACATGGCTAGATGGGGGAGTTTGTGGTGCTCAGATGCAGTGACGTTCCGCTTTAATATTCTAAAATCCACCAATGTAAAATTTACAAAGACAGCACTAAAAGGCTGTAACTAGGCTCTGTGCTTTCTAAAATTATTCTGCCAGCAATTTGAATCTATTCATGCTGATTGGATAGTGCCATTTATATTTATATTTATATATATATATATATATATATATATATATTTCTACGGGCTTTAGTGGCAACCATTATACTTGTCTAGGAACACACAATGGCAGCAGAGATTCTTCTTCACTAGTAGAAGTCTTCTTTGCAGCATACAGAACAGGCAGGGAGGTGTACGCACCAACATCCTGAGACCTTCAAATCCCAAGTGCAGTCCTTTTCAGTATTTTTGAGTTTGTAGTTGTGGTGCAGTTCCGTACTGTAAATTGCCATTGAGCAATTTAAAAATAAAAAAAACAGGAGTCATGAGTGTGGTAAACTTTACCGCCAGAGTGAAAGAGCCCTAAGACAGGAGGCTTATTGACTTAAGTAAAGCTGGCCATACACGCATCAAAATGTACTCCGTGGGTCACCCTATGGGCAATATTTGGATTGACCAAAGTCAATATTTCCATCAACTTCAGGTATGCTGACAGCCAGCAGCTCCAGGTGTCAGAACAATAGCCTGCAATGGAAGATTTGTTTATCTTGTTGGCATGGATGAAGGAATCAGGTTTCTTTCGTTCTGCTATATGTGTATGGCCAGCTTAAATTTGTGATTGGTTACAAAATCCTGGTATGCAGATAATCTAATGTAATGTTTAAAGTGAACTCAGTAAAACATTTTAGAAGAAACTAAAGATCGCCACACAAGTGCATATTTATCTTTTATTCCCTGGGAAATGGAGACCAAGAATCTGCTGGACACCCAGCTAAATTCTCCAGGTTTTATACATTTGATCACCAGACTCTAATGGGGCCATTTCTCCTTGATTCCATAGACTATCATATTTTAATAATAAACGGGGTAATTGATCCTTCATTGTAACCCATTTTTATAGCTGAGAAATGTATATTCTATACCAGATGTATGCAAGCCATGTAGCAAAAGTTACACATATAAATATAATTTCAAATATTTCACTCAGCATCTGAAAACAAATAGTTATACTTTTTTTTTTCCTCATTTTTCAATTTGCAGGAAATCTTGGGCTCACTGAACAGTCAATGTTATATGGTTTAATTTGATCTAAGGCACTTCCCTGGCTGATATCTAGAAGGAGGGACCTCTCCACAGCCTGGCACATCTGCCCATACTTACCGCAATGCCTCTGGCACTTTGCAAGTATGTGTGGGGGAAAAAAAATGGACAGGGCTGTCTGCAGTAGTGCAAGCATTACATGAGGGTTGTAAGGAAATGCATTGAATAAACTTGAATAAACTGTTGCTATGGCTATGTTAGTAATGGTTTATAGCTTAGATATGCGAATGGTTAGATTTTAGTTACATGTGTTGTGTTTGGAAGATAAGGCTTCCCCCAATGGATATATAAATTAACCCGTTAGACTGGTTTATGAACTCCAAACAGGAAGTGAGGTTACAGGATATGATGTAGCAGGAAGTAGGGGGAGGGGATATAGGACTTTCACTCCAGAACAAGTGTTCTTTGTCTGACCACATGGTCTGTTCAGAGTTGTTTTTGAGACTTCAGACGAAGCCAATGTTTTGTGCTGGACTCGGAGCAAGGAGCCATGAGAAGACTCCATCACAATGAAACCCAATTTAAGTAGCAGATTAATATACTTCTGCCTATCACATACATGGTCCATGCCAGTTTGCTGAGAAGGATAGTTTGGGCATATGTATATTGTATGCATGTTTTTAAAATTTGCACGTAATGAATTCCTGCAGTTGTATATGCAGTCTTTTCTGTTTAGTAAAAAATATATATTAAATACCCTACAGCAGGGATACGCAATTAGCGGACCTCCAGCTGTTGCAGAACTGCAAGTCCCATGAGGCATAGCAAGACTGACAGCCACAAGCATGACATCCAGAGGCAGAAGCAAGATGGGACTTGTAGTTTTTCAACAGCTGGAGGTCCGCTAATTGCATTGCCCTACAGGGTTTTAGTCACTTGCTTGGCTTATACTGCAAAGTAACCTTAAACCAGAACTATGGGCAAAACCTTTTTTTTTTTCCCCATTTTGGATAGATTAAGGGAGGGTTATACTTCGGTCAGATTTATTTTCGCCATCTGTCTTACTGCAGAGATTTCCCTTCACTTCCTGTCTCATAGCCAAACAGGAAGCGAGAGGATATATTGGGGACTCCCAGCTCACCAGAACTAGTGTCCCCATTGGAAGATTTCCCAACTACTACTTTTCTGAGAACAATCCAAAAATTGGGGTTCTCTATTTACTTTCAATGATAATGGTGAACAGGACAAATAGAGATGGTGAATCTCCTTAACGGGGGCACAGACAGCAATAAAAACTGACAGGGGCTCTAATCCTTATCCACTCTGTCCAAAACTAAAAAAGAAAAAAAAAGTTTTGCCTTTAGTTATACTTTAAGGCCCAATGCACGCTAGCATTTTTTTTTTTTAAGCTCCTGGAAGCTATTAGCATTTTTTTTTTCTGCCTCTAGACGCTAAATAATGTTATCCTATGTGTCCATGTGTCCTACTTTAGGTTATTGGTGTTTGAGCTTTAGCGTCTAGGCGCAGAATTTTTTTTTGTAGTTTCTTGGAGAATTTTTTCAGCAGAAACGCTATTAAAAAAAGAAACCAATAGCATCCCCCCCCTTTTTTTTAAGGAACTGAAAAATGCTATTACCAGTGCGTTTTTTGCATGGAGCTTTAAAGACACCAATAAAAAAACTCCCACCTGACCGAATAAAATTTGATTGGATCATTTAGGTATTGCCCCATATTACACAGGGTTTAGAAGATTGTACAACGCATACTAGAATGTGTGAGAAAAAGGTCTCATCTTGTCATTTGCTGCCAACAATCAAAAATGACTAGTGTCAAATTTATATTTCATTTTA
The DNA here is from genome assembly GCA_028564925.1 of Lithobates sylvaticus. Classification (NCBI taxonomy): domain Eukaryota; kingdom Metazoa; phylum Chordata; class Amphibia; order Anura; family Ranidae; genus Lithobates; species Lithobates sylvaticus. The sequence goes on along the minus strand of CM053035.1, from coordinate 121,701,173 downwards.
TTATGTTTAATTTTCTTTACAACTGTAAACAACTTTTAAAAATCTCCATTAAAACAGATTCTGACCAAGAGAAACAAAATAAATGGTAATGAAAAAATACATACATACAGTTTTTAATCCATTTTCTATTTTATTCTCAAGCATTTAGAATATTGAATTTGTTTCAAAAATACAGTTTCTTTCAGAATACTATTGGGGTCTGTGCTTAAAGAACTACAACAGCCAGGCAACCGTGCTGGACACAAAGGAAAAAACGTTCCATAACACAAAGTAGCAAGAAGAACTTTAGGGTTACAAAAGATACCAACTGTCCACCTTCATACACCTATATTGTGCAAAACCCGTGTATTTGTATCAGTGGATAAACACTCACAAAACCCGGCGTATATAACAGTCCATACATTTCATCGGGTTTGCATGGGTTGTACCAAAAATATAGTCTTTATAAGGACTGTAAAATTATATCTGAGTTCTCTTTACAAGATAGTCTTCAAGGAGCAAAAATGTTTTATATAAAATTTCAATATTGATCAGGTTACTACATTAAAGTGAAAAATTACACAGAGTTTCACAGACGTACCTAATGGCAATTTTTTATTTTTTTTTGAGGGTTGGATAGTCTAGTGATCATTTTTGACACAAAAATCATACATACTGTACTTTACATGCACTTGTGGACCACTGCATTGAGGTGTAACAATGTTGACTAATCACAACCAAATAAAAAAAAAAAAAAAAAAAAAGGATCTTTTAAAAAAGAAGAACTCCAGACAGACATTTTAGTCAAAAACATGCTTTGTAAAATAGGCATCTACCTTTTGCTGCTATGTGTCTGCGTTTGGTAGAAAAGAGTACTCTTCCATCAACATGATTGTCTTATAAACAGCTTAAAAGGGTCTTTCAGCTGCAACATACTTTATCTGGATTAAGTACAGGGGGTCCCCGACTTACGAACACCCGACCTACGAACAACCCCTACTTACGAACGGGGTGCTGCGGGGACCCTCCGCCATTTTCCGGTGGTTTTCGGCGTCTGTCGGCCGTTCTGCGCATGCGCGGCCATACGGAGCGTCGAAAAATGCCGGAAATGTCCGTAACAAGAGATGACACACCCATAATCAGTCTGTGCTAAGAGCAAAGTTACACACAGCTGCCTTAATCGTATTTTAAACTCTAGTACACATTAAAATGTGGCCAATAGGGGAAAGGAAAAATATGGTGCAAGTTATCTGAGTACTAATGATTTTTGCCTTGAATGGAGTTCTCCTTTAACACATCTACCTGTGAAAGCAAGCATTCAGAAACACTTGTGCAGACCACAGAATAACGTGTAGGTTTTGTGTCCTTAGAACATTATCTGTATGTCCTCGTTAATGCTGGCGAGCTGTCCTACAGGAATGATTACACAGTGCTTGATTGCAATAAACCACATACTCCTATCAAGCACCCATGCTCCGACCCTGGCCCTTTGCAAATCACCTACTAGAGAACACAGAAGTGTTTGTCTAGGAATCACTTACTCCATCAAGTGCTCTGTAGGGTTATGGCGAATTCATAAAGTCAGCGCTAAGTAGCAAAGCATTTGGTTATGAGAAGTGCTTAGCACACTGCTAATATTTACCATTGACTTTAATGACATCCTCATTCAAATTTTTGGTGACTGCAGGCTCAAAATCTGCACAAGCTCTATTATGTAAAAATTATGGCTTCTTACCAATTGGCAATATATTTTTTATATTATAGACTAGTAATACAGCTTGTATGTAAAATGTCTAACCCAGTGATGGCGAACCTTGGCACCCTAGATGTTTTAGAACTACATTTCCCATGATGCTCATGCATTCTGTAGTGTAGTTGAGCATCATGGAAAATGTAGTTCCAAAACATCTGGCGTGCCAAGGTTCGCCATCACTGGTCTAACCCATGTTGTTGATCTCTGATACTTAGGTACAGGGATAAACTTTCATAAATTGGAAAAGGCTAGATTAGTCATAGCATTAAGACTAGGTGGGGTGTGGCACGCAGAAATTTGATATTAACAATGGTGCAATAGTGAGTGCATTCTACTGCATTATAGAGATTTTAGAATATATCTGTACAGCCCAGAGCCAATCAGTTTCTAATCTGTGAAGAAAACAGACTAAGGTTTTCACTGATATGTGCATCACGAATGTTCATCAGCCAAGCTAGGAAGAAAATTGGCTGGTGATGTTACTCAGGGTGTTGAGATATATTCTGCGCTCAGTGAGACGACATTTGCCCATCCATGGCCATTCGTATACACCGTTTCTTCAAACTTTCTACTCAATGAACATATTTTTGCAAGTGGTTGCGAGTCAGAGATATTAAACTGCATCCAATAACCATTTCTAGCTATAAAATTATTTTAATAAAAAAGGATTATGTTGCTATTAGCAAACAGCAGTCAGTTTTGTACTATCGGTAAATAAAACAAAAAAAAAACAGGCAACCAACTGGTTGGTATGGGCAACATGATGCAGAAATAGGGGGAGATTTAATAAAACTGGTGTTCTCAGAATCTAGTGCAGCTGTGCATGGTAGCCAATAAGCTTCTAACAGCTTGTTCAATTAAGGTTTGAGAATAAAACCTGGAAGCCGATTGGTTTCTAGGCAGAGCTGCGCCAGATTGTGCACTCTCTAGTTTTAGTAAATAACCCCCACTATGGCTTAGCAATACTTCAGATTACAGGAGATCAACAACAGGGTGTAAATTAAAGCGGTTCTGCACTCATTTCATTTAGTAAATCTCTTTGCCTTCCAAATCAGGCAAAGAGTACTAAATGAAATGTTTTTTTTTTTTTTTACTTACCTTGTAATTGAAGACTTCCGGTCTTCTCCCTCTGCGGCGGCGGGCGGGGTCTTGCGTCGATCGTCGTCACGCCGCACTGTCTCCTGGGATCTGGTGTCATTGATCCCAGCAGTCAGTGCGGGCATCTTCCGAAATCTCCCGAGATTTCGGCCGCATCTGCCGAAATCTCGTGAGATCTCGGCAGATGAGCCGTTACTGCGCACGCGCGAGTAACGGCAGTGCATGCTGGGCCATCTAAAGTCCCTGTGGGTGTTTCACATGCCCACAGGCAAGATGGCCCCCAGCACTAAAGAAGAAGACGAGGAACTTCATCGGACGAAAACCGGCGGCGATCGAGATGGAAGATGGAACAGGTGAGTCCCCTAATAAAGGTAAGCACACTTTATATTACATCCTAAAAAAAAAAATTTTTTTTCAGAGTGCAGAACCGCTTTAAACGATAATCTATCTCCCAGTAATTAATGAATGTGTGCCAATTAAGTCAGTTGTTTCCATTACATATTTTTGGTTCACATAGAAAAGCATTATCTAATATAGTGTGAATTCTGTCAGGCTACCTACCCATAGAAAAATAGATTATCTTTACAATAAAGTATATTTCTGCATGAAAGCAAAGTGCAGGTATAATTTTATTTATTTCCAAATTACCATATAAAGAATTTAAAAATATATTATTTTTTTATTATTACAGCTCTTTGAGTTTCCATCTTTATTAGGAAATGGAGGTTCTTTTTTTCGGAAATTAGATTGTCATTTAGAAGGAAAACAATAAATAAATAAGTTAAAATACATAATCCCCACCATCCATAGCAACACACACACACAGCCTTATCCTGCAGACAGATAAACATTAGAGAGGGTGAATTGAAGGAAACAGAACCTTCTGATTGCTTTCCTCACAGGTGTGTGATCACCCAGAGGATGAGGGCCATGCACTGCTACTGTGCAAAAGTGCTCCTAGACCAGTGATGGCGAACCTTGGAACCCCAGATGTTTTGGAACATTTCCCATGATGTTCAACTACACTGCAGAGTGCATGAGCATCATGAGAAATGTAATTCCAAAACATCTGGAGTGCTAAGGTTCACCATCACTGTCCTAGACTAAGAAATTGGTGATCCATAGTGTGATGGCTCTGAAACCTTCATGACTTACATGATGATGTCAACACCAGACCTTGTTTAAAATGGAGTCTCTGCATAGATCCCATGGACACTCAAAGGCTTCCTAGCACTACTGGTGTTCTCAGTAGAAAATAATGGACATAAAAGCCACCAAATCCCCTCATTGTTGAACCTTTAGTTTGGATTATTGCAGCAGAAAAAGCTATAGGAGCGATAGGTTGCAATTCAGGAGCTAAGGAGGGCTATTCTTCCTTCCAATAAAGCCTCCTTTCTCCAGCAATAAAATGGTTATCCCCCCACAGAGAGTTAGAAGAAACCTGCACAACAGATCCTCCACTACTGTGAGCACCACTGACTACAGAAACTCCTGTAGATAACTAGAGACATGTTGCTATGAGTATCTCTATGGATGAAAATACTTACAGCAGTGGAAGAACAAAGGCACTAGTTTCTTAAAAAAAAAAGAAGGTGCAAGACAGACTGTTGTACGATACAACTGAATTTGGCATCAAAAAAGACTCAAAGTGTATGGGCTACCAACGGTCTCAGGAAACTGCCACCTACATCACAAGAGAACGGACAAGCTAAGTCTATTTAACTAAAGATGGTTAGAATCTCAGATTCGAACCATGTATGAGCAAGCTAAATGTACCAAAGTTGAGCGATCAACTTGGGTACAACAGCCTGCTGGATTTTTATATACAATTATGGCTAGGGGCTGTTATAGCTGCTAGCAATGATCACTGTCATCTGTCCTAACCGGGAGAAGACAATGGCCTGACAGGAGGGATTCCCCATCAACACAGTCTGAGTTGACTGGGATTCTGTGGTTGCAGGAAAGAAAAAAAAACACTCCATCAATGGCCAGCCTAACTATCTCTTCTCATTCTAATGCAAGTGCTGTGCAATATGGCTACAAGCAGCAATAGAAGGCTGACATCTGCACAGGATAATGGGTGTGCATGTCAGGTAAGCATTTGGCTTAGAATGATAAGACTCCAGTATGTAAAGCTTGCTCAGCTCTCTAATTTAGGGATGGTGGCAGTGGAAGAAAATTGGTTATTGCAATAGGTTACAGCCAATGCCTAGATACTATCAGGATTAGTACAGCTGCGACTACTGTGAGCCCGGATTATAGGGGTTGTGTTTTAGAACCAGCGGGCCTCACAATGTTATTTTATCACATAGGGCTACATTTTCTTATGTAAATAAAGAACAGACCTGCTGAATACATGAAACTAGGAGAAAATGGACGATGAATGGTAGAGAATACCCTGTATACCGTATTCAAACACACCTTAGGCCTGGTTCACACATATGCATTTTTTAGTGCGTTTTCAGTTTTGCAGAAACACACTACAGTCCATTTAACAGTTTACTATGGATATAGTTCTTATATGTGCATTTTATGGAAAAGGCCAGTGACTTTTCAGGTTTTTGGTTCCATAGACTTCAATGGATCAAATATGTGTATTGAAAAATGCAACATACACCTGGAATATGCAAACTGCATAGGTGTGAATGAGGCCTTAGGTGACTTGGTCACATTTTAGATATGTCGAAAAAGATAGATATCAAATATGGAATGTTGCAAAATAAAGACATGTTTTCTGACATTGGAGGCCCTGGTTCTAATACACTGTTGTCTATAAAGCTTCCAGAGCAAAAACAATTGCTCATTTCCTAGACCATCTACACATCAGTGAAGTATCCAGTAAAAGCAGTAAAGTGTGAACACTACTTCACACCCAACAAGGTCTACCGCAAACTAAAATATCTGAAACATTCACAAAAAATTTAAAAAATAATTCTATAGTCATTTCCATTTTAATAATGCCAAGGGAAGTCTTAAGAGCACATGACATGAAACCCAGCAGATCAAAAACTTAATTTGTAGCTAAAAATATACCTACTAAAGCTGACATTCTGGGGTATATTTCAGGGCCAGTATTAAAAAAATAAAATATAAATAAAAAGGGTATTTTTCTGAGTGCTTACCCAAGAACAAAAAAACACAACCACAGCTGGAATCAACATAAATTGGTGTACAGTGGGTGTATATTGAGCATAAAAAAAAACATTTTAATATTTAGCAGCTACAAGAGGCAAGTAGCAATATAATAAAATTTGTTTTGTTTTAATATTTCCTTAGCACCAATTTTAAAAGTCCAGAATGAACTTCTTTTTTTGTAAATGCTCTCCTGTGACGTTTACTAGACGCAGCTAACAGCTGTTATGATTCAAATAAATCAGTCATCATGCTTACATTTTAAACTAAAACTCTTCATATCTAAAACTATGTCTATCAAACGGAACTGCTACCTTCTCATTAGGAAGATGCTTCTGTATAATGTATGTGTAGTAAACTGTGCAGTTGAATTACGACATGTAGCATGCTGGATTATTGGTGTAAAAGTGAGAGTTCACAACTTTTAGGGGAAAAATAAAAACCTCATTCACAAGTACTGAACACCATGTGAAGTCTGAATGGTTGTTAAGTTGGCCATACACTAGTAGATTTTCGTATGAACAGTCTCAGTACATGCAATGTCTTGGCAAACGTTTGAAAGTACTTCAAAATGTTGGTTTTAACATTTGATTTTGGAAAGAAAGGACTTTCCCATATGCAAACCACATACACTTGATTTGACCCCATGAACCTTTAGAAAATCAAATGAATGCTCTTAAAATTAAACATTTTAAAATCTACTCATGTATGACCAGCTTTTGGGAAAGAAATAACGGCCATATATATTCTTAACAAATAAATATATAGCTTTGAAAGCGCCTTCCATGACAACACTTCTAGCATTGTGGACTTTCAGACTAGGCCTAAACTTTACCCACCTTGGTCTGTATATGACTCAACAGCTCCTTTGTACGTTAAAATTATTAAGCTAGAATGTAGAAGATTTGTAAATTAAGTAGAACTTTTGTATTAAAACATGTCAAGGCACCAATGAAATCAATAATTACTGAATAAATAAATGTGGTCAAACATTAGATTACAGTCTGCTAAACCAGACAGGATGACTGTCTATTGTCCATCAGACATGCAGATACTGGCAGCCAAGGTTCATTAGGGGATAGAAAACCCAGTCAGGGTACTATTTTTCCTTTAATAAGCCAGCGACAAACATTGTTCCACTGTACTTCGCTCATCAACATTGGGGGGGGGGGGGGGGGTGTAAATTAAAAAGTCGCCATTACCTGGACACTAGATAAAAGTAGACAAAAAGCTTCAGTTCATGTTCAGGTGCCCAGCAAAACTACATAGTGGTAATATTATACCTGGATGTCTACAGCTCTATGGTCAATTTCAGTCAAGACAACTCAACCCCTCCAATTTCCACTTAGTCTAAAGAATATTAGTGTCTCCAATACTGAATGGCTCAGAACTTCAGGCAACAACTTGCAGTGAGTGGAATTCTCTTAATTTTAAACATAAATACTTGATAATGATATATCATTTATAACATGTGGTAGAAATCCCCCTAAAAGAAGAACAGCTGCATCAAAAATGTGGTAACAGTCTCAGCTTAGCATTTCTCTCATTTAAGGCCTCATTCACATGAGTCTGTCCATCCGTACACCTGTGCAAAAGGACCTTCTTTGCCCGGATGGGATGCAGATGATGTGCAGGCAATCAAATTTATGTCTATTGGGACGCAGTGGCCATACAGACATAGCCACTGGTCCCAATTTGACAGCTGTGAGGGTGCGGCCCTTGGCACAGGTTTACGGATGGGTACGTACACCTGTGTAAATGAGGCCTTAATGTGACCTTGAAGTCCTTGCAATACAATCTGTTTACATTTAGTGCCATGGCAGTGTGGTCCCAATAATACTTGACACTACATGTCCAGCCAAAACTTTGAAGAAACATTAGAACTCCTTTTGAGTTTTTAATGCTATCCAGGGCTCACATGCACTTTAAGCTGGTCTTCAGAGATGTAGTAGGTTTAAATTTGTTGTGGATCAATATCTTGCCACACAGCACACCACAAATAAAATGGAGACTCAATTAAGGAGCCATTCTGATGATTTATTTTTTAACTGTGCGTTTTGCATGCCTTTAAGTAATATTTGTAAAGTGCAATTGTGTATGTATGAGTTATATTCTAATAGACAAGCACCTCATGCTTCTTGGATTTCAATAAGGCTTTGTACCTTATGAAAGGGTTAAAGTTGAGCAGGTATGGTCTACTTTATCTAATGTCCAGGTAATCATGGCAAGTATAACATTCCTATAAATATTTTAACCTGACCTTTTTATTCAGTATTGTTCATTGAAATATGATAAAAAATAAAAGTGGTTACATTTAGAAAAAAAATATATATATATATATTTTTATAACCCGTTCAGACCTAAAAGTGCAATTCAGTAGCAAGAAATCAGTTAAGGATTGTCACCTTAGCAATAGAAAACAAATGAACAAAAATCATTCATACCCCTTATCTATTGCTGGAGTGCATTTATTTATTTATTCATAGATTTCTATATTTAAATTGAGGGCTTGTACCAGCTGGAAACACAAGTTACACAGGTATGTTTAGTGACTGATATCAAATATGAATCCTTTAATATAGCACCACAAAGGTGGTAAAAAGCTTAATAAGGAGTTGTGAAAAACATCCTGTGCAATTATAAACCACTATCCCAGTCACACCTATTATTAAAAAGTAAAAAAAAAGTGCACTCACATGTGCGACACATGTATCGTTTGTTTAGGAAACTTTAGGAATGATAGCACAACTCATGAGAACATACAACACAAAGCTTTACAAATTATTACACAGGGTTGCAATAATTGGTACAAAGTGCTTCAGCCACAAAATACCTTTAAAAGAAACAAAAAAAATAAAAGAAGAAGAAGGAGGAGGATGCAATTTATGACCTTTATTGCTTACAAATATATATTTTTAGGATAAAATAAATATATCTATATTATATATCTCTATATATATTGTTCTCTTCTCTTAATATATTTTCTTGTGCTAAATATAACCAATTTGGCAGCTTAAAAAAATAAAAATAAAAAATTAGGACTTTCACATTACACCCTCTATTGCAAATAGCTAGGAAAATCCTTAAGGGTTACTTTTGATTTGGGTTTTCTGGTTTAGAGTGAGAATGGCATTATCGAGTGGATACTAAAAAATATGGAAATGTGTTTATTTTTAGATGGTAAAACCTTTACGGTTATCCAGTTTGTTACAAATAATTTTGCCAGAATATTCAAGAAATTAAAATTACAATTGAAGAAATGGAAAGGTTAGTTGAAACCATGTTAGCATTAAGTTATCAGGAATTATTAGTTAAGACAAACCCACAAGAGCCGTCCCTGTTGACTTGTTTTTGAAGTGCAAACGCTCCAGTTAACCTGACACTACATTGGCCACAAGCTTGCTTCAAGTCAGTAATGAGCCATTTAGAAAAGTAGGAAAAACCCCAGAGTATGCACCTTCAAAAAGTAGTAATGCCATCTTATTTCTGTCTTGACCAGTTGCTCAAGATCCATGTAAAAAAATAGCGACAAGATCCTGTCTGTCTACCTCCTAGGAACTTTTCATTTTAAAAGGAATTGCATTAAAACATTGTTTACGTTTACAAAATGGCAGCTCACTTATATCCATGCATCTTTAATATAAAAAAAAACAAACACTTAACCAGTATTAGGAGACCGCCACACAAGGAAGCATCTGCATTCATGGATTCTTATAGTAACAATTCAGGAATAATTAATTTGGAAGTAAAAATCAAGAGAGCTAGTCACACGCGCAAAACTAACAACCGTTATGGTGATTCAAAGGAGTAGCTTCGTGAATTTAGCCTAATGCACAGTAAACCTTTCTGTATTTTAAGAAATTCTGCAGGAAAAAATATAACAACCCTTGGTATGGTAGCTAAAGTTTGTAATGCAGTTAGAGCCTGCGGAAATACTGTATGTATAATGTGTAAGGTGCAGGAATAAAATAAAAATGTTGGGTCAGTCTTGTCTCTGTGGTTTTTGGCTTGCTTGTTCCAGACAAGAGAATGAAAGACTGCTCTAAATATAACATTTTCTATTAAAGACAGAATAGATTCTGTTCCTTTATGGAGGAGAAGGTTGAAACAGTTTGAAACATTATTCAGGCTTCATCATTATCTACAGCAAATCAAATAGTACACTGTCAACAAGCATACAAGCCAGACCTCCACGCTAATGTAATCATATTTGCCTTCCACATTTTGGAAAGGGTGAGACTATAGTAGAAGATCAAAGAAATTACAAAATGAGAAACACTAGGATTAAAAAACAACCAAGTCAACCAATGAAATCCTACATGGGAGATAAATGAACCAATCGGGGTGCTTATATTAAGCTCCTCAATTTTTACAGACTGCAATCCCCACCAGGTTTTGTTGTGTATATAGAGTAGCTATTATGGCTTTTCATCTGGCAGTTTATATGATGTTGAACCACAATAGTTTGTAACAAGCTTTGTAAAAGTGTGCCAAATGTTGGCTTTTTGTGCTTCTACAAGCATATCATAACCTGCATTTAAGTTTCCCAGAACCAGCTGGGCTGTTATGAAAGCTGGAGCCAAGACCCCTTTCACAACGAGGCATTTTTCACGCTAAAAATAGCGCCTGAAAAACACCTCACCTGCAGTCTCAGTGTGAAAGCCCAAGTGCTTTTACACTGAGGCGATGCGCTGGCAGGACGTTAAAAAGACTCCTGCAAGCATCGTCTTTGGAGCGGTGAAGAAGCAGTGTATACACCTCTCCTAAACTGCCCCTGCCCATGAAATGAATGGGCAGCGCAGCTGAACCCGCCGCTTTACGGGTCCTTTTAACCCTTTTCCGGCCAATAGCAAGGGTTAAAAGCGCGCCGAAAACCTCTGCAAAAATGACGGCAAAGCGCCGCCCCAGTGTGAAAGCAGCCTAAGAGAAATTAAGTAAAAAGCTGCGTTGATGAAACCAATTATGTTTTATCTTTAGAAGAAGCAAGGGAATAGGTTAAATGCAGTGGGCCAGAACATACTTGTTTTCATAAGTCATACCCATCTATTAAACTGTCTGAATCTGAAATGCCAATTGCAACCAAAAGATTAATGGTGCACCAGGAGAATTGGTCAACAAAGACCTTTCCCAAGACACCATGACAAATAAGGCCAACTATCGATGCAAGTATATAAAAAAAAAATAAAAAATATATAAAAGAAAATGAAATTTTGTGCACCAAAGCATTTTTTTGGATTATCCAGTTGGAGATAAGGTGGTTGTTTTATTTTTCTACAGATTAACAAAGTTGACAGTTTAGACATTAAACTATAATGGGCTTCTATTTTGTTGAAATATGATTTTATTGCATTTGCGGACATAAGGCAGAACATTAAAACATGTCGATTGCAAGTTGGGGCATCTCAATGTATCAGACGGTTTGTTAGTTGTATGCTGCAGCCAGAAAAGATTGACTATTATCCTATTATCCTGATCAATATGGTTCATTTTTCCAACAAGAAAACATCTACCAGCTTCCCTTCCATGGAGCTCCTAACTTTCAGGTTTGACAGCTTGCTATATATAATAAATATATATATATATATATATATATATATATATATATATATATATATATATATATATATATATATATATATATATATATATATCTATATCTATCCGAAGTTATTTGCCACCCTCTGGTTGGCAACATCATTCTACAACTCTCCCAGTGTACTAAAGAAGATAGTAGAAGAGTACAGAGATGAATAGACCTGTCAGATAAAGAGCCAGAAGAGAGAGCCATGAAAATTAAGGATAGAGATGACCCAGGGAAGGAGGGAGGGGATAATAATGGAAGAATCAACAAGAGAAAGGATGGACGGGGAAAAAATAAAAAATAAAATCAAGGGAGAGAAAGAAAAAACAATAAAAAACTGCTGACAAGATTTACAAATCCAGAGAGAGAACTATTAAAGCATAACAACACTCCTGAGGGCAAGACGGGACTATCCAGTAGTTACATTCCATTACAAGTGTTTGACTCATATCCTTCCACTGTCCATTTATTTTAAATAATGTTGTTGGCTGATGTATACACACTTATGCAATGTCTGTAATTTGACTATTATATAAAACAAATTCCTATCTAGACTAACTGGCACCACTTTAACCCTTTCACTGCCAGAGCTTTTTTTTTTAATTTTTTTTATTATGTACAAACCTAAAATGCCAAAACATTATATATTTTCTGAAAGAAAAGTCCCTATAGAATAATGGTGGTAGTTGCAAATTTTTTTTTTTTATGTCACACAATATTTGCTATGGTTTATCAAGTCTACATTTTCAGTATAATATGAACTCAAATTTAATGCACACACAATCCAATATTTTTTTGGTAAAACATAAAAATTAGGGTTGTGTTGCGCAACTAGACCTCAAAACGTGTCAAGCCCCAAAATGGTGTGCGCTCGCAAAGAGGCGAGAAACTATGGTACCCAAAATTGTCCATAGGCATCTTTTAAAAAATGAAAATTTAGAGTTAACAGTAAATTATGGCTTTCTAAGGATTGCTCTTAGTCCAGCATACATGACATACGTGACTCATTTTCATTTGTGTGCACACTCACATAAGTGTTTGTATGGGCATGTACGTGGTTGCATGGTTCTGTTTGTCCTATTTTATTAAACTTTAAAGTTTTAAAAAATTTACTTTTATTGCCATCACTTGGGGTTAGCGCTTCCTCCCAACTCCTTCCATTAACATACAGGCAAACAGGAGGCAGGTAAGCTAGAAGACATGGTCTTTGTAGCCAGCAACCAGGAGTAAAAAGGTAAAATCAAACTTGGGACTTCTATCAGTGGTGGCAGCAAAAGGGTTAAATACCGAATATCATCTATAACAATGTTGGAGCTCATTTTATCTCCAAAGGGACACAACTCATATGGTTGCACATGTGCAAAGTAATGTGGATTTCAGTGGCCAGTCAGTGAACTCTACAAGCCAGCATTCATGTGCGTCTATTGTCATCAGAAATAAACAACAAAACCTAGGAGTCAACATTTCTTAGCATCAGCTACCTGCCACCTGGGGGATTGCCCTGACCTAATCAATGGCAGATTATGAGTGCATAGCTTTTTTGGGTTACAGGTGATTTCACATGGGCCTACATGCTTGTATATAATACAAAACCCCTGTTCTGTCCCAACTGCCAAAAAATGATAAGCTAGTCAGTCAAAAAACTAACTGCATTCAGTGCCCGGGTCTCCGAACTTTCTCAGATATTGGGAACTTGTTTTCACTTTCAAAAATGCACCAACATTTATATAGGAATGCTAGATTTAGGCCTGTGCTACAAAAACAAGTACAAATCATGTGCTTGTCCATTAATATAATAGATTCAAGTAATAGTAGTATTCATAGAGTGTTGTTCAATGCAAAGCAACAGCGCAGCGCCAACACTGTAGTGTGATTAATGCAGTAAGTAGAGACATGCTTTGAGGTGCGAGTAGTAGTAGTGGGGTGAGTGCAGCTTGGTCTAAGGAATTGTACATTTGACTAACTGCAAGAGTTAAATATGCTCTCCTCCATTCCCTTCCAACCTGGTACACCTGGGATCTGCTAGCCACTATGAAGACCCTTTACTGCAGCAGCAGAATATTCATAAATGGATTTATGTTTGAACATCCATGTATGAGAGACCAAAGTGGCTCTCCTACATGGAGTCATCCACCAAATCTACAACCTATTTACAATGTATAAAATTACTTTACTTTGCATTGGCTTTCATAATGCCATTTCAAGCAGGACAAGAAGCAGATCAAGGGCCTAAGTAGATGGTCGTTATCTTGTGCTCGATATATGGCTGGAAGGCAATCCCATGGACTTCAACTGAGCAGTAGACATGGCAGTTCAGAGACTGCATAGGAACTGCTTTGCATTATGTGTTCTTTCAGTGGATACTACTGATTTGCTATTGCACTGTTGGTAAAGCAGGACATATGCAGTCAAACATTTGTTTTTCATTCAAATAGCAAAAAAAATAAACCCATCAACATAAGCCCTTAAGGTGCCCATAGACATTATATGGTGATCGAGGCCAAGGCCTCTCAGTTTACAAAATTTGTTTAATCACTATTGTTTCTACTCCATTGACTAAATACAACAGTTGAGCAAAGTGATTAGAGATGCCAGTCAGACTACGCCTGCATGTCCAACCACCCTCTGGTGTCTATTACTAGCTTAAGGATCATCAATCACAATTTAGTGTTTTGTAAAAGCGGATAAAAAAAATAAATAAAATGTAAAACCTGTAAAGTTAACCAAATCTCATGGATAATATTGGCTGTATTCAATTAAGAGTGCAAACAGCAATGTGAAGCAGCTCACAACCACAGAGACCAGTGCAGGATGACTTCTGATTGGTTGTAGTGGGTAGTTTCACTAAGTAGCCCTGATGCATCTGGCTGATAAAGCTATCATTTAGGGATATTATGTTGTAATATAGTAGAATACACATATTTCACTCCACAAAAATGACAGCTTTTTTTGAAAAAGCACAATAACCTGTAAATGTATTTAAATGACTGTAGTTTACATTGTTACACATCAGCTAAAAATGAATTCCGATAGCTTCCCGCACTTTGCTCTGTCCTTGTACCCTGTGCAGTCCCAATAAAAAAAAAAAGTGCCTGGTTGTCTCCTTTAAAAATACCAAACCATTTTTATGCTACAGTGATTTAATGGTCTGCCTTCCATTGTTCTAACAATTGTTGAACACAAATTCGAATGACTGTTTTCTGTGATAATTTCACCTAACAGTTTGCTGGACCCCTTATAGCTTTACAATTCAAGGGTTGTACACCTCTGATTTACTCAACAGAAGATATTTTAAAAAATACGAATATCATTTTTTCAGATTTGTATAGGGGCTCAGCACATGGCTTTAAGGGGGCTGCACATGCATCCAGAGCCATGAATTAGAAGATGGAGGTGTACCGTATATACTCGAGTATAGGCCGACCCGAATATAAGCCGAGGCACCTAATTTTACCACAAACAACTGGGAAAATGTATTAACTCGAGTATAAGCCTAGGGTGAAAAATGTGCAGCTACTATAAGTGGAAAAGAGGGTCAACGATGCCCATTTGCAGCCTCACTGTGCCCATGCAGATGGACATAGTTGACCTATTTGGGGCCCTGTATCTCGGGGTCACTTAGTGCTAGGAACCCCATCTTTGGATATGTTGTAGTGCTAATTCCACTGGGTTGGAATGCCAAATTTGGGGTTCCTAGCTCCAAGTGTCCCGAGATATGGGGCCCCAAATTCTGGTCAGAAAATGTCAAGCACTTTTCTGCAGCAGAGAATGACATTTTCCCAACCGACTTTGGGGCCCCGTATCTCGGGGCCACTTAGTGCTAGGAACCCCATATTTGCATATGTTATAGTGCTAGGTCCACTGGGTTGGCACACCAAATCTGGGATACGGGGCCCCAAAGTCGGGTCGAAAAAAAAAAATTTGCTGCAGAAAAGTGCTTGACTCGAGTATAAGCCGAGGGGGGGCACTTTCAGCACAAAAAAATGTCCTGAAAAACTCGGCTTATACTCGAGTATATACGGTATATGGGTATGCACTAAGGGTTGGGTAAAGCTCCTGGACAGATGTACACTCTGCATGTGCAGATGCTTTACACAACCCTTGCTGTATGGAGTTGCATCTTCCAATTGAGATCTATGGGCGGCTGTAGGCCGCCGCTATGGGTCCCAGGAAAGTGTTTATGCAGCCTTTGGATGCTGCACAGCGCCAATTATGGCTGCTTACCTTTTCATTGTGGTTAATGAGTGATGAACACATTTAAGGGTCAAAATAAGTCTGTTCATACATACAAATCAGCACCAGTAAGTCACCATACCCCACATTCATGCAAGCAAACATTAAAAACGTGCCTAGATAAATGGCCAGTGGAAATTACATATGGCTGCAAGGCACAGGAGAGAAGGTAATTTTGCCCCCCCCCCCCCCCCAAACCCTGGATAACGACCACGCAGAGAAAAAGGAAGGAAAATCCCAATATTGGATTTTTGTAATTTTTTTCCAAAAAGGAGAACAAATAGAAATAAGTGGGAGGGTTCTTTTGTGCATTTCAAAATTTTCCTTTTACCCTTCTGTTTTTTTACATTACATTTTTTTTTATTGAGAAAAATGGTCCACACCAGTATAGGTAGTACCTAATCTACCTGTCCCTTAATGGGTTAGGCAAGTTGCATATAACACCATTAAATTATTGTGGGCACCACAAAAGTAGAAGGGTCATGTTCCCTTCAGCACAAAGCCAATATTTTTAGAGAGGGACCACCCTGTTTTTTTGGGCCATATTTTCTTCAAAACTTGGCCCAATGGTAACAGCACACATGATTTGTGTCAACAAAGCTGCTCACCAGACTTTTTTGGACAAGGATACCAGCTGTTTTGGAAGGGTATACACCATTTATAGAATATATATAAAATATATATATATATATATATATATATATATATATATATATATATATTTATAGAATATATAAAAAAAAAAAAAAAAAAAAATTAAAAAAACACCCACAACATATTGCAGGACACTTTTGGGAAATCTGCTAGTGGAGTGGATTTCAAGAAGGATGCTCATGTGCAAAACCCTAAAACCCACACAAGCATTAATTACAGTAATGTTAAATTCTGAATTTCCTAAAAATGTAGAAATTCACGTGGTATGAACTAGTGGTACAAAACTTTTCATTGAAGCTATAGTGGCTTGGTCATGAATTACCTAAATCTGGATGTAAAAGCAAAGCCACTGAATACAAAAAGAAGTGTTCTAGAAGAATACATTAAGAATGATGTTGGCCCTTCCCAGGAGGAAGGTGCCATGTTCTTGATAACAATGGCATTAAGAAAGGATGAGCAGCTATTAGTAGTCTAGATGCCGTCAAATTCTACATCTCATGATGATGTTCTTATGTTTAGGCAGAAAATAAAGCTCAGCGCAGTTTTACTAGTAGGATTGCTTTGTCCTAGGTGGTACCATCTTGGCAGCAGCACACGTTAGGTTCCTGACTCTTGTAGGACCCTAAACTGCTCTGAGCTCCAATATTCTAAGCAAATGCTCAAAAAACTACATGTTCACAGTGTTCTCCTTGCAAAAATTGTATGACAACCTCTATGACTGCCGGTGACCAAAACGAGTGGACAAATTAAAGTTGAGTCCAGGAACAAGTCAAACAAATCTAGCTGCCAGGAAACATGTTTATTTGATTGACAATTTTAGGCACTGGCAGAAATTTTTCAGGCACGTTGGCTACCTAGCACCTGGGCTAGTAGCAGTGTCGGACAGTCACCACCCTTCCGCAGGAAAGGTATTAGAAGAATATCATAACTTTCGAACACTGCTTAGAACAGGGGAGTGTGCCTAGAGATGTAGAACAGGATATGCAGTGTAAAAAAACAGTCAGGCCTAGATTATTGGTAATTCTTGCGTGACCCAGAGAGGTTGGTCAGGCTGGCACATGAGCTCACATGCATTGCTCAGACTCATCCTGGCCTTTTTGGCCAACAGAGAAAAACTCACAATATCTGGAAAATATTCTGTAGAATTGTCAATCCATAAACATAAAATATGGTCATAGATATTTTACAAATATGGACTTAAGTTTTACATGCCATGGCTGCTTTTTAGAGTCCATCAAACTCTGTCCAGGCTACTGAGACGCTGCCCATCCTTATCTTAAATGAAATACTATAGTAACAAAACCCTGCAGTCCTAACACAATGCGTTCATAATGTTTGTTCAACCCCTTACCTGCTTGTTAATTGCAGTCATTTTTACATATCAGCTTATGCCTTTGGAATATATTATATACACTTTTTTTTTTACACCTTTATACACCATATTGTATCCATCAACCCACTTTCTGATGGACAGAAAAGTAATGAAAAGAAATGCAATGCTACTGAAGTGTGCAAAGAGGAATATCATATACCAGGTAATTCGCTATGTGTTAGCTGGTGTATTGGATAGTGCCCGTGTTCATATGATACAAATAGCTTTGGCTTCCTTTTCCTCTCTTCCATTTGTCCCAGTCACTGATGATGCCTCATGTTTTAGATTAGTCAAAGTAGCACCCTTGTCAATCAGAAAAGGAATCCCTTGTGGAATGCTGAGTTATGGAGGAAGAAAGCAAGAAAGTAGATGTACAATGGCCTGCTTTCCAGAGGTCCCTCATGATCTCTACATTTTGTGAGACTTATCAGTGAATAAGGGCCGTTTTTTTGGGAAAACCACAAAAAAGGTTGGTGGGGAATATTCCTGTGAAGTTGTGTTAGCTCGTGCAACCACATGGGAAAGCTACACAATTTCTCTGTTCTTTACAAGGCTCCGTGCTGCGACTCATATTTTGTCAAGATGTTTCGGTAGCGAGAGAGTTCTTGACGGATTTTGGCAACCTCCTGACGCAACACTGAATTCTCTTTCTCCAGAAAGGCTGCCCGCACTGTGATCTGGTTTTCCTTCAGCCGACGAGCATCTCGAGAACGTTTGGCAGCTTCATTGTTTTTGTACCGCCGATTCCAGTATTTTTCATCCTGGAGATTATGAAAAAGATGCACAGTACAATTAAACTCTGAAATAATCTGGTTGATAATCTTAAAGTTGAAATAGGGAAAATGCATAATTTGAATATGTTCCTCAATAGCTACAAAATATATACCGGTAGATCCATTTTGAGTATACCAGGTATGTTTGTATATCCAGATTTTACCTCTGGGTATGCAAAACAGCAGTGACAACATCACCGTAGCCTGTACAGAGCGGAAAGCTAGGGATGGGACCCAGCAGATCCTCCCATTACAGGTTGCGTGCAGAAAACATCAGGAAGGGGGGTGGAGGAGGATTCAAGACCAGTCACCTTGCACAAGGAAAATCAGCCATATTGACCGGTCTTCATTAAAGTAAAATCCTGCACAGAGGCTAAAGCCAGACAATTCGAACCATGTATGGGCAGGCTAAATGTAGCAAAGTTGATTGATTAACTTGGGTACAACCAGCCTGTTGGATTTTACATGTGATTAT
The DNA here is from genome assembly GCA_028564925.1 of Lithobates sylvaticus. Classification (NCBI taxonomy): domain Eukaryota; kingdom Metazoa; phylum Chordata; class Amphibia; order Anura; family Ranidae; genus Lithobates; species Lithobates sylvaticus. The sequence continues at coordinate 121,682,123 of CM053035.1, read as the reverse complement.
TGGTAGAGGCTATTATAGCCGCTAGCAGTAATTACTGTGTTCTCCGGTTCCCCCCCGCCATTGGGCCACAATGGCTCTGCGAGAGGGATTCCCTCATCAACACTGTCTGTGTTGACGGGGGGAACCTGTGGTTGCAGGAAGGAAAATGGCTCCATCTATGGCTGGATTAAAGGGGTTGTAAAGATTCATATGTTTTTTTCACCTTAATGCATCCTATGCATTAAGGTGAAAAAAACACCTGTCAGTGATCACCCCCCCAGCCCCTCCGTTTTGCTTACCTGACTCCTCAAACTTGACCCACACTGACACACTGTCTCTGCCCAGTGTTCTCGGCTGTTGGATAGATTGATAGCAGAGCAGCCAATGGATTTAATTGACAGCAGTGGGAGCCAATGACGCGAGCGCTAGGGGGGCGGGGCCGAGTCCTGCATTCGGCCTCAATGGACGCTGAATGCTGGACTCGGGAGCGTGCCTGCAAGGTAACCCCTTTGGGGAAGCACTTCTCCGAGGGGGTTATCAGATGTGGGGAGGAGCTGCGAGAGCCAAGAGACCCCAGAATACCAGGATTGGGGCCACTCTGCAAAACGAACTGCACAGTGGAGGCAAGTATACGTTTATTTTTAAAAAACATTTTTACCTTTACAATCACTTTAAGAGGCCGGCAGAAGTTGTTTCATGTTGGATTACTGCACAGATATGGATTATTATGTTTTTTTTTCAAAAAGGGGTACGAGTCGCTTTTCTTTGTTTTTTTTTTTTTTAACATAAACAGGCAAAACTCAAGTTTGGTGCATTCTGCAAGTGGTATTGTTCTTCATCCTTATGACAGGTGTGCATATGGGAAACCAAAATCAAGCCACAGTATGCATGACAGTTGAAAGCATTACTACAAGAGATCACATATACAAATAACAATCCCAGCTTCCATAGTCAAGCATAGACCCTGCTTCTACTCCCTACCCATCACATATGGTGGCTTAAAGGAAAAGGGTAAAAGCCAGTGCTTAACCATGGAAGCTGCGGCCTACATAAAATAGGGGTGCTACTCATTTTAAAGGGCTTTAAAAGGTTATGGGAAGATATCTACAACAAAATGGTTGGTGCTTTTAGTCTGTACCTTCTGCTCTTCTGGAACCTGAATTTTTCTAGCTTTTTTCATAATAGGCTGAGGTTTTAGTTCCTCTTCAGAAAATCGATGTTTCCTAGGGTCGAAGGTTTCATGCCCTGGTACACTGGACAAGGCAAGGTCAGCAGGATCCGGGTCAAAGTTCATCATTACTTCCACGCCCTCTAGGTCCACAGGACTTGGGCTTTCTCTGGATGAAGGAGTCATCTGGCCTAGTGTGGCAAAGAAAATAAAAAAGAAGAATGAATTAGGTTTTTAAGCCAGGTAGCCAACAATTCACAGGTAAAACAAATCAGTTTGGTTCATTCTTTGATTGCCAAGCACTTTTGATAAATGAAACCAAATAAGAGATGTACTGAACTTATCCTAGTATCTTTGTAAAAAGATTGGGGGGGGGGGGGCATAGGGTTTGTAACCTCTCTGGACCTGCTTGGGCTCAAAATGGCCAGGCCACATTCTACCCCTCTCTACAGACACTGTCAGTTCGGCTGATACCTGCCTCCTGTGTGCTGTCGGAAATGTAATGCCCTGTACACCCAGTCGGACATTCAGACAACAAAATCCATGTTTTTTTTTCCCAGACGGATGTTGTCTCAAACTTGTCTTGCATACACACGGTCACACAAAGTTGGTCGGAAACTGCGAACGTCAACACAGTGACGTACAACATGTACGATGAGCCGAGAAAAATGAAGTTCAATAGCCAGTGCGGCTCTTCTGCTCGATTCCGAGCATGCGTGGAACTTTGTGCGTCGGAATTGTGTACACACGATCGGAATTTGCGGCAACGGATTTTGTTGTCAGAAAATTTGAGAACCAGATCTCAAATTTTGCGCAACGGAAATTCCGATGAAAACTGTCCGATGGAGCCTACACGGTCAGAATTTGACAAAAGGCTCCCATCAAACATGTTCCGTCGGAAAATCAGAGCGTGTATACGGGGCATTAGTGTTCCCAACTGGGCTACCTTCTCACGGGTGTTTGTGAACTATGGGGGGTTATTTACAAAAGGCAAATCCACTTTGCACTACAAGTGCAGTCGCTGTAAATGAGGGAAAGCTCTGCTGATTTTATTATCCAATCATGCGCAAGCTAAAATGCTGTTTATTTTTCTTGCATGTCCCCCTCGGATCTACAAAGACCGCACTTCCACTTTGCACTGCAAGTGCACTTGGATTTGCCTTTCGTAAATAACCCCCAAAATTTGCATCATTTCAATACAAGTTCTTTCATCGGGGTTATTGCTGCCACACCTCGCTGCACCCCATCTACAAGTACCAAGTAGGGAAAGGAAAAACAAAAATAGGTGAGGGGGTATTAAGAAGCTGGTAGATCCCATATCTTAATACATTTTGCTCAACATTCTTCAATGAACACATACTTTTTTTTTTAAATGTCTGAAAATCTTTGCAAGCAATAGCAAGCATTTTCAGTTCTCACAATTCTACATTTTACAGGGGTTTTCTACATTGCCAGAGCTCCCCCCAAAAAAAAAACAAAAAAAACAAAAAAAAAAAAAAAAAAAACATGTATGGTCAGCCTTTGCTTTTTTTTTTTTTTTTTTTTTTTTTAAATAAGCTTGCAGGCATCAAATTGTGGCTTTCTCCAGCTTCTACCAAGTAGGGGTTAAAAAGCTGTGCTCATGCATATTAGCAAAAACAGCACAAGTGAACTGTAAAGAGAGAGTATCTGGTAGGTAGAACAAATCCTATGGGTAGCAGGCATACATCTGTGCAATGCAGTCTAGATAAGCTGTAAATGTTATATGCTTGAGTTCTGCAGCAACTATGCTGGCAACTCAACTGTACAAAATTCAGATGAAGCCCTGAAAATGGAAGACATGTCTATTTTTATTTCCATCCTCTTCTGCTTGCAGCAGATACTCCCACGCTAACAAAACGGAGGAGCTGATGAGCTTTAGTACTGCCTCTGAATGTGCAGTACTTGTATACTTCCTCAGCAAAGCCTCTTAACTCCATGACTGCTGATATTAGCAAGGATAGTAGCTTTTTATACGACTCCTTAATGGGGGGGGGGGGGGGGGTCAAAATAAGTATTGTGGTCATCAAATTCACAAAAGGTAATAGTATTTAGGGCAGGCATACACTACCTGTTTTAATAGAGGCATCGACCACATATTAATTCCCTGTATTTATGTAGCATCTTCATATTGTGCTGTATAGAATACATACAACCATTCATATCAGTCCTGGAGGACGTTAAAGCATAATAGGCTTTACTCACAAAAGCAGATCGCATGCGGTATTTAGGCATTCTCAAATACCGAATGCGATCCTGAAAATGTCAATTCACTATTGCTTTAGACCACTTTCACACTGAGCGCTTTTCAGGCGCTTTTCAGGCGCTTTCACCCTAAAAACAGCGCCTAAAAAAGCTCACGAAAACTTATTGCCATTAAAATCAATGAACACTTTCACACTGGGGCAGTGTGTTGGCAGGGCTGTGAAAAAATCCCCTCCCCATTGAAATGAATGGAAAGCTCTTCAAAAGCGCCTGAAAAGCGCTTCAAAAGCGCTCAGTGTTTTTACTGGTAGTTTAGAAGCGCCTCAGTGTGAAAGTGGCCTTAAGCGGTATTTACCGCAAAGCAAAAAACGCTCTGTAAACACTGCATACTGTAAATACTGCATAAAACAGAAATTAAAGTCAATTCACAAAAAAAGGAAATTAATAAATGCATGCGGTTAATAAATAGTGATCCCGACACGCGATAATTAAAGGACCAGCAGCCCCCGGCATCCTCAACCAGCAAACATTGTTGTTAAAAAGTATTACTAAACCCAAGACCCTGCATTCACTAGATCTGGTCTCCCACAGTACACAGAACATGGAAATGCAATTTTAGAAAATCTAAACTGCTAATATATAGCAGTCTTATGACTTCTATCTGTGTTCAGCCAAGCACTGGTTAAAGCTTGTAGGAGGCGTATTCTGACTGTCCTATCAGAATGCAGAACCCCTGGCACTCTGCCTGGACAGTGCTGGTTGGCCCTGTGCTGATCACATGCACTCAAAACAAAAAAAAAAAAAAAACACCACACACACACAACACATCTCTAGAAACACACACCAAACTGAGCATGTGCAGCCTCAACTAACCAAAACCGCCTCCTCATCCCCAAGTCCCGCTACAAATCAAAGGGAGAACGAAGATTCGCAGTCCAAGGACCACGGCTATGGAACGATCTACCCACGAACATCGGCATGGAAGAAAACCATCGGGCCTTCAGAAAAAAAACTTAAGACCCATCTCTTCTAAGAAGCAGGACAACACAGGACGGACCAAGCGCCTTGAGGCAATTCAGTTCGCATTTGCAGCGCTATACAAGTCATTCATTCATTCTGACGCCCTAGACTGTTATCAGGAAATTATCAGGGGTCAGTGGAGGAATGGGAGGATCAGAGAAGACAGGATCAAACAGCCTTTTTACACAATGCAGAGAATTAATCTCTTAGGTTGCACAGTGAGTATAACAAGCATGCTTTACCGCATATACAGACGCATGTTACTGTTGCGGGTTTAGTAAAACTCTAGGGGGCGGGCAGCCGTTGCATCCTTAACAACCGATGAATCATCAGCTGTCAGCAGGGTTCCCCGCTGACACCTGAATGTAAAAGAGAAGAATTGCAGGCATTTAGAAATATGGATTTTAAGATTAACCCCACCCATAAAAATAAAATAAACGGCGCCACTTACAGTCTTTATTGCAAGTGTGTGTGTCAAGGTGACCATGTAGAACATAAATTGGAAGACAGGGACAGAACAGGAAGATGGTGGACAATGACCTGCGTGGTAGGATTGCCAGATATTTTACAGAAAGCTGAAGAATAAAGCCAGACATAGATGGTGGGATTTTCTTTCCTGCAGAGTTAAGCCTCGTACACACGATCGGATTTGTCAGGGAGATGACAGTTTGCCTAGAATCCGACCGTTGGTATGCTCCATCAGACAATTGTTGTCCAACTTTCTGCCAACAAATGTTGGATGGCAGGCTAGTAAATTTTCGGTGGACAACGGTCTGTTGTCAGATTTTCCTATCATGTGTACACAAGTCTGTCACACAAAATTCCAAAGTACAAACACGCATGCTCAGAATCAATGCTCAAACACGACATTAGCAGAAGGTACCCAAAAGGGTGGCGCTCAAGAGCTGAAATTCCACGTAGTACGTCACTAAGTTCGTGTTTGTTGGCCGACAATTGCATACCGTTTGTATGCAAGACAAGTTCCTGGCACACACCCGTCGGACAAAAGTCTGACGCTTTGTTGGCCAACGATACGAGGCTTTATTGTGTTCTCCTGACAGGTGGGGGGGGGGGGGGGGGTGGTACTTGGCCTATAATAAGGCTTACCTGTAGGTACATTGAAAATCTCCTAAAAACTTGAGGCATCAAGGCGATAGTCACCGGCACATGCGCTCTGAAGGTCCGGCATACCATGCTAGACCTACAGAGCTCTGTGCTGCAGCCGATGGCTCTCGCCGCATACGTGGGAGTGACATCATCGCGGGCCTGGCCACTCATACAGCCAGAGCTTGTGAACCTGGAAAGAAGACCGGGGGAAGATGGAAGCCCTATCAGCAGAGACAGCGTGCTGCTGGAGGGCTTCATTCTAAAGTAAGTATTTCATATACTAGCACATTATGCAATTTCCTTTGCAGGGGATTTTTGTTTTCTTTAATTGCCAGCCATGGTTTACAAGCTGGCCACACATTATACAAATTCTTTCAATTTCCTTTAGATTTACCTTCAACTATGTAGTGCAAGTGCCTGCCTGATTGCATACAAATTGAAAGTGTTAAGGTTTCATATGGTTTTGGTAAATCTAAAAGGAAAAAAGGATAAGAAAATTGTATAAAGTATGGCCAGCTTTACTCAAGTACTTTTTACTCCCCCCCCCCCCAAAGGCAGCAGATGGGGGTGGTGTTTACATGCTGTGGCCGCAATGCTTTGTGCCCGTGGCAAAAATGATCTCCCTGTTGCCTTCAGCAGGTAGTACCAGCACCAAACAAGAACTATTTAAGCCAGGGGTCTCAAACTGTTGGCCCTCCAGCTGTTGCGAAACTACAATTCCCATGAGGCATTGCAAAACTGACAGTTACAAGCATGACTCCCACAGGCAGTGGCATGATGGGTAGTTTTGCAACAGCTGGAGGGCCACCAGTTTGAGACCCCTGATTTAAGCGAATGGGGATGCCCTGTTTATGCTGTGGCATTTACAGGGTTAAAACAGGTAGTGACAAAGTGTCATATCGCCTCCTTACCCCGTCAATTGCCTCTGAAAAGTGATCAGAATATTTATCACTTTTCAGAGGAGCAGCAATTTAGCCAGTCATCTAGACTTAGCCTTGGATAAAACTGCCGTCATAAATACCAAGCCGTGGACATTGATTTTACACGCCTTAGCAAGGTGAAGGAATTGCTGAAACATGACCTGTTGGAGGTGATCGAGGACGGCGATTGGGTACAACTGGCTCAGAAGATTCTGCTCGCTATTTCACAAAATTTAAGGGAAAAAAAAAGAAGTTGATATTTTTTGTACAACATCCAGTTACCAATTAGACACAAACCTATATTTTTACATTTTCTTTCAGAATTCCAGTAAACGGAGATATCAGTTCTACGTGGAGCGACCCTTTATACTGCTTTTCTATGTATGACTTTGGAAATGTTACAGCACTACGCTTTCTCTGTGCGGCTTGACTTATGGAATACCAGCTTATATCCTCCTGTACAATTACTTTGTGGCTTCCCTGGTGATTAGCATGCGGATGAACAGCTGGGCTGCTGTCATGTTACTGGGAGACATGGGAATGCACGTGTGTAGGAGGATAGAATCACACACTGCACGGGCTAAGACACACACAGCCAGGATGAGCCGCACACACACACACCCATACACACAGGACGTCTCTTTCTTGGATGGACACCCTGATCCTTGCAGTCTGTCTTATCAAACACGCCTAGAACAGATTATGACACGCAACATCGCATATCCTCAATGCAAGTCAGGTTATTTGAATGGTTCACAAGCACTAGGGATTTGGTGGTAGTACAGAAAACTAAAAATAAAATTAGGGCATCCAGCTTAGGTTCCATATTAGCGCTGCTGCAAAATAATGCGTTTTACAGTGCGTTTTTTTTTTTTTTGACCAGCACAAAACCCTGCTAAAAATGTAAGGCACGCTCACTGAAGTCTATGGGGCCAGAATGCACCTTATTGCACCATGCTGCATTGATGTGAGCAAGCATTGTAAAAAATAACGTGATTTTCATTAGCGCGCAATGGCAGACGCAGGAGAAACTGCACTAGAATGAAGCCTCATAGAAACACTGGAAATATACCATGAGTGACTTCTCAGTGCTTCAAATATGCATATAACATATACAGTATCTCAAAAAAGTGAGTACACCCCTCACATTTTTTTAAAATTTTTATATATCTTTTCATGTGACAACACTGAAGAAATGACACTTTGCTACAATGTAAAGTAGTGAGTGTAAAGCTTGTATAACAGTGTAAATTTGCTGTCCCCTCAAAATAACTCAATACACAGCCATTAATGTCTAAACCGCTGGCAACAAAAAGCGAGTACACCCCTAAGTGAAAATGTCCAAATTGGGCCCAAAGTGTCAATATTGTGTGTGGCCACCATTATTTAACAGCACTGCCTTAACCCTCTTGGGCATTTCACCAGAGCTTCACAGGTAGCTACTGGAGTCCTCTTCCACTCCATGACAAGAGAACTTGCACCCCTCCACCTTACATTTGAGGATGCCCCACAGACGCTCAATAGGGCTTAGGTATGGAGACATGCATGGCCAGTCCATCACCTTTACCCTCGGCTTATTTAGCAAGGCAGGGGTCGTCCTGGAGGTGTGTTTGGGATGGTTATAATGCTGGTATACTGCCCTGCGGCCCAGTCTCTGAAGGGGGGGGGGATCATACACACACACACACACACACACACACAAACCATGTAGTGGCCTCACTGAAAAATAACGTTTTTTACCTGACCTTGCCCTGCTTAGGTTGCCACTTTTTCTTAAGTGACACACAGCAATATTTTTTTCTTTTAGTATACACTATAGGATTGTAACAGACCTTAGAAACCTTTGGGCACTCCAAAGAGAATAAGTAATGTGGCACACATAGTGCCCCCCCCTCAGCCTCCGGTCAAGCTCTGTTCCAAGCCACATTCCTGTCTAAATAAAGTGTCTGGGTTTAAGGTGGACTGAAACCCGAACACAATATTCAAAACCTAAACTGTCCGGGTGAATCCCGGACGGGTGGCAACCCTATTCCTGCTGCGCTTTTCAGATTTTGCAGCAAGTCATATGATACGATATACATAGTCCCAAGGATAGCCACTGTACACCATGTACAAGGTAAATTCCTGGGTGCCTATCCATACCAATCCAGAACCAGTACAGACACACTCATGGGTCATGCAGCAGAGAGGAATCCAAGTAATGGCATTTTAATGTCGACGGAGCTCAGTCCATCTCAAGAAAGACAGACTGACTAAGATCGGTCGAAATGTTGACAATAAAATGCTGTTGCTTTGATTTCTCTGCTGCAAAGCCTGGAAGTGCCACACACACACACACACACACACACACACACACACTATACAGGATTTATATAGCACCAACAGTTTGCACAGTGCTTTACAACAGGAGGGCAGACAGTTACAATACAATTCAATAGGGATCAATAGGGATCAGAGGGCCCTGCTCAGAGCTTGCAATCCATATATCTGAATCTAGCACACAGACTGCTCTGAATAGGACTGTGTGCCTCCAGTACAGGGTCAAGGTCCACCCTCAGCGTGAAGCCTAGTCTGCACTCAGGTGCCCAGCGTGTCTGTGCACGGGACTGTGCGCACTAATCCGGTCTCGTGTCGCTGCACAGAAAAGGCGTCTGCAGCACCAAGCCCGGCCCTCCCGCCTCCCATCCTTGGCCTGGCACATGGCAGCTCCTGCAGCCGCTCCCCGTGAGTGGATTTCCCTGGCTGGCCCTGCTCTATGGGAGGGAGGGATGGGTTTGCGGTGAGCATTGCACATGGAGCTGGAGTGTGAGGTGGCCCCAGGGAAGGGAATGAAAAGGAGGGTGCTAGAAATAAAAAAGAAGGAAGGGAGGGGACGAGAAGTGAGAGGACTTGTACAAAGGAAGCCGGCCGAGCGAGACTAATTGATGTGAAATCCTAAATTCCTGGGGGGGAAATGGGAGGGGGAGCCGGGGAGGATGGATGCAGGAGCAGATCTGCTGCCAACCTTCTGCAGAGCTTATGTGGGTAGATGTATGCCCACATAGGAATGCTATTTGCATCTAATATAAGATGCTGCTGAAAAAGGAAAACACTTTTTATTATCTTACACAATAACACGCAGGGTCGGGTCTGAACAGGTTTTGGATGATAGGAACACTTGATTTCTCAAACTTTATTAGATGTTTAGGAGAATATAAAATATACCTGACACAAGATCTTTTACTATTCATATTAATTTCTATTGTTATGTATAAATACTAACTGGAATTCAAAATTAATTGGTTAGCAGCCTAGAAAATGTATTTTTATTGGATTATAATATTTTCATATCAATTTTGATATAATCACACACATAGGTTGGACTTGATGGACTTGATGGACTTGTGTCTTTTTTCAACCTCACCTACTATGTAACTACTATGCAACTATAATGAAGTCTAATTGAAAGCTGTGTGGAAATTATACCATTTCAACATTGGTCAACATTTCAACCGATCTTCGTCTGTCTTTCTCAAGATGGACAGAGCTCCGTTGACATTAAAATGCCATTACTTTGATTCATCTCTGCTGCAAGACCCATGAGTGTGTCTGTACGGGTTCTGGATTGGGATGGATAGGCACCCAGAAATTTACCTCATACATAGTGTACAGTGGCTATCCCTGGGACTATACGAGATACCAGGGCGACATCACTATGGCGTGCCAAATTTTCCACAGCCCTTGTAAGGGGCTCAGTGAGCAAAAAAGATGGATTTACCCTGCACTGTGTACATGGGGGGAGGGGGCATATGAGAAAGTGTTAACCAGAAGCAGGCCATGCAGCACTGATGGGGCCCACACACACACACACACACACAGTCTGCTCAGTGACACCTATGCAGCTTAAGCATCACTGAACACAGTTTCCTGCCTGACCACTGCATCTGTCTCACAGGTAGGTGCCGTGGTCAGCAACGCTGTGCTCAGTGGTGCTGAACCTGCATTAATAACATGCTCTGCGTCACAAAAGAGGCATGACCGCTGCGCCTGCCTGTGTGACAGTTACGGAGGCCAGGCAGGGAGCTTAGCAATGCTGAGCCTTTGATTTTCTAAGGCAGGGGTCTTCAAACTTTCTAAACAAAAAAGGGCCAGTTTACTGTCCTTCAGACTTTAGGGGGGCCGAACTTTGGTCATTGGGAGTAGAAATTGTCCTGTTGTCAGGGCGAGTAAATAGTGCATCTTTGTCATTATGGGGAGCAATAGTGCCCCATTGTTGGGGTCAGCGGGAGCAATAATGTCCCATTGTTGGGGTCAGTAACAGGATTCATGCCCAGTTTTTGGTGTCAGTGGAAGGAAAAGTGCTCCATTGTTGGGTGTCAATGTGAGACATAGTGCCCCGTTGTTGTCAGGAACCGGAATGAAGCCCCATTTTTGGTTTCAGTGGAAAAAATGGAGTCTTGCATCAGTGTGAGGAAAATAGCTCAAAGGACCGGGTAAAAGCAAAGGGCCACATCCCCCCCCCCCCCCCAACCCCACCGGCCAGTTTGGAGACCACTGCTCCAAGGTATCAAAAAAGTATGTATGTATGTATGTATGTATGTATGTATGTAGTATGTATGTATGTATGTATGTATGTATGTATGTATGTATGTATGTATGTATGTATTATATATATATATATATATATATATATATATATATATATATATATATATATATATATATATATATATATATATATATACATACATATATATATATATATACACATATACACATACACACACACACACACACACACACACACACACACACACACACACACACTTGAGAAATATAAAATCTAGCGTAAAAACACCAGTGAAGACACCACTCCTCTGGGAACGGTCAAATAGGTAGTATGCCATCAAAGAAAATCTGGTCACACATGCAAGGCTAGAGCCGAATGCAGCTCAGCATCACTGACCACATCCATGCAAGAAAAAAAAAAAAATCCCACATTGTGTAAAAAAAAAAACTGTAGAGCAGAATTTATTTAAAACCGTAGAAAAAAAAAAAAAAAGACTCACATATGATGAAAGACAAAGCGCTTGTATAAAACAGTCATCCCGGGGGAGCAAAAAAGTCCACTTCCTGGTTGGAAGAACGCGATGACGTCATAAGCAAGGCTTTACGACTACCACCTGAGGAAGCCACACTAACTGGCCTCATGTGAGACACAGCCCCTGCTGCAAGTCTTTATCAGCAAATAAGCATGTATAGGTCTCCAGCACATTCAAGATCAGCTCTGGAATGTGTATGTGTGAGGAACACGCACTGTTGCTAAAACTCTCCTACTGAGCTGCAGTGTCTGTGAGGAGGAGCATGCGAGACACAAATAAAAGATTTGACTCAGTCAGGAAGGGTAAAGGAAGACATTTTGTTTAAATTACAAGGCTTCTGCATAAGTCATCATTGGATTTGGTGCTTGTTTAGACTGTTCTACAGGAGACTTTGTTGTTCTTTAACCTCTTTGTGTTGGCAGGGCACATATATACGGCCTCTCGGCAGGTGTGCCTTAATGCCAAGAGGCCGCATATATGCATAGTAGGATGTAAACAGAGCCTGCGCACTCCTGGTTACAGTTAACGGAGAGCTCCCAATTTCTACTTGCGAACAGAAACTTTCCGATCATGTGACCGATGTGACAGTCGTTTACAGTGGTCACAGTGGTCACATGATCAGAAACTCCAACCTTCCTCTTACAGCGCTGGGATGTGCCGGCATTAAGGGGTTAGAGTAGAACTCTGGGCAAAAGTTTTTTTTTTTCCCCCAGGGGGCTGTGCCCGCACTGCACAGGTTAACTTCTTATGCCATCTTCAGCTATGAAAAGGGGGCAGAATAGGTCGTGAAACGCGTTTGATTTTTTTATCCTGTTTTTCCATATTGGATATGTGACTACTTTTGGATTTTATTGACCAATAAAGATGCAATTTTTTCTGATGTGCGGCCATCCAGGAACTTCCTTTCGTCTTCTACATTGAGCAGAGCCAGCACCTGAGAGTCTCATTAGGGTAACACGCTGGTGGAGTTTGAGAGGCTGGAGCGGTAATTTTCCTACATGCACAGGTTAACTACTGGTTTTAATCTAGGGAAGAGGACAGCGGAGATGTACTTACCTGATCCGCGAATCCTCGCTGCACAAGACCGCTCTGGCACCCCTGCACTCAAACAGGTTTGAAAATGGACTGTTCTTGGTTTTTGGAGCATGCTCTGAACAGTCAAGAACAGTCCACCCCTGGAACAATAGAGCGCTGCTTTCCGGAGGATCAGACGAGTACACCCCTTGTGCTCATCCCTAGAAAAAAAAATGAGCAGTTGACTCCTGCAGTGTGGGCACAACCCCACTGCATGGGAAAAAGTCATTTGCCCAGGGATGCAATTTAACAGCACCTTCCTGGTTCAGCAATTTAACTCTGTCATGTCTCCTCCTACAACCTGGAGCGCTGGACCTACCAGGATTCATTAAAGTGGATCCAGGAAACGAATGCTAAACCAGGAAGTAGTAGAGCGAGCATACTGAAGAGCAGAGATGTCACCTGGCAGTGGAACCCATTTTCACTTGGCGTCAGGAAAACTGGTCAGAAGCAATTCATGCAGACAGATTAGTGCTCATTATGCTTATTATGACACCTTAGTGCTCTTAACTGAGACAAGTAAACACTATATGGGGATGTGCTTTGTTCACATTTCATGTCTGAGGTTTACAACCACTTTAGGAACCCCTTTCCTTTGTCAAGGTTTACAAAATCCACTGCCCTATATAAACTTTTCAGCTTATACAAAATTCACTAATTTCCAAATCATTTAATAAAAACCTTCTCCATCCTGTCCCCAGAGATCTTGTTGGGTGCTGCCAACTTGTCTCCTGCACAACACCTAGAAGGTGAATCCAGACTTGTCAACCACAACGCGCACATCAAGAACACCTCTGCTCTTCCTATGACATTTTTGTGCCATTGTTCTCTGCAGGGCATTCGGTACACATCAGTGGCCAGAAGAAATGGTTAGCAATGGAGGGAAGCGTTTAGTTGCCAACCTGACAAATTACAGGATTCGGGGGGGGGGGGGGGGAATGTTATATGAAGAATAAATCTATTTTCATATGAAGAATAAATAATATTTTCAAAAGTCAACGCACATGTGATGCCATCACACCACTTTGCAGAGACAATACCACGTTGCCCATTAAGAGCAAAGTGACAGTCTACCAATAGCCTGCTCCACCCTTCAGTAAACTAAAATAACCCATCTACGTACCCTCGCCACTGCAGAAGTCCGCCAGGGTGGTGTTGGAGATTACCCAGGTGGATGACATCACTGTCCCTCATCACATTGGATCCAATGACTGGTTCTCTGGAATGGCAGTCACGTGGAAGAGAAGACGTGCTCGTTCCATACCTTGGTGGGCTGGGCTATCAGCAGGCACATTGTTTCTTTAAATGAATCTGCGTTTATTCATGTACATACAGACCATAGGAAAAAAAATAGCAACACTTTGGAGCCACACGACTCTCAGCAAGTCTTATATGATCCTTGATAGACGTTCATTACGAGTCCTGCGTGGCAGGAAATCAGAACCGTGGCTGCTGTGTGCTTATGACCTTTATGCGTGCAAATAAAAGCGGATTAATTTAAGATGGTGCGCTGGCGGCACATGTATCCTAACAAATTATTCTGTGTGTTGGGTTTAGGAGATCAGCTAATATGCATATTAACAGCCTCTCGGCTTAAGAAACTAAGGTTATATTGTCAGTAGGTTATGTTAAAGGATCTAAAGAGCTTTTCCTTTGGAAACTACAGGACATTTTTGTTTAGACTGCAGTTCTTTAATGTCTTTGATGACATTGGATGCATACAGTGACAGCAGTTTCTAGGACTCAGCAAATTAATATTTAATGTGTTTGGTTCTTTCTGATCGTGATGCAAAATGAGCGCTGCACGAAGCATCCAATCAGATGCTTGCTTTCATTTACCATGGTATACTATACCATGTTAAAAAAATAAATAGACTAAGTGGAGGAGACAGAGGTCACAGAAATGAAAGTGGTACTAAACTCAGTAATATAAAAATAGTTAATCTGCCCCCACGGCTTATACATCTTTTTATATTAAAATACTGCCACTATATACTTTTTTGGCTGACCTGTATACCATGGTCACATGATAAACTGCAGGGTCTGCCTGAGTGCCGAGTGTTCAGGTAGGAGGAGATTTCCACTATAGCCTGTGTCCTCAAGATCAATCAAGATGTGACATCCCACCCACTATGTTCTTTTTAGTTACTGGGCAGGAGAGAGGGACTGGGCTGTCATTTAGGATCTGTATACACACCCACATGTGTGTTGTCAATATCATGTGACCTGGCTAGCTCTGATCAACAAGGAAATGTTCCCTCTAGTAATAGGAGACCAAACTGAGCAAGTGCAGCAGTACTACCCTCAGTGTGTCTTATCTGGCCTTGCCAAGAGTGACCCTGCAAGAGGGGGAGGATCTGTTCATACAGGATTAAAGAGCCTTTTTACACAATACAGAGGATTAACCCCTTAATAAAGTGGATGTAAACCTGAATATTTTTTTTGTCTGGCACAATATAGAGTATGGGATTTCAGATCAGCTGTGCCCAGTCTTGCCACAAAGTTAATCCAGCTCTGAGCAATCCTCGTCTTTTTTCAACTAAATAAAAAAAACGGACAAACTGAAAACTGTCAGTTCTTCCCCTTGCTGTGATTTGACAGGTGATTTACATATCTCGTGCACTAGCCTAAGACATGCATTATTTTTTAATTCCCACCCCCACTCCTTTCTTCAGCAGCTCTGCAAGGATTGGCTGTTCCACACCTCAGCATGATTTGGCATGCTGAAGTCATGTGGGGACTTTTCTGGGTTTTGACTGGATGTTAGTGACAGTGGCGTAACTAGAACGCTCAGGGCCCCGATGCAAGAAACCTTGGAGGGCCCCCCGACCTCCGGACAAAGCTCTTTTCTCCGAGCCCGATGGCAGAACACCAGGGCCCGGCCACAAGTGGGTGGCTGCATATAAAGTGCATATCAAATGCCGCCACTGTGCCCATCAAGTGCTGCCACTGTGCCACCAAATGCCGCCACTGTGCCCACCAAATGCCGCCACTGTGCATCCCCCCCGCCTGCTTGCTGTCTCACCCTGTCTTGGCGGGGCAGCGGGTGACGGCCACGAGTGGGGTCCTTCTTGCGTCTCCTGCCATCCTCATCTCCTGTCCTCGCCTCCTGATAGGTGTCCAATAGCTGCACCTATCGCTTCAGCCAATCAGGTGACGGGTAACAGACCCGCACACCTGATTGGTGGAGATGCGGTTCAGTGTTATTATTTCGCTTTTCTAACACACCTGGGTGGACTGAGCGTCAAGCATGGCGCTCGCCGTTCACCTATTATGAAGCCTATTAGAGCCTATGGTTCTAATCAGGTGCTTCAAAAAGACCCCCTGCCACTAATTCAGGCGCCCAGCGCCCCAAAAGAGACCGGACACCTAAATATGGGGGTGGCAGCAGGGGCCATGTATAGAATCATGCTATGCATGAATCTATCCATTTGTCATAGAGGGAGTGGCTGGAGAGAGGGGGTGGCACCTGTGCACCCTTTTGGACGCACCGCCACTGATAAACACATGCACATTCATACATGCGCACACACACACACGTACATGCATAATGCACACACACGCACACACACATACAGTAGATAGTCTTATATAAACCAAAAAAAAAAAAAATGGCAGTCCTGTTACCTTGTCTCTTCCTGCCGGGTACTGCACTGTAGGGGGGAGACAGAGCACAGCACACACTGTGCTTTCACCTTAGCCTAATGTGAGGAGCTCCCTGCACAGCGCTGATTACAGTTTGGAATCGGCGATCGGGGAGCTCCTCTCAGATACCGCTCCTAGTGAAGAGTACAGGGAGGCCCAGAGGGCCCCCTGCAGCAAGGGGCCCGGTCGCCATGGCGATCGCAGCGACCCCTATAATTCTGCCACTAGTTAGTGATCATAGCAGAAGTTAAGTGTAAGAAATACACAGGAGAAAATGCATGTTGATAAGGAGAGTGTAGAGGTGGGCGGGGAGTCTGATATCACGACTTCACCCACTGAGCCCTGGAAAACAGATCCACCCACAAAATCTGCAGTTTTTCGGGTCTCATAGCAGACAGAGAGGTGACATTTGACAGATAAGTATACATGCAGGAGGCATGTATATCCTTCTAGATAACCAATATTGCAGTAGTTTAGAAAGGATGAGAGTGGGTTTACATCCACTTTAAGTTCCACAGTGAGTATAACAAGCATGCTATTCTGCATATACAGACAGATTTTACGGTTGTGGGTTTAGCAACACTTTAAAAAAGGGAGAGTTTAAAGTTCCTGTAAATTAAACACAAGTATATGGGTTAAAAGTTGGGGTTTACAGGAGTCCGCCCCATTCCCTGCAATGATGTGTGGGGACACCCAATGTACTCTTATGAGGAAATAATAATGCAATTGGCTGTGCTGTTATTTCAACACCAGATTTAGGGAGAAGGTTTAAAGCCGAACTAAAGACCCCACGTCTGTTCTGCAATAAAAGAAACCTACCTGCCTGCAGTCTGCTTTGGAATGTACACCGAGCTGTGCAGGTGCAGCTCAGTTTTTTTTCCAGCACAGCGCCTGTGTCAGGATGGCTGCACTCCTGCGCAAGAGTGGTGCCATCCCACGCTTAATGGGGTTTTACTGCCTCCCCCCCCCAACTGAGTGAATGAGCCTTTACAGCACCCTTACACAGATTTCAGCACAATATACTGTATACATTCACGTTATCCTGTATAGTCCCAAAACTTTCTTTCTGCAGGGATACATAAATCATCAAAGTAGGCGACTTTGAATCATTTTCTTCTACATGTGCAGAGCCTGAAACAGCTGCATACACTGCTATGACTAAAGTTCTGCCCTTGATCCTGCTGAAAATGCACCCTTTCAAAACCAGAACTATCACAAAGCTAGACAAGTTCAATGGCAATACAAAGGGCAGCTGTATAATAATTCACATGACTGTACGCCCTCGTAAACAAGGGAAGTGCCACACGTGTCTAATACGACACATCCATTATTCCATATATGCTGCAACCTCGCCCATTAGATGTCTAGTTCTGTGCAGGGGTGGAACTAGAAGTTACAGGACCCCCATGGCAAAAAATAAGTAAATAAAAAATCTTCACAGCCCCCCTCCCCAACAACATATAAAAACACACACACACACACACACACACACACACACACACACCAGTTGTACAACACTTTAATCACCATGGACTGACAAGGATGCAGCGGTGATATTGTAGGTAAGGTACAGCATGGCTCACGGAATGAGGATTTGTGGTGTAGGGAAGGTACAGCATGGCATACGGAATGAGGCTTTGGAGTAGGGAAGGTACAGCATGGCATACGGAATGAGGCTTTGTGGTGTAGGGAAGGTACAGCATGGCATACGGAATGAGGCTTTGTGGTGTAGGGAATGTACAGCATGGCATACGGAATGAGGCTTTGTGGTGTAGGGAAGGTACAGCATGGCATACGGAATGAGGCTTTGTGGTGTAGGGAAGGTACAGCATGGCATACGGAATGAGGCATTGTGAAGTAGGGACTGTACAGCATGGCATACGGAATGAGGCTTTGTGGAGTACGGAATGTACAGCATGGCATACAGAATGAGGCATTGTGAAGTAGGGAATGTACAGCATGGCATACGGAATGAGGCTTTGTGGAGTAGGGAATGTACAGCATGGCATACGGAATGAGGCTTTGTGAAGTAGGGAATGTACAGCACGGCATACGGAATGAGGCTTTGTGGAGTAGGGAATGTACAGCATGGCGTACGGAATGAGGCATTGTGAAGTAGGGAATGTACAGCATGGCATACGGAATGAGGCTTTGTGGAGCAGGGAATGTACAGCATGGCATACGGAATGAGGCTTTGTGGAGTAGGGAAGGTACAGCATGGCATACAGAATGAGGCTTTGTGGAGTAGGGAATGTACAGCATGGAATATGGAAGGAATTGGTACAAGTTAAGAAACACAACATGGTAAATAGGATAAGGTGGTACAAAATAGGAAGTTTGCAGCATGGCAAACACAATGAAGCAGTGTGAAAAAGAGAATGTACAGCAGGGTACATGAATGGAATTCCTTCAAATTAGGGACTGTACAGCATTGCATATGGAATGAAACAATGCAATTAGGGAATGTACAACATGGCATACAGAATGCAGAGGTGAGGAATAGGTTCTTTATGTAATTATGTAGAGCCTAACATGCACAATGAGGTGTTGCAGAACATGAAATGTAGAGCATGTCACAGGAATGGAGGTGGAACACAATAGGGAAATGTACAGCAGAGTGACAGTTCACAGTAGTTACAAAATATATGACAAAATCGGCTAAGCAGTGTTGGTGCTTAGGCTCACCAGCATACAAATCTCCATCAGCAGAGGATCCACTAACAACTCGCCTACAAACACAGAAGCCAGGCAAATGAAGTCTGCTGCTCCCCGGATCCTCTGCTGCGCTCTGCATTAGATCTCATCAGTCAGAGCTGCAGAGGAAGCAAGTAGTGCAAGGTTGGCCATAGATGCAAAAATCGCCAATCCCCCCCCCCCCCCATCAACACAGTCAGTGTTGATGTGGCAATCCCTCCTGTGGTGCTACTGTGTTCTCTCGGCAGGGGAGCACGGTGAGCCATCCTTGCCGGGGGGGAACACAATCATTATTGCTAGCAGCTATAGCATGAAAAATAAATAAATAGGACATGCTCATCATATCCAAATCGATCAGTGGATTGGCTTGGGTTCAGACTGCCCAAAGATGTTCAAATCTTGGCCGGTCTCTGCTGACCTAGCAGAGGTTTTAACCATCTATGGCTGGCTTAAAGTGGAAGTAAACCCTCCTATCGTTTTTAGCCAAGACTGCCCATCTTGGCCTCCGTTTAATCTTCAGCTGCCATGATGCTACACATGATCAGTTATGACACCAGCCAATGGATGGTTTGGCACTTTGGTTGAGAGCACAACCAATGTGCCAGTTACATTCCCGGCATGTTTTTTCAAAGCGTTACATCTATGGGTTTACTTTCGCTTTAAGACAACGTCTGTCAACCTTTACGTTTATAAGTGACAGTGACAAGTGGATAAACGGTCAGTGTGTGTTCTGCGACAACGTAGGTCTAGATGTGGCCGGACAGCCCAAATCACCAGCTTATAGGCAGAACGGGCAAGCAAGGATCTCCTTAGCTCAGGCCCTATAGCAGCTGCGTGGGCTGCTGTGGTGGTAGTTTTACCAGTGGTCCTGTGTACCTTGCTCCAAGGCTTACTATTTAATCTAAAACCTTACTAATGCTAAAAGAATTGAACACCAATAGTGTCCTCTATATACCTAGAATAAAACAGCTTCATAAAAAGGAAGACTATACTGTGTTATTTGAAATGTCTTATAATAATTAGTATTTAAACAATTGCTTAGTTACATCTGCAGTATACATTTTCATTACCTAACATATCTGCAACTAAATAGGAGGTGGATATTACAAAGTAACTTTGGGATAGAAGACAGAATATTTAATATTTTCTGGAGACAAGGAAACAGAGAAACAGCCTGTCTGGCTGAACTCTCCGCAAGGTCCCTTCAGGGGTTCTCAACAATCCTTTGTATTATACAGAGCTTTGCAGAGTACAGAGATTCATTCCTATCATATGTTGTCCTTAAAAGTTTTCAATCTTATGTCCTGAGCAGTGGTGGGATCAAATAGTGCCAAGGCTATAGTGTCAGATGGTTGGGGGGATAGGTGTTGCCATTATAACATGTAGGGACTAGAATATATTTTAAGAAGCAGCGGGGTACCCAACAATGGTTTCTTCAACCGCCAACCTTGTTGTTTGGCAAATCGGTTCCCATCTTACATTGTGTAGTGTAGAGCTGCACGATTAATTGTTAAAACAAAAATCATGATCTCGATTGAACCCCTCTCACGGTCTTAAAGTGTTACTAAACCCACAACTGTAAAATCAGTCTGTATATGCAGCATGGCATGCTCATTATACTCACTGTGGAACTTTAGGGGATTAATCCTCTGCATTGTGCAAAAAAGCAGTTTTATCCTGTATGCACAGATCCTTCCCCCTCCTGCACGGTCTATCTGGGGAAAGCCAGCCAATACAGGCAGAGTAGCCATCCTGCACATGCTCAGTTGTGTCTTTTATGCTGGAGAGAACAGTTTGTTCTCAGAGATAGCCAGGTCACATGATATTGACAATCACACATGTGGGCGTGTATACAGGCTGAAGTAAAAATCACCTCCTTCCTGAACTCTCAGCACTGAAGAAACTGTGCAGTTTATGATGTAACCGTGGTATACAGATCATCCCAAAAAAAATAAAAAAATAAAGTATATAGTGCCAGTCTTTAATGTAAAAAGAAGATTTATAAGCTGTGGGCACTGTGGGGGGCAGATGAACCATTTTCATATTACTGGGTTTAGTAACAAAAAAAAAAAAATAAAAAATAATAATAAAAATAAAAAAAAAAAAAAAACTGCCATTGTATCATTTGGTTCTTTTAGATCAGTGGTCTCCAAACTGTGGCCTGGGGGGCCCAAATGCAGCCCTTTGCTTGCCTCCATCTGGCCCTTGGGACATTATTCCTCCAACTGACATTAATGATGAGGCTCCATTCCTCCCACCGACACCATTAATGGGGCACTCTTCTCACTCACCATTGATGGGGCACTCTTCCTTCGGCAAAGACCAATGATGGGGCACTATTCCTCCCACTGATACAAACCATGGGGCACTATTCATCCAGCTAAACTCAACAATGGGGCACTATTTCTTCTATTAAAACCAATGATGGGTCACAGTTTACTCCCACTGATGCCAGGACATTTTATACTGACACTGGCAACAGTCCGGCCCCCCTAAAGCCTGAAGGACAGTAAGCTGGCCCTTTGTTAAAAAAGTTGAGACTCCTGTTTTAGATCAAAAGAATGAACTTTGGTCTGCAAAAGAGGTCAGTTTAACCACTTAAAGTTAAAATCATTTTTGGCTAGAAAAATACTTAGAACCCTAGAGAATAAAATGGCGATCGTTGCAATATTTTATGTCGCACTGTATTTGTGCAGAGGTGTCTCATTGCAATTTTATTGGGAAAAAAAAAATACACTTAAAATGAATAAAAAAAAAAAAAAAAAAAAACACACAAACACTAAACCGTAAAGTTAGCCCACTTTTTTGTATAATATGAAAGATGTTACGCCGAGAATCGTGATCTTTATTCGAAGCAAAAAAAAAAATAAAAAAAAAATTGGAATTCTCATTTTATCCGGAATTGTTCAGCCCTAATGCAGTAAATGGTTGTTGATGGATGAGCCATGCATTACCTGAAAAGCCGCAACTTCTGCAAGTTCTCACTTTCAAAATTATCACTATGTGAGGGTCAGCGAACATGCAATGGTGACAACCTTTTAGTACCACAGTGACACATCTGATGTGATAACTATCAGTAGAAATGCCAAACTCAGGCAAAAAAAAAAAAAAAAAAAAAAAGGAAGATCAAACTAGAACCACTATCTAAATGCCTAAAAACCTTGTCCATTATGCTGAATGGAGTAAGCAAAAGCAAGCAGTGGTTAGTAGCTATACCCCAAAAATGCAGCAAGTGGCACCTCACTACCTCAGAACAAGCTACGTCTCATTCGCTGCCATGGGTACTGTCACATTCCTTTATCATACATTGTGCAGCGAGTAGTTGTTGGATTACTGAGCCATGCATTACCTGAACAGCCACACCTTATGTAATTACCTGGACTAGGAGTTCACATTATCACTATGATAATGACTATCGGAAAAGCACAGGTGGTGTGACCCTTGGATTTACATTTATTGCAATAACTTTCACTTGACCACCAGCGTTCATCTGCCTTCCCCACTTCCCCTTTTATAGAAGTCTTAACATGCTGAGCTCATCCCTCCATGAGACTTACAATAAGTCAACATGCCATTTAATCTGCCAGCAACCACGCCAAAAACTAAAATTAAAAAAAAAAAAAAAAAAAAAAAAAAACAGGCTTGGGTAGAGTTTGCCAACTATAAAGAATTATGCAATTAGCATTTAATACACAGTAGGTTTACAAAGGTTGGATCTGAAGTTGTCACATGACTTTTCTTGTAGACACATATAAAATCATGGAAAACGTGTAGCGACAACCGCATGGCACAAACCAAAAGACATAGTCAAAAGATTGTACGGGAGAAAGATTCAACATGTCCACTGACAGAATCTCATCTATGGGGACCTGCCAGATCTGCTTATGGCGCCCTTTATGTACATTGCCTAGGACATCCAAAATGACCTTCACTTTTTTTTGTGTGGGGTTACTATAGAATACTGAGCTACCCTACTGGTATCGAGGAGCAAATGACTAACTTTTCCTTTTTTCATGAGTGGAGCAGAATGGCGTGGGATCGATGGATAAGCAAGTATGTGCAGCTACGAAGGGGGCTTCAAAGTGATATTAAGCCCTTTAAACAAATAAGTCAGCCCAGAAGGTCCACAAGTTTACTCTTCTTTTTAGCTGGCCCCAAACTACAGACACACCCCCCCTTCCTGTTTGTGGGCGTCTACTTCAACTAGGAGGCTGCAAAAAAAGAGACAGGGCGGGAGTTAAGCGGTGTGCATCCATGAACACACCCAGCAAGCCATGCTCTTGCCCCTCCTTCTCACAGCACTCAGACAGATGCAGTAGCCTCACTTCTCTACCCTTAGTAGCGTCCTCTACAATCTGGAAGTTCTGGGAGATGGAGCAGATCATCCTAGAGCCAGCGGCAGAGAACATAGACCATAGATAAGTATTTGGGGACAAGGGGCATGGAAAGGTACTGGATTATTTTTTACTTTAAAAACAAAGAAAGCATTAAGGAAAAAAAAAAGAACCAAAAAATAAATAAAACATTTAGTACAATTATAAAAATTCTACCCAGAGCTCAATCCCTATATCTTAGATCCAGGAGCTGGAGACCGGTGTTCTGGCTGGGACGCTCAACTCCCAGAACAACAGGTACCAATAAAATAAAAGCCGGCAGCTCGGAGTGCTCTTGCGAAGAAAAGCCCTTATTGGCTACATATGCAACAGCACAATACAGTAGATTCTAGCGTGTTTCGGCTTCTGCAGCCTTCCTCATAGCAACGAGGAATACTATGAGGAAGGCTGGAGAAGCTGAAACGCGCTAGCATCTACTGTATTGTGCTTTTACATATGTAGCCAATAAAGGATTTTCTTTGCAAGAGCACTCCGAGCTGCCGGCTTTCATTTTATTGGTAACATTTAGTACAACTTTATATAGCTATTGCTTTGCCCCGCACGGGAAAAGCACTATTAAAGACAAATTTTATTTCAATTAAAAATCTGAATTTTTGTAAAGAGGAGCTGCTAAAATTTTTAAATCAATATTGCATGAAATACGAACAAAGTATATCCCTCTATAATGTGTACTTGTCTCAGTTAAAAGCACTAAGTGTCATTTCTGTCTACTGCTTCATTCCTCTGCTATCAGGAGTCACTACCGACAACTTTTCATGACACCAAGATCAATATGTCCCTTCCCTCCAATCAGCTCTCAGACAACATGGTGGTATATTAAGCAGGGCATGCGTGTCCAGCAATCATTTGTTGATCAAATTGTTCTCCACATTATAAAATGCGTTCATTGCTTGTGGACTTGCCAGATCCAGTCACTGCACATCTGGATTTTACATTCCAGTATCGTCAACATAAACTGAATTAGGAATTTCATGAATGGTACAAGAAGCTTTCACCATTAGCAGCTAGTAAATGATTGATTTAAAACCCAACCCTGGGAAAGCTAAAAGTCTTCCTTTGTAGTGGGGCTGTGCCTGTACTGCAAGTGTCACAAGTGGTATTAATGCCAAAGCAAACATTTATTATGTTGCAGCTCACCATTTCTTAGATGTGGTGGCTATATTCGTTTACTTTTTTAGGCTTTCTTCTGGTGATCTGGTCAGTAAGTCTGTTCTTTTAAAAGAACAAGCTGTTCTGCAGATGTATCAGTTACAGAAAGGAGACAAACCATTTCACACTGACAGGGGAAGAAAGAAAGAAAGAAATAAAGAAAGAAAGAAAGAAAGAAAAAAGAAAGAAAGAAAAGAAAGAAAGAAAGAAAGAAAGAAAGAAAGAAAGATAGAAAGAAAGAAAGAAAGAAAGAAAAGAAAAGAGCTGCTCTTAAGGGGTTAGCTAAAAAAACTTGGCTTCAATTTGTTAGTGTATTTAAATCTGCTAGTCTATTTAACACCCCCCCCCAACTGACAATGCTGCTGTCCAAATGTGCTCCTTCATCCAGAGTGGAGGCACTCTGATACAGGAGGTGTGTTACTGGCCAGGTCACCAGGTGAAAAGAGGGAAAAAAGAGGCTTAAGAAAAGTAATGCAGCCACCACATCTAATGTTTGGTGAGCTGCAATATATTACATCTTTGGTTTTGGGTTTAATGCAACTTTAACTGCTCACTTCTGTCCCAGGAAAAGCACTATTACCTAATCTTCCATTACCCCAGTAGATGGCGCTCCCCTATACTCTGGCAGTAGGTTGTCCATTGGGGTCCTCATGTCCAACACAGGTCTGCAGCCCTTACATTGGTCTTCATGATGTCAGAGGATCGTTGAGAGTGTCTTCTACATCGGTTTCCCAGCTGATTATCTAGAGGGATCCCACAGTTTTGGTATATACATTACAACAATCTTCCAAGCTGGGCAGCACAGTGGCCAAGAGAAAAAACAAAAAAAAAAAAAAAAAAGGTGATGTGCACTTCTGTCTCTCACTAACTTAACCGCGGGACCCGATTGGTCCGTCAGTGGTTGTTATGGCTATATATAGATTGAGCGGGTCCTCTCGTTGCTACCCGGCACCACGCTGAGGAAGTCCTGCCTAGACGTAACGCGTACGAGGGTCAGGGAGCACGAGTGACGTCACCCACGGCCATCTTGGATTTACTATACACACAGCGCCAGCACTCGGGACTGAGTGCTGGAGAAGGTGAGTTCAATTTATGTTATTTCTTGTGCATATTAAATTACTTTTGAAACAGAGAGCACTAGGTTGTCCCCTTCTTTACCTTTACATATTTATGCTGGATACCACTTGGACCTGGTTGTTTCCTTTGACATTTGAGATGAGATCCTGACGGTGGAGACCAGAGTTTTAAGTAGCTACATATTGCTTTGTGACCTATTGTAGGTCGAAGCAGGGAGGTGAGAGGCCATCCTTACTTTCAGTGAAGGGACCACCACCACAGTGATTTGTTACTGGATTTTGTCACCATTTCCACTTGAAGCTGCTGTAGTTTTGCACATGCACTTTATACTGGAACTTTCATTGACTGTATTCTGGGACTATTTAAAATCACAATGATTTATTCATTTTACCATTTATTATTTTTTGCGCTGCATCTTATTATATTGTACTTATGAGGCATTTCTTGAATTAACCTTGAGTTGCAGCAGGCATCTTTTTTTAGTTTTATTTATTTATTTATTTTTGACAGCGCTGAGTACTCTCCCTATATTTATGATGTGCACTTCCGCCTAGTAGCACTAGGATCGCAAGTTCATATCCCAACCACGGCCCCAGTACCTGCCTGCGTTGGTTTCCTCTGGGTACTCTGGTTTCCTCCCAAAGACTTGCTGGTTGGTTAATTGGCCCTAGTATGTGTGTGTATGAATGAGAGTTATGGATCTTAGATTGGAAGCTCCTTGAGGAAAGGGACTGTTGTGAAAGTAAAAAAATATATGTGAAGCACTGCATAAAATGACAGCGCTATATAAATACATATAATATAAATAAGTTAGCCCAATGTGACTATGCAAAAAAAAAACCAAAAAAAAAAAAAAAAACACACGACACACCTGAATCACCATTGACTCCTATGAAGGATCTGTGTTGGCTTACGGTAGCATACATTTACTGCACAAATCACTGCCCTGCAAATCTGCTTAGTAGCGTTTTTTTGTTTTTATGGGCTCATGCACACTAGCGTCTTTTTAGGCTGGGTTCACACCTATGAATTGAATGCAGGTTTTTTCTGCATCCAATTCGCATAGCAGGAGAATGTGACTGGCTCTCTATGCATCTTTGGCTCAGTTTCAGAGCCAAATTCAGGCAAAGATTTGGCCTGATTCATGACTGAACCAGAGAATAGCATTATTAGAAAACCGCGCTGACCCTAAAACAATAATAAAGCTAAACAGAATTAGACTGCAGTTTGAGTGAGATAAACACAAAAAAAACAAGATAGCAAAGAAAACTGCGCCACTAATAAGATCATCAAGGTCCACAGTGAACTGAAAATCAGTGATTAAAGTGTCCAAAAATGAATATTGAAAACAACTAAATAAAATGAACTAAAAAGTATCTTGTTGTGTCGGTGTCCTAAATTGGATTAAAAGAACCACCACTGTTCTCCACAACGTAAACCAATTGAAAAGCCGCTTACCAGAGGGTAAGCACAAACAGCGTTTGGCTATAACCCAGCCGCGGCCTTTGGTATTCAAAATGGATCCCTCCAGGAAACCTTCTCAGGGCAATCAGGATGCTTGGACTCAGTAAATCATATGATCCGTGACATTGTGAGTCATACAAACAAGAAGAGGACCATAGCGTGATACCATAACAATAGGTTTATTAAAAATGTAAGTTGTACTTACAAAAATCCAGTAACTAAAAGCATTGTAGAAAAAAACGCCGGCCGGCATGCTAGGAGCCCTTCCTCCTTTGGAAACGACGCAGTGACGTCACTGTACCTCCTAGACGCGTTTCGTCATATGAAGATGCAAATTAAGGACTCTGAACGGCCGCACTCCAAGAAAAATTCAAAAGCCTTTATTGGTAAAAATATGGAATCACACAAAAATAGGTCACAGCAAAGCAAGAAAATAGCTAATGCATTTCACACTACCAAGAGTGCTTACTTATAGCGCGTTTCGTCATACACAGACGTTATCAATGGGGATAGGGCGATACACTGACTCACCGCCTAATATAGTACCACGCCTTGTTCTGACATGCAAGGAAATGGCTAGGCGCCATCTTGGCTGTGGGAAAAATTGCCCATACTTTAGCTAAAACGAACACCAATACAGGGAATTAAAAAAACGTTATACCATGGCAAGAAACGTATGAACTTTATTGCCTAGCAACCCGCGACCCACTCTTTAGCCTCAGTTTAATGAAACTATAACCAAAAAAAAAAAAAAAAAAAAGTTTAATTAAACTGAGGCTAAAGAGTGGGTTGCTAGGCTGCTTGATGGTCTTATTAGTGGCGCAGTTTTTTAATATCTGTGAATCCAGCCTGAAGCCGTTATTAGCATTTTTTTTTTCTGCTCCTAGAACAGCGATTCTCAACTCCTGTCCTCAGGACCCACTAACAGGCCAGATTTTATGTATTACCTTGGGGAGATGCATACTACAATACTGCAATCACTGAGCAGCAAATTAGATCACCTACGTTGAGTTGAGAACTACTGTCCTAGAAGCTAAATAAATAGTGTTATCCTATGTGTTCATGCACACTACTTTAGGCTTATTAGTGTCTTGAGCTTCAGCGTCTAGGAGCAGAAAAAAAATAAATAAAAAAATAAAAAAAAAAAATGTGTTTTTGTAGTTTCCTGGAGCGTTTTTCCAGCAGAAACGCTCAAACGCTACCAATAGCATTTTTTAGCTTTTTTCTCTTTACTGCAAAAATGCCAATAAAATGCTAATACTACTAAAACGCTGCTACAAAAAGCATTTACCAGCGTTTTTTTATCCAGCGATTTTTCCAGTGGTTAAAAAGAACTTAAAATAACAAACATTATATCCCACTATACAAACTGGGCTTCTCCAAATATGTTTATAATACTTTAAAAAGTTTTCTACTAGTGCTTCTGTTGTATCTGGATAATAGCTAGTTAGATCTGACAGTAAACTAACGATTCATATAAATGTATCTGCGTGCCCTCCCCACCAATGTCCCCTGTATAACCCATGTTCTCCACTTCCTCTTGTTTGGTAAAGCTGGCTAATTTCTTGTGTGTTTGTTGCTAAGCTTCAACCCAGAGGAGTGTTGCTCGAAGGACTTAAATTTCATGTAATCCCTTGTACAAACTGAGCAGTAACAGTGATTTAACCTCCCAAGACCTCATTGGTTATACAAAGCATACATGGTGATGATCTTGCCTTGCATTTTATTCATCAGTCCAGCAGGGACCTTCAATTAAAAAAAAAAAAAAAAAAAAAAAGAGCATTAAATCGACATCACATCTGGCCGTGTGCCTATATGGAGCCATCATTTCCCATAGAGCGATAGTGTGACGGATCGCAAACACTCGCGTCCCATACTAAAACTGGCGTACACAGAATCTGGTGCAGCTTTGCATAGTAACCAATCAGCTTCTAGGTTTTTAACCTAGGGTCACATTGATGTGATTCGTCAAAAATCGCATGCCAAATTGACGGCTAAAATCGGTGCGACGCCACATTTGTGGCGCCGCACCGATTCCCAAAAGTAGTTTCTGTACTACTTTTGGCGACTTCGGGTGCGATTTCAATAGACATCTGTGTGGGATGTGCACAGATGTCTCTGAAATCACCTCCGAAGTCGAACTGACATGCGGGAATGGTGCGAGTTCAGCTGAACTCCCAATTTTAATCCCGCTGTCAGTGTGAACCTGGGCTTCTTGTCTAATGGCCTGTACACACAATCCCAATATCGTACAAAAAAATAAAAAATAAAAAAAAATCGTACGATTTTCAGATCCTGTGTACACTACTTTCGAGAGCCGATCATGACAGTTCATCCGATATTATTAGATCGGACAAGCATGAAAATTTTCCTCGTACGATGCCACATCGTACGATTTTCGTTTAGTCACTATATTTGTAGTCCAAAAATACAATACAAATACATTACAACACATGACATCACTTCCCGATTTTTTTTTCTGTCGTACGAGAATTTGTGACTTTATTCACCTATTCAATTTCTACTTGCGACTATATAGCGAAAAAGGTCGTACAATCTGTCGTACGATATTCGGATCGTGTGTACGGGCCAAATGCTTAGTTGAACCCAAGTTAGTTGATTGGTTACTCTGCACAGCTGCACCAGATTCTGTGTGCTCCAGTTTTACTAAATCCCCTCCATTATGTTCTGTTTTTGAGTCACCAAGTATTGTAGATGGTTTGTCTACTATGGCAACGGCCCAGAAATCTGATATTACTTCCCGGTGACCGTGGTCACACCAGACAGGAAGCGAGGGACAATCTCCACCCACACAAAAATGAAAAATGCTTCTAGGGAAGGGCTAA
Source organism: Lithobates sylvaticus (assembly GCA_028564925.1). Classification (NCBI taxonomy): domain Eukaryota; kingdom Metazoa; phylum Chordata; class Amphibia; order Anura; family Ranidae; genus Lithobates; species Lithobates sylvaticus. The sequence goes on along the minus strand of CM053035.1, from coordinate 121,652,282 downwards.
AGCTACAGCCAGCCTTTTGTTCTCTACTACCCAGATAGCAGTAAACAACTGGGATTTTAATCCTTCCCCACGCAATCTAAAAATAAAAAATAAAGTCTTGGCTGGACATACACAGGTTTGCTGGATGCTGAAGATTCCAGAGGCAGTTACATCAGAGATTAAAAGAATGGGCTACGGGAGAGGTATTACCCATCTTCCTCTGTAGGGGGCACATTTTTTACATTTTTTTAGCTTGGTAGAAAAGCCTTAGTGGAAGTGGAAGTCCATGCAAAAACTAAAATCCCTGCATTTATAGCCACCAGCACTCTAACACTAGCCTCTCTAGCCCTGAAAAGAAAGATCAATCAGTATACATACCTTTTCTACAGGCGATCTGACCCGATCTCCAGTGGCAGAAGCTCTGATCCCACACTGAGCTGTCAGCCACGGCGTTGCTGTGTGGGCGGGTGCAGAGGACAGGTTCGTCAACCGAAGCCCCATAGTAACTATGGGTGACGTCACTTCCCATTCGTTTCACAGCAGTTGTCAGACGCGTACTCAGCAGAGCTTCCACCGCTGGAGAGCGGGTCGGATCACCTTCAGAAAAAGGTATGTATGTGGCTATAGATGCAGGGATTTTAGTTTTTGCATGGACTTCCACTTTAACCACTGCATCCCAGCAGCCCTTTAGGTGGGCTTTAACGTCCAGGTGGCAGCATTGCTTCTGTATCATGTGACTGCTGTGCTTGGCACTCACATAATTGGGAACCTGTCCTTATGGCTTGCCGATAGAAGCCTTGACCAATAGCTGTTTGCAGGGCCGGGGCTACCACTAGGCAAACTAGGCAGGGCACAGGGCTGCCTAGGGGTGCCCGGCCACTGGTTTCCCTCTGCGTCTGCATGCTCTGCAGGCTGCAGCGTGTAACTAACTCAGTCTCAGGCAGCTGCTCCATCTGACAGGTAGTGTAATTAGAGGCGCAGCACTGGAGCCAGCGCTAGAGGAAGCAGAGCCGATGCTTCCTGTATAGCACTGCCTCCTGTCACATGGGCAGGGCAAAGGGGGAGGAGTCTGGGGTGGAGCCATTGGGGCTGCAAAATTAGGTTTTGCCTAGAGCAGGGGTCTCCAAACTTTTAAATCAAAGGGCCACTTTATTGTCCTTCAGACTTTAGGAGGGCCGGATTGTGGTCGGCAGGGGCAGAAAATTTCACGGGCCCGGCATTAGTAAGAATAAATATGGCCTCAGGGTTGGTGGTCAATAGGAGGAGGAGTATTCCCCCTATTAGTAGGAGGAATAGTATTCCATCATTGGTATTGGTGGAAGATATAGTGCCCAATTGTTGGTATCAGTGGGAGGAATAGTGCCTCATATCAGTGGGAGGAATTGTGCCCCAAGGGCCAGATAAACGCTAGCAAAGGGCCACATCTGGCCCTCGGGCCTGCAGTTTGGAGACCCCTGGCCTAGAGTATCAAAAATCCTTGCACCAGCCCTGGCTGTTGGTGACAGCTTGGTCACTGTGCTGGAAGCTCACCTTTCTTGCCACAGCATATAGGCGTTATGTGGTTGGCAAGTGGTTAAGGTGACCCTTTAGCCCCTGATTTACAGTGAAAAGTCGGACACAAAAGGGGTTGATTTACTAAATGGAGGGTGCAAAATCTGATGCAGATGTGCCAATCAGCTTCCAGGGTTTTTTTGTCAAAGCTTAAAGAGGATCTCCAGTCTCCTGTGTGTAAAAATTTCAAAGTCAGCAGCTACAAAAACCGTTAACAGCCACTCACCTGTTCCATGATCCAGCGCCATCCTCATCTGGAGTAAGTTCTGCAGCATCCTTACTGTGGACACCTGGCTTGGACCCTGGAGAACTTCTGCTTCGATTACCTTGGCGGTCGGAGCAGAAGTGGGAGTGAGTACCTGGCAAAGTCAGGTACCTGCTCCTCTTCTGAACATAAATAAAAAAAAAAAAAGGGAGGGTGCACAGGCCTAGTGCATTATCCCACAAATGTTTAATATATAATGGATGGATAAAAAGAACTACTTCCAAACCTACGAGTTAAAAGCGCTCATATCGCCAGACTTGACAGTCACCAATGCATAGGGAGGGACCCTCAATGGGGTCTCTGCAGGCTGACAGTTTTGAAGGGGTTTCCTTCTTCCTCAGAGCTCCCCCCCTTCCCGAAAAGTGCCATTCTTAAAAGAGGGAGGAGGAGGCCTTAGAGCGGAACTTCACATTTTGAGTTCAGCTTTAACTGAACAAGCTAAAGTTTGAGCCCCGGTTCACAATGCTGCGACTTGAGTTCAAAGCTGCATGACAAGCCGCACCCCATTAACGGCAATGGACACATTCTAATCGCTCCGACCTAGAAAAAGGTTCCTGCACTACTTTGGTGTGACTTCAACACAATTTGCATGGACTTCTGTTAAAAAAAATTTTTTTTTTAAATAAATAAAAAAAGTTGTATGCAAGCCACAATAAGGCTGTGCAGGGATGTCGACTCTGAAGCCACGGCAGTGTGAACAAGGGCTGAAGCCGATTGGCTACCATGCAGAGCTATTCCAAATTTTGCACTCTCCAGTTTTAGTAAATCAACCCCAAAGAATAGAACTAAGGAGGCAAATAAAGACTTTTCATAACCAAAAACGGCACAATCAGAATAATCAAAAGACTGAATATTTTGGTTACAATAGCCCAGGTGGTAGATTACCCCACACGCCAAAGAAATGTTGGTAGGCCAATTCACTCCTGAATGAATTGGCCCTAGTATAAAAGTCATGTCCTTCCAAGAAGCTTACATTCTAACCCCCTCCTCATATACAGACTTGTAACATCAACATACTAGTATGCTTTTGGATTGTGAAAGGAAACCCATATAGACATGGAGGAGATCCTGCAAACTCCATGCTGACAGGATCCCAGCTTTAAACCCAAGATCCAAGGCTGCAAGCTAGCCAACCATGTAGCCTTTTGTGCGGCTCATCATGTAGGACATTGCACCTTTAAATTAGCCAGCCGTAACTAAACGCATTCTCTAAACTCCAAATAAGAGGTTTGGTCTCTGCATGTAGAATTCTGCCAGCCTCACCTACAACCAACCTCCCTCTGATATGCTGTTCTACAGACACTCCTGTGCTTGACTGCTGCCAGCTCACCCCACATCACCTTTTCTCAAGTGCTTTTTGGGCACAGGGCAGAAAGCGGGAGGCACAGAGTAAGGCTCTGCGTGGCATGTAGATGCATGCATTCAGCCAAACACGGGCACATTCGTTGTGTTCTATATGTACTCCCAGCAGACACACACACACACACACACACACACACAGTCTCTGCTACATACACACTGACACGCGTGACTGTAAGCCTCCTGCCATCTGTTCCACCCCGCCGTTCTGAGTATAATTGCAGACTAGAACGCAGAGCTGCATCATAGAACAAGCACTGAGCAGGCACGTGTACTGTGCACTCTTGCTGGCAGCAGGCGTCTGCTTAGTTCTGCTTTCACGTTTAGGCATGAGTATTGGGAACGGCCAGGGAAGGATTTTCTAAGGCTAATGACCAACACAGACACCTCATATTTAAAGGCCCACACTGTGCAGATATTCTGTTTATTGACCAATTGTTTTTTTTTTTGCATGCAAGCCCTCCAAAAAAAGAAATCTGCATTATCTTGATTTTCTTATGAATGTAGGGTCCTGACTCGGACCTCTAATGAACCCAACTACCCTTTCTGTGTGCGCCTGGCATATGTAATACACAATTATAGATGCGAAGAGGAGAAAAAAATAAAAATAAATAAAAAAAAATAAAAAAAAAATAAAAACACAATGATCCTGTGTACTCCAAGTTCTGCAAAATTTTCATCAAAGAATAGATATAAAATTTAGTAAAAATAGTTCACACAGATTTTACATTTTAAAACGGCAGTCAGTGTTGTGTACAGCAAGCATTAAAGCTTTTACCAGACAATGAGCAACATTCTGGAAGCCCATAAAGTGGAATTCTAGCCAAAACTTTGTTATCATTTCAGGTTTGGATAGAAAAGCAGAACTTCTGTCAAATGTTAGGACTGTCTGTGTCCCATTGGAGATGTATCCTCACTTCCTATCTTGGTGACCACCATCACTGGGATATAGGCAGCAAAACCTATAGATTATTAACCCTTCCTTCCCAAGTCTAAAAATAAAATGAAATTACATTTTAAAAGAATCCCTGGTAATATTAAAGTGGAAATAAAGTCTGATACTTACCTTAGCTCCAATGCCTTAAAAGGTCCCATCTTGATTGGCTGGTGCAGGATGATGCTACTCCAGCACAGGAGTTCAGTCATCCTGACACACGGGCACAGTGCTGGACTGTATACCGAGCTGAACACACACACACACACACACAACTCTGTGTACATTCCAAGAAGGAACAGGCAGGTTTTTATTTTATTGCAGACGAGACATTGCATATCTCTTCTGCAAACAATGGCCTGCCTGCTCGCAATTTATTAAAAAACAAGACTGAGAAGTTGAGGATTTTTTATTTTTTTTTAACAATCATTCTTGCCTAGGTGGCTGCAGCATCGGTTTGATGCTACACCTATCCCCCACAGACTCTAAGGCTGAGAACCAAGCGATCAAACACTGCTGATCGCTCAGTTCTCAGTGCCCAGTGAGCCAAGAGCTAGTGACTGTCACCGGCTCTCTGCTCTGCGCCCCCCCCCCCCACACACACACACACACACACACACACACACACACACACACTAGAGTGCTGGGCTGAGAGGCTGAGCCGATGCCAATCCAGGGATCTGGGTGGATCCTGACGATGTGGTCGTTAACCTTCCCAAGCCTGAACCAGCTCTGTGACAGCAGCCAACAGTGGGCCTCAGCCTGCTGAAAACAGGTCACAGTCTGAAGCCCACTGTTGGCTTCTGTCAGAGCTGGCTGTACTTCTCCTTTAGGGCTGGTTCACACTGCTGCGATTCGGGAACCCTGCGGATCCACTGCGGGTTCCTGCATCGCATGTTTCCCGGCGACAGTACCCTATGCGAACTGCTGGGAGTGTCAGGTAAAAGTTAATGACACCACCAAATCAGTAAGCATATCGCAGTGCAATCTGCAAACTCGGACAGGAATCAGATCGCATAGGGACCATGTGATCCGATTCTGCTGCGGACAAAAAAAAAAAAAAAAAAAGTCCTGTGCGAGTTTGTTGCAAATTCAGCCATACAATCTTATGGCTGAAACCGCATCGCACAGAGATCGCATGTGATTTTCACTGCAGTGCGAATCACATCCGATCTCTGACATAGCACCAGTGTGAACCGGCCCTAAAGTACAAATCTAAAAGAGAACTCAAAAATTCTAATCAAAAAACGGACACATATTCAGTCTGTCCTGCCAGTAAGTCTTATTTTTCATGTTATTGTCCTGTAGCAGGCCAAGCTGTCCAGCAAAAATGGCAGTTAGAAGCTTTTGGAGAAAATATACTGACAGGAGCTTACGATGGTCTGCTTTGGCTTACACTTTTTTTTTTTTTTTTCTCTAAAAGGGGGAAAAAAAATAACAAACAACTGCTTTAAAAAAATGTTTTTTTTCTTAATTTATTTTTTATTTAATTTTTTAGATAAAAAAAGTAGAAAACTGACACAATGCTTTTTCATGGCTGCAAAAAGAACAGTCTTGTCACAGATTTACAGGAAGTGGATAAATAGCAGTTCTACTGGCAGGATTATCAGATAATAGAGAGAAATATAAGGACTGCTGTGTGAATGCCATTGCCAGCCTGCATCATATATGCCACTTTACCAGGAGCACTGGCTGTCATGTATCCCAAGCTGGTAAAAGGCTATTCAAGCTGAAGCTTGCTCAAAGCCTGTTAAAAAAATAAAAATAAAAAATAAAATAAAAAAAATAAAAACAAACATGGTAGCTGCCGTGCTTGACCTCCGATTATAAAAATTCCAGCTGCTTGGTTGTCATAATGTTCTACTTGCTTCAATACTTTTGAATTATTGACTTGGGAACAGTACATAAAAGGCCTTCAAGCTTTTCTCTGGCTTTCCTTATGTGCATACTCCTTGTGGCTTATTGATTCCAGGAGGTTCACCATAACAGCCAAAATGAGGTCACCAATGGCAACCCCCATATTTCTCTCAAGACATACTTCATTTAAAGGGACAGATAGCTCTCCCTTTGAGATCTTCATTTAACATTCCTAGAGTAATCACTCATTCACACCTGTGCAATGTAATGAATTGCACAGTGAACACGTTAGTGCACAGTGGTGCCATTCATTATTAATGGCACCCCAAACAAGCTAAGGCAACACACCACCGATGCACATGCATAGCAGCACAACACATGGTAACGAAGTATCGACCATGGTGGTGCACTGTGTCAGAAGCATCAGTGCATGTCCGTTTTAAGGTCCATTGCACTGCCTCGGCAACCCATTGAAATATATATGGCCCACCAAATGCAAAGCCCATTATGCACTACCTTGATGTGAATAGCCCCTAAAGTTAAAGGGTGCTTTATTGGTCTCAAAAAAGCGTAACCTCTAGAGTTGTCTGCATCCCTCGATGCTTGGCTATTTTGCAAAGCTTGGCCACATTTTGGTGACGTCAAAGCTTTCTGCCCCCCTAACATTTTGCGCACACTGTTGGGCGAACGGTTTGGGCCAAGCACAAGTTCAGCGCAAACACTGCTTGTATACCCAGCACCCGAATTCGCAGGGCATTAGGCAGGTGTTTGCCTTTAACAACTGAAGCGTCATCAGCCGTCAAAAAAAATAAATAAAAAAAATTAGGCTTTACTGCTGACAGCTAAATAAAAAAAAATAAAAAACACACACACTCACACAGTGTGGGGTCCCCCCAAAATCCATACCAGACCCATAGACAAATATGGTGGGGGGGAACGAACAAGCTAACAAGCTCCCCCTCTCCTGAACCATACCAGGCCATATGCCCTCAACATGGGGGGTGCTTTGGGCCAAGGGGGACTCTGCCACCCCTGCCTAAAGCACCTTGTCCCCATGATGGAGACAAGGGCCTCATCCCACAATCCTGTGCTGCGGTTGTGGGGGGACTGCGGGCAGGGGGCCCACAAGGAATCTGCTTGCTCAGTGGGGGGGGGGGGATCTCTATGCTGATCCCCACTGAGCAGGTGGATGACAGGTCACAGTCCTGCTCTCCTCTATGGGGCAATCGAATAGAAATGGACAGCCTGTCCCTTGCCATCTGATAGATGGATGGGGAATGTCAGCAGGCATAGAGGAGACTGGAGAGTCCGATCAGGTCCGCCTGAAAAACTGATAGGTGGACCTAATTGGACAGTCCATGTGAAAGGGGCCTATATAAGCTCTACTCTGAGGTAAATTCATCACTTGCCCGCCTGCCCCGTTCTCTCCTATTCCAGGTCGGTTATCACAGCTTCCTCAAGCGGTTTTGACATTGCCAGTGTAAAAGGTTTCCTTTGGGCTATGTCCTTGAGTCCAATTTGATCAGTCTAAAGTTTATTTTAACAACAAGCCTTTTACACAGTACAACTGTGACCGGCACTGGTTAAATGTTTGAAGCTGAACTCCAGCTTTTCATACACTTTACGGAATTTGTTTGGGCCAAGGTGATCATGCCTGAGCACAAGTACACAATGATCCTTGGCCTACACAGAGATGCCCTGTAACCCCCCTTACTCAAAAATTTAGGATTTGGGTTCCCTGCAAAGAAAACGGCAACATTTCAGCCTGGCACAGAATGGCAACCTGGTTACGTGTTTGTGGCTGGAGCGGATTTCCTCCAGCTAAACTCCAAATAAGAAATAGGTTTGGTGTTTCTCCCCTCGCTCTTTATTTGCCAAAGAAAAAAAAGAAGTTCCTTCCACACTGTGCAACTGGATGTAATTACTGGTAACCCTTTCAGTATTAAGCATTGCATTATTCACATAACCGAGCGCAATACAAATCGATAGCCAATCTGTAAAGATTGGAGAGGGGACAGGCTCTACCTGCCAATCAGGGATACAAACCTCTCACCACAATTTTTGCTGACAAAAAATGTTGACAAAGTTACTGACTAAGCACTTTTTTTTGGTTTGTTTTAAATAGCACAGGAACTCCTATTACACACTAAATCAATACTGATACATAGTAAACACAATGTGAAAGTTACAAATACCACCAGCAAGGAAATGGCTCTCTTTTATAGCTAAAAACCCAAAGGATAAGTCTACTCTATGCTCTGCACACATATGCCGCAGTCCTTGTACCCACAACAAAACCCTTCAATTTCTCTACCGCAAGGGACGGTCTAACAAACAAACTCCAAAACAAATTATCTTTTTTTTTTTTTTAAATGACTCTTCTATTACATACATTTTCCTACACAGATTGTAGACATACAGCTAACACTTTGGTCTGGTTCACACACAGCTAACACTTTTTAGTGCATTTTTTTTAACATCCATTGTAGCTTGTTGGACACATTTATATTATGCAATGAGTTTTGATACACATGGTCATGCCGTTTTGGTTTGGCAAAAGGACTGAATTCCTGCAGTGACATCATTGTTGTGGACTTTGGAAGGCTCTACTACTAGAGGAGCCGACAATGCATTATATGTGCATTTTCATTTGTTATCCTAGACTTCTATAAGAGTTAGAGCATGAAAATGCACAGAAACGTGGACATGCCTCATTTTTTAAAAACACAACCCATAGGAGGTGAACAACTCACTTGGGCAACACGTGTTCCTATGACACATCCATGGTTTTGAGTTCCCAACGTGCCCGCAACATGAATCTGTTAACAGGACTGTTATAAAACTACCTTAAAGCAGTTGTAAACAGTTTTTGTTGTTATCCTGCAAGGTAATGTCATAATGTGCTAGTATGCATCGCAACCCTGCAATCCAGTGAAAAAGCTCCCACTGCGGTCGTCGTCCTCCTGTAGTACTCTTTTGAAGATACTAGCAAAAATGCAATAATTCTGTCAAAATTTCTTGCCAGGAACTGCTCTTCCATTGTTAATTTCGTCAACGAAAATATTTGTCAGTAAAATGAACACTAATTTAGTCGACTAAAACAATTCAGATGACTAAAATACGACTTAAAATAAAATAGAATTTTAGTCAAAAGTCTAGGACTACAGCTTCCTATTTTAGGTTGACACATTTGTCAGCTTGGGTGCAGTTCTACATGTTACTGTTCTTAAAATGAACATACTATAAGCAATAATGCCTGTAACCCCATCGGAATAATCCTGGAGTTGAGTACAGAAGAGGAAAAAACAGAATCCAGGGTTCATGTCAAAGGTTTATTATACCAGAGCACATTGGGCAAACCCAAAAGAAATGTTCTGAAACATTCACAAACAAACGAAATGGAAGGTTGTGTGCTCTGTACAATCAATCTGACACAGGTCAAACTTGCAAGGGGTTTTAACCCAAACAGCATCTTTAGAAGTCCATGGATCAACTGAAAAACAGAGTGCATGCAACCGTCATCTAGTGATCGCCTTAAAGAGGAAGTAAACCCTTGTTTACAACTTTAGCTTACAGGTAAGCCTATATTAAGGCTTACCTGTAGCTAACAAGGATATCTCCTAAACCTGGACGGTTTAGGAGATGTACCTGTATTTGCATGTGCCGACGTTGCGACAACTGAAGCAATGGCGCTATATGCCGATGCTTCAGTTGTACTGTGCTTGCGCGGAGTGACGGCATCGCGGCTCTGGCAAATCACAGCGCTGGAGCCGCGATACCCGGAAGTCACTCTGGGAGAACATGTCAGCGGTCGGAGGGGGGGGGGGGGAGAGGACCGATGCCGAGGCTTCGATCTCAGGTAAGTCATACATAATTAACTAGTAAGCTATGCATACTAGCTAATTATGCCTTTGTCTTGCAGGTTTTTTTTTTTTATGTTTTTTTTTTTTTAAGAGGGTTTACTTCCTCTTTAAGCATTGGGCACCAACCTGGTAATGTACAGTATATGTTGTGAACCATCACCTTGTAAAAATAGAATAAAAAAGGCAAAACATTTTTGTGTATACAAACATTTTAAAAACCCTTTTTCACATGCCCTCTGTTCTCAGCTGCATAAGGAGCTCAGGGAGCTAGGGGAGGAGAAGAAGCAGCACACTGGTCTTCCCAGCAAATGGCTGTGCAGGAAGGGGGGGGGGGGGCGCGCATCAGAACAAGCCTGATCATTGGAGGAGAGCTGGCTGAGAGCAGCTAGAAAACCAAGCACAATGTGCCCTGAACACCAGGGATTTCACACAAAGTAAGCAATACAAAGAGAACAGGAGAGAATTATTATATATAATTTTTTTGTATTGCTTAGTAAACCACAACAATACAAAAAGGAGTACAACTCCTTCAAAAGTAGCATTGCAACCTATTAAGCCATAACGGCTCTCTGTCAAGCCTGGAGTCCAAATACCTGGTCCTAGTTTTTCAAACATTAAATTATTACCACCAATCAAGTCAAAAGGCCTGAGCCAACAGAAGCAAGTGAGCAGCACCCATTGCAGTCATACTGGGGTCCAAGAAGCGCTCTGGAGTCCAAAAGAGCTTTAATACCTTGCAGCTACCAATCCGACTATTTTGTGTTTTATTCAAAATAGTTAGGCTGGCCATAGATGGTTCAAATCTTGTCTGGTTCAGCAGGAACTGGCTAAGATTCGTACAGTGTATGGGCAGGCTGAATGTACCAAGTTGACTGATCAATCAGACTGCTGGATTTTTCTTGCAATTATCCCAAGCTATTGCTGCTACCAATAATCACCAATAATATCTCGGCAGGAGGGATTCCCCTGTCAGCACTGTCTGTTGATGGGGCAATTGTGTGAATTCCATTCCTGCAACCCGTGATTGCAGGAAATAAATTTGCACTGTCTATGGTGTGCCTTAAATGATTATCTACATTTCTAAAAATACATGGTAGACAGCTGATCCAGGGATTTATCTAACTGCCATCAGAGGTCAGGAAGTAAATCGGACCACGCTTTAGAAGAGGGTTTTTTTTTTTTTTAACCTTCCTTTGGATTAACTCCTAATATTTCATACATAGCTATTAAAGTAGAAGTAAACTTCCATCATTTGCTTTTATCTATAGACAAGCCTACAATAAGGATTACCGATAGGTAATGTAAATATCTTCTAAATGTGCACCGCTTAGGAGATATTTAGTGTACATGCAGCGAGTGAAATTACTGGAGCACACGCTCTGAAGCAACAGCCATCTGTGCCGTTTCTTCAGAGCCCAGTGATGGCATTGCGGCTCTGGAAAGTCAGAGCCGGAGTCTGTGAACCCGGAAGCAGAACAGGTGAAGATGAGAGTGCCTGCAGCACTGATATCTAACATAATGTGCTAGTATGCAATGCATATTAGCACATTATGTCATTAACTTGCAGGAAAAAAAAAAAAAAAAAAAAAACACCACGTCCAGCAGTTTACAACCGCTTTAAAGTTTACGTGAAGGCACAAAAAAAAAATTAAAAATTAACTTTTTCATTTTGTATAGAGTAGGGAATGTAGATTGTCAAAAGCTGTCTTTTTTACTGTACTTTTCCCTTCACTTTTCAGTCTTAGAGACACAACAGGAACATAGAAGAAATTGTCAATATGAAGGAAAAACCCAACTTAAAAAAAGACAGTGGTCACCAACACGTGTTCCGATTGCAAGGTTTCCCCTCTTGTTCCTGTGACCGAGCCAACATTTTAGATTTCTCATCAATCACAGGGCAAATAATAAGGGTTTAACACTTCTTTTTTTTTTTTACAAAAATAAAAGTTTGGGCTTTACATGCACTTCAATTGATATACAAAACAATAGCCTAGTTCTTATGCGATTACAAAATGGATGGTACCTTCTTTGCTGCTGGGATGTTCAAATTCACTGCCAATCATGCTTTGCTCAGGAGAAGAGCAAGCAGAGGTAGAGGAGGCGCAGGATGCTGGTCGGCTGAGGTCAACGACTGACTGGTTCGATGGAGGTGGTGTCAAGTTGGCTGGTGAAAAAGGCTGGTGAGGTGGGCTTGGTGGGAGGCCATTTTCCAACAGGAACTCATCAAGGTCAACATATTCTATCTCATTGTATGGCAAAGTGCGCTCCCACAGAAGTGATCCTAGGAATGCACAGTGAGGACGAGATCCGGCCATTTCATCTTCTAGTTTTCTCTCCTTATCCTTCATGATACCTTCAAGACAAAGATTTTTTTAGTTAGTATGGCATGGTTTTAATTAGTGGAACAAGTCTTTACATTTTGCTTGGCAGTAATGGGTCGAACGATGACTAAAGTCTGAAGGAAAACAGCGATAACTTCCATACTATACTAGAAATTGAGACTCATAGCGCCATGGGCAGCAGCTCCGGAATATGGCAAAGCTGAAAAGCAAAGCCGAGTATCTGGAGGTGGCCATTTATAAAATGGTTAACAGAATTGGAGAGGAGAGCAAGTTGGTGTCCATAGAGACCAGTCAATTCCCAAAGGGTAAATGATCAAACCTAATTGGTCATTACAGTAATGGGCAGCAACTCTGTTGTCTCCCGGTTTTCTTACCCAAGCATATATCCACTTGATTGTACATGGATTTTGGCAATTTATAAAGTCCTCCTGCTACTAATTTGACAGTGATTCTAAAGTGTACCTAGAGACCACCTTTTTTTTTTACATTTTGGAAGAACGTACAAGGGTTAGAACCTCTGATTACGGTCACTGAGATAGGAAGTGGGGACCTTAGAGAGACTGCCTTTCAATTCCTGGTGTGGCAAGGAGAGAAAAGCACACACAAAAATAATAAAAAAATAAATAAAATCAGGTTTTGATAGAACGCCTAAAAGGTGGCCATGGATGGATTAAAATTCAGTCGGTTCAGCCAGTTCTGAATGGAAATATTGGAGAATTTCCCTTAACCAACAGCTGCAGCCAAATCGGTGTGTCATTATCAGAATACATTGTCCTAGAGGGACACTTCGCTTTTTTTCGATGGAGGGAATTTTTTTTTTTCCCCCTCATTCAGCCCACTGGCTGATCAAAGTAGCTAGAAAGAAAAAAAAAAATCTTGATTCCCCCATCAACACTGACCGAATATCTTTCTCAAGGAGCCATTGTGTTCTCCCGGCGGGGGAAGCCGTCCCCACTGGGAGAACAGGGGTTATTGCAAGTGGCTATAACAGCCGCTTACAATACTCGCATGTAAAATCCAAAAGGCTGGTTGTACCCAAGTTGATTGATCGATAGATGAACTTGGGTACATTTAGCCTGCCCATACATGGTTCAAATCTCAGCCTGTTCCTGCTGAACTGACCGAGATTCAAACCGTCTATGGCTGCTTTTAGCAAGAGTAAAGGCTACATCATGAGAAGCAGTCCTGTAGTTAAGAGACAATGATGACCAGCATTCCTCGCCAACCCTAAACCCTACTGAAAATTCCCTCACTAGGGACATTGGTACGGCTAGTTATTGGTTCGGCTAGTGAAGGACTGATTCTATTAGAGATGGGCAGGTAGTTCGTTAGCAATCCGGATGCAGACTTTTTGGTCGGTAGCATCAAGATGGCCCATTGTTTTTCATTTTCAAAAAACTTGAGTAAAATTTATTGTAGGGCCTTTATTTTGATCTGAAGCCCCATTTGGGAAGATTTTCTCTTCCTTTTGGTTCCTTTGACACCAGGAAAAAGCAATGAGGGACACAATAACCCTTTCCTACTGTTAAAAAAAAAAAAAAAAAACCACAGGCGTTTCTGTTGGAGAGATCCTCATTTGCTATCAGGACAGGAATTGATGGGACATCTCCCTAACTGGGCCACAGACCACAACTTCCCCCACTTTATTTGAAACAAAATATAATTTTTTTGCCCCATTTTGGTGCAGTGTTTGAACTACCGATTTATTTTTATGCCAAATTTTCTGTTCTTTTACGCATTATTTTGGCATCACAACTACCCTAATCAAATTTATATATGGACCAGAATAAAAAAAAATTGGAGTTTTTTTTCTCCAAAACTGGGCATGCACAGTAAGAAGAAAAGCACTATGTTCACCAGTCTTTATAAATAATCTCCTCTGTCTTACCTCCAGAACAAGCCTATTGTTTCTGTGCAAATTTAACAAAAGTAAATAGTCATTGTTTAGGCATGTAATCAATTACTCAAGAATGCTTGGACACTGCACACGAACCACCGCCTTTTTACATAAGGTTTAGGCCACTGTACACATTTTTGTCTAGAATACCATTCAGTCTGGGCTTACAGGAGCAGAGGAGTCTCAACCACAATGCAGGTACCATCAAGGTCAAAAGGCAAAACAAAGATTTCCATTGGCATGAGTGTTCGGAGTATTTTATGTTTGCTTACTGATGATAGAATTGTGTATTTGTATTCTGTGTCTAGGTCAATAAACTCTTCTCTGTACTTTATACTGTACTGTACTTCTACAGTAAAGTGCATTGAATCCCTAACAATGAACTTCTCCTATTTGCTCCCTTTTGATCTTTTAAAATATACAATTGGAAGAGTTTTGTTATAGCCATTTAATAAATGTATAAAACGTTCTGCTGATCCTGACAGAAATCCAGTGTGGTCCTTTGTCCTGTGTACTCTGCAGTCTTATCAGTCCAACCCAGGTCACAAACTTCTTGCTTTAGGACATTGGTCTCCAAACTGTAGCTGGTTGAGGCCTTTTGCTTGCCTTCATCCAGCCCTTAGGGCACTATTCCTTCTCTCTGACAACAACGGGGGGAACTATTCCTTCCACTGTCACCAAAGATGGAGAGATGGAGCACTGTTCATCCCACTGACATGAGGCACTATACCCCCCACTGACACCAACAATAGGGCACTATTCTTCCCACTGACACCAATGATGGGGGATTATTCTTCCCATGAATACCAATAATGGGGCATTATTCCTCCCACTGACACCTATGATGAGGCACTATTCCTCCCAATAATTGGGTGCAATTCCTCCGAATACCAATGATGGGGCACTATTCCTCCCGCTGACACCAATCGTGGTGGTTATTGTTCTTCCCACTAATACCAATGATGGGGCGCTATTCCTCCGACTAATACAGACGATGGGGCACCATTCCTCTCACCGACACCAATAATGGGGGGGTTATTGTTCTTCTCACTAATACCAATGATGGGGCCCTACTCCTCCCACTAATACCAATGATGGAGCACTACTACTCCCACTAATACCAATGATGGGGCACTACTACTCCCACTAATACCAATGATGGGGCACTACTACTCCCACTAATACCAATGATGGGGCACTACTACTCCCACTAATACCAATGATGGGGCACTACTACTCCCACTAATACCAATGATGGAGCACTACTACTCCCACTAATACCAATGATGGAGCACTACTACTCCCACTAATACCAATGATGGAGCACTACTACTCCCACTAATACCAATGATGGAGCACTACTACTCCCACTAATACCAATGATGGAGCACTACTACTCCCACTAATACCAATGATGGGGCAGTACTACTCCCACTAATACCAATGATGGGGCACTACTACTCCCACTAATACCAATGATGGGGCACTACTACTCCCACTAATACCAATGATGGGGCACTACTACTCCCACTAATACCAATGATGGTCACAATCTAGCCCTTCTAAAGTCTGAAGGACAGTAAACTGGCCCATTGTCTAGAAAGTTTGGAGACCCCCTGTTCTAGGTTGACAATGCTGTCCCACTAGAGATGCAGCACAATGAGTGAGAAACATCGCACTAGAACAGGATTAACTGTGGAAAACTATGAAAAATTTAAATAAAAAAAGCCAGACAAAAAAACAAATGCAGCCACCATATCTAAGGACTGGTGAGCTGCAATAGTATCAAATGTTTGCTCCAAACCCTTTTCCCCTTGGGAAATAAAATCTGTACTTGATAGAAGTCAGCTACCACTGACTACCTCTTCTTAAAAAAAAAAAAAAAAAAAAAAAAAAAAAACATTTGGTTGGCTGTCATGCTGATCCTCTGAGTTTTTGTTTCTGCATCACGAACCTGGAACACGTACGCAGATCAGCAGGTTCTGCCTTTATGATACATGATTGTTCTGGGTCAGCAGGGAAAACACACGAGAGAGAATACTGGCCATGTGATTGGACTTGGTTTCACTTAAATTTAGCTACGATCGCGACATACTGCATCAAATCCTAGTCATACACAAAGTCAGAATTAGCGGTCATGCCAGCCTTTTACTTAATTCTGACCATTGTATACAAAAATAGATTCCAATTGAAATGATATTATTTCTGAAAAATTATCTATGAATAGAGAAGGCAAACCCTTCATTCATTTGTCCATTCTTCATTCATAGATCACGTTTCATTGATGGAAGCTATGCAATGGCTTCTATAAATGGAGGTGGGCAGAAAGCGTTGGGCATAGTTGGCACTTCTGAAGAATGCATAGGAAAGGCATCTTAGAACTATTAACTATTAACCACTGAAGCATTGGAAGATTAGTGCAACACGGATTGTGGGGGTAGATGATGGAAGATTTAACCAAATCTACATCCAGCAGTACAAGTATTGTCACTTGTGCTGAATTTTTTTAACATTTTTTGACAAAACTTTGGCTTCAAAGAGGATCTTCACCCCAAAAGTCAATTTATGTGCACCTGGATCCAGCCTCCTCCTTCTCCCACAATTTGATATATTTTTATTTATTTTTTAAAGCAAAATTCCAGGAATTCAGCACTTTTGTAAAAAGTGAAGACAAACTAAGAGTCAAGTCTAAGGAGGTGCACGGCATCTCTTGGGCTTATCTCCATTTAGATCGGAGTTTTATTGCACATCCAGAAGAGAGGAAACTGATGGTTCAGGTCTAAGCATCTTCAACATTCGGTGCAGCTGCTAAGCTTGCCCCTCCCTTCCTTCTGCCCAAATCACAGAAGCCTTTATACTATGTGAACTCATTCACAAAATACAAAGGCTTCTCTGAATGGGTAGCAGAGGGGAAGGGCCAGTATAGCTGCTCTATATGCCTCTCTCCTCTCACAGCCCCAAGTGTTGGTGTATGCTCTGGCAGAGCCATAAACCTGTCAGATATAAAATAGAGAAAAGTTCAGGAGATGTCATGCACCTCCTTGGACTTAAAGTGGATGTAAACCCGATTCATGAATCTTGACCTAGGCACATCTATCTGTAGTGTTTACTCTCTCCAAAGCCCTGAGTCCCGTGTCTTTCTGCTGTTTCATTCCTCTGTTATTATTCTAACTTCTGACAAGTTCTCAGAGACAGGACAAAAACCTTCTCTGGGTCTCCCCCATGTTCAGTGGGGGCCGGGGGACAGAAAGCGGACCATTTCATCACTTTCGGCTGTAAGTGGATTGATTTGCATCTCGATCCAGCAATGTAGCACGAGAGCCTCGGGTGTCTGGGACTCTCCCTCCTGATTGATTGAGACACAGCAGCGGGCGCCATTGGCAGTGAGCCAATGAGGAGAGAGGAGGAGGCAGAGCCGAGCCGCAGCCACACAGAGCAGGGGCTTGGCTTGGGTGCCCACCTAACAAGCTGCTTGCTGTGGGGGCACTCAGCAGGAGGGAGGGGCCAGGAGCACTGGCGAAAGACTCGACAAGAGGAGGGTCCAGGCTGCTCTGTGCAAAACCACTGCACAGAGAAGGCAAGTATAACAGATTTGTAATGAAAAAAAACACACACACACACACACACACACACTTTAGGTTACATGTTTCACCTGTATTACATGTAACATGTTCCAGCTTCTGCCACCAGTTCCCTTGATCCTCCCCTCAGTGCTCAGTGTGACAGCGGGAGGGGAATGTTCTCCCCGCACCCACTGTCACTTGTAATGACGGCTTGTAGTTCTGAATGAGGGCGCTGATAAGCACTCCTGTAGTTAATTCGCAAGCCCTGCAGAAGCCTGACATTGCACCCCTGATCCATTAATCATGGGGCCAATGCTTTCCAGGTTCCAGCAGGAAATAATAAAAATGTACATTTTTTTCTCTGCAAATGTGCATTTATTTTCTGGAAGGGTGAACTTATCCTTTAAGTTGCTTTTGTATATTTTTTGGTGCTGCAGTGCAGGACTTCCTTCTCTTGCCACAGTGAGAATGACGCTGTGTGCCCCTGCGCAGATCTGCTCTGTTGGGCTCTTGGACCCAACAGAGACCTTCTGCACACGTGTGGGTTTCCCTGCAAATGCGCAGGAGGACGACGACACGCAATTAGATTTCTACGTGGCATGTGCCAAATTCCATCAAAGGGCCCTGCCAGGTCCTTTAAGGCCAGGCAGAGCCCTTCAAGTGGTTGTTAAAGCGGAGTTCCACCCAAAAGTGGAACGTTCGTTTTAAGCACTCGTTGCCCGCTTACGTGCCACATTTAGCGTGTCATTTTTTTTGGGGGGGGGGGGGGTTTGCGGGTACCTGTTCCACTTCCTCTCCTTCTCCCCCCGGCGGTCCCTCCCTCTCTGCAATCTTCTGGGACACGTCACAGGTCTCAGAAGATTGCCTGGCCACTAGGAGAGCGCAGCGTGACTCATGCATGTGAAGCCGCAAGCTGTCAAAGTTGGGTGCCCACATTTGCAATGATGGCACAGGGGAAACAATGTTTAAACAACATTAAATTCGGCAGCTAAAATACCTTTTTTCATATCGCCGATGTGCGGTCACGTGACTGCCTGCCGCTCTTCTTCCCCCCCATCTAAGGACTACAGTATGAGGGGCTGGGTTTTCCTCAGCCAGAAGTTCATGTGCACACATCCGCAATATGAAAAAAAAATGCATTTAGCTGCAGAATTAAAACACACACACACACACACACACACACACACACACACACACACACACACACTAGTAAACCTCGTTATTGCAGAGGGGCTGGCAGGAATTGGAATCACTAACTTCAAGATGAAATAGCGGTAGGAGGGGGGGGGGGTAGAGGAGACGGCTCACTGCACAGACTCCCAAGCTCACAGGAAGAGGGAGAAAGGAGAGCAGTGGGATAGTGGGATGATGGAAGCACATAAACTGACCACGGTATCATGGATCGGCAACTATGATAACCGTGGTCAGCATATTAAGGGGGACACAGGGACAAATTACACCACAGAAGCACTATGATGTTTAACACGCTCTAAAAGGAACAGGATTTTTTTTTTTGTAAGGGTTACAACTTCAGTGCATATGCGCACGTGTCGGACAATAAAAAATGGTGGCGCTGGTTGAGGTGACGGGCCATGATCAAGGGGACTGAAGTTCCTCTTTATTCTGCATTACAAACCCATCACTTACAAGTTTAGCAGATAAGGGCAGCGCATAGAATAAGCATTTGATGGTATGTTTTATGTCCATTTTAGATACAAATAACAGAGGGGAGCCCTTTTAAAAATTAAAAGTAGAATTGCCAACATTGCAGTTTAAAATGTTCCTTTAATGACGGTCATTTGTTTTCATCCTGTTACCAGCCTTCTCATTGAAGTAGTATTCTTATTACAAGCATGCTAGTGTAAACAGGACTCTAATTAAGTCTGCTAGGCACATAACAATCACCACATGGTCTCTCTTGTAAGTACCTAGCACTACACGTGCTGCATCAGTTCATCCAATCAGATGTCAGGCAGGCTGGAAGCAGCTCCCAGCTCACCTGGAATGCTCCCTACCTACGCCCTTCCCTCCACAGCTCATGGGCAGCGCTCCATGTTATTGTGCAATGCCGCTCGCTCTGAAACGCCAAACGCTGAGAGATGGGCAGATCCATGCCTATTAATATTTCATGCAAACTTCCTAAACCAGATTCAGATGCCTGAAAGGACATTATAAACGTAAGATTCCATTAATGTCTCCCAAGTGCCGGCAGCAACTACTACCAATTAGAGTGCGCCAGTTACCTACAGAGGGGAAAAGAGGACTCCTAAGCAAAATAAAAGGCTGTAGAAACCAATAGAATTGTTAATTAATGCTTTAATCCAATAAAAGAAATTGAATTTGGATTGGTTGTGGATGCCTGTTGCATACCGTCATTGCGTATTTCATAATGTTTTAAATTAGGTAATTATTATCCAACAATGCCACATTAATTATAACCCATCATCCTCATTATGGAAGAAAAATTAATAGGAATTCAATTTAAAGCTGAACTCTAGAAATTAGCTTTTTTTTTTAAGCTCACATTGGTCCAGCTTGTTTCTTAGTCTTTTATGTCTCACATCCGGAGGGCCCCCAGGGGTGCAGAGAGTCACTGTAGTAGTGTGTGCTGCATACAGTCAGTGCCCGTCTCTTCCGGGGTGTCTTGTCATCTGTATCTGCAACCCAGGGGTCACCCACTATGCACCTCCATCATTTAGAGAAGGTCTTGTCTTTTTTTTTTTCAACGGACACAAGACGTTCTCCGATTGTACTAGGTGGGGGATTGTGACGCCATCCTCCCTTCCACCCCATCCAAACACACACACACATTATTGGAAAAAAGACCTCCAGCACTGTAAAGTCACCTGCTGAGAAGGCCGATATGTTCCCCTGTGTCTTTCTTCCAGGTTCGCAAGCTCTGGCTATGCGATTGGCTGGAGCTGTGATGACGTCACTCCTGTGCATGTGCGTAGGAGTCTTCGGTTCTGGCACAAAGCTCTGAAGTTCCAGCAAGGTATTACAGACCTTCAGAGTGCATGCGCCAGCAAGGTCACTGGCTCCATGCAGGGTGAATATCACCTAAATGGTACACAATTAGTAGATATTCATTTTACCAACAGGTAAGCCTTTTTATAGGCTTACTTGTAGGTAAAAATTACCAAGAGGGGTTTACAACCGCTTGAATTCTCAGCTTTTACTCCCACTTCCTGTTCTAGATTGACACCACATCGATACCAGAATTGCGGGTTCCACTCGAGGCTCTGATAGGTCCTCTTCTGTAATCAACTGTTGGGAGTGCAGGCAAGGATGAAGCTCCAAATGCCGCTCGAGGGTTCCGACAGGTCCTCTTTTGTAATCAAGCAATGGGAGTGCAGGTAAGCACGTGGGTCGTCTCACCAGCAAATGTCGATACAAGGAAAAAAAAAGTCCTACAAGCCACACAGCACTACAAAAGCCAACAGGAAGAGGGGCTGAGCTGCTCTGTGTGTCAATGGAGACACAGCCAGCTCAGAAGCAAGCCTGCACGAGTATCCCCCTCCACAAGCAGCCTTCTTATGGGGGAACTCGGCAGGGAGGAGGGGCCAGGAGCACTGCCAGGGGACCCGAGAAGAGGCGGATTGAGCCTGCTCTGTGCAAAACTATTGCACAGAGCAGAAAAGTATGACTTTTTTTTTTATTTACTATTAGAGTCACTGAGAAGAAATGCCCCGTACACACGAGCGGAATTTGTCAGAAAAATCTTGGATGTTTTTTCAGACGGAATTCCACTCAAGCTTGGCTTGCATACACACGGTCACACAAATTCTCTGAACTTTCGACCATCAAGAACGTGGTGACGTACAACACTACGACGAGCCGAGAATTAAATTTCAATGCTTCAGAGCATGCGTAGAATTGTGTCCGAGCATGCGTAGGAATTTTGCGTGATGGAATTGCTACAGACGATCAGAATTTCCAATCGTAACTTTTTCCGTCAGAAAAAGAGAGAACCTGCTCTCAATCTTTTGCTGGCGGAAAGTCCGATGGAGCATACACACGGTCAGAATTTCTAACCGAAAGCTCACATCGGACTTTTGCTGGCGGAATTTCCGATCGTGTGTACGGGGCAATACACTTAAATAGAAATGTATTTTTCAAAACCAGTTTACTATTAAAGTGATTGCAAAGTTGTTTTTTTTCTATAAAAATAAACACTTACCTGCTCTGTGCAGTGGATTTGCACAGAGCAGCCTGGATCCTCCTTCTTGGGTCCCACGTCTCTGATCCTGGCTCCTCCCTCCTGTTGAGTGCCCCCACAGCAAACAGCTTGCTATGGGGGCACCCGAGCCGAGTCACAGCTCCCTGTGTCCATTCAGACAGAGCTGTGGCCCAACCTTGCCCCCTCTTTCTTTAATGGAGCCACTGCTGTATCTCAGCCAAACAGAAGGGAGGTTCTCAGATGGCCGAGACACTCGTGGACATGGCTGGACAGAGATGGGGCTCAGGTAAATATTAGGGGGGGCTGAACACAGAATACTTTTTTTATCTTAATGCATTGCATTAAGATTAAAAACCTTCTGACTTTAGAACCCCTTTATGGTCTCTAAACAAATAACACACCTTAGGGCCTCATTTAAACTTGTGGTTGGGGTGTGGTAAAACACACAGTTTAGCCTTGTTTTTACTCCAATCCCCCCCCCCCCCCCCCCCCCCCCCCCCCATACCTCAACCTCTTCCCTTTAAGCTGTAAAGGCAGCAGATGGTCTTAGATGGTCTGGCAGAATTTTCGATCGGAAATTCTGCCAGCAAAAGACCGATGAGAGCTTTTGGTCGGAAAATGCGACCGTGTGCATTATCCATCTGACTTTTTCTGGCCGAATTCCAGCCAGCAAAAGATTGAGAGCATGTTCTAAATTTTTCGGTTGGAAAAAGTTCCGTTCGAAAATTTTCTCGGCTCGTCGTAGTGTTGTAAGTCACCGCGTTCTTGGCGGTCGAAAGTTTAGCAAACTTGCGTTACCGTGTGTATGCAGGCCAAGCTTGAGCGGAATTCCGTCGGAAAAAACATCCAAGATTTTTGACGGAAAATCCGCTCCTGTGTAAGGGGCAATAGAGGGGAAATCTTCCAATGGGGACAGTAGTTCTGGTGATCTGGGGGTCCCCAAGGGATTCCCTTAATTTGCAGGGATTTCCTCACTTCCTGTTTTGACTAAGGGACAGGAACTAAAGGTAAATCCCCTCCAATGGGGAGTGGATGGCAAAAAAACAAACAGGAGTTATAACCCTCCCTTACTCTATCCACAATGGAAAAATAAAAATAAAGAGGGTTTTGCCAATAGTTCTACGTTAGGACCCGTGTTCAACATTTACAAACTGGAGCTGAATGATACTTTAAAGCTTCAACAAAGCTTGCTGTGCACACCGCTATTCTACAAGCTGAAGCCGATGTGAAACTGGCCTAAAGCTGAATTCTAGGTATGGCAATTATTAGATCGTTCCCGATGTCCATCTTGGACCAATCTGTGCCGTACCTGGCGGATCTCCTTGAAAGCTGAAAAACACTGGTGGTAAGCACTGCTTGCACTCATCTTCGGGGTCCCATATCCTGCTGCACTTTGAACACAGGAGGTCGCTCACTCGACACAGGCACCATTCAATGAACACTTCACATTTTCTCAATGAACGTACCGTAGTGCATTTCCAAAAAAGGGGTTAGGTACGGTTTTGGTCATACTGAAGTGCGTTGGCAACTTATTCAAAATAATGCTTGTGAGAACCTGGCCTAAAGGTCTAGTTAGATCTGTGCGTTTACCGCACTTTATCACAACCTACATCATAGGCTGTGCTCACCTTTTTAAATTAAAAAGCTGCTCTTTTCTATTCCGACCACATTCCCCGCCGCTCACCCCAGTCAGTGTAATAATGCTCTGCACACTAGAAAATTGCACCACACAGGCCATGTTCCATTTCCATACACACAGTGGGGAGCAACCGCGCTGACCAATGAAACGCTCTTCCTCGCTTGTGCAGGGACAGCATCCTGGAGGAGCGACCAATGACAGCTTCCTATTGCAGCACTGTGATTGCACATGGAGCACAGGAAGGCTGACAGGTGTAAGCATGACTCCCAAAGGCAGAGGCATGATGGGACTTGTAGTTCCAGAACAGCAGGAGGGCCGCAGGTTGGGGGATGTGATCATCATGAAGAGGAACAACAGACACCGGGGGAATTAGGATGGATGCTGGGAACTATTTCACCTGTTTTAATTTTCCATGAAAAGGTGAACTTGGCCTTTAATGCACAGAACTAGGTTGGAATGGCCCCGCAGCGCACATTCCTGCGCACAACGCATTTACATCATCGCACATTGAAATGCAGATATGAGCCATCTGAGCACTGCGCTGGAAAACAAGGTGCAGCTACGTTTTTCATGCAACAGAAATGGACGGGTTAATGCAGCGTGGCTCAACAAAAGCGCATGTGCTAATGCAATGGGCCAACCAGGGAAATTCAAACTATTCTATACAACTAAAATACCACTTAATACAGAATGGTGAATTCATTACAAATATGAAAGGCAATATGAAAAGTGAAGCCGGGATGAAATGAGCAATATACAGCAATCTAATCTCCGCACTGCCAATACAATGGGAGAGTCTATGGAGTGACCTTTGCCATTATCAGCTGAGTACAGAAGGTGGACTGTATACAGACATACATCTCATATGAGCCGTCAGGACGGACTACTAACAAACCGCCATGTCTCAGCCGGGGTTCCTCCACAGGTTGCTCGGGGTTCCTCCAGCTGTGGCTGACCGACCTCCCATTCAGTGCTTCCTGCACAGTTCTGGGGCCAAAACCACTTGGCAGAGCCAATGACACCAAAGATCCTTTAAGCTGCCTGTAAGGTGGGCATTTCTCTCACTGACCACCAATGTACTGTGAAGGGGGGCAAGAGGCATACAATTCCCTCTGACCAATGTACTTCTGTAGGGGTGGGGGGCATTCTCCACACTCACCACCAATACACTGGGATAAGGAAGGCAACCTTCTCACTGACCACCAATGTACTGTGGGGGCAAGTCCCTGAACTGACCACCAATGTAAAGGGGGGGGCATTCTTCCCAATGATCACCAATGTAAAGGGGGGGGGGGGCATTCGCCACACTCACCACCAATATACTGGGGTAAGGAAGGCAACCTTCTCACTGACCACCAATGTATTATGGGGGTGATTCCCTGCACTGATCACCAATGTATAGGGGGTGGGGACATCCCTCCACCAATGTAAAGAGGGGCATTTTTCCCTACAAACCACCAATGTACTGTGGGGGCGAGTCTCTGCACTGACCACCAATGCAAAGGGGGGGGCATTCTTCACTGACCATCAATGTACCTGTGGGAGTGGGGGAGGCAATGTACTGGGGGTAGGAAGGGGGTTCAGGGAATTTCCCCCTCTGATCACCAATGTATGGGGGGGGGGGGGGAGGAGGGTGCTAGCCCAGCTCTCATTCGGTGTAACATAAAAAGGAAATGATTTTACTCCGAGGTTCCTGAAAATGTGGGTTGTGGACTACAACTGATAGAAGTGCTGACAAGCAGCAGGAAAGAAGCCTCACACAGAGTTAATATAGCAGAGCATTTCCTTTTCCAGCCACTGTAAGGAGCGCTGCCAATAAATCTCTTAAACACATAGGAAGTTACCACCATATTATACACACAGCTCTCCATAGAGCCCGATACTGACATACTGTCTGTACACACACACACATCTGCATGGAGTTTGCATGTTCTCCCCGTGTTGGAGCTCCTCCCACATTCCATAGACACGTTGGTAGGTTTATTGGCTTGGGTTTATATTAGCTATACACGTGTGTCCTCACATTCTGCATGCCAGGAGGGTTGGCCAAAGATCTGGCGATCTACCTCCGGAAAAATTCACAGCTGCTCTCCAACAGACAGATGGAAGGCAGAAAATCTATAGAGACTTCCATCATATGAACACAGATTTACTACAACCCTCTGCTAGGTCTTAGGGCAGACAGTCTCCAATGAGGTTCCTCAAGCTGTGGCTGATCCACCACCCATCTGTGGGCAATTCTGGGGCCAATGCCACCTGGCAGAGCCAATCACACAATGATCTTTTTTAGCTGCCTAAAAGGGGGGGGGTGCATTCTTTCCACTGACCACCAATGTAAGGGGGGGGGGGGGGGCATTCTTCCCACCAATGTAAGGGGGAGGGGGGCATTCTTCCCACCAATGTAAGGGGGAGGGGGGCATTCTTCCCACTGCCCACCAATAAAGGGGAGGGGCATTCTGCGCACCAATGCAAGGGGGAGGGGCATTCTTTCCACTGACCACCAATGCAAGGGGAGAGGGGCATTCTTTCCACTGACCACCAATGCAAGGGGAGAGGGGCATTCTTTCCACTGACCACCAATGCAAGGGGAGAGGGTCATTCTTTCCACTGACCACCAATGCAAGGGGAGAGGGGCGTTCTTTCCACTGACCACAAATGCAAGGGGGGAGGGGCATTCTTTCCACTGACCACCAATGCAAGGGGGGGGGAGGGGCGTTCTTTCCACTGACCACCAATGCAAGGGGGAGGGGCATTCTTTCCACTGACCACCAATGCAAGGGGGGAGGGGCATTCTTTCCACTGACCACCAATGCAAGGGGGGAGGGGCATTCTTTCCACTGACCACAAATGCAAGGGGGGAGGGGCATTCTTTCCACTGACCACCAATGCAAGGGGGGAGGGGCATTCTTTCCACTGACCACAAATGCAAGGGGGGAGGGGCATTCTTTCCACTGACCACCAATGCAAGGGGGAGGGGCGTTCTTTCCACTGACCACAAATGCAAGGGGGGGAGGGGCATTCTTTCCACTGACCACCAATGCAAGGGGGCATTCTTTCCACTGACCACCAATGCAAGGGGGGGGAGGGGCATTCTTTCCACTGACCACCAATGCAAGGGGGGGCATTCTTTCCACTGACCACCAATGTAAGGGGGAGGGGGCATTCTTTCCACTGACCACCAATGTAAGGGGGAGGGGGCATTCTTTCCACTGACCACCAATGCAAGGGGGAGGGGCATTCTTTCCACTGACCACCAATGTAAGGGGGGGGGGCATTCTTTCCACTGACCACCAATGTAAGGGGGGGCATTCTTTCCACTGACCACCAATGTAAGGGGGAGGGGGCGTTCTTTCCACTGACCACCAATGCAAGGGGGAGGGGCGTTCTTTCCACTGACCACCAATGCAAGGGGGGGGAGGGGCATTCTTTCCACTGACCACCAATGCAAGGGGGGGGAGGGGCGTTCTTTCCACTGACCACCAATGCAAGGGGGGGGGAGGGGCGTTCTTTCCACTGACCACCAATGCAAGGGGGGGAGGGGCGTTCTTTCCACTGACCACCAATGCAAGGGGGAGGGGCATTCTTTCCACTGACCACCAATGCAAGGGGGAGGGGCATTCTTTCCACTGACCACCAATGCAAGGGGGGGAGGGGCATTCTTTCCACTGACCACCAATGCAAGGGGGAGGGGCATTCTTTCCACTGACCACAAATGCAAGGGGGGAGGGGCATTCTTTCCACTGACCACCAATGCAAGGGGGAGGGGCGTTCTTTCCACTGACCACAAATGCAAGGGGGGGAGGGGCATTCTTTCCACTGACCACCAATGCAAGGGGGCATTCTTTCCACTGACCACCAATGCAAGGGGGGAGGGGCATTCTTTCCACTGACCACCAATGCAAGGGGGGGCATTCTTTCCACTGACCACCAATGTAAGGGGGAGGGGGCATTCTTTCCACTGACCACCAATGTAAGGGGGGGGGCATTCTTTCCACTGACCACCAATGTAGGGGGGGCATTCTTCCCACTGACCGCCAATGTAAGGGGGAGGGGGCATTCTTCCCACTGACCACCAATGTAAGGGGGAGGGGGCATTCTTCCCACTGACCACCAATGTAAGGGGGAGGGGGCATTCTTCCCACTGACCACCAATGTAAGGGGGAGGGGGCATTCTTCCCACCAATGTAAGGGGGAGGGGCATTCTTCCCACTGACCACCAATGTAGGGGGGGGGGGGGCGGAGGGCATTTTTCCTACTGACCACCAAGGTATCACATTCTGCATGCTAGTCCTTAGCCCATGCAAGGGCTGGAGGGAGTGTTGGCCAAAGAGCTGGCAATCTGACCAGGAAAGCAGTGTGGCTGCAGATGAATACTTACAGTTGGCCAGCTCTTTGGTCCTGCGTTCTTGCCCCTTGATGGGCCCTTGTAGCAGGCTCTTCAGGCTCACCATCCCCCCTCCAGGAACACCAATGGGAGGAGCAGGATGCAGCTGTTGACCCTGGAGCTTCTCGCTGCCAGCCAGCTGGGTGGTTGGCCGTGCCATGTCCTGGGACAGTCCTGATGCCAATGAAGTAGCAGCTAATAGAATGCCAAGGTGCAGGAGAGCCCCTGTATTCCTGTGATGGGGAGATCAGATGAGATGACAGGGAAGCGATGCAGGTTGATCACTCAGCTCCGGCTATGAGCTGCCCACTGGGCTCTTGTTGCATGGGGGCAGCAGGCAGGAGTTCCCCCCATTCCTGATCAATGGGCAGCACTGTTCCTGGGCTCTTCTCTCCCTCTATGGCACAGACAATGGAGGAGGAGTCTGCGGCAGCTCCATCCATGAACCGAGGCTCCTCGGGCAGCCAATCAGCTCCCGGCTCTGCAGCTACCATTTATTTATTTATTTCGCCGTGATTCTCTCCGCTCTCCTGTCACCCGCCTGTGCCTGCCCCGCTCTGTTTGTGTTTTCCAACTTCCACTGCTACAGTCATGTGGCATTGACAGTGGGAGAGGGCAGGTGGACCCTGACCTAGATTTGTCCAATCCGGCGCCGGCTGGGAGGGGCCTGACCCAGTTATGGCCAATCGGCGGCGCGGAGGGGCGTGCCGGCGAGGGCTGGATACACATGGACGGACATGTGTCACCTGGCTGTGCTCTCCGGGCCGCTGATTAGAGGAGAGAGAGCTGATTAGATGTGTGTGCGCGAGCGTGCGCCTGTCCTTAAAGGGACCGTGACCGTCACAGCATGGATAGTCTATGGAGGGTCACAGGCGGCTTATGGGCACGTGGCCTGTACACTGACACCGCCTGGTCCTAGACACCCACCTCACTGCCAGGACATTGCTCACACCTTCTCCTTATTACTATTGCCGTCCTGTGGAACTAAAGAAGTCTTTTTTTCGGTTTTGAATACAATGGAGAGGCGTGGGAACCCCTGTCAGGTTTTTATCACCTTCCCTATTTGTCGTGTTTACCGTTATCACCAAAAGTGAAAGAAAATCCCACATTTTGGGTTGTCACCAGAACAGGAATAGAAGGGAAATCTTCCAATGGTGACACCCCAGGATTCTCTAATTTTGGATGGATTTCTTCTCACTTCCTGTTGTGACTATGGGACAGGAGGGGAAGGGAAAGCTCTCAAGTGGGACACAGGTGGCTAAAAAGAAAACTGCCCTACCCTTCAATACTCATAGAGATCCCCATAAGTAAGGCTTTTTTGGGTAAAACGTGTGTATCACTACCCATGTAGTTGCAGAGTTCCCCACTGCTGCACAGCCAGACAATTAGCATTTTTTAACTTGCATCCAGAGACAGAAAAACAGTCGGTGAGCTTTGTTTTTGTTGCTTTATTGAGGAGATGATAACTTGGATGGGGTTAGGGATAATGGGATTCACAACTTGACAGTAACAGCGAAGTGAAGCTCCTCCCTGGCAAGGGTCCCTCAAGGGCCACCGACAGATTCTCCTCAGCACTGCTTCTCCATCTTCCACCCGACACCCCTGGTGGCATGGCTCATCCGATATTTAAAGCAGCCCTCAAATTTTCCACTTACTCGCATTTTGCGAGTGGAAAATGAGGTCTGGCGAGGAGCTGGGCTGCCTGGGAGCAGGGGGGGGGGGCGAGCACCGCTATCAGTGGGGGATGAATGCGAGAAAAAGTGTGGAGGAACAGAGGGGGCAGCTGATTTATTATAGCGGAAGAGAGAGTGTAGAAAGAGGAGATCTGACTTCATCATAGAGCGGGGTTTCCCCGCTGTAACAGCTTTACATTACAATAGGCGTCCATGCGCCATCACACACAGCCCCGCCCTCCTGACCCTGCACCTGTGACAGACAGAACGCGCCCTGGCATTGTACCTGCGTTCTGTCTGTCACAGGTGCGGGGCTGTGTGTGACGACGCGTGGACGCCAATTGTAATGTAAAGCTGTTACAGGGGGTAAACCCCGCTCTATGATGAAGTCAGGTCTCCTCTTCCTACATGCTCTCTTCTGCACAGGTAAAGCTGCACTGGTAACCCTGCAATAATGGACACAGGAGAGGCTGCATGATGGACACAGGGGAGGCTGCAATGATGGACACAGGTGAGGCTGCAATGATGGACACAGGTGAGGCTGCACTGGTGAGGCTGCAATAATGGACACGGGTGAGGCTGCAATGGTGGACACGGGTGAGGCTGCATGGGTGAGGCTGCAATTATGGACACAGGTGAGGCTGCACATGTGAGGCTGCAATGATGGACACGGGTGAGGCTGCAGGGATGGACACTGGTGAGGCTGCAATGATGGACACTGGTGAGGCTGCAATGATGGGACAATGGTGAGGCTGCAATGATGGACAATGGTGTGGCTGCAATGATGGACACAGGTGAGGCTGCACAGGTGAGGCTGCAATGGTGGACACAGGTGAGGCTGCAATGGTGGATACAGGTGAGGCTGCAATGGTGGACACAGGTGAGGCTGCACGGGTGAGGCTGCAATGATGGACACTGGTGAGGCTGCATGATGGACACAGGTGAGGCTTCACAGGGGAGGCTGTAATGATGGACACAGGGGAAGCTGCATGGGTGAGGCTGCAATGATCTAAATAGGTGAGGCTGCACGGGTGAGGCTGCAATGATGGACAAAGGTGAGGCTGCAATGACGGACAAAGGTGAGGCTGCAATGATGGACACAGGTGAGGCTGCACTGGTGAATCTGCAATGAAGTGCACAGGTGAGGCTGCAATGATGTGCACAGGTGAGGCTGCAATTATGTGCACAGGTGAGGCTGCAATGATGTGCACAGGTGGGGCTGCAATGATGGACACTGGTGAGGCTGCAATGATGGACAATGGTGAGGCTGCAATGATGGACAATGGTGTGGCTGCAATTATGGACACAGGTGAGGCTGCACAGGTGAGGCTGCAATGGTGGACACAGGTGAGGCTGCAATGGTGGACACAGGTGAGGCTGCAATGGTGGATACAGGTGAGGCTACAATGGTGGATACAGGTGAGGCTGCAATGATGGACACAGGTGAGGCTGCACTGGTGAATCTGCAAGGAAGTGCACAGGTGAGGCTGCATGGGTGAGGCTGCAATGATGGACACAGGTGAGGCTGCAATGATGTGCACAGATGAGGCTGCAATGATGTGCACAGGTGAGGCTGCAATGATGTGCACAGGTGGGGCTGCAATGATGTGCACAGGTGGGGCTGCAATGATGGACACAGGTGAGGCTGCAATGATGGACACAGGTGAGGCTGCAATGACGGGCACAGGTGAGGCTGCATGGGTGAGGCTGCAATGATGGACACAGGTGAGGCTGCGTTAGTGGGCACTGGTCACGCTGCGTTGATGGGCACGCGTGAGGCTGCATTGATGGGCACGGGTGAGGCTGCATTGATGGGCACGGGTGATAAAGTTGTTGTTAATATTTATTTGTGTAACTTAATACTGCAAAAAACAATTAAGTGTCATTTCATGAGAATTTATGAGGGCATGCATTGGAGCGGGATTAGGGTCGGGGCATGGTAGGGGTTGGGTGGGGCAACTGGGGCCTAGTAACCCTTAAGGCCTGGCTAGTAGCTCAAGACTTAAATTTGGAGCCCTGATTTAAAGGCTCCTTAGCTCCTTGCCAGGCCCACTTCCTGGGGATTGGCCAAGGACCTCCAAATATGCAGAGCAGCCTCTCCTAATTTCTAGACCATTCTCCAAAATTCTAGAACCAGGGGGAAGCACCAGAGAGCTGCCCGGATGAGTCATCCAGACCTAAACTCTAAAGCTGGTTTTACATGGGCATGTTCATAGTCCGCATGCACCTGCTGAGCACAGCATCTCTCCACTGAGCAGGCGGATGACAGGTCCGTGTCCAATCCACCATGCAGAGCAGAAATGGACACAGCCCCGCTCTCCTCTATGGGATAATTGGATGAAATTGGATGACTCATCTGATTCAATCCACTGTTTTTGGCACACAGGATCAGATCGGATGGAGGCGGGTGTCAGCGGACACGTGCCCGCTGACATCTGCCGCTCCATAGAAGAAACAAGGTTCAATCAGGTCCAAAGCTTTTGTGAAACAAACCTTATAACGCTGACCCAGATTCCATAGCTCAGGCTTAGCCCTGGGCCAGACTAGAGTTTGCCTACACTACCGCTAGTAGCACACTAGAGGGTGATGCACATGTTAGAGGCGGGGTCTGTCACTGCGGCCTATTGTTTTCACAGGAGTTCCCTCAATCTGTAATGCCTCCATTCAGAAAAGGCCTTGCGTTCTTTTCATTGAATTCAGTGTGTTCGGTGATTGGAGAAGGTGCAGATGAACATCACAATCCCCCCTCCTCCAAACACAGAGCTCCTTGCATTCTGTAAAAAGAAAACCGCTTTTTCTGAATGGAGGAGGTGCTGAGTGAGTGACCAATTGTGATCAGCGTACCGCAGTCAGAACTACAAGTCTCCATGCTGGGCATTCAGCTCCATCAGGAGACTTATCATAAACAAGGGGGGATTATTATTTAGGGACTTTAGGGAAGCCATGGCCGGTAGGTCACGTATTTCCATCCCTAGGGACTTTAATTGAAACTCTGGCCTGGTAAGGTCAGGGTTTTCCATCCCATATTCAGTTCAGTAAAAAGGGGCTAAGAAAGGGGAGGGTGGGACTTTACATGAAGCATATGACTGCATAGAGATAGTAAGGTGAACGTGAGGAAATTTATTGATTTAAAACAGATACATATATATCATAACGATATCAAGGTACATGATAATAAACATATATTGCATGATAATACACTGTAGGCATGATCATAATGCTGATAGTCATTGTATTAAGAAGAACACGATAGTCACATATGACATGACTGTTTCATAATATATCCATAAAAATAAGTTTCCTGGTTCACCACAAAAGTTGATATAAAGCCGTAAAGTAAATTGTTGCCTGCGGGGCCTATGGTCTTAGAAACCTGAAGGGGGGTAGATATTCTATAATACTTAAGAAGAAGTATGGATGAGGTAGGCACATATTCGTGGGCTCGCGGGGGTTCAATGTGCCGGGGGGGGCGGCAACTATTCTGTTCGGCCCACGGCGCTCCTCCCCAAGCCTTACGGCATGACGTTGGTGGGCTGTCCTGCGGTGGCTTCTTATGGGCGTTCCTCCCAATGTCCCCGGCACTCGAGGCAACTTTTCACTGGACCTCACGGTCCCTTCTGATCGGGTCAGGTTCTCCTCCCCACCAGGTAACATCCCTAACTTTACCACCTTCTGGTCTTCCTCCCCACTCACTCAACCCTGGTTTCTTTTTGATATTAGCACTTCCCCTCATCACTCCTCTTCCTACACACCAGCGTTGGTTCAATGGGGGGGTTGCTTTTGCTTCCCACCCCCATTCACTCTTGGTTTTGTCCCCATCCTCCCCCACCTCCCCATACCCACCTGTCATCATCTAATGGGTTTAACCACTTTCACCTTTTCACAGTATTGCCTCGTCTTGCTTGGTCCATTTGGTTGGTCGCCCATCCCCGCACGCTGGCCCACCACGGCTCCCTGTTGGGGATACTCTCTGGTGTCTCATGGGGTCCGGCCCTCATGCCACTGATACACACAACCACAGTGAGTAGCTATTTTGGCCCTGGGGGTCACGGCATTGCAGTTTACCCCCAACCAGTATTTTATATGTATCCAACAATTGGACTTATTGTAGTCTCATTTCAGAAATCATTCACCTTTGATGCCTTATCTCAGAAATCATTCGCAAATAAAGCCATGAAACGCGTAGAGCTACTGGATGTCTTTTTCTTATTTATTTCACCTACCTCATCCATACTTCTTCTTAAGTATTATAGAATATCTACCCCCCTTCAGGTTTCTAAGGCCATAGGCCCCGCAGGCACCAATTTACTTTACGGCTTTATATCAACTTTTGTGGTGAACCAGGAAACTTATTTTTATGGATATATTATGAAACAGTCATGTCATATGTGACTATCATGTTCTTCTTAATACAATGACTATCAGCATTATGATCATGCCTACAGTGTATTATCATGCAATATATGTTTATTATCATGTACCTTGATATCGTTATGATATATATGTATCTGTTTTAAATCAATACATTTCCTCACGTTCATCTTACTATCTCTATGCAGTCATATGCTTCATGTAAAGTCCCACCCTCCCCTTTCTTAGCCCCTTTTTACTGAACTATCCATCAGGAGACTGAATGCCATCAGGAGACTATGAGCTGACGCTCGTCTGTGTTTCTTGGGCTTACCGTTTCCTTTGGCTCCCCCGAGAAACGATCCGACGGTGCTGACTTTGACTGACTCCACTTTGATCGTCTCTATGGCCTTGGAGGACCGGAATGACGTCACTTTCAGTCCAGGGTGGAATTAAACAAGTTTTTGGGGGTTTCATTTAAAGCAAAAGATCCCCAGAAAATGTTTTTGATCATTTGATTTTAACCACTTTCCACCTGCGCTATAGCCAAAAGACGGCTACAGCGTGAGCTTACTTTGCAGGGAGGGCGTAAATTTATGTCGTCCTGAGATCGTGTGGCGCGCTCTGTGATCACAGAGTCCTTCAGACTCAGCTGATCACGGATCAGGGTAAAGGACCAATCACATCGACCCTTGACCACGTGATCAGCTGTGTCCAAAGACAGCTGATCATGATACAAACACAAGCCGGTTATCGGCTTTCCTTTCCTCACAGTGACAGCATAAGGAGAGGAGAAGAAAGCCAATAACCGTCTTGGGTTAAAGGGATATCTAGAAAAACTGTGCAAAATTCTACACTAGACAAAATATACCAATATATATATATATAGTGCCTTAAAAAAGGATTCATATCCCTTGACATTTTCCACATTTTGTCATGTTACAACCAAAAACATTTATGTATTTTATTGGGATTTTATGTGATAGACCAACACATAGTGGAACATAATTGTGAAGAGGAAAGAATATGATAAATATTTTTCAACTGTGGAACTAATTGCCTTCAGAAGTTAATTAGTAAATAGAGTCCACCTGTGTGCAATTTATTCTCAGTATAAATATGGCTGTTCTGTGAAGCCCTCAGAGGTTTGTTAGCGAACCTTAGTGAACAAACAGCATCATGAAGGCCAAGGAACACACCAGACAGGTCAGGGATAAAGTTGTGCAGAGTTATGCTATGAAAAAATATCCCAAGCTTTGAACATCTCACAAAGCACTGTTCAATCCATCATCCGACAATGGTAAGAGTATGGCACAACTGCAAACCTACCATGACATGGCCGTCCACCTAAACTGACAGGCCGGGCAAGGAGAGCATTCATCAGAGAAGCAGCTAAGAGGCCCATGCAGAGATCCACAGCTCAGGTGGGAGAATCTGTCCACAGGACAACTATTAGTCCTGCACTCCACAAATCTGCCCTTTATGGAAGAGTGACAAGTAGAAAGTCATTGTTGAAAGAAAGCCATAAGAAGTCCTGTTTGCAGTTTGCGAGAAGCCATGTGGGGGACAAAGCAAACGTATGAGAAGGTGCTCTGGTCAGATGAGACCAAAGGAAAAGAAACACAGCGCCTCAGTATTGGTAAACCATTTAATGATAAGTCAAAAGTAAAACTACTCACAAAGGGAGCATAAACACAAGCATGATAGTAATCCTGCAGCAAAATCCGGGGGTGGTTTTCTCCTAAATGTCCGTGTCTCCAAAGTGCAGCTGACAGCTCGTGAGGGTGGATTCTAGCATTTGCAGCCTATGAGAACAGCAGGGAATACAGGGGAGATCGGAGATGACGTCAGATACCCTGAACCCGGAAGTGACGTCATCTCCAATCTCCCCTGTATTCCATGCTGTTCTCATAGGCTGCGAATGCTAGAATCCACCTGCATGAGTTGTCAGCTGCACTTTAGAGACACGGACATTTAGGAGAAAACCACCCCCGGATTTTGCTGCAGGATTGCTATCATGCTTGTGTTTATGCTCCCTTTGAGATTAGTTTCACTTTTGATTTATCATTAAATGGTTTACCAATACTGCACTTAGAGGCGCTGTGTTTTTTTTCCTTTGTTACATTGCAGAGACTTCTCGCTCTTTACACTGGCTGTCCTTAGTGCTGACACATGGATTCCTCTGCCTCCTCATCTTAGAGACTGTTGCTATGGATTTGTCCCTCTTATTGAGACACTTTTTAAATCACATTTATTTGATCTCTCTGTACACCTCCAGGGTCTCTCCTCAAACGAGCGCTGCGTTTATTTTTTGTCCAGAAGAGACCAAAATTGAACTTTTTGGCCTAAAAGCAAAACGCTGTGTGGCGGAAAACAAACACTGCACATCACTCTAAACACACCATCCCCACCGTGAAACATGGTGGTGGCAGAATCATGTTGTGGGGATAATTTTCTTCAGCAGGGACAGGGAAGCTGGTCAGAGTTGATGGCAAGATGGATGGAGCTAAATACAGGGCAATTATAGAAGAAAGCCTGTTATGCCGCATACACACGACCGGACTTTTCGTTAGACCAGGTCCTACGGTCTTCCCGACAAACTTTCGGCGGAGTTCCGACGGACTTTCCGAACGAACGGACTTGGCCACACACAAGCACACCAAAGTCCGACGGATTCGAACGTGATGACGTACGACCAGACTAGAATAAGGAAGTTCATAGCCAGTAGCCAATAGCTGCCCTAGCATCGGTTTTCGTCCGTCAGACTAGCATACAGACAAATGGATTTTCAACCGGACTCGAGTCCGTCGGAAATATTTGACACATGTTTTAAATCTAAAATCTGTCTGATTTTTAGACAGCAATGGTCCAATGAAGCTCATACATGAATTGTCCGGCGGATTCGTTCCGTCGGACCTAGTCCGTCGAAAAGTCTGCTCGTGTGTACGCGGCATTAGAGACTGCAAAAGACTTGAGACTGGGGCTGAGATTCACCTTCCAGCAGGACAACAACCCTAAACATACAGCCAGAGCTACAATGGAATGGTTTCAATCAAAGTATATTCATGTGTTAGAATGGCCCAGTAAGCCCAGACCTTAATCCAATTGAGAATCTGTGGCAAGACTTGAAAATTGCTGTTCACAGATGCTCTCCATCCAATCTGACAGAGCTTGAGCTATTTTGTAAAGAAGAATGGGCAAACATTTCACTCTCAAGATGTGCAGAGCTGATAGAGACATCCCAAAAAGACTTGCAGCTTTAATTGCACCGAAAGGTTGTTCTACAAAGTATCGACTCGGGGGGGGGGGGGGGGGCTGAATACAAATGCACGCCACACCTTTCACATATGTTTTTGTAAAAAAAAAATGTATTATTATCATTTTCCTTCCACTTCACAAATATGTTCCACTTTGTGTTGGTCTATCACATAAAATTCCAATAATATACATTTACATTTTTGGTTGTAACGTGACAAAATGTGGAAAATGTCAAGGAGTATGAATACTTTTTCAAGGCACTGTAGCAGTGACAGCTGCTGGCACATGTCCGTAGATGGTAACCTCAACAATATATTCTCAAATTAAAGTGCAGCACTTGTCAAAAAACTGAAGAAACGATGGTGAACATATAAATCCAAAAAAGAAATGAAAATATCCTCAAACACCTAATACAAGTGTCAACATATAAGTGAGTTCAGTATATAAATAAAAAAAGATGGTGATATTCTCCAAAACATCTCCAAGAGAGGTGGATGGACACGTGCATAGAGATAAGTGACTTTTTCAGATTATCCAGTGAAACAGACAATTAGTTAGGGTGGCTTCTTACCAAAAAAAGTTGGACTTCAAATGAATGGAGAGCCAAATAGCGCCTCAGAGAGTGGCTCTCAACACCATCCACACAGATAATGGCAGTCTTGGATTCCTCCTCTCCATGGCTCTGCTCACGATGTCAGGGGGTGTATAAAATATAGATACTCATAGTGTAGTAGTTAAAAATAGTATTTTATTAAAAAGCATAAAAGTGCACTCACATTTTAGAAGTTAAAAGAATGCATCTATGTATATAGAAGCTGCAGCAAGGAACGAAACATCAGCCATACAGTATTCCTGGCCTGAGGCCACTGTGCGTGGGGACGTCACGACTGGTACCAACCAACGCGCTTCGTCATATAGTTGATGTCGTCAGGGGCACCATGCTGCATTGCTGAGGTTTCGTTCTTTGCTGCAGCTTCTATATACAGAGACGCATGCTTTTAAGTATTAATATGTGAGTTCACTTTTATGCTTTTTAATAAAACTGTATTATTAAGTACTACAGTATGAGTATCAATATTTTATACGACCCCCTGACATTGTGAGCTGAGCCGTGGAGAGCAGAGATCCAAGACTGTCGTTATCTATGTGGATGGTGGAGACACTCTCTGAGGCGCTATTTGGAGGCCAACTTCTTTTGGTATGCAGCCACCCTCACTGATGGTCTGTTCCACTGGATGATCTGGGAAGTCGCTTCTCTCTTTTGGAAATATCACCACCTTTTTTTCACTTCTATGGGCTTTTTTTTATTTATATACTGAACTTGGTTATATGTTGTCACTTGTATAAGGTGTTTGAGGATATTTTCATAATTTTTAAGGGATATCTACCCTAATAATCAGGGCAGTCCCAACAGTGCCCACCAGTGCTGCCAATCAGTGCCCACCAGTGCTGCCAATAAGTGCCTATCAGTGTCTGCTCATCAGTGTCACCTATCAGCACTGCCTATTAGTGCCGCCTACTAGTGCCTATAAGTGCTGCCTATCAGTGCACATCAGTACAGCCTCATCAATGCCCATCAGTGGTGATTAAATACAACCAAAAGAAAACTCTATTTGAAAAAAATGATAAAAAATGTATCTGGCCACCCCCATCAAATCATTTTCTGCAGCTATTACCTTTTGTACCACCACCCCCTCCCTTTAGAATGTAAGCTCTATGAGCAGGGCCCTCCTGTACCTTTTGTATTAAACTGTACTGTAATTGTGTTGTCCCCTATACATTGTAAAGCAATGCGTAAACTGTTGGCGCTATATAAATCGTGTATAATAATAATAATAATAATCTGGGTACAGTGTATCATGACCACACAATTGTCATTCAAAGTGTGCCAGCGCTTAAATCTGAAAATCGGCCTGGGCAGGAAGGGGGTATACGTGCCCAGTAGGCAATTGGTTAAAGGTAAAGAAGAGATTTGGGGTGTTTTTGGCCCCAGATCTCTTCATAAAGAGGACCTGTCATCCATAATTTGATTACAAAGGATATTCAAAAAATGTGGTAGTGTCAAACAATGCCAAATAGAGATAAAAGGTGAAAAGAATAAAAAAGTCCAAAACATATTATATAAAGTCCTTTCAGCAGAACCATAAAAGCTCATGCACAGAATCCTCATGGAAGGATAAAGCATGTGAAAACAAATCCAGTGTAATGGTGTACAATAACTTCAACTAGTGTATCTTGAGGTGAAGAAAAGTAATCCATTGAAGTGCTCCAAGATCAGCCACCACACCCTAGTGAAATGAACACTCACCAGAAAGGATTGGCTGCCGTTACAGCAGTAAACACGCATTCAGTAAGTATCGGTCATCCAGTAAAATGGTCAATCCAGCGACACTCCTCAGCAAGATAAGTCTCCTCTGCTGCCACTTCCAGCTTTGTCTCCCCTTTACTTCCTCCCACATGGAACTTGGGGGGGAATTTAGGTGCTTGGGTGTACCTAAAATTTATTTACACTTTTTTCACTTAACTTTTATTGCTGTCACATGAAAAAGAAAAAAAGAAACACGAATACCCTCCAATGAAAATTGACTTTTATAGGCACAGCAGAAAATATAAACTCTCAAACACAAATTATATAAACTGTTACTTTATTACATATCAAAAAAGAATAAAAGTAGAATCATTAAAAGACTTGCGGCTTTTAAGTATTACAAAAGCAACACAAATAGTAGTTGCCAAAGCCTTGACCAGAAAGAACAAATTAATGAGACATGCAAATGCATGTCTCATTAATTTGTTCTTTCTGGTCAAGGTTTTTGTAAACTATTATTATTGTGTTGCTTTTGTAATACAAGCCACCAGTCTTTCAATGATTCTATTTTTACTCTTTTTTGATTTGTAATAAAGTAATAAAGAAATGAAAGCGATCCTGGAGATGGCATACCCCTCATTACCAGTACCTATGTGTTAACTAGCACATTAAAAAGAAAAATCCTGGAGTTCATCTTTAAAGGTTCGTTTACAAAAAAAAAAAAAAACACATGTTATACTTACCTCCTCCGTGCAAGGGTTATGCACAGAGTGGACCCGACCCTCCTTTTCTGGGGTCCCCCAGTGGCGCTCCAGGCTCCTCCCCGCATTGGATGCCCCCTCGGCATGCGGGCGCGCTCCTGAGTCCTGCTGCTGTGTCCATTGACACAGACAGCAGGACACAGCCCTGCCCCTTGCTCCTATGGCACTGGATTTGATTGACAGCAGCGGGAACCAATGGCTGCACTGCTATCAATCTATCCAATGAGGACCTGAGAGAGCGGCTGAAGCTGCTGTGCTCGTCCCCGTCTATGGAACGATCAGGTTCAGGTAAGTAAAAGGGGGGCTCTGGGGGCAGCTGCACTAGAGAAGGTTTTTCACCTTAATGCATAGAATGCATTAAGGTGAAAAAACATGGGGGTTTACAACCCCTTTAATATCTCAGCTTATTACAGAGTTATGTAGCGGCCATGAACCCCTAGGGGCAGCCATGAATTTGCTGGGCTTACCAATTACCTCCTCCTTGTAGCTCGTCGTTCATTGTCTAGGAGTTCCCTGGGTTGGTACACAGTAACTTCAGAATCTGACGCACAAAAGTCCTTTTAAGGATTTTTATTTGCAAGGGTAACGTTCAACTATAACACAGTCTCTCAATTGGGAATAGAGGGCATGGGTGATAAAACTCAGGCACTTCAGAACTGCTGACATCAATTGAATGTCTCTTTAGATAGCCCAGAGAGTAGCCACTCGCAACTGGGCTCTTCACTGCTGGATAAACCTCTAAACTGTAGATTTAGCAGCCAACAAGTGACTCGAAAATTTGCAGTCTCTGCCACAGACTAGGTTGTAACTGAAGATAAATTAGGAACTCTTCCCATGGTACCTGGATCTTTCAGCCACCTTGGCGATACCGTAAGAATTGTGGATTCACTAGTGTCCATACAACTTCAGCTCCCAGGCTCTTACCGAGCAGCCAGCTTCTTGGCCCTCCTCTGAAGAGTCCTCCACTAGTCGCTTGTACAAGTTGCTGTGTCTCTCCAATGCCGAGAGGCACACGGGGACACCTCCGAATCCTCCTTTAGTTACTGGGCCCCGAACTAGCCAGTTCCGAAGCTCGGGAACAGACGGATCCCCACCCCAGACTATGAGGGCCTCTAGGCTTGGTCAAGATGACCATGCTTATGGGGCAGCAGACACTCCTGAGTCCGGGACCCCTCACGGGGTTGGTACCTAACACGTCCAACCAGGCTTAGTTCTCAGCCTGTCACAGGTGCCTCACTGCACCTACGACCAGGCAGAACTCCAGTACAGCCCAGTCAAAACTGATGCCAAAGTAAAAGACCTATACAATTAACCCCCCGAACTCCGTTACAGTTCTGGAAAAACTAAATTGGCATTTTAGTGCACACTTTAGAAAAGTGTCAGCGCTACAGTTACCTAGAACATTTCAGTTGAATATTGAAGTGCAGAGTAGTTACATACATTTGTGGAGTTCAGCACATGATTTCTGAAGGTCATCGCCTGTATTACCCTGCTTTCACACTGAGAAGTTTTTAAACTGCCTTTGCGTTATAAGAAAGCTCCTGCAAAACTCAAGAGAAAATTCTTCCCTTTGAACTCTATGTATGTGTTCACATTTGGGCAGTGTAAAAAAATCCTGCTTGCTGCATGTTTGGTCATGTAAAACACCCCAAAAATGCTTCTCCCCATTGAAATGAATGGAAACTGCATCAAAGATGCCTCTAAAATGCACCAGCTAAGCGTTTTTGGTGCGGTTTTTGAGTCACATGTCCTTTAAAAAAAGCACTGCAAATGCTAAAAAAAGCACAGCAAAAACACTCCATTAATGCTTATGCGTTTTACAGGCAGTTTTTATACAAACCAGTGTGAAAGTAGCCTTAATGTGAAAATTTCATCTGCACATTTTGAGGCCTTTACAAAATACGTTCAACATTAGAGAATATATACATGCAACATTTCAAATCCCTGAGATGTGTTTGCTGTACCCAATGGTGTATTTTGGTTTTGTGCTGCCTAGGCAAAATTAAAAGCGTCACCCCCCCCATCTAAATTTGTCCTAACCCAGCCACGGTACACGTTCTTGTGACAGGGTCTGATGAGGAACCTGCAGCCGTTCACAGTGAACAACTGCGGCTTCATCAGATGCAAGACATATTCGTCCAAGTGCCATATATAGAATTACTGCCCATGATCTGACGTTCGCGGTGATACCTCACATGTGTGGGACGATCACTGTTTGTGTGCGGGACCGCGTTTGCATGTGAGCATGGGAGGACGGGTGCACTTCAATTTTTTTTTTTTTTTATTATTTTTTTTTTTTTATACTGCTGCTTTCATTTTTTGATCACTTTTATTGCTGTCACAAGGAGTGTAAACATCCCTGGACAGCAATAGGTATGTGGCAGGTACTTTATATGGAGAGATCTGCACTTAGAAGCATTCAAAACACCAAGATCTGTGTTTTTGAATGCTTTAGAGTTTTAAAAAATTACACCTATGGTTTCCGAGTAAACCAGAAGTGATGTCATGTCATTGCTTCCTGTTTTGCTTGGCTGTCCAGCCAGCTGGTAGGACAGGAGAGCCGAGAGAGCTGTGGAAGGTGGCGCGTGGCGATGTCTTCTCCCGCTGCTTGTAATAGCAATCGAGCGGCTATTAAGCCAATCCAAGTGCTTTTACAAGAAAGCCGACCGCCTCTAAAAAATAATACTGGGGTGATGCCTGCAGCTGCAGAAAGTCAAGGGAAAGTCTAGCGATGTATGGGTATGTTGCTGGATGGGAAGTGTTTAAAGAGCTGCCTCTGCCCTTCTTCCTGGGAGTGTCACCACTCCCCTGAAAAATGCCACCCACAGCAAACACCTTGTTTGCCTCGGGGGGGGGGGGGGGGATAGATATGTTCCTGGCTGTACCATGTACTTGTACGAAAGTGGGATGAACTAAAAAAACAGACTTGATTCTCCCAGCCACACATTCAATGTTGATGAGGGAATCCTGCTCGCTAGTTATTGTATTCTGACAGTGTAAAGACTTCTCTGCCTTTAGAATACTCTAATCAGCATTGCAGGCTATAGCAGTAATCCAACATGGCGGTTGTACAGAAGACGATCAATTTCTGCACAACCTCCCTGCCCATAAATGGATCAAAATTCAGCCAGTCCCTGCTAAACCAATCAAATGTTGATCCATGTGTAGTGGTCTTCCCGACTTCCAAGATCCTGATGGTGACCCCCAGAGCCAGGGAGAACTGACATTCCTCCTCCGAGGGTTAGGGCACAGGACACACTTAGGCAAATGCAATAGCAATTAGGTAAACTCTGCAGACCAAAAATAGAACTAGGCAGACAGCAATACAGATAACGGGCCTTTAAGCTGAATGCAGCAATCTGTATCTTGTAGCAACTGCTGTCTCCTGTAGCAACAACCTCCCTCACAGTATACTACTGTAGATATTCCAGTTTAACTCACAGTATCCCCCTCTAGATCTTCCAGCCCAACTCACAGTATCCCACTATATATCTTCAAGCTTAGCTTGCGGTCTCTCACTAGACTTCTTGGACTCTCAGCTACCTGCTGGATCCCTCAAGCTTCACCCACAGCTAGCCGCTCTACTCCTTCAAGCTTTACTCACAGCTACCCACTGTATTCCTGGATGAATCTCTACTGAAGCTTTCCCACTTACTTCACCATTCCCAGCTGGTGAAGCACCTGCTCTGATACTCCTTGAGAACTCCATCCCTTCTGCACTTGCCTCCGGTAACAGGAGCTGTCATCCCTTTGTGGCAACTGCTTCTCCTTTACCTCCGGCAACGATCAGGCTCCCCTCGGGCTGAGCCTCTACACATGTGGCTAGGCCTCATGCTTCAGGCCTAACCCTCAGCTTCTGCTCCACATACATCATCCCAGGCCAGAGCCCAGGGTGGAAAGAACCCCCTATCACCTGACTCCTTCCGAATAAATAGACTATCCCAGCATGGTCAGTGGCCGAAGAAAACTCCTGCTGATTGGCTGAGACAACATATTTACTCATAGTCTGAATTCACTGTAATCTATCATCCTAATCTCAAAGGCAGCAGTGCCACCTATTGACAGAAGAGAGAGACTGCACACTACACTCAGGCTTAGGATAGAAATCAGTGGATCAAAGAATACAAATTAGCCAGGCTAGTTACCACCTAGCACAACTAAATTTGCTAGCAGCCCTGTTTAGGACAAGGGTGCTACACATTTATGGCATTAAATCAGTAGGAGAAACCCACAATGCTTGTTTATACCTGCAAATATCAGTCTGTTAAGACCACTTTTGTTTTTTGCCAAGGCATGTTCTGAATAAGGTTGTTGATGCCATCTGCTATATGGTTTGCAAGGCCCCTCTATAGCTGAAAACAATACTATGGTGATATCTTTGTTTATTCTATTGTGTATGTTGGTTAATCAGATCGAAAGTGATGATAATTGCCC
Source organism: Lithobates sylvaticus (assembly GCA_028564925.1). NCBI lineage: Eukaryota > Metazoa > Chordata > Amphibia > Anura > Ranidae > Lithobates > Lithobates sylvaticus. The sequence goes on along the minus strand of CM053035.1, from coordinate 121,607,685 downwards.
TTTGTTAGGAGAATACCAGAAGATCCTAGACCTGGATGCAAGATGAGACAGGAGGGTATGGATCTGAGAGGGGTGTACTGTACCTGGGATGTCAGATGTGTAGTACATGTTTATGACTGTCTATGACATTGACAACCATGACAAGTCCTTGGCTGTCAAAAGGCTAAAGGAAAGCATATATGTGCCAGTGATGGCTTTGATTTTTTAACCTCTTGTTAACTTGGTTGGTGGTGCCAAGGCTCTCCCACTCCTCAGGGGAGCCCGGAACCATGGTAAAGAACTCTCAGAACACCCAATAAGAGGATTATATGCGACCGGTCTAAACTACGTGGCGTGTTCACCAATGCCAAGAGCCTGGTGGACAAGATGGGTGAACTAGAGATACTGTTGTACGAGGAGGATTTGGATTTTGTGGGAATTTAAGAGACCTGGTTCAACAGCTCCCATGAGCTTCCATTGGCTGGCAAACATTCAAGGGTATACCCTTTATCGCAAGGATAGAGAGGGTAAAAAAGGGGGAGGGGTATGCCTATATATCAAGAATAATGTACAAGTGAATGCGAGAGATGACATTACTAATGGAGCTAGGGAGGAGGTGGAATCCTTATGGGTAGAGCTCCAAAGGGATGAAGCTAAGGGGAAAATAATACTGGGAGTATGCTATAGGCTCCCTAACCTGAGGGAGGAAAAGGAGACAAATCTCCTATCACAATTTGGATTAGCAGCAAGGATGGGAAGTGTTATCATAATGATCTTACCTATCCTGACATAGACTGGGCAGAGGGAACCGTGCATTCATCTAAGGCTCGCCAGTTCCTAAATGTCTTGCAGGACAATTTTGTGGGTGAGATGGTAGAAGCACCAACTAAAAAAAAAGCGTTACTGGATCTACTGATTACCAACAATACAGACCTGATCACGGATGTGGAAATACGGTGCAATTTAGGTAACAGCGATCACAGGTCAATTGGCTTCAGTATAAATCACACAAATAGGAAACATAAGGGGAATACAAAGACACTGAATTAAAAAAAAGCCAACTTCTCTAAACTACGAACCTTGCTAGAAGGCATGAATTGGGATAAAATCTTAGGAACAAAGAACACGGAGGAGAGATGGGTTTGCTTTAAGAGCATATTAAATAAGGGCATTAGCCAATGCATCCCATTGGGTAATACATTTAAAAGAGTGAACAAAAGTCCTGGATGGCTTAACTCCAATGTAAAAATGCATATAAAAGCAAAGGAGAAGACCTTCAAAAAATACAAGGTTGAGGGATCATAATCAGCATTCAGACTTTATAAAGAATGCAACATGTAAGGGTGCAATAAGGACGTCTAAGATAGAACATAAAAGACATATAGTGGAGGAGAGCAAAAAAAATCCCAAGAAAACAGTAAAAAAGGGAGGGCAGACCATATTGGCCCCATAAAGAATGAGGAAGGACATCTGGTTACAAAGGATGGGGAGATGGCGAAGGTATTGAATTTATTATTTTCCTCAGTCTTCACAAGGCAATCGGGGGGCTTCAGTAACCAAAACTGCAGTGTTTATCCTCATGACACATCACAGGAAGCACCTTCATGGTTAACAGAGGACAGAATTAAAATTAGACTTGGAAAACTTAACATTAATAAATCACCGGGGCCAGGTGGCTTGCACCCAACGGTACTTAGGGAACTCAGTCAAGTAATTGCCAGACCATTGTTCCTAATTTTTACTGACAGTCTACTGACTGGAATGGTACCAGATGATTGGAGAAAAGCCAATGTAGCACCAATATTTATATATACATCCCTGGGAATTACAGACCAGTTAGCCTAACATCAATAGTATGTAAACTCTTGGAGGGGACGATAAGGGATTATATACAAGATTATAGTAATGAGAACGGTATTATTAGCAGTAATCAGCATGGATTCATGAAGAATCGTTCTTGCCAAACCAGTCTACTAACCTTCTACAAAGAAGCTAGATAAAGGAAGACCCGTAGATGTGGTGTATCTGGATTTTGCAAAAGCATTTAAAACAGTTCCCCATAAACGTTTACTATACAAAATAAGGTCCACTGGCATGGACCATAGGGTGGGTACATGGATTGGCTACAAGGGCAAGTTCAGAGGGTGGTGATAAATGGGGAGTACTCATAATGGTCAGGGGTGGGTAGTGGGGTCTCCCAGGGTTCTGTGCTGGGACCAATCCTATTTAATTTCTTCATAAACGACCCGGAGGATGGGGTAAACAGTTCAATCTCTGTATTTGCGGACGATACTACGCTAAGCAGGGCAATAACTTCTCCGCAGGATGTGGAAACCTTGCAAAAAGATCTGAACAAATTAATGGGGTGGGCAACTACATGGCAAATGAGGTTCAATGTAAAAAAATGTAAAATAATGCATTTGGATGGCAAGAATATGAACGCAATCTATACACTGGGGGGGAGAACCTCTGGGGGAATCTAGGATGGAAAAGAACGTGGGGGTTCTAGTAGATGATAGGCTCAGCAATGGCATGCAATGCCAAGCTGCTGCTAACAAAGCAAACAGAATATTGGCATGCATTAAAAAGGGGATCAACTCCAGAGATAAACCGATAATTCTCTCGCTCTACAAGACTCTGGTCCGGCCGCACCTGGAGTATGCTGTCCAGTTCTGGGCACCAGTCCTCAGGAAGGATGTACTGGAAATTGAGCGAGTACAAAGAAGGGAAACAAAGCTAATAAAGGGTCTGGAGGATATTAGTTATGAGGAAAGGTTGCGAGCACTGAACTTATTCTCTCTGGAGAAGAGACGCTTGAGAGGGGATATGATTTCAATATACAAATACCATACTGGTGACCCCACGATAGGGATAAAACTTTTTTGCAGAAGGGAGTTTAACAAGACTCGTGGCCACTCATTAAAATTAGAAGAAAAGAGGTTTAACCTTAAACTACGTAGAGAGTTCTTTACTGAAAGAGCAGTAAGGATGAGAAATTCCCTTCCACGGGGGCCTTGATAGTTTCAAGAAACTATTAGATAAGCACCTGAATGACCAAAACATACAGGGATATACAATGTAATACTGACATATAATCACACAGGTTGGACTTGATGGACTTGTGTCTTTTTTCAACCTCACCTACTATGTAACTGTAACATTGACAGTAGGAGGTGATAACAGTTTTACACATGCAATTTTAAGGCTTGACATGTTTGGTATCTGTTTACTTAACATCTTTTATAATTTACCAAAACTCGGGTATTATATTTTGTTTTAGTTTGCACTAAAATCCTTTTTAGTGTAGCGGTATCCCCGAATGGGCAGCTGGTTAGGGATGAGCCGAACACCCCCGGGTTCGGTTCGAACCAGAACCTTCGAACGGACCGAAAGTTCGCGCGAATTTTCGAACCCTATACGTTATAATGGACGCGAACGTTCGAAATCAAAAGTGCTAATTACAACGGCCAATATGCATGTTAATGTCATAAAACAGGTTTGGGGACCCGGGTCCTGCCCCAGGGGACATATATCAATGCAAAAAGAACTTTTAAAAACTAACGTTTTTTCGGGAGCAGTCATTTTAATGATGCATAAAGTGAAAAAAAAAAAGTGAAATTTTCCTTTAAATATGGTACCTGGGGGGTGTCTAAAGTATGCCTGTGAAGTGGCATGTGTTTCCCGTGTTTAGAACTGTCCTTGCACAAAATGACATTTGTAAAGGAAAAAAAGAAGCCATTTAAAACCACTTGCGGCTTTAGGTTTGTTCTTAAGTAGAATCTGAACAGGTACATTATGAAGTGTAGCTCCATCCCAAAAAAATCTATTTTTAAGCTTTTTGGAGAACATAGGGAGGGGTTATCACCCCTGTAACATTTGCTGTCTTTGCACATCTGTTCAGAACATGTCACCTCACTTTCCGTCCCAATGACAAATGTTTTTGGAAAAGTGGGGTTTTAATTGAAACAAGGATTGGTGATAAAGTATCAGTAGAGAGGAGATACCTTTTTCCCAAATTAAATCTAACAGGATAGAATTTCCCTTCCTAGGGGTAGATTTCCTCTCACTTCCTGTTTTCTCTTTCCATTTGCAAGTAGGAGTCGTTTGTAAGTTGGATGTTTGAAAGTAGGGGCCTGGCGTATATACTCTGCAGAAATTTGCCCTATTAGATGTTGGTGTAGCCACAAGACTGGTGGGCACAGGAATGGGCCCTGCTATGAGTTAATAGATCAAGATTTGTAATTGCATGCACCTGTTGAACAGGGCAGAAAAATTGGGGGTGGTGGTGGTGGTGGACGGTGTTGCCACAAGACTGTAAGCTCTCACAGTTACTCTTGGTGGGCGCAGGAATGGGCCCTGCTGTGAGTTATTAGATCAAGATTTGTAATTGCAAGCACCTGATGAACAGGGCAGAAAAATTGGGCCTTTGGCGGTGGTGGTGGACGGTGTTGCCACAAGACTGTAGGCCCTCATAGTTACTCTTGGTGGGCGCAGGAATGGGCCCTGCTGTGAGTTATTAGATCAAGATTTGTAATTGCAAGCACCTGATGAACAGGGCAGAAAAATTGGGCCTTTGGCGGTGGTGGTGGACGGTGTTGCCACAAGACTGTAGGCCCTCACAGTTACTCTTGGTGGGCGCAGGAATGGGCCCTGTTGTGAGTTATTAGATCAAGATTTGTAATTGCAAGCACCTGATGAACAGGGCAGAAAAATTGGGCCTTTGGCGGTGGTGGTGGACGGTGTTGCCACAAGACTGCAGGCCCTCATAGTTACTCTTGGTGGGCGCAGGAATGGGCCCTGCTGTGAACTATTAGATCAAGATTTGTAATTACCCGCCCCTGTTAAACAGGGGCTGAAAAATTGTGCCTTAGGCACTGGTGCTGGTGCCACAACACTGCAACCCCTCACAGAGACTGTACTTGGAGCACAGCAGTCACACGTGTTGCGAAGCATTTTTTTAAAAAATTGGAAGTACACGCCCCTGTTAAACAGGGGCTGAAAAATTGTGCCTTAGGCACTGGTGCTGGTGCCACAACACTGCAACCCGGCCCTCACAGATACTGTACTTGGAGCACAGCAGTCACACGTTTAGCGAAGCATTTTTTTTAAAAATTGTAAGTACCCGCCCCTGTTAAACAGGGGCTGAAAAATTGTGCCTTAGGCACTGGTGCTGGTGCCACAACACTGCAACCCGGCCCTCACAGATACTGTACTTGGAGCACAGCAGTCACACGTGTTGCGAAGCATTTTTTAAAAAAATTGTAAGTACCCGCCCTGTTAAACAGGGGCTGAAAAATTGTGCCTTAGGCACTGGTGCTGGTGCCACAACACTGCAACCCGGCCCTCACAGATACTGTACTTGGAGCACAGCAGTCACACGTGTTGCGAAGCATTTTTTTAAAAAATTGTAAGTACCCGCCCCTGTTAAACAGGGGCTGAAAAATTTGTGCCTTAGGCACTGGTGCTGGTGCCACAACACTGCAACCCGGCCCTCACAGATACTGTACTTGGAGCACAGCAGTCACACGTGTTGCGAAGCATTTTTTTAAAAAATTGTAAGTACCCGCCCCTGTTAAACAGGGGCTGAAAAATTGTGCCTTAGGCACTGGTGCTGGTGCCACAACACTGCAACCCGGCCCTCACAGATACTGTACTTGGAGCACAGCAGTCACACGTGTTGCGAAGCATTTTTTTAAAAAATTGTAAGTACCCGCCCCTGTTAAACAGGGGCTGAAAAATTGTGCCTTAGGCACTGGTGCTGGTGCCACAACACTGCAACCCCTCACAGAGACTGTACTTGGAGCACAGCAGTCACACGTGTTGCGAAGCATTTTTTTTTTAAAAATTGGAAGTACACGCCCCTGTTAAACAGGGGCTGAAAAATTGTGCCTTAGGCACTGGTGTGGTGGCATGGATCATTGAGGAGGAGGAAGAGGATAGTCAGTGAACATAAGAGGACAGTCACTCAGCATCAGCATAGGCAGTCTTGAAGGGATGTGACATTAAAAATTATTCGGTTATATCCGCCTCAGGTGCCTGGTAGCTGGTGGTGATCCAAGACTGATTCATTTTGATGAATGTCAGTCGATCAACCGAGGCGGTGGACAGGCGCACCCTATGATCAGTCACAAATCCTCCAGCAGCACTGAATGTGCGTTCGGAAAGAACGCTGGAGGCAGGACAGGCCAGTAGCTCAATTGCATACTGTGCAAGCTCTGGCCAGTGATCCATCCTCAGGACCCAGTAAGCCAGAGGATTTTCGGTGGGAAAGGTGTCCAAGTCTGACCTTGCCCCAAGGTATTCCTGCACCATGTATATCAGACGCTGGCGATGGTTGCTGGAACCGATCATACCTTGGGGCTGCGGACTAAAAAATTGTCTGAACGCATCGGTCAGACGTCCACCTTCCCCACCGCTCCTTCTGCCACTGACCAAAGCCTCAGCAACTCGTCGCCCAGGACCAGGAGTTTGTAGCCTCCCAGTTTCTGGGAACGCGTTGCACAGACCTTTCTGCAAGGCCTCCCTGAGATGTCTCATCCTCTGCTCCCTCTGCGACGGCAAGATAAGGTCCGCAACCTTACCCTTGTACCGCGGATCAAGGAGAGTGGCCAGCCAGTAATGGTCCCTCTCCTTGATCCGAAGAACACGAGGATCCTTCCGCAGGCTTTGCAGGATCAGGGAGGCCATGCAGCGTAGGTTAGCTGAGGCATTCGGTCCGGAGTCTTCTGGGTCACTGAGGATGACATGATCGCCAGCCACCTCCTCCCAGCCACGTACAAGTCCACTGGTTTGTTGGGACTGTACATCATCCCTAAAAGACTGCTGCTGCTGATGCTGAGTGCCAGGCTCCACCTCCATGCTCACACAATCCTCCTCCTCCTCCTCCTCCTCCTCCTCATCCTCTTCCTGTGTGATGGGTGGGACAGAAGGAACACTGTCCGGATAAAGGGGGCCTTGAGAGGCAAGGAAGTCCTCCTCTTCCTGCCTCTGTTCTGCCTCAAGTGCCCTGTCCATTATCCCACGCAGCGTATGCTCCAACAGGTGGACAAGAGGGACAGTGTCACTGATGCATGCACTGTCACTGCTCACCATCCTCGTGGCCTCCTCAAATGGTGAGAGGACAGTGCATGCATCCCTGATCATGCTCCACTGACGTGGGGAAAAAAAAAAAAAAAAAACAAGCTCCCCTGACCCTGTCCTGGTGCCGTAGTCGCAAAGGTACTCATTGATGGCCCTCTGCTGCGTGTGCAGTCGCTGCAGCATGGCCAACGTTGAGTTCCACCTGGTGGGCATGTCACATATTAGGCGGTTCTTGGGCAGGTTCAGCTCCTTTTGCAGCTCAGTCAGCCGAGCACTGGCATTATAAGATCGGCGGAAATGCACACAGACTTTCCTGGCCTGCCTCAGGACATCCTGTAAGCCTGGGAACCTGCCCAAGAACCGCTGCACCACCAGGTTGAGGACGTGAGCCATGCAGGGCACATGGGTGAGCTGCCCCTGTCGCAGGGCGGAGAGGAGGTTGGTGCCATTGTCAGAAACGACCATTCCTGGCTTAAGCTGACGTGGCGTCAACCACCTCTCGGCCTGCCCCTGCAGAGCTGCCAGAACCTCTGGCCCAGTGTGGCTCCTGTCCCCCAAACACACCAGCGCAAGCACGGCATGGCATCTTTTTGCCTGCGTACTTGCGTAGCCCCTTGTACGCCTACGGAGCACCGCTGGTTCCAAGGACAGAGCACTGGAGGAAGAAGAAGAGGAGGGGGTGGAGGAGAGAGGTGTGTCACAACCAGTAGCAGTAGTCGCGTTTTGGAGGCGTGGTGGCGGAACAACCTCCAACACTACTGCACCTTGTCCTGCATCCCTCCCAGCTGCCAATAGAGTGACCCAATGGGCCGTGAAAGAAAGGTACCGTCCCTGTCCATGCCTGCTGGACCATGAGTCAGCGGTAATATGCACCTTACCGCTGACCGCCCTGTCCAGCGAGGCATGGACATTGCCCTCCACATGCCGGTAGAGAGACGGAATCGCCTTCCGCGAGAAAAAGTGGCGTTTGGGAACCTGCCACTGAGGAACCGCACATTGAACAAACTCACGGAAGGGGGCCGAGTCTACCAACTGAAAAGGCAGCAGTTGAAGTGCTAGCAATTTAGCAAGGCTAGCATTCAACCGCTGGGCATGTGGATGGCTGGGAGTGTACTTCTTTCTACGGTCCAGCAGCTGGGGCAGGGAAATTTGCCTGCTGCAATCGGACGTCGGTGTACTGCAAGTACTTGGTTGTGACACACCTAATTCTACACCTTCAGTCCTCTCAGAGCAGCTTTCAGAGAGGACTGAAGGTGTAGTGGGGATGGAGATCCCAGCTGAGGAGGAGCAAGGAGAGGTCCGCTTAGTTCTTTGGTGTGGGTCTTTTATGTGTGCCTGCCAACGAGCTGCATGGCAGGTCGCCATATGTCTGGTCATGCTTGTCGTGCCCAAGCGGCTGATGTTTTGGCCACGCGAGATACGCTTGAGACAAATATTGCAAATAGCAGTGGTGCGATCTGCTGCACTCGTCTCAAAAAAGGCCCACACCAAAGAACTTTTCTGATAACGTGCAGAGGCAGCGCCCTGCACAGGCGGAGCTCTGCGGTGTTGTACAGTTGCTGTGCTGGCCTCTACCTGGCCTCCAGGGGGCATCCTGCCTCGTTGGACATGTGACGCCGCATCCTCCTCCTCCTCGTCCTCCTCCTCATCCTCTCTCCCTTGAGGCACCCACGTGGAGTCAGTGACCTCATCATCCCCTCCCTCTTCACCACTAGAGCAAACCTGGCAGTAAGCTGCAGCTGGTGGAACAGTACTGCCAGATTCCTCAAGCTGGGTATCGTCATCCGAGCCTTCGAATCGTTGGGCATCCTCCTGGAGCATGTACCCAACACTGTGCTCAAAGAGTTCGGGGGACTCCTCAGGAGGACATGGTGGGTCTAGGGAAGGGGTGGCTGATGATGCTCTGTCAGTACCCTGAGCCTGGGTGAGAGAGGATGAGGAGGATGAGGAGGGCTTGGTCATCCATTCTACCAAGCCTTCAGCATGATGCGGCTCCACATGTCCAGCTGCCGAAAACAAAGACGCGCGTGTCCCATGGCCACGTGCTGATGACGATGCACGACCACGGCCACGTCCACTAGAAACAGAGCCTGCCTGCCCTGTGTTCTTGGCTCTGCACGCTCTGCCTCCCCTTGGCGGTCTTCCAGCCATTGTAGTCGGTAGTCCTGTGGGTGCTGCTGAGAAGAATATATAGGAGCTCTGTGTGATGCCACTAACACACTAGAAGTCCTATGGGTGCTTCTGCAAAGAAAATAGAGGAGCTCTGTGTGATGCCACTAACACACTAGAAGTCCTGTGGGTGCTGCTGAGAAGAATATATAGGAGCTCTGTGTGATGCCACTAACACACTAGAAGTCCTATGGGTGCTTCTGCAAAGAAAATAGAGGAGCTCTGTGTGATGCCACTAACACACTAGAAGTCCTGTGGGTGCTTATGCAAAGAAAATAGAGGAGCTCTGTGTGATGCCACTAACACACTAGAAGTCCTGTGGGTGCTTCTGCAAAGAAAATAGAGGAGCTCTGTGTGATGCCACTAACACACTAGAAGTCCTGTGGGTGCTTCTGCAAAGAAAATAGAGGAGCTCTGTGTGATGCCACTAACACACTAGAAGTCCTGTGGGTGCTGCTGAGAAGAATATATAGGAGCTCTGTGTGATGCCACTAACACACTAGAAGTCCTATGGGTGCTTCTGCAAAGAAAATAGAGGAGCTCTGTGTGATGCCACTAACACACTAGAAGTCCTGTGGGTGCTTATGCAAAGAAAATAGAGGAGCTCTGTGTGATGCCACTAACACACTAGAAGTCCTGTGGGTGCTTCTGCAAAGAAAATAGAGGAGCTCTGTGTGATGCCACTAACACACTAGAAGTCCTATGGGTGCTTCTGCAAAGAAAATAGAGGAGCTCTGTGTGATGCCACTAACACACTAGAAGTCCTGTGGGTGCTTATGCAAAGAAAATAGAGGAGCTCTGTGTGATGCCACTAACACACTAGAAGTCCTGTGGGTGCTTCTGCAAAGAAAATAGAGGAGCTCTGTGTGATGCCACTAACACACTAGAAGTCCTATGGGTGCTTCTGCTAAGAAAATAGAGGAGCTCTGTGTGATGCCACTAACACACTAGAAGTCCTGTGGGTGCTTCTGCAAAGAAAATAGAGGAGCTCTGTGTGATGCCACTAACACACTAGAAGTCCTGTGGGTGCTTCTGCAAAGAAAATAGAGGAGCTCTGTGTGATGCCACTAACACACTAGAAGTCCTGTGGGTGCTGCTGAGAAGAATATATAGGAGCTCTGTGTGATGCCACTAACACACTAGAAGTCCTATGGGTGCTTCTGCAAAGAAAATAGAGGAGCTCTGTGTGATGCCACTAACACACTAGAAGTCCTGTGGGTGCTTATGCAAAGAAAATAGAGGAGCTCTGTGTGATGCCACTAACACACTAGAAGTCCTGTGGGTGCTTCTGCAAAGAAAATAGAGGAGCTCTGTGTGATGCCACTAACACACTAGAAGTCCTATGGGTGCTTCTGCTAAGAAAATAGAGGAGCTCTGTGTGATGCCACTAACACACTAGAAGTCCTGTGGGTGCTTCTGCAAAGAAAATAGAGGAGCTCTGTGTGATGCCACTAACACACTAGAAGTCCTGTGGGTGCTGCTGAGAAGAATATATAGGAGCTCTGTGTGATGCCACTAACACACTAGAAGTCCTATGGGTGCTTCTGCAAAGAAAATAGAGGAGCTCTGTGTGATGGGACTAACACACTTCAAGTCCTATAGGTGCTTCTGGGAAGAAAATAAAGGTCTGTGTGATGGGACTAACACACTTCAAGTCCTATAGTTGCTTCTGGGAACAAAATATAGGATCTCTGTGTGATGGGACTAACACACTTCAAGTCCTATAGGTGCTTCTGGGAACAAAATATAGCTCTGTGTGTGTGATGGGACTAACACACTTCAAGTCCTATAGGTGCTTCTGGGAACAAAATATAGCTCTGTGTGTGTGATGGGACTAACACACTTCAAGTCCTATAGGTGCTTCTGGGAACGAAATATAGCTCTGTGTGTGTGATGGGACTAACACACTTCAAGTCCTATAGGTGCTTCTGGGAACAAAATATAGCTCTGTGTGTGTGATGGGACTAACACACTTCAAGTCCTATAGGTGCTTCTGGGAACAAAATATAGCTCTGTGTGTGTGATGGGACTAACACACTTCAAGTCCTATAGGTGCTTCTGGGAACAAAATATAGCTCTGTGTGTGTGATGGGACTAACACACTTCAAGTCCTATAGGTGCTTCTGGGAAGAAAATATAGCTCTGTGTGTGTGATGGGACTAACACACTTCAAGTCCTATAGGTGCTTCTGGGAACAAAATATAGCTCTGTGTGTGTGATGGGACTAACACACTTCAAGTCCTATAGGTGCTTCTGGGAAGAAAATATAGCTCTGTGTGTGTGATGGGACTAACACACTTCAAGTCCTATAGGTGCCTCTGGGAACAAAATATAGCTCTGTGTGTGTGATGGGACTAACACACTTCAAGTCCTATAGGTGCTTCTGGGAACAAAATATAGCTCTGTGTGTGTGATGGGACTAACACACTTCAAGTCCTATAGGTGCTTCTGGGAAGAAAATATAGCTCTGTGTGTGTGATGGGACTAACACACTTCAAGTCCTATAGGTGCCTCTGGGAACAAAATATAGCTCTGTGTGTGTGATGGGACTAACACACTTCAAGTCCTATAGGTGCTTCTGGGAAGAAAATATAGCTCTGTGTGTGTGATGGGACTAACACACTTCAAGTCCTATAGGTGCTTCTGGGAACAAAATATAGCTCTGTGTGTGTGATGGGACTAACACACTTCAAGTCCTATAGGTGCTTCTGGGAACAAAATATAGCTCTGTGTGTGTGATGGGACTAACACACTTCAAGTCCTATAGGTTCTTCTGGGAACAAAATATAGCTCTGTGTGTGTGATGGGACTAACACACTTCAAGTCCTATAGGTGCTTCTGGGAACAAAATATAGCTCTGTGTGTGTGATGGGACTAACACACTTCAAGTCCTATAGGTGCTTCTGGGAACAAAATATAGCTCTGTGTGTGTGATGGGACTAACACACTTCAAGTCCTATAGGTTCTTCTGGGAACAAAATATAGCTCTGTGTGTGTGATGGGACTAACACACTTCAAGTCCTATAGGTGCTTCTGGGAACAAAATATAGCTCTGTGTGTGTGATGGGACTAACACACTTCAAGTCCTATAGGTGCTTCTGGGAACAAAATATAGCTCTGTGTGTGTGATGGGACTAACACACTTCAAGTCCTATAGGTGCTTCTGGGAAGAAAATATAGCTCTGTGTGTGTAATGGGACTAACACACTTCAAGTCCTATAGGTGCCTCTGGGAACAAAATATAGCTCTGTGTGTGTGATGGGACTAACACACTTCAAGTCCTATAGGTGCTTCTGGGAAGAAAATATAGCTCTGTGTGTGTGATGGGACTAACACACTTCAAGTCCTATAGGTGCTTCTGGGAACAAAATATAGCTCTGTGTGTGTGATGGGACTAACACACTTCAAGTCCTATAGGTGCTTCTGGGAACAAAATATAGCTCTGTGTGTGTGATGGGACTAACACACTTCAAGTCCTATAGGTGCTTCTGGGAACAAAATATAGCTCTGTGTGTGTGATGGGACTAACACACTTCAAGTCCTATAGGTGCTTCTGGGAAGGAAATAAAGGTCTGTGTGATGGGACTAACACACTTCAAGTCCTATAGGTGCTTCTGGGAACAAAATATAGCTCTGTGTGTGTGATGGGACTAACACACTTCAAGTCCTATAGGTGCTTCTGGGAACAAAATATAGCTCTGTGTGTGTGATGGGACTAACACACTTCAAGTCCTATAGGTGCTTCTGGGAACAAAATATAGCTCTGTGTGTGTGATGGGACTAACACACTTCAAGTCCTATAGGTGCTTCTGGGAAGGAAATAAAGGTCTGTGTGATGGGACTAACACACTTCAAGTCCTATAGGTGCTTCTGGGAACAAAATATAGCTCTGTGTGTGTGATGGGACTAACACACTTCAAGTCCTATAGGTGCTTCTGGGAACAAAATATAGCTCTGTGTGTGTGATGGGACTAACACACTTCAAGTCCTATAGGTGCTTCTGGGAACAAAATATAGCTCTGTGTGTGTGATGGGACTAACACACTTCAAGTCCTATAGGTGCTTCTGGGAACAAAATATAGCTCTGTGTGTGTGATGGGACTAACACACTTCAAGTCCTATAGGTGCTTCTGGGAACAAAATATAGCTCTGTGTGTGTGATGGGACTAACACACTTCAAGTCCTATAGGTGCTTCTGGGAACAAAATATAGCTCTGTGTGTGTGATGGGACTAACACACTTCAAGTCCTATAGGTGCCTCTGGGAACAAAATATAGCTCTGTGTGTGTGATGGGACTAACACACTTCAAGTCCTATAGGTGCCTCTGGGAAGAAAATATAGCTCTGTGTGTGTGATGGGACTAACACACTTCAAGTCCTATAGGTGCTTCTGGGAACAAAATATAGCTCTGTGTGTGTGATGGGACTAACACACTTCAAGTCCTATAGGTGCTTCTGGGAACAAAATATAGCTCTGTGTGTGTGATGGGACTAACACACTACAAGTCCTATAGGTGCTTCTGGGAACAAAATATAGGAGCTCTGCCTGCCTGCCACGAACACACTACAAGTCCTATAGGTGCTTCTGGGAACAAAATATAGGAGCTCTGCCTGCCTGCCACGAACATACTACAAGTCCTATAGGTGCTTCTGGTAACAAAATATAGGAGCTCTGCCTGCCTGCCACGAACACACTACAAGTCCTATAGGTGCTTCTGGTAACAAAATATAGGAGCTCTGCCTGCCTGCCACGAACACACTACAAGTCCTATAGGTGCTTCTGGTAACAAAATATAGGAGCTCTGCCTGCCTGCCACGAACACACTACAAGTCCTATAGGTGCTTCTGGTAACAAAATATAGGAGCTCTGCCTGCCTGCCACGAACACACTACAAGCCCCTCTTTCTCAATCAATCTTTGTAACTGAATCTATCTAACTCAATCTCTGTAAGTGAATCTCTCTACCTAACTAAATCCAGCAGAGTGTCACAGAATCAGCCTGCTCAATCTGCGCCGGAACAGCATGTGACCGGCGCAGACGGCGTGGCGGCCTTTTATAGGGGGGGGCGTGTACTACAGCCCCTGAGCTGTAATTGGCTACAGGCGTCCTGCCTGTAGCCAATTATGGCTCTTCGAGTTTCCGGGGCTGTGATTGGCCAAGCATGCGGGGTCACAGTGCATGCTTGGCCAATCATCAGCCAGCAATGCACTGCGCCGGCCGCGCCGGCCGCAATGCATTGCGGGGCCGCGCCCCAAACACGAAACGGATGCGAGCGGCCCAAAAAGTTCTGGGCTCGCCGAGCGAGCGAACGCCCGGTGCTCGATGCGAACGTGGGTTCGCATCGAGCACCGGGCCCATCCCTACAGCTGGTTGATGATGATGATGATAAAAGGTCAAGCACACTGGCACAAGCAGCAGTCTAGGGGAATGTTTTTTCTTTGTCATTTTTTGCTAGAAACTTGAACAACGGGGGAGGGTGCAGGTTATGGGATACTCCAGGCTATAATGCTTCATTTACACGGGACATTACATAGTTACATACTTACATAGTAGGTGAGTTTGAAAAAATACACAAGTCCATCAAAGTCCCACCTATGTGTGTGATTATATGTCAGTATTACATTGTATATCCCTGTATGTTGTGGTCGTTCAGGTCGTCCAGGCCTCTCCTGAACGATTTAACTTGACAGCTAGAATCCGACATTTAAAAATGTCCGTTTAGCTGCGTTTACATGCTGCGTTTACCCGCATTTGCGCTTAGGAGTGTCTTTAAAATATATATATATATATATATTTTTTTAATTAAAAACCTCTGTAAACAAAATGCTGCTAAATGCACGTTACCGCGTTTTGCAGCGTTTACAAGCTGTTACAGGCATTTGGCATTTCAAATTCCTCTGAACATCGGTCCTCAACGCATTTTTTTGTGTGCAAAAAAATGCTTCTAAACTCAACTGCCTATAAACAACCCTGTGTACATGTACTGATAAGATAACATAGAGAAGAGTTCGGGAGCAGCTGAAAAAAATGCCCAACTGCTCCTAAACATCCTTTTACCAGCAGCAGTGTACATGAGGCTTAGGCCCCTTTCACACTGGGACGTTTTTCAGGCGGTACATCGCTAAAAATAGCGCCTGTATACAGCCTGAAAAAATCGGGCCCCATTCACTCCAGTGTGAAAGCCGGCGGGCTTTCACACTGGAGCGGTGCGCTAGCAGGACGGCAAAAAAAGTTCTGCTAGCAGCATCTTTGAAGCGGTATAGGAGCGGTGTATTCACCGCTTCTATACCGCTCCTTCCCATTGATTTGAATGGGAAACCGCGGTAATACGGTCTTTAACCCTTTTTCGGACGCTCGCGGGGGGGAAAAACGCACCGCGAGCAGCCAAATACCGCGGCTAAAACGGCGGTAAAGCAGCACTAAATATAGCGCTGCTTTACCGTCACCGCAGCTCCCCGCCCCAGTGTGAAAGGGGCCTTAAGGTGCAATAAGAGGACACTCTTCCTTGTGTTACAGTCCTCAGAAGGATACACTACACTTTTGCACTTCAGAAGACATTCCCCTTTGGAGTGACAAAGGGAAAGGCCAGAGGTAGGGGCCCCAAGGGAGAAGAATTTCTTGGCTCAGACATTCCAATAGCACCCAGTCACTAGAATCTTGTGGAGAAGTCAGTACTCACGAGGCCAGGGAGCAGTTGTGCTCATTCAGCTTCATCTAGGTGGCTTCTAATGAGGTTCTGCAGACTGGATCCCTCATGTGAAATGTGAGATGTTGACCATAACTTAGATGTAGACCCCCCAGTTCTGCCACAGCTGGAACCTTGATGAACATCAACTGGACTTGGCAAGACATTTCTTCAGAAGAGAGGGTAGACATCCCCCACCAAAACTGGTGGAATCCCTTCTACAACAAGACCCCACTATGTGGACTTCACACTATTTATCAGCATCTCCATCCACTTACTGGGCCACCCCTCCCAGGGATTAGCTGGGACTCAATAAATATTATTATTATTATACAGGATTTATGTAGCGCCAACAGTTTGCACCATGCTTTACAACGATAGGGCAGACAGTACAATTACAATACAATTCTATATAGAAGGAATCAGAGGGCCCTGCTTGTTAGAGCTTACAATCTAGGAAGGAGGGTCAAGTGATACAAAAGGGTAAAAACTGTGGGGGATGCACTGGTGAAGAAAATGAAAGTACAATTGCTAAGTAGAGGCAGGATAGGCTTCTGTGAAGAGAAAAGTTTTTTAGGGATCGCTTAAAAGTAGATAGATTTCTGACAGATCGGGGTAGGGAATTCCAGAGGCTCGGGAGAAGTCCTGGAGGTGAGTATGGGAGGAGGTGATGAGGAAGCTAGAGAGCAGCAGGTCTTGGGAGAGTATTAAGCTACATATTTGACTCTTCCCTCCCTATGTTCCACAAGCCTTCAGAAGGCAAGGGGGAATAGTCAAACCTGTAGCCTGCAAAACCCTGAGCAGCCTAAAGAAATCAAACTTTGCTCCAATGATTACAAAGGAATCACACACACAAAAAAAATGTACTTAAAGCGGAAGTAAACCCATCAGTTTAACGGTTTCATATAACTTTATGTTCCCGGCATGCCGTGGCTGAAAACGATAGGAGGGTTTACTTCCACTTTAACATTCTAGCAGTCTATGCAGGAGGGTAATACACTAGTGTATTTTTTTCTGGAAAATATGCATTTGATAAACAGATATAAGATGCAAATAAGATGCGATATAAAAAATTGCCACTATCAGCATTTTATTCTCTAGGGTCTTTGTCTTCATAAAATATATAACTGTTTGGGGTTTTAACGTAATTTCTTAGAAAAAGTGCTGATTTTATCATGTGTTCCCCGGGAAAAAGTTATTAAGATGAATATTCCAAAGCTGTCATCCTTAACTGCATTTCTTAGGACTCTTTCACAGTTGCAGTGCCCTCTGCATTCGGATGGCATTCAGAGGGCATTTGACAGGCGGAGAGAGTCTTCTTAAGAGTATCTACTGTACAATACTCTTTCTGAATACCAAAGCACAAGTTTTAAAGAGGAAGACCCAGATTTGAAGAACAGTAAATTCACTGTCTGCTATTCCACCAGATAAAGTGCATAAGCTGTACAGTCACAGAAACAGGACCAAGATGGATTGCACCATCAGACAGGATGGCAGCCTTTTTATTATACGCAAGATCGTATTACTGACAACAACACAACAAGCGTGGGGAATGTATGCCGTCTCTGACAGCCCTACCACCCTAACCCCTCGGCCTATGTTGGTAAGGTCTGTTTTGTGTGTTGCATGGAATTTATACTTTGCTTCAAGGTCCCTGTTCATTAGATATACTAAGGAAAACTGAGGACTCATATCTGTACTTGATATTAGCTTCAAAGAAGCACTACAGTAAACCCCCGCTCTATTGCGGTTCAGTTTTTGCGGTCCCGGTATATCGCGGTATTTTAATTAGGACCTGTTATTCTGATATTGCACTAATATTTTGCAGTTATGTACTCTATTTTTTTACTGTACAGTATACTGTACTGTTAAGACAATATTTTTATGTTTTAAAAATCCTCTTGATCTCTCTCTCTATCTTTTATGCGTTTCTATTGCGTAAAAGTGTGTTTAAAGACCTTTAAATGCTATTAAAAAATTAACAAAACATGCCTAGGGTGTATTTAAATAGGGTCTTTCTATTTCGCGGTTTTTCACTTTTCGCGGGTGGGTCCGGAACATAACCCCAGCGATGGAGGGGGGTTTACTGTATATACATAGTAGAACATACATATTTATTTAAAACACATTTCTAAACAAAATTTTTTAATTGATAAAATAACAAGGTCACCAGCATCACTGCAAATGTAATTTGTACTCTTTGCACTAAGTACATCATACTGAACATCATAATAAAAGAGGAAACATTAACACCCCCTTCACACGGGGCGGATTCGCTCAGCGGACTCCGCTAGCTTAGCGGGGGATCGCTCCATTGATCCCCGCTGAGCAGGCGGATGACAGGTCCATCTCTGCTCACTGTGCAGGGACTGTCAGAGCCCTGCTGTTCTCTATGGGAAGATTGGATGAAAATGGACAGTATGTCTGTTTTCATCTGATCCTATCTGATCCGATCCACTGGACAGATGGCGAACGTATCGCCATCCGTCTGTTTTCAGCAGATCTTGTCTGATCGGATGGCAGGCCGGTGTCACATCTCCACTGACATCTGCCTGCCCATACAAGTCAATGGGTGGCCCGCTGTCCATTTTTCAGGCGGATCTTTGCCGGCCGATCATGAAAAAAGGGGCCTAAAGCTGAATTTCTGGTATGGATTTTATTACATAGGTTCATTGGTCCAGCTGGCAGGTATTCCATACCTATGGGATCCCTGTGGAAGCAGGAAATCACTGTAGTAGTCTCCACTACTACAGTGATTGTCACCGTCTTCCCTTGGACAGCAGTCCAATCAGAGAACGCCTTGCATTTATTGGAAAAAATGAGAAGGGCACAGGACCCAGAAGACAGTGTTAATCACTGTACTAGTGGAGACTTCTACATTGTTTTTTTAGCTTCCACAGGGATATGGAATATGTGTACTTACATTGATCCAAGGTCGAACCAATGTACCTATGCCAAGCAGGCAAACCTATATGGTTACTGTGCAGAAGTTACTTGACATGGTACCCGAAAGATAGTGGCAAGTAGTCTAGTAGAGTCTACTACATAGATTTACAGCTTCCACAGAGATCCCACAGGTACAAAATATGGAAAATTACACTGGTCCAAGATGGGCCAAAGCAACTATGCAAAAAATCCATACCTAAAATTCAGCTTTAAATCATAGCAAGATGACAGTGCCCACCAATAGATTAATGCTATATTTAACATATGGTCGTTCTGGGCAAATTATAGCAGATGTAAAATTAATGTATAACTAAAGGCAAAACGTTTTTGTTTTGTTTTGAATGGAGTGCAGAGGGATTAGAATGCTTGTCAGTTTTTATTGTGGTCTGTGTCTCCGTTAAGGAGATTCACCCTTTCTATTTGTCCTGTTTACTATTATCATTAAAAGTGAAAATCACAAATTTTGGGTTGTCCTCAGAAATAATATAGGGGCAATCTTCCAATAGGGATACTAGTTCTGGTGACCTGGGATCCCCAAGGAATTCCCTTAATTTGCAAGGATTTCCTCTCACTTTCTGCTTGGCTATGGGACAGGAATGGAACACAGATGGCGGAAAAAAAAAAAAAATGACAGGGGTTATAATCCCCCCTTGCTCTATCCAAAAAAAAATAAAATAAAAAAAAAAATCAAGTTTTGCCTATAGTTCTACTTTAATTACATTTAGGCCTCAAGCACACTGGACATTTTTGTTACATAAGTTTTAGTAAATCTACCTCTCAGAATCCAGTTGCAGGAAGCAGAACCTGTATTAATGTTACCGTTCAGCAATTCACAACAATTTAGGCCTCAAGCACACTGGACATTTTTGCAGTTTCTTCTATGGGAGGCGGGCCTTTTTTTTCATGCCTCCAAACTGCCCTGCAAATTATCCTATGATGTTCTAAGTTTTAAAAGCAAAGCTTAGTTGAACAAGCTGAAGTTAGAAGCTGATTCATTACTTTGCACAGCTGCACCAAATTCTGTGTTACATACGTTTTAGTAAATCTACCCCTCAGAATCCAGTTGCAGGAAGCAGTACCTGTATTAATGTTACCGTTCAGCAATTCACAACAAGCACAGCGGGAAGACACCCGACTGAGAATACTCACAAGATGTGACAGTGCTGTGTAGTGGAGCAGGCCTCAGATGTGACGACAGTGTCTGTCTTGAGTGGTGGAATGCAGGCTGGCTGGTCCGTACTCAAATGGGGAGGTCTCCAGGAAGGATGGTGTATTCCTATCCTTTCTCTATTCATTTGGAATCTATCCCTACCAATAAACATTGTCCCTGGCACACGGGTGACCTGCCCCCTACACTACCAGGAGTAAGGCTCTTAAATAGACTCTGTGTGACCCAAAATGGCCACCAGAGTCACATGGGGCAACAGCATCCAATTAAATAGCTTCCCCAGTGACCCAGGAAACCATAGAGGAACCAAGTTCCTCTTGACTCCCTCTCCATCTGCAATGCCACTGTGGTTGAGTGCCACCTGCAGTGCTGAAAGTAGTCTTCACCTGCCTACACTCCCCCCCTGTGTGCAACACAGTAAAGAGCTAAATAATAACTGTAATTAACTTACTCAAGACACATTAGTGAAAAAGTTCAAACAACATAATCAGAGTACTTTGATGAGAATTGCCGGCAGTTAGACTGCAAATGGCAGCGGACATTTGTGTCCTCTGTGGAGCCACATTGTGAGTGATTATCTTCTGATTTTGAGTCTGGGACCGTTGGTGGATGGGTGTCGATAGGGTCCTCCTTATCCCCTTCACCTGGGTCCCAGACAGATTCCTTGGTCACTTCTGGACATTCTGTGGGACTTGCTACAAATGCGAACTGAATCGCCTCAAGGCGCTGGATTTGGCCAGTGTTGTCAAGCTTCTAGAAGAGGTAGGTCTTGAGTTTCTTCCTGAAGGCCTGATCGTTTTCTTCCATGCGGATGTAAGTCGGTAGAGCATTCCATAGCCGCGGTCCTTGGACTGCAAATCTCCGTTCTCCCTTTGATTTGTAATGTGATTTGGGAATGAGGAGAAGGTTTTGGTTAGATGATCGAAGGCTGCGATTGGGTGTATAGTGTTTTATTTTCTCAAGTAGGTATTGTGGAGCGTTTCCTTGTGTGCATTTGTGGGTGAGGCAGAGAGTCTTAAATGTGATCCAATTCTTTACGGTAAGCCAATGTAGGCTCCTCAGGGAAGGGGAGATGGATTCCCAGGTTTGTTTTCCTGTTATCAGTCTTTCTGCTGTGTTTTGGATGAGTTGTAAGCGCGCAAGTTGATATTGGGGTAGTCCTATGTAGAGGGAGTTTGTGTAGTCAAGTCGAGAATTAATGACTGTTTCAACTACCGCTGCTTTGTCCTCATTTGGAATGAAGGGGATGAGTCTACGTAGCAGGCAGAGGAGAGGAGGTGAGTACCATTCAATAGGGACCTTCTGCACATGTGGGACATACACAGGTTTGAGCATTTCTCTATCTCCGGTTGGTTTGGCGAAACAGTTGCCACTTAGCACACAGGGTCTCAGCAGGTTGTGGTGGAGACATCTCTTGACAGAATTGGGTCCTTCTGAGACTACATCCTATACTAGAGTTGGAGGAAAGGTCGTTGTTCAACCCAATAGGGAGTATGCTCCCACTTGGGCTCAAGTTTACTGCCTCGCTCATTGGTATTTTTCACCAAGACCAGGTCCAGATGTTTAATATGGTCCTCGAAAGTCTTGTGGAGAAAATTATGATATCGTCCAAGTAGACAGTCTCAAAGTTAAAGTCTCCTAAGCATCTCTTCATTAAGCGCTGAAACGGTTACATTAGAACAGTTCAGGGGTGTAAAGAAGGCAGTCTTTTTGTGATCTTGATGCCTCATAGAAACTTGCCAGTAGCCTCTTGCCAAGTTAAGGCTGGAGAAATGCTTGGCTTTGCCCAGTGCCATAAGCAATTCCTCTACCTGGAGCAACGGGTAGGCTTCCCTATGGGTACATGCATTTAGCTTGCCATTTTGAAAAATTTGCCATTTGAAAAAAACGTTGCTTCTGCCCTGCAATGGTATGGAGATGGGTGGGGGCCATCTTCCCCTTACTTGTCTCCATACCCAGCAAGGACAAGGATCTGATCGCTTCCGCCGCTACCGACAGCTCTGGTAAGCAGTGGAGGGCACCGGAGAGCAGCGGGGGGGCCTCTCCCGCCGCCAATAAAAGGGAACTTGCGACAAATCTGCTGCAGAGACCACTATTATCGGAAACCGGACCAGCCGCCGAAGAAGAGGATACCAGGGTTATGGCAGCTAGCTGCTGCCATAACAAAGATATCCCTTTTTAAATTTAGGACGTATATCGGCATGCGGCAGTCCGGAAGTGGTTAATAAACCCCAAAATACCTAATAATTCGGGGTGTACACAACAAAGTGCTAGATTGCAATTTGCCTAATGGGGACACTAGTTAGATTGACCTGTGTGTCCCCAAAGAAAGACATTCGTAGGGTTTTACCCTCACTTCCTGTTTTGTAAAAGGAAGTGAAGCCAATTTCCAGAAAAGGAACACAAAGCCCAACCTAAAAAAGACAAGCAGGGGTTCTAACACTCACTTGGTTTCCCTCAAAGGCCCACAATTAGAATAGGATTGTCTTGAGCTAGATTTTAGCTCAGTTCTCTAAATCAGTGGTTTTCAACCCTGTCTTCAAGTACCCCCAACAGGCCATCAGAGTCAATGGCTTGGTATTTTTTGACAGCTATTTAGCTTTGCCCTCCCTTCACCCTCCCTTTCCTTTATCTAGGTTCTAAATATTTGGCTCACGACCCAGTTTTGGTACACCCCCACAGGCTTTCATTTCATTTTGTATTTCACTTAGGTGGAGGTGTCACTCTGGACTTTTGTCATATCCCCATACCATCACCTTTACAGATGGTATTGTGGGAATTAATCACTTTTTCTACTACATTTTTCACTCTCTGGTGATGATACGGTCCCCAGCACTGGTGATCCAAAAATTTGGGGGCACCATGTGTTTATCTCAGTCCCCTAGTACATTTTAACACAGTTAATATAACTTTGTTATCATTTTCTTATGCTTAGATTGACCTGTTACCCCTATATGGGCCCTCCCCAATCGCCGCGGGAGGCTCCGCTGGGTGTGTCCACATGCCTATAAGGCATCCAAGTGGGGTAAGAGACTGTATATTCTCATGTATTTTCCCCTTTATACCATGTCTGAACAACCAGCTGCTGAATGTTGATGCAGCTGATTGAATTACATATACACGGTTATAAATTTTAAATTCTCTTTTGCAGATTTAAACATTGTATTTCCTGAAGAAGCTATATTTATAGCGAAACTAGTTGAAATACCCCACGTGTGCATTTGTTTTTATGATTGAAAACTTGTTTTGTATAAACAAAAAGCCTTGTATTTTTATATATATTGGTTTATACATTTATTTTGCCATTCTGTTATATTGTACCATGATAGTCCGACAGCTCCTTCCTCCTGGAGGTTCTGGTTCGGGGACCAGATCCCCCTAAAAATGTATTTTATATCATACGGAGGATGGTACCCTTACCTTATCAATACACCCTTTAGATTTACTTAGAAAGTTAGGCCCAAATATTTTCAGCTATTTAGCTAAGATAAATTCCCAAAACATGTCCTGTTGGGGGTACTTGAGGACTGAGGCTGAAAACCACTGTGCTAAAATGGAAAATTGAATACTTTTCTCTCTGTAATTTTCCTTTTCTGGTGCCTATCCATGGCAGAATACGCACAATCCATGCATATGCTACCATGAAGGCACCAGTAAAGTAGCTTTTAGACAAATCGCACCTTTTTTTGTTTTGCCATGTCAATGCAGCTGGGAAATCTGTTGCATTAAAATTGTTTTGGGGGGGAATAGAGTGTAAAATGCATTACATGGATTGAGCATGCATCTGCAAAAATTTTTGTTCACCAGCTTTAGACTTAACAGGTCACAATAGAATATATGGCATTGCAGCCTGATTGCATCAGATCTAGACTGTTCAAAATCAAGTAGGCACTTTGGGGCTGATTTACTAAAGGCAAATATACTGTGCACAATGCGAGTGCAGTTGTTGCAAAGCTTAGTAAATGTCGGAAAGCTCTGCTGACTTCCACCATCCAATCATGTGCAAGTAAAAATGCTGTTTATTTTATTTTTCCTTGCATGTGATTGGGTATTCTATGTAAAGTGAAGCTTTAACTAATTTCCTAAGATCTGGCGCAACTGAACTTGCAACTGAAAGTGCACAGTCTATTTGTCTTTAGTAAATCAACCACATAGTCTAGTGGACAGCAAGTAGAAGACTGCTCCAAATTTTCCTTAGTCTGTCAACTACTGCACTCACCTACTAACATCAGTAGGTAAACCAGCATGCTGTAACCTGAAAGGTACCTAACAGCCAACATCGCTGCCATCTAATTGAAAGAAATTTTTGGGGATTTTTTTTATATATGTGCTTTCACAGGGTGACACTGGTATTTTGTGTGCCAACGTCCCTATAATAGATATAGGAAAAGCTAGAGACTAAGTGGTTGGACTTTAAAGGCACACTAGTAAGCAATCTAAAAGTAGAAATAGGTTTTATTTTAATTTTAAACATAGATAAAGGACATTTTCATAAATGGTACATATAAATGTATACAGTATAAAAATACTCAGTGGAACTAATAGTTGGTAAGCACCCTATACACAGAACAAATCTGACATCACATTGCATGATATCATAATCATATAATCACAACAGAAGCCAATAGGCTGATATCTCTTAAAAGGTAGACTCCGAATAGCAATTTAGGTATGAGAAAGCTGTGAGTCAGGTTGTGGGTCCGGGTGCGAGATGTTTATTTTACTTGCTCAAAGACTATTCGGAGACTACCTTTTAAGAGATATCAGCCTATTGGCTTCTGTTGTGATTATAACATTATGATATTATGCAATGTGATGTCAGATTTGTTCTGTGTATAGGGTGCTTACCAACTATTAGCTCCACTGAGTATTTTTATACTGTATACATTTATATGTACCATTTATGAAAATTTCCTTTATCTATGTTTAAAATTTAAATAAAACCCTTTTCTACTTTTAGATTGCTTACTAGTGTGCCTTTGAAGTCCAACCACTTAGTTTCTAGCTTTTCCCATATCACTGCCATCTATGGCTCAATGGAAGAACAGATGCCTTCTTATTCTCTGTACTCCATTACAGTCCAAGCTTACAAACTGAGATACTGCATCCTGCTATTTCTAGGCAAACTTACCTTAAATATGCCACCTGCTGTAGGCTACTATGCTACAGTTAAACTAGTAAGTTATTATTTAATGATAATTAAGCTTAAATCACAAAGCTAACCAGAATACCGATCCTTTTAAAAAAGTGATGGATATTTTCAATAAGTTCAATGAGATTTGAAAATTTGTCACATGACTGAAAATAATTAGAAATGATTAATTTTTAATTTGCAAATAATTTAAATTCCCTACCCGGATTTGTCTGACTATCTCCAACTATAACCACTTTTAGGCGATCCCTAAAAACTTTTCTCTTCAGAGAAGCCTAACCAGGCTCCACCTAACAACTGTACATTCATTTTCTCCATTAGCTCATCCCCCACAGTTATTAACTTTTATATCATTTGACCCCCCCTCTTAGATTGAAAGCGTCAATGAGCAGGGACCTCTGATTCCTCCTGTATTGAATTGTATTGTAACTGTACTGTTTACCCCAACGATTGTAAAGCACTGCGCAAACTATTGACCCTATATAAATCTTGTATAATAATAATGATAACAATAAGGACTCTTTTTCTTGTATTGATGTTTTGTGAATTGAGCCTTTATAAAATCACACCTGCCCAAATCCCATTTACAAATTGGAACTTGATTAAGGTTCCTTATGACAGTATAATTTGCTTGGGTCTGGTAAGACCCTGATCTTAGTTTAATAGAAATTATATCAATCACTATATATATTTATAAAAAGCAGAGATCTTTTGGACCCATTTACTAAGGCTTTAATAAATTTGTGAATGCTATTGCTAACATTCAACTAGGCACAAATACTAGGATTCCCAGAACGTTAACAGAGACATCCACTTGGCCTAACATTACATTATTCCATGAGCTACCCCACCCTGTGCTTACTATTGGATGCCAAAATACTGTGAAACAGTTATAAGAATCTATTCCCACTGACGAAATGCATCCAAAATCGGAATGTTAGAGCAGTTCAGTGTTGTAGCTCTTAACTAAAAAAATATGAATGGTCTAGGTATATAAACAATTTGTGGAAAGGATAACATTCTTATTATATCCAAGACCATAGCCATATGCTTCTGGATACATTTTCCAAATGAAAAAATGCTAAGAAATTAGAAAGTTCGATTTTTTTTGGTGTAACATATCCTTTTGTGCATAATTACTCAGGGAAACCTCTTTGCAGCTGGGCACCCAACCTGCACAGATGTTTCCTGATGCAATAATTCCATGTGGATGTTATAAAATTTGTGATATCACTTCATGCAAGGGAGTCGGAAGAAAGACAAAGGGAAATATTAATGTTCTGAGTGTCAGCCAGTAAGGATTCTGCATGGTGGGATCACACAGCTCCACCACAATGAATTCTAAACATGCACTGTTACTATATTTACTTTAGATGCAGTTGGTGACATCAACGAGGAAAAATACCCATGCCGTTCCTTCAGACCTATGTGCCATAAAACAGTGACTCTCACGTGCATATGTGGGAGTGACGTCATCGCGGCTTGGTCATTCATACCACCAAAGCCGCAAACTCGGAAGGAAGACCAGGTGAACATGGAAGTGCCTACAGCAGCGACAGCGCTCCGCTGGAGGGCTTAGTTTTCAGGTAAGTCTGTCATAATTTGCTGGTATGCGGTGCACACAAGCACATTATGACTTAAACTGCCCGGGGCTCGTTTTTTTTTTTTTTTCTACGGTTTACTACCTCTTTAGGTGCTTATTTATTTCAATGGACAAAATTTATATTCTGGCCAATGAAATGAATGAACACTTAAATGCCTAATGCGCCTGAACGTGTTTGCAAAATGCCGCTTTAGACGCATTTTTAATGCTGCTCATCAACTGCCATCAAAAAAGCTGTTTAGAAGAGCTGGGCAAAGTCCCAGTGTGCATGAGGCCTAAAAGTTTCATCTGAAGTTCAGGTCTATTGTTAGGGATTAGTCTCAGGTTAAGCTTTGGTGTTAGGCTTGGATTGTAATTTGAGTCTGGGGTTTAATCCAAGTTAGGGGCTAGGCCAGCCATAGGCCAGCAGGCTGATCAAAAAAAATAATGTATTTCTCCATCTACAGAAGCGAGGTGAAGGGAGGAATCCTCCTCACTGTGCCATTGTAGGCTGACAGCGGGACTCCTCCACTGTTAAAATACACTGATCAGTGGCTGTAGCCCATTGGCTGCAGCTGCTGCTCCAGAAAGAAAAAATTCCAACAAGCTGTTCAGCAGAAGTTGATCATTAGATCGACTTCTGTCGATTGTTAGCTGCCACACTTGGATCAAAATTTGTATGTCCCCTGCTAAACCGGCTGAATTTCAACCCATCTATGGCCAGCTTTACAAACTTGGGTTAGGCTGAGGTTTCCAGTTAGATTTAGAGCTTTATTAACTGGTTGCCACCTGGCCACAATACATTTACTGCGGCAGGGCGGCACGGGTAGGCTGGATCGCGTATATGTACGGCATCCAAGCGAGGTCATGCAGCACACCACTCCCATGGTTTTGGCATTTCCCCTACCTGGCCTGACCTGACACTATCACATGATCACAATGTCAACAATGAATTAAATTTATAACAACTGTGATTCCTATATTGAGAAAGACAAAACAACAGGCACCTCTTAGTAAGACTGATTAAGATTTAATAGCCAAATGCATTAAAAAAGAGCTTGAAAAACGAGCGTGCACCTCGTGTATTCCCCTGGTGCACATGCTCAGAAACGCACCGCTTTACGACAGTAACGTCACTTCACTGAGCTCTACACTTCAGCCCTATCTGTGACCGTCCGGCTGCTTTCCAGGCCTCGCTGTGGATCCCGCCCAAATACCGGAAGTCTCCTGTGGAACAGGACGCCGGCTGCATGGAGAAGCAGAGTGTACAACCATGCTAACTGCAGAGATGGAATGTGACTACACTGACTTCCCTGTGCCTGATAACAGATACCTATATGTGAGTTTTTTTATGCATTTGGCTATTAAATCTTAATCAGTCTTACTAAGAGGTGCCTGTTGTTTTGTCTTTCTCTTCACATATTTGAAGTATATTTGAAGTGGCTTTAACTCCCTTTACAAGGATGCCCTATCAACACAGACTGTGTATCTCACACAGAGCTGATTAAGCTCAAAGGACTATTGTATGAACTTACATTGCTTACCTTTATACTACAACCTGCGCCACTACCCATTGTTTTTTCCTGTGATTCCTATATTGATGCTGTGATTGGCCCACAGCTATCAGATGGTACCTGGGCCAATCATAGCACCCTTTACCATGTGATAGCTGTGGGCCAATCACAGAACAATTATAATCACAAAATGAAAGTTCAAAACATTGCTGTTACAATGATCTTCACTGTAACAGCAAAAAAAACAAATGCATGGTCATACTATGGTGGCACAGTACTCTGATAAAAGTATGCAAAAAAATTGTAAATAAAGAAAAAATAAATGGTAATTTTTTTTAATTTTATTAAATTTTTTTTTTTTTTTTTAACATACTGTCACCAGTCAGTATCCTTGATCAGTGCCACATTGTATGATTACACTGTACTGCACTGGTGACTGCATGCTAAAAACAAAATTGCGACAAAAAACTAATTTTATTTAATTTCTTAATTTTCCAAACAATTGTGACAAAAAATTACAACTTCAAAAAACTTGCTGTGCCTCTTAATAAATACATCAGACTGTCTACTTTCCAAAAAGGGGACATTTGGGGGGTATTTGTACTGTCCTGGCATTTTAAAGTGGTTGCAAGCCCTTACAATCCATTTTTGACTACAGGTAAGTCTATAATAAGGCTTACACTTTGCTACCCCGGATATCTCCTAAACCAGCACAATTTAGGAGATATCCCCTGTATTAGCATGTGCTGACTTCATCGGCGTATGGGCACTGATGCAATGGCACGTTCGTGCCGTTGCTTTAGCTAGTGAGCCTTTGCTTCAGCTAGTGAGCCATTACCGGAGTGACATCATCGCGGCTCCGGCCGAGCCTGCGAAACCCGGAAGTGACTCCGGGAGCGGTGACGCCGGTCGGAGCTGTGTACTGGGACCGCTGCGGTTCGATTTAAGGTGAGTATTTCTTAATGAGCTAGTATGCTATGCATACTAGCTCATTTTGCATTTGTCTTACATGTTTTTTTTTATTTTTTGTGGGTTTACAACCACTTTAAGGGCCTTAGGAAATGAGATAGGCTCTCAGGCCTGGGTTGACCAATTTTCAAATATATATATATCATAGTTTGTAACTTTCACACAAACCAATTAATATATATTATTGGGATTTTTTTTTAACCAAAGACATGTAGCAAAATACATTTTGGATTAAATTCATGAAGATTTTTTGCTCATAAGTTTACATACCCTGGCAAAATTTATGATTTCTTGGCCATTTTTCAGAGAATATGAATGATAACACAAAAACTTTTCTTTCACTTGTAGCACACTGCCCCCCTGGGGGCTGCTGATTTTGTTCATTTACCTTCTGCCCGCCTGCTCCGGTTCCAATTCCCCATGCAATTCCATGACACAACACTCCACACTCTGAATTCTTAAAGTTGCTTTATTTGGGAATAGCATTTATAGGGCTGTCCAATGAAGGTATATTAAATGCTCTATTAATCCCCAACTTTGAAGTGAAAGGAGATATTAAATCATAGCCGTAGCTTTGATTATTAGATTCCCTTCCAGCGATCCTTATTTGGTTCCATTTCTCTATCTAATGCACTCTGAATATGGGTAAGTGAGCATCACTCTGAATAATGCTTTGAATGTTGAGACTCAAAGTCCTAGGCCTCACCGCCTAATTCTGTGACTTGCAGTGTCCAACCTCCTTCCCTAATCCCAATAAGTGCTTGATACTGTGGTCCTTGGATACACAGCATAACGTTTTCTGAATAGATCCACTGGGTTTGCACTCCCTTTGCACTCTCCCAAACAACAGTCCATGCTCTACTCACAGAAGGTTGTTTCTCAGTCTTCTTCTTCCTCTTAGTTCCTACTTCCTCCTCCCGTGCAATCCGGTACATTCCCGCATGGGACATCCGGTATTCCTCCAGCACTACACAATGACTGCTGATCCAGGGGCCCGACTTCGGCCTCCCTGGAGCTACCATCTGGCTATTTGGCTCCGGGATCTCTGAACTCCCAGGCCTCAGCCTGAACTTGCACCAGCGGCTGAACTTGGGCCTCCGCTCCTCTCCTCCCCCGAGAGCATGTGACCCCCCTTTTATGAGAGACCTCCTCTCGTGACCACTCAAATTAACTATTGGTCCGTTCTCTCACATGGGGTTTCCTGCCACTCAGGTCTCAGTCCATCCTCTCTGTCCAGCACACCCACCGTCCAGCAGAGGAGGCATCCCTGAGCCCAAGTGTGGGTGGCCTCACCCCCCCCCCCCCCCCCCCCCCCTTATCCTGACACTCCCAACACTGAATTTACAACCAAGCCCAGTAAAATACATGGCCCTGGCCAAATTTACCTACCTCTACACCCAATATTATCAAAAAAACACCACTAAGCACCTACCCAAAAGTAGAGGGCGCTACACACTCATGGTTAGTGTTTGGCTGAAGCCATTTATTTTCAATCAACTGTGTTTACTCTTTTTGAATCATAATGACAACAGAAACTACCCAAATGACCCTGTTCAAAAGTTTACATACCCCAGTTCTTAATACCGTATATTGCCCCCTTAGATAGTGAATGTTCACTTTTTGAATTGGGTCCACTTTAAATATATAACAATTAATTTGTTTTTGGTTAGGTTCCTCACCTATCGCTACATTCTTTGTTCCTTGTAAAATAAGGTAATATGATGATTAACCCCTGCTTACAGCTTGAACCAAATTAGGGTAGGCAGAATTTGATTATCAAGTATTATATCAACATCTGTTAACCCTTCCTTCTGTTGCACACGGTTATTACTATATGTGTTAATCTTACCACTACTACCAATCTATAATATTTGTAATGATGTACATTATAAACAAATAAAAATTTATTGTTTAAAAAAAAAAAAAAAAAAAATATATATATATATATATATATATATATATATATATATATATACTTGTAATATTTGTTATAGTTTAGGAACTTTTGGTCTTAGTTTTGGGAATAGACAGTTCACTTCTGTACACTTCTCTTTAGAAAAGCTTGAGATGTAAATCAATAAAATATTCAAAGCCAATGTAAAGACATTAAATGTTGCACTTTCAGCAGATGGTACGCTAACATGTTGACTTGTCAGCATGTTGGTAGATTATTTTGGAAAGATTAAAAAAAAAAAATCAATGTTTAAATAGAAATGTTAAAAAAAATGTATAAAAATCTTCCAATTCACATCCTTCTAAAATGTGTCAGGAAGCAACTGATTGTAAGCTGATTTTGTCCAGAGCAATTTCAGAATTAAAGTGGATTAAAGTGGAACTATTGCCTCCCATAAAAAAATCATAATAATAAATAATAATAAATAATAAATAATTAATCTTAAGTCCCCTTGCACACAAATACCTGTTGATCCTGCCAGCATATTTCACATAATGCAGCTTCCTGATTTTGTTGAAATGTTACTGAATTGACAGCAGAATTGCCACTCTAATGTAGGCTGTACCTGGTTAAACTACAGAGAGAATAGAAAGTTTAAAGCTCAACCACACACATTACAATTGATTGTACAATCTACAAAATGATATAGTCACAGGACCTCCCAAATTGGATTCAAGTTTTTTGGTAAAATTAAGCTGGTTCCTACTTGTAAAAAATAAAATAGGTAGGTGCCTGAATTACATAGTTCTACTATACAAAGATTATATAGTCAGGTTGTAACATGTATAGCGACCCTTAAAGTGATATTAAAGTCTTGTGTTTTTTTTTGTTTAAAAATAACAAACATGTTATATTTACCTGCTCAGTGGTTTTGCACAGAGCAGCCCAGATCCTTCTCTTCTTGGGTCCCTCGCTGGCACCTCCCTCCTGCTGAGTGTCCCCACAGCAAGCAGCTTGTTATAGGGCACCAAAGCCAAGCCGATGCTCTGTGTGTCCATTTAGACACGGAGCCGCAACTCCGACCCCCTCATCCTTCTCTTCACATTGGCTCGCTGACTTTGATTGACAGCAGCGGGAGCCAATAAAGCCCTCTGCTTTGTCTCGGCCAATCAGGAGGGAGAGTCCTAATAGCTGAGGCTCGCTGGATCGAGATGGGGCTTAGGTAAGTATTAGGGGGCTACTACACACAGAAGGTTTTTTATCTTAATGCATAGAATACATTAAGATAAAAAAAACTTCTGCCTTTAGATCCATTTTAAGCCTAGTACAATGTTAGCTGGCATTGGCCGGTTCAATAGAAATCAGCCAACATTCAGCCTGTGTGTATGGCAGCTTGCCGTTCAGCCGGCTTCTGTCAAAGGCTCATGACTGAAAAAGGTCTGCCAACCCCACACATTACAATTTAACCGTATAATCTCCTTTAGATTTACCAACAAGTAAGGACTGCTTGATTGTATAAAAAGTGATTGTAGCTTGTCAATCAGCACCTGACCACACCTAGTCCAGCCCACTGCTTTCTGGATTGGTTGCAGTGACTCTGAGAAATTGGGTCAGGGAAAGGAAGTTTTTTCTTTACTTTATAAGACTTGTATATCACATAATAACTGGATCTGGGACCTGTTTAGCTGTCATACATGAGCCTTTAGTTGTACGTTTTGTACTTTTAAGTTGCTTTTGGGCAGGGTGAATGACTGGCTTCCCGTGGCACAGAAAAGACAAGCTGAAAGGTAAAGATGCTGAATGTGGAGGTCCTGGGCTGGTGTGGTTACATGTGGTCTGCGGTTGTGAAGCCGGTTGGATGTACTGCCAAATTCTCTTAAATGCCTTTGGAGACGGCTTATGGTAGAGAAATGTACATTCAATTCAAGGGCAACAATTCTGGTGGACATTCCTGCAGTCAGCATGCTAATTGCACGCTCCCTCTAAACTTGCGACATCTGTGGCATTGTGCTGTTTGATAAAACTGCAATTTTAGAGTGGCCTTTTATTGTGGCCAGCCTAAGGCATACCTGTGCAATAATCATGCTGTCTAATCAGCATTTGGATATGCCACACCTGTGAGGTGGATGGATTATCTGGGCAAAGGAGAAGTGCTCACTAACACAGATCTAGACAGATTTGTTAACAATATTTGAGAGAAATAGGCCTTTTGTGAACACAGAAAAAGTCGTAGATCTTTGAATTCAGCTCAAGATTAATAGGAGCAAACACAAAAGTGTTGCGTTTATAATTTTGCTCATTGTATGTATATATATATATATATATATATATATATATATATATATATATATAAAAAATATACAGTATCTCACAAAAGTGAGTACACCCCTCACATTTCTGTAAATATTTTATTATATCTTTTCAGGTGACAACGCTGAAGAAATGACACCTTGCTACAATGTAAAGTAGTTAGTGTACAGCTTGTATAACAGTGTAAATTTGTTGTCCCCTCAAAATAACTCAACACACAGACATTATTGTCTAAACTGCTGGCAACAAAAGTGAGTACACCCCTAAGTGAAAATGTCCAAATTGGGCCCAATTAGCCATTTTCCCTCCCCAGTGTCATGTTACTTGTTAGTGTTACAAGGTCTTGGGTGTTAATGGGGAGCAGGTGTGTTAAATTTGGTGTTATCGCTCTCATACAAGTCACAGGAAGTTCAACATGGCACCTCACGACAAAGAACTCTCTGAGGATCTGAACTGAACTGATCTGGGGTGAACCTCGGCACCCCAGATGTTTTTGGAACTACATTTCCCATGATGCTCATGAACTCTACAGTGTAGTTGAGCATCATGGGAAATGTAGTTCAAAAACATCTGGGGTGCCAAGGTTCGCCATCTCTGGCCTAGGCTATGAGAAGGATGAAGGAGCCGCACACTCTCCGAAACGCATTACCGCTCCTTCTCTCCACTGACACCATCAGCCTCGTGTGTCCCACAGTGAACACAGGCTTCCCTGCTGCCTCCTCTTTCCAACACGTATGAGAACGCTTTACAGCTGCTGGACGGCTCTACACTGCTCTTTACCACCATGCTGAGGTGGTAAAGAGGCTTTATCACACATGCCACGATGAGGTCTCCTGATTTTATGTCTTTTAACACTCAATGATCTTGTAAGTGCTTTTAACCCTTTGTGCGCTTTATTAAATTTTGCATACTGCACTTAGAGGCGCCTTTCTTTTCCTTTTTTAGGCTATGTGAAGATTGCCAAGACCCTGAAACTGAGCTGCAGCACGGTGGCCAAGACCATATAGCGGTTTAACAGGACAGGTTCTTTTCAGAACAGGCCTTGATATGGTCGACCAAAGAAGCAGAGTGCACGTGCTCAGCATCATATTCAGAGGTTGTCTTTGGGAAATAGACATATGAGTGCTGCCAGCATTGCTGCAGAGGTTGAAGGGGTGGGGGTCAGCCTGGCAGTGCTCAGACCATACGCCACACACTCTATCAAATTAGTCTGCATGACTGTCGTCCTCCCAGAAGGAAGCCTCTTCTAGTGATGATGCACAAGAAAGCCAGCAAACAGTTTGCTGAAGACAAGCAGACTAAGGACATGGATTACTGGAACCATGTCCTGTGGTCTGATGAGACCAAGATAAACTTATTTGGTTCAGATGGTGTCAAGCGTGTGTGGTGGCAACCAGGTGAGGCGTACAAAGACAAGTGTGTCTTGCCTACGGTCAAGCATGGTGGTGTCATGGTCTGTGGCTGCATGAGTGTTGCCGGCACTGGGGAGCTACAGTTCATTGAGGGAACCATGAATGCCAACATGCACTGTGACATACTGAAGCAGAGCATGATCCCCTCCCTTCTGAGACTGGGCCGCAGGGCAGTATTGCAACATGATAATGACCCCATACACACCTCCAAGACGACCACTGCCTTGCTAAAGAAGCTGAGGGTAAAAGTGATGGACTGGCCAAGCATGTCTCCAGACCTAAACCCTATTGAGCATCTGTGGGGCATATTCAAACGGAAGATGGAGGAGCGTAAGGTCTCTTTTTTTTTAAAAGGTGTTTATTTTGGTTTTTTCAACATTACAAACAATAAACGATAAACAATACAGTACTAACAGCAGTAGTAGCACTTTATAAACAAGGGGATCGCATCCCAACATTCTTATGCGCCTGTTTCATTCCCCTGTAATTTACTCCTGGGGATTACGGCAACAGGATTGGGTCCCTATGCCCTACTGCGACTAACATCCATACACACACCCACTCACCCATCACACAGACTCACTCACACCCAAACACACCTCTTTCTACCCATGCTCTGTCCCATTAGGCCCACCAAGATCCACTCCCCCTTCCAGTAGAGGGAAATCCATATCATGGTATTCCCAATCATTTGTTAACAATCCTGTGTGGACAGGACCGAACCCCAGAAGGGGGCGGTAATATCCAACCAGGGTTGCCATACCTTATAAAACTTCTTGAGGCAGACCCTGTTTTTATAAACAATTTTGAACTTGGGGAGCTGTCCATTAATGATTCCATACAGAGTTTGTATCTTAGGAGGTTCGCTGTCTTTCCATTTCAGTAGAATAACTTTCCTTGCATAAAACATAATAGTCCGTATTAGTATGCGGGTAGCCACTGGGTGAACTAAGTCATTCAGTATACCCAGTAATCCCACTTCGGGTGTTCTGGGAATTGGTGTGTTAAGCTGTTCATCACAAAATTTGAATAAGTCTCTCCAGTATTGGTTGAGTCCAGGGCAGCTCCAGAACATATGAAACATATTAGCATTGTCACTAGTACACCGAGCACAACTAGCATTCACTCTCAGCCCCATACGTGCCAGTCTATCAGGAGTATAGTGTAGATGGTGGATAAATTTAAACTGTATATATTGGTCAGCGGTACATATAATATCTTGAAAGCAAACCTCAGTAACTTCTTCCCACCCCTCCTCTGTTAGTACAGGTATCAGTTTTTGCCATTTGGTGAACGAGGTTTGGAACGGGTCTGCTCCCGCCATGTTCAGGTGGTTATAAAAGGTTGTCACCATTTTTGTTATATCTGGGTCGGAGAGATGATCTTCCAAAGGGGGTGTTCTGAGCTCCATGGTCAGGGTACCAAATTGGGCCCGAGTGGCATGTCTGATCAGCAGATACTTATAAAAAAATTTGTTAGGTATGCCATACTTGGCTTTTAGGTGGTCAAAAGTCACAAAAATACTATTTGAGAACAAGTGTGTCAGGTGCGTAACTTGCATCCTTGACCACCATTTCGAGTCGGGATGACCATGGAGCTCAGGGAGATTTGGGTTATCCCAAATTGGAGTGCTTGGCGACCATGTACTCATACCTTTGGACAGGAGTCCATTGCTCTCCTTCCAAGCTAGTAAACCAACATCCCTGGGGGAAAGTCTGGAGCATTTGTTGGGTCTAGACCTGTGCATCACATCAAGTGCCTTGGTACCTTCCTCATAAAATGAGGACAACAGGGAGACAGCGGGGGGCCGAGGGTCGGAGTGCATCCACTCATAAATAAACGTAAGCTGTGAGGCAAGAAAGTACTTCTGCAGGTTAGGGCATGCTAGTCCTCCCCTGCTTTTAACCGCTTGCAGGGACGTTTTAGATATACGTGGATGAGCAGCTTGCCAAACAAAGGAAGACAGAACTGCCTCCACCTTTTGGAACATTTTTTTTGGGAGATACACTGGAGCTGCTCTAAAGAAATACAAAAATTTTGGCAAAAAAAA
The DNA here is from genome assembly GCA_028564925.1 of Lithobates sylvaticus. Taxonomy (NCBI): domain Eukaryota; kingdom Metazoa; phylum Chordata; class Amphibia; order Anura; family Ranidae; genus Lithobates; species Lithobates sylvaticus. The sequence continues at coordinate 121,570,774 of CM053035.1, read as the reverse complement.
TCATTTTGAAGATATTAATACGTCCTATTAAATTTAGTGGGAGGGTTGACCAGACTTGAAGTTTGTCCGTCATTTGTTTTATTACTGGTGTGATGTTAAGATCTACGAATCTGGAGAGGTCATTATGTATTTGAACTCCTAGGTATTTAAAAGACTGAGCAGTTTTCAGTCTAGAGTTCTCAAGGTATTTATATGGGATCAGAGGACCTATAGGAAAGGCTATGGATTTCTCCCATCCGACCCTCAGCCCCGACACCTCCCCAAACTCCTCAACCACCTGCATCAAACTTCTAAAAGAGCTCTCTTTGCCGTCCAGGTAGATTAACGCGTCGTCTGCGTATAGAGAGATTTTCTCCAATTGTGTTCCGCAAGGGCGATAATGACATTAGATGTGACCAAGGCCTTCGATAGTATAGAGTGGGCATATTTGTGGAGAGTATTGGAAGATTTCGGATTTGGTCCCTCATTCACCAGGTGGATAAAAATGCTATATGAGAAACCCATAGCTAGGCTAAAAATTAACAACGAAACATCAGAGGCGTTTGAACTAGAGAGAGGGACAAGACAGGGGTGTCCTTTATCACCCCTGCTCTTCGCCCTGGCAATGGAACCGCTGGCCATTGCAATAAGAACAAACCCAGATATAAGCGGCTTCCGCAAAAAGGCAGGGAAAGAAGAAAAAATCGCACTTTACGCAGATGATGTTCTGCTGTTCTTGGGAGACACCGATAACTCACTGACAAACGCCCTTGGGGTAGTGGAGGAATTTGGCAGGTTCTCCGGCTTAGTTACAAACAGGGACAAATCGGAAATCCTGCCTATAGATGCTATCGGTAATCCAACAATATCAGGAGCACCACAGATAAAGGTTGTAGATACGATGAAATACTTAGGGATAACGTTAACAAAGGACCCCAATCAGTATCTATGTAAAAATCTTGTACCGCTACTGTCCAAGTTCAAGAGGAAAATCTCGATTTGGAGGCACTTTCCTTTGTCGGTAGCGGGGAGATGTGGGCTAATCAAAATGATATGGATGCCACAACTCCTGTACATACTCCACAACTCCCCGATATGGATAGACAGAAAGTGGTTCCAAAAAATTGAGACCCTATTTAGGGAATTAATCTGGAAGGGAGGCCAGGCTAGAATTCGACTTGGTACCCTTCAGCTACCGGTGGGGGCAGGGGGATTCGCCGTCCCACGCCCAGAATGCTATTTTTGGTCCTCCCAATTGCAGCAACTCAGGGGATGTGGGGACTTAGAGGGGGGGGACCCAAATGGGAAAATAATAGTGGCGGAGTCCAAACATAGCACCATTATAGAAGCATTAGAGGCGGACTCTTTCCGAGCTAGATACCCCACAATAGAAATGCTAGTAAAACTCTGGACAGTAATTAAAAAAAAAATGGGCTATAATGGGATGTCTGACCATACTCCCCTATGGGATAACAAAAACTTAAAAGAAGTCCTCCAGGTGGGGAAAAATAGAGTATGGGAACAACAGGGAATTAAAAGATTAAGACAACTATATAACGGCAATAGAATTAAAAAATTCAACGAGCTGGTAGATGAATTTAACATAACACAGGACACGTTTTTCTTCTATATGCAAATAAGACATGCTCTCGACGCTCAGTTCCTGGGCTCTCCTCCGATATGGAACGAGACTCACCTATGGCAATATATACTACACTTAGGCTCCACGAAGCGACTGATATCAGAGATATATGGGCAGATAACCCATAAAATGAACTCAGAGAGTGTACTTCATAATGTAAAACAGAAATGGGAGGAAGATATGGGGGCTATATCAAATGATCAGTGGAAAAGAATATTGGAAATGGCTCCTGCCATATCAGTTTCCCCCCCGCAAAGGATATCCCACTTGATGCTGGTTAATAGGGCCTACTATACGCCTAAACGGTTGTTTAAGTTTGGTAGGAGAGTAGATGACAAATGCCCAAGATGTCAGGGGGTTGGCGACCTACTGCACATGATGTGGAAGTGCCCAAAATTATTCCGATATTGGGAAGGGGTGACCAATACTCTAAGAGATGTATATGCAGTTAACCTAGAAAAGGAGGCCCTGGTGTGTGTTTTGGGATTTAGAAGAGAAAGGGGAGAGAGGAAGAGCACCACGGTTGCAATCCTAAGAAGCATGTTCCAGGCCAGGAAACTGATCGCAATGTACTGGCAATCCAAAGAGCCCCCCACAGTGAATAGCTGGATCAATACAATAAATGAGACCCTATGTCGGGAAAGAACAACATACCTAAAAAGAGGAAATCTTAAAGAATTTGGGAGGATGTGGAACCCATGGCTGACAAAAAAAGGATGTTCAGCGTAAATAGGGCAATTAATGAGAAAAAGAAATGACAACACCTCGCCAAGACAGTAGTAGGCACATTATTGTAGTGCTTGTGGACTCTGCTCCACTTCTGCAGCAAAAAGGTGATAGAGAATACTTAAATACACGGCATTAATACACTAGGGGGGGGGAGGAGGGGAGGGGATGAGGGAGTGGAGCGGGAGGTGGCGTGGGAGGGAGGGGGGAAGGGAAGGAAGAAAAAACCACGATGCATAAGGTATACAAGTCAGCCGTAGCAATAGACCGGGCCCAACGGCTCTTAAGAGAATGCTTTAATGTATGCTCCTGCAACAAAATGTGTTATAATTGTAAAGTGCAAAAAGTTGAATAAAGATTTAAATTATAAAAAAAAAAAATTGTGTTCCGCATTGGATGCCCCCAATCCCCGCGGCCTGCCGCACCGCCAGCGCTAGTGGCTCAATGGCGATAGCGAACAGGAGCGGAGAGAGGGGGCACCCTTGTCTGGTTCCCCTCTGCAAGGCAAATGCCACCGAAACATCACCATTGGTTCGGACTCTCGCACTTGGGTGCGCATATAGTAGACGGACCCACCTTAAAAACAGGGGGCCGAAACCCATATTTGACATGGTTTCCCATAAAAATGTCCAGCGGACCGTGTCAAACGCCTTTAACACATCTAAGGATAGCACTAGATGGCTTTGCTTCGTTACGTGTGCCCTATGGATATGTAGATACAGTCTGCGGATGTTATCAAACGTGTTGCGACCCGGCATGAACCCCGCTTGGTCTGGGGGGATAAGAGCTAAAATAACTTTTTGTAGTCTCTGGGCCAAAATTTTGGCCAGAATTTTCACATCAGTGTTTAAGAGTGAAATCGGTCGATAAGATTCACATAGCAGTTTGTTCTTTTCGGGTTTAGGCAAGACAACAATGAGGGCCTCATTCATGGAAGCTGGCAGAGTACCCTGCTGCAGAGAATTTCGGAACGTGTGCAGAAGCTTGGGGGCAATTACCTCCGCATAGGTCTGATACCACCCGGAGGGAATACCATCCAAGCCCGGAGTCTTTGAAGGGGGCAGAGAGCGGATTGCTGCCTCTACCTCTTCCAAAGTGATCTCCTGTTCCAGAAGCCCCCTCTGTGCCTCATCCAATGCCGGGAAGGCCATGGAAGAGAAAAAGCCCCTAAACGTGGCCTCCTGTGGTGGGTCTAGGTCGGTGTACAGGTCACTGTAGTAGGTAGCAAATGTCTGGTTAATGCATACTGGATCATTGGTTATGGAGCCGTCCTTCAGTGTAATAGCCGGTATTGAGCTGTCTGTATATTCGGTGTGGGCCAGAAAAGCCAGCATCCTACCATTTTTACCGCCATGTTCGTGTATTCTTGCAGATAGGTATAGTTGTTGTTTTTTAGTCATATCTACCTGGTGTAGTTGTAATGCATTATGTGCGTTTGAAATTGTCCCCCGAGTCTCATCTGTCAGATCCCTCATGTGTTGGGCTCTAGCGTCCTCTAGATTTTTTTCCAGCTCCACCAGGTGGGCCGCCCCCGTAGCTCTATAGTGTTTGATACGTGAGATATAAGCCCCCCGTAGGACTGCTTTAAAGGCATCCCACGTGGGTCCAGGTTCTGCGGTATCTAAGTTGTTGGACCAGTAGTCTAGCATATCCAGCGAGATAGCTTCCTGTATCTCAGGGGTGGATATCCATAGGGGGCTCAGTCTCCATATCCGAAACGTCGGCCTGTGTCCCAGAGTTAGGGTAACTGTCATAAGTGAGTGGTCTGATATGGTCTGTGAGACATAGTCCATATTTAAAACATTCGGCAGCAGGTCCCTGCTGGCAAGTGCATAGTCTATTCTAGAGAGAGAACCGTACGTTCTAGACTGGCATGAGAAAACTTTTTTGTTGGGGGACTTCCATCGCCATATATCTACATATCCATATACCTCACACCATTTGCCAAACAATCTGGAGTCATTTAGCTGTGGTTTCAGTCTATCAATGGATGACTGCAACACTGAGTTGAAGTCACCCATTAGTAGCACTGGACAGCTGGGTAATAAAGAAAGTTGTGTACTTATATCCGTAAAGATTACTGCTGAAACCGGAGGGGGGACATATACTGTTGCCATAATCAATGGGGTGCCGCGAACTGAGGCATGAAGTATCAAATACTGTCCTTTAGAATCAGAGATTACCCTATGACATTCAAAAGGAAGGCCTTTGCGTATTAGCACCGCCACTCCGCGGGCATAATTAGAATATGTGGAGGTGTAACTATGGGCAACCCAATGTTTTTTGAGCGCTAGGACTTTTGACCCTGTCAAGTGGGTTTCCTGCAGGCAAAGAACATGGGGTTGCAATTTCTTGATCCGCTCAAAAATCAGTGCACGTTTAAATTTAGAATTCATTCCTCTCACATTCCACGAGCAAATCTTTACGTCAGCCATGGGACTTCCTTACAAATATTAAAACCACTGAGATCCACTCATATTTACTTGGTGTACCCCTGATTGCCATCATTGTGTTATCCAACTTTATACAGTTACCGCCATTGGGACAGAGCAACATACATCCATCCTTCAACCAAACTCCATTCATACACACACACACATAGCAACAGAAAAAAAGAAAAAAAGATTGAACTGTACATGTCCCGCCGTCAACTGACAGCAACACCCCTGCCCTGCTCTCTGAAAAACGGAGAGGGCTTGTACCCCAAACTAGGGCCATGCATGGGGCGCATGGCCTGGAACCTATTTGGTCCATATTAGCAAGTTAGAGCCAATATTGTGGCTAACGTCTCTCCGCATATGGAGTAGCTCCAGCTCCCCCCCATTCGTGGCGGGAGGTCTGTACCCCACCGGGAAAACAAGTGCGGTTGATCTGCATTGCCGGTTAAGTGACTTGGGACACCACTGCAGGCATATCAAAAAGGGTTGGCAAAATCAAAAATCAGAAAAATAAGAAAAATAAACGGCAGCAGCAAACACCCTACAGGGGGTCACTTTAGGCAAAGTTGGCCAGTCACGAGCCATTTGAGTGACTGGAGGACAAGAGGATATCATTGCCTACGGTAAACTTCAGTCAGCTGGTGCTCGAGGGGGTCTTGGCAGGGTTTCCCACCATGCGATGACATTCTTTGGCGACTGGAAGAATAACACTTTTTCATCATGTACCACCCGTAGAGTAGCTGGAAATAACATGGAGTATTGGATAGCGTGGTCTCTCAGGTGCTTCTTGACTGCTTGGAACTGTGCACGCTGGTTGCGTACCGCAACTGAGTAATCAGGGTACAGTGATACTGTAGCATTGTTAATCTTGAGGCTGCCTTTCTGTCTGGCAGCTCGCAGGATGGAGTCCCTGTCCCTGTAGTTGAGCAGTCTCATAATCATTGTACGTGGGGGATTGCCAGCGGGGAGAGGCCTACCTGGGACCCGGTGCGCCCTCTCAATTATAAAACAGGGGGATAGCAACTCCCGACCAAATTCCTGCTCCAGCCAGCTTTCGAGGAATGCTACCGGGTCGGATCCCTCCACCTTCTCAGGGAGCCCAACCAGCCTCAGGTTGTTCCTCCTAAAGCGGTTCTCGAGATCGTCCATTTTGGATTCTAGAGAGGATATTTTCCCGCCGGTGGCATTCAGTTTGGGTAGGATGGGGTTAACCGTGTCCTCCAGTTCGCTTATTCGGTCTTCCGTCTCGGTCACCCTGCCCCTCAGTTTGTGAACGTCTTGTCGTAGCAGTGTAAAGTCACTCCTGATTTCAGCTACCGTCCCCATTAAAGCTGTATGGTTTACCTTAATGGTCTTTAGTACTTCCGCCAGCGTAGGCCCGGAGCCATCATCCGTCGCCTCCTCGCCCTCAGATGTTTGTGAGATCAGGTTCGGGGGGTCTGGAAGTCCCGGGGAGGAGGGTGGAGAGGCACCCGAGGCGTCTCCAAAGAGATCCGGTGTAGAGGCCGGAGAAGCAGAGGGTGCCGAGACGGTAGTGCGGTGGCCATCTTGGCCCGATCTCGTGTTGATGCTCATTCGTACCGGTGCTTGCTTTCGCCTTTTGCCCATCCGGCAATTTCACCATCCGGTGAATCAGCTGTTGCCTCCGGTGTCGGCGGTGGTCTCCGTTTCTGGAATTAGGGCAGATCAAGCCAGGATTGTGCAGGATAGTAGTGGGTAATGCCGGAGCTGCTCAGAGAAGCGTCCGCTCACATGTCCTCCTAGGCCACGCCCCCTCGGAGCGTAAGGTCTCTAACATCCACCAGCTCTGTGATGTCGTCATGGAGGAGTGGAAGAGGACTCCAGTGGCAACCTGTGAAGCTCTGGTGAACTCCTTGCCCAAGAGAGTTAAGGCAGTGCTGGAAAATAATGGTGGCCACACAAAATATTGACACTTTGGGCCCAATTTGGACATTTTCACTTAGGGGTGTACTCACTTTTGTTGCCAGCGGTTTAGACATTAATGGCTGTGTGTTGAGTTATTTTGAGGGGGCAGCAAATTAACACAGTTATACAAGCTGTACACTCACTACTTTACATTGTAGAAAAGTATAATTTCTTCAGTGTTGTCACATGAAAAGATATAATAAAATATTTACAAAAAAGGGAGGGGTGTACTCACTTTTGTGAGATACTGTATATATATATATATATATATATATATATATATATATATATATATATATACAAATATATATATATAGCATATACAAACACTTTTTTATTTTTATCAGATTTATATGCTACATGGGAAGTGATAGACCACTTCTCTAACTCATTCACATATATGTATAAATTTCACTTGTTGAGCTCTGGTAAAAAAAAAAAAAATTAAACAATGGAGCTAAGAAATCCTGGCAAATTACCTAAGAGCTGGTAATTCATCTGTTGGCTGGAAAAATGAATGCATATTGCTATGCAATTAATCAGATTTACCTGATAAAAGAAAAAGTGAGAATATTTTTTTTGTCCTGACCAAAATAGCCGTAGCAAGGAAATTTGTAAAACGCCACCATTCATTCCATTCAAGTTCACCTACATTTCTTTATGGCAAATGTAGCATCCTCTACCTAGGTAGGTGCTAGAGGTAGATTTTTGGTGAGTACAGGCAAATTTAGGCAGGCCCAGCTAGAAGCTAGGCTTGTTTGTTTTTTATCTGTGTGGGCTGGGAGTGGCTCAGAGTAGACACTTTCATATATGTGTCCTTTTACTACAACCTTAACTATACACACATAGATTTGGTATTTATCTTATCTAGAGCGCTGGGATGTGGATACTTTTAGAGTAAAGGAGAATACATCACCCACTCTGTGATACATCTCCCAATCAGCCACTACTCTCTATGTATATCTACCACATTATACAGATTTTCTTTTGTTTTCCAAGGCTCTGATGAAGAGGGAATCCCTCGAAACGCGTTAGCCTACCATTGGGCATTTGCCCTTGCATGGGCATAATTAATTTTAATTTTAAATGAACATTTTGTAACCTAGTTTCTATGAATACGTAGTAACTTCTTTGTACTCATCTACTTTGTTTAAGAATAAACTACCGTATTTATCGGCGTATAACACGCACAGGTGTATAATACGCACATTCCTTTTAAGAGGGAGGTTTCAGGAAAAAAAAAAAAATTTTTACATAAGGAATATTGAAGCAAAATAAGGGTCAGTGCTCATCTGCAGCCTCACCATTGCCATCAATGCAGGCTGATCAATGCCCATCTGCAGCCTCACAAGTGCCATCAATGCATCCTCACCATTGCCATCAATGCAGTTGCTATCAGTGCAGCCTGATCAATGCAGCCTAGAGGGGACAGGGAGGGGGTGGGACGAGCGCCGACAGATTACATACAGTGAGGATCTTCTAAGATAGACAGAACAGTGGTCCAATGGTGATCCAGGAGAAGGGACTTCCTATTACAGAGGCCGCCAAGTAAACAGCAGATTTTCACTGTATGTAATCTGAAGGTGCTCGTCACGCCCCCCTCCCTGTTCCCTCTGAGGCAGCTAAAATTGAAGTATCGGCGTATAACACGCACACGCTATTTGCACAAGATTTTCAGGGTGAAAAAGTGAGTGTTATACGCCAATAAATACAGTATATCATATTGACCCATGTGTTAGATCACGCGCCTTCCTCCTCTTTTTTTCACTCAGTTGCTAAAGGCCTGACTGAACTAGAGTTGGGCCTAACCACGTGCTAGCTGTGCCTGGAGTTAAGTGATGTACTGAAGAGAGAGAGACAGAGTAACTGTCTGCAAGCAAGTGATGTGCTGGAGGAGACTGGAGTAAGCCAAGTGTATATAGTTGTCCCAACTGATTGATATACAATCAACCAGATGCTTGTCTACTGGGCATCCTATATATTCCCATCCCTATCCAAGTTCAAATCCCTGAATAAAAATACAAAACAATAACATGGACTGTTCATTGTCTTAAAAGAGACTGGGAAGTGAATGCCTACGGGGGTACCGCTACGCAAACTTTATCAGACTCCCTGTATCATGAGAGTAGATTTATCCATCTTAGGGTATAGTAGTAACGATTTATGTTATTTGTATATATGTTACACCCAGTTTGCTTCAAAAGTCATGCTTATTTTGAAACCAACCTTAAGCCTCGTAACAAAAATGTTATAATTACCCATTAGTCACAGTAATTGATAATTTATGTTACATAACAAGCATATATCTGAGTAATGACTGTACCTCTCAATCTTTTAGTCATAGTCGGCTACTAAAGTAGGTTTCCTGGTACAAAGGAGAATATTGTAAATAAGCACAGTCAGAGCTAGCTGTTGTTTTACTTAGGCCCCTTTCACACTGGGGCGGTTTGCAAGCGCTATTGCGCTAAGAATAGCGCCTGCAAACCGACCCGAAACAGCTGTTGCTGTTCCTTCAGTGTGAAAGCCCGAGGGCTTTCACACTGAAGCGGTGCGCTTGCAGGACGCTCAAAAATGTCCTGCAAGCCGCATCTTTGGCTCGCTATAGGAGCGGTATATTTACCGCTCCTATAGCGCCCGGTCCCATTGAAAACAATGGGGGAGCGCGCCGAACCCGCCCGCAAAACGCCGCTACAGCGGCGGTTTGCGGGCGGTATTGACCCTTTTTCGGCCGCTCGCGGGGGGTAAAAACACCCGCGAGCGGCCGCAATGCGCCGCTAAAACGCCGGTAAAGCGGCGCTAAATATAGCGCCGCTTTACCGCCAGCGCCCCCACCGCTCCAGTGTGAAAGTAGCCTAAGGCATTACCTTTAGCATAGCTCCCAACTGTCTCTTTCCTCCTCATTTGTCCCTCATTTAGGTCTGATCTTTATAGTTGTATATAAAATGCAATATTTATCTATCAAAGTGTTTTATAGTGCTAAACCTTTCATCCAATTTCTAAATTGCTGCATTTGTAAATTCTAAAAGCCAATATAAAGAAATAGTAGTGGTAAAAAACACTTGTGGGTTTAAACAATAATTCTTTTTCATTCTCCTTTAAGGGGGGCATGGCAGGAGTTGTGTTCTATGCCTACGTACTTTTGTTAATAGGTGTCCGTCGTTTCCATCTCAGAATGTTGGGAGGTATGCCTTTAGGCTGAAACACAGCATACTCCCAATGCTGGGAGATACATTAACACTATATTACCTATAACATATTTTTTCATACCCGACAAGGTTTTAATCTTACAAAGCCCCTTCCACACAAACCAATCTTCAGATAAAACCTGTATCTGAACACAATCACTCCCTTCATATACGACCTCTATCTTTTCTTGCCCTGTGAATATTCCAATAAAGCCCAACTCCAGCCAAAACATTTTTTGTCAGTTTTGTATAGACTTGGAAAAAGTATATACTGTACATCTGTCATTTTTGCTGTCCCTGGTTTCACCTAATTTAATTTTATGTACTTCTGAAAACCTGTGATACCAGGACAAGAAAATAGGAGGAGCACTGTAATCAGAACAGAAAGGCACATACAGTAAAAAAAAAAATCCAGACAGAGATTGTAACCCTTGTGTCCCTACTGGGGAAATTTCCCAATGGGTTCAAAGACAACAATAAAAACCTGACAGGGGTTTAACCCCTTCCCCACTTTGTCCCCCCCCCCCTAAAAAATAGCTGAAGTTAGACTTTATTAAATAACGACTGTTGACTCTGCTAGGTTGATTTACTAAAGACAATGTTGCTCCAGAGCTTAGTAAATGAGGACTTACATAGATGGGGACATATCTATGCATTCATTGGATGTAACATGCTATATGCTTATATAGTGTGGGGCGTGGACTTCGTCCCCCTGAGCCATGATTGGCCAAAGGCACCCTGCCTTTGGCCAATTATGGCTCTCTTAGCAGAGCGTGCTGTGATTGGCCAAAGCATGCAGGTCTAGTGCATGCTTTGGCCAATCATCATACAAAATGCACTGCGATCTCAAATTTTTTTCTGCCAACGCCCCATAATGTTCGCTCTTCGGCGAACGGGCAAACACCCTACAGTGCTTGAACTTATGTTTTTTTTTTTTTTTATCTTTATTTAACAAAACATTTTTTACAAATTTTTATACAACATTTACAAATTCACACATTAACTATTTCTCTATATGGAGTACTTTCTATTGTCATCATATCATTAGTCAGTTCCCTCATCATATTAAACCTCTATTAATCTATTGTTGTGTTTATTTTCTTATTAAATCCATATCTTTACTAATATATTATAAGAATTCATTACCTACACTCATCCTACCTCTCACACCCACTCATTCCTTTCACACAAATTCATTTTACCCTCATATACTTCTTAAAAAAAAAATATATATATATAGGGCCAAAAAAAATGTCTATACTTAAACCCTTTGTCCTATATTTCCCTCCACAAGACCTGTAAAGCACTAAATTCTTTCCATTTCCGCCATGTTGTTATCTGTTTTTTTAGTCCTTTTTCAATCTCCATCCTCTCCTCCATGGCACACATCTCACCCATTTCAGACTCCCATTCCTCTATATTTGGTATTACTCTACTTTTTCAGTTCCTGGCTATGATGGTTCGTGTTGCAGTTAAGAAGTATTTTAGAATGTCCTTTTTTATTTTCTTCACTGATCCCGGGATCATTGCTAGTACTGCTGTTAATATATCAGGCTGTCACTGTACCCCTGTCACTGCCGTATATATTTTATATATTTTTTCCCAAAAACTCTGAACCCCAAGACAGTAGTACCATAACATCTCCAACTTACATCTTTATACTCTGAACTTATTTTATGCATATCTACTGGGCATCTATACCATCTGGCTAGTATTTTATAATTCCTTTCTTCGTGTCTATCGGATATTGATAATTTATGTGTTATTATAATAGCTTTTTCCCATTTCGCTTTGGGAATATTAATCCCTAGTTCTTCCTCCCATTTTTTTATATACGTTATCTCCTGCATATTTTTCCTTGAACTTAAGTATTTATATACATTGGATAAGATATGCAATGGTTTCTGTTCGTTTACAAATATTTTCCGAGGTTGGTCAGTGGTCTATTAATTATACCCTCATTCTTTGAGGATAGGATGTATTTTTGAAGCTGCCAATACTGCATCCATTTACCTTTATATTCAACACCCATGGAATCCAATGGGAGAAGTCTATGCTGTTTCATTGTCTCTACCACCCTAGTATCTTCTCTTCTCTGCCATTTCAAGAAAGACCCTGCTTCCAGTGCTGGTGGGAATTCTGGATTGCCGAAGAGAGGGGTCATTGGGCCTATATACGTTGATCTCTCCTTATCAATGGTAGTGATTTTAATTTAATGGCTGTGACCTCCTCCTCAAGTTTCACCCACTGCTTACAATCTGCATTATGAAACCAGTCCACTTTCCTTGTTATAAACACTGCTCTGAGATATGCCGATAGATCTGGGAGTGCCAAGTCTCCATCTTTCTTTGGCCGATTTAATGTATCTCTACTGATTCTAGCAGGCTTACCCGCCCATATGAAGCTACCTATAGCCTTTCGTAATTGGTTCAGGATGTTTGTCGAGGGAAATATTGGAACGGTCTGGAATATATATAAGATCTTGGGCAATATATCATTTTTTATAATATTTATCCTACCCATCCATGAATAAATCCCCTTATCATAACGTTGAAGTGTCTTTATTATTTTTTGCATTATCGGGAGGTAATTAAATTCCTGAAGCCTTTGTATTTCTCTAGGGATAAATGTTCCCAGATATTTAATTACGTTTATTTGCCATTTGAAGGAGAAATTATTTTTAAGGAGTTTCACTGTATTGTTTGGTACTGTAATATTCAGCGCCTCTGATTTATTGTAATTCACTTTAAAATTACTCGTTCTAGCAAAGAGTTTAAATTCCTGTATTAAATTTGGTAACGTCACCAGTGGGTTCGTAATATATACCAACAAATCATCCGCATATATGGACAGCTTATATTCTTATTCCCCCACTTTTATTCCTTGTATATCTCTGTTGTTCTGAATGGCTATCGCTAGATGTTCCATAACTAATACATACAGCAGTGGAGACAACGGACATCCTTGTCGTGTTCCGTTGACTATGGTAATGGATTCAGATATATCTCCATTTGCCCGTAACTTAGCAGTGGGGTTATCGTAGAGAACCATTATTTTTTCCACAAGCCTTGGGCCCAGCCCCCATTGTTTTAATTTTTCCTTGAGAAAACACCATCCCACCCTGTCAAAAGCTTTCTCTGCTTCAATTGCCAGCAAACAGGATGGGATGGTGTGTTTCTGGACGTATTCAACAAGTGTTAGTGTCTTCAGGGTATTGTCTCTTGCCTCTCTTCCTTTTATAAATCCTGCTTGATCTAAGTGTATATATGATGGAAGTATCGAAGCAAGTCTGTTAGCTATGATCGTTGAATAAATTCGTAGATCAACGTTTGTCAAGGAAATTGGTCTATAGTTTCCGCAGATAGTATGATCCTTTTCGGGTTTCGGTATTAGAGAGATATATGCCTGCATTCCCTGTGGGGGCAAAAGGTTTGGAAGCAGATACTGCATTAAACATTCGTTTCATGATTGGGGTTAGCTGATCTTTAAATTTCTTATAAAACCGAGAGGTAAAGCCATCCGGGCCCGGGTTTTTCCCTAACGCTAGTGAGTCAATTACCTTTTGTATTTCCACTTCTGAGAATTCCTGTTCTAGGTACTCCACTTCTAGTGTTGTTAGTGTCGGTATAAGAGTATCTTTGATATATTGATATATATTTTGTTGATATACCTCAGGATCCCTCTCTGCCAGTGAGTTTGGTATGTTGTATAGTCTAGAATAAAAAGTATGAAATGTTTTCAATATCCCTTTTGGATCATATACCATGTCTCCTGTTTCAATTTTAACTTTGACAATTGATGTTACATTTATTCGTTGAGGGAGTGCTGTAGCTAGGAGTTTACCAGGTTTATTTCCTTGTTGATAGTATAAGGAACAAGTTTTATCTCTAATCCGTAACGTTTGTTCATTTAATAGGGTTCGTAGTTCTGTTCTCTTTGCTGTTAAATCTACTAATTTCTCTTGTATTGGATTTTGTTTATGTTGTTTTTCCAGTTAAGTTATATCCTTCAAGAGCTGTGCTATTCTAATCCCCTTTGTCTTTTTTAGTCTCGCTCTGTGTTTTATATAAAACTATATATAACTATATTTCCGCGAGGAGGAAAAATCTCAGGCATAGTGCACTTTACATTTGCCCTAATTTTTATACATTTTGGTACGCTTAACTTACTAAGGGATTTGTTTGTTTTGGGGAAGAATTTCAATAAATTGCATTCTATACAGTATCACACTATGTGGCCCAATTATTTTTCCTACATGTTATGACCGGTACCTGCGTATTGGGAGAACTATTATGGTGATATTGGAGGAGAAGTGGAGAAATTGATGACTACAGGCTTATATTTATTGTGTATCTGGTGAGTGCACCCCCATAAGGGGAAGAGCATCGCACGTGGTGAAGTGTTTTAGTGGATGGCTCAGATTGACTACACAGCAACAATATAGAACTGTTTCGCTTTCATACTGTTGGAGAATTATTTAATTATTTATTTTCATCAGACATTTAGGTCCAGCTGATAGCGCTGCTACAATAACCTATAAAGACTTTATATGCACTTTCTTTTGTTTATTGTAATTTTTTCATTTTATTTTATTTAAGCGGCTGCTGTTGGAGTGTGCTTATATTTTCACTTTATATTCACACTGTTGAGATTTTTATTATATTAATTTATAAGCAAATCTCTCTTATATATTTAACTTTATGTATTCATTTTTCACTATAGATTGATACACTGAGATTTTATTTATTTTAAATCTCATTTATTCATCGCATAGATACACCATTCATTTGGCGCAGAGCGGTGTTTGCATAGGAGGGCGGTTATATCAAACATGCAGTATACATATGTATATATATGTATGTTTTTTTTTTTTTTCGTTCATATAATAAAAAATAAAAAACCCAGTGGTAATCGAATACCATCAAAATAATTCTCTATTTATGTGGAAAAAAAATTCTAACAATTTAATTTGGGTATATCGTTGTATGACATTACCAGTTAAAATGACCTGGTCATGAAGCGGCTAAAACCTTCTGAAGCTGAGGTGGTTAATTAACTAAGGCCATACAGTTAGGGGTTAACTTCTAATTTAAATACTCTTCCAATTTGTCAAACTTAATTTTCTTTGTTGCTGTTTTGTTATTGTTTTTTTTTAAATCCTAATGCCTTTATGATGTATGTATCTTCAGAAGACATGTTTGTAATCTATCTATTTCAGCAACCAGGAAGTACCTAAAATATATTTTGTTACATAACAACTGATACATGCTTACACTTTAAATTCCAGGGAATATGAATCATAAATAAATAAATGGTTTACTGACATCTTCTAACTATGAAAAGGAAATAATACACATAACTATTCTCTCAGTAAAATATGACACAGCCAGATTGATTTTTACCACAGGCAAACCCAGCAAATAAATTGTTCACTTAACTACAAATTCTAGACAAAAAGTTTAAAGGAACCTTTTCCCCTTTTTATTTTACAAAATTTTTATATCGGCATACATCACTGCATGTAATTTCAAAGCCATTATTTCAAATTTTTAAGGACTCTTTAACCACTTTAATACAGGACATTTTCACCCCCTTCCTGCCCAGGCCAGTTTTCAGAGAAGTCGCAATTTGAATGACAATTGCACGGCCATGCAACACTGTACCCAAATTAAATTTTTATAAGTAGAGCTTTCTTTTAGTAGTATTTGATCATCTCTGCGTTTTTTATTTTTTGCACTATAAACAAAAGAAGAGCGACAAGTTTAAAAAAAAAAAAAAATCTTGGATTCGCACAGAAAATAGTGCAGGGACTTGTTTTCCCCCGCACTAGAATCGGATCGCATGTGTGTTCTCACCTATGCGATCTGATTCCTGTGTGAGTTCACAATTTACCAAACTGAGGGTTACATAGTTACATAGTTACATAGTTAGCTAGGCCGAAAAAAGACACAAGTCCATCCAGTTCAACCATAAAAAAAAAGAAATAATAAATAAAAATAAAATATATCGTACAATCCAATAAACCCCATATTATACCCACAGTTGATCCAGAGGTAGGCAGAAAAAAAACCAAAAGAGCATGCTCCAATCTGTTACAGCAGGGGAAAAAAATCCCTTCCTGATCCCCCTAGAGGCAATCGGATTTTCTGGATCAACTTTACCTATAAATGTTAGTACCCAGTTATATTATGTACATTTAGGAAGTATCCAGGCCTTTCTTAAAGCAATCTACTGAGTTAGCCAGAACCACCTCTGGAGGGAGTCTATTCCATATTTTCACAGCTCTTACTTTCCATATTAACTTTGTTAATGACACCCGCAGCGGTTCGCACAAGGCAGTGTGAACTGCCTGCGGGAGAGGAGCGATGTAATCGTGCTGGTTCCCGCATTGCATCAGTGTGAACCCAGGTTTAGCCTTTAGAACCACTTTAAATGTCATGGTATAAACTGGAATTCTTCTTTAAAGAAGCAATTGAATTATTGGCCAGATGTCACAGTTGAAGAGTGTCTTCCTCCTTCCAAGCTTAGACTGATAACCTTCTACCCCCTAATAACCATTACTTTTCAACAACAGCAAATAGAGCTGTCTTTATCTTTCACTATTTTCAGGCATACCAGAACACAAGCCTCACAATTTTTGAAAAACTGACAGGCGGACCTGATTCAAGTAGTTAACTGTGAGTCCCTTTAAGTAGGAAATGATATGGACAAAGCGATTCGGGACACCACCCGGTGTCTCCTTTAAATAGACCTACAGCTGACTCTCTAACACCAGGGGGTGGCAAAAGCAAAAAGGTCCCCAAGATCTTTCAAAGCATCTGTACTCACACAAGGCCCAAGTAACAGCTGGGTGCCTACTTCCAACTTCCATGCGACACCTTACTCCAGTAATACCTCCCTTTAGTCAGCTCTCTTTAGCTCCAGGGTCTCAGCTTCCAGGCCCTCAGGTCGCCCACTTGATGCTTCGCAACAGCAGACTTAGCAGCATTGCCTGGGAGAGCAGTGTGCCCGCCAGGCTTGACGATTCCTCTCCAGGAATAGACCCAGAGTTCAGTGTGTGAACAGAATATATACAGTCTCCCAGCAGGCCATCAGAGCCTGCCTCTCTGGGATAGGCCAGGACTGTATCAATTTTTATGCTGCCATCTACATAGCTCCACACCTATAATCCAGAAACTTCTCAAGTTCTTTGGATGCAGAGGGAGCTATTAGGCCAGACAGGCAGCAGCTGAGCACACTGAGCAGACCTGACTAGCAGACTGCAGCTTCATTGAGTACATGAGCAAATTATATGTTTTTATCTAACAAACAAACTGAGCAACACTGACTACAGTGTGGCAGCTAAATTTACAAAAAAACACCAACTAATTTCTACCTAAATCTAGCACCTAACTGGGTGCTAGATAAACACAGTATGGGGTCTATTTATAAAACATTTGTGGAACAACTGTCACACATGCAGGCTGGACAGATTTTTTCTATATTTTCTGTAATAGATTAATTCCTAGGATCTTCAGCTCCATCTATTGGCCAAACTGCGATAATGTTTTCTGAAATACCTCAAGGAGAAAAAATACTGAATTTCCAACTAATGTTTTATAAGTTGACTGCTAATTGGCTTCGTTTTAGGAATTACAATGAGATTATGCTATGTAGTCAGTCCAGACCATAATGTTTAGAAGCATGTTTATTCATTATCATAGGCAACCAATATAATATTTCTTATAGTCCATTCTAATTAATTGTTTTTTATTCTGTCACTGCAAATAAAATGTATTTATTATTACTAAAATAAAAGGCATACGGGGGGTCACAAGCTGTATACAGTAAATAAAAAATCAATATAGCTCACAATACCATTGAAATTACTGTCACTTGCTTTATTCAGTTATAATGCTGTTAATGTCCTATGTATAACCTTTAGAAATGTTTATATTAAATTAAGACATGACTTATAATAGTAATAAAAAAAGCTTAACACTGTGTTCTCATCCACAATAATTCAAATAAATTACATTTTTCTCCATCATCCTTATACCGTATTTTATGCATAACTCTCATAATATATACAGTTACAGGCAGAATCATTTTGTTGCTATCATTACATTTAAAGGCTGTATTTACACTGCTAGTGGAGCCTGGCTTATTATAGTTTTCATGGCTATATGCATTGTGGAAACCCAGTATAATAATGTGTATACAACACTAAGCTCCTGCTGTCACCTTGAGTACCAGTTATTGCTTCCTCCCACATAGCTCTTGACAGTAGAAGGCACTACCTTAATGCTGCCCCCTGGTGGCTTTTTTTTATACTCATAGAAAAATAGGAATTTTATGGAAAATTTTTATTTTAAAAGGCTTTTATTTAAATGAATATCATGCAAAGTCGCAATATTGTAACACCACCTTCTATGAATAAGGTGATGCTTTCTATATGTGATACAGCTTTCTGTATTATACTAGATCGCATTTACCTAAACGTTAGGGGCTCTGCTCCTTTGAAAAGCGTTTTAACACTTGGACCGCTTTTCAGAGGCATTTAACAGGTAATGAGGCAGAAATGTCTCACCTCCTTAAGTCCTGTTTTAACCCCCTTAAAGGGGTTTTAAAGGCTTGTGTTTTTTCACCTTAATGTATCCTATGCATTAAGGTGAAAAAAACACTTTGCAGTCACTGGCCCCACTAGCCCCCCCCCCCCGTTTTACTTACCTGAGCCTCGGCTTGTCCCCGCTGTCCACTCTCCACGGTTTCCCGGATCTTGATTGGATAGATTGATAGCAGAGCAGCCATTGGCTCCCGCTGCTTTCAATCAAATCCAATGATGCGGGCGCCAGGGGGTGGGGGCGGGTCCTGCATTCGGCCTCTATGGCTGCCGAATGCTGGACTCGGGAGTGCGCCCGCAAAGGTAACCCCCTCGGAAGAGCCACGGTGGGACCCCAGAAATGGATGTTCGGGGCCACTCTGTGCAAAACAAGCTGCTCAGTGTAAGTATGACATATTTGTTATAAAAAACAAAACAAAAAAATAAATGATCCTTTAGTATCACTTTAATGCCACGCCACCGCAACTGTGTACATTGCACGCGGCAACCCCAAACTCATATATTAGACTCAAGACCCATGAAAGGGACAGTGCTGCTTGTATTTTTTTCTTACTAAAAGTAGAAGAAAAATATGATATAAACCCCAATTTTTTTTTAAACATATTTTTATTGATATTTTCACGATACACTTATCAAAGCAGTTGACAGGTATGAGATACAAAAATCCAACTTATCTAATATACAGTGGTATTGAATAAGCCTTAGTATTAATATAAGTGCGGGGAAGGGCAGGAGAGGTAGGAAAATTGAGAAAAAGGAAGAAGAAAAAAAAAAAAAAAGGAGGGGGGGCGTTTACCTGCGTGTAACCGAAGTAAATCAATTTAAGTTTATATAAAGACAGTGGCCGATTCGAGTAAAGTACAGCATGAAACCCTCAGGAGTGGAAGCTTTCGTGATCGAATCTGTACTAGGCAAAGAAACATTAAGCAAAAGAGAGAGAATAAAATACAGTTGTAAGATCCCTATCTCAAAGGTCCAAGTAGGTGGAGGACGTCCTTCCGAGGTTATTGGTTTGCCGTGAAAGCAGTACGTGGCTGTTGAGGACAAGATGGTTTGTGAGGTCGTTAATTTAAGTTTCCCCAGCGTGTTAGTAAGGTCACGTTTAAAATACCATTCAGTGTATCTAAATGGGTAGATGATAGATGAAATGTCCTCCGCGTGGAACGTGTACTCTATGTACTTTCTCCATCTGGTAAAAAAGCGGGCGGTAGATCGGAAGTGTAGAACCATGGTGTCCAATTTTTCTATGTGGAATAAGGAGAGTAAGGCTTGCTTTACACCTTGTATGCAAGGTGGAGTCGAGTTAATCCAATGGTTCATAATAGTCCTGCGAGCTGCCAGTAAACAGATGTGGGTCCATTGGGTGAGGGTGGGAGATTGCGTTTGTGTCGAAGGAGGTATCGGTGTGTCACATCCAAACAAGCAGACAAGTGGGTCCTTAGGCAAGCGTGTTTTGGTAACTTCCAGTATGTATTTAATTACCGAGTCCCAAAATGTGGAAATTGATGAGCATTCCCACAAGCGGTGCACCAAGGTGGGGCGAGTCGCGGAGCACCACGGGCATTGTGTTTGGGAGGGATCCAGGTTGTTAGTATGATATGGGTAGTAGGCTCTGTGGATAATTTTAAAATAAGTTTCCCTCCACTTTTCTGAGATAACAAGCTTGTGAATTAGGCGATAGCTGCATAGAATTTTTCCTGGTAGGTCTGCATCGTTAAATATTGAGGACCATTTTGTGAATGGGGCAGGGTGATATTTATCCACTTGGTGAATGATAAGGTGAGAGTAGAGGCAAGATATCGAATAGTCCCCTTTTTGGAGTAAAATGTCTAAGTAAGATTTGTGGAGAGGGCCTGAGCGTGATCCATAGCATGTTTTCAGATAGCTAAGCATTTGGTGATAATGGAATACATGAGATGGAGGAAGCGAGTATTCTCGAGACAAGGCCTGGTAGGATTAGAATTTTCCGGGCTCATCTTCATATAGGGAGGCCACTGTGACAAGACCATGTTGGCCCCAAAGGTCGAAGGCTTTGTAGATGGTGGATGGGGGAAACATGGGGTTGCCCTGAATGGTTAGATGATTGGATATGGTTGAGGGTAGCCCTAGGAGTCTCCGCACCTCCCTCCAAGCAATTACTGTGTCCCGTATGAGGACATTTGTTTTAAGGTGTAGAGGCAAAGCCTGGAGGGTGGAGTGGAGAACAGCTGGAAGTGTGTGTGGATATACCAAAGCTCCCTCAAGCACATAACTCGAGTATCGATATTTACCTGCTAGCCAGTCCAGGCCCTGTCTGAGAAGGCAAGAGATGTTGTAGAAACGTAAATTGGGTAGACCTGCACCACCCTCGGGCTTCGGGAGGCATAGTTTCTGGAGGGCTATGCAAGTTTTTTTGTTAGCCCATAGAAAGGCATTTAAGGCCTTGTGTATCGTCTGCACATCGAAATGTTTCAATAAAAGCGGAATGGTTTGCATCGGATATAAAAGTCTCGCAAAGGAAATCATTTTAAACAGATGACATCTCCCAAAGAGTGAGAGGGGCAGGCCCGCCCAAGCTTCCAACTCCTTTACAATCTTTGTTATTAAAGGTGGGTAATTAAGGGTGTACAGTGAAGAAGGCTCTCGACCTATGCGTATGCCCAAATACGTAATGTAATGCGGTGCTAGTGTAAATGGCGAAGACGGACGCCAAGTGCTAGATTTCCGGGGGTTTAGTGTGAGAACCTTGTTTTTATCATAATTTATTCTGAAGCCGGAGCTGAGTCGAAACGTCGCAAACAAATCATGCAGAATGTCAAAGTCTGAAGGAGGGTTGGATAAAAAAAGTAATATATCATCTGCGAATAAAGCAGATTGGACTGTTTGGTCCCTAATAGTGATACCGCTGATACCATCAGGTGAATTCAAAAATTCTGGATAAAGGTTCAATCGCTATATTGAACAGCAGGGGGGAAAGGGGGCACCCTTGTCTTGTTCCTTTAGTTAGAGGTATAGTGTTTGAAATAAAGTCTGGCGTAACAAGTCGAGCTGTCAGAGCAGTGTACATCTGGTGCAGAAAATGCGTAACTGGACCCGAGAAGCCAAATGCATTCATCACCTTAAATAGCCAAGTAAAGCTGATATTATCAAAGGCCTTTTCGGCGTTAATTGATATTATGGCGGTGTCTAGGTCCGGGTGCAGTTTGGCATGTTCCAACGCCATCAAGACTTTATGAATATTTAAAGTTGCTGACCTCCCTGACATGAATCCCAATTGGGCTGGGTGGAGTAGGTAGGGGAGGAAGGTGGCCAAGCGCGAGGCAATTATTTTGGATAGGATTTTTACATCCACATTTATGAGGGATATTGGTCTGTATGAGCCCGGGTGTAGCGGGTCTTTCCCTTTTTTGGTGATCAGTTTGATGTGTGCCTGAGTTCCCGTAGGGAGGTATGGGCCCCCCTCCCACATGTCGGTGAATACTTTTTTCAGGGTGTCAGGGATGAAGTCACTGGTGATTTTATAAAACTCGGCTGTATAGCCATCGGGGCCTGGGGCTTTTGATGGGGCTAGAGATTGAATCGTGGATCGGATATCTTCTACTGTGATGGGAGCATTAATTGTCTCCAAATGTGCAGTTGTGAGTTTAGGCAAGCGCACCTTGGATAGCAGGTTCTCCGCTATTGTCTGGTTTATGGGGTCTTCAGAATAGAGAGACGTATAGTATTCAGTAAGTATTTTACTGATATCTGCAAGGGCGGTAACGAGGGAGCCAGCAGAATTTTTCAGATATGTAAGTAGGACGTTTAAAACCCGCACATAGACGGGACAGGAGTTTACCTGCTTTGTTACCGTATTTGTGCAATCGGAGGGTGTAAAAAGATGTGTTGGTTTTTTCCTGTCTTTCTGCCCAAAGATCAAAGTTTTGTTTCGGAAGTTGCCAGGCATTAATGTTATCCAAGGTGCGATTGCGTAATAAGTTTAGGTGCATGGAACGTAGCCTTTCGCTAGCTTGTAGATATTGCTGCTTAGAGTGCCTTTTGTATTGTGTCACATATGCTATAATCTTGCCTCTAAGGAAAGCTTTACCAGCCTCCCAGAAGAGGTTCGGGTTAGAGATGTGTATTTTATTCGTAGAGGTGTATTCCTCCCAGTTAGTAGATAACATCTGACGAAAGTCTTCATTTTCGGCCAGGTGGGATGGGAATCGACCAAATGGGTGACGGTGAGGTAGGTTTGATATTTGTTAAGCAGATTGTAATTGGGCTGTGATCCGAGATCACTGTGTTACTAATTACCGGATCTCTGATGGACGATAGAAGGGCTCGAGATACGAAAAAGTAGTCTATTCGTGAGATAAACCCCAATTTTAATACATACCTACTCAGTACACAAGGGATACCAGTTGTAATCCATATGAAGTGGACAGCAGAGGTTTTTGAGTACACTGCCATTCTGATACCAGCCATCCTGGCCTTTAGCACCTAAATGGACATACGTAGAAACATAGAAAAGTGATGGCAGAAAAAAGACCAAGTGGTCCATCAAGTCTGCCTTTTCTTTAAAGTTTCACATGTGCTTGTATTTGTTTGTTTGTTTTTTGTTACTTTTTTGGTCTAGGTATAGATCTATGCTTGTCCCAAAAATGTTTGAATCCACTTACTTTTGACTTACTCGCTACCTCTGCTGGAAGTCTGTTCCAAGTATCAACCACATTCAATTCCGCAAGTCTTTACTGATATGTTTTATTCCTCATACTTTCACTATTTTTCAAGGAAATGGGGGCAAAAGGGGAGATACAAAAAAAAACATGGCTCTCCCACATCAAAATATCTTAACTGGTGTGTGAGTACCTCTTTAGTTGGGATGCTGTGCCATTATTTAAATACATTTTTAGTTAGAAAAACTTAGATATAAACTGGAGAAAAAATAAATCTCAAGTATCCTACAATAGCGAACTATAGCGGCAACAGAGTGGAGACATAGCTAAATAAAAACATGAGTCGATCAAAGATAGTTCAATTTGCATGCCAAATCCCTAAATCTGGTATATCAAAAAAGTATCTGTAGTAACATATGGGACTTTTGAGGTGCAACGTTTTAGTGAAATTTGTAATATTTTCTTTCATTTCTTTTAAAGAAGTAAACATATAATAAAATACTTCCAAAGTATTTTATTTATTCTTGGGTCTCGTACCTCCAGACATCGAAAGTACCTTCCAAAGGAATACACCTTACTGTACCCTCTGACCATATCTGCCAATCTTTAAGGGGTCTAATGGCCTTAGCCCATACCCGTCTGACTGGGGTGCATGGACAACCCATTGCCCATGATGATTCAAAATGCTTTTTTTGGCGAACTCTGCGTCCAGAGAACCCTGAGCTTTACTTTCGGAGAGGTTATTGTTTGTGCCTTTATCACTATAACCGCCCCTCGCTTCCCAATTATCGTACACAGCCTGAGCGGGGCTGCTAGCGTACTACTCCTCACATTTATGCTAATACAATCACGCACTGGAATTCTGACTATTATACACGGCCCAACCGGTCTCACGATATACAGCCTTCTAAACGTGTTTGTCCGACAACTACAAAAACACCATAAAATCCTCCGCTATTCAAAACAAAAACAATCTTATGGCTTCTATCTGTACCTAGATATTACAACAATAATATGGATGCCTCCTGTTTGCTCTCTACCCAAAACTGTATTATAGTATAAAACTTAATTATTTATTTAAAAATCAAAATGATTTTGTCATCTTCCAAACACGAGTCAAAAGAACCCAAGCTCCTCCCACCAACTTCCTGTTGTACATCACATAATATAAATGAATAGGAAGAGGGAGGGGGAGGGGAAGCCCAGTCGCATACCATGTCCATCAAAAAAAAATCTATGGCGCAACAAAAGACAAAAACTGAAACTCCTGCAAAAAGACTGCTAAAGGAAGTCAAAAAATCAAAGTCTTTCCCTTCCACTGCAGGCCACAAACAATCAAAAACAACACACAACATTTTAAAAGTGCAAAAACTGAAAAGATTGAATTCACTTAAAAGGAAACAGTGCCTCTATAAACCAAAATAGCAATTCCACCCAAACACAGCGGACACAAAATGGCAGCCGGGACAAACGCAAATCAAGACATGGCCACATGGTGACTGCAAGAATAGAAAATGGCAGACGAAAGCCAGGCCACAACAAAATGGCGCCATTAACACATAAAATTTAGTTGTTGATCCCGCCAAAATCGAGATTTCTTTGCTAGAAACATAAGCTTCTCTAAAACAACTGAAATAAAAACCTAAATTATTCTACTAGAAATGGAATTCCGTACAAAAACAGACTATATTTGGCTCAAGACTAAAATCAGCAGAAACAAAAAGGCAGTTGCAGCAATCGAAAATCGGTCAAAATGATGAATGAAATCCGGACTACAGAGAAAATGTCGACATTAACAAATGACAACACAAACCAGGATTTCTCCCTACAAAAATTGACTATACAATTGAGACACCAATATTAACACTTATCCCTAGACAAACACTTTGGGCTATATCAGTTAGGGCCTATACTAAAATATAGGCATATTTAACAAAACAATATTGGGTGGTACAGGGGTGTAGTGGTTAGCACTCCCTCCCAGCAGCAAAAAGGGCCGCTGGTTCAAATCCCAACCACGACACTACCTGAAGCTTGCATGCTCTGCCTGTGCCTTCTTGGGTCTCCTCCGGGCACTCCGGTTTCCTCCCACACTCCAAAGACATGCTGGTAGGCCAATTGGCCTCCATCCTAAATTGGCCCTAGTATATGAATGCGAGCCGGGGACCCCAGACTGCGGGCTCCCTGAGGGCAGAGACCGACATGAGTGTGCGGAGCCCTGCACAAACCGATGGCGATATATGGGCACCTTAAACAAATATGAGCATCTTAATGAGATACAATGCACAGGGATAGGGACAACCGCAGACACACACTTACTCAGGTCGAACTGGTGTCTCCACTCACCCCCACCAACCATGTAACTATGTAATATATCCAAAAACGCCAAAGTTACATAAAACGTCTTAACCATACACTCTTGTCCCAAATACAGCACAATATTTGGCTCTGAGAGTTAGGTCAACAGAACTCCCCCATGCTATTACCTAGAAACCTGATGCCACCCACAGGGTGTAAACAGCTCCTATTGTAATGCCCCAACAATACATGGCCGCTTGGATATGCGACAGGCATTTCAACTTAAAACCTAACCCTTAAAAATATTATTACACTTATGAGAACATGTGTCTTGGTCCCATACAAAGGTAAAAATCACAATTCATCCATTTCTATTTCTCATATATATCACAAACATATCACACAGCATACAGTTACACAGCCTACTCAGTCATACACAACATTCACGTTGTATTAACACAAAAAAACATAAGGTTCTTTGCCTGGCAGATCTTACCTCATTCAGCGCACAGAGAATCAATATCCCGAACACAGAACAGCAAAAATGTTCAAAAAACTTGAAGTATGGTTGTCTTACCATAGGCCGGCCTTTGCTTGTCTGGTTCTAGAGGTCTCTTCCCCCTCGAGGTCCGCTGAATTAGGAAGATCTGTTAGCTACCTTTCTGGCCCGCCATGTTGTCAGCTAAATTCTATGATTCTCCCTATAAGCATATCATTTCTTTGCTCTTAAAAGCACAAATACAGCACTCTTATATAATGCCGGGAAAGCGCACTTGTTTATCTCTCCAAGTAACACAAACAGATGCTGGTATCACCTCAAGCTCAGTATCAATCCTGAACCAGGTAGCCAAGTGGCTTTTATTTATACTAAACACATCAATAAGAAAAGAGGCTGCTGACTTCAGAATCAGTCATTCAGACACTTGTATTCATTCAAAAGAACCAATGACACACATGCATATATTCAAATAGAAATACAGTAGTGACATGTGCAGACGGTGGTGTGAAAAACCATGCGGCAAGCACATGGTTTTGAACAAAACCGTGTGCACATTCCCACTGCTACCAGTGATGCCAGCCATACCAAACTATGGCCCAGTGGGCCATAATTTTGTATGGTTATACTATAGTTCCCAAGTACACAGATCTGCTTACTTAGGAGTTTAAATGTGATCACCATGGAGTGGCCAGTTCCTTGGTGAGGCATAAACAAACATCCTTAAAAGAGCAAAACAGATCCGCCGTGTCCACGGGAAGGTTTCCGCATCCAATGGTCTTCCACCAGCGTCTGTATGTGCGAATACCCTCACATAAGCATATTAAAGCAAAACTGACACTGGGACATCCGACAACATACATTAATAAAAATGTCCACAACAGTACAGTGTTGCATGACCGCGCAATTGTCATTCAACGTTCAATAGTGCTGAAAGCTGAAAATTGGCCTGGGCAAGAAAAGTGCCCAGTAGGCAAGTGATTTAATGACACAGTTTTAAATGTTTCTTTCCACTACTATTAGGGTTGCCAACTTCCCGTGGCATTTTTTATTGACAAAACGGGAAATTTACTGACAAAGCACATTTGTTACTGACAACCTGAAAAATGATAGAACTCCTAAAAAAAACAAAGAAATTCTATATTTAAACAGTATGAACATAATATAGAAACACAAATAACAAATAAATTGCCTGGTTTACACTTACAAATGTCAAGACAGCATGACAAATTATCAGCTCCTGATATTTGGAGACAGTTGTAAAAGTCACATATTTTTACAAACTGTTACATTTTTCTATTCTGTGAGGAAAAGAGTGATGTTTATCATGCTGTAATCTAAAATGGCCAATCAGAACTACTTTTTTTTTGTGCAATAATCTGAAATCTGGGGTGCTTTTATATATCACACTGGACTCTAATTTATATTATTGCTTTTCTGAATGAGCCAGGAAAAAAGATTTAGTTACCCATAGCAAGCAAAATTATTTCACCTTGGGAGTCCTGCTGTAAAAATAGCTTAATCACACTACTAAAATCGCTAGCAAATAATTGCAGAGAGTATGGACTGATTTTTACTTAGAGGGTAAATATAGCTGCATGTGGTGTGAGCTACACAAGTGGCATATGATTTTACACGCTTTAGCGATTCATTACACACATTATCACTATAGGTCCACATGTGCTAATAATTGCTACTGTATGCTACTTATGTGGCTGACATCATATGTAGCCATTTATTCTATCTGTGTAGCAAAGCAATCAATTGCTACGCTTATCCATTACAAAGTCAGAGCGGAAGAAAGGTTCACTAATGGATTGCACATGGTTTAAACAGAAAAACAAGCAAAGAAATTGCCCTTAGTAGAACTATATGAAAAATGATTTTTTTTTTTCTCATTTTGGATAGAGCAAAGGAGGGCTATAACCCCTGTCAGATTAATTTTTTTGCCATTTGTATCACATTGCGGAGACTTCATTTCACTTCCTGTCCCATAGACAAACAGGAAGTGAGAGGAAATCCCTGCAAATTATGGGAATTCCTTGGGAACCCCCAGGTTACCAGAACTAATGTCCCCATTGCAAAATTGCCCTCTACTACTTTTTTGGGGACAACCCAAAATTTGTGATTTTCTTTTACTTTCATTTTCAATAATAATGGTGAACAGGACAAATAGAGAGGGTGAATCACCCTAAAGTGGTTGTTAAGCCACTTTGTAAACTATACACAATCCCCTCTATTAGAAAGCGTCCTATGCCAGCAGCGTTTCTATGGGGGTGGGGGGTGCGGCCCGCACCCGGTTAACACCCGATAGAGGGGTGACAACCGATAGAGGGGTGACACCCGTGGGTAGCGGCCCTGCTAACACCGCCCGCTGCCCTAATCTGCGCCTCTTGGGTCTTGCGGCTGTCTCCCTCAGCGGAGCGGACTGAAGCCACCTCCTCCTTCTCTGTGTTTACATCCCCACAGGAGGAGCCTGAGGGACACACCGCTGTGTGTATCCGTCTGCGCTGTTCTGAGGACTTTACTACCACATATGTAGATGGACATGTGCAGGGGGGGATGCTATGGGAGGGGAGAGGGGTGTCTATACTGAGGGGGGGTGTCTATACTGATGGGGGTCTGCACTAAGAGTGGGGTTCTATACTGAGGGGGTGTGTCTACACCGAAGGGGGGTCTGCACTAAGAGGGGGATTCTATACTGAGGGGGGTCTACACTGATGGGGGGTCTGCACTAAGAGGTGGGATCCTATACTTGGAAGGTGTGACGGATCCTGTACTCAAGGTGTCCGCCGTAACTGCTTCCTAAGTCCTGGAACATGAGTCCAATGGATCTGGTTATAGGAACCCCCAAGAATTAGACAACACTAGTTCTTGGAGTACATCAGGAATTAACTTTTATTTGACATGTCACACACATATATACAGCCAGATGACTAAAGGCTAACCTAATTAGCATGAGCTAATTATCTTAATCATTGACCCAGACTAGTTGACTGAGAGAAGACTTTTCAGGGTAAGACTTTGGCTCCTAGCTCATTTGAATGACTATTCAACAGACATTACCATATTACCATAAACATTAACACAGTGCTAATTAGCACAACAACATTGTGTGGAATACTCCTTACAAGCCAGACCAGCCTCATCTACATTACACAAGGCAACAGACAGGCTGGCTAGAGTAGCATCTGACAGTGTGTGTCCCATAATGCATGGGACAACACACATATATACATATATATCCAGTCTATGTGTCTTGGGGGCCAGCATGGACCTAAATCCAAGTAAAACCAGCTGAGCGGTCCCCAGGCATACAGCTCACAAAGAGCACCGTTCCCCCAAATGCCAGGGCCCGTAATCACAAGGCAATAGGCTCGCATTCAGTCCCCTCCTACAGCCTCTGTCCCGGCTAGGTCTGTCACAGGAGGGGTGTCTATACTGATGGGGGTCTGCACTAAGAGGGGGGGATTCTATACTGAGGGGGGTCTGCACTAAGAGGGGGGATTCTATACTGAGGGGGGGTTTCCACACTGATGGGGGGGTCTGCATTAAGAGGGGGGATTCTATACTGAGGGGGGTGTCTATACTGATGGGGGTCTGCACTAAGAGGGGGGATTCTTTACTGAGGGGGGGGGTGTCTATACTGAGGGGGGGGTCTGCACTAAAAAAAGTGATGTTTATACTGATGGGGGTCTGCACTAAGAGGGGGGTGTCTATACTGATGGGGGTCTGCACTAATAGGGGGGATTCTATGCTGAGAGGGGTGTCTATACTGATGGTGGGGTCTGCACTAAGGGGGATTCTATACTGATGGGGTCTGCACTAAGGGGGGTGTCTATACAGATGGGGTCTGCACTAAGAGGGGGGTGTCTATACAGATGGGGGTGTCTATACTGATGGTAGGGTCTGCACTAAGGGCGGGTATCTATACTGATGGGGGTCTGCACTAAGAGGGGGGGTCTGCACTAAGAGGGGGGTGTCTATACTGATGGTAGGGTCTGCACTGAGGGGGGTGTCTATACTGATGGGGGGTCTGCACTAAGAGGGGGTGTCTATACAGATGGGGGTCTGCACTAAGAGGGGGGTGTCTATACTGATGGGGGTCTGCACTAATAGGGGGGCAGTGTCTATACTGATGGTAGGGTCTGCACTAAGAGGGGGGTCTCTATACTGTACTAAGGGGGGGGGGCAGTGTCTATACTGATGGGGGGTCTGCACTAAGAGGGGGGGGGGGGGGGGGGGCGGTGTCTATACTGATGGTAGGGTCTGCACTAGGAGGGGGGGTCTATACTGATGGGGGTCTGCACTAGGAGGGGGTGTCTATACTGATGGTAGGGTCTGCACTGAGGGCGGGTGTCTATACTGATGGGGGTCTGTACTGAGGGGGTGTCTGTACTGAGGGAGGGGGAGGTCTTTACTGAGGGCGGAGGTCTATATGAAGGGAGGAGGAGGTCTATACTGAGGGGGGGGTCTATATGAAGGGAGGGGGGTCTGTACTGAAGGAGAGGTCTATATTGCAGGAGGGGGCATGTACTGAGGGGAGGTCTATATTGATGGAGGGGGGTCTCTACTGAGGGAGGGGGGTCTATATTGATGGAGGGGGTCTGTATTGAGGGAGGGGGTCTGTACTTAGTGGGAGGGGGTCTGTAGTAAGTGGAGGGGGGTCTGTACTTAGGGGAGACTATAGTTGGTGGAGGGGCCGTGACACCAATTTTTTCCGCACCGGGTGACACCAACCCTAGTGACGCCACTTTCCTATTCTACAGTATCTGTGCTTTGTAAAAAATATGACCATTACTACCTTATTTCACAGTGCCGCTCGGCGCTTATGTGACTCCTCGCTGCTCCCTCTCCTGATCTGACAGCTAGAGTGGGAGGAACCAAAAATCCCTCGCTGACATCAGTCAAGAGGAGGGGAGGAGAGCAGGAGAGAGCCGAGACGTCAGCCAGAGAGGAGGGGAGCAGTGGTTGCCTGTGGTAATTTTCTTTGGGGGGGCGGCGGCAAACAGTACCACCCCTACGTCAGTCAGTCCGTTGGCAGGCAGGACTGGTGCTCTTACCCTATCTATGCTGCGCTCCCAGGCTCTCAGCGGCGGCGCTCACGTTCTCCTGCTCTCCATGAGCGATGGCTCTGGCTTCCGTTTCCTCCCTCCTTCTCGGCAGCCAATTGGGAGTCTTCTCTTTTCGGACAATCAGAAAATGGGTCTGACACCCGCTTCTAATTGGCTGGATTGAGGATCAGTGTTACAACAGCAAATATTAATTTGCTATTGTAACACCCAGGTGGGCTCATGGCACAATGCTCTGCGCCACGAGTCCACATATTTTGAAGCCTATTAGAGCCTATAGCTCTAATCAGGTGCTTCAAAAAACACCCCTGCTGTAATTCAGGCGACCGGTATTCTGAAAGGGGTGTCCTGATAGATTCATGCTATGCAGGAATCTATCAATTAGTTATAGGTTTGCGCACAGGGTGTGCCACAGGTGCTTGGGCACACCCTAATCACCAAGTGCCCAATAGCATTATTGCTCTGTGTAGCAGCAGGGAGATGAGAAATATCTCCCTCTTACCGGCTCTGCCATAAGAGAAGTGCTTACGCGCTTCTCTTTCACTACACTGGCGAGGAGTCACGTGAGCGCCAAGCGGCACTTTGAAATCAGGTAGTAATGGGCATATTTTTTACAAAGAACAGTCACTGCAGCATAGGACGCTTTCTAACAAAGGAGATTGCGTGTATTTTCTGCAGTTATTTCAGCAGCAGCAGGGGAAGGTACAGGCACTGGTAAGAGCCTACAGGCAGGGAGGGGAGGGGGGAGAGGAGGACAGAGGAGTACAGAGGAGTACAGAGGAGAGCTGCGGATGATGGAGGCACGTAAACTGACTACGGTGTCAGGGCTCAGCAGCCCTGATAAACCGTGATAACCTCACTGGCGGTATGATTATGTCAGATTTTTGATGCTGAAAGCGGTACATTGTTTTGCATAGAAATTTGGCATTTTATATTGTAGGCCTGTAAATCTTAGGAATAACTAACTTAAATCTGTCTAAACAAGAGTCTAGTAGACATCCCGGGTATGATAAAATTTGAAACACAAAATCATAAATTATAATATAATAAATAACTATAAATACTTAACAAACAAATAATACTATAATAATAATAATATGTATTCAATAATGTAATCAAATCAAAAACACTGAAATTTGTTCAGTTGCAGAATTGTCGCTTTTGTCACTTTCATTGTTTGATGACTAATATCGCCACAAATCACTATCGCTCAATTCTGTTTTCTAACTGGTCTAGAACCGCTTTTGCCATAAAGGGACACTTCTTGGTTGCTATGGACATTCTCAAGTTTCCAGGCAGAAAAAAATGTATTTATAATATAAAACTGCAGGCAGGGCACTGGAAAAAGCACTAGGGACAAAAGGGATGTGAAATTATTTGATACAGTAATGTAATCTGTAAGAGTACAGTGTACTGTATGTGTAATGTGTTTTTCATTTTTTGAATATGGCGCCGGGCTCCGTCCCCATGCGTCGCAACGCTTGCAGGGAACGGAGCACGGCTCTTTGATAGAGCAAGCAGGGGAGACAGCTCGCACACACAGCGGTGAGACATTGCATAATCCTGGGGACAAGGTAAGTAACTCTGCCTGGATCCTGCGATGCAATCCTGAGTGTGGCTTGGGGGTTACCGCTTTTGGTAATGAAAATTCACCCGAGCCACACTCGGGATTACCACAACAGGTCAGTCCACAAATGCCAATATAAGGAATTTGCCTCTTGCATAAAATTAACATAGCAGACAGCCATTACTCTCTCTTTTGATGTGTAAATGGTCAAATGGACCTTGTCTATGCATGTCATGCACATCAGGAATACTGTATATACTGTATATAGCATATAGCCTGGACTGTAGTTGATAACTGCTGTGGACCTTCTTTTTCTTAGTAGACAGGGTTAAACTGAATATTTATTAATGGAGAAGCCATCTTTAAGTAAACCACTTTGTAATGCTTGTCTATGAGTGTCTCCAGTGCAGAGGGCAGCCATCTTGGCTGTGTCTGGAGGACAGTGATTGGCGGATGCAACAGAGCAAGGAGACACTGAACTGGGCTGCTGGACAAAGTTAGATCTCTTGTGCCACCAATAGTTAAAAGTTGCAGTGCGAGGTGTATTTTTAATACTCCCGGAGGTACAGTAACTCTTAGTGAGACTGACAAAGGGAAGGAAGATCTCTCTGAAACGCATATCCCATAAGTCTTTGCACTCCAGTACCTGTTAACAGTG
This sequence comes from Lithobates sylvaticus, assembly GCA_028564925.1. Classification (NCBI taxonomy): domain Eukaryota; kingdom Metazoa; phylum Chordata; class Amphibia; order Anura; family Ranidae; genus Lithobates; species Lithobates sylvaticus. The sequence goes on along the minus strand of CM053035.1, from coordinate 121,537,548 downwards.
TTCTGAGCGACATCTCGAGTGGAAGTAGTCCTTTACTCTGTTCAGCACCAGCGCTTCTCCATCTCACAGAGGCGACTGACCTTCCACAGATGACCAGGGGTGGCTGTCCATTAAGGGTGCATGGGCGCCCCTGGGGGGGGGGGGGGGGGGGGGGGGGGTTGAAGCACCTGATTAGAGCTAGAGGCTCTAACAGGCTTCAACATAGGGTAGGCTTGGCGCGCAGAGCACTGTGAATAAGCCCACCCAGGTGTGTTACAATAGCAACTGAATATTCGCTATTGTAGCACTGATCCTCCTCCCAGCCAATCAAGAAGCGGATCTTTTCGACCCATATTGGATGCCTCGGAGGAGGGGAGGAGACGCGTGGCGGAAGCCACCGTGATGGAGGAGAGGACACAGGAGTCACTACACGATGCCCGCCACCCACCACCTGTCATCTAGATGGGGTAATTGCCGGACCGACCAGCAGACAGCGAGCAGGCTGCCTGGGGGCAGGTGCCGCCATGAGCCACTGCAGGTGACCATCTTTTTTTGGACCCTGTGATCTCAATTTATATATGCTCTCTATGTTCCATGGTTTGTGAGTGCTAGCCCATTAATTTATTTTATTACATGTTTTAATAAAGACAGTATCACGCTATGAGGCCGTTTTGCGCCCCCTCATTCCTTTTTGTTTTCTTACAGATTTTGGTTCCCCAAGCCGTATATTCGGGTGACAGCACAGTCAAGCAGTAGCTAGATTTAGTGTTTTTAAGACAGCTTCACCTCCGGGACTTTGTTATATCTATTTGTTTGTTCATTTGTTTAATTACTTACACTGTCACATTTGTTGGCTTCATGGATCATTTTTATCTAGATGCAACATGTGGGCTAATTACCATCCAGTGATATTGGTTATTTGACACATTGTTACTTTTTATTGTTAGTTTCTATTTGAGATCTTGATTTGTTGTGCTTACAAGCCCTCTTGTGGTTGTTTACTTGTGTTCACATCTGTCACAATCTACCATTCTGGAATTGTCAACTCTGAGCAAGCCTTTTTTTTCTGTTGTGCCACCAGCTTGCAGATTGCAGGGAGGAAGCCACTGTGGGGACCCTATGCTGCTGCAACCATTTTCCTGTGCTGAGCAGCTGGGAGGGAGCACCACAAGGTTGCAGTCAAGGGAGAACCGTGGTGTGTGGCCAGAGTTTTCTGGAGCTATCTGGTGCTGTGCTGCCCAGGATAAGAGGTCTGATTAGAGACTACTGCAGCCAGCATACTATTTGCAATGCTACATGTGAGGGGACAGTCCTGGAAGCAAAACAGGTATGTAGGAAAGAGTTGCTGCTGCTGCTGTTGGATGAACTGATCCCTGCCATAGATGACCACAATCATGTGAGAACTCAAAGAGAAGCAATTAAAAATGAGAACCTTCTCCCTGGGAGGGTGTGATTAGATGCCTGGTGAAATCAGACTGTGAGAGAACTCCCACCCAGGGCCGCTGATAGAAATCATGGGGCCCCGTACAGCCTACCTGACAGGGCCCCCTTCAGCTCCACCCCTGGTCCCACCCCTGGTCCCTCCTTCAGCCCCACCCCCGGCCCCACCCCTTGACCCTCCCCAGACCCCGCCTTGAAACAAAGTGTAGGCTTGTCTACAAGTGATATTTATTTTTCTCTAGCCAGTTATAAGTTTGATTATACAGAAGAAATACTGTTTTCAGATGAGAACAGACCTCTTTAATATCTATATGTAATAAAAAACATTAATGAATAAATGAAGTGGTATTTTGAAAAAATTAGGGAGATTAAACGTTAATCCCAAAAAGCAGTTATTGATTGGTTTGTGCAAAAGTTATAGCATCTACAAACTATTTTATGTATTTATGTATTTTTTATTTATTTTTAGGCCCCTTTCACACTGGGGCGCTTTTCAGGCGATAAATAGCGCCTGCAAAGCGCCCTAAAAGAGCCGCGCCTGTCTCTACAGTGTGAAAGACCCGAGGGATTTCACACTGGAGCCCTGTGCTTGCAGGACGCTAAAAAAAGCGGCGCATCTTTGGAGCGGTGAAGGAGCGGTGTGTATACCGCTCCTCCACCGCTCCCGCCCAATGAAATCAACGCGGCTATACCGCTGGCAAAGCGCTGCTGCAGCCCACGGAGAGAGAGGAATCACTCCGCAAAACAATAGAGGATGCGCTGGTCGGGACTTGTGCCAGCATGAGGAGCGGGTGCGGAAAGAAGCATTCTTCCGCGCCTGAAATACAAAAAATAGTCCCTCCCAGGCCGCAAACGAAGCAAGAACACATGTATTGAAAAAAAATGTAAAATGTTGGAGCGGGTTGGCATGGTGGCTGGGCGTGCGTTAAGGGACTCTGATCGGTGGCTGGAGAATTTTTCTTTTTACATTACATTATTTAGCTGTTCAGGTTGCCCGGGCCCCCCTGCTGGTCGGGCCTGGTACAGCAGGGCCAGTTGTACTGGCCTATCAGCGGCCCTGCTCCCACCACTTGTAAGAAGACAAAAGAGGGAATGTTCCAGCAGGAATCAGACAGAGAGAGAGAGAGAGAGCGAGATCAGCAACATCTATCCCTGTATGACTTGAACTGGGTTTTTATGCTAGCCATACACCAGTTGAAAAATCATTCAAAACATGTTTTAGAAAAACAAACACATGGCCGTGAGAGCAAAGAATATTGCCATCATGTAATGACCGAATTTCAAAAGATAAATCGTTCAATGGGCATAAATGAATTAGTTTCTCGCTCATTTTTTGCTTCTGGGTCACATATGTGCAGTACCAACAGTTCAATTTTTAACGAGAGAAACACATTAACCATATTAAAAAACTTCACCAGCGATTTTCGATTTGTGCCCATGAACCAGTGGTACAAGATTTATCCCCCTTCAGAAGATTTATCCCCCTTCATGACCAAGCCATTTTTTACGATACGGCACTGCATTATTTTAACTGACAATTGTGCAGTCATGTGACATTGTACCAAAAAAAAAAAATATATATATATATACAGTATTTTCCACAAATAGAGCTTTCTTTTGGTGGTATTTGATCACCTTCCAACATGACAATGACCCAAAGCACACAGCAAAAATTACCACACAGTGGTTGAAGGAGAAAAAGGTGAACATCCTTACATGGCTAATGCAGAACATATGTGGGTAAAACTCCAAAATAATTTTCTTTTGAAAATCTTATCTAAGAATTTTCGTTCCAATTTGGCACCATTAGTGGGCCGCAGGAATGGCTGATTTTCTTGCGGCCATCGAATTTGAGTGATCATGCATGTTGGAATTTTTTTTTGACAAACTAACAATTTTCTAATCAATGATTGGAAAATCATGTGAGAAATATAATCGAAAAAGAAATGTGTGTAAGAAAAGAAATTTCCTGGAAAGAAAATTTTTGGGAATTTGACCCATGTATGGCCTGCATTAGTCAGAACCCAGATTTAAACTCCATTGAAAATTTGGAATGACTTGAAGACTGCGGTCCACAAACGGTCACCATCAAATTTAACCACTTTACATCTGTGCTATGGCCGAAAGACGACCACCACGCGGATCTCAATTCCTACCATATGACGGCCTCCCCTGTGCACGCTCCCTGCGTGCAGTGATCACAGAGTCTTTGAGACTCGGGTGATCAGCGATCCGAGTAAGGGGCGGGTCCCGGCCCCTTGCCATGTGATCAGCTGTCAGCCAATGACAGCTGATCACATGATGAAAACAAAAGCTCGGTGATCGTTTTTTTTTTTCTCCTCAACGCTGACAGCGGAGGAGAAAAAAAAAAGCTGATCACCAGGTCATTTTAAAGGGACATCGGTCCCGAAAAGTCAGAGGCAATTATGCCTCATGTAATGCCCACAAGTGCCACCTGTCAATGCCCACAAGTGCCACCTATCAATGCCCACAAGTGCCACCTATCAATGCCCACAAGTGCTGCCAATCAGTGCCACCTAAAAGTGCTGCCTATCAGGGTAACCCATCAGTGCCCATCACTGCCACCTATCGGTGCCCGCCACTGCCGCCTCATCAGCGTACATCAATGACGGACAACAATTACCCATTTAAAATTTTTATAACAAAATTAAAAAACATATTTTTTTTTTTAATTCTGTCTTTTAAAATTTTTTTAACAAAAATAAAATCGCAGAGGTGATCAAATACCACCAAAAGAAAGCTCTTTTTGGGGGGAAAAAATGCTAAAAATGTCATTTGGTTACAGTGTTGTATGACCGTGAAATTGTCATTCAAAATGTGACAGCGCTGAAAGCTGAAAATTGGTCTGGATAGGAGGGGGGGGGGGGGGGGTTTTAAGTGCCCAGTAAGCAAGTGGTTAACTGAACTTGAGCAGTTCTGCAAAGAAGAGTGGACAAATATTGCAAAGCCTTGATGTGCAAAGTTAGTACAGACATATCCCAACAGACTGAAGGCTGTAATTAAAGGAACATGTGGTCCAACAAAATATTGACATAAGGGGGGTGATCAGCTGCCTGATTTTACGGCACCCTGGCTGGCTGCTCGGGTGAAAGGAGCTGAAAGCTAGGTTAAGACGTGCAGCTAAGTTGCTGTGCCTCTGAAAAGTGACCCATGTTAGGATAGCTTTGCAGAGGAGTGGTGAGCAGGCATCATATTGCCTGTTTTAACCATAAATAACCATAAATGCTGCACCAACGCACATGGTTGCAGTGCGTCTCAATTTGCTTTAATATACTGCCGAACATGATGGGGGGGGAATTATTTTGATAATGCTGATTATCATGATTGTGTATGCACCTCTCTGCTGGCCTTGCAACTTAAGGATGGGGAAGGTGGTGGGTGGTAAAAAAGCATCTCAACCATGTGTTTTTCAAATGTACCTTACTGCACTTTCAAATGAGCCCTTACAATCTTGCAGCCTGATCACTGGGGTAGAGGAGACTGAGGAAATGCTTTTCATGCCTGCACCAGACTGATGACATCATTGCAGCCAAGACACTGTCATTGGACTGGAGTGCAGGGATTGTTTTTTTTAAGAGGAAGTAAAGGCAATTAAAAAAAAAAAAAATGCACCCTGCAAGGCAAAGGCATAATAAGCTAGTATACATAGCATACTAGCTTATTATGAATAATTTACCTAAGAACGAAGCCCCCGAAGTGGTCCTCCGTCTTCATCTTCACCACTGCCATGTATCCCGGAGTGACTTCCGGGTCTCGCTGCTCCCGCACATGCGCACAGGAGCCGCCACGAGCGGCATATCGCCGATATCTAAGGCATGCTCAGTGCGCCTGCGCGCCGCTGTCTACGGCGCATGCGCCATAGACAGCGGTGCCTGTCTTTTAGCAAATATCTCCTAAACCATGTAGGTTTAGGAGATATTTCTTGGACCTACAGGTAAGCATTAATCTAGGCTTACCTGTAGGTCAAAGTGGTTTGTAAGGGTTTACAACCACTTTAATGATAAAGGTAGAGAGTTTTGTGGGAAAAAAAATACAGTTGCTGTGTATTGTAACATGTCAGAAAAGCGTTCATAGAGATGGGTAAACACACACACTATAAATACTGAGGGGCTACATTTTTATTCTGTAATTCTCTACCCAGTCTATGCGCCTGTGTAATAGATACAGACATAGGCATCTCAGCAATTCCAATCATATTCTGGCAGAGCAGTTTCTACAGTAACAAGGACTTCTATAAAACTCTTGTGCCAGCATTTCCTGAGGTGATTCATAAGAAAGTGAAATAAATTTGAGCGGATAGTTGACTTGATTAAGCTCTTTTCTTTCTGAGCAGGGCTCTGTGGGGACAGCCAATCAAAATGTTTATTTCAAACCCTTGGGGGAATCTCCTGCAGCTACTGGCAGGTTGTAATATGTGTATTGTGGAAGTGCAGTAGAACTTGACACTTGTTACTTAGTTATGGGCAACTCAAGCACTTGTTAAAGTTGTTTGTGGAATTTTTTGTATAGAATATAAGATTTAGAGCACGATGGAAAATATTGTCACTTTTCTGGTTCTTTCCTGGTATTGATCGTTTTTTTCAATTGCAACTTCACAGCTAAATAGCTAATCAGATTAAAACAAAAAGTTCAACCAAAAGTCATAAACCTGAAGTTTATCCAGAGGAAGAGTTGCAAAACTTCGATAGAAAAAAAAATCCTCCCTAATACCAGATAACCAGGTAGTAAAGTAACTCCCTGGATCAACAGTCTGTATTATTATTTCTTAAAATATTAGTAACTTTTATATTTTGTGCATTTAGAAACATGTTTCTATTTGCAAAACCACAAATACAAATGCTACTAGTAGTCCCATTACATTTTATTGCCAGTGATACGAGGTGGTATCAAAAAAGTTTTGAGACTAGTTTTGTAACACGCCAACAGATGGCAGCACAAGTCACAGGGAGCCCCGTCCTTCAAAAGTCAGTGTGCCAAAAGACCTTGTCCTGTGTACATCGGGAGCTGTGCAACTGGTGCCATTCTGACCATGTGTGTTACCACGTCTGCTATTTCATCATGGACAGCAAATTAGAACAAAGAGCAAACGTGAAATTCTGAATGAAACTGGGCAAATCTGCAATGAGTCGTTTGAGGTGTTTCAGTGGCAAGTGTGATTGTTCTCTTACGATTATAGTTACATAGTAAGTTTGAATAAAGACAATAGTCTATCCAGTTCAACCTGTGTAGGTGTGTGTGTGTGTTAGTGTCCATAATCATTTCCCATATCCCTGTATGTTGTGTTCATTAAGATGCACGTCCAAGAGTCTTTTAAAAATATTAATACTCCCCGCTGACACTACCAATTGTGGAAGAGAGTGCCACATTCTTATCGTCCTGACAGTGAAAAAACCCCTACGCAGCTTAAAGCGTTTGTTAATCCAAATTTTTTTTAATAAAGATCCTTGTTCCCTTAAAGCATGTTATACAGCACAGTGCTTGTGCTGTGTCATTTGGATCCCTGTATCACCTGAAATACCTGGCTGATCCTGTCTGGCTATACCCTCCCCTCTGCAAACAGACCACGATAATCATGGCTGCTGAGTCCTGATATTGTGGTCTGTTTGCGTAATTCCGTCAGCCGCAGCCTGCTATCTGTCTCCTGTGTCCTTCTCCCCCCTCCCTCCCCTCTCTGTCTGTCTCTGCTCTACCAGTGCTGCCCCCCCCCCTGCTCCTGCTGCTCTCATTTCAGCTATTAAATGCTTCCATCCTCTCTGCACCATTATAATAATTGTCCCTGTGCCTGTGTTCTGTAAAAAAACTGCACGATTGTACCTGTATAACCAGCTAATTGTCGGCGGCTCTGTGCTCTCTCTCTCCTCTCTCCCCCTCCTTCCCGGCTGACGTCAGTAGGAGGTCTCGGCCTGCCCACTGCAGCTGTGAGCCAAGAGAGAAGAGAGGAGAGGAATCAGCTGAGCGCCCCGAGCGGAGCTCATACACGTACAAGCGTGCAGTTTTTTTTACAGAACACAGGGAAAATTATTATAATGGTGCAGAGAGGATGGAAGCATGTAATAAAAGTAGGTTAGCAACCACTTTAATGTTAAATCGCTTCTCATTGTGTGGCCCGTGTCCTCTGATACTCCCTGAAATTGAATAGCTTTTTCCTACGCTGGGATCATCATCGAGGTATTGGTAAATCGCTAGCATGTCCTCTCTCAAGTGTCTCTTCTCCAGCAAGAATAAATTTAGTGCTTGTAGTCGTTCCTTGTAATTCGTTCATCGTGCACAAGTTGCCAAATCGTTTCGACATTTTCAGGGGATGAGCTCGTTGAATGTCTTCCTGATCTCTCATCGTCTTCCAGTGATGTTCTTGAAGTGCGCATGCCACTCAAAACAGCTTGAATGCCTCATTGCAGTATCACTGTAAACTTGCCAAGACATGTCAAACGTCTCTGTGGCAGATTTGCCCAGTTTCCTGCAGAATTTAATGTTTGCTCTTTGTTCTAACTTGCTGTCTATGATAAAATAGCAGACGTGGTAACGCACGTGGTCAGATTAGCACTAGTTGCACAGCTCACGATGTACACAGGATGATGTCTTTTGGCACACTGACTTATAAAGGTCGGGGCTTCCTGTGACTGTGCGTGCTGCCATCTGTTGGGGTGTTACAAAACTTGTCTTGAAACTTTTTGATACCACCTCGTATATACCTACAGTAAATAAAAAATGCATTGATGTACAGATGAAGACATGGGGTAGAGTGAAAAATAGCAAAGGCCTTGGCAATGCCTAGACACCACTCTGGGACTTTGGCCTTGTTTGTAAAAAACATGTGGTTGAGCCATGTTTTTACCATCACCCAACCACTCTTCCTTAAGCTCCAAAAGCAGCAGCGAATGGTGAACATATGCCATGGCTGCAATGCTTCGCACCACGGTGTGCCAAACAAATTATCCACCCTGTCAGGTTCAGCGGGCAGTATCTCCTGCCAAATGCATTCCATTCAACTAAATGGGGCTGCACCACAATTTAGTTGCAGCACAGTGGTGTTTTTTTAATGGGTTAAAACAAGCCTGGTGCCACTTGTGTAACCAAGCCCTTTCAGTATCCACTTTAATCAGGCAAAATCTACTACAGAGGAAAAGTCAGGTTCAATTCCTTTGCCACTCATACCCTCACTGAGCTACATCTTTGATAATAACAGCTTTCTACATTCTAGATACCTATTTATTAACTTTCTGTAATGCACCATTACTCACATCGCAGCTTTTCACCACAGAAAAAGGTCTCAAAGGAACCACTTGACCTCTGGAAGGTTTTGCCCCTCTCATGACCAGTGCATGTTTTGTTCAGCACTATGTTACTTTAACTGGTAATTGCTCAGTTAGGCAAAACTGTAGGCAGATGAAATTTGTATATTTTTTTCCATACAAATAAAACTTTCTTTTGGTGGTATTTAATCAACACTGGGTTTTAGATTTTTTTGCTATATAAACAAAAAAAACTGAAACTTTTGAACCAGCCCCCCCCACCGATATATTCTACTTTCTGTTATAAAACATCCAATAATCAAAAATTGAATTTCTTTATAGATTTAGGTCAAAATGTATTCTGCTACATGTCTTTGGTAAAAAAAAAAAATCCCAATAAGTGTATATTTTTTTGTGAAAATTATAGCGCCTACAAACTATGGTAAATATATTTACCATAGTTTAGTTTCGCCGCTCTGATTCCTACTGTATTAAACTGTATTGTAACTGTACTGTCTGCCCTTATGTTGTAAAGCGCTGCATAAACTGTTGGCGCTATATAAATCCTGTATTATTATAATAAATATGTATTTTTTTTATTTTACATCCTGTCATCCAGTAGTTCAGTGTCACTGTACTATTCAGGGGTGTGTGGTAGGGGTGATCAGGGTTCATTACACTATTATTGCTTATAATAGTGATGAGCACTGTTTTAAGCAATAGATTTAACTGCCATGAATGGCTTGTGATCCTTGATTGGCTACAGCTAATCACATGGTACAGGGTGCTGTGATTGGCCTAGGTACCATGTGATAGCTGTGGGTCAATCACAGCATCACAATAGTAAGCAAAACAGTCATGAATGTAAGCCAGTCACATGCCATGAATGGTAACTGCTTGTGCTCTTAACTGTCAAGCCATCAAATAACTAATATCATAACTGATCACATGTTCAGCACCATGGAAAATCCAGCTCAAACAAAGATTGAGATGGCAGCTTCCTTGATTGTAAAGGATAGGAAGGTTTAGTTCTTTGGGGCTATTCAAACGATTACATTGCGGTAACATGTGGCAACACACATTACATGTGTTGGTGTGTTGATTCTGAATGGCACCCAAATGTACCAATGCACTAATGAGAGGTGCAATGTGCTGACAAAAATTGGGCATATACACGTTTTAAATGTTTTTTTACTGCACTAGGCAGCCTAACAGCATTAACCCAGACTAACAAGCATTAACCCTAAGGCATGGCACTAGTGTTAATGGGCCCTAAGGCATATTTAAGCCTAAAAACAAAAATGTTATGTATTGTAGCTTACCAGTCTTTTGATGTGTGGCTGCTTCAGTTTTAATTTTTAAATCTTTTAATTTTTCCCTCGCTTATTTTTTTTGGTGTTTTTTTTTTTATTTTTTTTATTTTCCATTTCTAAATTAGTTTTTTACTTTCAGTCTACAAATTTAGCGTTAAAATAAGTGAAATTGCTAAAATATTGTGCACAGCATCAGTACAATATTTTGCAGTTTTTTTTTGAGAATTAAATACACTCTAATTGTTTTGTTTTTTTTATTTAAAAGCTCGCCAGTATCCTTCCTGTTCAAAAAGCTGCCTAGTAAAATGCTTAAATACTTAAATACTATGCATAGTATTTTAGATTTATATTTTGCTGTTTTGTTTAGTAGATCTAACCTCTTGGCAATCTGCTCACAGTAGATGTACTGTGAGTGGGCGGCACACACAGGCACCCCAACCTACACATATATCGCGGTGTACTTTCTGGCACCCTGCTGACCCGTGCTATGTTTGGACACAGCACAAGTTTGTCAGCAGATTTCAGTCAATGATTTATGGCTGAAACCCACTGATCGGCTGTGGCCAATCACAGCACAGAGTTCTGTGTTGACAAACACACAGAACTCTGTGCACTGACAGCGATATGTCTGTTTCTTCTCCTTGAAATCAACTTTGATTTCAGGGAGAAAAAAGCAGATAGATCTGTTAGTAAAAGCTTACATTACAAACATTACACTTGTTAGACACACAATTAACCACTTGATTGCTCTTTGATGTTAACCCCTTCCCAACCAGTGCCATTAGTACAGTTTACAGTATCATCACTGATCAGTATATATAGTGTCACAAGCGACGTTTTTGTCCATTAGTCAGTTAGCGGCTCTCCCATCCAGTGTCAGTCAGCGCTAGATTTTCTGCCACATTATCAGAGTCACACTATAAGTCGCTGATCACAGCCATTACCAGTATATGCCTATACAAATCAGTATCTTGATAACGATCAGAACTTCACTAGTGTCCCCAATAGTATAGTGTCCCCAAAAACGCAGATTGTTTTTTTTACAAAAGACATTTAGCAGTGTACATTTGGCCTAAATATATGAAGAAATTCGATTTTATTGGATATGTTTTATAACGGAACGTATAAAATATATATTTTTTCAAAATCTTTAGTATTTTTTTGTTTATATAAAAAACCCAGTGATGATCAAATACCACCAAAATAAAGCTCTATCTGTGTGAAAAAAAATTGAGTACAGTGTTGCATGACCACACAATCAGCAGTTAAAGTAACACAATGCTGAATACCAAAAAATGCCCTGGTCATGAAGGGGGTAAAACCTTACAGAGGTCAATTGGTAAAAATACTCTATGTTGATATTTTTAATTAAAAGCTGGCTGGTGTCTCTCCTGTTCCAAATGTGACCTAGTACAAGTGCTTAAATACTATACACTAAGTTCGTACTATGTTTTGTTTTCCCCTTTTCAGCGAAATAATCTCTAATGTTGATTTTCTTATTAAAAGCTGGCTGTTGTCCCTCCTTTTCAAAATGCAGCTGAGTGAAAGTGTTTAAATACTGTGGATTTTCACACTACATCCTGTGTTATTACACTCACTTCCATTTTGTGGGCATTCCTTAGGGTGTAAAATGAATATAAAGGGGAACCCTGTTTCAAAAAGTAAAAAAATAAAAATAAAAATGTGGAGTTCCCCTCAATATATATACCAGACCCTCATGCAGGAAAATAGTCTAATATGAATATAAGGAACACTTCAGAAAAAAAGATGTTCCTCCTTAATATTAATTTAAGTTCCTAATCTGAGCATGCAGCCTACAAGGCTGGGGGGGGGGGGGGTCAGAGATAATGCACCCCCCCTCCTGAACCATACCAGGGCACATGTCCTCAACATTGGGAGGGTACTTTGCAAGTTTACTAGTGTAACTTCTCTAGCTGCCTATAACATTGCTCTGATGTCATCTAAATGTCAACAGAGGGGGGTGACTTCTTTGATCATCTATGGTAACTTCATTGACCTGCCTCTTTGTTTACATTTAGACGACATAAGCACACTGTTATACGTGGCCAGAGAAGTTGGGGAGCTGCAGGTGGATTGTGTCATCATTGTGACCAGTGGGAGTATTTTTCTGCATGGTGTACATTTTTATGTGTGGGGTTGTGGGGAAAAAATATACGCTGCATTATTCTTCACAGTGCTGCACACCATACCAGTGTTTTGGTGTGAACAGGGCATATAGAAAAGCCCTACAAGCTGATTGGTGTGTCTTTGTTTATAATGCAGCCGTGTAAAAGTACTTAAATACTGTGTAGTGCACCCCCTTAAGGGCCGCAGATGAACTGGGATCCCCCACCCTGCACAGCCAGGCACACCAAATTTCCACAGTCACTCAGAGTTAGAGAACAGTCCCTAACTTTGTTTATTTTGTTTTATTGAGGGATTATAAACTTGGATGGGGACAGGGGTATTATGGGATGCCCACTTGATTTTAAATAACAAACTTCAGGGACACTTCTCCTATATATAGCTCCTCTTTTTTGTCCAGCACACCCTTGCTTGCATAAACACCCTGTTGTGGTTTTGTAGCAAAGGCACATTACAGGCAGAGACTCGCAGCACCTACACTTGAAGATAAGGTGACACAGCTAACACATTTCCAGCACTTCCTCCTGTGGTCACTGAGCCCAGCACCACCTCTTCAGGCACTGCTAGCCCACCTGGCTGCAGCTGCCCCTCTCACTAGCCCTCCTGGCTACTTCTCCACAGTCCTCCCAGACTGAACACTCACCAGCCCACCAGGTTGACTTCTCAGGAGATCTGGCGGATGTTCTGACCTGCACCTGCTGTCCTCTCACTTGCTCCTGTGCCTCCAGGAAAGGAGTTCTCCGTGTGTTGTAGAGGGTCCCTCCAGCACCCAAGCCCCAGGTCCGACATAACCTCCCCAGACTAGGGGGCGTCCTGCAGGGTCATCCGACAACATCCTCAGCACATCTACCACCCGACTGCAGGCATGACTCATGCCCATTTATTAGGTGCCTTTCCCCTATTAGCCCTACACTAACAAACCTATTTACATCTAGCAAACTAGCTAGAGGGTGCTACAACTGTGCTAGAAGTAACTACAATAATTTTTCAGTTAAATAAATACACTCAAATGTTGATTTTGCGATCAAAAGCTGTCTGGTGTATCTTTCTTGGTAGGGTGTATGTGATCAGCACAGGACCCATCAGCAGCAGTTTATATTTAGTAAAACAATTGCATTTCCATGTTATGTGTACTGTGGGAGACCAGATATAGTGAATGCAAGGTCCTGGGTTTAGTAACACTTTAAATACTATGCACAGAGTTGCTACTATAACTGCTGTCTTCTTTTCAATAGCATTTCCATGTTATGTGTACTGTGGGAGACCAGATATAGTGAATGCAAGGTCCTGGGTTTAGTAACACTTTAAATACTATGCACAGAGTTGCTACTATAATTGCTGTCTTCTTTTCAGTAAAATACAAGTTGTTCTCTAATACAATAGGAAAATAGATGCTATTGCTGTATATTAGGCAATTTCCAATGAGTTGATGGCCATAGCTTCCATTGTTTTAGGGGAGTTCATGTCAAACAAATCTATGTCAATAAGGGTCAACAATAGCCTGACCTTTTTACATATTTGACCTATGGCATGTATAATGCAACAGTGGCATTTAGAGTTTGAGCTAGAAAATGCTGTCACAAGAAACTGGGGTATAAAGAAAGGGGTATGGAGATATGCCCATGTGGGGATGACTACCAAAACTTTCTAAATAAAAGGCCAGCAGCAGGAGGGCATGCCGCATTATTGTTGGGAGTCCTGCCTAGCCTGGACCGGCTCTGTGATGTCAGAACTTTAGCCCACTGTAGGCTGAATCTGGGTCACAGGATTGCACAGCACACTCCTGTGACCCACAGGAGAAGTATGACCAAAAGAGCTTTGGCCACGCTTCTCCTTTAAAGATAGCTCCAGGTTGGATTGCAGTCCCTGCCCATGCCTGTTTCAACAGGAATGGCCTCACAATAAAAAACAAACATACATTTTCACAAAATAAATGTCTAAATACTAAATACAGTCAATAAAAAATAGATACCTCTGAGTACAGATCTTTTTCCTCCCACTTTGGGCCTTGCATTGGTACAGCTCCCCTATGACAGTGCTCAGCTCCTTATGCTCTTTTGCGGCGTACACACGCTCGGACTTTGGGCGGGATTGTCCGCCGGACTGCCGAGTCCAGCGGACAATTTTAAGTCTGAACTTAAAACTTAGTCCGCCGGACTTTTGGGAGGAAAGTCCGCTCGTGTGTACGCGGCCTTTGTTTGAAAATCCCTTGCAAATTGGCCTTAAAAAGGGCTAGAATTGTTTTTCAAGATTAGCCCGCTTTAGACCTCAATGGATTAAAGTTCACAATTTGTGCCTTTATGCTGGGTTTGAAGAAAGGCCCATGAACTAAACCTATGTATATTCGCTCATCCCTAATGGCAGCAGCAAGAAAATATGTTTGCACAGTACTATTTTTCATGGCATTTGACCCTTACTTCGCAAGTTGTGTCAAAGTTACTTATGAAGCCACGGTGGAGCAGTGGGTGATCTTTCATGGTGCTCCTACAGGCACCACCCAATTAGTATGAAAACTGTGAATTTGAGTATTAACATTTTCAGATACATGAAAAGGAATAAGATAGCTGCACTCTCTGCCTGAGCTCCTTCCCCTGAAACGTTTCATTTCACAGAGCTCTCTCCTGTAACCTAGTTACACCAGTGGTGGCAAAGAATTAGAACTTTAACATTCTTCATGAAAAAATACAGATAGCTATATAATGAATTAATTACTAGGTTCAAAATAGGTTTTCACTGTAATTAATCAAAAACTAGGAAACAGTGCCCTCTGTGATGCTTATTGATTGTTGCTGCAATCAGTCCTTCATCTGTTGCCAACAAAGCAGAGAATGGAGATTGACATTCTAATTCTAACCTAAACAGTTCTCTCCAACCTCATTCTCCCATACAGGGCAGAATAGGTAGCTGCTCAGGGCCCAAGATTTCAGAGAGGGCCCATGTGGACACTGGACATCTCTGCAGTTCTGTTTTCTTATCCTAGTAAATCAATTCATATAAAGCCTATAGACTTTTTTCTTAGTAAAGCCTTAAGCCCTATACACTACACATATGTGGGAGTCATAGATTCTGTGCTGAGAGCACGCTCACTGGGCACACCCGGTACATATACTGAGCTGTCACAGCTTGAGATTCCAATTCTAACCCAACATTGTTGCTTTTCCATACAGAATAGGTAGGTGGCTGCTCAGGGCCAAAGATACCAGGGGCCCATGCAGATGCTGAACATCTCTGCACTTCTGTGCTTTTCCTAGTAAATCAACTTCTATAGAGTCTATGGACTTTAGAACAGTAACATGACAGTGTTATAAATATATAGGTTAGCAGAGGTTGTCAAATTCTGGGTTTTTAGTGGCTTCGCTGTTATTATTGCTTCTTTCAAAGTGTGACAGTTTGATGTTTTCATACCCTCCTCATTTATACGCTAACAGACTATATTTCCTACAAGCTAACAACATACTTTAACTTGCCCAAATGATGCTGAGCTGCCGAGGATCTAAGATATTTTAAATTCTTTTCCTATTTTCCTCCTTCTAAACCAAGTGTCTGTTCTTTGAAGTAATTATTGCAATTCTGAGTAATCACTTTTCATCTATTTCTTCTGTAATTGCAGGTTTTGTTCTCATAGGCTTCTGCTTATAAACTCTAGCTTGAAGTCATTGTGTACAGTGAAACTTTACAAAGCATTTGAAGACTTTCAGCTAGCTTTGGGCAACTTTCTTGAAGCCTTGAAATCAGCCTTTACCTTCAGTTAAAGATTGTTTAGACACAGATTTTAATTGGAGTGCCTACTGTCTAAAGACGCTTCCAGTGGGTTTTCACAAGCCTACATTTAAATTTCAATGCTTTCATTACTATTTGTGTTCAACACACCCAACCTGGAGCTAAAACATGGCTTTCATATTGGCTGAAAGTTTGAAAGTGCTTTGTAAAAACCTTGCTGTACCCACTGCTCTTCAAGTTATTATTTACAAGCACTAACAAGACCCTGCGCCAATGAATGAGAGCAAAATAATTAATGAAAGCCACATTTTTTTGATGACGGTCGTGATGACGGTCTTAATAAATTCATAGATTTACATATCTTGCTCCTATGTGATCCCAAAATACCTTAACTTGTTTCTGTGGCTGGGGGAGGGGGACAAACTGCTAGGAGTGCAGCAGGCTCACAAAACCTCCCTGTCAGGGCTGATTTCCAGGACTTTTTTCTCAGGCTAAACTCCAACAACTCTAAGTAGCATTGAAAACTGATGCTAAGCCATACTTCACACATTCCTGTTGGCTCATCAATATGGGGGCAGTTGGGAATGCTGGCAGCTTCAAAAATTATCAGGAAGCTCTGAAATTGTGCTTGTCAGAATGGCCTGAGATTTGGCCATGAAGGGAAGGTTTGGGAGGCTGCTACTGGTACCTTCTAACCTAGCGCAGTTTCTGATTGCTCTCATATTTGTTTGCCCCAGAGGATTACGATTTTTTATTACAGTTGGAGTAACCTGGTCCATGCTTTCTAATGCCGCTTACACACGATCGGAATCCTCGTCAGAAAAAGCTCTGACGGTTTTCCTGACTGAATTCAGCTCAAACTGTTTTGCCTACACACGGTCACACCACATTCCACCGTCAAGAACACAGTGACGTACAACACTACAACGAGCCGAGTTCAATGCTTCAGAGCATGCATCGAATTGTTTCTATGCATGCGTAAGAATTTTGCGCGTCAGAATTGCTACAGATGATCCGAATTTCCGATAGAAACCTTTTCCATCGGAAAAATTGAGAACATGCTCTCAATTCTTTGCTGTTGGAAATTCGGCCAGCAAAATTCCGATGGAGCCTACACACGGTCGCATTTTCCAATGAAAAGCTCTCATCTGTCTTTTTCTGTCCGGAATTCCGATCGTGTGTACGCAGCATAAGGGTTTTTCCTCTGCATAATAATAGAAGGATAGTTTTGCGCTATGGCCAAAGTAATACAATTATACTGCTGCTGCCTCCACTCAATCGGCTAAATTAGTGTAGCACTGACCAAAGGTACTGCTGGTTTTATTAGGCTTACCGTTACCTTTATGACCATGTCTCCGTCTAGGATTTCCCGTGGTAGATAGCCCAAAGAAATGTAGAAACTGACACTTGATCTTCCTTTTGGGTTATTTATTTGAAAGATAACACAGTCTCTTAACGTAGGGTAGAGGGTTAAGAGGAAAGTTCAGGTACTTTTGGAACTGCAAGAATAGGATTCCTCTTATTGTAGGAATCCAGAGAATAACTGTTTCACAGCTGGATTCTCACCACCTCCGGATAGACCTTCCTTTCACTAGGCCTAGCAGCCGGTAGAGTGTTAGGTAAAGCAAAGTCTCTGCCACAGACTTGGTTGTATAACACTTTAGAAAAGTCTCTGCCACAGACTTGAATGTAACTGAGGGACATAGACAAATTTAGAGAGCTATCATACGGTACCAGTATCTCTCAGCAGGTCCGGCGATACCGTATGAGTGTAGATCCATAAAGTGTCCTTTAACTGAGCTTCCAGGCCCCTTCAGAGAAACCAGCCTCGTGCATAGCCTTCTTCTGAAGAATCCTCCCCTGGATGTGCCTCCAGTTGCTGGGCCTCTCCTTTGATGAGACGGCACCGGACCACCTTTGGATAATTAGGCCCCGATATCCATTCAGGCCTGTCCCTGCAGTTGCTTCACCTTGGGCTATCCAGCCCCGAGACTTGGAATTGCATGGATCCGCACCCCAGGCCAGGAGGGCCATGAGGGCTGGTCAGGAGGACCAGGTCCAAACAGACAGAAGATATCTTCTGGACCAGAGCCCCGAAGCACGTGATCTCAGTACCTTAAATACCCCCTCCCAGAAGGCACAGCAGGACAAACACTCCCACTGGGCTGGTTCCGAGAGAAAGAATGGTATCCAATACACCCAACTAAACTGCGTTCCCATACTTGCTGGCGGTGACAGCGACACCTGCAGCCAAGTAGTGCAATCCAGCCAGACTGGTACTGATAGTGGATGTGACACTGCTTCAGTGAGTGCCTGAGCAGTGGGAGGAAGAGGAGGACTTCCTTTCCTCTCAAGTTCCGCTTTATGCAGACACAATTCTTGTGACGCTACAGAACACACAAGAGGAGGAAAACATTTTTTAGTCCTCGGCGCTCAGGGCTGTCAGCTTCCACATCCCATTGGCAGCATCATATGGTGGGAGATTATCTAGGGGCAAAAAACAGACATGGAGAGCTTTCCAGTTGACGATCCACTGGGTTGCTGGGTCATGAGAAAAGACCACTGGACAGAACTTGTCCAGTATTCAATTGAGCTGCTGGGCTGCCCTGCATCCAGCGTGCTTTCTGAACAGGCATTCAGTGCTGCCAGAGGTTTTGTGACAGATAAAATAGCGCTTCTGTACACAGACTTTGTTGACCGGCTGACATTTATCAAAATGATTCAGCCCTGGATCAGCAGCAGCTATCAAGCCCCTGATGCTGATGTGGCTGATTAAGTGTTTCCTGGATCTGGAATCTCTGCAAGACTGCCTATGCTTTCTAGCTTTGTGGGTGTCGATTATATCTGGAATTTTTTTTTCGGTATAGGTTTCATGGGCTCAATTAACACGCAAGGACCGTTTTTTCTGCAGGTGCATATCATTTACATTTTTTACAGCAAGGCAAATTCTTTCTTTCATCAAGAGTACCTCTATAGGGTTATGGTTATGTGAAGGGGCCACCAACACCCAAAGTCCAATTTTTCCTCACCTGTTACTTCTATCCAAAGTCTATGAAACAGATACCAGAATTTATCCCAAAAAATCTCTAATCTTGTTCCGAGTGCACTAAATATGGCCTCATCATACAGACTGGCTCCCCATGCTGTTGTTTATAAAATAAAAAAAGCTTGCAGGGAAAATACCTTTATAAATGTAATTTTTTCTGCAGCAGGTTCTATACATGGTACAGATGCGCCACTTTACAGGCAGACTAAGGGGACCCCCGTGTACTATATTTAAAGGAATTTATAATTTTTATTGTTTCACTTTAAGCATCAATAAATCACTGCTCATTTAAAAATGATGTTTTGTCACAAAAAAAAAATAATTGATACATATCTCAAAGGGCAGTACCTGGACCACCATACCCTTTATATGCCCAATAACTTGCATCTAAGCCCTCAAAATGTTCCAGTTCGGGTATCATAGACTTCAATGGGGTTTGTTATCCAGCCCCGAACTTTTGCGATGTTTGAGAGTTCTGGCATGAACTGAACAAGGGGGTGTTTATCCCATCTCTAATTACATGATAAAACGATAATGCATGTGAGAATTAAGAAGTCCAGCATGCGATACGTTCCAGGGACCAGAAGCAGAAGTGACGCAATGATTGAGTGATGTCATCAAAAGTGGTGACACTTGCCAGTATATACTTGCACTGCTATTTCGGATGCATCCACTTTGAGGATGTAGGGCAGTGATGGGTCTGGATGACTAAGAATCGGGGCTGAGGTAAAAAGTCTCTTAAGTGTCTTAAAGGCTTCTTGCTTGGTCAGCTGAGTGATGGGAGAGATTATAGTAGAGAACCCCTTAATGAACTTGCGTAAGGGGGGGGGGGGGGTGACCAAACGCGCGAACCACTAGGGAAAAAAAACCCAATAAAAACTAAAGGATAAAGTTAAATACTAACAAATGCCGCAGCCACCATTAAAGTGTTCTCACACCAATCAGATATACAAAAAGGAATAAAAATGTGGCGCTTGATAATTGGTAAACATGGATACCAGTCCCTAGGGAAACTCCACAGGGATGGCTCCAAGAAGCGTCTGATAAGTTAATATAATTGTCTAACAACTTATAGCAATAGATGAACAATCAATGCTATAACCATAAATATTTACACTCCTCAGAGTGAATATTAAAAATGATACAAAATATATTCAGTGATAATGCAAAGTCATAAAACCATAAAAAGGTCTAAATGTGCATAATTAGATAACATGAATGATAAAAGCAATAATAATCAGTGCAATATTCCATGTAAAGTGCAAAAAGTATAAATGTGCATAGAACGTAATAATCAGTGCAACAAATGAATATGTACAGCCAAACAAAACATGTGAACAATAACTGTGTAAAGAAATATATCTGTGCAAAAAAATGCTCTGTGCAAATCCTATGCCTGTGCAAAATAGCTGAATGCAGTGCAAGTAGCAATACACATATAAAGATGCTATGCAAAAATGTGCAAATAGCAACATAAATAAATAAATGCTGTGTCAGTCCAGGAAATCCATGCCACAAAATAGTCTTATAGGATAAAACTTTCTAGTGCAGACAACTAGCTCCCATACACAGTGCAATCACTATGTGAATAAGCTTCTCTGTGTAGCAAATTCCTCTGGTTAGGCAATACAGTTCATCAGCTGTTAAGGGTGATCCCGTCCATGTATTCTCCAGTATGCCAATAAAAAGTGTTTCCCCCAGCCTCTTACCTTGAGGTAAGGAACAAATAGCCTTACACTGAAATAGCTCAGCCACAGATCTCCTATCAGCGCTGCTTCTATATGGGACCGTCCTCACTGAGGTCAAGCCAGGTCCTCCACTCCACACACTCAATCACATGGGGGCAAAGAGAGGGAAGGACTCCATAGTGCAGTGGTTAAAACAATTTATTTTCAAAAAACGTAGAGACTTACAGTTGTAGTTAAAAACAAAACAGCGGTTGTAATGGTATGCGATCCCGGCCGAGATCGCACACACAGCGTCACCTGACTCAATCTCCTGACGTGTTGCGTCACATCCACGTGACTTTATCAAAGGCTTAATGAACTTGCTGTAGAAATTTGCAAAGCCTACAAAACGTTGCACTCCCTTTTTGTCCATAGGTACAGGCCAGTCTAATATGGCGGACACCTTGTGGGGGTCCATCTTGATTCCTGTTGTGGCGATTACAAGTCCTAGGAACTGGATGCTCTGCTGCTCAAACTCACACTTCTCTGCCTTTGCATATAGTCCGTGTTGGCGAAGCCGACATAACACCATGCAGACATGCTCCCGATGTTGGTCAAGTGTTCTGGAGAAAATTAGGGTATCGTCCATGTAGACAATTACAAAAATGTCCAGGAAGTCCTTGAACACATCATTAATAAAATGCTGGAAGGTGGCAGGGGCATTGCAGAACCCAAATGGCATGACCAAGTATTCATAATGATCGAACCGAGTACGGAAGGCTGTCTTCCACTCATCCCCAGCTCGGATGCGGACCAGATTGTAAGCTCCCATCAGATCTAATTTAGTGAAGATGGTGGCAGATCATAATTTCTGAAACAGCTCAAGCATTAATGGCAAAGGATAGCGTTTTTTGACTGTAATCTTATTTAACTTACGGTAGTCCACACATGGACACAAAGTTTGGTCCTTCTTTGCTACGAAAAAGATTCTAGCACCTGCTGGAGAAGTAGAATAGCGGATAAAGCCTTTTTTAAGATTTTCATCAATGTATTCCTTAAGTGCCTCCTTCTCCCGTTCTGACAGTGGAAACATGCGCCCGAAGGGAATCTTGGCTCCAGAGAGGAGCTTAATTGGACAGTCATAAGGGAGAGGAGCTGGAAGGGTATCTGCTCGTTTGCTGAAAACGTCAAAGAATTAATGACAAGATGCGGGTACTGCCTAGAAAATGTCCTGATCAGAGTCCATACATAGCAGTTTGGTTGGTTGCTTGGGTGACCTGGGAGGTTTTGGTATACAGTGTTCCTGACAGTAGGAAGATAAGAACTTGATCTCTCCTGATATCCAATTGATTTTGGGGTTATGTGCCTGGAGCCAGGCTAGGCCCATGATCACAGGGAATAGTGGGGATGAAATGGCATCCAAGGTCAGTAGCTCCCTATATTGAGCGAGGGTAGTGACTGGCAGTGGGAGAGTCTCCTGGGTTACTTGTCCTGATTTGATGCAAGAGCCGTCAGCAAGATAAACTGAACTTGGTTCGGTCCCCTGCAAATATCTTGGGAATAGGAACTCTTGGCTCAGGTGGAAGCATCACCACTGAGGGAGTAGACACAGTATGTATAGGAGTAGCCGGGGGTGCAGGAACTGCATGGCCAGGACCTGAAAGATCCAGTACTTGCTCCTCCGACTTGACATAGCCCTCCTGCAGGGATTTGACGGCTTACGTGAGAGCTGCGAGATGCTGGTAAATCTCCTCCACTGGTGTGGTTCCTCCCGCAGACTCAGTCATGGCTGTTTGATACTGTTATGTACCATGTAGTAGAGTCTGACGTGTAGGAGGAGACCACGCTTACAGCCCTGGCTCAAGAGCCACTGGAGTGGGAACAGTAGAATCGAGAGCGCAGTGAGGTAGGAGTGCCTGTTTGTGGTGTAGACACATATGGATGGACGATGAGCCACCAGAAAGGTCCGGATGCTGATGTCATCGGAGGCAGATGCAGGTCAACGACCTGGAAGCAGGCAAATACAGACTGGAGCAGAGTGAGACAAGCTGGGTCAAACACAGGTAATCAAACAGAACTTGAGCAGTAGGCTGGAGCAGAGTGAGACAGGCTGGGTCAAACACAGGTAGTCAGGCAGGTAGGGCTGTAGCTGGAGCAGGGTCAGATGAACAGGAATAGGTTGGCAACAAGGTATCAGCCAGAAGTCCTTATAACAGGGTCAAGTGTCGTGGATATTCCACCACACTCTTGTGCTAATAAGTGCCCTTCAATCTAATGATATAATGTGCCTTACGATCATATATCTCCCCTGGTTCCCCATTCCCATAAACAGACATTACCACAGTCTCACCTCATCATCTCAGCATCGGCCCTCCTCACTGAGCCAGCTTCCTTCTTTTATTCACAGACAACAAAAGAAATTACAAAGGATTGTGACCTCACAGGAAATTGAATGACCATATAAGGATTTGAAACAATACAATGGAGAAGGAGGTGGTGTCTTCACAGACAGCCAATAAGACATTTGCTTTCCTTCAAAAGAACCAATCACAGACATGTATACATTCAAACAGAAATACAGTGTTGACCTGTGCAGACGGTGGTGTGTCAAAACCATGTGGCAAGCACCTGTCTTTGAACACAACCGCCTTCACATTCCCACTGTTACCAGTGATGCAAACCATACCAAACTATGGTCCAGTGGGCCATAATATTTATATAGTTATGCTACAGTTCCAATGTACACAGACATGTTCGCTCAGAGTCATTAATGCAGTCACCAAGAAGTGGCCAGTCTCTCGGTGAGGCATAAATGAACATCCCTAAAAAGCAAACAGATCCGCCGTGTCCAAGGGAAGGTTTCCGCATCCAATGGTCTTCCGCCAACGTCTGTATGTGCGAATACGCTCACATGAGCGCATTACAGCAAAACCGACACTGGGGGGCATCTGACAACATACATTAATAAAATTTTCTACAACACAAGGCAAGCCAAGGTCAGAGTTGGAGAAATTGGGTAAGTCAAACAGAGGCGGGTCAATACAAGTGATCAGAAGGCAGATACATTGTTTCAGGAATCACTATCTGCAGATCAAACAGCACTGCACTTGTGCAGCTGCTGTCCTTTTAAAGGCCTATTGGCGCCAAACAGCATCTAACACGTGCACACTCGCATCCGACACAGGCACGTCCGGCGCGCGCTATCGCGCACACACCGATGTCCGACTGGTAACCGTGTGCGCACGCACCTCTGTCTTGTCACAGCAGATCCCTGACAGGCACCCCCTCTATCTAGGCTCATATTATTCCCTTCCTCAACCTGGGAATCAACATCGGAGCCTTCAAATCGCTGTGCATCCTCCAGCAGCATGTACCTGACACTGTGGTCGAATAATTCTGGGGACTCCTCCGTGCATGATGGTGGGGCTACAGAAGGAGTTACTGTGGACAAGGAGCCGGTGGAATAGGCCGCTTTGTCAGCTGAGTTGGAAGGCAAACTACTCTGAGCCTGGGTGACTGAGGATACTGTGTACACTGCCTGAAGTGTATTAGAAATTGCACACACTGTATTAGATACTGTGTACACCGCCTGCAATGTATTAGCAACTGTACTACGGCTGCACTGTATTGTATACTGCGTACACCACCAGAAGTGTAGTAGAAACTGTACACACTGTATTAGATACTGTGTACACCACCAGAAAAGTTGTAGAAACTGTACTACGGCTGCACTGTATTGTGTACCAAAAGTGTAGTATATTGTATTAGAAACAGTACACCACAGAATGCACTGTAGATATAGGCTACACTGGATGCAGAGTATATATATATATATATATATATATATATATATATAAACAAGACTGTATGTGCATATATATATATACTGAATATTGAGTAAACACTGAATATATAGTCTATTCTAAATGCAGAGTATATATATATATATATATATATATATATACATACAGTATCTCACAAAAGTGGGTACACCACTCAAATTTTTGTAAATATTTTATTCTATCTTTTCATGTGACAACACTGAAGAAATAACACTTTGCTACTACCCTGTTTCCCCGAAAATAAGACCAAGCGTGATTGTCGTGATGGCTACAATATAAGCCCTACCCCCCAAAAAAGACCTAGTTAAAGTCCTTGTAGGTCTTATTTTCAGGGTAGGGCTTATTTTGGGGGGAAACATGGTAGGGCTTATTTTTGGGGTAGGGCTTATATTGCAGCCATCACCAACAATCACGCTAGGTCTTATTTTCAGGGAAATAGGGTATGTAAAGTAGTGAGTATACAGCTTGTATAACAGTGTAAATTTTCTGTCCCCTCAAAATAACTCAACACACAGCCATTAATGTCTAAACCGCTGGCAACAGAAGTAAGTACACCCCTAAGTGAAAATGTCCAAATTGGGCCCAAAGTGTCAATATTTTGTGTGGTCACCATTATTTCCCAGCACTGCCTTAACATTCTTGGGCATGGAGTTCACCAGACCTTTACAGGATTCCACTGGAGTCCTCTTCCACTCCTCCATGATGACATCACGGAGCCTGTGGATGTTGGAGACCCTGCGCTCCTCCACCTTCCATTTGAGGATACTCCACAAATGCTCAATAGGGTATAGGTCTGGAGACATGCTTGGCCAGTCCATCACCTTTACCCTCAGCTTCTTTAGCAAGGCAGTGGTCATCCTGGAGGTATGTTTGGGATTGGTATCATGTTGGAATACTGCCCTGCAGCCCAGTCTCTGAAGGGAGGGAATCGTGCTCTGCCTCCTGATGTCACAGTACATGTTGGCATTCATGGTTCCCTCAATGAACTGTAGCTCTATAGTGCCGGCTGCACTCATGCAGCCCCAATCCATGACACTCCCACCACCATGCTTGACTGCAGGCAAGACACACTTGTCTTTGTACTCCTCACCTGGTTGCCGCCACACATGCTTGACACCATCTGAACCAAATAAGCTTATCTTGGTCTCATCAGACCACAGGACATGATTCCAGTAATCCATGTCCTTAGTCTGCTTGTCTTCAGCAAACTGTTTGCAGGCTTTCTTGTGCATTATCTTTAGAAGAGGCTTCCTTCTGGGACGACAGCCATGCAGATCAATTTGATGCAGTGTGCGGCGTATGGTCTGAGCACGGACAGGCTGACCCCCCACCCCTTCAACATCTGCAGAAATTCTGGCAACACTCATACGTCTATTTCCCAAAGACAACCTCTGGATATGACACTGAGCATGTGCACTCAACTTCTTTGGTCGACCGCGGCGAGGCCTGTTCTGTGTGGAACCTGTCCTGTTAAACAGCTGTATGGTCTTGGCCACTGTACTGCAGCTCAGTTTCAGGGTCTTGGCAATCTTGTTATAGCCTAGGCCATCTTTATGTAGAGCAACAATTCTTTTTTTCAGATCCTTTGCCATGAGGTGCCATGTTGAACTTCCAGTATGAGAGAGTGAGAGCGATAACACCAAATTTAACACATCTGCTCCTCATTCACATCTGAGACCTTTTAACACTAACAAGTCACATGACACCGGGGGAGGTAAAATGGCTAATTGGGCCCAATTTGGACTTTTTCACTTAGAGGTGTATTTACTTTTTTAGCCAATGGTTTAGACATTAATGGCTGTGTGTTGAGTTATTTTGAGGGGATAACAAATGTAAACTGTTAAACAAGCTGTACACTCACTACTTTATATTGTAGCAAAGTGTCATTTCCTCAGCGTTGTCAAATGAAAAGGTATAATAAAATATTTACAAAAATGTGAGGGGTGTACCCACTTTTGTGAGATACTGTGTGTGTATGTGTCTATATATATATATATACACACTAGACTGCTTGTATATATATATATATATATATATATATATATATATATATATATATATATATCAAATACTCTGCCACTAACTGAATAACCCGTCTGCTTAATCCAAATCTCTCTGTCCACGCCAACAACACTACACATTGCCGCCGTGTATGCATTCTTATATAGTGTGGGGCATGGACTTAGTCCCCTTGAGCCATGATTGGCCAAAGGCACCCGGCCTTTGGCCAATTATGGCTCTCTTAGCAGAGCGCGCTGTGATTGGCCAAAGCATGAAGGTCAGGTGCATGCTTTGGCCAATCATCATACAGCAATGCACTGCGATCTCGTCGTTCGGCGGTGATCTACTTTTCCATGAATGCCCCATATTGTTCCCTCTTTGGCGAACGGGCGAACACCTGATGTTCGAGTCGAACTTATGTTCGACTCGAACATCGAGCTCATCCCTAGTAGATACCTGTTTCTGTCTGTTTGAAAAAAGTTTTGGTGCATAGTCCGCCTCCTTCTTTATAGATTTGTAGGTCCAAACAATCAATGCTCTGAGGACTTTAACACCCAGTAAAGGAAATGCTGTATTCATTCTGGATGATTTCTTCAAAGAACTCTTGCTGTGTTTCCATGGACCCCTTCCATAAAATTATGGTGTCATCAATGTATTGTTGGTACTGGGAAAGTTCACACTGTATAATTGTTCCTCTTCCCATTTATTCATGAATAAGTTGGCTACACTCTGGGCATATCTCGGGGCACTTGTTTTAAATCCCATCTCTTCTGTAATGCCCACTGTGTACAGGGAGTTCACATCTATGGTCACCAAAAGCTCCTCATCGGCATCTTGAATTTTTTAAAATTCTGATATGAGTTGTTTACTATCCCGTAGATATGACCCCCCTTCCGATACTAAAGGTTGTAGGTATTGGTCCAGATATTCTCCCAACCGTGAGAATAAAGAGTTGATTCCACTGAGTGATGATAGGTCTTCCTAGGAGTCTCTCCTGATTTTTATGGATTTTTGGTACATAATAGATTACTGGTGTCTTGGCCACTTCAGGGACAAGGTATCTAACTTCCTCCTTATTCAAAATGCCCTTATCCTTACCTTTCTTAATATATGTTTTCTGTTTCTTTTCATGTTTTCTTTGGATTGTGCTTTAGTTTCTTATATGTATCTTGTGGCATTTTTTAATTTAAGCAATGTGGTTTTTACCGGGGAGCATATGTGCCTCAATGTGCGTCCTCACGGTTCAATGTGCATCCTCAGGGGCCTCTCTTATACATTGGGAAATCCATAGGGCGGAGCTGTATATGTGACATAATGCCGCCACGCTGGTCTCCGAGGTAGCAGCGTTTTGATGTGTAAAAGAGTGGCTTTGTGCTTTATCTGTCAGAAACCATGAAATCAGACCGAGACAGAAGTACAGTTAAATCACACTGGTTTAATAATAAAAGTAAATAGAACAAATGTAGTCAAAACATAACCAGAGTTCAGGAACCGGAATGGATAGTCAGACAAGCCAAATGTCAGGGAGCCGGAGATGAGCGTAGTAAAACAGCAAGCAGGATCTGGAGCCAGAAGGGATGTCAGCCAAGCAAGTCTTTTAACAGGAATGCAGGAGAGATTCTCTGTGATGTTGACTAAGGCAAAGGCAGAGATCCTCTGGGCTGGACGGCTTAAGTAGGCAGGACTGACAAGCAGGATATCATCAACAGCTGAGTACCTGTGGAGAGATAGGAGCTAGCAATTAGCCGACAGCTGAGCAGCCAGCTCAGAGAAGGAAGGGCTGAGCCCAGCCCTGACATTAGCATTGTACTGGCTGATTAATGCTATTGCTAGTGACTGTTTTAGCTGCTACATTCAAGTTAATAAATTACTAAACTATGATACCTTATTTTTGCTGTTTGGTGGTATCATTTGACTGAATGGGCAGCACAATGTCCCTTAAAGAGATATAAGGAGAAGATCCCATCAGTGGAGATCGGTGTATCTTCCATCCATCCATCCATCCACCCATCTTGCAAAGTATGTTAGCTGCATACTTCATGAATTTTGCAGCACATGAATTTTGGTGAGTGTGCACTGCATGTGGGGGAGGCATCTTGGATCACAAGTGTACACTGTTTATTATTTTTGGCACAGGTTCACTGCTATTACTTTATACAGTAATTACTAAATACTACACTATAAGAGCCTTTTTATTTTCATGATATCTCATGTGATGTGATACCACCATATCCTGAGAAGGAGTTGATACTACTTTATATTGGATTCTGATGACTTTATCAATATTCTACTATACAAAGCATGTTTTCTGTACTCTTGGTTGAGACAGCACTTTTTCTGGTGAGTTGCCACTTGATTGGAAACTTTACCTGTGGAAACATTTGAATGATTCACTGATAATTTGACATGTGTGAATAAATATATTTAAACAAAGATCTGAAAAAACTCTTTAGTCCCTTGGAGTATCTTGGTGCATGGTGGGAGTGACTTGGCATGCAGTAAAAGCAATGGGTGGTAGTGTGGGGGGGGGGGGGGGATCCCAGGTCAACTTTTGCATTGGGGCCCACAAGCTTTAAGCTATGCCTCTAGATCCTTCTGTAGTCAATGGAGCAGTGATTGCTGTTCTGGTCTGTTTAGGGTTTCACAAGTTGGTTTGATTGCTTCCCCCTGCCTCTGGAAGAAGCTTCCAGAAATTAGGAAGGGATATGCAAATAACTAGTCTGAATATTTAATATGCTCAGGCTAATCCTTGGAGTGGAGTGTCTAGCAGGTGGCTGGGGAGGTGATAAATAGTCTGAATCCCTTTTCCCCAGGAGGGTCCCAAAGCCTGAGGGGCTGCTTCCTTTAGTCAACCCATGGACTATATAGGTTTTCTTGAGGCCTCAGCAGCCCCAGATCTACTGAGAAGCTGGCTGTTGGACTTCACCACAAGAGATCTGGTCTAGAGAAGGGTTGTCTTCCTCTCTGGTGAACGGAAGAAGCTGGAAGATGGAAGCTATCCTAGGGACATGTGAGTAATGACATTTATTTCTGGGGCCTGTGCTTTTTGGGGATGTAAGTGCCAGTGGTAGCTATTGACTTGGATGGCTCTCAGATGGCTCTGAAAGGTAGCTATGGACTGAAATGATCTCAGAGTTCTGGCCATTCCCCTGTCCTCAACTGGATCTTGGATTGTGAGCATGGAGAAAAAATGCCCTGGTCATTGCATAGCATCCTGAAAATCTCATGGGGTACTAATAGTTGTGCAAGGTCACAAGGTAACCAGATGCCAAAGAAAAGTGCCTTATGGTCTACAGCTCTGAGGGCTTAGACTGTTCAATATTCCCAATCACCTAGAGACAAAAAAAATAAATAAAAGATTGTCCTCTCATTGTTGTTGCCAGTCATTTATGGAGTATCCTCTCCTGTTTAAAGTTCTTCAAGCAATACATTTCAAAAACACATACTCAAAACTGAGTTATTGGAGCCGGAGTGCATAGACTGGTACTTGTGGTGGTGGGCAGCCTCTATACTATTAGGGAAGCACCAGCTACTACCAGCGGACCCGCAGGGGTAGTGTTACATTGTTTTTACACATATTCCGATGTTAATTTAGTATCTTCCAATAACTACACCACTGCATTGTAGTGACATTCTAATGAGTGGTATTAGAGCACTTTGTTATCTTTGCAGTATAAACTCGTTGGCATTGTGCTACAAAGCCAGAACTTCCACTCATGCTGGTGGGTGGACCTGTCCCATGTCATCAGGGACCCTCTGTCTGAACCAGGAAGAGGCAGTCAGCTTCCAATATGTGACTAAGGAGGATGAAGATGGCAATGCAGGGTGTTGCAATGGAGCAGTGGAGGGGGTGAATGGGCTATGTTAAGTCAGCAGAGAGGGGACATAAAGAATACATGCACTTTGTATGAAAGTGCACTTCTACTTCTTCATTTTTTCTTGGATGCCTCCAATATAATTGCAGTCAAGCAACTCCACGTGTAGCTCTAGCCTTAGAGAGAGTTACCCCCACTTCCTGTTCTGCTGACAACATTTTACCAGACAGCATATAAGGGTAACTCACCAACAGTAACACAGATAGAAAAAAAATAAACTATTTTCTTTAGCAGAAGGGTAGGTTAGAAGCCCTGATTTTTATTTCTCTCTGTGTCACTTATGTTCTATCTGGCGAAATCATTGTCAGGGGGACAGGAAGTGTTGGTAAATCTCTTTAATTGAGCGGTGTATAGAAGTAAAAATTGTTAGTGTCAGCTAGTGGGCCCAGGAATAACACCAGCAGGGACCTGCAGAGCCACTATGACCAGGTGAGACGTGTAATTTTAGTGTCTTTTTAACATGGCAACAGAGAATCAAGTGGTTATATAGGCAGCAGAGGCTGCTTTAGGTAATGCATCATGAAGATGCTGCTGCTGTTTTTGGGGTGAGTAGAAATTTTTCTCTCTTTCAGGAATTTTGTTTAATAGAATTCTAACTCAACTATAGTTAGCAAAAATAGTAGCTGCGGACTCTACTCTAAGCAAACTATCAGTAATCTATGTCAATGGTAAACTCTAGGCCTCAAGGTTTCCATAGCAACACAGTTCTAGATTCCAAGCCGCATTTTCTAATCCATTTCAGGAGCATACTGCTCAGTTGCCATAGCAGCAATGCAGAGCC
The DNA here is from genome assembly GCA_028564925.1 of Lithobates sylvaticus. Lineage (NCBI taxonomy): Eukaryota > Metazoa > Chordata > Amphibia > Anura > Ranidae > Lithobates > Lithobates sylvaticus. The sequence continues at coordinate 121,506,486 of CM053035.1, read as the reverse complement.
TGCCAGCCCTTGTTGGTTTATACAACACTAGCTGATGTCTTGCATGCATTTATAGTTGCCCATAACTTTTTCAGTAGGTGTGTGTGTTTGCATGTGTGTCCTTTTGTCTGTATTTAAATATTTCTATCTATCTATCTATATATCTGAAACAGAAGGTCGTGGTAAAGTCTGTGTGTATTTATACGTATAGAAATATTAAATAAAGTTGTATCCACTTAGATTGATGGCTCTAGCTATCGATGAACACATATATAAAGTCTGCTGCAATGGAGACTTCCATCAAATGATACTGGTTTGCTATGAATACATTTGTTGTTAATTGCTAAATTTATGTTTTGAAAGCTTTTTCAGTTAAAGGCTATGCTCACCATCACAGAAAAATAAATAAATGCACACATTTTTGCAGAAAAAAAAAAAGTGAATTTATTATATTTTTCTGCAGCAGCCTGAAAACATCACACCCATGATCAGTAGATCATGGGTAGCAATGCGTGTGCAACATGCAGCATGTTTTAAAGGTGAACTGAGCCTTTAAACAAAGGTTGTAAAATGTTCTTTGGCAGTTACACTACACCTTGCATCCACTATTTGTAAGTGCAACCAGGAGAGGGCCCCGGTGAAAATTTAGAGGAACTAGCATGTATTGTTAATGGGTAATTACAAATCAATGAATTTGTTGTTGTTGTTTGATGTTTTAGGGCTCATTCACATGGTGCTATTACATAGGAACAGCCGAGGCACCTGTCAGGCTGTAGGCAGGTGCCTACAAGAGGTTAATGTGTCTGCCTGTGTTTAGCACTCGTTTCCCCTGGCTGTGTTCATGTTGGTTGAGCCAGTCAGGTGCCAAAGGTAACAATGTTTGTATGATTTCCTGAGTCCTCACTCCTCAAGTTTACCTGAGAACTAGGGGGTAACCAGGCTGTAAGGGTTATAGTTTTTCCTGGGTATGGAGTAATTACTGCGCTAAACTCAAATAGGAAGGTGAACAAAAAGCAGCTACACTAGAATGTGACAAAATTCAAAAGCGATGATGATGCCCCAGTTGAAGTCTTTTTCAGACGAAATGCGTCGGTCAAGGTTCACCATTCCCCACACTGCTTTTTAATTGTGATCACTTTTTTACTTACTATTTTTGTTATGTTGGTTTTTATCAATAAAACCTTCTCATTTTCATCTGCACCATCAGAGCCCCCTCTCTTTTTTCTTTCCCTTTTTATGTTATACGGTCTGAAAACATTTGGGGAGCACCTTCTCCGAGTTTGTGCCATACCTGCTGTGGTGACACATCATTGGTTCCAGCCGTCCCCCTTTGGACCCCTTTTTGACTTCACGGTTCTTTCTCTACGGTTGTGGTTGACAGCCTACCTGGCGATCTACAGTCTGATCATTCGTATCGTTTTGGTGGGAGTTGAGGAAAGGACAACAGAGTACATCCGTCTACCCCCAGGAGCACAGTGAATATCTAATCCGTTGGTCTCTTTGAGTCCCTTTTATGTCAGTTTGACTCTCTGTCGCTGACAGAGGGTCCACCTGTTCCGGTAAGCATACATCCATTACAGCTTTACCCAAGAAAGTGTCTCATGAGAGGATTTTTATGATTCAAGACATCCCTGTCCTGATATTATTATTATTTTATTTTTATGGGACATTCACATTCACATTTTTGTTACGTAATAATTTTTATGTTGGACATTGACTTTATGTTCACTTAATTTATAGTTTTTCCTGCCATTTTAACCTGGTTAACACCCTCTACAGGTCAACCAAGATAAAAACAGCTGCCGCCTCGCCTCTGGGGCGGTTTCGAGGAAATACTGCCAAAATGTAGCTGGATACTCTGCTGGAGGGATCCCCCGCTTTGGTGGGGTGATAGGACCCTGATCGGGGTTCTTGGAGAGGGTCTCAAGCCGGGTATCCTTCTAATGCTAATAATGAACTTAATGCTTTTCTGGATTACTGCCAATCATGGACTCTAAAGGACTTGTAGTACCTTCTGTGGAGCGTCAACTTAATGGACCCTTGCCTTAAAAGGGATTGCTTAATGGACGTACCTAATGCATACGATATGCACACTCTATGGATTGTCAGAAGAGCTCTGTACAGGATTTGTGTTGAAACTGCTTTTTGATAACTGTACTGTATTCGGCAATTACTTCAGTAAAGGATCTTGTCTGTTTGCTTTGCCTGGTCTGAAGTCTCTCAAAGGGGTGCATGGACAGCATATCAAAAGAACAGGGCTTGCAATGCAACAAGGGGACTGAACTAGAGGAAGTTGCAATACATTGGTCTAACACACAGATTGTCCAGTGGAAGTTAATGTGTCATTGCTAAGGACTACAGTGTTTGTATCACATACCATGCAGCCAATCAACCAGGAGATGGGTGACTGGCAGGGGTGACGGTTCCTCTGGTAGTGGAGGGGGGTTAAGTGCTTGGCACCTCCACTAGATGCCAGTTCCCCTATTTCTTGGGACCAGACCTATGGCACAGAGTGCCTAAGGACACAGGCTGGAGTCACGGAAGAGAGAATATAGGGGATGCCTGCTGCAGAAAAACTCTGATTCTTGGTGGTGTACAGACCTGCTCAACCATGTAAATGAACCCTTAGGGTTCATGTACATGGACAGCTAAAGTCTTTTTTATGCTTAGCGTAAATTTCCCCTTTGCTTTCTCATGCCTGGATAGCTGCATGTTCTACATATAGCCTGCTGTACAAGTGAATGGCTGTAAGTAGCCACAGTCTTGTAAACGCTGATATTCCTTTGCCCATGCATGCACATATTTCTTATATGTAAAAATTCCAAATTTGGGAAAATGCATTGGATTCACATTCATGGATAAACATTGATGCAAAGAAGAATTTATGTTTACAAGAATACAACAAAGTGAATGTTTTACATGGCACATACGGCTCCTCTGGCGTGGGAAACTTATGCTAGCCATTAAAAAATTGCCTATACCTGTCCATGTGTATAAACCCTTAAAGCGTGACAATGAAAAATGTTTTTTTCTTTATGTTTCTTCATGCACTGCCCCCGCCCCCCACCCGCAATGGGGTAATAAGCACATTCTAATGTGTTTTTTTTTTGTGCATTAAGGAACTTCCTTAAGCAAATCTTCACCCTGAAAAGGTAGTTCTACTTTATGTACTTTTTTTTGGGGGGGGGGAGGGAACTGGTACCTAGTTTTGGTACCCGCTGACATTTTTGATTGGATTGCATAGGCGATTCCACTGGAAGTTCGGGTCTCCCCCCACCCTCAACCTCTTGGGACACGTCACATGTCCCAGGAGGCTGCATGACTATTCATACAGCACAATGGGAAGCCGGCTGTGAAGCTGGAAGGAGTCACAGCACCGGGCACCCAAACACCAGTCTGGGTGAGGACAGTGCTGGATCCTTCTGGTCTTAGTTATGGCTTTAGTGACAGTGGCATGTATCTGGCTGCCTAAGAGGTCCATGGGATACTAACCTTTAGCTTATAATGTTCAACTTTCTGTCAGGATTCCAACTGTATGGAGTGCTTTCCTTGTGCTTGCATCGCTTTCCACTGGAAACTCCAGTTTCCTCCTGTCTAAAACTGGCCATAGTATGTGTGTGCATATGCGATAAGGACCTTAGCTTTTAGGTGCCTTGCGGGCAGAGATTGATGTGACTGTATGTAAAGCACTGCCTAAACTGACCTTTGACAAATTGATATACATATAAATACCTGTAATAAATTGTGTTTCAGAATTCTCCCTGCCACCACAAATGCACCTCTCCCATATGTATATACAGTATGTAAGCTGCTGGCATTAGCAACATTAGCAAGTAAGATATTTCTGCTCACCCTACTCCTTCTCATAAGCACCTCTCTCTTCAGAATGTTCAATGCAAATTACATGTCACCTACCTCTTCTGTTCCATCAGTTTCAACTAGCTTCTCCTCACTAATCTTCTAATAGCAGCCTTTCCTGGATGTAACAGGGAATGGCCAACAAATCTTGGACCCTATAGCAGCAGTCCAATCCATATAGCAGCTTCTGGCACTTGGTTCCCTTCTGGCATTTACTCAACTAATATTCCACAGCAAGGTCTTTACTCATAGTGTCCCATGAGTTGTCTGCTACCCACCATCCACAGATAGATCCTCAGTGAGGAAGTTACAAAGATCCTTCACCAGACCAGGACTTCAGGATGATTCCTGCCAGCAAGTAATTCTTCAGCAATATTCCCCAGGCCATCAGCCCAGGGCTTGCTAAGGCCCAGCCTGCAAGTCTCTTGTCTCAGAAGCCCTCTCCTAGGGGCAGCAGCACTGGAACCCTCCCTGGAGAGGAAAGAACACTCATGTTTTGGCAAGTCTTCCTAAATATTTATCACCTCCCCAGCCACCTCCCGGATGCCTCCTTACAGAGATTGGCAGGGGCATGACAAATATTCACACTGATCATTTGAATCTCCCTGCCCTATAGTCTGGAAAATTTTTTGAGAGGCAGGTGGGAGAAATCAAATATTCATCAGGAAACCCCCAGCAGACCAAACAAATCTATCACTGATTCACTCACTGCAGTGAAGCCAAGAAGTAAATTTAACCTACCAGCCTAACTAGAGAAGGGCATTAAAACTGCCTATTTGCCTTCTCTCAAATGCCTCTGAAAAAATCTCCTCCTCAGACCACTTTTCACAGTGGTGCTCAGGGCTGATGTACATATCAACGAGACCTAACCGTTTCATCTTTTAGACTTGGAATAGCAACCTTACTGCTGCTGTGAGAATAAATTAATACAAGCCCTGGCTCACTCTTGCTGCAGCTTGCTTGTCTTTTCATATCTACCAAGATGTTGTTTTTGCTAATTGTCAGCTATCGCCTGGCTTTTACTGGTTGAAGTCCCAGGAATTTTGTTATATATCTCCAGGGAAACCTTTTCTTTTATCTTTTAGATAAATAGCGGGGAACGATTAGGCAGTTTTATTCTGTCCGTGTGCTCATTTGGGAAATTGACCCCTCTTTTTGTCCTTCTGAACATTGTCGCCAAGAAAGAAGTGTGAGAGTTGTCCCCTGAACAAGAAGTAAGGGTAAATCTTCCAATTTTCCAATGGGGACACTTGTTTCGGGGACCACTGTCTAGGAGTGAAATTCCCTTCACTCTAACTTCCTGTGGTGTTTCTGGGACAGGAATGGAAAAGACATTTCCCTAATAGTACATAGGCAACAAAAAACAAACTGGCAAGGATTTTAATGCCTCTCTATACTATGAAAAACTATACATACACATACCTCCCAACTTTTGGACTTGGGAATGAGGGACACATTAGGGAGATGGCAAACCATGGCATGCACATGCGATGAGGCAGAAGCGGGTGTGGTTAAATTATGCTAAATATTGGGCATGGCCTAATAACTGCTCCTACTCCCTTTTTACACTACTCCCCCTCTCTGTACACATTGCCCTCCTCTCTGTAATTCCTTGGTATTTCAGGGGGAGGAGGTTGCATCCCAACCCACTTTCTGCTCACAGCTGTACTCACTCCTCTCCTCTCTGCTAGCCTATGCACCACAACCCCTCCTCCTCTGCTAACCTCTTTTCCCCAAGCCCCCCAATGACCTCTGCATCCCAAATGCCCTCTCTGCTTACCTCTGCACCTCTATCTGCTTGCCTTTAAACTCAAACACCCTTTACTGCTAAACTCTGCAACCCAACCCTCTCATTCTATGCTAACCTTTGTTCCTTAAACCCCACTCTCTGCTTACTTCTACACTCACCTTTGCACCCCAACCCCCCTTTCTCCTCATGTCTGAATTCTGTCCCCTCTCACCTTTACAACCCAACAGCTCCTTGCTGTACATCCTAACTCCCCTCTCTTTTAATGTTTGCACATCCACTCCCTCTCTCAGCTAACCTCTGCACCACAACTCCTCTCCCTTTTCTAGCCTCTGTTCCCCTCTCTGTTAACTTTTTCACCCTGCTCTCTCAACCCCATACCTCAATCCCCCCCTCTACACCTCAGACACCTCTCTCTGCTCACCTCCACACCACAAATCCCCTCTTGGCTCACCTTTGCACACCTGACTCTTCAATGGTATGATCCCCTGCCAACTAACACTGCAGCAGCTGGCAGCATGCAATTCATTTAGTGGAATCAAGTGTCAGAACTCTTTCCGGCATAGGGTGCCATGACACAGCCCAGACATGCGGGACTCCGGGACTTGGAAAGTCCCGCAGGATCTGGGATGGTTGGAAGGTATGCATACACTTAAAACTAAAGAGACCCTAAAGCCAAATCATTTTTAATTCCTTTACGTTTTAATTGCTGCCAATGTCCTTGTTAGGAGACTTTGGGGGTTACCGTATATACTCGAGTATAAGCTGACCCAAATATAAGCCGAGGCACCTAATTTTACCACAAAAAACTGGGAAAACTTATTGACTCGAGTATAAGCCTAGGGTGAGAAATGCGCAGCTACTGTAAGTGTAAAAGAGGGTCAACAATTCCCATTTGCAGCCTCACTGTGCCCATTTGCATGCCTCACTGTGCCCATTTGCAACCATAGGTCCCCTGAACTTCAAAATTGGTAGTTAAAGAGGAGGTCCACCTGAATTTTTTTTTTAAAAGTCAGCAGCTAGAAATACTGCAGCTGCTGACTTTTCATAAATAGACACTTACCTGTTCCAGGTTCCAGCGATGTCGGCAGAAGATGACGAGCGATCGCTCCTCTCTCGGCTGCCCCCGCCGCCATCCTCTGTCAGGGACTCAGGAAGTGAAGCCTGCGGCTTCACTGCCCGGTTCCCTACTGCGCATGCGCGAGTCGCGCTGCGTGTCTTTATTGGTCCCCGTTGTGTCCTGGGAACTGTGTGTTTCCCAAGACACAATGGGGCATCTTCGGATATGGGCGGGCATCCTCGGATAGGGGCGGGCCAGCTTCGGCTAGCTAGTCCCGGAAGTGGGTGCAGATACCTGTATTATACAGGTATCTGCACCCCCCTCCCCCCTGAAAGGTGACAATTGTGGCACCGAAGGGGGGGAGGAATCCGATAAGCGAAAGTTCCACTTTAGGGTGGAGCTCCGCTTTAAGGGTTCCTAGATGCCCCCTAGCTGCAGACAAAATTTGGGGTCTCTGGACCCAAAGGGTCCCGAAATGACATGGCTGCAGGTGGACACAGTTGACCGACTTTGTGGCCCTGTATCTCGGGGCCACTTGGTGCTAGGAAACCCAACTTTGGATATGTTGTATTGCTAGTTCCACTAGGTTCCTAGCACCAAGTGGCACTGAGATACGAGGCCTCAAAGTCGGGTCGTAAAATGTCATTCTCTGCTGCAGAAAACTGCTTGACCCGAGTATAAGCCGAGGGGGGCACTTTCAGCACAAAGAAATGTGCTGAAAAACTCAGCTTATACTCATGTATATACGGTATTTACTAAAGGAAAATCCACTTTGCACTGTAAGTGCACTTAAAAGTGCACTTGGAAGTGCAGTCGCTCTAAATCTAAGGGGTAGATCTGAAATGAGTGGAAGCTCTGCTGATTTTATCATCCAATCATGTGCAAGCTAAAATGCTGTTTTTTATTTCCCTTGCATGTCCCCCTCGGATCTACAGCGACTTTACTTCCAAGTGCACTTTCAAGTGCACTTGCAGTGCAAAGTGGATTTTCCCTTAGTAAATAACCCCCTTTATCTCCTTTCTATGCATCTTGGTGACCATTGTTACTAGGGCAGACAGTGAAAAAAAAAATCCAAGATTTTGAATTGCTGCTGGAAAAAAGACAGGAAATCTTTTAATACAGACAGCTGTTTCAGTGATTAGCTAGAGGTAGATTTCCCACATTTTGGGGAAGTTTTCACTCACTTTCTGTTCTGTCTGTGGGACAGAAAGTAAGGTAATTCTCCCCAATAGGATACAGAAGTCAAAAAACGAAAAAAGTTAAAGGGGTTTTACGCAAGTCTTAAGCCCCATACACACGGTCGGACTTTTTCATGGATTCTGTCCGATCGGACAATGTTGTTGAAAAATCAGACCGTGTGTATGCACCATCGGACAGTGTACGTCGGTTTGTCCGACGGACAAAGTCTTTTCCTGGTGCCTCCATGGCAGCATACCAATGGTTAATGGCTCCGCCCCGATTAACCCACAGGACCACGTAACTCTATAAAAGAAAGAGTTGCTCCCCTCCTCAGGTATTCTTTTTCCTGTCCTCATTCCTGCAGGATCACAGTCCAGCCCTACCTCACCGTCATATGGTGCGACCATTGCAGGTTCATGCTCTCCTGCAGTATGGAGTCCCATTACTTGGGTTGCTAAATGCACCAGATAAGTATGGGAGCCCGTTTTTCTGTGGATCTTTTTGGGGTGCAGAGACTCAGGAGCATATCCTCTCCTCAATCTCCTGGCTGCCTATCCCAGAGCCTCCTGTCTGGATCCTTTAGTGCATACCTGTTTCTGCTCCAGCCAGACTGACATGCTGTGATTCCCTCCTCATGCTGGCTCCCAGGGATGGCCAGCAGCCGCAGTCTCTTCCTGCTTCCCCCCCCCCCCGGCGTGTCCGGACGCTTCGCGCGCGTCCCTGTGCAAAATTTTGTCTTCTCGGGGGACAGGGGTACAGCGGAATGCACATGTGCAGTAGCACTTTGAAGCCAAACGGCGGCCATCTTGATACACCCAAACCGAGACTTCCTATTTAAACAGCCTGCAAAATAATTTTAATCAGGCTGTCATTTGGAAAACACCTGCTAGTGTCTTCTCCACCCTCTGCCTCTCTCTCTCTAGTATGGAGCCTGACCAAGGTAGAGCTCTGAGGGGGTAATGTGTGTGTGTATGTGTATATATATATATATATTTATTTATTTTTATTTTCCCATCCTTAGCTGCCCCAGAGGTCATTATGCCGCATAATAAAAAAGATCCTCAAACACTCCACTAGGTAAGGGCTGCAACAAAGGTAAGTTTTAAAAAGAGCTTTCTCTGGGCTTTTGGAAATATCTCTGTGCTTTTATTTCCACAGCCCGCACCGAGAATTATCTCGAAGATCTTCCCACAGAGACTCTGCCGATAGGTTAAGAGGTCACTCACACTCATCCTCTGCGCATGCTTCCCGCAGCAGTCAGAGATCACCCCAACATGTTTCAAGGTACAGCTGAGGAAAACTCATCAGTATTTGATTTTGCCTTTGTGAATCCATTTATTACCGCAGTAAAAGATGCGATTCAGTGGGAGGAAGACCCGGAGCCTCCCTCCAAAACCAAAAAAAAAAAATATTTTCCTCACCTGACCAAAAAGGTTGCAAATTTCCCTCTGATGGATGAAATTAAGGAAGTGGTGACAGATGAGTGGTGGAAGGTGGACAAGAGACCCGTCGCCTACAACCGGCTTCTCAAGCTTTATCCGCTGGCAGAGGCAGACGCCCAACTCTTTGACTCCGTACCAACTGCGGATGCATTCGTCATGCGTTTAGCCAGGAACAAAACGCTGCCGTTAGAGGATGCAGTCTCTTTCAGGGACCCCCTGTATCGCAGGATCGACTCAGATCTTAAAAAAGTGACAGGGGGAGCATGCAAACCAGCAGTGGCACTATCCTTGGTCTCCAGAGCCACTAAAATAGGAATGAATGAATGACTTGTATAGCGCTACCTATGCGAACTGAATCACCTCAGGGCGGACAATATCGAGACGGCCCTCAGGCGGGGCCTAGATCCAGACAGAATCATCAAAGCACTAGATGAATTAAAACTGGCCTCTGATTTTATGGCGGAAGCGGCCATCGATATTCTGAGGTGCTCCTCCAGGGATATGTTTTACTCCATCACAGCCAGAAGAGCATTATGGCTAAAGCCATGGTCAGCAGACCTATCTTCAAAGCAGTCATGGTGTCGCATCCCATACGATAGTAAGGCCCTGTTCGGCGAAAAGATGGACACTTCCATTACTCGGGTCACAAGTGGCCTTATCCCTCAGGATAGGAGGAGGAAAAGGAGATTCACTTCGCGACCAGCCACTCAGCAAAGTTCTAGGGATGCCAGATCATACCGTCCCGGTAAGGAGTACAGAAGGGGCTGGAGGGCTCACAAGCCACTTTCCTTAAATTGGGAAAACCTAAGGCCTCAACTTTAACGGTTGAGCGCCAGAAGTCTTCTTGACTCCTTTCCCACCCAAACCGTTCCAGTAGGAGCAAGACTCAGGTATTTTGCCCAGGTTTGGGTGGAAAGTCGCACGGACCCATGGGTAACCTCCACGGTCCAGCAAGGACACTTCTGGAGATCCACCTTTTTTTTCTTTCCAGCCCACTAAGAATCTGACCTCCCGAGAAAAGAGACAGGTCCTCTTTCAGTATATCCAAATACTCCTTCACCAACGGGCAGTTCTGCCAGTTCCCGACTCGGAAAGTCACTCTGGGTTCTATTCCCCAATCTTTTTAGTCCTCAAGAAATGAGGAGGTTGGAGGCCTGTTCTGGACCTGAAGAGGCTAAACCGTTACATACAGGTAGAGAATTTCAAGATGGAATCCCTGAGCACAGTAGATCTGTCAGTACAGCCAGGGGATTGGATGGTCTCTATAGACCTTCAGGATGCGTACCTTCACATCCCCATCCACCATCATTTTCAGCCTTTTCTCCGGTTCAAAGTGGGCAGTCTGCGCCTCCAGTTCCAATGTCTCCCATTTGGAATTTCATCAGCTCCCAGGTTTTTACCAAGGTTTTAGTGTCCATCCTGGCCCCCCTCCGGGACAAAGGGGTCAGGGTCCTGCATTACCTGGACGATATCCTAATCACATGCCTGACGAAGGGGCCCTGCGCGGCTCCGAAACGTTGCACTATTCCCATATTGTGATCATGCAATAAACCACTCCTTTTGGACGCTATTTGTGTTGCTCCATGGTGTGCTGGCAAACATCTTTCTACTGTGATTTGAATCAGTATCCAGCTGGTTGTTGCTACAGAACCCAAAACTGTGAGCATTTCCAGGAACGTGTGCGATTGGAAAATGAAGTACGACATCCTAATCCTGTCTCAACACAGAGAAACTCTGGAGGCACAGGTGCAGCTAGTCCTGAACACTTTGTCCAGTTTCGGGTGGCTTATCAACTATGCAAAGAGTCAGTTGAGGCCTACCCAGAAGATGACATACCTGGGATCTCTATTCAATACCCCAGAGAAGGCTGTGTCTCTTCCACCAGAAAAGATCCCGATTTTGATCCAGAAGGTGAAGCAGGCGTAAGGAAGTCACTCTATGTCAGCATCAGATTGTCTGAGCCTCCTAGGGTCCCTTTCATCCTGTATACCAATGGTGAAGTGGGCCAGGTGGCACCTGCGAGACTTCCAGGCGGGGTTTCTGGCGCAGTGGAGAAGGAAGCACCTGGGACAATTAATATTCATCACCTTTTCAATGAAGTCCAGCCCTGGTGGTGGACAAGACCACCCAACCTTCTTGTTCACCGTTCCCTGGGGCCCATCTCATGGTCCGTCCTTACTTCGGATGCAAGTCAGCTAGGATGGGGGGCACACTTCCAAGACCTGCTAGTGCAAGAGAGGTGGCGATTCAATGCAGAAGGGATGATTTCCAACATCCTAGAGTTAAGGGCAGCATGGATGGCAATCTTACATCTGGCCCCACTGCTCAGGGGCAGGTCCATATTGCTCCAAATGGAAAACAGAGCGGCAGTGGCCTATGTTCTGAACCCAGGGGGAATGCGCAGGTTCCTAGCCAGCGAGGTAGCCCCAATTATATCCTGGGCCGAGAACAACTTGATCGATTTCCGGGCCGCTTACATCCCAGCCCCCGAGAATCAGCTAGCCGATCGCCTCTGAAGGTCCTTCAACAACAACTTCGGTTGGTCACTGAATCCGCAAGTCTTCCGCTGGATATGCCAACAGTGGGCTACTCCCTAGATAGATCTTTTCACCTTCCTGCTTAACGGCAAGACTCCTCTGTTTTTTTTTACGAGGTTCCCATCTCCAAGGTCAGCAGGGGTGGATGCCCTGATCCAGCCCTGGAACTTCCAGAAGGGGTATGCATTTCTTCCGGTTCCCCTGATACTGAGGTTCCTCCAGCGGCTGACATTAGAAAAAGTCACTATCCTGGCGGTCATCCCATACTGGCCGAGGAGACCATGGTTTCCACTTCTAATCAAGATGACTTTGCGCAATCCACTCCCGCTTCTCCACTCAGACAACCTCCTATCTCAAGGCGACTTCTTCCACCCGCATCCGGAGATCCTGGACTTGAGCAGAAGAGACTGGGCAGCCTAGGATGCTCACATAAAGTTGTACAGACCTTATTGCAAGCCAGGAAGTCATCTACCAATGCCACCTACTACAGGGTATGGAAGAAATTCACCCAGCTTGCTGAATCCAGCCAGTTCAATCCGCTGGATCCTGGAGTTCACAATATTCTACTCTTCTTGCAGTCGGGCCTGGACCTAGGCTTAGGTCTTAACACGCTGAAAGTTCAGGTTTCGGCCTTATCAGTCTTAACAGACACACGCTGGGCACTGGAGCCCCTAGTAGACCGTTCCCTAAAAGCAATGCTAAAGTTACGTCCTCCCAGGAGAACTCTTTACCCCAAGTGGGATCTGACAGTTGTCCTCAACGTCTTAGCCAGTCCACCCTTTGCACCCACTGAAGAATGTGCATTGGAGGATATTGCCTGGAAAACGACTTTTTGATCGCCATCACATCAGGATGCAGAGTATCAGAAATTCAAGCACTGGGAGCTAGAGAACCTTACGTCACGTTTTGCCAGACGGGTGGTTCTGAAGCCTATTCACCAGTTTGTCCCGAAGGTACCATCAGTTTAACATCTTAATCAAGAATGGGTTCTCCCGGCCTTCGGAGAAGATCCAACCTCTTCTAAACTACATGAGTCCCTGAGGCGTTATTTGGAGTTGACACAGCATTTACGCAAGGATCAACGTCTGTTCGTTATTCCCAAGGGGGCAAGGAAAGGAATGGCCAGCCGGATCGTGAATCTAATTCAGAGGGCTTATCGGGCTAGTGGTCTCCCAGTCCCAGTTGCGGTGAATGCTCACTCGACGCGGGGAATGGCTTCTTCCTGGGCAGCTTTGGCGCGGGTCTCCCCTGAGACAATTTGTTGGTCATCCTTCAACACCTTCATGTCGCACTATAGCCTAGATCCAGCAGTCCTCACCTCCCGAGACTTTGGGAGAAAGACCTTAAAAATATCAACTCTGTAAAGTCTTTAAAAAATGTTTTTTTATTATTGCAGTACCCTCCCTGTAAGCGAGTTATTTACCATTGGTATGCTGCCATGGAGGCACCAGGAAAACGGAAAATTGAATACTCACCTTTCCGTAATTTTCCTTTCCTGGTGTCTACCCATGGCAGCATACACCCTCCCTTCAATAATCCTTAATGTTCTGAAGACTAGTTACAAGAATACCTGAGGAGGGGAGCAACTCTTTCTTTTATAGAGTTACGTGGTCCTGTGGGTTAATCGGGGCGGAGCCATTAACCATTGGTATGCTGCCATGGGTAGGCACCAGGAAAGGAAAATTACGGAAAGGTGAGTATTCAATTTTCCGTTATCTCCTGCTGGAAAGATTTGCCGTCAACACGGTCCGATCACACCAAATCCGATCATGTGTACGATTGTCCGACGGACAAAGTGCTACGCATGCTCAGAAGAAATTCTGTGACGGAAGCGCTCGGTCAGGTAAAACTACCTTTCCTAATCGACACAGCACATTCGTCACGCTGCAATGTTAAAATGTCTTTAATGCAGCGCATTCTCTTTTTCTTTACAATGCAACAAGAATGACATGTTTTAGCTGCTCCTATTCACCCGCACTTCTCACAAACTTACTTCTTTATTACTTTTCAGCATTTATACACTACATGTTTATTTTTACTCAGATCGTAAAAGAATCTTTGTTATATTTTTAGCATCATTTGTCTTTTTTTTTTTTTTTTTTTGGGAATACATATTTGAAGGAGATTTTTTTTTTTTTTTTTTTGGAGGGGGGTTGTGTGTCTCAACTTAGCAAAACCACATTATTAACATTTGTATTTCTTGCTTAAATTTACTAGTAGTTTGTTGGTTGTTGGTGCCCCTTGTTAATTCTACTTTAGGATTAGTGAAATGTACCTGCCTACTCCAAGAAAAACTGTCATTGTAGAAAAGTAAAACACAATAGTCAATGATTATTTCAAATCAAAAAAACCTTTATTTAGGTCTCAGCAACAAACCAAAGAGGAACGCAGCCATGGTGAAACTTGGGGAATTTGCAAAGCCTTGGACACCCATGGCAACCATCATTTTTCACGCTTAAAAAATTGGGGGCCTGAAGAGTACCTATCTAAATAATAAGGGAGCGCAATCTGGTCCTGAAGTCCAAAACATCCGGAACTGCAGCAGATGCCATCTAGGTCCCCAGGCTCTGGTCCAACGAGAGGCTCCATCTTCTCTCAGACCAGACTGAATCCAGGTCATCACTCTCTTGTCTTCCTTGTACGCTTCCTTCCACGCCGTGGTGCTGGTGCTGGTGGGGTGGCAGAAGGAGGAGGAGGAGGCGGAGCAAGGTCACTCTCGCAAACATGTGTGAGTGGGGTCATCTCCCCAGCCATCCCCTCATTTAGGATTTTGAGGATGACATCCTCACACATGCTGCGTTGCCCCGCCTCCATACCCGTCATTTTACTGCCAACCAAGGAGGCAAAGGCCTCCTCGTAGGTGGGTGTGGCATATAGGGAGGCTGAGGCATCTCGTATCAGCTGGAGCGCTGACTCTCCCACCTCCCCCATGCTTTTCGCCCTTCTGTAGGGAAGGCGGAGGGGAGGGACTTGGGAGACAGTCAGGCTCCTACGCCTACCCCCCTGTTGGCTGCCACTAACCCCTGCCTCCTCCTGATTGCCACCTTCCACAGCCACCTCCTGGCTGAGGTCTTCCTGTGTCTGAAAAAGGGACATAGTTTCAGTTATTTGTTCATCAAACACACACAATTCTCATCTAGTGACTGTTGCAAAATGTTTACAAATAGAAAACCATACAATTCTCAGCCCTGCAGTTTAGAGTCTTCCCAAAAATGTCTCCAACACCACTGTCTGTTGATATGTCAATCACGTTAGGAACTAAGCAATTGGGGATCCTGAATTAACTGAACATCATTCCTTATTCCCCAAAATGGTTACAAAACTACTATACCTGGAACAAGCTGGGCACCTGCACATATTCCAGACTGGAAGGCCCAGGTTGGTCCTCGGAAGCCTCATCAGGGGTGGCGTGCGTGGAAGGACGCGTGCAAGGAAGAGTCGAGAGTGACTTCCTGACAGTAGTCTGGTCTTTGAGAAAGTGGAGCCTCTCATAGTACCAGAGCGTGGGGACATGGACATCAGCTGCTGCAGCTCCAGATGCTAGGGACTTCCGGACCTTATTGCGCTCCCGGAAATAGGTACTCTTCATGTTGTTAATCTTCACTTTTAAGTTTGCCACGGTTGCCATGGGCAGGGTTGGCTTTACAAATGCCACAAGTTTCAGCATGGCTGCGTACCTCTTTGGTCTGTTGCTGTAGTCACGGTGCTTTGGTAGCCATAAAAGGGGAAATTCCCTGTATTTATCAATGAAGAGGGGGAGAAAACTCACGTCGTAGAAGGCCTCCATCACCTCTGCAAGACACAACACCACACCAAACAATATAAATAATGTCAGGCTAAACTCTCCTAATCTTCTCCATAAAGAAGCCTCAAGTTCGAATCAGTCTAGGCTAGTTATGTACCAACGTCAAATTGTACCTTCGTTTCTAGCGATCGTCTCGTGCGTGAGCTTTCTCTCCCCTCGTCTCCCAGATCGTGGCTACGACACAGGCGTATGACGATCTTTCTCGTCTATTCCCCACCCCTTCTCTTTACGGCGCAGTGGGGAGAGCACATGGCGGGGACACAGCAGGTGCGCCACAAATATCCCACCAACGAGGAGGACGAGGAAAGTCCGGAGGCAGAAACGTCCCGATCCCGGAGCCTGAAATTCAAGGCCTCCAATATGTCATTTGGAGAAATGTTGGAGATGGTGGACATATTAAAGAGGAGCGACTATGATGGGAAGTATGGGCCTTACCTCAACCCCAATGTCCGCAAGGCCAAGATCATGTCTAAAGTTGTGAGGAGGCTGTACAATAATTTTGGGGTACAACGATCCAAGGAGCAACTGAGGAAACGCTGGTCAGACCTGAAACTGAGGGAGGCCGATCAGTACAGAAAGATCAAGCGAATTCTTCAAAAAAGTAAGTAGTTGTGTTTTGTGTTTTATTTCTTGCTTGCATACTGCTCCATGTGGTTTGATTTTTACAAAGTTGTACATTCCAAAATGGCCACTTTCATGTTCGTCTGTGCATTCGATCGTACTCAGCCTCGATCTTTCTGCCACTGTCATGGTCGTGTGTGTGTCCATTCGATCGTACGCAACGATCGGCCACTTATAATACGATGTTTGGTGTTTTTTTTTTTGTAGAAAGGAAGTTTGTTCTCACTCGAAATGTCATCAAGAATGTAAAGCCAATTTATTCAATGTAAAGGAGAGGTCACCCAGTAGCTGGTTACCCATCTGGACTCTAGAGCACTAGTGCTGGGACACCCAAACCACCTTTTTATTAGGCTTTTCCACACATGTGCTCCAGTGGATACTAGAGGGGGGTCTCCATCACACAAACTTCTACCAAAAAGCTAGTCAGTTTAGCACCTTTACGAAGTGACTACATTCATGTAGTTGGCATTTGTAACTGGCCAAACAAAAATTGTGTCCGTCACTTTCAAGCAATGTTTGTCATTTCCTATTTCTGCCCTCAATAGATTGTGTTGCTAAATCTTCCTTTTGTACATTCTCATAGGGGAGCGAAAACTTGGCCCGTCTGAGGAAACCCCAAAACCCACACCTCCCAAAAAAGGTGAAACAGCAGAAGCAGAGGAGGAGGAGGAGGAAGGAGAGATCATCGAACTTGGAGAAATTGTCACCACAACAGGTGAGTGTGGGAGAACACAGCTACTGGTAAGCTAATCAATGTATGCCTGCCTCATTTCCAACACCCGATTTTTGTTTGTTTGTGGTTTTTAGGTGACGTGGATGTTGTGGAAGAAAAATCGCACTTTACCACAGAGAGTGCCCACGTACTCATCGGGGAGATAATGGTCTGCAATAGAGATCTCGATTACATAAAGCAAAACATCAATGATGTTCAACAAAAATTGAAGAACATCATTGATGTTTTAGGAAAAATATGAAAACGCACCAAGTAATTAACACACATTTGTGCCAGCTTCTGAACACATTTGCAACTTAAGAACTGTGTGAAATTTGGAACATGCACACATTGTGTCCACATGTGCTAGCTCCCATCATGGTGGATGAATGCCATCGTTTTTTTTGGGGGTGCAACCACTTTACGAACTACGAAAGTGGTTGTGGTGAAGGGGTTGCACCCCCAAAAAACGTCCATTCATCCCCATGATGGAAAATGGCACTTTTGAAGCTTCTAGGCATGTGTTTTTACCATCTAATGACCATTTTCAGACCCAAATTGTGTGCATGTTCTAAATTTCCACTTTCCAGGGGTGACCCCCCCATGTGATGAAGGCAAGATCAAACACACTTTGAACATATAGTCATGTCTGATCTTGTCTTCACTTTACAAAGTTGAACTTTCCAAGTTCATAGGTTCTGTTTTGCTCCATGCCTGGTTTTACCAATTGCGTAATGTTTCTAAACAATGCTGTAAATAACCAAGATGTTGTCAGTTTGGGCGTGAAGATTGTAAACGCACTTGTGAATGTTTTCCAAGTAAACTTTTTTATTTTTCTAAATGTGTGGCTTCCTTATTTCAAAAACACAATGCATTATGTATGTCAAATGGAAAGGATATGGGGGCCAATTGGTGTTATTTACTAAAGGCAAGTCCACTTTGCACTGCAAGTTTCTTTTCCAGGGCACTTTTTCACTGCACTTGTAGAGCATAGTGGATTTGACTTATGTAAATGACACCCACAGTGCTTTGTACGAAAACACGGAGCACAGCATTTTTGAGAATACACACATGTCTGACCTGGTGATGAAAAGGAGTATTTTGGGTGTCAGTTAGGCAGTACAAACCTTATCTAGACCAAAGATTAGGTATCAAACACACAACATGAGACTAATCTTTTTGGGAAGAAGAGACTGTTACCTCCTTTTGCCCAGAAAGTGCATTCCCACTGTCGAAGGCAAAGGGAAAAAATTTCAAGGTAAAATAAGCAAAAAAGAATACTGAAATGACAAGAAATCATAGGTTGGTTGAAATATCATATTTATTAAAAAATGCCTCTCACACATCGTCAGGCAGAGCAATGGCCCCCCTACCCACAAAGTACTCCATATATTGCTCGCGGACCGCGCGGGCATTTAGAGGGGGCAAGCCTGGACGTGCCACTTGAAGGGCTGTGAGGTCCGCATTTGGAGGGCCCTCCACATCTGGCCCAACGGGCACCACATAGTTCCTGTTATGTCTTTTGAGGAAGTTGTGCAATATGCAACAGGCAAGAACTATGTGGTTCAGTTTGTATTCCGCCAAGTTAATTGCCGTCAAGAACAGGCGGAAGCGGCTGGCCAGGATGCCAAAAGTGTTCTCCACCACTCTTCTGGCTCTGGACAGCCTGTAGTTGAAGACCCTCTGTTCTGGGGTGAGGGTCCTCATCGGGAACGGCCTCATCACATGGGGAGTCAACGCAAACGCTTCATCTGCGACAAAGACGAAGGGGAGTCCTTCAGCATTCTCCTCTGGAGGTGGCAAGCACAGACTGCCACTTTGGAGACGCCAGTAGAACTTCGTGTGCATAATGGCACCACCATCCAAGATCCGGCCGTTCATCCCCACGTCCACATACATAAATTCATATGTTGCCGACACCACCGCCAACATCACTACACTATTAAACCCTTTATAATTATAATAGTGGGACCCCGAGTTGGGCGGTGGGACGATGCGGACGTGGTTCCCATCAATTGCCCCTCCGCAGTTAGGAAAGTCCCAACGGCTGGCAAAGTGGGAGGCCACAGTCTGCCATTCCTGTGGCGTTGAAGGGAACTGTGGAGTGAAACAAGAAAAAAAAATTGGTCACTTTGCACATAAATTGATTAGACAATCAACATCTTGGAACAAGAGCATTGTATAAAATTGGAGGCTGGAAAGTATTTGCACAGAAAAGTAGAGGCTCCCCTTCACAGATTACTCACCCCCCATCAATCCCCCCACTTCTGATGGGCCTTTGACAATAACTAGGGTTTTGGGGGGGGGGGTGTTGGACAGGTAACCCTCTGCACTTCATTGATTGGCAAATGGCTCAATAATGTGTGCTAGTTTGGCCAGACCCTCTGTACTTAACACTATTGGCAGCCCCCAGGAAAGCTAAACTAACATTTCAACCCCCCCCCCCCCCCCAAAAAAAAGGAAAGCACATTGTGACATTATGAAATTACCAAGCAAGCTAATAGGAGGGAAAGAACACAAAAAGATAGGAAATGGAAAGTATGGAGGCAGCCCCTTGCACTACATGCTTTGCAGAATTCATCCCTAAAGATGCCCACTAAAAAGAGGTAGGTATATAGTGTGTATTGACCTTGGGAAAGCCAGCAGATAGAGGATTGGTACCATCTGACAGAGCAGTTGGGGGAGGGGGTTCCTAATGAGTTTGCCCCCCCCCCCCCCACCAAAAACAATAAAAAAAAGGGGCTCTACATGAAGTAAACCACACAGCAAACATTTGTGCATATTGTTGGGGGTGTTTGGGGGCAAAAAATACTATGCAGAAGACAAAATACATTGCTTAGGTGACTAGGCCATAGGTGTCTATTGGGGCAGAAGAGCATGCTGGTGAGGTAAGTGAAGGGAAAAATGCATGAAGGAGAAAAGGGGCACAGCATATTAGAGCATATTGCAATCATGGTAATTAGGGAAGGAGGTCAAAAATAGAAGACATTAGCAAAAAGAACATACATAGAAGGGAATAGTAAAGGAGAAATGTTACCTTAATATAGTCCTCCTGCAGGACCTCGATGATGGCAGAACAGGTCTCTGGAATAATGAGTCCCAGGGCCTGGGGAGAGATACCTGAAGAGAACTTCAAATCCTGAAGACTTCTCCCTGTCGCCAAGTACCTCAACGTGGCAACAAGCCTCTGCTCCGGAGTAATGGCTTGTCTCATGCAGGTATCCTGCCGGCTGATAAAGGGGGTCAGCAAAGCCAAAAGACGGTGAAAATCGGGGTCCGTCATCCTAAGAAAGTTCCTGAAATCATCAGGATTATTCTCCTGGATCTCACGAAGCAAAGGCATGTGCGAGAATTGGTCACGCTGAAGCAACCAATTCTTGGTCCACATACTCCTCGTCACTCTGTTCATGGACGGGTCTTGGCTCAAAGCTAGAAGCCCGACACCAATTCCGCGTACAGCACGAACTCGGCGACGAGTACGCACGGGAAACATCGCTCACAAGGTCACAAAAGGTCGGCTGGTCAGAACGGACAAACAGAAAGCACCGATAAACAGCAAGGCCTGAAAGAACGAAATGAATAGCAGAAACGAGCAGACAATAAGCAGTGCAAATCAAAGCGTCCTATATCAAGATATAGGCCGCAATGACCAACAAATGCGAACTGACTACACGCACTAATAAACAGATACGCACGACAAGCACAAACTGAAGAGCAGTAACGATCTGAGTCAGAAAACTGAGAAGCGCGAATCTTAAGTCACCAAACTTCGACTAAATCTCGATAAACACGGGATCAGCAGAAGGAGCCCAACGGGTGCCTGACGTGGTGCTGAACTTCCCTTTTCTAATCTCGTGGACGACGACTTACGTCACGACGTTCTTGCAGACCGGATATTCCGACAACGTTGTCCGACCGTGTGTACGCAACAACAACATCGGACAAAGTACGACGGACAGAATCCGACCGACCTGGTCCGCGGATTGTCCGACCGTGTGTATGGGGCTTTACACTATCCAAAACTAAACAAAACATTTGGGCTTTAGATATACCTTAAAGTGGTTCTAAATCCTCAAGGTTTTTGACTTTAATGCATTCTATGCATTAAAGTGGATGTAAACCCAACATTTTTAATTAAGGCTTGTACCTTTTAGAATATAGGATTTCATGTCATCTGTGCCCATTCTTACCATGAAGAGTTAATCCAGCTCTGTCCAATCCTCTTATCTTTTTTCAGTAAGATTAAAATGGACACACAGAGAAATAGGTGCCTGTTTCTTCCCCCTTGCTGTGACAGACAGGTGATTTCCTTATCTCATGCATGAGTGTGAGAGAGGCATTCTGTGTACTTCACATTCCCTCCTCTTTTATTCTCCAGTTCTCCCAGGATTGGCTTCTCCACACCTCAGCATGACTGGACATGTTGAAGTCCTTTCCTGGGCTTTGACTGGATGTTAGTGATCATGGGGCATAATCCACGAAACCAGCAGAAGTTCAGTGTAAGAAATACACAGGAGATAATATATGTTGCCTAGGGGAGTGTAGAGGTGGGCGGGGAGTCTGGCGTCATGACTCCACCCACCGAACTCCAGACAGCAGACACGCCTACAGAATTCAGAGTTTTGCAGGGCTACTGTTATGCCTGCGTTTATCTATTAAGTTCTTGTGGTAAAACCAAGGAAGACTAGACTTCTGAAGTGTATCAATGCTTTACTAAACAGGGAAAAATCTGCACATACAAACTGTAGGATGAACAATACAATACATCACAACTTATAGCTTCACATATAAGCATGTATAATATGTACACATTAGGTAAACTAAACAATTACTCAACTTAGGGACTTAGGGGTTAAGATGTCCTTCATAGTTCCTTGTTCAAAGTCCAACTCACAAAAGCGTCTCCAACGTTCTCCAGTTCCTGGAAGCCATGTGTTTTCTCTTTTTCCTCCAAACACCAACTGTCCCTCTCTCCCAAAACACATGTCTCTTTCAAACCCTCTCCATGCCTCCCCCACCCACTTCCTGTAAACACCAACTTCCTCTGCTCATCTTCTATCTGGTTTATTTACATATCAATGGAGGTGGAAGAGGCCTTTGTAGACATATGCTGTTACTAAATCTAAAACTCTATATTATTGCAATAAAGTCACTATACAAATGCCCATAGCAACACATACCACCTCTTGACTTTATAGGATAATATAGGAAACTTCTTCAAGCCTTTTGTCCAGGAAAGGGCAAAATAAACCCCCCGTATAAATGGGAGGAACAAATTCCCTTTCGACCCCCATCTTGTGGGCGGTCAGACGATTGGTTTGTCCCTGGAAGGCTGACTTTTGAGCAGGGTTAACAATGTCTTTTGGCAGTTTGTAAAGAAAGTCCCAGATGAAAAGTCTCTTTTCTTCTTGGTCATAAGGAAAATGCTCAGATGGAAGTCCACTCCAATTCAGCCACCTTTTCTCAGGCTCTCTTCTGGTCTGTCTCCTCCCATCCAGCATGGTCATCTGCTCTGCCTGCTCCACCTCTCGATGCTCAATACCTGAAAAGAGTAAGAGACAAAGCAGATTATATGTTCCTTCCAACTGTGCCAAAAAACATAGCTCACTGCTCACATTACTCTATCTGCCCATTTCTAACTGCAAAACTATTGTAGGGTGCCCACTGTTGCCTTGAAATACTTTCACGGAAAGGCATTGACTTCCAACGTAACGAATAAACTTGCATGTCTCTCCGTGCTGTCCTGGGAAGCACACAGGCCTGCTGTTGTTCAGCCTTCACAGCATGGCACATTTTTGCAAAATGCCCCATTTTATGGCAACAGAAACACTTAATGTGACTGAATCTACCATTCCCAAACATTTGCTTCCACTTCTTAAACAATGCTGGTGTAGGAATCCCATCTATTTCCTCTCTAGGGACCCCCACCTTAAGTAAATCAATCCACATGTGTCTCCTGTAGATCATAGGCCTTGCCTTCCTTGTATCTGACTCAACTCGGTCATTTGAGCTGATCAAATCCTCTGCTTCCCGGTTATGAGAAGTAACCGTGGCACATGTCCTACTTCTGCTTACAGGCTTTGGGCCTTTGTCCTTTGTTAGGGCATCATTAGACTTGGTCATGAGGGCTGCACACCGCTCATTCAAATCTTCAGCTCGGCCTACAGGGGTTTGAACACACTTCGAAGCCACTGCAGGTTTAAGTTTGATTACCCTCCTTTCTAAATCTTTTTCCTTGCTTGCAGTTTCTTCCAAACACTTGGATGCCACTGCAAGCTGCTCCTTCAGTAAATCTCTTTCTAATTCCGCCTTTTCCCTCTTTTCAGATTCAATATGTAGAGCATGCAGGAAGTGCAAACCAAACACAGCAACTGCCCGCATCTCTCCCTTACTGAACCCAAAACTTTTGAGACTAAAATCTGAGGAAAGACCACAGACTCCATCCCCCCAAGCTCTGTTCAAAGGAGACGCATATCTAGCTAGCTCCTTTGCAACAGGCATCCACTGACTATTTCTGGCCCAGATAGGAAGGGTGCACGCCTTCAAGTCCTCCTGGACGCCAGAAATCTTTGCAGCCTTACTCCTCCTAAACAGTGTACGCAGCATTTTTCCCCCAGCACAAGCAACAAAACACACAATATAAAACAGGTCTGCTTCAGTTGAAATTTTAGCACAAATAACGGCCGAGCCCCCAAATGTTATGCCTGCGTTTATCTATTAGGTTCTTGTGGTAAAACCAAGGAAGACTAGACTTCTGAAGTGTATTAATGCTTTACTAAACAGGGAAAAATCTGCACATACAAACTGTAGGATGAACAATACAATACAACTTATAGCTTCACATATAAGCATGTATAATATGTACACATTAAGTAAACTAAACAATTACTCAACTTAGGGGTTAAGATGTCCTTCATAGTTCCTTGTTCTCACAAACGCGTCTCCAACGTTCTCCAGTTCCTGGAAGCCATGTGTTTTCTCTTTGTCCTCCAAACACCAACTGTCCCTCTCTCCCAAAACACATGTCTCTTTCAAACCCTCTCCATGCCTCCCCCACCCACTTCCTGTAAACACCAACTTCCTCTGCTCATCTTCTATCTGGTTTATTTACATATCAATGGAGGTGGAAGAGGCCTTTGTAGACATATGCTGTTACTAAATCTAAAACTCTATATTATTGCAATAAAGTCACTATACAAATGCCCATAGCAACACAGCTACAAACAGAAAAACTTGAGATATTTGATAGGTAAGGATGAACGAATGAGTGACTTGTATAGTGCTACCTATGCAAACTGAATCGCCTCGGGGTGCTTTTTGCTGCCGGTGTCCATCTGCAGTATAGCACGGTCCTTTATCCCGTAGGGTCCCGACGTGCTTACAAACACATATACATATTTTGGCCAGTTTTTAGACAGGGTATAATTAGCCTACCAGCATGTCTTTGGAGTGTGGGAGGAAAACGGAGCACCCGGAGGAAACCCATGCAGGCACAGGGAGAACATGCAAACTCCAGGCAGATGGTGTTGTGGTTTGGATGTGAATTGGTGAACCTATTGCTACTAGGTGAAAGTGCTAACCACTACACCACTGTGCTGCCCCCCAGGCTGCCCCCCATGTATTGCAATATATATATATATATGTATGTGAACAAAATGTTTCTGTTTTTCATTGCATAGTTTGCTGGGAAGGGTGTAGCAGTGTGCAGAGGGTCTATCCAGAATTTGTAGTGTTAATGTGTTGACACACCTTTAGCACCTGATAGTTCAAATACGTGTACAAGCTATTTGGATTTGAGCACAGGTAAGTCTTTTCTCTCACTTTTCTCAGCCTGCACAAGTGCCCCAAGGAAAGCGTCTATGGGGGCACTTGCCTAAGAGGAGGAGCCTGAAGCGCTGGTGGAGACCCCAGAAGAGGAGGATCTAAGCTGCTCTGTGCAAAACCATTGCACAGAGTAGGTATGACATGTTTGTTATTTTACTTTAAAAAAAAAAAACGAAGGTTTAATGTTACTTTAAAGAGGAAGTAAACCATCTTAACAAAAACGAAAAAAAAAACCTGCAAGACAAAGGCATAATTAACTCACCTGAGATCGAAGCCTCAGCATCGGTCCTCTTCTCCCCCTCCGACCGCCGACATCTTCTCCCGGAGTGACTTCCGGGTATCGCGGCTCCGGCGCTGTGATTTGCCGGAGCCGCGATGGCGTCACGCTCATGCGCACGAGAGTGGCATATAACAACTGAAGCATCAGCATATAGCACCGTTGCTTCAGTTGTCCTAGTGCGCATGTGCCGCATGACGTCGGCACATGCAAATACAGGTATATCTCCTAAACCGTGCAGGTTTAGGAGATATCCCTGTTAGCTACAGGTAAGCCTTAATATAGGCTTACCTGTAAGCTAAAGTTGTAAAAGAGGGTTTACTTCCTCTTTAACTTCAGCTACATCGGCACAATTTATTATGATTGGCAGTTAATTATAAAATGCATATTTACTATAGGAGAATTTCTAAAGATCAGCTTGTTAGCAATGTCACCTATTTATAATTGTATAGAGACAGAAATGAATTTCTTAGTTTGACTGCGAGTCTTTGACATAGAAAGGTCAGCTTGCGCAGACTAGTCCTAAAAGTTTTGCAAACAATTATAAACAATGACACTGCAGTAAGTTGACTAAACAATACCCCACTTTGCTGACAAAAGAGAGAAAACAGTGCAAAGGCTAATAGTAAAGTACGTTTTAAAAACAATGCACATGCAACTACAATCGAGGGGCAAGGCACATAACCACTAGGGCAGAATGGACCACACTAGTGTTGCAGATACCGGAGATTGGGAAAACCTTGCAGGGATGGAGCAGGATGGACACTCTGTAAGAGCTGAGGCTGCCAAGTTACACAAGGAGGAAAGCCACCTGTTAATGGACGTGTGCCCACCAGGAAGAAATGCTGATGGACTGGTGCCGAGGGTCAGGATGTGTTTTTGAGGGATATCCTCTTTCTTCAGCATACCGCTAAAGAAGGGCTGAAGAAAGAGGAAATCCCACAGAAACACGTTCCGACTCTGCAGTTCCCCCTCTGGTCACCCAGCAGCATTGGACTTTTTCTGTGTAGCTCAGCTGTCTATTGTTTAGTACCTGGGTGGGTACCCGTGATCTATACACAAATTTATCACTGTCACGTTTTTGAATGGGGCTGTTAATGATTATATATGGGAGACCAAGAAGGGGTTCCCTGTGAAAAGCTGTGGGTGGAAGTAACAATTGGAGGCTAACAGATGCCGCAACTATTCGTGGATGCTTACATGTAATACTAATCAGTCATGGAGCGATTAACTGTAAATCACCATCCCTGGATACAGACTGTCTGTGTCCAGGGCTGAATACCTGCAAATGATTGGCTCTGGACTAAGGATGGGCCCGGTGCTCGATGCGAACCCATGTTCGCATCGAGCACCGGGTGTTCGCTCGCTCAGCGAGCCCAGAACTATTTTGGCCGCTCGCATCACATTCGTGTGATGCGAGCGGCCCCGCAATGCATTGCGGCCGGCGCGGCCGGCACAGTGCATTGCTGGCTGATGATTGGCCAAGCATGCACTGTGACCCCGCATGCTTGGCCAATCACAGCGCCGGAAACTCGGAGAGCCATAATTGGCTACAGGCAGGACGCCTGTAGCCAATTACAGCTCAGGGGCTTTAGTACACGCCCCCTCATTTAAAAGGCCGCCACGCCATCGGCGCCGGTCACATGCGTTCCGGCTTTAGGAGAGTGCAGGCTCATTCTGTGTCACTCTGCTAGATTCATTTAGAAAGATTCATTTAGAAAGATTCATTTAGAAAGGTTCATTTAGAAAGATTTGCTCTACTTTGCTATACCATTGCTACCTGTCATTGATCGTCCATTGCTGCTGCTGGTTAGTGTGTTTTTAGCTGCTGCTGGGGGTTAGTCTGGTGCATGTCTTACTGTTAGTACAGTATTTCAGTAGTACCAACCGCAGTGCTGTTAGTACAGCACTGCACCCCAAAAGCACCCATAGGGCTTGTAGTGTGTTCGTGGCAGGCACTGGCAGCAAACAGAGCTCCTATATTTTGTTCCCAGAAGCACCTATAGGACTTGTAGTGTGTTCGTTGCAGGCACTGGCAGCAAACAGAGCTCCTATATTTTGTTCCCAGAAGCACCTATAGGACTTGAAGTGTGTTAGTCCCATCACACAGAGCTATATTTTCTTCCCAGAAGCACCTATAGGACTTGTAGTGTGTTAGTCCCATCACACAGAGATCCTATATTTTGTTCCCAGAAGCACCTATAGGACTTGAAGTGTGTTAGTCCCATCACACAGAGCTATATTTTCTTTCCAGAAGCACCTATAGGACTTGTAGTGTGTTAGTCCCATCACACAGAGCTATATTTTCTTCCCAGAAGCACCTATAGGACTTGTAGTGTGTTAGTCCCATCACACAGAGATCCTATATTTTGTTCCCAGAAGCACCTATAGGACTTGAAGTGTGTTAGTCCCATCACACAGACCTATATTTTCTTCCGAGAAGCACCCATAGGACTTGTAGTGTGTTAGTCCCATCACACAGAGATCCTATATTTTGTTCCAGAAGCACCTATAGGACTTGAAGTGTGTTAGTCCCATCACACAGACCTATATTTTCTTCCCAGAAGCACCTATAGGACTTGAAGTGTGTTAGTCCCATCACACAGAGATCCTATATTTTCTTCCCAGAAGCACCTATAGGACTTGAAGTGTGTTAGTCCCATCACACAGAGCTATATTTTCTTCCCAGAAGCACCTATAGGACTTGTAGTGTGTTAGTCCCATCACACAGAGATCCTATATTTTGTTCCCAGAAGCACCTATAGGACTTGAAGTGTGTTAGTCCCATCACACAGACCTATATTTTCTTCCCAGAAGCACCCATAGGACTTGTAGTGTGTTAGTCCCATCACACAGAGATCCTATATTTTGTTCCCAGAAGCACCTATAGGACTTGCAGTGTGTTAGTCCCATCACACAGACCTATATTTTCTTCCCAGAAGCACCTATAGGACTTGAAGTGTGTTAGTCCCATCACACAGAGATCCTATATTTTGTTCCCAGAAGCACCTATAGGACTTGAAGTGTGTTAGTCCCATCACACAGAGCTATATTTTCTTCCCAGAAGCACCCATAGGACTTGTAGTGTGTTAGTCCCATCACACAGAGATCCTATATTTTGTTCCCAGAAGCACCTATAGGACTTGAAGTGTGTTAGTCCCATCACACAGACCTATATTTTCTTCCCAGAAGCACCTATAGGACTTGAAGTGTGTTAGTCCCATCACACAGAGATCCTATATTTTCTTCCCAGAAGCACCTATAGGACTTGAAGTGTGTTAGTCCCATCACACAGAGCTATATTTTCTTCCCAGAAGCACCCATAGGACTTGTAGTGTGTTAGTCCCATCACACAGAGATCCTATATTTTGTTCCCAGAAGCACCTATAGGACTTGAAGTGTGTTAGTCCCATCACACAGACCTATATTTTCTTCCCAGAAGCACCTATAGGACTTGAAGTGTGTTAGTCCCATCACACAGAGATCCTATATTTTGTTCCCAGAAGCACCTATAGGACTTGAAGTGTGTTAGTCCTATCACACAGAGCTATATTTTCTTCCCAGAAGCACCCATAGGACTTGTAGTGTGTTAGTCCCATCATACAGAGATCCTATATTTTGTTCCCAGAAGCACCTATAGGACTTGAAGTGTGTTAGTCCCATCACACAGAGCTATATTTTCTTCCCAGAAGCACCTATAGGACTTGTAGTGTGTTAGTCCCATCACACAGAGATCCTATATTTTGTTCCCAGAAGCACCTATAGGACTTGAAGTGTGTTAGTCCCATCACACAGACCTATATTTTCTTCCCAGAAGCACCCATAGGACTTGTAGTGTGTTAGTCCCATCACACAGAGATCCTATATTTTGTTCCCAGAAGCACCTATAGGACTTGAAGTGTGTTAGTCCCATCACACAGACCTATATTTTCTTCCCAGAAGCACCCATAGGACTTGTAGTGTGTTAGTCCCATCACACAGAGATCCTATATTTTGTTCCCAGAAGCACCTATAGGACTTGAAGTGTGTTAGTCCCATCACACATACCTATATTTTCTTCCCAGAAGCACCTATAGGACTTGAAGTGTGTTAGTCCCATCACACAGAGATCCTATATTTTGTTCACAGAAGCACCTATAGGACTTGAAGTGTGTTAGTCCCATCACACAGAGATCCTATATTTTGTTCCCAGAAGCACCTATAGGACTTGAAGTGTGTTAGTCCCATCACACAGAGCTATATTTTCTTCCCAGAAGCACCCATAGGACTTGTAGTGTGTTAGTCCCATCACACAGAGATCCTATATTTTGTTCCCAGAAGCACCTATAGGACTTGACGTGTGTTAGTCCCATCACACAGACCTATATTTTCTTCCCAGAAGCACCTATAGGACTTAAAGTGTGTTAGTCCCATCACACAGAGATCCTATATTTTGTTCCCAGAAGCACCTATAGGACTTGAAGTGTGTTAGTCCCATCACACAGACCTATATTTTCTTCCCAGAAGCACCTATAGGACTTGAAGTGTGTTAGTCCCATCACACAGACCTATATTTTCTTCCCAGAAGCACCCATAGGACTTGTAGTGTGTTAGTCCCATCACACAGAGATCCTATATTTTGTTCCCAGAAGCACCTATAGGACTTGAAGTGTGTTAGTCCCACCACACAGAGATCCTATATTTTGTTCCAGAAGCACCTATAGGACTTGAAGTGTGTTAGTCCCATCACACAGAGATCCTATATTTTGTTCCAGAAGCACCTATAGGACTTGAAGTGTGTTAGTCCCATCACACAGAGATCCTATATTTTGTTCCCAGAAGCACCTATAGGACTTGAAGTGTGTTAGTCCCATCACACAGACCTATATTTTCTTCCCAGAAGCACCCATAGGACTTGTAGTGTGTTAGTCCCATCACACAGAGATCCTATATTTTGTTCCCAGAAGCACCTATAGGACTTGAAGTGTGTTAGTCCCATCACACAGACCTATATTTTCTTCCCAGAAGCACCCATAGGACTTGTAGTGTGTTAGTCCCATCACACAGAGATCCTATATTTTGTTCCCAGAAGCACCTATAGGACTTGAAGTGTGTTAGTCCCATCACACAGACCTATATTTTCTTCCCAGAAGCACCTATAGGACTTGAAGTGTGTTAGTCCCATCACACAGAGATCCTATATTTTCTTCCCAGAAGCACCTATAGGACTTGAAGTGTGTTAGTCCCATCACACAGAGCTATATTTTCTTCCCAGAAGCACCTATAGGACTTGAAGTGTGTTAGTCCCATCACACAGAGATCCTATATTTTGTTCCCAGAAGCACCTATAGGACTTGACGTGTGTTAGTCCCATCACACAGAGCTATATTTTGTTCCCAGAAGCACCCATAGGACTTGTAGTGTGTTAGTCCCATCACACAGAGATCCTATATTTTGTTCCCAGAAGCACCTATAGGACTTGAAGTGTGTTAGTCCCATCACACAGACCTATATTTTCTTCCCAGAAGCACCTATAGGACTTGAAGTGTGTTAGTCCCATCACACAGAGATCCTATATTTTGTTCCCAGAAGCACCTATAGGACTTGAAGTGTGTTAGTCCCATCACACAGAGCTATATTTTCTTCCCAGAAGCACCTATAGGACTTGTGGTGTGTTAGTCCCATCACACAGAGATCCTATATTTTGTTCCCAGAAGCACCTATAGGACTTGAAGTGTGTTAGTCCCATCACACAGACCTATATTTTCTTCCCAGAAGCACCCATAGGACTTGTAGTGTGTTAGTCCCATCACACAGAGATCCTATATTTTGATCCCAGAAGCACCTATAGGACTTGAAGTGTGTTAGTCCCATTACACAGACCTATATTTTCTTCCCAGAAGCACCTATAGGACTTGTAGTGTGTTAGTCCCATCACACAGAGATCCTATATTTTGTTCCCAGAAGCACCTATAGGACTTGAAGTGTGTTAGTCCCATCACACAGACCTATATTTTCTTCCCAGAAGCACCCATAGGACTTGTAGTGTGTTAGTCCCATCACACAGAGATCCTATATTTTGTTCCCAGAAGCACCTATAGGACTTGAAGTGTGTTAGTCCCATCACACAGACCTATATTTTCTTCCAGAAGCACCTATAGGACTTGAAGTGTGTTAGTCCCATCACACAGAGATCCTATATTTTCTTCCAGAAGCACCTATAGGACTTGAAGTGTGTTAGTCCCATCACACAGAGCTATATTTTCTTCCCAGAAGCACCTATAGGACTTGAAGTGTGTTAGTCTATCACACAGAGATCCTATATTTTGTTCCCAGAAGCACCTATAGGACTTGAAGTGTGTTAGTCCCATCACACAGACCTATATTTTCTTCCCAGAAGCACCCATAGGACTTGTAGTGTGTTAGTCCCATCACACAGACCTATATTTTCTTCCCAGAAGCACCTATAGGACTTGAAGTGTGTTAGTCCCATCACACAGAGATCCTATATTTTGTTCCCAGAAGCACCTATAGGACTTGACGTGTGTTAGTCCCATCACACAGAGCTATATTTTGTTCCCAGAAGCACCCATAGGACTTGTAGTGTGTTAGTCCCATCACACAGAGATCCTATATTTTGTTCCCAGAAGCACCTATAGGACTTGAAGTGTGTTAGTCCCATCACACAGACCTATATTTTCTTCCCAGAAGCACCTATAGGACTTGAAGTGTGTTAGTCCCATCACACAGAGATCCTATATTTTGTTCCCAGAAGCACCTATAGGACTTGAAGTGTGTTAGTCCCATCACACAGAGCTATATTTTCTTCCCAGAAGCACCTATAGGACTTGTGGTGTGTTAGTCCCATCACACAGAGATCCTATATTTTGTTCCCAGAAGCACCTATAGGACTTGAAGTGTGTTAGTCCCATCACACAGACCTATATTTTCTTCCCAGAAGCACCCATAGGACTTGTAGTGTGTTAGTCCCATCACACAGAGATCCTATATTTTGATCCCAGAAGCACCTATAGGACTTGAAGTGTGTTAGTCCCATCACACAGACCTATATTTTCTTCCCAGAAGCACCTATAGGACTTGTAGTGTGTTAGTCCCATCACACAGAGATCCTATATTTTTTTCCCAGAAGCACCTATAGGACTTGAAGTGTGTTAGTCCCATCACACAGAGATCCTATATTTTGTTCCCAGAAGCACCTATAGGACTTGAAGTGTGTTAGTCCCATCACACAGAGATCCTATATTTTCTTCCCAGAAGCACCTATAGGACTTGAAGTGTGTTAGTCCCATCACACAGAGATCCTATATTTTGTTCCCAGAAGCACCTATAGGACTTGAAGTGTGTTAGTCCCATCACACAGACCTATATTTTCTTCCCAGAAGCACCCATAGGACTTGTAGTGTGTTAGTCCCATCACACAGAGATCCTATATTTTGTTCCCAGAAGCACCTATAGGACTTGAAGTGTGTTAGTCCCATCACACAGACCTATATTTTCTTCCCAGAAGCACCCATAGGACTTGTAGTGTGTTAGTCCCATCACACAGAGATCCTATATTTTGTTCCCAGAAGCACCTATAGGACTTGAAGTGTGTTAGTCCCATCACACAGACCTATATTTTCTTCCCAGAAGCACCTATAGGACTTGAAGTGTGTTAGTCCCATCACACAGAGATCCTATATTTTCTTCCCAGAAGCACCTATAGGACTTGAAGTGTGTTAGTCCCATCACACAGAGCTATATTTTCTTCCAGAAGCACCTATAGGACTTGTAGTGTGTTAGTCCCATCACACAGAGATCCTATATTTTGTTCACAGAAGCACCTATAGGACTTGAAGTGTGTTAGTCCCATCACACAGAGATCCTATATTTTGTTCCCAGAAGCACCTATAGGACTTGAAGTGTGTTAGTCCCATCACACAGAGCTATATTTTCTTCCCAGAAGCACCCATAGGACTTGTAGTGTGTTAGTCCCATCACACAGACCTTTATTTTTGTAAAGGTACACGTCTTTCTTCTTGTATTCTAAGTGCCTAGGCCAGGAATTGGTAGGAGCGGAGATCCCAGTTCACCGGTGGTTAACACACACACATACACGGGTTTGTAAGTGTAAATGGTTACGAGTTTAATAGACAATACGTTCCTCTTTTATGGGAAATGCAGAGGGAGGGGACAGCTTTCCCAAAAACCAATCAGACTTATACACATGTGCATACATTAACAACTTCTTGTCACGTGACAGTCTTCAGTTGAAATATGGAATATGGGGCAAAGGTCAGTCACGTGCTGGTGGTTAGCTTGCAACAGGAAATATAAGGCAAAGTTTAGAGTATGACAGTTAGTTCTGTTAACTGTACACACCTGCTGATTTGACCGCAAGAAAACTCCTAAGTCACTCCATATCCTCTGGTGAAGTACAGAGTTAGAAAACCACATAACAGCTGCGTCCTGCTGATATGTCAACACTGGTCAAACCGTTTTTCTAAGAAATATACTTACACCAGCTTTGTTTAAAAGCTGAAAGTTAAGCATATTCATTTCAACCCCTATCAAAATGGTATATCATTATAAGTAGCCCCCTTATAATCCTCTCTTTGATCATTCTGATTCAACAAAATGATCATATCTAATGTCCTCAAAATTCACTATTCTTCTTCTTCTTCACTTGTCCTGATGATGGAAAGATTCTGTTTAGTTTCCAGGTAAAATCATCGTGTCCTCCAGGGAGATTTGTCCCATGCCTTCCTGAATATCTTGTAGATTTTGTTGTTGTCTTGAAGGGAGTGTATCCTCGGTTACTGTTAGGGGCTCTGGAGTTGGGGGGAGCTGGGGACACTTCTTCAGTCGGCTGGCGTGGATCCAGGTGTTGCCTAGGTCCGTCAGTACCGCGGTCCTGGATACCTTTTCCACCTTCCACGGTCCGGAGTAGATTGGTCCAATTCTTTTCCTGTGAGCCAGCTGCTTAATCAGTACTTTGTCCCCTGGGATGAAGGGGTGGGTTGGTTCTGTTGAAAGAGGAAAAAAGGTGACAGAAACTTGTTCATTTATTTCATGAAGCATACTTACCAGACTTTTCACGTACACTTCCTGTTGGGAATAAACGTTAATGTCAGAATTTGGGTCTAATGGGGGTAATTCTATATTTGCAGGGATTCCCATTAGAATTTCAAAAGGGGACAATCCTGTCCTAGAATGGGGGGTGGTTCTTATCTGAAAAAGGACAGAAGGTAAGTGTTCCAACCAACCTTTTAGAGTACCTCCTGTAGCCTTTTTTAATTTGTCTTTGATGTTCCTGTTCATTCTCTCTACTACTCCTGCACTCTGGGGATGATAGGG
The DNA here is from genome assembly GCA_028564925.1 of Lithobates sylvaticus. Taxonomy (NCBI): domain Eukaryota; kingdom Metazoa; phylum Chordata; class Amphibia; order Anura; family Ranidae; genus Lithobates; species Lithobates sylvaticus. Next base: position 121,472,109 of record CM053035.1, on the reverse strand, counting down.
AATATGTAGTTTCCATTGCATCCCCAGAGATTTGGCTACAACTTGGGTCACTGAGGAACTAAATGCGGGTCCTCTGTCGGACCATATGGTTGTGGGTATCCCGAACCTACAGATCCAATAATTTAACAAGCATCTCGCTGCTATATTTGCGGTTTCTCCGGTACAGGGAATTGCCTCAACCCAGGCTGACCATTTGTCAACGATTACGCAGAGGCACCTCAAGTTTCCCTTTTGCTTTGGTAGGTGTGTGAAGTCTATTTGTAAATCTGTTAATGGTCCCAAGGGTGGAGGTAGATGGCCATGTAGGCCATGTCTCTTTCCTTGAACATTGTTCTGGGCACAAGTTAAGCAGCTTCTAGTTAGAAGCTTAGTTTGTTTTTGTAAATTATTTGTGCAAAAAGATTTTGAATATATATTTACAAGAGGGGCGGGTCCTATGTGTCCTGGGCCATGGAGGTAGGATAAAATTAGGATACAATTAGCTTCAGGTATACCCAGGATCTTCCCCTCTTTTGTCCAAAGACCTTCAGAGTCTTTGGTCAAACCTTCATTTGCCCAGAAATGGACATCTGTATCTGTGGCCATTGACTGCATTTGGGCCACAACAGTTTTGAAATCAGGGGATGAGAAGTGGTCTTTAAAGAAGATTGTGGTAGGGGCTGGTGAATTGGGTGAACTGGCAGCAGCCTTTTTTGCTTCTCTGTCTGCGAAAGCATTTCCTTTTGATACCATACTATTGTCTGATGAGTGGGCTTTTACTTTTATAACAGCAACCTTTTTAGGGAGCAGAATTGCTTGCAGTAGATTAAGGATCTGCTCTGAATTAGCTATCTGTTTGTTGTCTGCTGTTTTAAATCCTCTATTGGCCCATATCACACCAAAATCATGTACCACTCCAAATGCATATCTGCTGTCTGTATAAATGTTGACTTCCTTGTTTGTGAACAGAATACAGGCTCTGGTCAGAGCTTCTAGTTCTGCTACTTGGGCAGAAACAGGGGGCAATGGTTTTGCCTCTAGTACTGTATGTGGCAGCTGAACTACAGCATAGCCAGTTAAAAATGTAGAGTCAGAGGGACGGGAACAACTACCATCTACAAAAACATTTTCGGCATTTATAATTGGAATGTCAGAAAGATCAGGTCTTGGTGAAGTGACTTGTTCCACTTTTTCTACACAATTATGTGTGTGATCAGGTTCGTGTGGTAAACGTAACATGGAATGTAGTAAACGTACAACTGGATTGCTATTCGGAACATATTTAAGTACCAAGTTGTCAGTATTTAACAAAGTGATCTCGTATCCACTGAGTCTTTGGGAAGTCATGTGTTGTGTGTTCATATTCTGTATGAGGTGGGTAACTGAATGAGTGGTGTACAGTGTCATTTTGTGTCCCAATACTATTTTGTTGGCATCCTGTGCAGACATGGCACAGGCAGCGACATTCTGAAGACAGGACGGCATGCCCTGGACTTGGATAGGGAGTTTTCTAGATAAATATGACACTGGGCGATACCCTGAGCCATGAGATTGTGCAAGTACTGCAGCAAAAGATTTTCCTGAAACTACACAGTACAACTGGAAGGCTTTACCATAATCTACCAATCCCAGGGCGGGGGCGGTGGACAAACTCTTAATAAGAGCATCAAAAGCATTTTTTCTGTCTTCTGTCCAGTCTATCAATTTAGGGGCGTTTGACCCGGCAGCCTCTCGTAGGATACTATCATAATGAGAACAGTCAGGAATCCACTGGCGGCAATATACAATTGCGCCCAAAAATGACAACAAAGCTGCTTTGTCTTTTGGAGGACTGAGAGCTTGTAAGGCTGCGGCACGTTTGGGGGACACTAGCCTGGTCCCCTTGTCCAGAATACATCCTAGGTATTCTACTTGTGGTAGACACCACTGTATTTTTTTCCTTGAGGCTAGGTGGCCGGCTTCGGCCAGATGTTCTAACAGTAATGTTGAATCGACCGCACAATCTTCAGCAGAACGACTGCACAAGAGCAAGTCGTCCACATACTGTATTAGTACCGACCCATGCTCGGAAGTCCAAGACTTGACAGTCTCGTTGAGTACCATGGAGAAGGCGGCGGGGCTGTCTACATACCCTTGCGGTAAACGCGACCAAGTTAACTGGCCCGCGCCGGCCCATGAGAAGGCAAATATAGGCTGAGCCTCTTCGGCAATAGGAATGCTAAAAAATGCGTTTGCCAAATCAATCACTGTGTAGCATAGGGAATCTGCAGGTATGCATGAAAAAATGAATGTTATATCAGATACCAAGGGCGGGAGGGGTAGTACTTGTTTATTAACTGCCCTTAGATCTTGGACTAGCCTCCATTCGCCACTGGTCTTTTTTACGGGGTAAATGGGCGTGTTCCAGGGGCTGATTACTGGTTTCAAAATGCCTAAGCGTATGTATTCTTCAATCTGTGGTGCAATTCCATTGGTTTTCTCTGGGGGCAAGGGATACTGTTTGTGGTATTGTGGCTGTGCATCTGGACGTAATTGGGGAGTGTAGGGTGTGCAGTTGATAAATCCTACGCTACCTTTGTTTTCTGCCCAGATCTTGTGAGTCTCTAAAGTGGCGGGCAGTAACATAAAGAATCCTTTATGTGTGTGTCGTTTAGGACCAGTCAGGTCACAGAAAGGGGAACTTGCAGTTAGTGACCCTTCTTTGTCAAATTTAATAGTGATATTTAGACTGGACAACAGGTCCCTTCCCATAAGGGATACAGGACAAGAGGTCAACACAGCAAAAGACTGATCGCACAAATGTTGCCCCTCGGGAGTGGTTACAGGTAATGGTGGAGTGATGGGATGGGTAACAGGGGTCCCATTTATACCAATAGAGTTTACTTGCGAGGACATGAGGTTCTAGTGAGGGATATAAATGTAGGCGAGGACCAGGCTCTCCTGAGTCCATTTTTACAGTGACATAAGGTGGAGGGGGTTCAAAGGTAGGGGCGGATACATTTGTTTTAACTGCAGGAGTCTTTTTAGCATATTTCTTTCTATAATCTTTTAAACATTTGCTCCATGAGTGATAACAATCTTTCATGTATTGAGGGTCATTAGATTTACCCGGGGGGTAGGAATGCTTATGCGTCTGACAAATTTTGCTAACTTTCTTCCAATCTTCCTCTGAACAAGGACCTTGTGGTCCCGGATCATGAATACCTAACTGGTGGCATCTTTCCTGGACTTGAGCCCAGAAAGGTTCCACCTGTGGTCCAGGTAGATTGTTTTTAATATATTCATATGGGCATGGGATCCCTATGTCTGATCCTGGGGTGGCCGCAGAATTCCCCATCTAACAAAGTGGGCAGGGTATGACTAGTATGTGGGCACAAGTGATAACAACCCGTTTGGGTAATCACTTGTTGTCGAACAATTGGGTAGTCTGCTTGGTCCGTTAAATCAGATGGACTAATGGGACTGTGAAGGTTTACCCTTAGTACTCGATTTATGGTTCCTTTCTTTGTGGCGGGATATATTCCTCTTACCCCTAATCTACAAGAATAGCCCCCTGGTCTATTGGTTAATAGAACCCACCTATTTTCTATTTTAAAAAACAGTAATCCTATGGTACAATGTGGACAAGATAGAGCTATATCGCTACAATCAGGTTCTTCGTATTCCGAAGTCATTAAACTCTTATACTTTATACAACATACAATTCTTTAAAATTTTTAGGCACTTACGCTGTTCTGTGGAAAAAGAAGTCTCACATATACATATATATATATATATCTTAAACAAAACTTTATACTTATTTCTATAGGTCTTATACTGTAAATCTTATGAACAGAATTATTTTAAATGATCATAATAAAACCATACATTTGTTCAATTTTATAGTGCACTTTTTGTTTCTCAAAAAACGTAATGGGCGTCCGCTCAACCAAACCTTTTATCACGGGCGTAATCTGCTACTTCCCGGTGATTAAAATAATAATCTCTTTTACAATAGTTTTTTTATAGTCAGACAAACCTAGTCAGACCCTCTTTAAATAGCCAAATAACCTACGTAACTACCTGCGTGTCCTTTTAACCTCCCGGGGGACCAGCCTAGTCCTCCGCGAAGGCACAACAACCTCTTTAAACTAAATTCGTGGCGATTATCTGGACAGCGTAAGCATTTACACCCATTCACCTTAAAAGGTAAAAAAGGGCAAAATCACTTACCTGTCACAAGACATCCCACTTCTGAACACCAGTTGTAAAGGTACACGTCTTTCTTCTTGTATTCTAAGTGCCTAGGCCAGGAATTGGTAGGAGCGGAGATCCCAGTTCACCGGTGGTTAACACACACACATACACGGGTTTGTAAGTGTAAATGGTTACGAGTTTAATAGACAATACGTTCCTCTTTTATGGGAAATGCAGAGGGAGGGGACAGCTTTCCCAAAAACCAATCAGACTTATACACATGTGCATACATTAACAACTTCTTGTCACGTGACAGTCTTCAGTTGAAATATGGAATATGGGGCAAAGGTCAGTCACGTGCTGGTGGTTAGCTTGCAACAGGAAATATAAGGCAAAGTTTAGAGTATGACAGTTAGTTCTGTTAACTGTACACACCTGCTGATTTGACCGCAAGAAAACTCCTAAGTCACTCCATATCCTCTGGTGAAGTACAGAGTTAGAAAACCACATAACAGCTGCGTCCTGCTGATATGTCAACACTGGTCAAACCGTTTTTCTAAGAAATATACTTACACCAGCTTTGTTTAAAAGCTGAAAGTTAAGCATATTCATTTCAACCCCTATCAAAATGGTATATCATTATAAGTAGCCCCCTTATAATTTTCTTCCCAGAAGCACCTATAGGACTTGAAGTGTGTTAGTCCCATCACACAGAGATCCTATATTTTGTTCCCAGAAGCACCTATAGGACTTGAAGTGTGTTAGTCCCATCACACAGAGCTATATTTTCTTCCCAGAAGCACCCATAGGACTTGTAGTGTGTTAGTCCCATCACACAGAGATCCTATATTTTGTTCCCAGAAGCACCTATAGGACTTGAAGTGTGTTAGTCCCATCACACAGACCTATATTTTCTTCCCAGAAGCACCTATAGGACTTGAAGTGTGTTAGTCCCATCACACAGAGATCCTATATTTTGTTCCCAGAAGCACCTATAGGACTTGAAGTGTGTTAGTCCCATCACACAGAGCTATATTTTCTTCCCAGAAGCACCTATAGGACTTGTAGTGTGTTAGTCCCATCACACAGAGATCCTATATTTTGTTCCCAGAAGCACCTATAGGACTTGAAGTGTGTTAGTCCCATCACACAGACCTATATTTTCTTCCCAGAAGCACCCATAGGACTTGTAGTGTGTTAGTCCCATCACACAGAGATCCTATATTTTGATCCCAGAAGCACCTATAGGACTTGAAGTGTGTTAGTCCCATCACACAGACCTATATTTTCTTCCCAGAAGCACCCATAGGACTTGAAGTGTGTTAGTCCCATCACACAGAGATCCTATATTTTGTTCCCAGAAGCACCTATAGGACTTGAAGTGTGTTAGTCCTATCACACAGAGCTATATTTTCTTCCCAGAAGCACCCATAGGACTTGTAGTGTGTTAGTCCCATCATACAGAGATCCTATATTTTGTTCCCAGAAGCACCTATAGGACTTGACGTGTGTTAGTCCCATCACACAGACCTATATTTTCTTCCCAGAAGCACCTATAGGACTTATAGTGTGTTAGTCCCATCACACAGAGATCCTATATTTTGTTCCCAGAAGCACCTATAGGACTTGAAGTGTGTTAGTCCCATCACACAGACATATATTTTCTTCCCAGAAGCACCCATAGGACTTGTAGTGTGTTAGTCCCATCACACAGAGATCCTATATTTTGTTCCCAGAAGCACCTATAGGACTTGAAGTGTGTTAGTCCCATCACACAGACCTATATTTTCTTCCAGAAGCACCCATAGGACTTGTAGTGTGTTAGTCCCATCACACAGAGATCCTATATTTTCTTCCAGAAGCACCTATAGGACTTGAAGTGTGTTAGTCCCATCACACAGACCTATATTTTCTTCCCAGAAGCACCTATAGGACTTGAAGTGTGTTAGTCCCATCACACAGAGATCCTATATTTTGTTCCCAGAAGCACCTATAGGACTTGAAGTGTGTTAGTCCTATCACACAGAGCTATATTTTCTTCCCAGAAGCACCCATAGGACTTGTAGTGTGTTAGTCCCATCATACAGAGATCCTATATTTTGTTCCCAGAAGCACCTATAGGACTTGAAGTGTGTTAGTCCCATCACACAGACCTATATTTTCTTCCCAGAAGCACCCATAGGACTTGTAGTATGTTAGTCCCATCACACAGAGATCCTATATTTTGTTCCCAGAAGCACCTATAGGACTTGAAGTGTGTTAGTCTCATCACACAGACATATATTTTCTTCCCAGAAGCACCCATAGGACTTGTAGTGTGTTAGTCCCATCACACAGAGATCCTATATTTTGTTCCCAGAAGCACCTATAGGACTTGAAGTGTGTTAGTCCCATCACACAGACCTATATTTTCTTCCCAGAAGCACCTATAGGACTTGAAGTGTGTTAGTCCCATCACACAGAGATCCTATATTTTGTTCACAGAAGCACCTATAGGACTTGAAGTGTGTTAGTCCCATCACACAGAGATTCTATATTTTGTTCCCAGAAGCACCTATAGGACTTGAAGTGTGTTAGTCCCATCACACAGAGCTATATTTTCTTCCCAGAAGCACCCATAGGACTTGTAGTGTGTTAGTCCCATCACACAGAGCTATATTTTCTTCCCAGAAGCACCCATAGGACTTGTAGTGTGTTAGTCCCATCACACAGAGATCCTATATTTTGTTCCCAGAAGCACCTATAGGACTTGAAGTGTGTTAGTCCCATCACACAGACCTATATTTTCTTCCCAGAAGCACCTATAGGACTTAAAGTGTGTTAGTCCCATCACACAGAGATCCTATATTTTCTTCACAGAAGCACCTATAGGACTTGAAGTGTGTTAGTCCCATCACACAGACCTAAATTTTCTTCCCAGAAGCACCCATAGGACTTGTAGTGTGTTAGTCCCATCACACAGAGATCCTATATTTTGTTCCCAGAAGCACCTATAGGACTTGAAGTGTGTTAGTCCCATCACACAGACCTATATTTTCTTCCCAGAAGCACCTATAGGACTTGAAGTGTGTTAGTCCCATCACACAGAGATCCTATATTTTGTTCCCAGAAGCACCTATAGGACTTGAAGTGTGTTAGTCCCATCACTCAGAGATCCTATATTTTCTTCCCAGAAGCACCTATAGGACTTGAAGTGTGTTAGTCCCATCACACAGAGATCCTATATTTTGTTTCCAGAAGCACCTATAGGACTTGAAGTGTGTTAGTCCCATCACACAGACCTATATTTTCTTCCCAGAAGCACCTATAGGACTTGAAGTGTGTTAGTCCCATCACACAGAGATCCTATATTTTGTTCCCAGAAGCACCTATAGGACTTTAAGTGTGTTAGTCCCATCACACAGACCTATATTTTCTTCCCAGAAGCACCTATAGGACTTGAAGTGTGTTAGTCCCATCACACAGAGCTCCTATATTTTCTTCTAAGCAGCACCCATAGGACTTCTAGTGTGTTAGTGGCATCACACAGAGCTCCTATATTTTCTTCTCAGCAGCACCCACAGGACTTCTAGTGTGTTAGTGGCATCACACAGAGCTCCTATATTTTCTTCTCAGCAGCACCCACAGGACTTCTAGTGTGTGTTAGTGGCATCACACAGAGCTCCTATATTTTCTTCTCAGCAGCACCCACAGGACTTCTAGTGTGTTAGTGGCATCACACAGAGCTCCTATATTTTCTTCTCAGCAGCACCCACAGGACTTCTAGTGTGTTAGTGGCATCACACAGAGCTCCTATATTTTCTTTGCAGAAGCACCCATAGGACTTCTAGTGTGTTAGTGGCATCACACAGAGCTCCTATATTTTCTTTTCAGCAGCACCCACAGGACTTCTAGTGTGTTAGTGGCATCACACAGAGCTCCTATATTTTCTTCTCAGCAGCACCCATAGGACTTCTAGTGTGTTAGTGGCATCACACAGAGCTCCTATATTTTCTTCTCAGCAGCACCCACAGGACTTCTAGTGTGTTAGTGGCATCACACAGAGCTCCTATATTTTCTTCTCAGCAGCACCCACAGGACTTCTAGTGTGTTAGTGGCATCACACAGAGCTCCTATATTTTCTTTGCAGAAGCACCCATAGGACTTCTAGTGTGTTAGTGGCATCACACAGAGCTCCTATATTTTCTTCTCAGCAGCACCCACAGGACTTCTAGTGTGTTAGTGGCATCACACAGAGCTCCTATATTTTCTTTGCAGAAGCACCCATAGGACTTCTAGTGTGTTAGTGGCATCACACAGAGCTCCTATATTTTCTTCTCAGCAGCACCCACAGGACTACCGACTACAATGGCTGGAAGACCGCCAAGGGGAGGCAGAGCGTGCAGAGCCAAGAACACAGGGCAGGCAGGCTCTGTTTCTAGTGGACGTGGTCGTGCATCGTCATCAGCACGTGGCCATGGGACACGCGCGTCTTTGTTTTCGGCAGCTGGACATGTGGAGCCGCATCATGCTGAAGGCTTGGTAGAATGGATGACCAAGCCCTCCTCATCCTCCTCATCCTCTCTCACCCAGGCTCAGGGTACTGGCAGAGCAGCTGCCAACGCGTACTCAATGGCATCATCAGCCACCCCTTCCCTAGACCCACCATGTCCTCCTGAGGAGTCCCCCGAACTCTTTGAGCACAGTGTTGGGTACATGCTCCAGGAGGATGCCCAACGATTCGAAGGCTCGGATGATGATACCCAGCTTGAGGAAGTCAGTAGTGTGCGCGCAGAGAGAGGGGATGCTGAAGGACAGCAATCTGGCAGTACTGTTCCACCAGCTGCAGCTTACTGCCAGGTTTGCTCTAGTGGTGAAGAGGGAGGGGATGATGAGGTCACTGACTCCACGTGGGTGCCTGAAGGGAGAGAGGATGAGGAGGAGGACGAGGAGGAGGAGGATGCGGCGTCACATGTCCAACGAAGCAGGATCCCCCCTGGAGGCCAGCTAGAGGCCAGCACAGCAACTGTACAACACCGCAGAGCTCCGCCTGTGCAGGGCGCTGCCTCTGCACGTTATCAGAAAAGTTCTTTGGTGTGGGCCTTTTTTGAGACGAGTGCATCAGATCGCACCACTGCTATTTGCAATATTTGTCTCAAGCGTATCTCGCGTGGCCAAAACATCAGCCGCTTGGGCACCACAAGCATGAGCAGACATATGTCGACCTGCCATGCAGCTCGTTGGCAGGCACACATAAAAGACCCACACCAAAGAACTAAGCGGACCTCTCCTTGCTCCTCATCAGCTGTGATCTCCATCCCCACTACACCTTCAGTCCTCTCTGAAAGCTGCTGTGAGAGGACTGAAGGTGTAGAATTAGGTGTGTCACAACCAAGTACTTGCAGTACACCGACGTCCGATTGTAGCAGGCAAATTTCCCTGCCCCAGCTGCTGGACCGTCGAAAGAAGTACACTCCCAGCCATCCACATGCCCAGCGGTTGAATGCTAGCTTGGCTAAATTGCTAGCACTTCAACTGCTGCCTTTTCAGTTGGTAGACTCGGCCCCCTTCCGTGAGTTTGTTCAATGTGCGGTTCCTCAGTGGCAGGCTCCCAAACGCCACTTTTTCTCACGGAAGGCGATTCCGTCTCTCTACTGGCATGTGGAAGGCAATGTCCATGCCTCGCTGGACAGGGCGGTCAGCGGTAAGGTGCATATTACCGCTGACTCATGGTCCAGCAGGCATGGACAGGGACGTTACCTTTCTTTCACGGCCCATTGGGTCACTCTATTGGCAGCTGGGAGGGATGCAGGACAAGGTGCAGTAGTGTTGGAGGTTGTTCCGCCACCACGCCTCCAAAACGCTACTACTGCTACTGGTTGTGACACACCTCTCTCCTCCACCCCCTCCTCTTCTTCTTCCTCCAGTGCTCTGTCCTCGGAACCAGCGGTGCTCCGTAGGCGTACAAGGGGCTACGCAAGTACGCAGGCAAAAAGATGCCATGCCGTGCTTGCGCTGGTGTGTTTGGGGGGCAGGAGCCACACTGGGCCAGAGGTTCTGGCGGCTCTGCAGGGGCAGGCCGAGAGGTGGTTGACGCCACGTCAGCTTAAGCCAGGAATGGTCGTTTCTGACAATGGCACCAACCTCCTCTCTGCCCTGCGACAGGGGCAGCTCACCCATGTGCCCTGTATGGCTCACGTCCTCAACCTGGTGGTGCAGCGGTTCTTGGGCAGGTTCCCAGGCTTACAGGATGTCCTGAGGCAGGCCAGGAAAGTCAGTGTGCATTTCCGCCGATCTTATAATGCCAGTGCTCGGCTGACTGAGCTGCAAAAGGAGCTGAACCTGCCCAAGAACCGCCTAATATGTGACATGCCCACCAGGTGGAACTCAACGTTGGCCATGCTGCAGCGACTGCACACGCACCAGAGGGCCATCAATGAGTAACTTTGCGACTACGGCACCAGGACAGGGTCAGGGGAGCTTGGTTTTTTTCCCCCACGTCAGTGGAGCATGATCAGGGATGCATGCACTGTCCTCTCACCATTTGAGGAGGCCACGAGGATGGTGAGCAGTGACAGTGCATGCATCAGTGACACTGTACCTCTTGTCCACCTGTTGGAGCATACGCTGCGTGGGATAATGGACAGGGCACTTGAGGCAGAACAGAGGCAGGAAGAGGAGGACTTCCTTGCCTCTCAAGGCCCCCTTTATCCGGACAGTGTTCCTTCTGTCCCACCCATCACACAGGAAGAGGATGAGGAGGAGGAGGAGGAGGAGGAGGATTGTGTGAGCATGGAGGTGGAGCCTGGCACTCAGCATCAGCAGCAGCAGTCTTTTAGGGATGATGTACAGTCCCAACAAACCAGTGGACTTGTACGTGGCTGGGAGGAGGTGGCTGGCGATCATGTCATCCTCAGTGACCCAGAAGACTCCGGACCGAATGCCTCAGCTAACCTACGCTGCATGGCCTCCCTGATCCTGCAAAGCCTGCGGAAGGATCCTCGTGTTCTTCGGATCAAGGAGAGGGACCATTACTGGCTGGCCACTCTCCTTGATCCACGGTACAAGGGTAAGGTTGCGGACCTTATCTTGCCGTCGCAGAGGGAGCAGAGGATGAGACATCTCAGGGAGGCCTTGCAGAAAGGTCTGTGCAACGCGTTCCCAGAAACTGGGAGGTTACAAACTCCTGGTCCTGGGCGACGAGTTGCTGAGGCTTCGGTCAGTAGCAGAAGGAGCGGTGGGGAAGGTGGACGTCTGACCGATGCGTTCAGACAATTTTTTAGTCCGCAGCCCCAAGGTATGATCGGTTCCAGCAACCATCGCCAGCGTCTGATATACATGGTGCAGGAATACCTTGGGGCAAGGTCAGACTTGGACACCTTTCCCACCGAAAATCCTCTGGCTTACTGGGTCCTGAGGATGGATCACTGGCCAGAGCTTGCACAGTATGCAATTGAGCTACTGGCCTGTCCTACCTCCAGCGTTCTTTCCGAACGCACATTCAGTGCTGCTGGAGGATTTGTCACCGATCATAGGGTGCGCCTGTCCACCGACTCGGTTGATCGACTGACCTTCATCAAAATGAATCAGTCTTGGATCACCACCAGCTACCAGGCACCTGAAGCGGATATAACGGAATAATTTATAATGTCACATCCCTTCAAGACTGCCTATGCTGATGCTGAGTGACTGTCCTCTTATGTTCACTGACTATCCTCTTCCTCCTCCTCAATGATCCATGCCACCACACCAGTGCCTACGGCACAATTTTTCAGCCCCTGTATAACAGGGGCGTGTACTTACAATTTTTTAAAAAAATGCTTCGCAACACGTGTGACTGCTGTGCTCCAAGTACAGTATCTGTGAGGGGTTGCAGTGTTGTGGCACCAGCACCAGTGCCTAAGGCACAATTTTTCAGCCCCTGTTTAACAGGGGCGTGTACTTACAATTTTTAAAAAAAATGCTTCGCAACACGTGTGACTGCTGTGCTCCAAGTACAGTATCTGTGAGGGGTTGCAGTGTTGTGGCACCAGCACCAGTGCCTAAGGCACAATTTTTCAGCCACTGTTTAACAGGGGCGTGTAATTACAATTTTTTTAAAAAATGCTTCGCAACACGTGTGACTGCTGTGCTCCAAGTACAGTATCTGTGAGGGGTTGCAGTGTTGTGGCACCAGCACCAGTGCCTAAGGCACAATTTTTCAGCCCCTGTTTAACAGGGGCGTGTAATTACAAATCTTGATCTAATAGTTCACAGCAGGGCCCATTCCTGCACCCACCAAGAGTAACTATGAGGGCCTACAGTCTTGTGGCAACACCGTCCACCACCACCGCCAAAGGCCCAATTTTTCTGCCCTGTTCATCAGGTGCTTGCAATTACAAATCTTGATCTAATAACTCACAGCAGGGCCCATTCCTGCGCCCACCAAGAGTAACTGTGAGAGCTTACAGTCTTGTGGCAACACCTAAATTATATAACGTATAGGGTTCGAAAATTCGCGCAAACTTTCGGTCCGTTCGAGGGTTCTGGTTCGAACCGAACCCGGGGGTGTTCGGCTCATCCCTACTCTGGACGCAGACAGTTTGCATCCATGGATAATCATATGCAGGTTATTGCTCCATGAGTGATTACATGCGAACAGCCACAAAGGGTTGCAGAAGCTGTATTCCTCCCATTGTTTTCCATGTGGAATCCTCACACTACTGTTCGCAGGGAACTACCTGCTCCCCCCCCCCCAAAAAAAAAATGCCAAACATGGCATGTTTGGGGAGGAGGAGTGCTTTCCACTTAAGCCCCGGACCATTTGGCTTGCCAAAGACCAGAGCACTTTTTGTGATTCGGCACTTCTTCGCTTTAACTGACAATTGCGCGGTTGTGCGACATGGCTCCCAAACAAAATTGACGTCCTTTTTCCCCACAAATAGAGCTTTCTTTTGGTGGTATTTGATCACCTCTGCGGTTTTTATTTTTAAACAAAAATAGAGTGACAATTTTGAAAAAAACGCATTATTTTTAACTTTATGCTATAATAAATATCCCCAAAAAATATATAAAAAAACTTTTTTTTCCCTCAGTTTAGGCCGATACGTATTCTTCTACATAGTTTTGGTAAACAAATTGCAATAAGCATTTATTGATTGGTTTGCGCAAAAGTTATAGCGTCTACAAAATAGAGGTTAGATTTATGGCATTTTTATTAATATTTTTAATTATGGCGGACACATCGCACAATTTTGACACATTTTTGGGACCATTGTCATTTTTACAGCGATCAGTGCTATAAAATTGCACTGATTACTGTAAAAAGGACACTGGCAGTGAAGGGGTTAACCACTAGCTGGCTAGGAAGGGGTTAAGTGTGTCCTACGGAGTGATTCTAACTGTTAGGGGGCATGGCTACGAGTGACACGTCACTGATCATAGCTCCCGATCACAGGGAGCTATGATCAGTGACAGTGTCACTAGGCAGAATGTGGAGATGCTTGTTTTTCAACTCCGTGAGACGATCGCGGGTATCCCCGTGGACATCGAGTTTGCGGGACCCGTGATCCTACTTATGGAGCTCGCAGCAGGGTCACACGCACCGGCGGTGGCGGCGGCGGCATGCACGCGTCCACACAGCGGCAAATTCAAAGCAACGTACAGGTACGCCCATTTGCCCAGCCATGCCATTCTGGCGACGTAAAAGTACATGGGGCGGTCGGCAAGTGGTTAAAGCAGAACTTCACCTTTTGGGTGGAGCTCCGCTTTAAAGAGGACCTGAACTATGGAAGCTGTGCTCAAAATAACATGCAGAGGGCAAGGGCCTAATCATCATGTTGTAGGCCCCCTGAAGCTACAAGAGTGGCATTCACTCATTGATGAATACAGACCAGAACTTAGCAGTCAAACTTTTTTTTATTACAGGAACTAATAAATAGAAATAATTATGTTAAAAAACAAAACAAAAACAAAACTTTTTTCTGTTGGCTCAATAGGAGAAAACAAAATGTTACTATGCAGTATGTCCTATCTACCTTACCTAAAAAAAATCAGAAAAGAAGAAATGATGTATACAACCACTATGCATTGCCTTTCAACTAGAAAACTGACCTAATCTTTTTTTTTTTTTTTTACTTAGTTATGGATAGAGCAGGGAAAGGTTGGAACCTCTGTCAGGATTTTATTGCTGTCTGTGTCCTTGTTCAGAGGTTTTCCTTCACAATTGTCAAAAACCCTTTCGGCCTGAGACAAGGATTATCAATAATCTGAAAACTGAGAGTGAAAAATAAATCCACAAAATGAAACAAGATGAGCTTCCTTACAGTGCTATAAAATCAGGTTGACATACTGTATGTATCAGTTTGTAGAGCGGTCAAATGCTCATCTCCACAACACCTCCATTCAGCATTTTCTTTGACCTGAAAAATCTGATTTATCATTTTGCATTTGTAACCTCTAAAATCTCTATTTCTGATTTATTAATCACAAAATATGATATGGGTTAAATGAGAGTTCTACTGACCAGGAGGAAAGGCTTTGAATATAATAACATTTATTACAGGTAGTTAAAAGTCAAGCTAATACACAAATCCCTAGCACATCAAGGCAGAAAATGCTAGGTTGAAATAAAATATATATATATATGAAGGAATATAGATTATATTCCTTCAGACCGTGATGTAAAAGCATGTTTAGTTACAGGTAGCAGGGCATACCTTCCCCTGCTCCTGGAGAAATTACCTTGGGTCCATCTCGCTTGCTGATTCTCCCGGAAAAGACCGAGCTGCCTCTCCTTTCCTCAGAGTAACCAAAAACCAGCCTGATTTCTCATTGGCTGCCTTAGCTCGGCCCGCCCCCTTACAGGCGAAACTCCCAGTGATGTAAAAAAAACTTGAATGGTCTCACTTCATTCCCTATCCCGGCATGGGGTCGTTTATAGTGAATAGGTGACAAACAATGGAATTGGCTAAACCATTGTTAGTGTCAAGTATCGGCCCCGCCATGTCTGCAATTAACTTGAGCTTGCCCAGCTTTAACTGCAAGCAAAAGGAGACATATTCATAGTTACAATATTTCACAGATATTAATGGAAATTTCACATAAACGCCATAGGGCAACACATTACAGCATAACACAAGAGGGAAAAATATGTGTGCCCTAATAATAGAATTTAAAATGCACATGCTTACCAGAACAAGCTGTTGTAAAACAAGCTTCTATTTGTAATGTCCAAGTATATGGTTTTAACCTATATATAGTGGACAAATGAAAGCATATTGTACTTTATAACAAAAAAATGTCAACTTCACACTCTTCACACCCTTTTAGCCTTGAGGTTACACCCAGTAACATTCAATTGGTTTATGCATTGAAGTCACTTTATATTTATTTTTATGGTTATCTATTAGGAGTGATTAACTAGGTTTACTTACCACAAGAGTTCATTCACGTCACATATTGGTTAGATTGAGTTAACTATCAGCGCCTCACTACTCTCTAACAATTTATTTATGAATAGTCAAGGATAAGCTATTTAAGTGAAGGCGGCAGGCTTCCTATATATTTTTTACCCCACACACAGAGTGGTAGCGTGAGACTAACACATAACAATTTTTCATACTCTCAATCACGAAAAGGATTTTGTTATAATATAAATGCTGTAAACTACTTTAGTAGTGAAAAATTAACATCCTGCACTCCCACACCTCAGATCAGCCCCAATTTCTGCACCTTCACACCTCAGATCACTGCCCCCCCTGCAAATCTGTTTCACCACTGTACCCCCTGCTCATCTGCCCCACCACTGTACCCCCCTGCTCATCTGCCCCACCACTGTAACCCCCTGCTCATCTGCCCCACCACTTTACCCCCCTGCTCACCTGCCCCACCACTGTAACCCCCTGTACATCTGCCTCACCACTGTACCATCCTGCTCATCTGCCCCACCAATGTACCACCTTTCTCATCTGCCCCACCACTGAAACCCCCTGCACATCTGCCCCACCACTGTAACCCCCTGCACATCTGACCCACATTTGTACCACACTGCTCATCTGTCCCACCACTGTACCACCCTGCTCTTCTGTCCCATCACTGTACCACCCTGTTCTTCTGTCCCACCACTGTACCCCCCTGCTCATCTGCCCCACCACTGTAACCCCCTGCTCATCTGCCCCACCACTGTAACCCCCTGCTTATCTGCCCCACCACTTTACCCCCCTGCTCACCTGCCCCACCACTGTAACCCCCTGTACATCTGCCTCACCACTGTACCATCCTGCTCACCTGCCCCACCAATGTACCACCTTTCTCATCTGCCCCACCACTGTAACCCCCTGCACTCTGCCCCACCACTGTAACCCCCTGCACATCTGACCCACCACTGTACCCCCCTGCTCATCTGTCCCACCACTGTACCACCCTGATCTTCTGTCCCATCACTGTACCACCCTGTTCTTCTGTCCCACCACTGTAACCCCCTGCTCATCTGACCCACCAATGTTCCCCCTTTCTCATATGCCCTACCACTGTACCTTCCTGCACATCTGCTCCACCGCCGTACCCCCCATGCTCTTCTGTCTCACGGCTGAACCATCTTCTCATCTGTCCTAACACTGAACTTATCTGCTCCTCTGCCCCACCACTGTAGCACCCTTTCTCATCTGCCCCACCACTGTACCTCCTGCACATCTGTCCCACCACTGTCCCCCCTGCTCTTCTACCCCACCACTGTAACCCCCTGCTTATGTGTTCCACAGATGTACCTCCTTTATCCTCTGCACCCCTCTGCACATCTGTCCCACCTCTGTACCCCCTGCTCCTCTGCCCCACCGCTGTAATCCCCTGCTCCTCTGTTCTACCAATGTACCTCCTTTCTCCTCTGCCCCAACACTGAACCCCCCCTGCTCATCTGTCCCACCACTGTAACCCCCTGCTTTTCTGTCCCACCGCTGAACCCCCTTCTCATCCCTCGCACCACTGAACCCCCCTGCACATCTGCCCCACCACTGTAACCCCCCTGCTCATCTGCCCCATTAATGTACCCCCTTTTCTCATCTGCCCCACCACTGTACCTCCCTGCACATCTGCTCTACCGCCGTATGTATCCCCCTGTTCATCTGGCCCAACGCTGAACCCCCCTGTTCATCAGGCCCAACGCTGAACCCCCCTGTTCATCTGGCCCAACTCTGAACCCCCCTGCTCATCTGGCCCAACGCTGAACCCCCCTGCTCATCTGGCCCAACACTGAACCCCCTGCTCATCTGGCCCAACACTGTACCCCCCTGCTCATCTGCCCCATCAATGTACCCCCCTGCTCTTCTGTCGCACTGCTGAACCCCCTTCTCATCTCTTCCACCTCTGTACCTTCCTGCACATCTGCCCCACCGCTGTTCCCTCCTGCTCATCTGTCCCACCTCTGAACCCCTCCTGCTCATCTATGCTATGCATGATATGCAGAGTTGTGAAAGAAAGCAGAGATGAGTTACATCTACCTGTCCTGGCACACTCATCCTGCTGATCCAACTCTCGCATCCAGCCCAAATGCTTGTATGTGATGTATGTGATGTCACATAAAAACATCTGGAATGGATGTGCAATGATGAGCTCAAGTCAGGGGCATTTTCTGAAAGCAATGGGCCTGTGTGCAGGATCATAAGTTGGGCCCCCGCAGCTGAGAAAAAGTGTGGCGTTCTGCGCCAAAGGAAAAGTTGGGTGGGATTTTCATTGCACAGAATACTGGCTGTGGCTTAAAGAGACACAGAGTGCAGGGGTTCAATAGTAAGTGATGCAAAGGTTCTGGAATAACTTCAACAAAGTTCCGAGAAGCTCAACAGTAATTCCACAAACTGTCACCTGATTGTAGTTTTCTCAATCACAGTGAAATCCCTTTCTGAGATTCTGGCAACCAAGCGAGTCATCTTCCTTCAGATGGTGGGCGGGGCTAGCAGGACTGTGATTGGCTTGAGTAGTGGCAAATGACAGTCCTCCTCCTCCTGGAAACAGGGACCGCCCCCTAGCAGAACTATACCCAATCTCTTCCCCATCACAAAAGCTGACGATCGCAGCTACAGCAAAGTTAGAGAATCAAACAATGTTTCCCATCTTTTACAATGTGTGGGGGCATAGTGCCTCCACGTCAGTGCAGGTGCAGTTGAAATGCATTAGTGTCTCACCGATACTTCCCTGCGCTGCTCTGCTGATGGGGAGGGAGTCGAGTGACGGCAAAAGAGGCTTTGTGTGCTGCTTGCGGCACCAGTGCCAGGGGTTGCCTACCCCTGATTTAGAGAATGCTTTAAGTTTCTGGATAAATGCACACCATTCCCTGATTGAATGAAGTGGAGATATCAATGGCTAACCGCAAAGAGCTTGTCTGCAGTTTTGCATCTCAGCCCCCAGAGGGCAGGGACGAGCAACTAATAAACAGTGAACGGAAGAGGGAACAAGTGGAGATATTGTAAAATACTTTCATAATTTGTGTCTTTTGATGGTATTCAAATTTTAAAATTTTAAATCACAATTTACAAAGTATACCCTTCATGTATACAGGGAATATATTCTGGTTAAAAAATGTGTGCACTGTAGAGTTACTGTGTTTAACTGGTGAAGCAAAGGCAACATATGTTTTGTCTACTGTTACATAGTTGACTTCTAGAGCAAATCCTGCTATCAATCTGTCTATATGCCACTTAAAAAGAGAAATCTGATGTGATTATTAAGGATTTTTGGCCTAATATTATCTGTGTGAGACTTGCTACAGCTCCAGATGTCCATGAAACGTGCCTTGGCGAGATATTCATTTAAGACAAATGTTAGGTATTTTCAGACTATACATGTCTTTTTTTACAAAATTGTAAACTATTATATATGAAAAGTAAGTTTCCATTAAAAAATATTTCATTTTGCATTCTATGTTTAGATTATGTCTTTAGATCCGTACAACTTTCATCCTGTTTAAAAGTGTGTATCTACTTTATAACCCATGCAGCTGTGCAACCTGTACCATCTCTTGTATAGCCATTATATAGATAGGCTGTTGGTTATATTTAGGCTGGGTTCATGTGCATGTGCTAGCAGCCGCTCACTGATTCAGGTCCGAATTCGGTCCAAACTTTTCCCTGAATTTGGACCTGAAACAGAGCCAAAGGCTGTGTACTCTGCAGCCGCCCTGGAGATGTGTGACCCGGCTCCATTTAGAGCCAGTCACACTCTCCTGTCATGCGAATTGGATGCGGAGAAAATCCACATCCAATTAGCATAAGTGTGAACCCAGCCTAAAGCCAATAAAAGCAATGTGCTGCAGCCAAATGTAATTTATTTCTTAACAGGCTTTGCATCATGTTAAACTGAGCTAGCTGTTTAGTTGGATGCACCCACTCAGGAAGTTTTATCAGCTCCAGTGTATACCTCATGGACAATGATATACTTCCATGTGTTGCAGAACTGTGATGTCGGAATCATGTACCTTGTGGTGTTAGGCCTACCAGTATACCAACCTTTTAAACCATCATTCTGCAACTTGCACCAGGGTTGTGTTGGAGTAGCCTCTTTACACTGAGGGGACCTATCCAGACTAGGTTAGATGGAGAGTTGAATCTCTGGTTGGGATTGGGTGTCTTAGATGAGTGGGAAAATGTTTTTATTGCCCTCTATAGTACAAGGTCCATGGTCACACTATATTAAAGTGTATCTAAACCCAAAACCAAAAATGTAATATGTTCCAGCTTACTAGTCCTTGGTGTGGTGGCTGCATTAATTTTCTTTGTATTATCTTCAAGCCTCTTCTGCTTTATTTTCAATGGTAATCCTGCAAATAACCCACTTCCTGTGCCTGGGTGGATGTGTCTTATCTCCCTGGTCTATGGAGGCAGTCGTGGCTGTCACCTCAGGCTGCTCTCCTGATATGGACTACAAGCATGTGCACATCTCCTCATCTCCATTACATGGGGGGCAGGTCAGGGCAGAGCGTTCAGTAGTTTACAGACGATAGTTAGGAAGGAAGATGATATTCTGGGCAACTAATGCAACCATTACATCTAAGGCTTGTAAGTTGCAATATATTTTATTTTTGCTCTTGGGTTTAGTTAACTTTTAAAGATATTGTGTCTGATTGAGGGTTGAAGATAAAGATGGAGCAGTTCGTGAGTGAGATGACCGATTGGAAAAAGTATGCTCTGCTTTGTTTCGGTCCGAGCGATGCAAAACGTGTCCTGACTGACACCGGGGTGCACCCCGAAGGGCAAGCTTGCCTTGTATACGACTGGAGGCTAGGAGTCTCTGGGACTGATTTGTGAAGTGTTCTGGCCTGGTCACGCAGTTGAGGCCTTGGATCATCTGTGGATGCTGTGGAGAGCATCTGTTTGAGGTTGTCCCTCCAACTCTACCTCCGCGAATCCTACAAGTTGATTGGGATAAGAATGTTGCTATGCTGGCTGGGAGTGATGTTCAGAGCCCACCGGTTATCACAAGAATCGTGCAGGAAGCTGCTATCCCTGCATCGGTGACCATCCCAGGACCCAGTGCACCAGTTGCTCTTAGAGGCCTAGGTCGGGCCCAGCTGCTCGCTTTGATGTCTGAGTCACCCGGGAGGAAAGTAACAGAAGGAGCGAGAGTGGTGTGCCTGTAGGGGAGGTGATGCCAGTGGCCATTTAACGGAATACTAAAATTGTGTCAGTCAAAGCGAGTGCTAAGGGCAACTATATCCCGGCCGAAGAGTGCTCTACTATCACCGATTCCCAGACATTCCATCTGATGATCTATCTATTGTCTTGCCCCGAGGAAGTGGAGTGATAGCAATGAGGAACAAATGAGTGACATGCAAGAGAGTGAAGTTCCCCCTGTTTTCGATGCTAATGTAAAGATCAAGTTGTCTGCCAATGCTGCCCCGCTGATTAGCATTTCCAGATCATTTGAGAAAGATCGTTGGGCTCAATGGGTTCCCAAAGTTTGCCCCTGCAGGCCGGATGTGGTCGGCGGATGCTCAGTCCAACACGCACCAGATGTCCGGGTATTACTCGGATACGGGGATCCCAAAACTCTGCCTAGGCCAAAATACAGCAACTCCTCATAAAGAAGGTGGCGGCAGAGTACGGGTACTTGTATACATATATACCAGCTCATCTGGAGGATAACATTTTTGACAAAGAAGTCCAGTGGGTGGATGAGGCTGTGCGCAGTTTCCTACAGATTCCTCTTCATCTGGATTTTCCTAAACTGTCACCTAAACTGCCTGAAAAATACCATTCTGTAATGAATACCTGTGGCTACTGCCAGAAGATCAACCTGGACAGCGTAGTTATCCGCAGACCGGATAAAAGAGACATTAAACGTTTTGTCACTACGGTGAACACCAAGGGAGAAACCTTGATCCTGCCCGATCCCGGGTACTACTGGAAACTGTTGTGAAGACACCAATATCATCTCTCTGTGGATTACAAATGTGTAGTTGTCGAGTCAAAGGACGCTTTACTGAAGCCACTCTATTCTTTACACAAAGTTCTTTGTTATTAGGAAATATCTCAGAAAGCTGTGCTGCCAGGACTGTGCTGGACTGAATGCTGCCGGCAGATACAGTGAGTGATACCTTAAGCCACGTTGGCTAAAACTGAAGTTGTTGGGGTGTTCGACCCTGAAGAGTGATCTGTGACTCTCAGCAGACTGTGTTTGCAAATAACAAAGAAAGTCTGTTTGTGTTCAGCTGTCATGAGGACAGACTGGGGATGTCTTTGCAAGGGGACCTGTGCCCTGGAGTGTGGTCCCTTGCACCATGGCCTGGCGTCTTTTTGCCTGAGATGCAGTCATGCCCTTTTGTGGTCGGAGTTTCCTTTAAAAAAGAAATTTAACTGCTAGGAAATGTAGTCTACCCCAAGTAGAATTAATGGACTAAGACATGCCATGGACACTGGGTGTGTAGCTAGTTAGAATAGACTGTGATAGAGGAGCAATTGCCTACCTATTTTCTTCAAATAATGGACTCATCTATGTATCAGGACTGTTACTTGATAAAGCCACTACTAAAGTTTTATGCTGATTAGGAAAGGGGGTGGCATTCTCAGCGAGAATGGGGCCTGTTTTCATTAGACGTTTATAGGGTGTATTTACACTGTCATGCTTTCTTTGGCTGAGGACAATTAAAAACCATTCAATCACATACAGTGGTGTGAAAAAGTTTTTGCCCCCTTCCTCATTTCCTGTTCCTTTGCATGTCACACTTAAGTGTTTCGGAAAATCAAACCAATTTAAACAATAGTCAAGGACAACACAAGTAAACACAAAATGCAATTTGTTTATTATTAAAGGTGAAAAAAAATCCACCATCATGGCCCTGTGTGAAAAAGTGATTGCCCCTAAACCTAATAACTGGTTGGGCACCCTTAGCAGCAACAACTGCAACCAAGCGTTTGCGATAACGTGCAATAGGCTTTTACAGCGTCCTGGAGGAATTTTGGCCCACTCATCTTTGCAGAATTGTCCTAATTCAGTTACATTAGAGGGTTTTCGAGCATGACGGCCTTTTTAAGGTCATACCACAACATCTCAATAGGATTCAGGTCAGGATTTGGCTAGGCCACTCCAAAGCCTTCATTTTGTTTTTCTTCAGCCATTCGGTGGTGGACTTGCTGGTGTGTTTAGGATCATTGTCTGCTGCAGAACCCAAGTTCGTTTCAGCTTGAGTACACGAACAGATGGTCGGACATTCTCCTTCAGATCTCTTGGTAGACAGCAGAATTCATAGTTCCTTTTATCACGGCAGTCTTCCAGGTCCTGAAGCAGCAAAACAGCCCCAGACCATCACACTACCACCACCATATTTTACTGTTGGTATAATGTTCTTTTTCTGAAATGCAGTGTTCTTCTACGCCAGATATACTTGGACACACACCTTCCAAAGAGTTCCACTTTTGTCTCATCGGTCCACAGAATGTTGTCCCAAAAGTCTTGGGGATCATCAAGATGTGTTGTGGAGAAATTGAGACGAGCTTTGATGTTCTTTTTGCTCAGCAGTGGTTTTCTCCTTGGAACTCTGCCATGCAGGCCATTTTTGCCCAGTCTTTTCCTGATGGTGGAGGCATGAATGCTGACCTTAACTGAGGCAAGTGAGGCCTGCAGTTCCTTGGACGTTGTTGTGGGGTCTTTTGTGACCTCTTGGATGAGTCGTCGCTGCGCTCTTGGGGTAATTTTGGGCGGCCGGCCACTCCTGGGAAGGTTCACCACTGTTCCATGTCTTCGCCATTTGTGGATAATGGCTCTCACTGTGGTTCGCTGGATTCCCAAAGCTTTGGAAATGGCTTTATAACCCTTTCCAGACTGATAGATCTCAATTACTTTCTTTCTCAATTGTTCCTGAATTTCTTTGGGTCTCGGCATGATGTGTAGCTTTTAAGGATCTTCTGGTGGACCTTACTGTGTCAAGCAGCTCCTATTTAAGTGATGCCTTGATTGTGAACAGGTGTGGCAATAATCAGGCCTGGGTGTGGCTAGAGAAATTGAACTCAGGTGTGGACAACCACAGTTATAGTATGTTTCAACAAGGGGGGCAATCACTTTTTCACACAGGGCCATGATGGTTTGGATTTTTTTCACCTTTAATAATAAACACCTTCATTTACAAATTGCATTTTCTGTTTACTTGTGTTGTCCTTGACTATTGTTTAAATTGGTTTGATGTTCCGAAACACTTAAGTGTGACAAACATGCAAAGGAACAGGAAATGAGGAAGGGGGCAAACACTTTTCACACCACTGTATGTATATATATGTGTATATGTGTATATATGTAACCATAGGATAGGATGCATTTGCATTGCTGTTTACTCTCTTTCAGGTGTTGCTGAGTCGGCGGATCTAACCGCACAACAACCCTAACCCTTTGTATATCTTGTTATTACTGTATATATTAGATATATAGTCAGGAAGCAATACCATTGCTCTTGCTTACTTTAAAAAATTTACAGAACTATTTTTGATATTTTCTAGTCGTATGTGATCTACTATCTCATGTGTCTAATACCATGTTTTTTTTATGTGGTACGCCACATACACTGTTAGTTGTTATTATTTCCCTGTTTCCCACCCATCCCTGTTTTTGCCAGGACATTCGCTCTCAGGCCTGGCAGCTCAAATAATTTTTCTGAAAACTCAGAGTTTTTTTGGGCAGGGGGAGGATGAACCACCCTGGAATTTAGGCAGGGATGCTCCTCGCAAATTTACTTACCAGGAGTAGTTATCCTGGTTGATTGTTAAAGATCCATTGATTTCTTATCAGGAAGAAGGGAAGCTGTTGCCACTAAGGGACCAACCACCTTATTACCAGGGACCACAGTGAGAAACTGAAGCAAGTACCAGAGCAGTATTCTCACCGAATGTGCACGATGGAGAATCGGGAAACTGCAGGCAGTGATCAAGCCAGGGACCCAGCCAGTGGAGGTGACGCTTGCAGAGCAGCCTTGTGTGTCAAGCCAGGGACCGAGCAGGCCAGCAGGGGTGAACCTTGAGAAGTATCAGGAGTTCCAAGATAGGGACACAGCAGAGAGGCAGAGGTGAGGCTTGAGGAAGATACCACCGCAAAGATTGGAGGAGCTCAAGGGGTTCAGTGACAGTGAATCAGTGGGTCTAGTGAGGGACCAGGAGCTCAGTGGGCTGAATAACTACAAGGAGAAGTTGTAGTGAATGTGAAAGAACTACCGTCGCACTTACTCATACACATGCGATACTCCAGCTTCAAAACTCTGATCCGAGTAGGCACGATTTGTCCTTGTTTTCGCCTCCCTGATGAGGCTACTTTCTTGCAATTGTTGCAAGCATGTCTCCAGTGGCACACAATCCGACCACAATCCGACCACTCATTGACTCCAGTGGCACACACAATTTGGCTACTTACAATTTCTTGTCTGTCTTTTCTCTTAGGTCAGTCGTGTTCAGGTTGTGCTGCACTAGGTTGGACGTGCTTTCTAAAAAAATAAATAAAGTGAACAAAAAAAAGACAAAAAAAATGAACGAAAAAATATAAATAAAAATGTTAAATAATTAAAATATACAGTATCTCACAAAAAAGTCGCCATTTGAGATATGAAAGGTTAGCCCTATTGAGCTTGTCAAGGGCAAATTCTCAACTAAATTACCTTTGACTTGTCCACGCCTCATTCCTCCCACATCCCCAGTTTTAACTCACTGATTCCTTCTGAAGAGTTCTCTCTCAAATATGCATCTGTTGATTTGGCTATACAGTCCATCATCCACGTAGGCACAGGTGCATGGCTGTCCAAGACAGACATTTCAGATGATTTAAAGCTCTTACCAATTGAACCTTCCTTGTAACAGTGGCACAGCATCATATGGAGAGATTCATACTATTTTGCTTCCAAACTGACCTTCAGCTCAAAAAGCAGTCCATGGCTCTTCGTCAAGTTCACTCAGTCCCTCACCTGGATCCTAACTCAGCAGGCGCAGTGCCAGAAAGTCATCCATTACCCGGATGACTTCCTGCTGATCGAACGGCCCGATGAGCCCCCCCCCCCTCAGATTTAGACAAATTAAGGGTAGTGTTCGGCAACCTCAATGTGTCCATAGTGGAGAATAAAGTGGAAGGCTCCACGCAGTCCATCACCTTCCTATTGACATCTGCTCTATGCCAGCCTACCCCTGAAAACCTGTCCTGGATTAGGGTGGTCATTCACGCCTTCACCACCTCACAAAGTTGCACCAAGAGACAGATGCAGTCCCTGTTAGGCATGCTGAACTTTGCTATGAGGATTGTCCCTCGGGAGGCGTTCCTTCATTTCTCACCTCCTGGTCTTCCTTTCCCACACACAGGACCCCGATCAAACCATCAGGGTTGACCAGGCAGCTGCTGCAGGTCTAGCAATGTGGGAGAACTTCCTTGAGAACTGGAATGGCATAACCATGTTCATCCTATCAGCTTCAACCTCCGCATCGCATATATAACAGATGCAGCAGCCTCCACAGGCTTTGCTGCCATTTTTGGCACCCATTGGTTTTCAGGTCCATGGCTGCAGGAAATCCTTTATGGTCCCCGGGTTCAGCCAGATGTCCTCATTGTTTGTAATAATATGAATGCAGCGCTAATTTTAACCATGTGATAATTAATACTATTGAATGAAATATAAAGTGTCCAATTAAGCACACAACAATGATATTGAGATCAAATAAACCACAAGATAACCACATTTCGAGCATTACCCTATCGTTGCAGAAGCTCAGGTCTGGGGAGAAACCTGGGCGGGGCAGACCAAGGACAACAGACAACTTAGCCCTGGCTGAGATTGTCAACAAAGGCTGGTCCAAGTCCCTGGCCATCATGTCCTTTGCTACGCATGCCATGCAGATATCCCTTCACTACAATTTCAATGTGCACTGTACTTGCATACCTGGCAAGTGCATTCTCGCAGCAGATGCACTGTCCTGCCTCAATTTTCCTTTGTATTTATTACAGAGACCCAGAGCCGACCTGACCTCATTTCCTATCCCACCTTGGTCGCAGCTAACAATGGACTAAGAGACCACCTTCACAATGCTATTCTGCTCATAAACCAGTCACTGTCGCCCAACACGCTGAAGGCCTACCACACTGCCTGGAACGCCTATGGCAAATTCCTAGCCACATGCCCCGGGACAGGCACAGGCCACATCAAGAACATCCTGGCCTTTTGTGTCTTACTGCCACACTCATCTGAGCCTGTCCCACAACACTGTCAGACTGTACCTAGTTGGCATCCAGTATTTCGTCTCCCTACAAGGGGGAAACCCTTGTTCGTGACCATACGGTCAAAGCCTTGCTGCATGGTATCCAGAAACATCAGCCCGTAGCCAGTAGCAAACGCTTGCCCATATCAAGTTCCACGTTCTGGGACATGTCAGCCATCCTGTCATGGTCCCCTTTTGGGTTGCTGCCCAGCCTGGTCATCCAAGCAGGTATATACCTGGCCTTCTATGGCTTCCTACGGCCCGGTGAGTTCACTTACATTGGCCCCGGTTGCCAGGCGCTACGCAGGTGCCATCTGGCCCGCCTTCAAGACAATTTTGTCCTACATATGGCAGTGTCCAGTCAAGCCAAGTCAGGCACTGGGGTCGACATCAAATTCTTCCAGACCCACAACAAATGCTGTCCAGTAGCGGTTCTGGACCAGTTGTTATCACACCTTCCAAGCCAGTCTAGCTCCAGCCCATTGTTTCCTTTTCCTTCCAGCCCCCTTACAGCTAGCCAGTTCATCAGACATGTTCGCATCCTCGGGTCATGTTATCAGGTTAGGCAGATGGAAATCCGCCTGCTTTACACGGTACATTCCGAATCCCCAGGTTGAGATGTCGCAAGCTTGCCCAATAAATGTCATGCATACCAAAAAAACAGCTTTCCCTATCCTGGTATTTTTATCCCCTTCTTTGGCATACCAATCAGCTGGCCAGAGCATACCTCAGGTCTATGTTATGTTGTGAGTCTTGTGGCATCTTTATGTGGTTTTACGTCTATCTCGGTTAGAGAGCTCCAACCATAAATATATATATATATATATATATAATATATATATATATATATATATATATATATATATATATATATATATATATATATACACATACAGGTGCATCTCATAAAATTAGAATATTATCAAAAAGTTAATTTATTTCAGTAATTCAATTCAGAAAGTGAAACTCGTAAATTTTATATAGATGCATTACACACAGAGTGATATATTTCAAGCATTTCTTTCTTTTAATTGTGATGATTATGGCTTACAGCTAGTGACAACTAGGGATGGAGTGAACGGACCCCTGTTCAGTTCACACCAGAACTTCCAAACACCTCGAAAGTTCGGACTCGATTAACGCACCCCATTAAAGTCAATGGGTCCTGAACGTCAAAAATCAAAAATGCCCATTTTGAAGGATTATATGCAAGTCATTGGGCATAAAATGGTTATAGGGGTCGAGGTCCTAAAGTTTGTGAAAATTGGCATTTTTAAATGAGCAGTGATTTTTTTGATTCTTAAAGTGAAAGCCTAAAAATGAAAATTCCTTCCAATATAGTGCCTGGAGGTCCCCTTATGCCGCGTACACACGAAGGGACTATCCCGCGGGATTGTCGGCTGGACTCAAGTCCACTGGACAATCCCCTCGTGTGTGGGCGCCGGCGGACTTTTTGGCGCCAAAAGTCCGGCGGACTAGGTTTTAAGTTTTGTTTTAAAATTGTCCGCTGGACTTGGCAGTCCGGCGGACAATCTGGCAGTCTGGTGGACAATCCCGCCGTTAGTAGGCTAGTCCGCCGGACTTTTGAAATGAACGGACTTGTCGCTCATCGGAAAGTCCGTTCATTTAGCACGTGACTTCAGGTAGACGGAGCTAGCGTAGGCAGTGAATGCCGCCACGCTAGCCCCGTCACCTGGCATGGATTTAAAGGGACTCCCCACGCCGAAAAAAACGGCGTGGGGGTCCCCCCCAAATCCATCTCAGACCCTATCCGAGCACGCAGCCCGGCAGGCCAGGAAAGGGGTGGGGACAAGTGAGCGCCCCCCCTCCTGAGCCATACCAGGCCGCGTGCCCTCAACATGGGGGTGCCCTGGGGAAAGGGGGGCCGTGCGGCCCCCCCCCCCCCAAAGCACCTTGTCCCCATGTTGATGATGAGGACAAGGGCCTCTTCCCGACAACCCTGGCCATTGGTTGTCGGGGTCTGCGGGCGGGGGGCTTATCGGAATCTGGGAGCCCCCTTTTATAAGGGGGCCCCCAGATCCCAGCCCCCCACCCTATGTGAATGAGTATGGGGTACGATGTACCCCTACCTATTCACCTAAGGTGTAAAATGTAAAGTAATAAAAACACACAATTTTGAAAAAATATTTTATTGCACTGCTCCGGGGGTCTTCTTCCGTCTTGGGGGTCGTCTCGCCGGACTCCTCCGCCATTTACCTAGCTCTTTTACCGAGTGGATGAGGCCAGGCTACCTTCTTCGTTGTCGACGCCGTCGTCCGGGGGTCTCGATCCGCCTTCGGGGGTCTTCCGGGGTCTCTTCTGTTCTTGCCGCGGTCGTCGTTTTCCGCGCCGCCGCCTTCTTCTTCTTCCGATGTTGACTCGTCGCTGTCTCTGGCCGGAATGCCAGAGCCGCGCTGTGCTGGGACTTATATAGGGACAAGGGGACAGGGTCACATGTCCCAGCATCCTCCGGGACTGTGACATCACAAGGGGGCGGGGTCACCATGTGACATGAGCATGTGACCCTGTCCCCTTGTCCCTATATAAGTCCCAGCACAGCGCGGCTCTGGCATTCCGGCCAGAGACAGCGACGAGTCAACATCGGAAGAAGAAGAAGAAGAAGAAGAAGAAGAAGAAGAGGAAGAAGAAGAGGAAGAGGAAGAGGAAGAGGAAGAGGAGGAAGAAGAAGAAGAAGAAGGCGGCGCCGGCGGCGCGGAAAACGACGACCGCGGCAAGAACAGAAGAGACCCTGGAAGACCCCTGAAGGCGGATCGAGACCCCCAGACGACGGCGGTGACAACGAAGAAGGTAGCCGTCCTCCTCCGCTCGGTAAAAGAGCTAGGTAAATGGCGGAGGAGTCCGGCGAGAAGACCCCCAAGACGGAAGAAGACCCCCGGAGCAGTGCAATAAAATATTTTTTCAAAATTGTGTGTTTTTTTACTTTACATTTTACACCTTAGGTGAATGGGTAGGGGTACATCGTACCCCATACTCATTCACATAGGGTGGGGGGCCGGGATCTAGGGCCCCCCTTATAAAAGGGGGCTCCCAGATTTTGATAAGCCCCCCGCCCGCAGACCCTGACAACCAACGGCCAGGGTTGTCGGGAAGAGGCCCTTGTCCTCATCAACATGGGGACAAGGTGCTTTGGGGTGGGGGGCCCCAGGGCACCCCCCATGTTGAGGGCACGCGGCCTGGTATGGCTCAGGAGGGGGGGGGGCGCTCGCTCGTCCCCACCCCTTTCCTGGCCTGCCGGGCTGCGTGCTCGGATAAGGGTCTGAGATGGATTTGGGGGGGACCCCCACGGCGTGGGGAGTCCCTTTAAATCCATGCCAGGTGACGGGGCTAGCGCGGCGGCATTCACTGCCTACGCTAGCTACGTATACCTGAAGTTACGTTCTAAATGAACGGACTGCTCCGTGTGTGGGCAAGTCCGTTCATTTTCAAAAGTCCCGCAGACTTTTTCCAGCGGATTGTCCGCCGGAGAAGTCCGGGCGTGTGTGGGGCAAGTCACACGCTCGGAAGTCCGGGCATGTGTGGGGAAGTCCACTAGGTCCGGCGGACAAAGTCCGAACGTGTGTACGCGGCATTAGTCTACCTGTAAAGTGGCAGATCTTAACCATGTCTAGAATCTGCTGCAGCAATAATTGCATTTATAAAGCCCAAAAAAAAATGAAATTTTCCCTGCAAGCTGCATTTATTTTGTTCAGCAACAGCTGGGGAGCCAGTGTGTATGATGAGCAGTGTTGGTTATCTTACTTTAAAAAAAGTAATTCGTTAAGTTACAAATTACTTCTCCCAAAAAAGTAATTGAGTTAGTAACTCAGTTACTACATTGGAAAAGTAATTAGTTACTCAGCAAAGTAACTGACTTTTTTTTAAATATTCTTAGGGGCGGGTCTAGTATTACTGTAAGCAAGGGGCGCGTTCCCCCCTGCACGTCTATTTCCCCTCTGTACCCCCGTGCACGTCTGTTCCCCTCAACACATATATCTGTTTCCCCTCTGTACCCCACTACACATCTGTCCCCACCACACACATATATCTGTTCCCCCTCTGTACCCCACTACACATCTGTCCCCCCCACACACATATATCTGTTCCCCCCTCTGTACCCCACTACACATCTGTCCCCCCCTACACATATATATCTGTTCCCCCTCTGTACATCTGTCCCCCCCCCAAACTCACGGATCGGATCATTTTTTGGATCAGCAAATAATAATTGAAATTGCAAAAACCTGTGAAAATTCCACCACCATAAAGCCCCCACTGTAATATCCACGTCATCTCCCCCACTGTAATATCCACATCATCTCCCCAACTGTAATATTGGCTGAGTATGACTGGGTACGGCTGAGCATGGCTGGGTATTACCGTGTATTGCAGAGTATGGCTGGGTATTACCGTGTATTGCAGAGTATGGCTGGGTATTACCGTGTATTGCAGAGTATGGCTGGGTATTACCAAATATTGCAGAGTATTGGCAGGTGTTGCAGAGTATTGGCATGGTGTTGCAGGGTAGTGCAGAGTATTGGCATTGTGTTGTAGAGTATTGGCATGGTGTTTCAGAGTATTGGCATTGTGTTGTAGAGTATTGGCAGCGTATTGCAGAGTATTGACAGCGTATTGCAGAGTATTGGCAGTGTATTGCAGAGTATTGGCAGCGTATTGCAGAGTATTGGCAGCCGATCTCTCCCCTCCACTGTACAGATCTGTACACAGAGTGGAGAGAGGAACCGGTGTCATCTTGACGCCGGTTTGTTTACATCATTTGACGGAGCAATCACATTGTAAACGGCCGACGGGTGCACCAAGATGGCCGCCGCTCTGGGGCTAGGCTGGAGCCGCGGCCGATGGGTGCACCAAGGTGGCCGCCGCTCTGGAGCTAGGCCAAAGCCGCGGTCTTTCCTAAGGCCGAGGTCGCGGCGGGTAATTGCGGTAACGCCGCCCCAGTAATGGGGATGGCGTTACCACGAGGGGAAAAGTAATTAGTTAGATTACTCGTTACCAGTGATGTAAGTAACTCACTTAAAATAAACGGAGTTACTTAACGCAGTTACTTTAGAGGGTAACGAGTAATCTAACTGATTACTCTTCTCATCATGGTAACTCAGTTCCCATTATTTGGGCGGCGTTACCGCAATTACATCTACCGCCCGGGAGGCCCGCCGTGGCTGCGCTGCCTGACTGTTCGTTCCGCCGCGGTGAGGGGGGCTTTCGCCCGCTGAGCTGAGAAGAGGCTGAGACTCAGAGAGACTGTCTGGACCGCCCCGCCGAGAGAGAGAGAGAGAGAGAGAGAGAGAGAATGTAGGGAGGCGGGCGGACACTGAAAAATGAAGTCAGCTGACCAGCTGACACCAATCGAGTGAAGGGGAGGGTCTCCATCTCTCCCCATGAGGAAAAGCATCCCTGGAGGCATTCAAGTAAGTGACTGTCTGTCTGAGGTGCAATCAATCCATCCCAAGTCCTCTGCTTCTTACTGATCCCATCCCTACCCACCCACCATCACTTACTACTACTACAACAGATGTGATGGGGGGGATAGGGTAGGGATGAGATCAGTGGTGGTGGGAGATGGGATCAGTAAGAGGCAGAGGTGGTGGTAGGAGAGGATGGCACCACCACTGCCTGCCACCCCCCCAAGTACCACCAATGCCTGCCACCCCCCCCCCCCCCCCCCCCCCAAGTACACCACCAACCCCCCCCCCCCCCCCCCAAGTACCACTGCTGCCACCCCCCAAGTACTGTACATCACTGCCACCCCCCCCCCAAGTACACCACCACCACCCCCCCAAGTACCACCGCTGCCACCCCCCAAGTACCACCGCTGCCACCCCTCAAGTACCGCCACTGCCACCCCTCAAGTGAAAAATACTAAAGAATCCGCGATATATATATATATATCATATAATGAAATGGTAAAAAATTAGTGAATCCAATGAGGATCTAAAAATTGCATCCAACTGAAATAAATAAAGTGCACAATTTCCCACTATCATAATACATGAAAAATGAATAAGATGAAATAATTTTCTTGACAATTTTCCCAAGTAGAAAAAATAAATAATAGTGATCAGAGTGAGAAAAATTGGAAACGGAAAAATGGTGATGTAATCAAAAATTGGTGAAGTCCTGTGTTGTCCCTTAGAGCTCAAAAATCCTGTGACATCATATAACTCGTATAGGCAGACAGAAATGACATGTAAATGGTGACTGTTCAGTGCTCCCCTCCTTCCGCCGAGTGACCCCTAATGTAGAAACACTCACCAGAGTGCCTAACCCCTGCAGGGGTGATAGGCATATAATCTCCTGGGTGTACGGTAGGAATCCTCCACTGTAGGGGTGGTTTGCTAAGAAACGCCTCCTCTGTGGGGGTATCCAGCCTCTTCCACTCTCCAAGGATGGAAGGTAAAACACCAATGGGATCCGTGTGTATGAAAAAAAGGTAACACTGATAGTGTAATTCTGCTAAGGCTATTAGGACATAAAATATTCCAAAAACATAAAGAAATAATTAAAAAGCAGAGCAGGCAGCTTAAGGGCAGAGCGATGACGGCACCACAAAGCCCGGTTACAGCGTGCGTTCCACTGGCGGCTAGTACAAAACCGGAAGCCGCAAACAGGAAATGACGTGTTGTGTACCAGGGTATCGCCTGACATACGTTTCGTCAATAGGACGTCAATAGCACCCCTCAAGTACCACCGCTGCTACCCCCTCAAGTACCACCGCTGCTACCCCCTCAAGTACCACCGCTGCCACCCCTGTCACAGTTACTTTGCTGAGTAACTAATTACTTTTCCAATGTAGTAACCGAGTTACTAACGCAATTACTTTTTGGGAGAAGTAATTTGTAACTTAACTAATTACTTTTTTAAAGTAAGATGACCAACACTGCTCGTTACCCTCTAAAGTAGTGTTTACGCCATTTACTTGCGTTAGTTACATCACTGATGATGAGGCCACAATGTAGTGCACTGGGAACAAGATTAGAGATTTTTTGGATACATTTGTGTGTCACTTTGACTTTGTATAGAAGTAACGGGTGTGTAAACATGTGGGTGTCAGTGGCACCTTCCCACCGTAACCCTATAGAGGTAATATTGATGAAAGCAAGAATTGGCCATACTGTAAAAAATTGCAATGATATGCACCTGTCAAACAGGTGCAGAAAAATGGGTCTTTGGGTGTCGGTGGCACCTTCCCACCCACCCTATAGAGGTTCTCTTGATGAAGGCAAAAAAAAATTGCAAAACAGGTGCTGAAAAATTGGCCTTTGGGTGTTAATTGTGCCCATGAAACCTATACCAAAAACATTCTGCCAGATAAAATAATTGAACACCCTCAAAGCTAGGCAGCCTCGAAGTCCTGCAGAAATTCCAATCCAAAAAGACTTACGGTAATCAGTGACATCGACATCAGGGGCTTCATTGCTGGTAATCCAGGACTGATTCATTTTTATAAAAGTCAAACGGTCCACGGAGTCTGTGGACAGACAGGTTTTATGATCAGTAACGGAACCTCTTGCAGCACTGAATGCCCGTTCTGAAAGCACGCTGGATGCAGGGCAGCCCAACAACTGGATAGCATACTGGGAAAGTTCTGGCCAGTGGTCTATTCTCATGACCCAGTAAGTCAGTGGATCATCAGCTGGAAAGCTCACCATCTCTGTTTTGGCCCAGAGGTAATCATCCACTATGTGATGCTGTCAGATATGGGTACTCACAGAGGCCGAGATGCTGAGAGCGGTAACATCTTGCGACTAAGCGCACTTCACTCCTGGAGATGGTACAGGGGGTGAAGGGCACAAAGAGCCACCATCAGGCAGGGCAGGTCTTGCGTGAAGGTTACCGGGAAGGAGATAGCTGTGCAGCACTGGAAGATGCTGAAGCTCAGGGAGGTAGACAAACAGCTAGTTCTACAACAGGCTGGGGGTCAAACACAGAGGACTTGCAAGAGTCTCTTAGATAGCTAGAACAGTTTTATACTGGAGACTGATAGCAGCTCTGTAAACAGGCTGATGATTAAATGCTGAAGACTGATAGGAAGTCCGTAAAACAGGTCGAGGGTCAAACACAAATAACTGGGGCAAAGTCTGTGAGCAAGCCAGGGGTCAAGCACTGGAGACAAATAGCAGAGTCTGGGAGAAGGCCGAGGGTCAATCACTGGAGACAGGAAGTGATATCCGTAGACAGGCCGAGGGTCAAACACAGGAGGCAAGTAGCGAGGTCCGAGAGGCAAGCCGAAGGTCAGATTCAGGAAGAGTTTAGCGTAAGTCGAGGTCAATCTGGGTCACAACGGGTAATCAAGAGTCAGGATACAAGCAGGAAACACACAGGAAGCTGAAAGACAAACCAGCAACTTGGCCATGACACAGAGTGGCTTTTATAGGCAGTGGGAGGCTCATGTTGTGCGCTCTCCGTTCCACTGAATTGCGCATTGGCACGTTTCGCTGAATTGCAAACGCGCATTAGCCGTTCCGCTAAATTGCGCAAGCGCATTAGCCGTTCCGCTGTATTGTGCCCAGGGATATGCCGGAGTGCCACTCTATCACGCACGTGCGTAGGATATTGGCGAGGCTGGTACTTGTTTCTTTCCTGACAGATGCAGACGCTGCCGATAAGATGTGAAAGCTGACAGCCCTGGGCGGCAAGGACTAAAAAAATTCCTCACTTAAGTTGAAACCTTCTCCAACGCTCCTCTCTTGACTAACAGAAGACTCAAAACAACGTTTTCCACGACACTGTAACCTACTGGAGTCAGGAAAAACATTCAATAAAATCCTCTTTAACGTGTCCTCAAGAGATTTTATCTTCTGCACTCTCTGTGGGGACAGGATGAGTTCTGAGATCTTCCCCTTATAAAGGTGGTGAGAGAGGGTTGCCAACCAGTAATCATCCTTCTCCTTTATTCCAGGTATTCTTGGGTCCTTTCACAGGCTTTGAAGCATGAGGTTGCCCATGTGCCTCAAATTTGCAGAGTCTTAAGAAGCAGACTCCTCTGGGTCACTCAGGATGACAGCATCTGGAACTTCCTCCTCCCAGCCACATACTAGACCCAAGGGTCCTGGGGGTGGAAAGCCAATGCTTACAGATTGACGCATGTCTTCTTCTTCGAAGCCTATAAAAGTACCAGAATCCTCCTCATCATCCTCCTCCCCTCTCTCCTCCTGTGTGTTTTGTGACATAGGATTGATGGTGTCTGGATAAAGTGGGCCTTGAGAGGAAAGGAGGTCCTCCTCTTCCTCCTGCTGCCAGTGCCCTGTCCATAATGCCATGCAGAGTCTGCTCCAGCAGGAACACAACAGGGATTGTGTCACTTATGCATGCACCGTCACGGCTCACCATCCTTGTGGCCTCCTCAAATGGTGACAATACAGTGCATGCATCCTTAATGATCAGCCATTGGCGTGGGGAAAAAAAGCAGAGGCGTCCTGAGCCTGTCAACGTGCCGTATTAGCACAGGTACTTGTTGATGTATAGCCGCTGCAGCATTGAAAAAGTCAAGTTCCACCTGGTGGGCATGTCACAAATCAGGCGGTTTACGGACAGGTGGATTTCCCGCTGAATTTCAGTCAACCGAGCACTGGCTGTGTATGACCGCCTGAAATGGCTACAGACTCTTCTGGCCAGCTTTAGCACATCTTGCAACCCTGGGTACGTATTTAGGAAACGCTGCACCACCAAATTGAGGACATGTGCCAGGCAAGGTTACATGTGTCAACTTTCCCTGTCTAAGGGCGGACAGGAGGTTTGAGCCATTATCACATACCACCATTCCTGGCTCCAGCTGGCATGGTGTGAACCACCTCTGGGCCTGTCCCTGCAGAGCTGCAAGAATCTCTGCTCCGGTGTGGTTCCTGTCCCCTAGACACACCAGCTGAAGCACTGCATGGCACCTTTTAGCCTGACTCTGGGAATAGTCCTTTGAACGCTTATGGGGTACCTGATGTTCATAAGACAATTCTGCAGAAGAGGGCATGGAGGTGGCAGAGGAGGAGTAGGGGGTAGAGCTCACAGGTCTGGCATCATCACCACCAGCTGTATGGAGACGTGGGGGCACAACAAGCTGCAGCACCGAATCCTGCATCCTTTTGAGTTGCAAGCAGCGTTACCCAGTGTGCTGTGAACGAAATATATCGTCCCTGTCCATGCTTCCAGCAAGCAGTAAGGGCTGACTGCCTTGCCCAATAATGGCAGAACATTCCCTTCCATGATGGTAGAGAGATGGAATGACCTTACGTGAAAAGTAGTTGTGACTGGGAACCTGCCATTGTGGTACAGCACATTGTGCGAATTCAATGAAGGGGGCAGAATCCACCAGGCTGAAAGGTAGAAGTTGGAGAGCCAGCAGCTTTGACAAGCTTGCATTTAGACTCTGGGCATGTGGGTGGCAGGGACAGTATTTTTCTTCCGCTGCAGGAGATGGGGCAGAGAAATTTGGTTTCCAGGCTTAGGCAAATTATGTCATACATCCTAGGTGTCTTCAAGAGTGAAGGAGGTGTTTTCTCAGCTAAGCATGCCCTCCTGCATGCCGAGCTAAGGGTAGATGGATTGCATGAAGTAAATGCTACACAAATTATCTGTCTTCAAGATGGCCACGGCCAGAATTGCTGGGGTTGAGAGTTTTTCCAAGTGTTTTCTCAGCAAAACAAAGCATGTAGACATGGATAGATGGGTGAGTTTGCTTGGAATATTAAAAATGAAATAAATAGTGTTTTTGGTTTGTGGTGTTTAGATGCAGTGTAGTTCCAATTTAATAATAATTGTTATCTAGTGACAAAGTCCCTTTAGTTACCTCTGCCTTCCACCTGTGCGTTTACAGATCAGGCTTTCAAACTGTATACTGGATTTTAAAATTTAACGCACATATATGGCAACTCAGTATAAAGGAAAAATCTGGTTATTTATAGTATCTATTAAAACAGATTTCATGCCTTTCTAAAGAAAAGATAAGCAAACTAGAATAAATGAAATGAAGAGTATTTTATTATTTTTGTCTGGAATTGGTATATATTGGTAATATTACCATTTCTTCCAGCGGCACACCTGACTATTCAGCTTTGCTAAAGAAGAAAAAGCAGGCCTAGTGTGCATGAACACGGCCAATACCCCTAAGGGATGTTTGAGAAATTTGATAGACACAGACAGGAATATATGCAATTCAAAACATTTATTGAAAATTACCCATATAGGGATAAATCCATGAAGTAACAGTGTTAAAAATATCAAAGAAGCATACAAGTATTGACAATGCCAAAAATTGGGGTGTACAATCTATCATATATATAGAGATTACAGACTTGTGATACATGTGGAATCTAGGATAACGCTGACATGTTTCGGACTTTTGTCCTTTTTCATAGGCGAATTTAAATCCTTTTTCAATCACATCTAGTGGTATGAACAAATGGATATTAGTACATTAGAAATAATGCATGTAGTAAAAAAAGGTAATTTGACGCCATAGCATTGAACAATCAGACAGTATGTAATAGTGTGGTACTCACATGCAAGAAAGGTAGCCCCTTATATAGATAATAGACACCAAGGCCATAAATGGGCCAAAGATTCAAGTATGCTGTGGTATGCTGTGGTCTATCTGAAAACATGTGGGGTGCCACATGAATAACGGCGGACTGGTGAGCCTCCAATGCTGCAAGACCTCTGTAAGAGACAGGGGATGAGGCTGTGTCTTGGATGCCTTTGGCCAGTGAGGTAAAGATGCTATAAAATATAAGGGTATATATAAGGTAGGGAACAAAAAATTAAGGGCATGTATAGCCCATGGTCATAAGAGTATTAGAGAAAAGGATTCGAGTAGCAAAAGATTTTTATTACCTGTATGATAAAATGCTTCTCATATGGGTCCCCAGAGAATGCCAAGAGCCGACAGCATGCCCAGTGCTGCCGGCTCGGACTAGTTATAGTGGGGAAGCTGAGGAGAATCACTGTGAAAGGGCGCCAAATCGGGCCCTCACAGCTGATATTTTGAATGGGCCAGGGTGACGGACAGCTGCGCCATAGCCTGCAGACTGTCCGTCTATCGAGGTCTCTGACGTACACAGCGCTGGGCGTGGGCACGCCCATTTGGGGCGGAGCCGCGTCCAGCGTCATGACGTCACCGGCGCGAACGGAGTCCCCCTATCCACAAGCGCTCCACCCTGGAGCGCAAACAGGAAGGGCGCCACAACTCACAGCGCCCAGGGGGAAGAGACATACGCAGGCGCCGAGAAGGAGACAGGCGCGTGCGCAATGTCTCCCGTGCGCCGGGCAGCATACTAGGTGGAAGCCTATGGTCAGTCACTATGTGTTGAACTATATAAATAAGTAGAGGTGCAGCAGCAGGGAAAATTCCTGGTGCATTAGCACAACATAAAGTACGATTCAGACGGGGGTAATACTGCCGTGCATGTGTGTCCACAGGTGTGTCTGAAAAACATATTATTCTGAAAGATAAAATATATAGAAAAATTAGGCATGTACATAGGGAATGTTGACAATGGAGATAACAGTGTAAAATGAATATTGACAAATTCTTTCACATAATTCATTGAGATGCACAAAAATAGGCTGGAGTAGAAATAGTCATGCTACAAAATATATGCAATACAGACTATATGTTAAGAGGGTTATAAATCCAATTCGCAGACACCAGACTGGAAACCCTTAAGGCAAGGTTTGCTAATAATGATGTAACTGCTGTTCCCCATAGCACCCTTACAAATACCACTTGTATCTCTTTGGTGTCTTAGGGAGATAGATACTTACACATCCAAGCATGTTTACAGAATTATTTTTTTCAAGCATATAAGCCGGTTGCCTTATTAACAATTTCTGTTTCTCACTCTCCCAGCTGGTCTATGTATACCAATGTGCTGTCTTAGAATGGTCTGAATATTTATATATACTTTGATGTTTGAAGTAATTTTTTCCCTAAAATATGTATTTCACAGTCAGGTATCATGCTTACAAATACAAATGTACACTTGGAGTATGTTGAAACCCAAAAGTCTTATTCTCATGACTAAGGATGAGCTGAACACCCCCCCCCCCCGGTTTTGTTCGCACCAGAACATGTGAACAGGCCAAAAATGTGGGCGAACACCATAAAAGTCTATGGGACACTAACATGAAAAATCAGAAGTGCTCATTTTAAAGGCTTATATGCAAGTTATTGTCATAAAAAGTGTTTGGGGTCCTACCCCAGGGGACATGTATCAATGCAAAAAAACGTTTTTTTGGGAGCAGTGATTTTAATAATGCTTAAAGTGAAACAATAAAATGAAATATTTCTTTAAATACCGTGCCTGGGGGGTGTCTATTATAGTATGCCTGGAAAGTGGCGCAGTTGTCCCGTGTTTAGAACAGTACCACAGCAAATTGACATGTCTAAAGTAAAAAAGTCATTTAAAACCGATCGCAGCAATATAGATAAAACTCATTGAAAAAATATGAATGAATTTGGTATGAATATTAAGGGGAACCCCGAACCAAAAATGTTTAAAAAAATTGCGTGGGGGTCCCCCCAAAATCCATACCAAACCCCTTAGGTCTAGTATGGATTTTAAGGGGAACCCTGCACCAACATTTTTAAAAAAAGGTGTAGGTGTCCCCCCAAAATCCATACCGGACCCTTATCCGACACACAATATGGCAGGCTGCACGAAAAGAGGAGGGGACGAGAGAGTGCTCCTCCCTGAACTGTATCAGGCCACATGCCCTCAACATGGGGAGGATGCTTTGGGGTTCAAAAAAGAACCTTGTCCCCATGTTGATGGGGACAGGGCCTCATCCCCACAACCCTTGCCTGGTGGTTGTGGGGGTCTGTGGGCAGGGGGCTTATCGGAATCTGGAAGCCCCCTTTAACAAGGGGTCCCCCAAATCCCAGCCTCCCCCCTATGTTAATTGGTAACTGGTACCATTTCACAAAAAAAGTGTATTTTTTTTTAAAAAAAAGACAGGAGACACTTTGGTATGTATTTTCTTCTTCACATGACTGTATATACCAATGAATAAATTGAGAGCAAGCATACCTTGGAAGTAGTACCTTCCTTGCTAATGGTACAGAAATGCACCGAAATCCCAGACTCCTTGAAAAAAAGATGAAAACCTCAAATGCATTTCTGAACCAAATCCAACAAAGAAAAAAAATGGCAACAGTAAGGCTTGGTAGTACCATGTCCTTTTAGCTGAGTTGCACTGCACATAGAGCCCATTGAAAACACGTTTTTTTTCTAGGTGCCCTGTTCTAATCACAATACTATGTTGAGTTGCATTGTGGTGTGCTTCAAAATCTAGTACGACTTTTATGCTGTGCAGTGCATGGCAACACACGTCACTGCACCACAGTGTTTCACAGGGTGCTATAGTGCAAGGATTAGATTGATGTGCCATTTTGTGACAATAAAGCTAATATGAAAATAAAATAAATGCAAGCAGTGTAATGTATGCTCTTCGCTGCCCATACACAACACACCCCAATGCATGCACAATAAAGCATGCAGGCTTTTTTGAATGTGCTTTAACAGTTTTCATGTGAACCTGCACTGAAGGAATATGGAGGCCACTGCTGGTAGCCTCCCATTGTGGAATTGTGTATTAGCCTTCTTAGTAATGCTGAAATCTTAGCTCCTGTACTTTCTGTGGCATAGACCTGAAACAATCATGCAGATCAGAA
This sequence comes from Lithobates sylvaticus, assembly GCA_028564925.1. Lineage (NCBI taxonomy): Eukaryota > Metazoa > Chordata > Amphibia > Anura > Ranidae > Lithobates > Lithobates sylvaticus. The sequence goes on along the minus strand of CM053035.1, from coordinate 121,430,613 downwards.
ATTCTGACACCATAATGAAACAATGAATGTTTCATTATGGTGTCTCAAAAAGTACTTAAGGCAGAGACAACCACCCAGCTAACATCAGAAACAGGTGAAATATAATGTGCCCCGTAATACTCTCATTATCTTTATTGTTTAAAATGTTCTATAATTAAATCTAAAAATTTTATGTAAATGCAGGATAAATAGTATATTTTTCAGGTTATAAATGTCTTGCTTTTTAGGGAGAAAACAACATTTTCTGAAATAATAGTATATGTCCACTAGATGTCACTATCGAATTATTTTTGCACAGCTCTAAGAATATTTGCTCAGCAAGTTCCTTCTCGCTGCCTTCATAAACTATATTTTCAATTGAAAAAGTTTTTATACAAAATAAGCCACATGTTTAAAATATATGACTTTATTTTTGACAAATCAAAAATAGAGTGCCAATGTTAGTTTGTGATCACTGCCTTGTGCAGATCGAATTTATATTTATGTATTAAAGAAGCAAAAGTGTGTCTGCTTGGGCACAGGAGAGTTTGGGGAAGTGGTAATGAAACCTTTGGAATAAGTAATAGAATATAAAGTTTTAAAGGAAACAGCACCATTCACATCAGTAGATTATAGACTATACATCCCAGGAATATCACAATGAGTACTACGCGTTCTTATGATAGAAAGCATTATGTCCATAATAAATAGAAAAGAGCCATAAATTGATTGAAAATTAGCCTGATTCACTTTTTTTTGTGGGCTTAAAGAGAATAAGGGAATGTATAGTATTTTTAATGCTTTTTAGATACACTTGTAAAAAGAATGACATTATGGGGCTGATTTACATTCCTGGGAAGTACTGGGCACTCTACATGTAATAGTGCTCATTTCAGGCAATTAAAGAGGAAGTAAACCCTCTTAAAAAAAACGGAAAAAAAAAAACCTGCAAGACAAAGGCATAATTAGCTAGTATGCATAGCATACTAGCTAATTATGTATCACTTACCTGAGATCGAAGCCCCGGCATCGGTCCTCTTCTCCCCCTCCGACCGCCGACATGTTTTCCCGGAGTGATTTCCGGGTATCGCGGCTCTGGTGCTGTGATTTGCCAGAGCCGCGATGCCGTCACGCGCATGCGCACGAGAGCGGCATAGTACAACTTAAGCATCGGCATATAGCGCCGTTGCTTCAGTTGTCGCAAGTGCGCATGTGCCGCATGACGTCGGCACATGCAAACACAGGTATATCTCCTAAACCATGAAGGTTTAGGAGATATCCTTGTTAGCTACAGGTAAGCCTTAATATAGGCTTACCTGTAAGCTAAAGTTGTAAACGAGGGTTTACTTCCTCTTTAAGAGTTCAACTAGGTGAACGTGTGAATGAAAATTCACGATATTAGCGGCAAACATGCCTTAGTAAATTCAGACACAGCCCTAATCGGCGATTCCGCGGATCTGCAAGTGCCAATTGCTACCAAGTTATTATATAGCACTGCACTGCAAGAATGATCCATGTATGTGAAGAAAACATTTTTATGTGAGATGTGCTCTACCCCGTGTACATCTATTGATGTATATTGCAATTAGTATTCCTAGTTTTTTTTTCTTCTTTTGCTAACGAATGCAGTTATGAATGAGTATTACAGAGTAATGTCTGCTATTCTGTAAAGTTGCACGTATTGAACATTTACACTTACATATCTGTTCTATGTTATTTTTTCATGTTATTTTTTTATTTAGGTGACTATAAAGCAGTATTATTTATGTTCATTGTTTAATCATACTACACTATTATGCAGGTCTCAGCGTACTTAGCACAATGGTTTGGTGGTCTACTCAGATATCTCTCAAGTTATGAGTTCAAATACCATCCACCAGCTGTGTTTATTTTTCCAGTGCACAAGCGAAATAAAATAAACAAACAAAAAAATGTAAACTGCCTGTTAACTAGTGTGTGATGTTTGGAATTCCACACCATACCATAATATTATTGCATACTTACATACCATTACATGCATTTGAAGAGTTAATATAATAGAACCAACCAAACTAATGTGCATTGGCTAATTGGCATTCGCCTATCTTCAGTCCAATGTAATCTTATAGTATCCTTCTGTGGGATTTAAACCCATGAGTGCTTTAAGGCCTGAGTCTTTCAAGATAGAAGTGCTGACCACTAGCCTATTGGGCTGAGCACAATCATACATAGAAAATACATTTACTAGTGTTTGATGTTTTTAATTCTATACAATAATGTTTTGCAAATGAGCCCTTAATATTATGGAAACAACCATGCTCATGCTGATGTGGCATTGGATATTAGAAAAACAATTGGAAAAATGGTGTGGGGTCCCCCCCCCAGTCCATACCAGGCCCTTTGGGTCTGGTATGAATTTTAAGGGGAATTCAACGCCAAAATGTAGAAAAAATTGGCATAGGAAGCCCCCCCCCCCCCCAAATCCATACCAGGCCCTTTGGGTCTGGCATAAATTTTAAGGCGAACTCCACTCCAAAATTTAAAAAGAAATTGGCGTGACTCTTAGCATGCAGTCTGGAGGTCAGGATGAGGGGGGGGGGGGGGGCGAGCAAGAGCTCCCCCTCCTGAACCATACTAGGACACATGACCTCAACATGGGGAGGTTGCTTTGGGGTGCCCCCCTAAGCACCTTGTCCGCATGTTGATGGGGACAAGGGCCTCTTCCCGACAACCCTGGCCAGTGGTTGTCATTGGGGTCTGCAGGCTGGGGGCTTATTGGAATCTGGAACAAGGGGGCCTCCAGATTCTGGCCTCCCCATGTGACCCCTACCCATTCACCCAAAAAGTGTCAAAAAATACAAACCACAAGAGACAGTTTTTGACAAATCCTTTATTAAAAAAAAAGTGTCCCACGATGTACATCCGTCAATCATGGCACCCGACAAACCCACGCCAAATGTAGTTTAAAAAATAGTTTTTGAGGTATTTTTTTCTTAATTTGGTGCTTAGAGAGAATTCACATTTAGTTGACATATTTCATGGTTTACCTAGTCCACAAAACAATAACATTTAGAGACCTGAAATTCAGCATTGGAGCAGGAATTTTTTTTTTTTTGTTTTTCTTCCCTATCCCACATTACACTTTCTACTCAAGGACTTGCATGTGTGCACAACCGAATACTTTTATATGCAACTAGATTTAATACAGATTTGAGGAGGTATGAATAGTTTGCACTTATAAAATATGTATTTATAGTCTGCAAAAGTCAAACAAAGCAAAAAATAAATAAAAAATATCTGCTTTTTATGTCAACATTAGTATAAACAATTGATACATTAATGTACTTGGGGCAAAAAATATAAAAGGCATGGAAATGATGCTGCAGCATTTGACAATATACGGTAGTTATAAGGACCCTGCTCAAAAGAGCTTACAATCTACAAGGGTAGGACACACAAAAATTAGACACATTAAAAAAAAATCACAGCAGGGATACAAATCAAGCTAATAACAAGCATGACTAACCTTTTTGCTGATCAAAAGTCCTCGCCCCAAACCCCAAAAAAGTTACATGACAGGGATACAAATCAAGCTAATAACAACCATGACAAACCTTTGTGGTGTTCAGAAGTCCTCTCCCCAAACCCCTAAAAAGTTAAATGGCAGGATTATCATAAGCAAAAACAGACAAGAAATGAATACAGAAGCCAAAAAGGCAACACACAAACTACATTGACACACACAGCAGGAATGAATTAGCAGGAACATTCCTTTTCATCTAAACCATTACATAGCAGTTGGAAGTCTAACATGTGAGATTTAGATGCAATCATCAAACTACAGCCTTAGTGGAGTGTGGTTTGGGAATTATGCACACCCCCCAAAAAAACACAAAACATATATCTATTTGTAAACCACAAATGCAGGTCTTTAACCACTTGCTTACTGGGCACTTAAACACCCTTCCTGCCCAGACCAATTTTCAGTTTTTGGTGCTCTCACACTTTGAATGACAACTACTCAGTCATACAACACTGTACCCAAATGAATTTTTTGTCCTTTTTTTCCCACAAATAGAGCTTTCTTTTGGTGGTATTTGATCACCTCTAAGTTTTTTATTTTTTTGCGCTATAAATGAAAAAAGACTGAAAATTTTGAAAGAAAACAAATTTTCTTTGTTTTTGTGATAAAATTTAGCAAATTATTAATTTTTCTTCATAAATTTTGGCCACAATTTATACTGCTACATATCTTTGGTAAAAATAACCCAAATTAGTGAATATTATTTGGTCTTTGTGAAAGTTAGAGAGTCTACAAGCTGTGGTGCAAATTATACAAAATTGATCACATCTGATGTACTGGTGGCCTATCTCATTTCTTGTGACCCGAACAAGCCAAGAAAGTACAAATACTCCCAAATTACCCCTTTTTTGAAAGTAGACATTCCAAGGTATTTAGTAAGAGGCATGGTTAGGTTTTTGATGTCATTTTTTTCCCACAATTCTTTGCAAAATTAATTTTTTTCCCCACAAAATTGTCATTGTAATAGGTTATTTCTCTCACATGCCATGTGTATACCACAAATGACAAAATAAATTCTGCTACTCCTCCTGAGTATTATGATACCACATGTGTGGGATTTTCCACAGCCTGGCCACTTAGAGAGGCCCAACATGCAGGGAGCGCCATCACGTGTTCTAGGAGCATAAATTACACATCTAACTTGTTGACTACCTAGTACACTTTTGAAGGCCCTAGAGCACCAGGACAATGACACGTGACACTTAAGTGTCACTGATGACAGATGGCACTGATACGTGGCACTGATGACACGTGACACTGATGACAGATGGCACTAATATGTGGCACTGATGACAGATGACACTTATACGTGGCACTGATATCATGTGGCACTAATATGTGGCACTGATGAGAGATGGCACTAATACGCGGCACTGATGAGAGATGGCACTAATACGTGGCACTGATGACACGTGACACTGATGACAGATGGCACTGATACGTGGCATTGATGACACGTGACACTGATAACAGATGGCACGTGACACTGACAGGTGGCACTGATGACAGATGGCACTAATATGTGGCACTGATGACAGATGGCACTAATAAGTGGCACTGATGACACGTGACACTGATATGGCACTGATGACAGATGGCACTATGTGGCACTGATGACACGTGGCACTGACGTGGCACTGATGACAGATGGCACTTATACATGGCACTGGGGAAAGGTGGCACTGGAGACAAATGGCATTGGGGACAAATGGCACTGGGGACAAGTGGCACTGGGGACAGATGGCACTGGGGACAGGTGGCACTGGGGACAAATGGCACTGGGGACAAATGGCACTGGGGACAAGTGGCACTGGGGACAGGTGGCACTGGGGACAGATGGCACTGGGGACAGGTGGCACTGGGGACAGATGGCACTGGGGACAGGTGGCACTGGGGACAGGTGGCAGTGGGAGAGGTGGCAGCGGGGACAGATGGCAGCGGGGACAGATTTTTTTTTTTTTTCGTTTTTTTTTTTACTACTCACGCCCGCTGCAACCGTTCATCTCTCCCTCCTCACACGCTGTCTCTGTGTGAGGAGGGAGAGTGGCGCTGAGAGATGATCTCATATGTTTACATATGAGATCATCTCTCATTGGACACGCCAATCACGCTGTAAACGGCCGCTGTGATTGGCCGTTTACAGCAATCTGTGACTGGCTGTGTCCGAGGAATTGGTTTAGTATAAATCACACAAATAGGAACCATAAGAGGAATACAAAGACACTGAATTTCAAAGGAGCCAACTTCCCTAAACTACGATCCTTGCTAGAAGATAATAATTGGCATAAAATCTTAGGAACAAAAAACACTGAGGAAAAATGGGTATGCTTTAAGAGCATATTAAATAAGGGCATTAGCCAGTGCATCCCAATGGGAAATACATTTAAAAGAGCTAATAAAAGTCCTGGGTGGCTTAACTCCAACGTAAAAATGCATATAAAAGCAAAGGAGAAGGCCTTCAAAAAATACAAGGCTGAGGGATCATCATCAGCATCCTATCTTTACAAAGAATGCAGCAAGAAATATAAGGGTGCAATCAGGGTGGTTAAGATAGAACACGAAAGGCGCATAGCGGAGGAGAGTAAAAAAAATCCCAAAAATCCCAAGTACATAAATAGTAAGAAAGGGAGGTCAGATCATATTGGTCCCATAAAGAACGATGAAGGGAATCTGGTTACTAAGGATGGAAAGATAGCAAAGGTATTGAATTTATTCTTCTCTTCAGTCTGCACGAGGGAATCGGGGGGCTTCAGTAACCAAAGCTGCAATGTTTATCCTCATGACACGCTACAGGAAGCACCCTCATGGCTAACAGAAGACAGAATTAGAAATAGACTATAAAAACGTAACATTAATAAGTCGCCGGGGCCAGATGGATTGCACCCGAGGGTCCTTAAAGCAGAGTTCTGCTAAAAAAACAAATCGAAAGTCAGCAGCTACATATACTGCAGCTGCTGACTTTTAATAATTGGACACTTACCTGTCCCAGGGTCCTGCGATGCGGGGGAGCAAAGCCCCGTTCGTCTCCCCCTCCTCTCTGCGGCGCCGGCATTGTAAGTGTGGGCGCCCGGCTGTGGCTTTGATTGTCAAGAGGGAGGGGGAGAGGTGATCTCCCTTCTGGTGCCGCAGTGTGCCAGGAAGAAGTGGGAGCTGGGACCCTCTGGAAAAAGGGTACCGGCTCCCCCCCAAAAAAATGACATGCCAAATGTGGCATGTCAGGGGGTCACCTCCATTAAAGCGAAAGTTCCATTTTTGGGTGGAACTCCGCTTTAAGGAACCAATATTTAAAAAAGGGCCAAGATACATCCCTTGGAATTACAGACCAGTTAGCCAAACATCAATCGTATGCAAGCTCTTGGAGGGGATGATAAGGGACTATACACAAGATTTTAGTAATGACAATGGTATCATTAGCAGTAATCAGCATGGATTCATGAAGAATCGTTCTTGCCAAACCAAGCTAGTAACCTTCTATGAGGAGGTGAGCTGCCATTTAGATAAAGGAAGGCCCGTAGACGTGGTGTATCTGGATTTTGCAAAAGCATTTGATACAGTTCCCCATAAATGTTTACTGTACAAAGTAAGGTTCGTTGGCATGGAGCATAGGATACATGGATTAAAAACTGGCTACAGGGGCGAGTTCAGAGAGTAGTGATAAATGGGGCCTACTCAGAATGGTCCAGGGTTGAAATTTGGGTCCCCCAGGGTTCTGTCCTGGGACCAATCCTATTTAATTCATTCATAAACGACCTGAAGGATGGGAGAAACAGCTCAATCTCTGTATTTGCGGACGATACTAAGCTAAGCAGGGCAATAACTTATCCGCAGGATGTGGAAACTTTGCAAGAAGATCTGAACAAATGAATGGGGTGGGCAATTACATGGCAAATGAGGTTTAATGTAGAAAAATTTAAAATAATGCATTTTGGTGGCAAAAATATGATTGCAATCTACTCACTAGGGGGAGATCCTCTGGGGGAATTTAGGATGGAAAATGACCTGGGGGTCCTAGTAGATGAAAGGCTCAGCAACGGCATGCCAAGCTGCTGCAAGCAAAGCAAAAAGAATATTGGCATGCATTAAAAAGGGGATTAACTCCAGAGATAAAACAATAATTCTTCCACTCTACAAGACTCTGGTCCGGCCGCACCTGGAGTATGCGGTCCAGTTCTGGGCACCAGTCCTCCTGAGAATGGCAACAAAACTAATAAAGGGACTGGAGGACCTTAGTTATGAGGAAAGGTTACGAGCACTGAACTTGTTCTCTCTGGAGAAGAGACGCTTGAGAGGGGATATGATTTCAATGTACAAATACCGTACTGGTGACCCCACAATAGGGATAAAGCTTTTCTGCGAAAGGGAATTTAATAAGACACGTGGTCATTCACTAAAATTAGAAGAAAAGCAGTTTAACCTTAACATGTGTAGAGAGTTCTTTACTGTAAGAGCGGTTAGGATGTGGAATTCTCTTCCACAGGCAGTGGTTTCAGCGGGGAGCATCGATAATTTCAAAAAACTATTAGATAACCACCTGAACGACCACAACATACAGGGATGTACGATGTAATGCTGACATAAAATCACACACATAGGTTGAACTTGATGGTCTTATGTCTTTTTTCAACCTCGCCTACTATATAGATATCTGTGCAGGATAAACCTCAAAATAACAAATGAAGCAGCGCCAAAACAAACAAAAAAAATCACTATATAACAGACAGAGATATCTGTGCAGGGTTTTATACAACACAAAAAAACAGCTCAAAAGAGAATGTCCACATCAAGGATAATCACAGAATCAGCACCGCAGTGAGGTAATGTATTTGGTGACATAGTTTCTTAGATATCCTGCGTGTAGCAGAGCCACCTGGGTGTAATCTCTGAAAGGGACAGTGACCGAGAGCAGCCACATTGTGGATCCTGGATATAGGCTCAGGACATTGTGGATCCTGGCTATAGGCTCAGGACATTGTGGATCCTGGATATAGGCTCAGGACGCGGGGAAACAACTGCCGGAGAACCAACCAGGAAGTAAGCGTGGACAAGTTTCAAGGACCGAAACTAGTCTGGGAAGGCGTGCAGTGACGCTACCACGCTCAGGAGGACGGGCTACAGGATCCGACCGGCCGGCGGATGTGTTTTTATGCTCCAATCTGAATTTGAATGTGAGTTTATCTTTTGCTTTTAAAATAAATATACAATACTGGTTTACGCTATGGGTACCCCTTCTCTTCTTTTACACTACAATGCACTGCTGAGTGTATGACTGGAGTACCGGGAGGAATAAGGGACGCCAGACTCATATTATCCATTGGGTGATCGCAGGATTCCATCGCTAGGATATCCATAGCCATTTCCACAGAGCTTTATATGCTCAGACTTCTGGTAATTTTTTTTGTTTGTTTTGGCGCTGCTTCCTTTTTTATCTTCTTATGCTTGGTGTGTGTATCCCACTTTGAGCGGCGGCCTGCTTTTTTGTCTCCTCCCCCCCTTTTTTGGTTTCACCATTTAAGGTGGATTTATGCTTTATTAGCGCGGTTTTAATTTATTTCAAAATAACAAATGTCCAAGGCTCTGGTCATGATCAGTGATCCCAAACATCTCCAAATTAAACTTATACACTGTTGGGCATGTGGAGGGTACAAAACAGGAAATGGCAACTTTGTGAGGGCCGCTTCACACAAATTGTTGACAAAGCACATTCGTCATTCATCATCAGCATACAACATTAAAATATATGTGCAGGATCACACCAAACTTATACATCCATATCTGGCCCAAAACACCACAGTTCTAGATTTGGTCCAAACCCACACTTGCTTGATTTATAATGTTATTTCTTGGTGTTCCATTATGTGAAACCCATCAAAAATGCAGCTGTTCTGACCAGGCTCGTGAACTGGTTTCATTACTCTGATACTAAACAATGGGTAGAGCATGGGTTAAACCAACTTGATCTTAAAGCGGAGCTCCACCCGCACCAAAAATATTAAAAGTCAGCAGCTACAAATCCTGCAGCTGCTGACTTTTAATAAATGGACACTTACCTGTTTCAGGTTCCAGCGGTGTCGGCAGAATGTGACGAGCGACCGCTCGTCTCTCGGCTGCCTGCCGCCATCCTCTGTCAGGGAATCAGGAAGTGAAGACGCAACGGCTTCACTGCCCGGTTCCCTACTGCGCATGCGCGAGTCACGCTTCGCGTCTCTATTGGTCCCCGTTATGTCCTGGGAACTGTGTGTTTCCCAAGACACAACGGGAACCCTCGGATATGGGTGGGCATCCTCGGATATGGGCGGGGCAGATACCTGTATTATACAGGTATCTGCACCCCCCTCCCCCCTGAAAGGTGCCAATTGTGGCACCGGAGGGGGGGAGGAATCCGATAAGCGGAAGTTCCACTTTAGGGTGGAACTCCGCTTTAAGGCGCTTCCCTGGCTAGATTTATCTACCAGTGATACTCACCGAGATTTATCACCTACTTTTCCCTCTCTCACATCCCACCTATTGAATATCTGGGCAAAAACAGCTTTACAGTTAGACTTGTCCTCTTATGTAGGACCTATGACACCCCTATTTGGTAATCCCCATTTCCCACTGGCATTTAACCGGATAAGTTTCCTTGCATGGAATAAAGAATCTCATCCAAGAGTGAGCCACATTCTCTGCCAGGAAACACTTCCGTCTTTATTAAACTTATTCCCTATGCAGCAACCTTCATTTGTGCAAAGGTTGGAATTTTGGCAATTATTGTCATTATGGTCCTCTATTTTCTCAAATAAATCCTTTTATAGAGATTTAACTCAATTTGAACTCCTTTTGTTGCAAGACTCTAAACCAAAACATGTTTTATCAACAATATATAAGATGCTTATTATAAAAAAAAACACTCTGAGCCTTCGGAATATACAAATAAATGGGTGAATGAGCTTAATGTGAAAATTGAAGCTGAAGAATGGGAGAAATCATTTAAGCTAACACATTGTTTGTCACCAACAATTAAAGCACAAAAGACGAGCTATAAGCTCCTCTCTAGATGGTACTGGAGTCCATTGTCACTCCAACGTATATATCCAGATACATTTGATATATGCTCGTGGTGCCATGCAACCAAGCGCTCACTGCTTCATATCTGGTGGGAATGTCCCCAAATTTTTAACTTTTGGGAAAAGATTATGCAACTGTACACCACAGTTACTGGGGAGTAAATCCCAAATACACCTCAAATTACCATGCTCTCTATCTTACCAGGATCATATAAAAACATCAAAAAAAGTATCCTCAGACACTGGTTGACAGCAGCGAGATTGGTTATATTGGCAGCATTGGCGGTCAATACAATCCCCATCGGTTAACAAATGGGCAATAGAAATGGACCGCATAGAGAGGTTGGAGAAACTCTTAGCACATGAATTGGACGCACACAAAGAATGCCACCTTACATGGGTCTCTTGGAGGAGGTATAGGGAAGCAACAAGAGACTAGAAAATCTTTAAGGTAAGAAAGTAAGGACTTTGGATGTGATAAGTAAGGTTTCAATACAGGATGCTTATTTGTTGCCACTCGCTCCCCCCCCCCCCTTTTTTATTTTGGTCTGTGTTTTTTTCTACTTTCCCTTTTAGTGTTTTGTTTTGTTAGATGTGTGCAAAATGTATCTATAATCTGTATGATGAAATGACCATGCTTTCTATATATATATGAATTTGTTCATGTCTGAACTTCTTTATGTTTGTATAATAATTTACAATAAAATTAGATTGAACTGAAAAAAAAACTTTAACACCACAACAAAGGAAAAACATACAAACCACTAGCCAGGTAGGGGGATTGGGATTCAAACAAAGAACCTCAGTGCTGCTAGGCAGAAGTGTTAACCAGTTAGCCACTGTGCTGTCACATGTACAGTTGTTCACATAAGTTTACATACCCTGGCAGAATTTATGATTTCTTGGCCATTTTTCTGAGACTATGAATGATAACACAAAAACTTTTCTTTCACTCATGGTTAGTGTTTGGCTGAAGCCATTTATTATCAATCAACTGTGTTTACTCTTTTTAAATCATAATGATAACAGAAACCACCCAAATGACCCTGATCAAAAGTGTACACACCCCAGTTTCTTATTACCGTGTTTTGCCCCCTTTAACATCAATGACAGCTTGAAGTCTTTTGTGGTATTTGTGGATGAGGCTCTTTATCTTCTCAGATGGCAAAGCTGCCCAAAAGCCTCTAGGTCCTGGAAACTCTTGGGCTGTCTTGCATGAACTGCACTTTTGAGATCTCGCCAGGGTGGCTCAATGATATTGCGGTCAGGAGATTGAGATGGCCACTCCAGAACCTTCACTTTTTTTGCTAATGACAGGTCGACTTAGCCTTGTGTTTTGGATCATTGTGATGTTGGAATGTCCAAGTACATCCCATGCGCAGCTTCCTGGCTGATGACTGCAAATGTTCCTCCAGTATCTTTTGATAACATACTGCATTCATCTTGCCATCTTTTTTTCGACCAAATTTTCTGTGCCTTTTTAGCTCATACATCCCAAAAACTTCAGCGATCCACCTTCGTGTTTCACAGTAGGAATGGTGTACCTTTCATCATAGGCCTTGTTGACTCCTCTCCAAATGAAACATTTATGGTTGTGGCCAAAAAGCTAAATTTTGGTCTCATCACTCCAAATTACTTTGTGCCAGAAGGTTTTAGGCTTGTCTCTGTGCTGTTTGGCGTATTGTAAAAGGGATACTTTGTGGCATTTGCGTAGTAATGTCCTTCTTCTGGCGATTTGACCATGCAGCCCATCTTTCTTCAAGTGCCTCCTTATTGTGCATCTTGAAACAGCCATACCACATGTTTTCAGAGAGTCCTGTATTTCACCTGAAGTTATTTGTGAGTTTTTTTTGCATCCCCAACCATTTTCCTGGCAGTTGTGGCTGAAATTTTAGTTGGTCTACCTGACCATGGTATGGTTTCAACAGAACCCTTCATTTTCCACTTCTCAATTAGAGTTTGAACACTGCAGATTGGCATTCTCAATTCCTTGAATATCTTTTTATATCCCTTTCCTTTTTTTATACAGTTCAACTACCTTTTCCCTGCAGATCTTTTGACAATTCTTTTGCTTTCTCCGTGACTCAGAATCCAGAAACGTCAGTGCAGCACTGGATTAAAGATGCAAGGGTCTGTCAGGAGTCCAGAAACTCATTGACCTTTTATACACACACACTAATTACAAGCAAACAGATCACAGGTGAGGATGGTTACCTTTATTAGTCATTCAAACCCCTTTGTGTCACCTTGTGTGCATGTTATCAGGTCAAAATCACCAGGGTATGTAAACTTTTGATCAGGGTCATTTGGTTATTTTCTGTTGTCATTATGATTTAAAAAGAGTAAACACAGATGATTGATAATAAATGGCTTAAGCCAAACACTACACATATACATTTTTTTTAGGCTCAAATTATAATCATTTGGAAATACTCAAAACGGTGACTCATTTTAAATTTGTGTCAGCAATGGTATTGTTTGTGGTTTGTGAAGACACCTGTGTGAGTTTTGGTAAAGATTTTTGTGAGATGGACAGCAACAAGTTAAAGGGACAGAGAAAAATATATTTTACCAAAACATCAAAACATTCCACATTCTAGCATTCTTAAAAACAAAATAGATGATGATGAAGAAGCAACATTGTTGCAAGGACAATTTCTTTGAGAGAAAGATACATTTATCTCAACATGAAAAGTATTTTTTTGGGGAAGTTACAATGTTACAATTGTACCATTAGAATCAATTGCTGAAACATTCATTGGGTTACATAACTCAAATTTTCACTCTCAAAAAACGTTCTTTAACCCAGCGCTCCTTTTGGTATTTACTATAACTCTTGGTAAAAAAGGCATTGGAGTTAAAATTAGAGTAGTTTGCATGTGTGAGCATGCTCAGTTGTGCTGGTACCTAGTTGTAAAGAGACAGGGAATTTATAGCTTCTCAGACTTTTAAAGATATTTCAGTGTAGAAATCACTTTTTCACACAGTTTAAAAGCAGATTATCTTTAAACAATATACTGCATATTTCAGTACCATTTAGGCAATCATATCATAGGTCCTAACAAGAGTAAGGGTTTGGGCACTATGTGTTTTCTGCGAGCTATAGTAAATTCAATTTTGGGAGTATTTTTCCACCAGCGCTATAGTGAATTTTGTTTTAGCTCTAATTACCACGATCGCTGTAATTTGAGCACTAATTAGCGCTAATTGGCATGCATGGCTATTGTAAATGGCCCCCACTGTCTCTGACTGTAATATTCAATGGAGCTCTATAATTTACTCCTCTGACTCATTAACTGGCGTGAGTAATGCCCCGTACACACGGTCGGAAAATCCGACCACAAAATCCATCAGATTTTTTCCGACGGATTTAGTCCGACACTGGTGTTGTATACACACGATCGGACAAAGTTGTTGGAAAATTCGATCATTCTGAATGTGGTGACGTTTGTTGCCTACGACGGGACTACGTAGAGGCTAGTAGCCAATAGCTTTGGTCTTGTAATGTGATCTGAGCATGCGTGGCACTTTGTCCGTCGGAATTCGCTACACACGATCAGAAAAAGTCCGATAGGACTTTGTTGTCGGAAAATTTGAGAGCAGGAGATAAAACTTTGTCCGTCGGAAAATCCGATGGAAAATGTCCGATGGAGCCTACACACGGTCGGAATTTCCGACAACATTGTCCGATAGGACATTTTCCGTCGGAAAATCCGACCGTGTGTATGGGGCTTAAGTGTCATCATTCGTTTTTACAACATACTACCTACTATAAGGAGGGCCTGGAAAACACATAAAAGGAGGGGGAAAAAATGCTCAGAGACTGACTGCACTCACTGAATATAAAAATATATACAAAACTGTTATACATTCCTTTTAACCCAGTTTTACTTAGTCATACTGTACTTGTGCACCAAGAATGAGGAAAAGGCTACATATCACCATTGTAACCCCAAAGTAACCAATGCAAGTATCCCTAAATGCACAAGTATTATCTACTTCATCAAATCTGAACTGTCCTGAATCAACCTGGAAACATTGTTCACACTATCAAAAAAAAAAAAAAAAAAAAACTGTAGAATGGAGCTCACCAACATAGTGTTTATTTATCAAATTGTTAAAATTAAAAAATTAAAAAATATGCACTTACATGAAGTGTGTTGAGGGACTACCTTGATTGTAAGTTGTTCTCCACCAGTCAAAAGAAGAGTGACAGTGCTTATAGAATGACACTACTCTTGTCAAAGGTGGCCTCACAGGGAGCCACTGTGTACAGGATGCTGGCAACACAGATTCCTTAGACATATTCTCCCTTGCAAGCTATTTTACTGGTACTGCAACACTTTTGACCACTGCTGTGCATTTCTTTATACTTTTTATTTAAACATTTAAGTGCATTTTCACAATTTAAAGGACAGCTATAACAACCAATCAAGGCAATGTTCCATGTGCATCTCTCTAATTTGCTGTGTTAACTTTTTTTCAAGGTAATTTCTACCAGTTGGTAATTATTTCAGCTAATTAAGTTGTGATTTGATAGGTGTAAGAAGTGAGAGCAAGGTGAAAAGGGTAATACTATGGAAGAGTAGGGCATAGCTGACTGTAACTCTGACTGTCTTATTCTAATTAAAAATTAAAAAGACTTTGCCATGGGGGGGGGGGGGGGGGGGGGGGCGGGGGAGGGGGGGGGGGGGGGGGGGGAAACAAACTGCTTCCTGTGAAAGCTGAACGCTGGACTATTCTGACAGAGTCACTTATAAAATAATGGCCTTTTTCTCTACCTTATAAATCAAATGTCTTCTTTCTTTCCCTTCTTCTGGCTGCATCACTTATGCCATACTTTTACTTGTTTTCTGGTCACATGCAGGTCTCTTCTCAAGTCCATGGACACTAATAATTCAGCTGCAGAATCATACATAATGCAAAGGTTGGATTGTTAACATTTTAATAAGCTTTGTCCAAATATAATTTAAGTGACCATGCATATTTATTTATTTCAGGTACTTCTATAGCGCTGTCAATTTACACAGAGCTTTACATAAATGTGTTATACATTCACATCAGTCCCTGCCCTCAAGAAGCTTACAGTTTAAGGTCCCTAATTCACATTCATACATATTAGGGCCAATGTATCTACCAGCATGTCTTTGGAGTGTGGAAGGAAACCGGAGTAAACCTACACAGGCACACAGAGAACATGCAAACTCCTTGCAGGTAGTGCCATAGTTGGGATTTGAGCCAACAACCCTAGTGCTGCTGGCAAAAATGCTAACCACTTAGCCATTGTGCTGACCACAGGGAAGTATGCTTTGCTTACAACACAAGGTTAGGTCTAAATTGGATTGAAATATTGGTGATTGGTCCAGAGGAACCCAGCCCCTCTGTTCTATGTCCAAGAATGCTCTCCTAGGGGGTATTAGGGCAATTGGTTTATTATTAGAGTTCTGGGTCTGAGCAAAGAGTCTAGCCAAGAAAAACTGTGCTAATAGTCAAAGTTATGCACAGTAGGTAGCCCTCGGCCACCAGGGGTAACCTCGGCAGTTCCCTAGAATAGTCTGAAGTAGGTTGATATGGATGAGAGCTCTACTCATGTGGTTGAAGCCCAGCAAGTCTTTAATGCACATGACAAGAAATCAGAATAGAAAAAGACAACGTGTTTCGTGGTTTAGAAATCCTACTTCTTTAAGGCTGAAGAACAAAAATACCATAAAATCAAAGTTAAAGATATTGATTGCATTGTATATTTACAGTAAGAAATGATATATGCATATACTCCAATTTATCTATTTTATATAATTTAAAATAAATAGTATTAATCGGGGGCATTGCTAGGTCTACAAAAGATCTGGGGCTAGAGCCCATAGCAGCGAAGTAAAGAAAGTCATATGCTTGGGCGGGCATACACATGTTTATAATATACATGTGTGTGTGTGTGTGTATATATGTGTGTATATATATATATATATATATATATATATATATATATTGTTACATATCTGAGTGCGGATCCCATTGTTTGTTATTATTGATATATATATATATATATATATATATATATATATATCCAGTATCTCACAAAAGTGAGTACACCCCTCACATTTTTGTAAATATTTTATTCTTTTCATGTGAAATGTCACTTTTCTACAATGTAAAGTAGTGAGAGTAGTGCTTGTATAACAGTGTACATTTTCTGGCCCCTCAAAATAACTCAACACATAGCCATTAATGTCTAAACTGCTGGCAACAAAAGTGAGTACACCCCTAAGTGAAAATGTCCACATTGGGCCCAAAGTGTCAATATTTTGTGTGGCCACCATTATTTTCCAGCACTGCCTTAACATGGATGCTCCATAGATGCTCAATAGGGTTTAGGCCTGGAGACATGCTTGGCCAGTCCATCATCTTTACCCTCAGCTTCTTTAGCAAGGCAGTGGTCATCTTGGAGGTGTGTTTGGGGTCATTATCATGTTGGTACACTGCCCTGCAGTCCAGTCTCCGAAGGGAAGGGATCAGCCTCTTCTAAAGATGATGCACAACAAAAGCCCGCAAACTGTTTGCTGAAGACAAGCAGACTTAGGGCATGGATTACTGGAACCATGTCCTGTGGTCTGATGAGACCAAAGATAAACTTATTCGGTTTAGATGGTGTCAAGTGTGTGTGCAGCAACCAGGTGAGGAGTACAAAGACAAGTGTGTCTTGCCTACAGTCATGCATGGTGGTGGGAGTGTCATGGTCTGGGGCTGCATAAGTGCTGCCGGCACAGGGAGCTACAGTTCATTGAGGGAAACATGAATGCCAACATGTACTGTGACATACTGCAGCAGAGCATAATACCCTCCCTTCAGAGACTGGGCCGCAGGGCAGTATTCCAACATTAAAACGACCCCAAACACACCCCCAAGATGATCACTGCCTTGCTAAAGAAGCTGAGGGTAAAGGTGATGGACTGGCCAAGCATTTCTCCAGACCTAAACCCTATTGAGCATCTGTGGGCATCCTCAAACAGAAGGTGGAGGAGCGAAAGGTCTCTAACATCCACCAGCTCCGTGATGTGGTCATGGAGGAGTGGCAATCTGTGAGGCTCTGGTGAACTCCATGCCCAAGAAGGTTAAGCTAGTGCTGGAAAATAATGGTGGCCACACACAATATTGACACTTTGGGCCCAATTTGGACATTTTCACTTAGTGATGTACTCACTTTTGTTGCCAGCGGTGTAGACATTAATGGCTGTGTGTTGAGTTATTTTGAGGGGACAGCAAATTTACACTGTTATATAAGCACTACTCTCACTACTTTACATTGTAGCAAAGTGACATTTCTTCAGTACATGTATATATGTAGCACCCTCTACCATAGGTAGGTGCTAGCATAGGATTTTTTTGCTAGGGAAACTGTCAGCACAGGTAAATTTAGGCAGGCCTATGCTTTGAGCTAGGCCTGTCTGTTTTGATCTGAGGGCAGGGAGTGGTTAGTGTAGCAATGGATGTGACCACCTGTGCTTCAGTGCTGAGGCACCTCCCCTGCTTCCAAGGAGAATGTTCTGGAAGAGGGGCAGGGCCTAGAATTGGAGTGTCAGGCAGCTCATGTGGGAGCCCTGACCAATCCCCAACCGGAATTGGCAGGGGGCGGGCCTCCTATTTAAGCTGAGGTAACAGGCCACTGTGAGGAGTTGTCGGCTGGGAAAAGTGAAGAATGGAGTACTAGACAGCAGCAGGAGGGCAGCGGGAGGAGGCTGGGAGAGCTGTGAGGGAACTTCACCTTTACACGGTCATTGGTGGAGTCCTCATCATTACACGGTCATTGATGAGAAATTCCTGGAGCAGAGGGGCAGGAGCAGCTGTTGGAACATACGGTCCAGTTAAGTTCTTCACCGTGGACTCGGGGCAGAGAAATGTCGGTGAGTGTACCACAGTGGAGTGCTGGATGTGGAGACATGCCAGGAAGTCTGTGAGGGAACTTCACCTTTACACGGTCATTGGTGAAGTCCTCATCATTACAAGGTCTTGGATGAGGAGTCTTGCATCGAAGAAGAGGCTGTGGGGAATAGTGTCAAATCGATGTGGCTGGTGGGCACAGAATTTGCAAGCTGAGGTAGCTGGGAACAGTAGTCCACTGTTCAGCACATGCTTTTAAACTACTAGGCCTGCAGAGGTACTGCAGGCCTCTGGCCTAGTAGCAGCAACCAGTCAGAGTCAGCATTAGAGACTATTCAGAGTGGGTTCTTTTGCATACAGAAGAAGATGTGATAAGAAATGAATGTGCTACCTTATAAGTTTATGCAGGAGGAGGGGATTTCTGGGAACTTCACCCTTACACGGTCATGGGTGAAGTCTTCATCTTTACACGGTCATTGATGAGGAGTTTCTGGGAGCAATAGTCTGCAGGAGTTACGCAGAGGAGGAGCAATAGTCTGCATGAAGAGACTGTTATACATGCGCATCATTTCTTCAGACTCAAAGTTCTAATCTATAAAATCTATAAATACGATGGCAAAGTATTTATCTATGGGCTTTCCATATACCCCTTTCCCCAACCAAGTTATACCCCCCAATAAACAATGGTGGATGTTTGTTACTAGTGGCAACTACACCAATACATATATATTAGGGCTGTGGAAATTAAAGATTAATTCCTCGATTCAAAATTCGATCAAAAACTCACCTCTCCGCCGGCTTCCGGGTCTTCAGGGAGTTCCGTCGGAGATTCAGTAACGTCACAGACATCGACGTCACCGGACTCCTCCCCCCTTCCCCAAGTGTCTCAGTCTGCTAACCAAGGGAAGAGGGGAGGAGTCCGGTGACGTTAAAGTTCTGATTGATCGTAACATGCACGGGGGAGGAGCTACACATGACGTCACCCGCTGCTGCCCTACGGAACTAACACGATTGTCGGATTTACATGCTGTGATTTTATCATCTTTATGTAAATAGTTTGTGTTTGAACACAAAAATGTAATCTTATACTTAAGCGGTGAGCACTTAGATCTTTTCTTTCTACCCATGATCTGGTGTCCTTGCTGAGATCTAAGGTGACGGGAGAGAAGTTTATGGTCCGTGTTAACCCTTTTGATACCCGCTTGCATGACCACCTGTTTGCACAGGGGTCCATGCCATAAGGTGAGAGTGATTAGTTAGTCCGGAGGTGGAGGGAGTGTCACGCTACTGTGGCAAAAAAATGACTTACGTCAGTGCTACAGTTTGAATTTAAAACATATTTGTGAACTGTGAAGTTAAGTCATGGATTGTAGAAACTAGTGTTGGGTGATTGTATATAGTGTATACCACATTTACCACTGACTAATGCAGAGTTGCAATGCAAGGAGATAAGCTAAAAGTTGTTGGATCTGTATGTGCGTTATAATTAATCGAAATTAGTCGATTAATCTATATTAAAAAAAATGATTAATCGAACACGAAAATTGTAATCAGTAACAGCCCTAATATATATATATATATATATATATATATATATATATATATATATATATATATACACATATCACAATAATTATTAGGAAGTAAAAATAAAACCAGATAATAATCATAGTTTAAATTTCACACAGTTTACTGTACAAAGTAAGGTCAGTTGGCATGGACCATAGGGTGAGTACATGGATTGAAAATTGGCTACATGGGCGAGTTCAGAGGGTGGTGATAAATGGGGAGTACTCAGAATGGGCAGGGGGGGAAGTGGGGTTCCCCATGGTTCTGTGCTGGGACCAATCCTATTTAATTTGTTCAGAAACGACCTGGAGGATGGGGTAAACAGTTCAATCTCTGTATTTGTGGATGATACTAAGCAGGGCAATACCTTCTCCTCAAGATGTGGAAACCTTGCAAGAAGATCTGAACAAATTAATGGGGTGGGCAACTACATGGCAAATGAGGTTTAATATGGAAAAATTTTAAATAATGCATTCGGATGGCAAAAATATGAATGCAATCTACTCACTGGTAGGGCTGAGCCGAACATCCTCCTGTTCGGTTCGCTGCAGAATATGCAAACAGGCAAAAAATTCGGCAGAACACGCGAACACCATTAAAGTCTATGGGACATGAATAATCAAAAGTGCTAATTTTAAAGGCTTATATGCAAGTTATTGTCTTAAAAAGTGTTTGGGGGCCTGGGTCTTGCCCCAGGGGACATGTATCAATGCAAAACATTTTTTTTATAAAGCCGTTTTTTCGGGAGCAATGATTTTTTAATGCTTAAAGTGAAACAATAAAAATGAAATATTCCTTTAAATGTTGTGCCTGGTGTGTGTCTATAGTATTCCTGTACAGTGGCGCATTTTTCTCGTGTTTAGAACATTACCATGGCAAAATGACATTTCTAAAGGAAAAAAGTAATTTAAAACTGATTGCGGCTGTAATGAATTGTCGGGTCTCAGCAATATTGATAAAACTCATTGAAAAAAAGAGCATGGGATCCCCCCCCCCCCCAGTCCATTACCAGGCCCTTTGGGTCTGGTATGAATATTAAGGGGAACCCCAAACCAAAAAATAAAAAATAAATTGCGTGGGGGTCCCCCTAAAATCCATACCAGGCTCTTCGGGTCTGATATATAATTCTAACGAATTCCAACTTTTCAGAACGATTAGAACTCAGATCCGATGACAAACGATTGTCCAATTCAAATTCTGTGTGAAGAGTAGCTGGTTGTTAAGCAGCAAGCCTGGAAGCAGGCTGCCCTCATCCTTAACAACCGATGACTCATCATCTGTCAGCAGGCTTCCCCACTGACAGATGAATGTAGGGAGAAGAATGCTGGCAATACAAAATTTTTCCAAAAAGGCGTGCCCCCCCCAGTCCATATCAGGCCCTTTGGGTCTGATATGGATTTTAAGGTAAACCCCATGCCAAAGTTAAAAAAAAACAGCGTGGGGTCCCCCTCAAAATCTATAACAGACCCTTATCTGAGCATGCAGCCCGGCAGGTCAGGAAAGGGGGGGTGGACGAGTGAGCCCCCCCGAACCATACCAGGCCACATGCCCTCAACATGCCTTTTGCCCCCCCCACCATGGAGACAAGGGCCTCATCCCCATAACCATGGCCAGAGGGGTCAGAGCCCCCCTGCCCCAAAGCACTCAAACCCCCAGGTTGAGGGCATGTGGCCAGATATGGTTCAGGACCAAGTGACCCCCCTCCTTTCCTGACCTGCTGAGCTGCATGCTCGGCTAAGGGTCTGTTACGAACCATGGGGGGACCCCACGCCGTTTTTTAAACATTTTTGCATTTCCAACATTTTTTTCTTTAACCACTTGACCACTGGGCACTTAAACACCCTTAATAACCAGACCAATTTTCAGCTTTCGGTGCTCTCACACTTTGAATGACAATTACTCATTCATACAACACTGTACCCATATGAAATTTTTGTCCTTTTTTTCACACAAATAGAGCTTTCTTTTGGTGGTATTTAATCACCTCTGGGTTTTTTATTTTTTGCGCTATAAAAGAAAAATGACTGAAAATTCTGTAAAAAAATGAATTTTTCTTTGTTTTTGTTATAAAATTTAGCAAATTTGTAATTTTTCTTGATAAATTTTGGCCAAAATTTATACTGCTACATATCCTTGGTAAAAATAAGTACAAATTGGGGTATATTATTTGGTCTTTGTGAAAGTTTTAGAGTCCACAAGCTATGGTGCCAATATCTGAAAATTGATCACACCTGAAGTACTGACGGCCTATCTCATTTCTTGAGACCCTAACATGCCATAAAAGTACAAATACCCCCCAAATGACCCCTTTTTGGAAAGAAGACATTCCAAGGTATTTGGAAAGAGGCATCGTGAGTTTTTTGAAGTTGTCATTTTTTCCCACAATTCTTTGCAATATCAAGATTTTTTAAAAAAAAAAATTTTTTTTCACAAAATTGTCATATTAGCAGGTTATTTCTCACACACAGCATATGCATACCACAAATTACACCCCAAAACACATTCTGCTATTACTCCTGAGTACGGCGATACCACATGTGTGAGACTTTTACACAGCGTGGCCACATACAGAGGCCCAACATGCAGGGAGCACCATCAGGTGTTCTGGAGCACCCGGGCCAATTCTGACATTTCTCTCCTACATGTAAAAATCATCATTTATTTGCTAGAAAATTACATAGAACCCCAAAATATTATATATGTTTTTTTAGCAAAGACCCTAGAGAATACAATGGCGGTCGTTGCAACTTTTTATCTAGCACGGTACTTGCGCAGCAATTTTTCGAACGTGTTTTATTTGGAAAAAAAATGTTTTGTGCTTTACAAAAAACAAAACTGTAAATTTAGCCCAATGTTTTTGCATAATGTGAAAGATGAAGTTACGCCGAGTAAATAGATACCCAACATGTCACGTTTCAAAATTGCACACACTCGTGAAATGGCGCCAAACTTCGCTACTTAAAAATCCCCATAGGCTTTAATTTTGTTTACTGGTTACATGTTTTGAGTTACAGAGGAAGTCTAGGACCAAAATTATTGTTCTCGCTCTAACGTTCGCAGCGATACCTCACATGTGTGGTTTGAACACCGTTTTCATATGTGGGCGGGACTTACGTATGCGTTCGCTTCTGCGTGCGAGCACACGGGGACAGGGACGCTTTAAAAAAAAATATATATATTTTATTGTTCATTTTACTTTATTTATTTTAGTTTGACCCTTTTTTTTCCCCCCCAAAAATTTTTTGATCACTTTTATTCCTATTACAAGGAATGTAAACATCCCTTGTAATAGGAATATGGCATTACAGGTCCTCTTTACAGTGAGACATGGGGTCAATAAGACCCCACATCTCACCTCTAGGCTGGAAAGCCTGAAATAAAAAAAAAAAAAAAAACGATCCTGGCTTTGATCGTAGCGAGTATCGCAGGGTATTGTTGGGTATTGCAGGGTATGGCAGAGTATCGCCGGGTATTGCAGAGTATCGCCGGGTATTGCAGAGTATCGCCGGGTATTGCAGAGTATCGCCGGGTATTGCAGAGTATCGCAGAGTATCGCCGGGTATTGCAGAGTATCGCAGGGTATGGTAGAGTATCGCCGGGTATCGCAGAGTATCGCAGGGTATGGCAGGGTATGGCAGGGTATCGCAGAGCATCGCAGGGTATCGCAGGGTATGGCAGAGTATCGCAGGGTATGGCAGAGTATCGCAGGGTATGGCAGAGTATCGCAGGGTATGGCAGAGTATCGCAGGGTATGGCAGGGCATCGCAGGGTATGGCAGAGTATCGCATGGTATGGCAGAGTATCGCAGGGTATGGCAGAGTATCGCAGGGTATTGCGGGGGTATGGCAGAGTATTGCGGGGGTATGGCAGAGTATTGCGGGGGTATGGCAGAGTATTGCGGGGGTATGGCAGAGTATTGCGGGGGTATGGCAGAGTATTGCGGGGGGTATGGCAGAGTATTGCGGGGGGTATGGCACAGTATTGCGGGGGGTATGGCACAGTATAGGGGGGTATGGCACAGTATTGGGGGGGGATGGCAGAGAATCCATCCATCCATGCTCAGCCATCCCTCCATACCCTGCAATACCCAGCAATACACTGCAGGCTATTGCTGGGTATTGCAGGGTATGGGGGGATGGCTGAGCATGGATGGATGGATCGGTGGTGGCAGAGCAGGCTGTGGGCACTACAGATCCCGCCCACAGCACTGCTGCCACCGATCCCTCCCCCTCTCCTCTCATACTGTACCGATCGGTACAGAGAGAGGAGGAGAGAGGAACCGGCGTCATCAAATGACGCCGGTTTGCTTACATGTGATCACTCCGTCATTTGACGGAGCGATCACGTGGTAAACGGCCGCGATGAGCGGCCGTTTACCGTGATCCATGATCTGCCGGGTCCTCTGGACCCGGCGATCATGGATGCTCTCGAGTGCGCGCACCAGGGGGCGCGCAAGAGCAGAATTCTGTGAGGCCGTTAATTAACGGCCTCCCAGAGTTAAGCAACCGCCCTGTAGCCGTTTTTTCGGCTATGGGCCGGTTGCTAACTGGTTAAATTCATCTGTCAGTAAGGAAGCCAGCTGACAGATGATGACTCATCGGTTGTTAAGGACGTGGGTGGCCGGCTTCCCAGCATGCTGCTTAACAACCAGCTATTCTTCACACAGTATTCTAATAGGTCAATCGTTTTTCGACCAATCCAAATTCTGAAAAGTTGGAATTCGGTAGAAAATTTATAAACAAAACAAATTTTGAATCAAAACGAAACAAAATTGAACTAAAACAAAACAAAAAAAATTCCGAAACCAAACTAAACGAGTCCCATAACGAAACTAAATTAGTAACATAACGAATCTATCCGAAACGAAACAAATTTTTCCGTTCTGCACATGTCTATACACTAGCATGCCTGCTTGAATATTTTCATTGCATTCAAAACTTGTATAATGAAAAGTAAAGATAAATTGTTAGATTATGAATCACCAAAGTCTGTGTTACTACACAAGGATTTGAGGTTAAATCTATTGGACTTTTTTAGGCCTTTGACTGCTCAGATATCCAAACAGATACATTTTATCTTTCAGTGCACACAAAGTGTTCACCTTATGGTTTTAGTATGCTTGAAAAAACATGAATTCCTTGCTTGCTCAATTTTCTATACAGTTCTTCTGATAAAACAGAATAGCTTATTTTAGGAATGTCCAGTCACATTAGTTAGAATAAGTAAGCTCCTTTGGGAGAAAATAAGCAGCAGCTACTTTCAGATGTTCCATTTGGATGAAATTGTCTGCCCTTTAAATGACACAACTTAAACAGACTGTGTAGGGGTATCCAATTTCCTCATCTATGTCACAAGTGTTATGGAAATGTTTTGAAGTGCATTTGAAATTTAGTCTAATGTACAATTCATTTGAGGACTATTTTCAGTGGAGAGCAAAGGAAAAAATATAGCATTGTGTATTTGTTCAAGAAAACTTTTGTTTTATAAAAACGAATATAAAGGTCCTGTATAGCAATCTGCTCATTTTTGTTGGTATTTTTTCACTGTTGAGTTGTCCTTGGAATAGCTTTATCATCAGGGTAGTGCAGTTAAAATTTTGGGAATTGTATAAAAAAATCAAGATATTAGTACTTGAAAGTCTGTATACCCAGTGGACTAATTTCTAAGAAATTATTGTTATTAAAATGAGTCGCTGTACTTATCAGATGGGTTGCTGCACTTATCTTCTATTCCCTCTTTTCTATTCTTACTCTTTTTCCTGAATTACTTTTATTACTTTTTCTCAGACTTTATGTACAGATTCACAGGTCATTCATTTAAAACTCTAATGCCGCGTACACACGATCGAAATTCCGCCAGCAAAAGACCGATGTGAGCTTTTGGTCGGAAAATGCGACTGTGTGTAGGCTCGGACTTTTGCTGGTGGAATTTCGGTCAGCAAAAGATTGAGAGCTTGTTCTCAATTTTTCAGAAGGAAAAGGTTTCTATCGGAAATTCCGATTGTCTGTGTCAATTCCGATGTGAAAAATTCCGACGCATGCTCGGAAACAATTTGACGCATGCTCGGAAGCATTGAACCTAATTTTCGCGGCTCGTCGTAGTGTTGTACGTCACTGCGTTCTCGATGGTCGGAATTTTGGTGTGACCGTGTGTAGGCAACACAAGCTTGAGCGGAATTCTGTTGTAAAAACCATCCAAGGCTTTTCCGACGAGAATTTTGATCGTGTGTACACAGCATTAGTGGTAATAGCAATACCACAAGAGTATCCCCATGAGGGACATTCCCATGAAGACAGTAATTCTCAACCCCTTTCAGTTTGATCTACTCTTATATAACCGAGTGTATACGCCACTGGTTATGTGATAAAGAAAAACCACCTTGAATGATATGCTTATATCAAAGGCAGTGATTCAACAGGCCATACGTACTTGGTGGTGCTGCTCCAGACTGAGGCATAGAGCCCTATTGGCACAGTATAAAAGGGATGCTAGTGTAAGGAAAACTCATCCAGTGAGCAATGAACATTTTATCTAGAAACTGCCACTTGCCTTAGCCGATCCTAGTATGGATGTGTACATGTAAACGCTTCAGTCAATGCCGCTCCTCGGGCAATGTCCCCTGATATGTTTCGCTCCACCCACCAGGGCTATGATTTCACATGTATACATCCATACTAGGATCAGCTAGGCATGTGGCGATTTCAAGCTTACGTGATTCAACAGATTTTTTGTCTTGTTTTGTTACTGAAACACCGGCAAAATGCCTGAGAGTTGATATCTGTGTTTTTCTATTTCTCTATAAATTCTATTATTTGCACTTTTCTGTATTTCTTTTAAAAGTTACCAATACAACTATTGGAAATGAAAAAGCAGGCTTTTTGGAACTGAGACTCATTCCCACCCTGGCATTAAAAGGAATGTGGCGGGCGTGGCTAGCCGTGAGGAGAGATGGCCGCTTAAACCGAGCGCTCCGTCAGACCGTGGCCCCTCTCTAGCCTGAACGGGGAACCAGCACTAAATAAAGCCTCACCGAGCATGGGGACTGCCTCCCGCACCTCTTCGGCATCCCGTTCTCGATCCCCGAGGCGAACCGGGGACCAGAGCAGTCGCGGCGTCCCGGAGCTCTCCAGGCCTCAGAGATCCAATATGGTGGCGAATACCTCAGCCGCCTCACAGGTGCAGAGCGGCATTACACTCACTCCGTCCATGACTCCTCCTGAGGCTATGCCTGGTACTTCACAACATCCTACCTTACAAGACCTACGTGCTGTGGCAAATGACATCAAGGATACCTTCACCGCAGCCATGAGAGACCTAAGGCAGGAACGACAGGCAATGGCGGGAAGGATGCAGGATGTGGAACAAAGAACGAATGTACACAATTCGGTACTAAGGAAAGTGACAACCACGGTAAGCACACACACTATGCAATTAAGGGACATTCAAAGACATGTCGAAGACCTCGAGAATAGGGGAAGACGCCATAACTTAAGAGTGAGAGGCATCCCTGAGAGTGTGGATAATACCCAGCTGAATGCCACAGTATCAGCCATCTTTAGTCAGTTACTGGAAAGTCAGTGTATTGAAGTCATTAACATGGATGGCATACATAGGGCTCTTAGACCTAAAGGAAGAGACACAGACCCTCCCAGAGATGTCATTTGCTTTATTAATAACTACAGGCTGAAGGAAGATATCTTAAAACAGGCCAGAATTAAACGCACGACTGAATATGAGGGCCATAGAATATCTATATATCATGACCTATCTGCAATAACCCTCAGGCACAGCAAAGATCTACGCCCGCTATTAGAAATACTTCAATCCAAAAATATACCATATCGCTGGAAATTTCCCTTTGCCCTTGCAGCCACTAATCAAGGGCGCACAGCCATTTTAAGGGTCCCTGAAGACCTAGATTCATTCTGTCAAATTCTTGACATCCTGTATACCCCTGTACCTAATTGGTATTCTGACTTTCCACTGTCAAACTTCTCCATCCAACCACGCGGAACAGACCAGATGGAAACGCAGGCCTCACATTTCAGAAGATGCAGATCTCCATCAACCTCAAGGAGGAACGTGAATGTTACACCGCCTCTACAATCAGTCAGTCCTACATCAGCTCCACTTCCAAGGAGAGCCCGCAGAGATCACTAGTTACTTATACTATATCAGTATAATTTACTAAATCATCTTAGGAGAAGCAACTACTTGATCTTCTTCCATGATACATCTTTCTAAAAAATGAGGGTCCCCCTTTTTTCCCTTCCCTTCCCCCCCCGCCCCCCCTTTTTTTTTTTTGTTTGTGTTTGTTGACTTGTTTGCAGGTTATCTCCTCTTCATTCTCCAAGAAAACGACAGCTCTCCAGATACCATTGAATGCTTGACACGAGACTGAAAACGAAGTACTCTATATGGTCATGACCATCCACTCATGGTACTGGTTTTGTTACACAATTATTTCATTTAATTCTTAGTCAGTAACAGATACACTGGTATATAAGCTTAGTTTGTATAAATGAAGATACAAATTAAATGTGAACACAGCACAATTATATACAGTTTATCTTCAGTTATAAAACAGTAATGTGGATAGAAGCTCTGGGGAATGAATGAAATTCCCCAAATTCCATTATTCCACTATACAGCTCAAACACCCTGTTACTTTTGATGGTATTATTATATAGGCAAATTGTGCGGATAGATATATGTTTCATATGGTCTTATTTATCCACCCATGATTTGATTTATGATACATTTTTATTGCTTTTACCATCTAGCAAGGAATAAGCTCATTGTGGTAATGGCTTAGTTAATATAAATGAAGATATGAGCTATATGAGACTCAAACACATTTGTTAACTGTCTATCCTTTGTTATGGAGAATAATTTAGGATAGGAGATTTGGGGAATATATGGAAATCCCTAAATGTCCTTGAACTATTAGACAGTTCAAATACCTTGATAATTTTCTTTTTGGAGAAAAGATGGGCTGGGGGAGGGGGTTTGTTTGTGGGGGATTCCCCCCCCCCTTTTTTTCTTTTTTGGTTGGGCTCCTTTCTATTTAAAGATACAGTCTACCTTATAAGACCGTAAGCACTCGTTCAGGCCCACATATTACCTTACTTAACACAAGAAGAACTCATGCTGAAACTTATTGACGGTTATCAATTTCTTATGTTTAGATGTGTACATGTATATATTGGAAGGCCGGGTACCGGCCTGAAGTTATGGGAGGAGCCCGGAGGGTATTTAAGCAGCCCAAAGGCCGCCGGTCTTTGTCGGTTTCCTGTGCGAGACATCTGTTACGTCAGACGTCTAGGACCGACTCGTTCGAGACAAGCGCTGTTGGTGCCGGTTCGTGAGCTCCGTTTTCGTCTATCCGTCTCCTTGTGTTGTTGCAGTCCCGCGTTCCGGGTTCGTAAGTCGTGTTGTCCCTTCGTGTCGCACTCGTGTCGCTGAGTCGCAGTTCCGTACAGAGAGTCTGGTTCGGCTGTCACAGGTAGGGCTTCGGCTCCCATGTTTTACGTTCCCATGCACTGCTTATCATGTCACTAAACTGTGGTCTGCGTAGCTCACGAACCACGCACCGCTTGTCTCGAAACACTAAACAGTTACACGCACGTTTTTTGGTTGTACACGATCGGGAGCCACCTAGCGGCACGCACATTCAGGGCCGCCCACCATGACACTCCGACCGATGCCGCATCCGGCACTCAAGGGTTCCCCTTACGCGGTCGTATTACGCAGTCTTTGAATCGTTCAAACATGGCTCACGCACGGGTGCCGTTCGCACTCACACGCATCATTCATGTCCTGTCATATCGTTCAAATCGGTTATGCCAGCAAGCGTGCCGAATCGCTGTTTGCATTCCGAATCGCTGTTGGCATGTTAATTGTACGAATCACTTTGACCGTGTCGAAACATTTCATGTATTAGCATGGCAATCATTTCGTCATTTCAACATGGCTAACGTATCGGGCCATTCGGTCATGCTAAGTCATTTCACATCATTTAAACAGGGCGTTCATGCCATCATTTCGATCCTGGCCGCACTCAGATTCAAGTCATGTCGCACTCAGGCACGGATTTGTCTCGCGGGTACCCAGGTTACGGCCGCATTACCATACACAGAGATTGACCCACCGCTCGTACGAATGCGGGCTCGAGTCTAGTCTTTGGCATGATTTCGGTCATTGGCCACGTATCGGTCTGAATCCGGTCGCATCCGGGATGCATCGATTCGCACTGGTTCGCCTAGCCGCTCGGCCTCCTTTCTATACATGCTCCAGAGACAGATTCAGTTACAAGTTGCTCGGTTTGTTGAAATCTAGTCTGTCATGGTTTCATTTCGGTCACTATACCTCTGGGTGGGTCCGGTCGCATCCATAGATGCTCCGATCGGGGCAATCCAGACGCACGGCTACCCGGCCTCATTTCGATACATGCGCCAAGGGCGGAATCGCATCACAGGTTGCGTTCATTCTTGATTCTTGCCCTTGTCATGGTATGTCATTTCTGTCTCACCTTACCACGCCCGGCATGAATGCAGTCACTTCCCCGCACTAATTCGTGTCGGCGTGCCCTAGGCCGGCCTCATTTCAATACATGCGCCAGGGACGGAATCGCATCGCAGGTTTTCGGTCAACTTTTGATTCTTGTCCTTGTCATGTCATATCATTTCTGTGTCACCTTACCACACCCGGCGTTAATTTAGTCACTTCCCTGTATGAATTCGCGCCGGCGTGCCCTAGGCCGGCCGCATTTCAGTACATGCTCAAAAAAAAAAAAAATGCTTAGTCACTAGACAGTGGCGTGGTGATCAAGGTCGCTGTCATACGAGTGCTAGCGTTTCACCTCATGCAGTAGCACTTTGAGTCGAACCCCGTGGCATCCAGTATGCCACAGTTCGGCCCCAGCGTACCCAGGCAATTGGCCTCATTTCACGGTTGTCTCATTTCTGTATGTGCTCCAGAGTCCGGCCCACAGTCACCCCCATACGGTACGTCCGGGCCTGGCCTCTGTCACGGGAAGTTCATTTCAGTCAAGGCAACATGTCATTTCATTTATTTGTGTTGTTGTCTGTCATTTAATTCCACAGCGGTCACGCCAGTCGACTTAAATCACTATCGCCTGTTGTTAACGTCAACATTTGGGTACCGTCGCTCAAGACGGCAGCAGTTTCAGGCTCTTAAATAGGTACTTTCTCTCACACTCTCTCAGGTCAGTCGGATTCAGTAGGTCCACCTGCACCAGCTCGATCAGGGTTCCAGCAGGTAAAAATAAAAAAAATAAAAAAAAAAAAACGCACGTTTTTCACGTCAGGTACGTATACCATAGGTTACACGTCCAAACTCATTTCTTGTCACCTCTTTATAGGCCCAGCCTGCAGACACGTGACCAGTCAACCGAGCAATGGGTCTTGGCAGCTGCCATGTCGTCAGTCGGCAGCGATGACCTCGCCACCCCGCTATCTCCAGCGTCAGCCTCCGAGGCTGGCAGTGCCCAGTCCCTCAGGGCGTGGACAATTCCCAGGCTGTCCGCCGAGTTGAGGCGCAGAGGGGTACCCTTCTCATCCGCGGCCAGGAAGGCGGAGCTATTCAGGCTCCTCTTCCCACCACTGGCCGCAGCAGGTTCCAGCAGCCAGCAGGCGTCCCTGGAATCCATTTCAACCGCCGTCGCTCAGCTACACGCCCTCGTATCTTCCCTGTCTTCCTCGATCATCGAGGGCCAGGACAGGGTGACACGCCTGGAGACCAGCCCGGCCACCACGGTTCCGGACCCTGACGTGGTCCCAGCCATCAGTGCACCGGCCGCAGGTGGCAAGTTGGCCACAACTACCGTTCATCCTTCCCACCTGGTGCCACCCAGCGTAAGGAAGAACATTTTAGAGGGCAGAGACGTTAACCTGGCCTCACTCATGATCTCGGTCCATGACTTGGCCGAGAACAAGGCCTACACCTGGGCGGACGTCTCGGTGGTTTTGAAGGCTAAGGATCCGAGGCTCAACAGAAAGCTCACGGTGCCTGAGTTCACGCTCGCTTTTGGTATGTTCAGGGATGTGCTGTGCTCAGCCTCCCCTGGCAGGCGAGAGGAACTGGACCTCTACCTCCATCTAATCGTAGACCTGGGCCACAAATACGGTGGTTCAGCGTTCTACGATTATCATCGGTCCTCTCGGCCAAAGCCGCGGCCAGGTTCTGGCAGTTCCATTTGACAACGGACTGGAGTGTAGTGGACACCGAGTTGTTCTGCCGCCACTTCGCGGGTCTACGGTCCCCACTGTGTGCTGTCTGTCAGTCAGCACCCCACACCGCGGTCTGGTGTGCTAACATAGTCTCTGTCCACCCGACAGCTAGCACGGCCTCTGCCAGCACGAGTCATGCTCAGCAGGCCCCGGCGCAAGGGCAGAAGGTGGACAAATTGGGACGTCCGGTGCGGATGGTTGGGGGAGCCGCCATTTGCAACAACTTCAACTACGGCTCCTGCAATTTTAGCCAGTGTCGGCTGTTGCACATCCGCACCCTATGCCAGAGGGCGCACCCCAGGGTCCTGTGTGAGGTCAAACAGAAGGAACCTGACTAAGCCGGGTCAATGTCCATTGGCTTGGTGTCTACCTGACCTCACACCCCACTCCGTCACTCGCCAGCTACCTTATCCGAGGTTTCACCGATGGGTTTCATACCGGGCTCCTCACCCTGCCCCACACCACCCATGAATGTCGGAACTTGCGGTCAGCAGCTACGGATGAGCCAGCTATCGACGTCCTTCTCCGCACGCAGTTGGATCGGGACTTCATGACAAGCCCGTTCAGTCAGTTCCCCTTTGGTATCCGGAGGGTCAGCCCTATCAGGCTGTACAGAAAAAAAATATGGGAGAGGGAGGCTTGGATAGCTCGGGTGGCAGTTATACCTCGTCCCGGATTGTATGGTAAAAGGAGAAGCAGGGATAGAGTAGGGGACTATAGCGGTAAACGAAAAAACGAAAAAAAGTAGATAATACTTGCAACTTTTTGAATAAGAAATAATTTTTTATTTTTTATTATTTACAAAATAGTTTATTCCTGAGCAATTAAACAATAAATGACAGACATTCACATATATTACAAACATGGGTATCGTGGGGTGGGTCCTAAAGTCATATCCTGACCAATGCAATGGTGGAGGCGCATAGGGTCCGGGGATGACTAGGGGACCGTGGGGATAGGCAATAAAATATGAGCTTTATAAAAAGGATCTACAGGAATTTGATAGATCCTGGGTACAAAGAGGCTGGTTGGAGAAAGCCGACCAACATGTTTCGCCACACTATGGCTTCTTCAGGGTCAGTTTGTACCGTGAAAAAGAGAGAAAGGATCTGGAGTTTACAGAAGGGACATTCCCCCAAATGCTGGAGCAACCACCTGAGTCGCTGATGTGGCCAATTGTACTTGAATCCCAAGTAGCAAGGAACTATCGAGGATCTATATAGAGCCAATATATCAGAGATGGAAAATATGGATGGAGCGCCAAATAAGAACAGTCATCTGAGAGTTTTGGAAAAAGTCAGCTCTAAAACATGGGTATTAGTTGGTTAAGACTGGACAGGAGAAGTCTGAAACCAGACCAATAGACAGCTCTATTTGGTTAGGTCACCGACAAGGGACCAGTGGCTGCATCGTTGAAGTTCACAGCATGAATGGCGCTCCAGATTCCAACTCCTCGATAGTTCCTTGCTACTTGGGATTCAAGTACAATTGGCCACATCGGCGACTCAGGTGGTTGCTCCAGCATTTGGGGGAATGTGCCTTCTGTAAACTCCAGATCCTTTCTCTCTTTTTCACGGTACAAACTGACCCTGAAGAAGCCATAGTGTGGCGAAACATGTTGGTCGGCTTTCTCCAACCAGCCTCTTTGTACCCAGGATCTATCAAATTCCTGTAGATCCTTTTTATAAAGCTCATATTTTATTGCCTATCCCCACGGTCCCCTAGTCATCCCCGGACCCTATGCGCCTCCACCATTGCATTGGTCAGGATATGACTTTAGGACCCACCCCACGATACCCATGTTTGTAATATATGTGAATGTCTGTCATTTATGATTTTCATTGTTTAATTGCTCAGGAATAAACTATTTTGTAAATAATAAAAAATAAAAAATTATTTCTTATTCAAAAAGTTGCAAGTATTATCTACTTTTTTTCGTTTTTTCGTTTACCGCTATAGTCCCCTACTCTATCCCTGCTTCTCCTTTTACCAGAAAAAAAATATGTCTGGTGCACGATCTGTCAGCGCCTCATTCTTCCGTCGTCCCCAGTCTCAACTCGCTCATTTCCTCTGAGGAGTTCTCACTGAAGTACGCTTCGGTTAATGTGGCTATCCGGGCCATACTCAGGGCTGGGATGGGGACTTGGCTCTCGAAGGCGGACATATCTCACGCCTTAAGCTGCTGCCATACATCCCTCCTGGTGGTGCTGGCACGGCATCAAGTGGAGGGAGCGGTATTATTTCGCAACCAAGTTGACCTTCGGGTCTAAGAGTAGTCCTTGGTCCTTCGATAAAGTTCGCAGAGACCCTGGCGTGGATCCTTCTCCACGAGGCACAGTGCCACGAGGTCATCCATTATTTGGACGACTTCCTTCTGATAGAACCACCCGGGGCTCCCCCAGGGGACCTGGGAAAGTTGAGGACTGTTTTCAATGATCTGAACGTCCCCATAGCGGAACACAGGGTTGACGGCCCGGCGCACAAGATCACGTTCTTGGGCGTCGACCTTGACACTCTAGCCATGCAGGCCAGCCTTCCCGCAGACAAGTTGGACCGTATCAGGACGGTTCTACGAGAATTCACCCGGGTGAGGGGATGTACTCAGAAGCAACTTCAGTCTCTCCTCGGGATGTTGAGTTTTGCTATGAGGATCATCCCCCAGGGCCGCTCCTTGGTGTCCCGGCTGCTGGTCTTCCTGTCCTACACTCGGGACCCAGACCAGGTCATCAGGCTGGGTACGGCAGCCAGGGCAGATCCGGCCATATGGGAAGACTTTCTCAGCAATTGGATCGGTGTGTCCCTCTTCATCCCAGTAGTGTCCTCGCTGTCACCACAGGTGGTGACCGATACGGCGGCATCCACAGGATGCGCCGCCATTTTTGGCCACTTGTGGTTCGCCGCCCCCTGGCCTCCACAGGCACTAGCCACATTAGGCTTCACTACCACGTCAGCCCTCTTTGAGCTGTACTCCATCATAGCAGCCGCTCACCTATGGGGTCACCATTGGTCTAGCCCCACATTTACGGTCAGCTACTGACATCATCAACTCTTCGCTTGCCCGCAACACTCGTCGGGCCTACCGCACGGCCTAGAGGGCATTTAATAAGTTCCTGCCCCAACGCCCACGTGAACCTTCCAGCGTCAAGCAGGTTCTGGCGTTTATCGCTCATGGCAATTCTCACCTGGCATTGTCACACAACACGATACGCCAGTATGTAGCCGGGGTGCAGCACTACTTGTTTCTTCAAGACCCTGCGAGGCCTGCGGTGTTCTCCTGCCACACAGTAAGGGCTCTACTGCGCGGAGTTCAGAAACGCCAGCCGCCAGTCAGCCAAGCGGCTGCCGATCACTGGGGAGACATTTAAGGGGATGTCGGACATCTTGGATAGGTCCCCTTCTGGTCTCCTCCTCAGCACCGTCCTGCAGGCTACGATTCACGTGGCGTTTATGGGTTTCTGCGGCCCAGCGAGTTCACTCGCAGCCACCCAGCTGGTCCAGTCTTGCATAAAAGTAACCTCTTCCGTCACCAGGATCACTATGTTCTTCACTTGGCGATGTCTAAAACTCAGC
Source organism: Lithobates sylvaticus (assembly GCA_028564925.1). Classification (NCBI taxonomy): domain Eukaryota; kingdom Metazoa; phylum Chordata; class Amphibia; order Anura; family Ranidae; genus Lithobates; species Lithobates sylvaticus. The sequence continues at coordinate 121,394,764 of CM053035.1, read as the reverse complement.
AGCGAGGTTCCGGAGCAGGTATACACCTGTACAGGACCCACAACAACTAGTTCCCAGTTACCGTGCTAAACCGGTTGATGGCATTGCTGCCCGACCGCCCAGGTTCCAGTCCGCTGTGACCCTTCCCAGTTAAGCCTCTCAACTCGTCATAATTCGGGGAACATATCCGGGTCCTTCTCTGCAATCTACATTTGGACCCCAGCCAATACCCCGGTCATTCATTCCGAATAGGGGCGGCCACGACGGCCTCAAGACAGGGGGTTCCGGACCATGTGATCAAGAAACTAGGTCGGTGGAAGTCGGCCTGCTTCTCCCGCTACATACCTGACCCACAGCTGGAGATGGCTCAGGCCTTTGCCCGACTTACTCAGGGACATTTACCTTTAATAAATAATTATTCCCTACCTGAAAGTTTTTGCCCCCTTATTTTGGTGTACCATACGGTAGACCAAGGCACGCTTTCGGGTCTATTTCATGTTGGTAAGTTTGTGTTATTCCTGTATGTCATCGTTACTCATATCGTCCGTAGGGCTCTAGACCATAAATTGGAAGGCCGGGTACCGGCCTGAAGTTATGGGAGGAGCCCGGAGGGTATTTAAGCAGCCCAAAGGCCGCCGGTCTTTGTCGGTTTCCTGTGCGAGACACCCACCCACCCTCCCCTTTTAAAAGCTTCTTCCGAGTATTCTTACCCCAGGCTGAATACTCATTTCACATTATTCCATAACTACTTTTTATCATTCCTTATCTAGGGTATGCCCCCTTATTTTGGTGTACCATACGGTAGACCAAGGCACGCTTTCGGGTCTATTTCATGTTGGTAAGTTTGTGTTATTCCTGTATGTCATCGTTACTCATATCGTCCGTAGGGCTCTAGACCATAAATATATATGTGTGCATATATGTGTGTATACATATATATATAAATATAGGTTTAGAATCCTTTTTTTTCTCTTTTATCCCTCAGTGGTCATCGCACGTTTATGTTTTATGCGGAGAACCTGTTGCTAACTTCCAACCATGATGATACAATGTTTGGATCTTAGCTCATCTACTTTATTCTTCCAATACCACATAAATATACTCCCTTTATAGGAGAATTATTTCCATGTTGTATACGCCCTTAGGCCTCTGACACACCACACTCAGTTCAGTAGTTTTCTTCATGCTATCCTCGACATCATACACGATTTTCTTGGTTTTAATTGCCCGAAGGACTTCAGGTCCAATAATATCTTTACCCTCTATATAGTGAACCCATGTCTCTAATTATAACAAATTTACTTACTTACCATTTAGATTGTTATTTATTATTGAGGGTCCACGGTCTGACGGGATGTATTACAGAGTCCTATAAACCGTCTATTCTCATCCTAGTTGACCCCCAAAGAGTGGTGCTACTTTTATTGGTAACACTGCGAATTTCTAATACCTGTATACCACTGACTCTCACCGGTACCCTAACCATCCCTTAGTAGTAGGCGAGCAGGTCCTCGCTTACCACCAGTTCCCCCTTGATAATCCCTAACCTTATCCTAAGGCCTAGTCTAATACCCTCCTACATTACCTTGACTCTATCCTTAACCCCTCACAGGACGCTCCAGGGGACCAGTCACTTTCCTACTCTAAGGAAGTACATAATTCTGTTGTATTGTACCTATACATATACTTCCTTTATCTCCTTGACCTCCTTTTTGATAACAGATAAACCGAAGTTCACATATAAAGAAAAATGGCTCCTCCAAACCCTACATTACCGAATACCCTACTCAAAATTATTTCTCTCAATGCAAAAGGCTTGAATGTGCCGGAAAAAAGATCCCAGCTATTAACGACAATGAAACGCAACCGAGCAGACATAAATTTTGTCCAAGAGACACACTTTAGGGGAGATTCCACTCCAAAACTATACAATATACATTACCCTATAGCTTATCACGCCACAAACCCCATATCCAAAACTAAAGGAGTATCCATTAAGCCCCATACACACGCTCTGACAATCCGCGGACCAGGTCGGTCGGATTTTGTCCGTCGTACTTTGTCCGATGTTGGTGTTGCGTACACACGGTCGGACTACGTTGTCGGAATATCCGGTCTGCAAGAACGTCGTGACGTAAGTCGTCGTCCACGAGACTAGAAAAGGCAAGTTCAGCACCACGTCAGGCACCCGTTGGGCTCCTTCTGCTGATCCCGTGTTTATCGAGAGTTAGTCGAAGTTTGGTGACTTAAGATTCGCGCTTCTCAGTTTTCTGACTCAGATCGTTACTGCTCTTCAGTTTGTGCTTGTCGTGCGTATCTGTTTATTAGTGCGTGTAGTCAGTTCGCATTTGTTGGTCATTGCGGCCTATATCTTGATATAGGACGCTTTGATTTGCACTGCTTATTGTCTGCTCGTTTCTGCTATTCAGTTCGTTCTTTCAGGCCTTGCTGTTTATCGGTGCTTTCTGTTTGTCCGTTCTGACCAGCCGACCTTTTGTGACCTTGTGAGCGATGTTTCCCGTGCGTACTCGTCGCCGAGTTCGTGCTGTACGCGGAATTGGTGTCGGGCTTTTAGCTTTGACCCAAGACCCGTCCATGAACAGAGTGACGAGGAGTATGTGGACCAAGAATTGGTTGCTTCAGCGTGACCAGTTCTCGCACATGCCTTTGCTTCGTGAGATCCGGGAGAATAATCCTGATGATTTCAGGAACTTTCTCAGGATGACGGATCCCGATTTTCACCGTCTTTTGGCTTTGCTGACCCCCTTTATCAGCCGGCAGGATACCTGCATGAGACAAGCCATTACTCCGGAGCAGAGGCTTGTTGCCACGTTGAGGTACTTGGCGACAGGGAGAAGCCTTCAGGATTTGAAGTTCTCTTCAGGTATCTCTCCCCAGGCCCTGGGAATCATTATTCCAGAGACCTGTTCTGCCATCATTCAGGTCCTGCAGGAGGACTATATTAAGGTAACATTTCTACTTGACTATTCCCTTCTATGTATGCTCTGTTTGCTAATGTCTTCTATTTTTGACCTCCTTCCCTAATTACCATGATTGCAATATGCTCTAATATGCTGTGCCCCTTTTCTCCTTCATGCATTTTTCCCTTCACTTACCTCCCCAGCATGCTCTTCTGCCCCAATAGACACCTATGGCCTAGTCACTTAGGCAATGTATTTTGTCTGCTGCATAGTATTGTTTGCCCCCAAACACCCCCTAAAATATGCACAAATGTTTGCTGTGTGGTTTACTTCATGTAGAGCCCCTTTTTTATTTGTTTTTGGTGGGGGGGGCAAACTCATTATGAACCCCCTCCCCCAACTGCTCTGTCAGATGGTACCAATCCTCTATCTGCTGCCTTTCCCAAGGTCAATACACACTATATACCTACCTCTTTATAGTGGGCATCTTTACGGATGAATTCTGCAAAGCATGTAGTGCAAGGGGCTGCCTCCATACTTTCCATTTCCTCTTTTTTTGTCTTCTTTCCCTTCTATTAGCTTGCTTGTTAATTTCATAATGTCACAATGTGCTTGCCTTTTTTTGTGGGTGGGGGGGGGGGGGGGGTTAATGTTATTTTATCTTTCCTGGGGGCTGCCAATAGTGTTAAGTACAGAGGGTCTGGCCAAACTAGCACACATTATTGAGCCATTTGCCAATCAATGAAGTGCAGAGGGTTACCTGTAACCCCCCCCCCCCAAAACCCTAGTTATTGCCAATGGCCCATGAGAAGTGGGGGGATTGATGGGGGGTGAGTCATCTGTGAAGGGAGCCTCTACTTTTCTGTGCAAATACTTTCCAGCCTCCAATTTTATACAATGCTCTTGTTCCAAGATGTTGATTGTCTAATCTGCTTGCAATGTTTAAGTGCAAAGTGACTAATTTTTTTTTCTTGTTTCACTCCACAGTTCCCTTCCACGCCACAGGAATGGCAGACTGTGGCCTCCCACTTTGCCAGCCGTTGGGACTTTCCTAACTGCGGAGGGGCAATTGATGGGAAACACGTCCGCATCGTCCCACCGCCCAACTCGGGGTCCTACTATTATAATTATAAAGGGTTTAATAGTGTAGTGATGTTGGCGGTGGTGTCGGCGACATATGAATTTATGTATGTGGACGTGGGGATGAACGGCCGGATCTCGGATGGTGGTGCCATTACGCACACGGAGTTCTACTGGCGTCTCCAAAGTGGCAGTCTGTGCTTGCCACCTCCAGAGGAGAATGCCGAAGGACTCCCCTTCGTCTTTGTCGCAGATGAAGCGTTTGCGTTGACTCCCCATGTGATGAGGCCGTTCCCGATGAGGACCCTCACCCCGGACCAGAGGGTCTTCAACTACAGGCTGTCCAGAGCCAGAAGAGTGGTGGAGAACACTTTTGGCATCCTGGCCAGCCGCTTCCGCCTGTTCCTGACGGCATTTAACTTGGCGGAATACAAACTGAACCACATAGTTCTTGCCTGTTGCATATTGCACAACTTCCTCAAAAGACATAACAGGAACTATGTGGTGCCCGTTGGCCCAGATGTGGAGGGCCCTCCAAATGCGGACCTCACAGCCCTTCAAGTGGCACGTCCAGGCTTGCCCCCTCTAAATGCCCGCGTGGTCCGCGAGCAATATATGGAGTACTTTGTGGGTAGGGGGGCCATTGCTCTGCCTGACGATGTGTGAGAGGCATTTTTTAATAAATCTGATATTTTAACCAACCTCTGATTTCTTGTCATTTTAGTCTTCTTTTTAGCTTATTTTACTTTGACATTTTTTCCCTTTGCCTTCGACAGTGGGAATGCACTTTCTGGGCAAAAGGAGGTAACAGTCTCTTCTTCCCAAAAAGATTATTCTCATGTTGTGTGTTTGCTACCTAATCTTTGGTCTAGAGAAGGTTTGTCCTGCATAACTGACAGCCAAAATACTCCTTTTCATCACCAGGTCTGACATGTGTGTATTCTGAAAAATGCTGTGCTCCGTGTTTTCGTACAAAGCACTGTGGGTGTCATTTACATAAGTCAAATCCGCTATGCTCTACAAGTGCATTGAAAAAGTTCCCTGGGAAAGGAAATTGCAGTGCAAAGTGGATTTGCCTTTAGTAAATAACACCCATTGCCCCCCATATCCTTTACATTTTACATACATAATGCATTGTGTTTTTTAAATAAGGAAGCCACACATTTCGAAAAATAAAAAAGTTTACTTGGAAAACATTCACAAGTGCGTTTACAATCTTCACGCCAAAACTGACAACATCTTGGTTATTTACAACATTGTTTACAAAGATTACGCAATTGGTAAAACCAGGCATGGAGCTAAGCAGAACCTATGAAGTAGGAAAGTTCAACTTTGTAAAGTGAAGACAAGATCAGACATGACTATATGTTCAAAGTGTGTTTGATCTTGCCTTCATCACATGGGGGGGTCACCCCCGAAAAGTGGAAATTTGGAACATGCACACAATTTGGGTCTGAAAATGGTCATTAGATGGTAAAACACATGCCTAGAAGCTTCAAAAGTGCCATTTTCCATAATGGGGATGAATGGACGTTTTTTGGGGTGCAACCCCTTCACCACAACCACTTTCGTAGTTCGTAAAGTGTTTGCACCCCCAAAAAAACGTTGGCATTCATCCACCATGATGGGAGCTAGCACATGTGGACACAATGTGTGCATGTTCCAAATTTCACACAGTTTTTAAGTTGCAAATGTGTTCAGAAGCTGGCACAAATGTGTGTTAATTACTTGGTGCGTTTTCATATTTTTCCTAAAACATCAATGATGTTCTTCAATTTTTGTTGAACATCATTGATGTTTTGCTTTATGTAATCTAGATCTCTATTGCAGACCATTATCTCTCCGATGAGTACGTGGGCACTCTCTGTGGTAAAGTGCGATTTTTCTTCCACAACATCCACGTCACCTAAAAACCACAAACAAACAAAAATGGGGTGTTGGAAATGAGGCAGCCATACATGGATTAGCTTACCAGTAGCTGTGTTCTCCAACACTCACCTGTTGTGGTGACAATTTCTCCAAATTCGATGATCTCTCCTTCCTCCTCCTCCTCCTCTGCTTCTGCTCTTTCCCCTTTTTTGGGAGGTGTTGGTTTGGGGGTTTCCTCAGACGGCCCAAGTTTTCGCTCCCCTATGAGAATGTACAAAAGGAAGATTTAGCAACACAATCTATTGAGGGCAGAAATAGGAAATGACAAACATTGCTTGAAAGTGACGGACACTATTTTAGTTTGGCCAGTTACAAATGTCAACTACATGAATGTAGTCACTTTGTAAAGGTGCTAAACTGACTAGCTTTTTGGTAGAAGTTTGTGTGATGGAGACCCCCCTCTAGTATCCACTGGAGCACATGTGTGGAAAAGCCTAATAAAAAGGGGGTTTGGGTGTCCCAGCACTAGTGCTCTAGAGTCCAGATGGGTAAACAGCTACTGGGTGACCTCTCCTTTACATTGAATAAATTGGCTTTACATTCTTGATGACATTTCTAGTGAGAACAAACTTCCTTTCCCCCAAAAAAACACCAAACATCGTATTATAAGTGGCCGAACGATCGAGGTTGCGTACGATCGAATGGACACACACACGACCATGACAGTGGCAGAAAGATCGAGGCTGAGTACGATCGAATGCACAGACGAACCTGAAAGTGGCCATTTTGGAATGTACAACTTTGTAAAAATCAAACCACAATGGAGCAGTATGCAAGCAAGAAATCAAACACAAAACACAACTACTTACTTTTTAGAAGAATTTGCTTGATCTTTCTGTACTGATCGGCCTCCCTCACTTTCAGGTCTGACCAGCGTTTCCTCAGTTGCTCCTTGGATCGTTGTACCCCAAACTGATTGTACAGCCTTCTCACAACTTTAGACATGATCTTGGCCTTGCGGACATTGGGGTTGAGGTAAGGCCCATACTTCCCATCATAGTCGCTCCTCTTTAATATGTCCACCATCTCCAACATTTCTCCAAATGACATATTGGAGGCCTTGAATTTCAGGCTCCGGGATCGGGACGTTTCTGCCTCCGGACTTTCCTCGTCCTCCTCCTCGTTGGTGGGATATTTGTGGCGCACCTGCTGTGTCCCCGCCATGTGCTCTCCCCACTGCGCCGTAAAGAGAAGGGGTGGGGAATAGACGAGAAAGATCGTCAGGGGCGGGCGGAGTTTGACGCATGCGCACTGTATATAAAACGTCACACGCCTGTGTCGTAGCCACGATCTGGGAGACGAGGGGAGAGAAAACTCACACGAGACGATCGCTACAAACGAAGGTACAATTTGACGTTGGTACATAACTAGCCTAGACTGATTTGAACTTGAGGCTTCTTTATGGAGAAGATTAGGAGAGTTTAGACTGACATAATTGAGAGGGTTTTGTGTGGTGTTGTGTCTTGCAGAGATTATACAGGGATTCAACGACATGAGTTTTCTCCCCCTCTTCATTGCCAAATACAGGGAATTTCCCATTTTATGGCAGGGTAAACACCCACATTACACCAACAAACCAAAGAGGCACGCAGCCCTGGAGGAACTTGTGGAATTTGTCAAGCCAAGGTTCCCCACGGCAACTGTTGATGATATAAGAAAGAAAATTGGCAGCCTGAGGAGTGCGTATATCAGGGAGCAGAAGAAGGTCGTGAAGTCTGAGGAAACTGCAACTTCAGCAGATGAGGTCTATGTCCCCAAGCTCTGGTACTATCAGAGTCTCCATTTTCTGAAAGACCAGACTGATGTCACGGAGCCAACCTCGACTCCTCCTTCCACGCTTCCTTGCGCGCAGGCCACCCCTGATGAGGCTTCCGAGGAGCAACCTGGGCCTTCCAGTATGGAAGAGGTGGAGGAGCCCAGCTTGTTCCAGGTATAGTAGTTTTGTTACCATTTATGGGAATAATGAATGATGTTCACTTAATTCAGGATCCCCAATTGCTTAGTTCCTAACGTGTTTGACATATCAACTGACAGTAGTGTTGGAGACATTTGGGGCCAGAATCTAAACTGCTGGGCTGAGAATTGTATGGTTTTCTATTTGTAAACATTTTGCAACAGTCACTAGATGAGAATTGTGTGTGTTTGATGAACAAATAACTGAAACTATGTCCCTTTTTCATACACAGGAAGACCTCAGCCAGGAGGTGGCTGTGGAAGGTGGCAGTCAGGAGGAGGCAGGGGTTAGTGGCAGCCACCAGCTGGGTAGTGGCAGCCAAGAGGGGGCTAGGCCGCGGAGCCTGACTGACACCCAAACCCCTCCCCTCCGCCTTCCGTACAAAAGGGCGAGAAGGGGGGGTTATGCGGCACAGTCAGCGCTCCGCATGATCAGAGAGGCTTCAGACTCCCTACATGCCACACCCGCCGACGAGGAGACCATTGGCTCGGTGGTTGTCACAAAAATGATGGGTATGGAGGTGAGGCAACGCAACATGTGTGAGGGGCTCATCCTCCATGTCCTAAATAAGGGTAGGGCTGGGGAGATGACCCCAGTCACACATGTTTGCCATAGCTACCATGCTCCGCCTCCTCCTCCTCCTCCTTCTGCCACCCCACCAGCACGACAGCCACAGCGTGCAAGGAAGCGTGGAAGGAAGACCTGAGAGTGACGACCTGGAATCAGTCTGGTCTGAGAGAAGATGGAGCCTCTTGTAGTACCAGAGCCTGGGGACCTAGATGGCATCTGCTGCAGTTCCGGATACTTTGGACTTCAGGACCAGATTGCACTCCCCTTAATATACGTACTCCTCAGGCCCCCAAGTTTCTACGCTTGAACAATGATGGTTGCCGTGGGGGGCCAAGACTTTGCAAATTCCCCAAGTTTCACCATGGCTGCGTTCCTCTTTGGTTTGTTGGTGTGACCTAAATAAAGGTTTTTTTGATTTGAAATAATCATTGACTATTGTGTTTTACTTTGCTACAATGACAGTTTTTCTTTGAGTAAGCAGGTACATTTCACTAATCCTAAAGTAGAATTAACAAGGGGCAACAACAACAAACAACCTCCTAGTAAATTTAAGCAAGAAATACAAATGTTAATAATGTGTTTTTGGTAATTTGAGACACACAACCCCCCTCCAAAAAAAACAAAAAAAAAACATTCAAATATGTATTCCCCAAAAAAAAAAAAAAAAGACAAATCATGGTAAAAAAATAACAAAGATTCTTTTCCGTTCAGAGTCAAAATAAACATGTAGTGTATAAATGCTGCAAAGTAATAAAGAAGTAAGTTTGTGAGAAGTGCGGGTGAATAGGAGCAGCTAAAACATGTCATTCTTGTTGCATTGTAAAGAAAAAGAGAATGCGCTGCATTAAAGACATTTTAACATTGCAGCGTGACGAATGTGCTGTGTCGATTAGGAAAGGTAGTTTTACCTGACCGAGCGCTTCCGTCACAGAATTTCTTCTGAGCATGCGTAGCACTTTGTCCGTCGGACAAGCGTACACACGCTCGGATTTGGTGTGATCGGACCGTGTTGACGGCAAATCTTTCCAGCAGGAGATAAGACTTTGTCCGTCGGACAAACCGACGAACACTGTCCGATGGTGCATACACACGGTCTGATTTTTCAACAACCTTGTCCGATCGGACAAAATCCATGAAAAAGTCCGACCGTGTGTATGGGGCTTTATACTAGCAAAACATAACCCTATGCTTATTACAGACTCTTTGATTGACAAATCAGGCAGATTCCTCTTTCTAAAAGGAACTTTGAAAGGCAAACAGATCACACTGGCCAATATATACGCCCCAAATTCCGGTCAGGTATCCTTTTTTCGGGAAATTACCAGACGCCTTGCTGATTTTCAAGAAGGCACATTGATATTAGGAGGGGACTTTAACATTCCCATGAACCCCATACTAGACACGTCTAATGGTTTATCATCCATCCCATACTCTACTCTTAAAGCAATTAAAGGTGAACTACAATCTTTATTCTTACATGATTCCTGGCGTACTTTATTCCCAGATTGCAAAGATTTTACATTTTACTCTAATCCCCATGACAAATATTCCAAGATAGATTATTTTTTCATTACTCAATCCGATTTACCCTTTCTTCTCTCAACCTCGATTGACCCCATGTACCTATCAGATCACCATCCGATATCTATTTGTTTGTCCTTCCCGGATGTGTTACCCGGAACCCGTACTTGGAAACTTGATCCATCCCTCCTCACAGATGAATCTATTAATAGTGAAATAGAAAACTGCCTAAAACAATACTTTATAAATAACTCAGCCTCCGATACTTCACCACCAATACATTGGGAAGCGCATAAATGTGTTGTTAGGGGTATCCTCATAGCGGCTGCTGCTAAGAGACGTAAATTACAACAAAAACTCTTTAACGATCTGTCTAACAAAATCTATAAACTAGAAAAGGTACATAAAAAAACTCTTGCCCAAGATACACTAACCTCCTTGATAACCCTCAGAAAACAATTAATAGAAATGCTGGACAAACAAACGAAACGATCATTTATCCTACGCCAAAAAACGTTTTATGAGTTTGGCAACAAGGCTGGTAAAATGCTCGCTAGGGCCTTAAGATCGAAGAGATCTGCTAACACGATTCACACCCTTACAGATACTAAAGACAAGAAGGTCTCATCCACACCAGACATAGCTGATCAATTTGTACAGTATTATACCAAACTATATAACCAAACTGACACAAATTCACGTACAGGCAATCCAGATAGAAAGTCTATTATAACAGACTTCCTCAATAAATATAGTCCATCCCCTATATCAGACTTAAACCGTCAAACACTCGACAAACCAATCACTTTAGAGGAAACAGAGAACGCACTAAAATCCTTAAAAACAGGATTATGCCCAGGGCCAGATGGCTTGACAGTAGGATATTATAAGGCTTATAATTATATCTTAACTCCTTTTTTCTTATCTACCTTTAATACTTATGCTACACCAACGAAACCCCCAAGAGATCTATTAACAGCTCATATATCAGTTATTCCAAAACCAGGAAAGGATCCATGCTTGGTGACAAATTATAGGCCTATCTGCATATTAAATGTTGATCTAAAATGGTATGCCAAAATATTAGCTAACAGACTACTTCCCTTGATTCCTGACCTAATTCACCTTGACCAAGTAGGGTTTGTTCCAGGAAGGGAGGCAAGGGACAATACCCTGAAAGCAATAAATATTTATCACTGGCTTGTCTCTTCGAAAAAAAAAGGATTCTTTTTATCCTTGGACGCGGAGAAGGCGTTTGACAGGGTGGCCTGGGATTATATGACTGAAACTTTGAGGCATATAGGTTTACCAGAACGCATGCTTAATTTCATACTCATGCTTTACTCCACACCCACGGCTCGGGTTAGGGTTAATGGTCACCTGTCAAACGCCTTCTCCGTCTCCAACGGTACACGCCAGGGCTGCCCTCTATCCCCGTTGATTTTTATCTTAACTATGGAACCCCTATTGAGGAATATTAGAGAGAATCCTAACATTAAGGGAATTGAAATAAAAGGTAATACATATAAGACAGCTGCTTTTGCAGATGACGTACTCTTATTTCTCTCTGAACCACTGATCACGCTACCCAACCTCTTTAAAACATTAGAACATTTTAAATCCATATCAAATTTACAAATAAATCTTGCAAAGTCTACAGCTTTAAACATCTCACTCCCCTTAAGACAATGTGAACAATGTCAGCACAATTTTCCTTTTAAATGGGATAATAAATATCTAACCTACCTAGGCATTAAAATAACTGCTTCACTATCAGACTTATTTTCAGCTAATTACCAGCCTTTGTTGCAAAACATTACTGAAGACTTTAAGAAATGGTCAACGGGCCTTTTTTCTTGGTTCGGTAGAGCGTCCATCATCAAAATGAAAGTTTTGCCGAGATTTCTATATATTCTCCAAACAGTACCTGTCCATATCCCACCGTCTTTTTTCACATCCTTTAGACAAATTTGTACGAAATTTATTTGGGGATCTACTCGCCCTAGACTAAATTATATTAAACTTACCTCCCCAAAAGAACGAGGAGGATTGGGAATCCCCGACATTCGTAAGTATCAGATAGCAAGTCACCTTACTAGAGTTGTAGACTGGAATGTCCATACCTCAGTTAAAGATTGGGTCAGAATAGAAAATCATTTCTCCCCGATACCCTTAGCTCAAACCCCTTGGTTACACTTTCCAAAAATATCCAAATACTATAAGGACCACCCCTTAATCTTACCCACATTACGTGTCTTCAAGCAAGCGTGTACTAAATATAAGATCTCAGATACTAATGGCCCTTTAACCCCTCTCAGATGGAATCCTTTGTTTCCCTCTGGAATGAAGGCCTGCTATCTGAGAGATTTATGGCCGTCTGACAACATTCGCACCATGCATTTTTATAAGGATAATAAACTTCTCTCATTTTCAGACCTTTCCGAAATACTTAAACCTAAGGTGCTGCCCTATTGGTCCTTTATACAAATTAAACATTTTTTGAACTCGCAAGCAGCCCTTGCAGAATGGTCCAGACCTATTACCCCATTTGAAGATATGTGCCTTAAAACGGAACCCCAACGTCACCTGATTTCCTTTTCATACGCTATACTATTCCCCCAACATCCACCACAGAACCTGGTTAACATTGAACGATGGCAAAAAGACCTCTCCCTACATATACCCAACAATCAATGGGAATTTATCTATACGATCTCCCATAAAGGTTCCCTAAATATTTGCGTGCAAGAGAATGCGTTCAAAATATTATCTAGATGGTATAATACTCCATCTAAATTACACAAAATTTACCCATCACTTTCCCCAATATGTTGGAGATGTTGTACTGAGACTGGAACTCTCTTGCATATATGGGGGCATTGTAGTAAAATTCAACCTTTCTGGGCGATCGTTCACAAAGTGATACAAATGGTAACAACACACAAACTAGACTATTCCCCAGCACAATTCCTTTTACACTACCCAGCATGCCCAAAACGTACCTACTTACATTCCCTACAGATGCATATGGTAGCTGCTGCGAACATGTGTATTCCAAGGAATTGGCGATCCACACTTCCACCAACTGTGAAAGACTGGTTCACCCGCCTTCAAAAAACAGTACACATGGAAGAAATAATCCACCAATCTAGAGAAACACAAACACAATTTCTTGAAACCTGGTCTTGTTGGATTCATTTTACCGAATCTCAGGATTTTCGGGACCTACAGAACGATCCCTCAATACTACAGGGTAACCCTTCCTCACCATAATATGTGAAGGGTCACCCTCTCGAGTTCGCACTCTGTTGGAATTCCGCTTTTCCTGGTCCCCTGGACACTCATCGCTCATATGATTGTCCGATTGATACTCCTACAGGGGCATCCCTTCGGGAGGATTTTTCCCCTTGTCCGAAAATGAGCTTGAATCCCCTACGGGTATATATTGACGAAAATCTTGCTAAAGGGTTCATCCAACCTTCTTCTTCGCCAGCAGGGGCTGGGATTTTCTTTGTTGAAAAAAAAGACGGTTCCCTCAGACCCTGTGTGGATTACAGGGAACTCAATAAAATTACTATCAAGAAACAGGTACCCACTCCCACTCATTCCCGAACTTTTTCAGCGGCTCAGGACTGCCAAGGGTCCCCTGGAACCCCCAAAAGGTGAAGGCCATCCAGGATTGGCCTGCCCCCACAGACAAAAGGGTCAGTCCAACGTTTTATCGCTTTGCCAACTTTTATAGACGGTTCATTCAGGGTTTTCTGCCATTGTGTCCCCAATCACCCAACTGACCCGTCAGCAAGTCAAGTTCCAGTGGACTCCCAAGCGCAAGACGCTTTTGAGAAGCTCAAGGAACTTTTTTCCTCTGCACCCATCTTGCAGCACCCTGACCCTGAACTCCCTTACGTCCTAGAAGTGGACGCTTCAGACTCTGCTATGGGAGCGATCCTATCGCAGAGAAGTGGCCCAAAGGCCCTACTCCACCCGGTCGCCTTTGCCTCCCGAAAATTAAGTCCCCCTGAAAAGAATTACGATGTCCTTACAAAGCACCCTTTTAACACTCCTGACTCTCTCCCTCCTTTCTCCCCATACTCCTAGGATATTTGATCTTACAATAAGAAGTGCTAGATGTACATTTTCTTACCTTTACCCATTTAACTTTTGCTAAAACTATATAATTCATATTATGAATAATATCCAGACTATCATATAAAACTATTTCATCCCTATCATCTTCCCAGACGACACCTATATACCTATCTCCAAAACAAATTTTTCTTTTCTACAGCTTAGGTATATAAAATTCACCTAATGAGAGTTCTTACTTATTTTGACTTCAATTACTCATTTAAGTTTAAACACACAAAAAGTGATACGCATTCACGTTTCAATTCCTTATTTATAACTGAATTTATTTTTACTCACCAAAATGTGTGTAAATTTTTGCAATCACATGGAAATACTTGTGTTGTACAATTTATTTCACATATGTATCTCTAAATATCATAAGATATAATTCTGTTATTTCTTTAAGCTTAAGAAGTATGTACACCTGTTTATTGTTTAATGCTTAATAAAAACTTTTAACAAGAAAAATAAAAAAGGAATGTGGCAATGTGGGACATTAGGAATACTCAACTACAGGTGGGCCGGTCTGCTCAGACTTAATTCAAAAGATGGAGGCCACACACCCAGGGCCACTGATAAGCCAGTACAACTGGCCCTGTTGTACCGGGCCCAGCCAGCAGGGGTGCCCGTGCAGAGAATAAATGAATGCAGAATAAAAAAAAAGTATTTCTCCAGCCAGCACCCCCCCCCGGACATATTTTGGACATACAGTAGAAGTAAGGGGCCTATTTTGTTGAGAAAGCATGGCCAGAAATCAAATTTTTGTCCCCCTGTTCCAAAAAAAAAAATTGCCTGCTGCTATGTAAATCTAGCCTCATGCCATGTGCCATGTGTAACTGCAGGTCCCCCTTAGCATACAGCTACTGTTTAAGAGATGTGTCTGTGTGTGTGCGTTCATGTGTGTGTATGTTTACTTGTGTGTGTATTTATATGTGTATGTATATGTGTGTGTGTGCGTACATGGGTGTTTAGATGCGTGTGTGTGTATATACACACGCCACTTTTCAACCTGACGCCATTTTTCTGTACGATTAGAACAGATTTTCTTACAGCGGGTTCATAAGTTTTCTTTTCAGAGGCAGTTGACAGGCAGTGAAGAGGCAATATATTGCGCCATGACTGGTAAAATGTTGAGAAACACTGATCTAGAGGAACCGATCTCTCCAATTTCCTCGTGCAGCCGCTGAAAGCCTGAAAGGAGATTGGGGTGGGGCTGAAGGAGGCATCAGGGGTGGGGCTGAAGGGGGCCCCAACAAGTAGGCTGTAGGAAGGCTGTACAGGGACCATGATTTCTATCAGCGGCCCTGCATACACCAATAACATAATTTTCTCCAAAAGTATTTAGTCAAGCAAGGCAGGACACATCAGATTCTCCTTCTTGGAGACTCACCCCTCTATCATGTTTCACCCAATTGATCTTCACAGAAATAGGATGGTCTAAGGGTGAATGTTTAAAGCCCCACTATGAGATAAATCGATTTTTTGGCATGATGTTAGGCAATCATAGAACTATAAATAATAACATCTCCTTTTATTTTTTAGTAGCACCTATCTCCAGGGGCGTACCTAGAGCGTTTGGCACCCGGGGCGGATCCTAAATCTGGCACCCCCCCCCCCCCCCAAATTTTAAATGAAAAAACACCCACAATTTTTTTTACATTTTCTCAAGAATATTTATTGCACAAATCCTCAGAAGAAAGGGTGCACCACTGAGCTGAGCCTCTTTCTTCTAAGGATTCCCCTTATTTAATGAATTACCTAGTACACTACTGAGCTGATCCTCTTTCTTCTAAGGATTCCCCTTACTTAATGAATCACCGTATGTATCGGTGTATAACACGCACCCCAAGTTTAGGAGGGAATTTTAAGGAAAAAAAGTTTTAGGAGAGAAGTTTAGGGGAAAAAAAAAAAAAACTTACATTTAAGCGTCATTTGCAGCCTGCCCAGCGTCATTTGCAGCCTTGCCCAGTGTCATTTGCAGCTTGCCCAGCGTCATTTGCAGCTTGCCCAGCGTCATTTGCAGCTTGCCCAGCGTCATTTGCAGCTTGCCCAGCGTCATTTGCAGCCCTGCCCAGCGTCATTTGCAGCCTGCCCAGCGTCATTTGCAGCCTTGCCCAGCGTCATTTGCAGCCTGCCCAGCGTCATTTGCAGTTTGCCAGCGCCATTTGCAGCCTTGCCGACGTTTAAATTTCTCGCCGCCGAGACAGACCGTGCATGCGCCGCCAAAAAAGACCGAACCGCGGCCGAAAAAGACCGAGCCGACTGTTCGGAGGCGGGACTCCGAGCGGAGCTGAACAGTCGGCTTGGTCTTTTTCGGCCGCGATTCGGCCTTTTTTGGCCGCGGTTCGGTCTTTTTCGGCCGCGGTCGCTATTTTTCGGCACCGCAACCGATTTTTGTCATTTTTTTGGGGGGGTATCGGCGTATAACACGCACCCACGACTTTCCCACGATTTTAAGGGGGAAAAGGTGCGTGTTATACGCCGATAAATACGGTACCTAGTACACTACTGAGCTGATCCTCTTTCTTCTGAGGATTCCCCTTATGTAATGAATTACCTCAACAGTGATTTAGTCTGAATCACTTATTACAGTCATTGCTGCTATTACAGATGTTTATGCACGTATACTTATTTATTTCTTCTTGCACTTCTTAGACCAGGATTTTGGTCTGTCTCACCATTTTTGCACGTTGCACTGTGCACTTTAGATTCTTATGTTTTATATTCACAGAAGGCACTTCCTTCTTATTTTAGTTCATTTATCACATTGCCTGGGATTGTACATCACAATATTTTATCGTCATCAGTGAAGATTTTATCTCAGCACGTTCTTAATGGTCATTTATTTACCATATTATCACATTGATATCCATTTTAAAAGATTTTTTATCCCAGCGCACTCTTATTGGTCATATTCATTGATCACACTTCTGCACTTATTTCTTTATTCACATTTTATATATTTATTTATTGCTACATATTGAAGATATTGTCATTTGTTGAAATATTGTTTTTCCATTTAGATATGATATTTGCATTTTAAGTAAAATTGATCAAGTTATACATAAGGTCACCCATCTTTTGGAATTTACACGCCTGAAGAGTTCCCAGAGGTTATCTATATGGTGCTTAGCGCCACATACCCCCCTATTTACATGATCACTTTTATTGTTGTCACAGGGAATGTAAACATCCCTTGTAACTGTAATAGGCAGTGACAGGTACTCTTTTTTTTGGAGGGATTGGGGGTCTAAAAGACCCCGAACCCCTCCTCTGCCAAGATCAGTGTTTTTTAATTCAGATTTTTTTTTTTAAATGGCGCAGTTTGCTGCCAAGTAAACTGGAAGTGACGCTGTGATGACGCTTCTGGGTTTCTACATTGGAGACCCGATCAAAGGCAAATCCGGGCGTGTCGGCTGGTGGCTCATGTCTGCGGGTGGGATGGGAGACCCAGGCAGAGTGGTGGGGGGATGGGGACATCCCCTCCCGCTCCTTGTAATGACAGACGATGCTGTTCATCCATGGCAGCCAGTGACAATAGACGGGACAGGACAGAGGTGTCAGTCACTCAGGTCAGCAGATACCACATTTGGACAGATGGACAGATCGTGCCACGGTGAGGGAAGTGGAGCGCTGGACTGAAGCGGTTATGAGGGAGACATCAGAGTGAGATAGGGAGACAGCTGACAATACAAAGTATGGCCCATAGTTTGTATTATCTGCTGTCCGACTCCTCAGGGACAGATCTGATCCAGCGATTCCACTGTATGGTGATCTCCCATCCAGGGACAGCAGACAATGGCATCATTGGCATTGATGATTTGATTCAGATTATGAAACTGACCTGCTGACAAGGTGTATTGCTTGCTGGACCACGGACGGGATCTGATGGCCGCAGGGAAGATGCTGCTGTGACCTGCTGCTTGCTGGACCGATCTGATGGCTGCAAGATGTGGGTGTAGGTCAAATGTCTATTTACACCTGGGATGCAGACACCCCCCCCCTTATCAGACCAGCTCCTCTACTATACCTGGGTTGTGAACACAACAACATCACCCCTCCCCCTTCAGGTAAGTTCACAGCTTAGCTACCTCAGGTGGGTGGTGGTCACACAGCAATATACAGCACACATCTGGATTCTGCACCCTCTATATAGCACATATCTGCATTCCTCTGCAACCTGTAAATTGCACATAACTGCATTCTGCCCCCCCCCCCCAATCAGGTCAGCTACACTATACACATGGCAGGGGGTGGTGGACACAGCAATCACCCTGACCCCCCCAGACCAGCACAGGGGTAGATACAACACTCCTTCAGTCTATTCTTTCATCACCCCCCCCCCCCCATCAGGTCAGACAGTTACAGAATACACATGGCAGGGGGAGGGGATGGTGGACACAGCAATCACACTGATCCCCTACCTTAGACCAGCACAGGGGTAGATACAAGACAATCCTGGCAGCCTCTTCTTACATCAACCCCCCTCCCCCCCTCCTGCTCACCACCTCAGGCTCTCAGTCTCAGCTAGGGAGGACTCTGGATTCAGTGTGTGGAACAGGGGAAGCAGCCGCCCCAGCGGAGAGAGATCACAGACACACACAGGCAGCAGCAGTGGAGGCGGAGCTAGCAGGAGGGAACACACTACACAGCCACTCAGTCTCACTGGACGATCTGGACCAGTCCATTGCGGCCGCGGCGCTGGGGGGGGGGGTACAAAAAAAACGAACGTGTAAATCAGCAACCAGAGACAGCAGGGGTGCCCCTGGGATGATCAGACTGTGTCACCCGACTCGGGTGCGGAACGCACCCCTGTAGCAAAGTCACTGGGCCACTGACACCCCCCCAAAATGTGGCACCCGGGGCGGATCGCCCCCCCCGCACCACTAATGGTACGCCCCTGCCTATCTCTTGGCTTCTTGGCTATCTTCCTACAAAGTCCTATTTCGGAAGCCGCTCTGCATTCATTTCCTGTGTAGGGGACTGGACAGTTATACCTGTTCTCTCCTTTGCAGGGTGACTGGTCCCTTTGTACGTTATAGTTCTCTCTGTTAGATTGCTGACTTTATCACATCAGTGTGAAGGAACAGTGGATGGTGCATTTGTAATCTACATGCTATGACTCTTCACAAAGCAGGCACTGAAACCTTAGATTTTTTTATTTTCAGGCTAATATAGTGTAAGTCTTTGTCCTCAAAATGGTGCTTCAAAGTCCCCCATACTGTTCTTAGTATTTATTGTCCTCTCCACTCCCTGCCAGCAAATCACTTCCAACTGCATGTTTGGCCGACCACTGCCCAGCATCCCCCACTGTAGATCTCCTCTGCCTCACTGTATAAGCACACTCATAGCTACACCTTATCCACTGTGGAACATAATGGTGATGTATATTGCCCAGGAAATAGAAGCTGCAAAATACTGTTGAGCAGAACATAGCTGGTGTTCTCTGGATGTCCTGCCTCATCTTCCCCAGTGTGGACAGGAATACTCCACTGACACTGTCCACAGACCTGCTCAACCAAAAAACGAAAACCTTAAAGCGGATGTAAACCCCAAAAAAATTTTTTTGAGCCCAGTCTTGCCACACAGATTTACTCCAGCCCTGAGAAATCCTCTTTTATTGTTCAGTTAGAAAAATCTTGACAAAGTGCTGAAAACTTTGTCAAAAACGCCCCCTTGCTGTGAGTCACAGGTGATTTACATATCTCATGCACTAAGATTGCTTAGTGCAGGACACATCACTTTAACCTTCCTGGTGGTATGATTATGTCTGGAATTTTGTACCAAAAGCGGTACAATTATTTTGCATGGAAATTTGGCGTTTTTATATTGTAGGCATGCAATTCTTATGAATAACTCACTTAACCACTTTCAGACCGGACCAATTGGCAGCCAAAGGACCAGGCCCCTTTTTGCGATTCGGCACTGCGTCGATTTAACTGACAATTGCACGGTCGTGCGACGTGGCTCCCAAACAAAATTGATGTCCTTTTTTTCCCACAAATAGAGCTTTCTTTTGGTGGTATTTGATCGCCCCTGCGTTTTTTTTATTTTTTGCACAATAAACAGAAAAGAGCGACAATTTTGAAAAAAAAGCATTCTTTTTTATTTTTTTGCTATAATAAATATCCCCCAAAAATATATAAAAAACATTTTTTTTTTTTTTTCTCAGTTTAGGTCGATACGTATTCTTTTACATATTTTTGGTAAAAAAATCGCAATAAGCGATTATTGATTGGTTTGCGCAGAAGTTATAGCGTTTACAAGATAGGGGATAGTTTTATAGCATTTTTATTAATATTTTTTTTTTATTAGTAATGGCGGCGATCAGCGATTTTTATTGTGACTGCAACATTATGGCGGACACATCAGACATTTTTGACACATTTTTGGGACCATTGTCATTTATACAGCAATCAATGCTATTTAAATGCATTGATTCCTGTGTAAATGACACAGGCAGTGAAGGGGTTAACTACTAGGTGGCAGTGTAGGGGTTAAGTATGCCTAGAGGTGTGTTTCTTACTGTGGGGGGGCGTGGCTGTCAGCTAGTGAATGCTGATCTCTGCTCCAATCACAGAGAGCAGAGATCGGCGTCACTAGTTGCTAGGCAGAACGGGGAGATGCTGTTTATTTCCGCATCTCCCCGTTCAGCCTTCCCATGAGACGATCGCGGGTGTCCCCGCGGCGATCGAGTCCGCGGGACACGCGACCGGCCTAACGGGGGTCCCAACCAGCGCGATGGCACGGCAGCATCTTAAAGGGGACGTATTTATATGCCCTTATGCCTGTCCGTGCCATTCTGTCGACGTATATCGTCGTGCGCCGGTCGGGAAGCGGTTAAATCTGTCCAAACCAGATTCTAGTAGACATCTTGGGTATGATAAAGTTTGAAACACAAAATCATAAATTATAATATAATAAATAACTATAAAAATTATTCAATAATGTAATCAAATCAAAAACACTGAAATTTGCTCAGTTGCAGAATTGTCGCTGTCATTAAAATTAGTGTTTGATGATGAATTGTGATTCTAATTTATTATCGCTGTTTCCTAGCTGGTCTAAAACCACTTTTGACATAAAGGGACACTTTTTGGTTGCTATGGACAATCTCCAGCTCATCGCGGCCGTTTACCACGTGATCGCTCCGTCAAATGACGGAGCGATCACATGTAAGCAAACCGGCGTCATTTGATGACGCCGGTTGTTCTCCCCTCCTCTCTCTGTACAGATCGGTACAGTGTGAGAGGAGAGGGGGAGGGATCGGTGGCAGCAGTGCTGTGGGCGGGATCTGTAGTGCCCACAGCCTGCCCTGCAGTCACCACCGATCCATCCATCCATGCTCAGCCATCCCTCCATACCCTGCAATACACAGCAATAGCCTGCAGTGTATTGCAGGGTATGGAGGGATGGCTGAGCATGGATGGATGGATACCCAGCAGTACTCTGCGATACTCTGCCATACACTGCGATACTCTGCCATACCCTGCGATACTCTGCCATACCCTGCGATACTCTGCCATACCCTTCGATACCCAGCAATACTCTGCCATACTCTGCGATACCCTGCCATTCCCTGCCATATTCTGCAATACCCTGCAATACTCTGTGATACTCTGCCATACCCTGCCATACTCTGCAATACCCAGCAATACTCTGCCATACTCTGCAATACCCTGCAATACTCTGCCATACCCTGCGATACTCTGCCATACCCTGCGATAATCGGCCATACCCTGCGATACTCTGCCATACCCTGCCATACCATGAGATACCATGCAATACCCTGCCATACCATGCAATACCCAGCAATACTCTGCCATACCCAGCAATACTCTGCCATACCCTGCAATACTCTGCAATACCCAGCAATACTCTGCCATACCCAGCGATACTCTGCCATACCCAGCTATACTCTGCCATACCCAGCTATACTCTGCCATACCCTGCGATACTCTGCCATACCCTGCGATACCCTGCCATACCCTGCGATACTCTGCCATACCCTGCGATACTCTGACATACCCTGCGATACTCTGCCATACCCTGCGATACTCTGCAATACAATGCTATACCCTGCAATACTCTGCCATACCCAGCAATACTCTGCCATACCCAGCAATACTCTGCCATACCCAGCAATACTCTGCAATACTCTGCAATACCCAGCGATACTCTGCCATGCCCAGCGATACTCTGCAATACCCTGCGATACTCTGCCATACCCAGCGATACTCTTCCATACACTGCCATACTCTGCCATACCCTGCGATACTCTGCCATACACTGCCATACTCTGCCATACTCTGCCATACCCTGCCATACCCTGCGATACTCTGCCATACCCTGCCATACTCTGCCATACCCTGCGATACCCTGCGATACCATGCTATACCCTGCAATACCCTGCGATATTCTGCGATACCATGCGATACCCTGCGATACCATGCAATGCTCGCTACGATCAAAGCCAGATCGTTTTTTTATTTTATTTCAGGCTTTCCAGCCTAGAGGTGAGATGTGGGGTCTTGACCCCATATCTCACTGTAAAGAGGACCTGTAATGCCATATTCCTATTACAAGGGATGTTTACATTCCTTGTAATAGGAATAAAAGTGATCAAAAACATTTTTTTGGGGAAAAAAAGTGTCAAACTAAAATAAATAACGTAAAATGAACAATAAAAAATAAAATAAAATTTAAAGCGCCCCTGTCCCCGTGTGCTCGCATGCAGAAGCGAACGCATACGTAAGTCCCGCCCACATATGAAAACGGTGTTCAAACCACACATGTGAGGTATCGCTGCGAATGTTGGAGTGAGAACAATAATTTTGGCCCTAGACCTCCTCTGTAACTCAAAACATGTAACCAGTAAAACATTTTAAAGCCCCGCCTATGGGGATTTTTAAGTAGCGAAGTTTGGCGCCATTCCACGAGCGTCTGCAATTTTGAAGGGTGACATGCTAGGTATCTATTTACGCGGCGTAACTTCATCTTTCACATTATGCAAAAACATTGGGCTAAATTTACAGTTTTGTTTTTTGTAAAGCACAAAACTTTTTTTTCCCAAACAAAAACGCGTTCGAAAAATTGCTGCGCAAGTACCGTGCTAGATAAAAAGTTGCAACGACCGCCATTGTATTCTCTAGGGTCTTTGCTAAAAAAAACATGTATAATGTTTTGGGGTTCTATGTCATTTTCTAGCAAATAAATGATGATTTTTACATGTAGGAGAGAAATGTCAGAATTGGCCTGGGTGCTCCAGAACGCCTGCAGGTGCTCCCTGCATGTTGGGCCTCTGTATGTGGCCACACTGTGTAAAAGTCTCACACATGTGGTATCGCCGTACTCGGAGTAATAGCAGAATGTGTTTTGGGGTGTAATTTGTGGTATGCATATGCTGTGTGTGAGAAATAACCTGCTAATATGACAATTTTGTGAAAAAAAAAAGAAAAAAAAATCTTGATTTTGCAAAGAATTGTGGGAAAAAATTACAACTTCAAAAAACTCACCATGCCTCTTTCCAAATACCTTGGAATGTCTTCTTTCCAAAAAAGGGTCATTTGGGGGGTATTTGTACTTTTATGGCATGTTAGGGTCTCAAGAAATGAGATAGGCCGTCAGTACTTCAGGTGTGATCAATTTTCAGATATTGGCACCATAGCTTGTGGACTCTATAACTTTCACAAAGACCAAATAATATACCCCAATTTGTACTTATTTTTACCAAGGATATGTAGCAGTATAAATTTTGGCCAAAATTTATTGAGAAAAATTACAAATTTGCTAAATTTTATAACAGAAACGAAGAAAAACTCATTTTTTTTACCGAATTTTCATTTTTTTTCTTTTATAGCGCAAAAAAAAAAAACCCAGAGGTGATTAAATACCACCAAAAGAAAGCTCTATTTGTGTGAAAAAAAGGACAAAAATTTCATATGGGTACAGTGTTGTATGACTGAGTAATTGTCATTCAAAATGTGAGAGCACCGAAAGCTGAAAATTGTTCTGGTTATTAAGGGTGTTTAAGTGCCCAGTGGTCAAGTGGTTAATATATAAAACGACATGCAGGGCACTGGACAGACCACTAGGGACAAAAGGGATGAGTATTTTTTTAATACAGTACTGTAATCTGTAAGATTACAGTACTGTATGTGTTTTAACTTTTTTGAATTTGGCGCTGATCTCCACTCCTAACGTCGTAACGTTGCAGGGAATGGAGATCAGCGGCACTCGGCACTGTGTGAATCGAGCGGAGGAACTCGCACACACAGCGGGGAGACATTGCAGGATCCAGGGGACAAGGTAAGTAACTTCCCCTGTATGCTGCAATGCAAGCCCAAGTCTGGCTCGGGGTTACCGCTTATGGTACTGAAGTTTCCACCCGAGCCAGACTCAGGATTACCGCCAGGGAGGTTAATGGATGCTGGGATATGTAGTTTACTAGTGTTTCCGAAAAAAGAGGAAGGAATTGAGATGTAGCACTAAGGTCTGCCCATCCAAATGCATCAGGAAGATCAGAAAGTAGAGTAGATTTCTATAACATCACAGGTAATGGTATGTTTGGCGTTTCTAAGGCTTTGGAGGTTGGATGAATACAAAGAGGTTGCAGTTAGAATTGGGGGACATTTAGAAATGAGTTTGTTTTGTCAAAGTGATCCTGGAGTGGGATCTCAAATACATTTACCATCTAGCCACATTAGCTTACCTAAAGGAACATGTTCTTCCCCTCTTTCTGTTTTCCCACACCTGGTATCTAATCTCTGTATTCCCTTAGCTATATTCCATGGACTATGCCATGCAAGGCTTAAACAGTTCAAACTTTCACTTTTAATAACCAGTTATTAAAGTGATACTAAAATATTGTATTTTATTAGAAAAGGGACAATAGGGGCGCTAATGTGCCATTAATTACTATATAAAGTAGTGATAATTTGTTACCTATACCACAACAATGACAAAAAAAATTGTTTGTTATATTTAAAATTGTGCGTTTCCACAACCAGTGAATAGAATGTCAAATACCATAGAAAATAATCAAACATCCATAGGTACATGTGCAAACAGTGACATTAGGAATAATAATATATACACTTGCTGAACAAATGATCATATATCAGAGAAAGTCCTTTTAGATGATGGAACACCAGAAACCAACTCTGATGCAAAATAATTGTGATGGATTTCAGCCACTTGACTTTCAACATACAATGGTGTCTTCTAAAAATTTATAGATATTCCTTTACCTCAAATTGTGGCCACCATTATTTTCCAGCACTGCCTTAACCCTCTTGGGCATGGAGTTCACCAGAGCTTTCACAGGTTGCCACTTGAGTCCTCTTCCACTCCTCCATGACAACATCACGGAGCTTGTGGATGTTAGAGACCTTGCGCTCCTCCACCTTCCATGAGGATGCCCCACAGATGCTCAATAGGGTTTAGGTCTGGAGATATGCTTGGCCAGTCCATCACCTTTACCCTCAGCTTCTTTAGCAAAGCAGTGGTTATCTTAGAGGTGTGTTTGGGGTCATTATTATGTTGGAATACTGCCCTGTGTCCCAGTCTCCAAAGGGAGGGGATCATGCTTTGCTTCAGTATGTCACAGTACATGTTGACATTCATGGTTCCCTCAATAAACTGTAGCTCCCCAATAACGGCAGCACTCATGCAGCCACAGGTAATGACACTCCCACCACCATGATTGACTGTAGGCAAGACACACTTGTCTTTGTATTCCTCACCTGGTTGCCGCCACACACGCTTGACACTAGGGATGAGCCGAACACCCCCGGATTCGGTTTGCACCAGAACCCGCAAATGGACCTAAAGTTTGTGTGAACATTAAAACCCTATTAATTACAATAGACGCGAACGTTCGGAATCAAAAGTGCTAATTTTAAAGGCTAATATGCATGTTATTGTCATAAAAAGTGTTTGGGGACCTGGGTCCTGCCCCAGGGGACATGTATTAATGCAAATTTTTTTTTAAAAAAGTTTGTTTATTCAGGAGCAGTGATTTTAATAATGCTTAATGTGAAACAATAAAAGTGTAATATTCCTTTAAATTTCGTACCTGGGGGGTGTCTATAGTATGCCTGTGAAGGGGCGCATGTTTCCCGTGCTTAGAACTGTCCCTGCACAAAGTGTGATTTTTGCAGGAAAAAAAGCTATTTAAAATCACTTGCGGCTAATGAATTGTCGGCTCCCGTAACACAGAGAACAGTCATTCATTGAAAGTCATTGATAAAAAAAAAGTCATTGATAAAAAAAAAAAAAGCGTGGGGGTCCCCCCAAATTCAATTACTAGGCTCTTCAGGTCTGGGATGGATTTTAAGGGGAACCCCGGCCAAAAAAAAAAGACCCTTATCCGAGCACGCAACCTGGCAGGCCGCAGGAAAAGAGGGGGGGACGAGAGCGGCCCCCCTCCCTCCTGAACCGTACCAGGCCACATGCCCTCAACATTGGGAGGGTGCTTTGGGGGTCTGTGACCCCTCAAAGCACCTTGTTCCCATGTTGATGAGGACAAGGGCCTCTTCCCCACAACCCTGGCCATTGGTTGTGGGGGTCTGCGGGCGGGGGGCTTATCGGAATCTGGAAGCCCCCTTTAACAAGGGGACCCCCAGATCCCGGCCCCCCCCTGTGTGAAATGGTAAGGGGGTACAAAAGTACCCCTACCATTTCACCAAAAAAGTGACAAAAATGGTAAAAATTACAGTAGACGGTTTTGACAATTCCTTTATTAACCACTTCAATACCGGGCCATTTTACACCCTTCCTTACCAGAGCACTTTTTGCGATTCGGCACTGCGTCGCTTTAACTAACAATTGCGCGGTCGTGCGACGTTACATCCAAACAAAATTTACGTCCTTTTTTTCCCACAAATAGAGCTTTCTTTTGGTGGTATTTGATCGCCCCTGCGGTTTTTATTTTTTGCGCTATAAACAAAAGAAGAGCGACAATTTTGAAAAAAAAAACACAATATTTTTTACTTTTTGCTATAATAAATATCCCATTTTTTTTTTAAAACTATTTTTTTACTCAGTTTAGGCCGATACGTATTCTTCTACATATTTTTGGTAAAATTTTTTTTTACTAGTAATGGAGGCGATCTGCGATTTTTTTTTCGTGACGGCGACATTGCGGCGGACACTTCGGACACTTTTGACACATTTTTGGAACCATTCACATTTACACAGCGATCGTTGCTATAAAATTGCATTGATTACTGTGTAAATGTGACTGGCAGGGAAGGGGTTAACACTAGGAGGTGCTGCAGGGGTTAATGTGTTCCCTAAAGAAGTGATTCTAACTGTGGGGGGAGGGGACTGACAAGGGGGAGGAGACCGATCAGTGATCCTCCGTACTGGGATCACATGATCGGTCTCCTCTCCCGCTGACAGGACGTGGAGCTGTGTGTTTACACACACAGCTCCACGGTCCCGTTGTTTTAACGGGCAATCGTGGGTGCTCGGCGGACATCGCGGCCGCCGGGCACTCGCACCGGGTCCCGAGTGAAGCCGCGGGCGCGTGCGCGCGCCGCCGGCGGCGCGCCGCCCCCCAGGCGGCCGGGAAGGAGAGGACGTCATATGACGCCCACCCAGGATGGTAGATCCACCTTGTGGGCGTCATATGTCTATACGCGGGTAGGGAAGTGGTTAAAATCTTCTTTCATCTTCTTTCTTCTGGTCTTCTTCCTTCTTCCTTTCTTCATCCTTTCGGTTTCTTCATCTTCTCCTTCCGGCATCTTCTTCCATCTTCTTCTTCCTCCGATCCACTTCTTCTTGCTCTGGTCTTCTCGTCCGGCATCTTCTTCCACGGCGTTGGTGTCTCTTCTTGGGCCACTCTGCGCAATGGGAGGCTCCCGCTATGTGAGGCTCACTGCGTCTGACAGGTCTTTTATAACGAAGGGCGGGGCCACCTGGTGACCTCGCCCCCCTCTGACGCACAGGGGCGTCATGGGGACTTCCCTATGGCTTTCCCCATGACGTCAGAGGGGGGCGGGGTCACCAGGTGGCCCTGCCCTCCATTATAAAAGACCTGTCAGATGCAGCGAAGCCTCACACAGCGGGAGCCTCCCATTGCACGGAGCGGCCCAAGAAGAGACGCCGACGCCGTGGAAGAAGATGCCGGACGAGAAGACCAGAGCAAGAAGAAGCGGATCGGAGGAAGAAGAAGATGGAAGAAGAATATGGAAGAAGATGGTAGAAGATGGAAGAAGAAGATGAAGAAACCGAAGGATGAAGAAGAAAGAAGATTTTAATAAAGGAATTGTCAAAGACCGTCTCCTGTCATTTTTTATTTTTTTTTCACTTTTTTGGTGAAATGGTAGGGGTACTTTTGTACCCCCTTACCATTTCACATGGGGGGGCCGGGATCTGGGGGTCCCCTTGTTAAAGGGGGCTTCCAGATTCCGATAAACCCCCCGCCCGCAGACCCCCACAACCAATGGCCAGGGTTGTGGGGAAGAGGCCCTTGTCCTCATCAACATGGGGACAAGGTGCTTTGAGGGGTCACAGACCCCCAAAGCACCCTCCCAATGTTGAGGGCATGTGACCTGGTATGGTTCAGGAGGGAGGGGGGGGCGCTCTCGTCCCCCCTCTTTTCCTGCGGCCTGCCAGGTTACGTGCTCGGATAAGGGTCTGGTATGGATTTTGAGGGGGACCCCACGCCATTTTTATTTTGGCTGGGGTTCCCTTTAAAATCCATCCCAGACCTCAAGGGTCTGGTATGGATTTTGAGGGGGACCCCACGTCATTTTTTTTTTTTGGCCGGGGTTCCCCTTAATATCCATAGCAGACCTGAAGGGCCCGGTAATTGAATTTGGGGGGACCCCACGCTTTTTTTTTGTTTTTTTGTTTTTTATTAATGACTTTTTTTTTATCAATGACTTTCAATGAATGACAGTTCTCTGTGTTACGGGGACCGGCAATTCATTAGCCGCAGATGGCTGCCTTAGATGACACAACAGGCCAGAAGGGTAAAGGTTAATGTGATACTGCAATGCTGTCCTAACAGCACGCACACACTAATCCCCAGAATCACAGCAGATAATGTCAGCAGTCAGCAGCACTCAGCAGAATAATCACAGCACAGATAATGTCAGACTCAGCAGCACTGCAGAATGGATCACAGCAGATAATTTCACTGACACGCTGGAACACACTACACGAGGCCGCCGGCGCGGCGGCCTTATATAATGTGGGGCGTGTACTAAACCCCCTGAGCTATAATTGGCCACAGGCATCCTGCCTGTGGCCAATTATTGCTCTCCTCGCCGCTGGCTCTATGATTGGCCAAGCATGCGGGGTCACAGTGCATGCTTGGCCAATCATCAGCCAGCAATGCACTGCGACTGGCGCAGTGCATTGTGGGCCGTTCGCATCACACGAATTTGATGCGAACGGCCCAAATAGTTATGGGCTCGATGAGCAGTCGAACGCCCGATGTTCGATTCGAACATGGGTTCGAATCGAACACCGGGCCAATCCCTACTTGACACCATCTGGACCAAATAAGTTGATCAGACCACAGGACATGGTTCCAGTAATCCATGTCCTTAGTCTGCTTGTCTTCAGAAAAATGTTTGCGGGCTTTCTTGTGCATGATCTTTAAAAAAAGGCTCCCTTTTGGGATGACAGCTGTGCAGACCAGTTTGATGCAGTGTGTGGTGTATGGTCTGAGCACTGACAGGCTGACCCCCCACCCCTTCAACCTCTACAGCAATGCTGGCAGCACTCACACATCTATTTCCCAAAGACAACCTCTGGATATGAAGCTGAGCACGTGCACTCAACTTCTTTGGTCGACCATGGCAAGGCCTGTTCTGAGTGGAATCTTCTTATAGCCTAGGCCATCTTTATGCAGAGCAACATTTTTTTTTGTCAGATCCTCCGAGAGTTCTTTGCCATGAGGTGCCATGTTGAACTTCCAGTGACCAGTATGAGAGAATGAGAGCGATAACACCAAATTTAACATTGACATCTGAGACCTTGTAACACTAATGAGCCACATTACACCGGGGAGGAAAACTGGCTAATTGGGCCCAATTTGGACATTTTCACTTAGGGGTGTACTCACTTTTGTTGCCAGCGGTTTAGACAGTAATTGCTGTGTGTTGAGTTATTTTGAGGGGACAGCAAATTTGCACTGTTATAAAAGCTATACACTCACTACTTTACACTGTAGCAAAGTTTAATTTCTTCAGTGTTGTCACATTAAAAGATATAATAAAATATTTACAAAATGTAAGGGGTGTACTCACTTTTGTGAGATACGGTATGTATCTTTATTGATGCAAAAATTCAGAATATACCCAAAACCAAAAACAATTCACAAACGACGAATTTGAAATCATAGACACATAAATGCCCTTTTCTCTCTTTCAGGGTTGGATATGTTTTTATAATACAATTATATCACATATTATATTCATAGCGTTATATATAATGAGGAGATCTCCTGTAAATTGAACAACCAATTGTGCATACAATCCTTCAGTTGATGAACTTAAGCAAAAACTTTGAACAATGGAGCAAACTTGTAGGCCATTGATGTGTGTCTATAAAAATCAAACTCCAAAGAGTATGGATAATGTGTGAAAATTCTACATGATGTAGTTCCAACTTAAGAGCTCCAGACAAGACATTGGTGGTGCCCAATTGGTGGGGCAATGTGGTCCAGAGGAGGATATTGCACACAGGAGTTGGACTTTCCTTAACAGTGGTTATGGTCTAGAGCCCTACGGACGACATGAGTAACGATGACACATAGGAACAACACAAAACTCACCAACATGAAATAGACCTGAAAGTGTGCCTTGGTCTACCGTATGGTACACCAAAATAAGGGGGCATACCCTAGATAAGGAATGATAAGAAGTAGTTATGGAATAATGTGAAATGAGTATTCAGTCTGGGGTAAGAATACTTGGAAGAGGCTTTTTAGAAGGGGAGGGTGGGTGGGTATCTCGCACAGGAAACCGACAAAGACCGGCGGCCTTTGGGCTGCTTAAATACCCTCCGGGCTCCTCCCATAACTTCAGGCCGGTACCCGGCCTTCCAATTTATGGTCTAGAGCCCTACGGACGACATGAGTAACGATGACACATAGGAACAACACAAAACTCACCAACATGAAATAGACCTGAAAGTGTGCCTTGGTCTACCGTATGGTACACCAAAATAAGGGGGCAAAAACCTTCAGGTAGGGGATAATTATTTATTAAAGGTAAATGTCACTGAGTAAGTCGGGCAAAGGCCTGAGCCACCTCCAACTGTGGGTTAGATATGTAGCGAGAGAAGCAGGCCGACTTCCACCGACCTAGTTCCTTGATCACATGGTCCGGAACCCCCTGTCTTTAGGCCGTCGTGGCCGCCCCGATCCGGAATGAATGCCCGGAGTACTGGCTGGGGCCCAATTGAAGATTGCCGAGAAGGACCCGGACATGTTCCACGAACTGCGACGAGTTGAGGGGTTTTACTGGAAAGGGTAAAAGCGGACTGGACCCTGGGCGGTCGGATAGCAGTGCCGTCAAGTGGTTTAACACGGCAACTGGGCACCAGTTGTTGTGGGTCCTGTACAGGTGAATATCTACTCCGGAACCTCGCTGCTGAGTTTTAGACGTCGCCAAGTGAAGAACGTAGTGATCCTGGTGGCGGCAGAGATTACTTCTACGCAAGACCGGACCAGCTGGGTGGCTGCGAGTGAACTCGCTGGGCCGTAGAAACCCGTAAAACGCCATGTGTATCGCAGCCTGCAGGACGGTGCTGAGGAGGAGAACGAAAGGGGACCTATCCATGATGTCAGACATCCCCTTAAAGATCTCCCCAGTGATAGGCAGCCGCTTCGGGCTGACTGGCGGCTGATGTTTCTGAACTCCACGCAGTAGAGCCCTTACTGCGTGGCAGGAGAACACCGAAGGCCTCGCGGGGTCTTGAAGTGACAAGTAGTGCTGCACCCCGGCCACGTACTGGCGTATCGTGCTGTGTGACAGTGCTAGGTGAGAATGGCAATAAGCGATAAACGCCAGAACCTGCTTGACGCTGGAAGATTCACGAGGGCGATGGGGCAGGAACTTATTAAACGCCCTCCAGGCCGTACGGTAGGCCCGACGGGTTCTGCGGGCGAGCGAAGCGTTGATGATGTTTAGTAGCTGAGTGTAAATGTGGGGCTAGTCCAAGGTCAGTTGTGACCACTCCGGGATAGTGGCTGAGAGATGGTACCAGTCTGCGGAGGAAGGACATGACGGGCCTGGATTTAGACCTGCTCTTGCTGATGATCTCGGCTGTGGCTTGATTGCCTGTCGTAAAAGCCACAGTCTGTCCAGACCAATGGTGACCCCATAGGTGAGCGGCTGCTACGATGGGGAACAGCTCAAAGAGGGCTGACGTGGTAGTGAAGCCCGGTGTGGCTAGTGCCTGAGGAGGCCAAGGGGCGGCGAACCACAAATGGCCAAAAATGGCGGCGCATCCTGTGATGCATCCTCCGGCCGCATCGGTCACCACCTGGGGTGACAGCGTGGACACTACTGGGATGAACAGGGACACACCGTTCCAATTACTAAGAAAGTGTTCCCACATGGCCAGATCTGCCCTGGCTGCTGAATCCAGATACTAAAGGGAGACTGACTGAACGGGCCTATCATAAAGTCCCGATCCAACTCCGTCTGAAGAAGGACGTCAAGAGCTGGCTCATCTGTTGCTGCTGAGCGCAGGTTCGGACATTCGTGGGTGGAGTGGGGCAGGGTGATGAGCCCGGTATGAAACCCATCGGTGAAACCTCGGATGAGGTAGCTGGCGAGTGACGGAGTGGGGTGTGAGGTCAAGTAAACATTGAGCCAAAGGATATTGACCCGGCTTAGTCACGGTTTCTTCTGCTTGACCTCACACAGGACCCTGGGGTGCGCCCTCTGGCATAGGGTGCAAACGTGCAAGAGCCGGCACTGGCTGAAATCGCAGGAGCCGTAGTTGTTGCAAATGGCGGCTCCCCCAACCATCCGCACCGGACGTCCCAACTAGTCCACCTTCTGCCCTTGCGCCGGGGCCTGCTGAGCCTGGCTCGTGCTGGTAGAGGCCGTGCTAGCTATCGGGTGGACAGAGGCTATGTTGACACACCAGACCGTGGTGTGGGACGCTGACATACAGACAGCACATAGCGGGGAGCGTAGCCCCGCAAAGTGGCGGCAGAACAACTCCGTGTCCACTACGCTCCAGTCCGTTGTCAAATGGAACTGTAAGAATCTGGCCGCGGCTTTGGCCGAGAAGGACCGATGATAATCGTAGAACGCTGAGCCACCGTATTTGTGGCCCAGGTCTACGATCAAATGGAGGTAGAGGTCCAGTTCCTCCCGCCTGCCGGGGGAGGCTAAGCACAGCACGTCCCTGAACATGCCGAAAGCGAGCGTGAACTCGGGCACCGTGAGCTTTCTGTTGGGCCTCGGATCCTTTGCTTTCAAAACCACCGAGACGTCCCCCCAGGTGTAGGCCTTGTTCTCGGCCAAGTCATGGACCGAGATCATGAGTGAGGCCAGGTTAACGTCTCTGCCCTCTAAAATGTCCTTCCTTACGCTGGGTGGCACCAGGTGGGAAGGGTGAACGGTAGTCGTGGCAAGCTCACTACCTGTGGCCGGTGCACTGATGGCTGGGACCACCGCAGGGTCCGGAACCGTGGCAGCCGGACTGGCCTCTAGACGTGACACCCTGTCCTGGACCTCAATGATCGAGGAAGACAAGGAAGACACGAGGGTGTGTAGCTGAGCGACGGCAGCTGAAATAGATTCCAGAGACGCCTGCTGGCTGCTGGAGCCTGCTGCGGCCGGTGGTGGGAAGAGGAGCCTGAATAGCTCCACCTTCCTGGCCGCGGACGAGAAGGGTATCCCTCTGCGCCTCAGCTCGGCGGACAGCCTGGGAATTGTCCATGCCCTAAGAGACTGGACACTGCCAGCCTCGGAGGCTGACGCCGGAGATAGCGGGGTGGTGAGGTCATCGCTGCCGACTGATGACATGGCGGCTGCCAAGACCCGTTACTTAGTTGACTGGTCACGTGTCTGCAGGCTGGGCCTATAAAGAGGTGACAAGAAATGAGTTTGGACGTGTCACCTACGGTATACGTACCTGCCATGAGAAAGCAGGAGCCCCCCCCCCACGCCCCTGCGTTTTTTTTTTTTTTTTACCTGCTGGAACCCTGATCAAGCTGGTGCAGGTGGACCTACTGAATCCGACTGACCTGAGAGAGTGTGAGAGAAAGTACCTATTTAAGAGCCTGAACTGCTGCCGTCCAGAGCGACGGAACCCAACGTAGATGATAACAACAGGTGATAGTGACTTAAGTCGACTGCCAAGACAGCTGTGGAATCAAATGACAGCTAACAACACGAATGACTGACACGACATGTTGCCTTAACTGAAATGAACTTCCCGTGACAGGGCCCGGCCCGGTTGTACCGTATGGGGGTGACTGTGAGCCGGACTCTGGAGCACGTACAGAAATGAGGCAACCGTGAAATGAGGCCAACTGCCTGGGTACGCTGGGGCCGAACTGTGACATCCAGCTGCCACCGGGTCCGACTCCAAGTGCTGTAGTATGCATTTGGAACGCAAGCACTCGTGTGCCAGCGACCTCGATCGTCATGCCACTGTCTAGTGACTGAACCCCTTTCTCTCTTTTCTTTTTTTTTTTTTTTCCGTAGAAATGCGGCCGGCCTAGGGCACGCCGGCGCAAATTCGTACAGGGAGGGACCAATTAACGCCGGGGCGTGGTAAGGTGACATAGAAATGATATAACATGACAAGGACAAGAATCAAAGTCTCTCTTTTTTTTTTTTTTTTTGCGATTCCGTCCCTGGCGCATGTATTGAAATGAGGCCGGCCTAGGGCACGCCGACACGAATTAGTGCGGGGAAGTGACTGCATTCATGCCGGGCGTAGTAAGGTGACAGAAATGACATACCATGACAGGGGCAAGAATCAAGAATGTACGCAACCTGTGATGCGATTCCGCCCTTGGCGCATGTATCGAAATGAGGCCGGGTAGTCGTGCGTCTGGATCGCCCCGATCGGAGCATCTATGGATGCGACCGGACCTACCCAGAGGTATGGTGACCGAAATGAAACCATGACAAAGGCTAGATTACAACAAACCGAGCAATTTGTAACCGAATCTAATCTCTGGAGCATGTATCGAAATGAGGCCGAGCGGCTAGGCGAATCAGTGCGAATCGATGCATGCCGGATGCGACCGGATTCAGACCGATACGTGGCCAATGACCGATATCATGCCAAAGACTGGACTCGAGCCCGCATCCGTACGAGCGGTGGGCCAATCTCTGAAACATGTATGGTAATACGTCCGTAACCTGGGTACCCCGAGACAAATCCGTGCCTAAGTGCGACATGACTTGAATCTGAGTGCGGCCAGGATCGAAATGATGGCATGAACGCCCTGTTTAACTGATGCAAAATTACTTAGCATGACCGAATGGCCTGATACGTTAGCCATGTTTGAAATGACGAAATGATTGCCATGCTAATACGTGAAATGTTTCGACACGGTCGAAGTGATTCGTACAATTAACATGCCAACAGCGATTCGGAATGCAAATAGCGATTCGGCACGCTTGCTGGCATAACCGATTTGAATAATATGACAGGACATGAACGATGCGTGTGAGTGCGAACGGCACCCGTGCGTGAGCCATGTTTGAACGATTCAAAGACTGCGTAATACGACCGCGTAAGGGGAACCCTTGAGTGCCGGATGCGGCATCGGTCGGAGTGTCATGGCGGGCGGCCCTGAATGTGCGTGCCGCTAGGTGGCTCCCGATCGTGTACAACCAAAAACGTGCGAGTAAGTGTTTAGGTTTTCGAGACAAGCGGTGCGTGGTTCGTGAGCTACGCAGACCACAGTTTAGTGACATGATAAGCAGTGCATGAGAACGTAAAACATGGGAGCCGAAGCCCTACCTGCGACAGCCGAACCAGACTCTTTGTACGGAACTGCGACTCGGCGACACGAGTGCGACACGAAGGGACCACACGACTTACGAACACGGAACGCGGGACTGCAACAAAAGGAGACGGACAGACGAAACGGAGCTCACGAACCGGCACCAACAGCGCTTGTCTCGAACGAGTCGGTCCTAGATGTCTGACGTATCAGATATCTCGCACAGGAAACCGACAAAGACCGGCGGCCTTTGGGCTGCTTAAATACCCTCCGGGCTCCTCCCATAACTTTAGGCCGGTACCCGGCCTTCCAATTAGTCCTTTACCTTTCTTTAACAAGTGTGTAGCAAATATGTAGAAAATATGTAGAAAATATGTAGCAAATGTGCTTTTGTCTCTGTTGCAGCCAGCTGATCTATTAATACTGGTCATGCCCAGCCTCTCCCAGGTGATCCCTACACCAGGACTGTTAAATATATGATGTGAATTTTGAATTTCACTTTGAGCTCATTCATACAGCATGGAGAACAATGGGTGGCCAACAGTGGTGGCTGCTGCTCAATTTTTTTTTTGGGAGGGGCGGCAAACAAGCCTGGCCCCCTCAGTCCCCCCCTATCGCTTGATGAATCAATCACCCACTTGCCCGTCCGCCAGTCCTGCACTTACTCGATCCAGGCTTCAGCGGCTTCACCCCTGCATCCCCTTCTAAGTCCTGGCAGGAGCTTCTCCTCCCGGCCAATCAGGTCTTTGAACTCCTGGCCAATCAGGTCTCAGGACCCGCTTCCTGATTGGCCGGGAGGAGAAGCAGGAAGACATTAGCGAGTATTAATTTGATAATGTCAGAAAAGTGGGTGGGTTTGGGACACAGTGCTCTACGTGCCCCGAGCCCACCCTTTTTGAAGCCAATTAGAGCCTCAGGCCCTAATCATGTGCTTAAAAAAAAAAGAAGCCCCCATTGAAATCAATGCGTCCATCACCCTGCATGGAGATTAGGGGCCGGGTGCATGGATTAGGAGGGCGGCAGCCCTGCGCCCCTTATGATCGGCCGCCACTGGTGGCCAATGTTTGGTACTAACAACTTGGAAGTTGGAACTTTGAGGTTTGTTTACAGCTAGCTCTGCAGGCTTCATTTGTCTACTGGGTGGTCTTCACTGATGTGCGAGGGAGTTATTAAGAGCACTTTCTTTGCTATATATTTGTTAAAGAAAAGTGATAGACTACCACCATGAACAGTAAAATTAAAATGTCCCTAACTACTGTATCTCCAGCAGGCTGCTCAGGCATACCTCCATAATGCTTGACGTTCACCAGGAATTGGTAGATCTCTGGACTCCCGGTGCCTCCTATGGACTGCAAGATGGGTGTTTCTACAGGGGGGCCCTCTCAAAACCCCCACGCCAAAGCTGACAGATTCTGTGGTGCTCCAAAGTGCAGCAATTGTACATGAGCTTCATGCATTCTTTAATGCTCCTACATGCCTATCCCTGTAAAATCCCAAAAGGGCTTACTGCTGCAGAATGAATTGATCTGCTAGAATACCATTAATATAAATAGAAAATTGAATTCTAGGAGATTCCCAAGTGCTATTCCAATCACTGTAGCCAACTGTAGCTAACAAGCACTGTAACTGAAATGTGAGAGCTTCAGTTACTATAATGACTCTACATTAAGTCATTTTGTGGTTATAAATTGCAGTATGATGATTTAGATCACTAGCCAATGCTTTTGCATGAGAAGGAGACCTGGTGCAGTGTAGTGAAAAGAAGAAAACCTTTTGGATTATCATTTTAACATTTGTTAACCACTTGCCCTCCAGAGCAATTTTTACTTCTCTAACATACATGTTAACATCAGCAATTTTTTTCTAGAAAATTACTTAGAACCCTCAAACATGATATATTCCTGAAAGAAAAGGCCCTGGAAAATAAAATAGTGACTGCTACAATTTTTTATATTACACAATATTTGCACAGATGTTTATAAATGCAAATTTTCAGGAATAAATACATTTAATTTTGTAATTTTAGTGCACACAAACGCAATATAATACCCATTCTTTTTTGTAAAATATAAAAGAACATTGTTGTCACATAAATAGATACCTAACATGTAAAGACTTAAAATGGCGCACACCTGTGAATGGCGACAAACTATGGTACCTAAAATTATCCATAAGTGACGTTTTAAAAGCCTTTACAGGTTACCCATTTAAAGTTAAGCTCTGGCACTTGAATTATTGCCCTCACTCGTATGTTTATGGTGATACCTCATGTGTGGCACAATCACCATTTACATATGCAGAATCTATATGTACATTTGCGCATGAGCACGGGGGTGATTTAGAAAAAAATGTTAATTATTTTTATTTAAGCCTTTTTTTAAAATTTTCATTAATTTGTGATACATTTTGGGCAGTGACAAGTACTCTTCATGGAGAGATCTGGGATCCATTACACCTTGATTCTTCCTCTACAATCCAAGCCAGCCGACCAAACAGAGATCTGTTGAAGCAACTGCTTCCCTGGCAGTAGCAACCAAGGAAACATAACACTGAACCTGGAAATGACGAGATTCTTGTTGCTTCCGGCTTTATCACAGAGGAGATCATTAAAAGCAGGCTCGAGCTCGCCAGTGGATGCCCTGTTTCGAGCCTTGTAAAAGTGATTAGGCAGCTGTAGAGCCACTTGGATCACTGTTACCTAAAAGCTGGCTGCCCGCTCTACCAAATGATACCAGGATCATGGCTGCAGCTGCAGCCATGATCTTGGTATAACAACTTGCTCCTGATGTGAGCTGACAGAAGGAATAACAGGTGGTTGGGAAGTGGTTAAATAATTGGGAGAAAAAGCTGAAGTCATTTTTATTTAGTATACCATTTATTTTCTAAATTTGCTGCAGACAGATTTTTTTGGATTACCATGTCTGTATTGTGGTAGGAGAATGGGAAAACTGCAAGTAGGGCACATATGTTATTCTCCGTTGTTATTTTCTGCTCTGGAAGATTCTGAGGTTGTCTATTTCCCTTTAAATTGTATTTATTATGATGTCCAGGTTGCTTTATGTTAATAGGTGCTCTACTTTGTAATACACTCTAAATTATTTAGAAGCCTACTATAAAACATACACCTATTACATTTCTTCAATAAAACCTAGGGCAACAGTTTTAAGCCTTTAGTAGTGATAAAAATGCACTGGCTGCAAAGAGAATAGCCCAAAGTTAATTTTTCAAAGACTTTGGTGACCTCTGCTTACATATTCAGGGAACATTATTTGAAAATTGCTGTATTAGAAGAAAGATTTTCTGCCAGGATTTCATGACCCCTTGAAAAAATGTCAAGTATTTTATTTCACAACCGAGACAACATTCAAAAGGATGCCAGGGAATACATTATTCATTAAAAACAAAAATCCTATAAAATTGTCATATTATTCTGGCTTTACTAAATAAATACATGTATAAAACTCTGTAATGCTTTTACAGAACTATGAAATCAGTTTTTTAGTACATTCCATATAATGTGATTTTACATCTTTAACAGAATGGTTAATCGGCTTAAAGATCAGACAAGGAGTAACTGTAACTTTGTTGTGATTAAACCTCTCTCATATCACATTGCCTGTGGGTATTACAGGGTAATGTGTGACTTCCTAATGCCTATTGAGTGGCACCATTCTTTGAAGAACTTTAAACTCCTATCTAAATTTACTGTGGACAGCCATAAGGAAGGCTCAAGCAGCAGAGGTGCTACCATCTAGGGTGACAGTCTTGGAGGTCTGGTCTGGTATTGTCACCACAAACTTGATAAAGTAATCCTCCATGACTAGAACATGATGGTGTTCATCTTCAGACATGTCGAGTGTAATGGACAGTGCTTACAGTAGGGCAGATGTGTGCCAAGTCAGGGGTGGAATTTGGGCCTCAGCATCCTTTGATTGAACAGACCACAGTGTCAGCAGACTTGTTCACCACCTGGAACCAGGTGAATGTTTTGTGGACATCACAAACAAAAGATTGCCCAGCACACTTATCAGACAGCTTGCAAAACAAATCACGTTAAAAAGAGAAGGTTTTATTTGCACACATTTATTAAAACCCTCTGTTTTTAACGTGAATTGTTAGACAGGGTCAGTTTGTTTGTTTTGCAGGCTGGCTGGCAAGTGAGCTGGGAAATCTTTGTTTGTTTGCATTGCATTGCCCTTCCAGGTCCACCTTACTACAAAGGCTAGTTTGGATAGTTTCGATTTTAAGGTTGGGGTGGTTGCCACTTTTTCAGTACGAATGTTTTGCAGACACGTAGTGTCCCGCTCCACAGGAATTATTTCTGCAACAGAGAGGTCCTGGACCCTAGACAGGAGGAACTGCCAGTTCACTGACGAGTCATGGGGGATCTTAATTCTGTGGTACAGTATGCAAT
Organism: Lithobates sylvaticus; assembly: GCA_028564925.1. Taxonomy (NCBI): domain Eukaryota; kingdom Metazoa; phylum Chordata; class Amphibia; order Anura; family Ranidae; genus Lithobates; species Lithobates sylvaticus. Next base: position 121,354,322 of record CM053035.1, on the reverse strand, counting down.
CCCTCAGGATGATATGAGACCACTCACTTGCAGTTGGTTTCTTGTAGTAGCTTTATCTATAACCATAGTGTCTCTGCTGGGGGCATTAGATCCTCTCTCTGTGTCTCTGCCCAGTTATACTCTACCTGGTTCTTTGATAGGGAGTCATTTCATATTGCCATTCCACTGCTTCACAGGGAGAATTTATTTTTTGGGCATCCTCTGTGCATGGTTGGGGCTTTCTATGTTGAGATGGCCCAAGCCAACAGGCCCAGGACCAGGATAGTGACCTTGTCTTTTATTTCATTTTAGAGCAATCTGCTAGAGATGTGAGGTAAGAAGCACCATATGCCAGAATTTTTTATTTTTTTTGGAAGACACATAGAGGTATTTTTAGGGTGCTGAAGACAAAGTAGAACAGTCTTCTAAAATCAAATACATTTTATTCTACATATTGAAAATTTTTTTTTTTTTTTTTTTTTTTTTAAATATCTGTTTATTGATTTACAGAAAAAAAACAGAGCAAACAACAAAAAATAAAAATAAAAAAAGCACAAATGAACATTTAAGCATACAATGGTCTTACAAGGCAACAATGTGGTCCCTGTGGGGACCTCGTTACAGTTATGTAATTTATATATAGCAGGCATATATCATATAATAGGAATGTTTGTACAGCACCTCATTTCCCAGGGTCACAGTATATTGTAATTTAACATGTGTACATAATGGTACAATATCTGATATAGTCATTGTGTAGTCGGCACCCACTTGAGATCTATTTTGTGGAGGGTCTACTAGGAGGCCTCCGAAGCAGAGGAGGAATCTGCCAACCATTTGGACCAGACTTTGTCATATTTGTTGGGGCAACCTCTATTGGCGTATGTGTCTTTATATAGAGGTAGGCTATTGTTGATGAGTTGTTTCCACAGGGAGAGAGGAGGGGGGGTTGGTTTGCGCCAGCTAAGAGCGATGGCTTTGCGGGCATAAAACAGTAGGAGTCCCACAAGCGTGCGTCCCGCCACCGTAGGGATTAGTTGCTCAATCAGGCCTAGTATGCAAATTGCCATTGAGTGTTGCAATGGTACAGAGGTAATCTGCGCGATAAAGTCCAAGATCTCTTTCCAGTAACTGGTAATTGCTGTGCAGGTCCAGAAGATATGGGTGAAATTCCCAGGAATCACACCACATCTCCAGCACCCGGGAGGGGAGTCAGGGTTCATTTTGTGTAGTCTGTGGGGGGTAAAGTACGCCCGGTGAACGATCTTGAACTGGATCAGGCGGTCCCTCAGAGAGACCAGGGAGTTAAAAGGGAAGTCCCATATGTCGTCCCAGTCGTCGTTGTCAAGATCAGGGATGTCATGGGACCATTTAGTTCTTAGCTTTTCCAATGCCGGGAGAGAGGTGAAGATCAAATGAGAGTACAGTTGAGAGGTGGGCTTTTTAGCACAGTCTGATCTAAGGAGGTCCTCAAGTGAGGACTGAATCAGTTGAGGAGGAGAGTTGGAGAATTGGCAACCGAAGGCATGGGTGAGCTAATGGTATCAAAAAAAATAGGATCGTGGTACATTGAAGTCAGAATTTAGTTTGGAAAGCGGAACTAGGGATTGGTTGGAGACAATCTGTGATATCGTTTTTATGTTAAATTTGGTCCAGGCATGTGGCTCAGGTAATTTGTAGATGTGCTCTAGGGTTGGGTTTCGCCAAAGGGGGGCATTGGGTGAGATTGCACGTTTAGGGTATTTTTCGATTCTTAGACCCGCCCCCCATGCACGCAATGTGGTGCGCATGGAGGGTGTCAGTGGGTAGGGGGCCCGGGGGCCTCAAAGGAGTAAAAATTTCAGCGCCTCAAGGGATCCCAGCACTGCCGTCTCTATCTGGGTAGCTGGGTTGGAGATGTCCGGATTGAGCCACCAAGCGGCCATTACTAGCTGGGTGGCTAAATAATACACATATTGAAAAGTTTAAATTAAACATTTTTATGTAATATCAACAATGACAATTTCATACGGTCAGCATATATGTACGGTTTCCGCTCTATATGTTTCACCAGAAAAATTGGCTTTTTCAGGAGACTCATGAAGCCCTGCACACAATATCACTGTGAGTAAATTAGAAAATACATTGTAAGTTTGTTTTAGATACTGATATAAATATGAATAGTCTGCAAGTTCATACAAAATCATCCCATATATATTTATACAAACAACATCATGATTTAGACAGATCATCTGATCATCTAAGAATCTAACGCTGATTGTAAATATGATTTCATAAACGATGGTAGCACATGTATGGACTGCCCTGTGGAGTATTAGTGTGGCATAGAAGGAATATGCCAATTAGTGGTCCCTAGAGGATACAAAACCAACCATGTTTATAAAAAGCCTGGAGTACCTAAGTTTTATATTTTATGAAATCCCCATATTAGTGTGGTTAGATATACCCACCATATCAAAAGAGCTGTTCAAAGAGGCTCTTGATGTTATTAAAATTCCACAATTTCCTAATCCACTATTTGCAGAGCTAGATCTACATAGCCAAACACTTGATAGATGACAATTACCTGTGTAAGGATACATAAACATAGCTATGAGAATTCACAGGAATCCATGTATATACATGCCATGAAATATATTAAAGCCCTTCCTATAGCTATCCCACCTCAGTGAGATTGACAAAAAACAAACAGCAGAGTAGGGGGATTTCCAATCCAGCACTTAAATTGGTTGTAAAGTCAGAAGTTTTTTTTATCTTAATGCATTCTATGCATTAAGATAAAAAAGCCTTCTGTGTGCATCAGCCCCCCTAATACTTACCTGAGCCCCACCTCTGTCCATCGATGTCCACGAGTGTCTCAGCCATCCGAGACTCTGCCTCTTGATTGGCTGAAGCACAGCAGTGGCACCATTGGCTCCCGCTTTTGTCAATCAAAGTCAGTCAGCCAATCAGGAGAGAGAGAGAGGGCAGGGTCAGGCCACAGCTCCGTGTCTGAATGGACACAGGGAGCTGTGACTTGGCTCAGGTGCCCCCATAACAAGCTGTTTGCTGTGGGGGCACTTAACAGGATGGAGGGGCCAGGATCACAGAAGAGGGACCCGAGAAGAGAACAACAAAGGAAAGAAGCGGGTGTGAGATGGGTAAATGAGAGGTGATGTCTCAGTCCCAATTAGTATTTATACAACAACTATATTAAGCCCATGGGACTTTTAGTGAGTCACACCTCAAACACATATAAAATGTAAGAAAATAGATTTACATACATTTAAAAACAAGTCATTCATATAGTAATGGTAGAAAAGTACATTATTGAAACTATACATAATTCAGTTGGGAAACCTTTGCATTGAACCTGAATGGTCCATATTAGTATCCGCCATCAACCTGGAAAATCTGTGCTGACATTCTCAAAATGGATACAGGGAGCTGTGATTCGGCTTGGGTGCCCCCATAGCAAGCTGCTTACTGTGGGGGCACTCAACAGGAGGAAGGGGCCAGGATCACAGAAGAGGGACCCAAGAAAAGGAGGATCGGGGCTTCTCTGTGCAAATCCACTGGACACCTACATAGATGTGGGCAGGTTAACTACTTGACGATCAGCCGCCGTCATTGTACTGCAGCAGGTTCCTGTGAATCGCCATCATGCCATTGTACGTCGGCTTGGAAACGCTATATTGTGGTCGTGCGCGTGCCCACTGGCCAGCGGGGGAGCCAATCAGCGAGTGGGGCGGACTCAATGTCTGCTGGTCACCCAAGATCGCTCCCTGCAGTGACAGAACAGGGATGTGCCTGTGTAAACAAGGCAAATCTCTGATCTGACAGGGGAGATCACACAGATCCTGTCTTTCTGCTATGCAGGAAGACGGATCTGTGTGCTTCCCCAGGGAGCCCATCCCCCATAGAGTTAGAAAACACCTGCAAGGAACACATTTAACCCCTGATGTTAACCCTTTCCTAGCTAGTGTCATTAGTGCAATAGTAGTGCATATTTTTAGCTTTGATTACTGTAATAATATCACTGGTTCCCAAAAAAGTGTCAAAAATGTCAGTTAGGTGTCCGATTTGCCCGCCACAATGTCGCAGTCCCACTAAAAATCACAGATCCCCGCCATTACTAGTAAAAAAAAAAATGATAAAAATGCCATAAATCTATTTCCTATTTTGTAGATGCTATAACTTTTGCACAAACCAATGAATATACACATATTGCCTTTTTTTTTAACCAAAAATATGTAGAATAATATATATCGGTCTAAACTGAGTAAGAAATTTGTTTTTTTATATTGTTTTGGTATTATAGCAAAAAGTTAAAAATATAGCTTTTTTTCAAAATTGTCGCTCTTTTTCTTTTTATAGTGCAAAAAATGAAAAACCGCTGAGGTGATCAAATACAACCAAAAGCAAGATCTATTTGTGGGAAAAAAAGGACATAAATTTTGTTTTGCTACAGTGTCGCACAACCACGCAATTGTGAGCTAAATCGACGCAGTGCCGTATCGTAAAAAATGGCCTGGTCATTAAGGGGGGAAATCCTTTCCGTTCTTTAAGTGGTTAAAGAAGGCAGAACCTCTATGGGAACATGGCAGGGAACTTTTTTTTTTGCTGATCCAGAAGAAATAAATATAACTCAAAAACAGTCTATAGAATAGAAGGAAAATGTATGACCTTCCCCGGATATTCATGCTGTGAACCAGGTTGTTGGGGTGAGGTAGGTTAATCGAGTGTGGAGCTGAAGTGTGATGCTGCAGTCTGGTTCATTTCAGTTGCTCTCCCTGGTGTCTTGTCCTTGTTGGTGAAGTCTCTGACAGCAGGGGAAGTGATAGTTCTGTATTCATATGTTGTTGTTGAAATTCAGCATCTAGTGTCTAATTGTATGAGGCCTTATGACAAACACACCTGATTTGGAATCATGTAGCTAATCCAAGCATCAATAAATGTAAGTGCAATTGTTAAAGCAAACAATTTCTAAAAGAACTATGGAGACTGCCACTGCTGGCCTTGGTTTTAATTCTGGCCCCTTCTTGCTTCAATACATTAAGTCACTGACTAGACATGTGCATGACAAAAAAAAATGGGTTTTGTTTCGTTTAGATTCCTTAATTTAGTTATTTAGTTTAGTTAAATTCAATTCATTTGCCAGATTCGGGATTCATATTCGGAATTTGCTTCATGTCTTTTTCAAATTTTCTTCGAACTTACCCATTTTTTTTGATTAGAAACATTCGATACAATACATTTTGAATCGGCTGAATCGAAAACTTTAATTATTTTTTTTTTTTTTTCGAATCCAAAGTGGCAAAGTGAACAAGCAAAAAAAAAATTTTCATCAAATGATTACAATGACTCTTTAAATCGCCTTTGGCTTAACAACATTATTTCGAAAATAGTACTCTAATCTAACACACAGTCTTTGATTTCAGAAACATGTTTACAGTTCAAACTCGACTGGAATTTCATGTAAAACTCAATTCAAATTTAAATTTGAATTTTGGAAATTCGGACGAATTTCATTTCGTTATTCGGAGCATTCAGTAAACCTCATTTATACTGTAATTTGGGTGTTTGGATATATCCGAATCTCCGAATAATGAAAAATTTGTCTGAATATTTATCTGGAATGAAACAAAGCACATGTCTAACACTGACCAAGAACAAATAAGCAAACCATAAAAGTCAGAGTGAAGTCTCCCTTTCTAATCTAAATGCTGTAGGTGTTCTGGGTGATCAATTCAAAGCGTTGAAGCCAGAGGGACAGCCAAACTTCTAGCATGTTTCAGAGAAAAAGAAAGCAGCAATGGTGACTTCCATGTTTTAGGAGAGTTTCCTTCAGGGAGACCTTGTAACCGCTTCATGCATGTTGGGGATGTGATCATAAGCATGTGCACAGGGTGTGCCGGATGTGCCTGAGCACACCCTAATCAACCTGTGCGGCACACATTGGCCTTGCTGCCTGGGCTGCTGGCTTCCCTCCTCTCCTGTTGAATGCTGCAGCGGATCGTCACAATTGCCTTTATTTGCCCAACTATTGTCCTGATAGCAAGAGGGGTTCATGCTCAGTTCACACTAATGTGATGCAATTTTCTTGCAAATTATATGTGACTTCAATGCGACTTTATACACAGTCACATCAGCATTAGATAAGAAGCAATTCTTATGAGACTTTAACTCTCACCTCTCCTCTCACGCCATCCTTGCTGCCTAAAAACTCTCCTTCCAAGCACATTCCATTCACACCTGAGCGTAGTAGAAATGCATGTTCTCACTCGCATTTTTTCCATGTTTACTTGAATGGGCTGCCCTATGTGCGACAAACGCCCCAAAGTAGCTCAAGAACCTTTTCAGCAATGGAGCGTTGCTTGTTTTTTCAGTGTGTGTTTTGGTGCATGACAGACGCGTGGCAAAACAGGCAAAACAGGCATTGCGGCCGGCGCGGCCGGCGCAGTGCATTGCTGGCTGATGATTGGCCAAGCATGCACTGTGACCCTTGGCCAATCACAGCGCCGGAAACTCGAAGAGCCATAATTGGCTACAGGCAGGACGCCTGTAGCCAATTACAGCTCAGGGGCTTTAGTACACGCCCCCTCTTATAAAAGGCCGCCACGCCGTCTGCGCCGGTCACATGCTGTTCCGGCGTAGATAGAGCAGGATCGTTCTGTGTCACTCTGCTGGATTTAGTTAGTTAGAGAGATTTACTTAGAGAGATTGAGTTAGATAGATTCATTTAGAAAGATTGATTTAGAAAGAGGGGCTTGTAGTGTGTTCGTGGCAGGCAGGCACTGGCAGCAAACAGAGCTCCTGTATTTTGTTCCCAGAAGCACCTATAGGACTTGTAGTGTGTTCGTGGCAGGCAGGCAGAGCTCCTATATTTTGTTCCCAGAAGCACCTATAGGACTTGTAGTGTGTTCGTGGCAGGCAGGCAGAGCTCCTATATTTTGTTCCCAGAAGCACCTATAGGACTTGTAGTGTGTTCGTGGCAGGCAGGCAGAGCTCCTATATTTTGTTCCCAGAAGCACCTATAGGACTTGTAGTGTGTTCGTGGCAGGCAGGCAGAGCTCCTATATTTTGTTCCCAGAAGCACCTATAGGACTTGTAGTGTGTTCGTGGCAGGCAGGCAGGCAGAGCTCCTATATTTTGTTCCCAGAAGCACCTATAGGACTTGAAGTGTGTTAGTCCATCACACAGACCTATATTTTCTTCCCAGAAGCACCTATAGGACTTGAAGTGTGTTAGTCCCATCACACAGAGATCATATATTTTGTTCCAGAAGCACCTATAGGACTTGAAGTGTGTTAGTCCCATCACACAGACCTATATTTTCTTCCCAGAAGCACCTATAGGACTTGAAGTGTGTTAGTCCCATCACACAGACCTACATTTTCTTCCCAGAAGCACCTATAGGACTTGAAGTGTGTTAGTCCCATCACACAGACCTACATTTTCTTCCCAGAAGCACCTACAGGACTTGAAGTGTGTTAGTCCCATCACACAGAGATCATATATTTTGTTCCCAGAGGCACCTATAGGACTTGAAGTGTGTTAGTCCCATCACACAGACCTATATTTTCTTCCCAGAAGCACCTATAGGACTTGAAGTGTGTTAGTCCCATCACACAGAGATCATATATTTTGTTCCCAGAAGCACCTATAGGACTTGAAGTGTGTTAGTCCCATCACACAGACCTACATTTTCTTCCCAGAAGCACCTATAGGACTTGAAGTGTGTTAGTCCCACCACACAGAGATCATATATTTTGTTCCCAGAGGCACCTATAGGACTTGAAGTGTGTTAGTCCCATCACACAGACCTATATTTTCTTCCCAGAAGCACCTATAGGACTTGAAGTGTGTTAGTCCCATCACACAGAGATCATATATTTTGTTCCCAGAGGCACCTATAGGACTTGAAGTGTGTTAGTCCCATCACACAGACCTATATTTTCTTCCCAGAAGCACCTATAGGACTTGAAGTGTGTTAGTCCCATCACACAGAGATCATATATTTTGTTCCCAGAAGCACCTATAGGACTTGAAGTGTGTTAGTCCCATCACACAGACCTACATTTTCTTCCCAGAAGCACCTATAGGACTTGAAGTGTGTTAGTCCCATCACACAGAGATCATATATTTTGTTCCCAGAAGCACCTATAGGACTTGAAGTGTGTTAGTCCCATCACACAGACCTATATTTTCTTCCCAGAAGCACCCATAGGACTTGAAGTGTGTTAGTCCCATCACACAGAGATCCTATATTTTGTTCCCAGAAGCACCTATAGGACTTGAAGTGTGTTAGTCCCATCACGCAGACCTACATTTTCTTCCCAGAAGCACCTATAGGACTTGAAGTGTGTTAGTCCCATCACACACAGACCTACATTTTTCTTCCCAGAAGCACCTATAGGACTTGAAGTGTGTTAGTCCCATCACACAGAGATCATATATTTTGTTCCAGAAGCACCTATAGGACTTGAAGTGTGTTAGTCCCATCACACAGACCTACATTTTCTTCCCAGAAGCACCCATAGGACTTGAAGTGTGTTAGTCCCATCACACAGAGATCCTATATTTTGTTCCCAGAAGCACCTATAGGACTTGAAGTGTGTTAGTCCCATCACACAGACCTACATTTTCTTCCCAGAAGCACCTATAGGACTTGAAGTGTGTTAGTCCCATCACACAGAGATCATATATTTTGTTCCCAGAAGCACCTATAGGACTTGAAGTGTGTTAGTCCCATCACACAGACCTACATTTTCTTCCAGAAGCACCTATAGGACTTGAAGTGTGTTAGTCCCATCACACAGAGATCATATATTTTGTTCCCAGAAGCACCTATAGGACTTGAAGTGTGTTAGTCCCATCACACAGACCTATATTTTCTTCCCAGAAGCACCCATAGGACTTGAAGTGTGTTAGTCCCATCACACAGACCTATATTTTTTCCCAGAAGCACCTATAGGACTTGAAGTGTGTTAGTCCCATCACACAGAGATCATATATTTTGTTCCCAGAAGCACCTATAGGACTTGAAGTGTGTTAGTCCCATCACACAGACCTTCATTTTCTTCCCAGAAGCACCTATAGGACTTGAAGTGTGTTAGTCCCATCACACAGAGATCATATATTTTGTTCCCAGAAGCCCCTATAGGACTTGAAGTGTGTTAGTCCCATCACACAGACCTACATTTTCTTCCCAGAAGCACCTATAGGACTTGAAGTGTGTTAGTCCCCATCACACAGAGATCATATATTTTTGTTCCCAGAGGCACCTATAGGACTTGAAGTGTGTTAGTCCCATCACACAGACCTATATTTTCTTCCCAGAAGCACCTATAGGACTTGAAGTGTGTTAGTCCCATCACACAGACCTACATTTTCTTCCCAGAAGCACCTATAGGACTTGAAGTGTGTTAGTCCCATCACACAGAGATCCTCTATTTTCTTTGCAGAAGCACCCATAGGACTTCTAGTGTGTTAGTGGCATCACACAGAGCTCCTATATTTTCTTCTCAGCAGCACCCACAGGACTTCTAGTGTGTTAGTGGCATCACACAGAGCTCCTCTATTTTCTTTGCAGAAGCACCCATAGGACTTCTAGTGTGTTAGTGGCATCACACAGAGCTCCTATATTTTTCTTCTCAGCAGCACCCACAGGACTTCTAGTGTGTTAGTGGCATCACACAGAGCTCCTCTATTTTCTTTGCAGAAGCACCCATAGGACTTCTAGTGTGTTAGTGGCATCACACAGAGCTCCTATATTGTCTTCTCAGCAGCACCCACAGGACTTCTAGTGTGTTAGTGGCATCACACAGAGCTCCTCTATTTTCTTTGCAGAAGCACCCATAGGACTTCTAGTGTGTTAGTGGCATCACACAGAGCTCCTCTATTTTCTTTGCAGAAGCACCCATAGGACTTCTAGTGTGTTAGTGGCATCACACAGAGCTCCTATATTTTCTTCTCAGCAGCACCCACAGGACTTCTAGTGTGTTAGTGGCATCACACAGAGCTCCTCTATTTTCTTTGCAGAAGCACCCATAGGACTTCTAGTGTGTTAATGGCATCACACAGAGCTCCTATATTTTCTTCTCAGCAGCACCCACAGGACTTCTAGTGTGTTAGTGGCATCACACAGAGCTCCTCTATTTTCTTTGCAGAAGCACCCATAGGACTTCTAGTGTGTTAGTGGCATCACACAGAGCTCCTATATTGTCTTCTCAGCAGCACCCACAGGACTTCTAGTGTGTTAGTGGCATCACACAGAGCTCCTATATTTTCTTTGCAGAAGCACCCATAGGACTTCTAGTGTGTTAGTGGCATCACACAGAGCTCCTATATTTTCTTTGCAGAAGCACCCATAGGACTTCTAGTGTGTTAGTGGCATCACACAGAGCTCCTATATTTTCTTCTCAGCAGCACCCACAGGACTTCTAGTGTGTTAGTGGCATCACACAGAGCTCCTCTATTTTCTTTGCAGAAGCACCCATAGGACTTCTAGTGTGTTAGTGGCATCACACAGAGCTCCTATATTGTCTTCTCAGCAGCACCCACAGGACTTCTAGTGTGTTAGTGGCATCACACAGAGCTCCTATATTGTCTTCTCAGCAGCACCCACAGGACTTCTAGTGTGTTAGTGGCATCACACAGAGCTCCTCTATTTTCTTTGCAGAAGCACCCATAGGACTTCTAGTGTGTTAGTGGCATCACACAGAGCTCCTATATTTTCTTCTCAGCAGCACCCACAGGACTACCGACTACAATGGCTGGAAGACCGCCAAGGGGAGGCAGAGCGTGCAGAGCCAAGAACACAGGGCAGGCAGGCTCTGTTTCTAGTGGACGTGGCCGTGGCCGTGGACGTGGACGTGGTCGTGCATCGTCATCAGCACGTGGCCATGGGACACGCGCGTCTTTGTTTTCGGCAGCTGGACATGTGGAGCCGCATCATGCTGAAGGCTTGGTAGAATGGATGACCAAGCCCTCCTCATCCTCCTCATCCTCTCTCACCCAGGCTCAGGGTACTGGCAGAGCAGCTGCCAACGCGTACTCAATGGCATCATCAGCCACCCTTCCCTAGACCCACCATGTCCTCCTGAGGAGTCCCCCGAACTCTTTGAGCACAGTGTTGGGTACATGCTCCAGGAGGATGCCCAACGATTCGAAGGCTCGGATGATGATACCCAGCTTGAGGAATCTGGCAGTACTGTTCCACCAGCTGCAGCTTACTGCCAGGTTTGCTCTAGTGGTGAAGAGGGAGGGGATGATGAGGTCACTGACTCCACGTGGGTGCCTGAAGGGAGAGAGGATGAGGAGGAGGACGAGGAGGAGGAGGATGCGGCGTCACATGTCCAACGAGGCAGGATGCCCCCTGGAGGCCAGGTAGAGGCCAGCACAGCAACTGTACAACACCGCAGAGCTCCGCCTGTGCAGGGCGCTGCCTCTGCACGTTATCAGAAAAGTTCTTTGGTGTGGGCCTTTTTTGAGACGAGTGCATCAGATCGCACCACTGCTATTTGCAATATTTGTCTCAAGCGAATCTCGCGTGGCCAAAACATCAGCCGCTTGGGCACCACAAGCATGACCAGACATATGTCGACCTGCCATGCAGCTCGTTGGCAGGCACACATAAAAGACCCACACCAAAGAACTAAGCGGACCTCTCCTTGCTCCTCATCAGCTGGGATCTCCATCCCCACTACACCTTCAGTCCTCTCTGAAAGCTGCTCTGAGAGGACTGAAGGTGTAGAATTAGGTGTGTCACAACCAAGTACTTGCAGTACACCGACGTCCGATTGCAGCAGGCAAATTTCCCTGCCCCAGCTGCTGGACCGTAGAAAGAAGTACACTCCCAGCCATCCACATGCCCAGCGGTTGAATGCTAGCTTGGCTAAATTGCTAGCACTTCAACTGCTGCCTTTTCAGTTGGTAGACTCGGCCCCCTTCCGTGAGTTTGTTCAATGTGCGGTTCCTCAGTGGCAGGTTCCCAAACGCCACTTTTTCTCACGGAAGGCGATTCCGTCTCTCTACCGGCATGTGGAAGGCAATGTCCATGCCTCGCTGGACAGGGCGGTCAGCGGTAAGGTGCATATTACCGCTGACTCATGGTCCAGCAGGCATGGACAGGGACGGTACCTTTCTTTCACGGCCCATTGGGTCACTCTATTGGCAGCTGGGAGGGATGCAGGACAAGGTGCAGTAGTGTTGGAGGTTGTTCCGCCACCACGCCTCCAAAACGCTACTACTGCTACTGGTTGTGACACACCTCTCTCCTCCACCCCCTCCTCTTCTTCTTCCTCCAGTGCTCTGTCCTTGGAACCAGCGGTGCTCCGTAGGCGTACAAGGGGCTACGCAAGTACGCAGGCAAAAAGATGCCATGCCGTGCTTGCGCTGGTGTGTTTGGGGGACAGGAGCCACACTGGGCCAGAGGTTCTGGCAGCTCTGCAGGGGCAGGCCGAGAGGTGGTTGACGCCACGTCAGCTTAAGCCAGGAATGGTCGTTTCTGACAATGGCACCAACCTCCTCTCCGCCCTGCGACAGGGGCAGCTCACCCATGTGCCCTGCATGGCTCAAGTCCTCAACCTGGTGGTGCAGCGGTTCTTGGGCAGGTTCCCAGGCTTACAGGATGTCCTGAGGCAGGCCAGGAAAGTCTGTGTGCATTTCCGCCGATCTTATAATGCCAGTGCTCGGCTGACTGAGCTGCAAAAGGAGCTGAACCTGCCCAAGAACCGCCTAATATGTGAAATGCCCACCAGGTGGAACTCAACGTTGGCCATGCTGCAGCGACTGCACACGCAGCAGAGGGCCATCAATGAGTACCTTTGCGACTACGGCACCAGGACAGGGTCAGGGGAGCTTGGTTTTTTTTCCCCACGTCAGTGGAGCATGATCAGGGATGCATGCACTGTCCTCTCACCATTTGAGGAGGCCACGAGGATGGTGAGCAGTGACAGTGCATGCATCAGTGACACTGTCCCTCTTGTCCACCTGTTGGAGCATACGCTGCGTGGGATAATGGACAGGGCACTTGAGGCAGAACAGAGGCAGGAAGAGGAGGACTTCCTTGCCTCTCAAGGCCCCCTTTATCCGGACAGTGTTCCTTCTGTCCCACCCATCACACAGGAAGAGGATGAGGAGGAGGAGGAGGAGGAGGAGGAGGATTGTGTGAGCATGGAGGTGGAGCCTGGCACTCAGCATCAGCAGCAGCAGTCTTTTAGGGATGATGTACAGTCCCAACAAACCAGTGGACTTGTACGTGGCTGGGAGGAGGTGGCTGGCGATCATGTCATCCTCAGTGACCCAGAAGACTCCGGACCGAATGCCTCAGCTAACCTACGCTGCATGGCCTCCCTGATCCTGCAAAGCCTGCGGAAGGATCCTCGTGTTCTTCGGATCAAGGAGAGGGACCATTACTGGCTGGCCACTCTCCTTGATCCGCGGTACAAGGGTAAGGTTGCGGACCTTATCTTGCCGTCGCAGAGGGAGCAGAGGATGAGACATCTCAGGGAGGCCTTGCAGAAAGGTCTGTGCAACGCGTTCCCAGAAAATGGGAGGTTACAAACTCCTGGTCCTGGGCGACGAGTTGCTGAGGCTTCGGTCACTAGCAGAAGGAGCGGTGGGGAAGGTGGACGTCTGACCGATGCGTTCAGACAATTTTTTAGTCCGCAGCCCCAAGGTATGATCGGTTCCAGCAACCATCGCCAGCGTCTGATATACATGGTGCAGGAATACCTTGGGGCAAGGTCAGACTTGGACACCTTTCCCACCGAAAATCCTCTGGCTTACTGGGTCCTGAGGATGGATCACTGGCCAGAGCTTGCACAGTATGCAATTGAGCTACTGGCCTGTCCTGCCTCCAGCGTTCTTTCCGAACGCACATTCAGTGCTGCTGGAGGATTTGTCACCGATCATAGGGTGCGCCTGTCCACCGCCTCGGTTGATCGACTGACCTTCATCAAAATGAATCAGTCTTGGATCACCACCAGCTACCAGGCACCTGAGGCGGATATAACCGAATAATTTTTAATGTCACATCCCTTCAAGACTGCCTATGCTGATGCTGAGTGACTGTCCTCTTATGTTCACTGACTATCCAATTCCTCCTCCTCAATGATCCATGCCACCACACCAGTGCCTAAGGCACAATTTTTCAGCCCCTGTTTAACAGGGGCGTGTACATACAATTTTTATAAAAAAATGCTTCGCAACACGTGTGACTGCTGTGCTCCAAGTACAGTATCTGTGAGGGGTTGCAGTGTTGTGGCACCAGCACCAGTGCCTAAGGCACAATTTTTCAGCCCCTGTTTAACAGGGGCGTGTACATACAATTTTTATAAAAAAATGCTTCGCAACACGTGTGACTGCTGTGCTCCAAGTACAGTATCTGTGAGGGGTTGCAGTGTTGTGGCACCAGCACCAGTGCCTAAGGCACAATTTTTCAGCCCCTGTTTAACAGGTGCGTGTACATACAATTTTTAAAAAAAATGCTTCGCAACACGTGTGACTGCTGTGCTCCAAGTACAGTATCTGTGAGGGGTTGCAGTGTTGTGGCACCAGCACCAGTGCCTAAGGCACAATTTTTCAGCCCCTGTTTAACAGGGGCGTGTACTTACAATTTTTTAAAAAAATGCTTCGCAACACGTGTGACTGCTGTGCTCCAAGTACAGTATCTGTGAGGGGTTGCAGTGTTGTGGCACCAGCACCAGTGCCTAAGGCACAATTTTTTCAGCCCCTGTTTAACAGGGGCGGGTAATTACAAATCTTGATCTAATAGTTCACAGCAGGGCCCATTCCTGCGCCCACCAAGAGTAACTATGAGGGCCTACAGTCTTGTGGCAACACCGTCCACCACCACCGCCAAAGGCCCAATTTTTCTGCCCTGTTCATCAGGTGCTTGCAATTACAAATCTTGATCTAATAACTCACAGCAGGGCCCATTCCTGCGCCCACCAAGAGTAACTATGAGGGCCTACAGTCTTGTGGCAACACCGTCCACCACCACCGCCAAAGGCCCAATTTTTCTGCCCTGTTCATCAGGTGCTTGCAATTACAAATCTTGATCTAATAACTCACAGCAGGGCCCATTCCTGCGCCCACCAAGAGTAACTGTGAGAGCTTACAGTCTTGTGGCAACACCGTCCACCACCACCGCCAAAGGCCCAAATTTTCTGCCTGTTCATCAGGTGCTTGCAATTACAAATCTTGATCTAATAACTCACAGCAGGGCCCATTCCTGCGCCCACCAAGAGTAACTGTGAGAGCTTACAGTCTTGTGGCAACACCGTCCACCACCACCACCACCACCCCCAATTTTTCTGCCCTGTTCAACAGGTGCATGCAATTACAAATCTTGATCTATTAACTCACAGCAGGGCCCATTCCTGTGCCCACCAGTCTTGTGGCTACACCAACATCTAATAGGGCAAATTTCTGCAGAGTATATACGCCAGGCCCCTACTTTCAAACATCCAACTTACAAACGACTCCTACTTGCAAATGGAAAGAGAAAACAGGAAGTGAGAGGAAATCTACCCCTAGGAAGGGAAATTCTATCCTGTTAGATTTAATTTGGGAAAAAGGTATCTCCTCTCTACTGATACTTTATCACCAATCCTTGTTTCAATTAAAACCCCACTTTTTCCAAAAACATTTGTCATTGGGACGGAAAGTGAGGTGACATGTTCTGAACAGATGTGCAAAGACAGCAAATGTTACAGGGGTGATAACCCCTCCCTATGTTCTCCAAAAAGCTTAAAAATAGATTTTTTGGGGATGGAGCTACACTTCATAATGTACCTGTTCAGATTCTACTTAAGAACAAACCTAAAGCCGCAAGTGGTTTTTAAATGGCTTCTTTTTTTCCTTTACAAATGTCATTTTGTGCAAGGACAGTTCTAAACACGGGAAACACATGCCACTTCACAGGCATACTTTAGACACCCCCCCAGGGACCATATTTAAAGGAAAATTTCACTTTTTTTTTTTCACTTTATGCATCATTAAAATGACTGCTCCCGAAAAAACGTTAGTTTTTAAAAGTTCTTTTTGCATTGATATATGTCCCCTGGGGCAGGACCCGGGTCCCCAAACCTGTTTTATGACATTAACATGCATATTGGCCGTTGTAATTAGCACTTTTGATTTCGAACGTTCGCGTCCATTATAACGTATAGGGTTCGAAAATTTGCGCGAACTTTCGGTCCGTTCGAAGGTTCTGGTGCGAACCGAACCCGGGGGTGTTCGGCTCATCCCTAGTGCACATTATGTATGTGTTGCCATGATGGCATGCTAAGCGTGATTGGGGTGCAGATGCTGACTTAGCTCTCTCCCTTTTTTTGAGTTTTTGAATGAGAAATATCCCCATATATCTGTAAATTTTACTTAAACAACAGTATACATTCCTATTGCTCCAAAATACTGGTGTTTTTCTTTCTGATGTATTGCTACTGTATTTGAATCACTGTTAGGAATGTGTGTATGTGAGATGAGGCACTACATGAATTAAGTAGATGGGTAAGGAGTGAACCTGGAACAAAACTTACAGCTTTTAACATTTTTTTCAGTTTGTCTGGCTGTTATTTGAGCATATCTCAAGAGGAATATCAAGAGGAACCACAAGATTTTTAGTCATTATCTGCCTGTTTCCAGGTTCTTCATTTTTAGACTGGGAAATTATTTGGGAGCTCCAATTATTATTTGCCATTTACATAGTTACAGAAAGAAGACACAAGTCCATCTAGTTCAACCAAAAAAAAATACAATTCCATATACACAATCCTATACCCACAGTTGATCCAGGGGAAGGTGAAAACCCACAGCAAAGCATGATCCGATTTGCTACAGCAGGAAAAAAAATCCTTCCTGATCCCCTAAGGGGCAATTGGATATTCCCTGGATCAACTTTACCTATAAATGTTAATACCCAGTTATATTATGTACATGTAGGAAAGAATCCAGTCCCATTTTAAAGCAATCTACTGAGCTGGCCAGAACCACCTCTGGAGGGAGTCTATTCAACTTTTTCACAGCTCTAATGCCCTGTACACACGACCGGACTTTCCAGCAGACTAGGTCTGACGGAGTTCCCGCCAGAATTCCGGCGGAATTCCGACGGACCTTCCAAATAAACGGACTTGCCCACACATGAACCAAAGTCCGTTCATTAAGAACGTGATGAGTTACGATGGGACTAGAAAAGGAAGTCAATCTCGCCGCTTATATTGGCAAGATTGACACTTTACGAGCCCCGTCGCATGGTATGGATTTTAAGGGGAAGCCCCTACGCCGAAAAAACGGCATGGGGTCCCCCCAAAATCGATACTAGACCCTTATCCGAGCACGCAGGCCGGCAGGTCATGAAAGGGGGTCACAGTCCCAGCATCCTCCAGGACTGTGACATCATATGGGGCGGGGTCACCATGTGACATCTGCCAGTGAACCCGCCCCTTGTCCCTATATAAGTCACCACACCATGCTTCTCTGCCATTGCGGCCAGAGAGAGCGTTGTGGCCAGGGGCGGACTGACAACTCATGGGGCCCCCGGGCAATAGAAGATCATGGGGCCCCCTTGGTCCCCACACTCAAGGGGACCAAGCGCGCACACACAGGGGGGGGGGGGGGACACACGCAGGGGGACACTGGAGGGAGAGCGCACACGCAGGGGGACACGAGGGAGAGCGCACACGCAGGGGGACACTGGAGGGAGAGCGCACACGCAGGGGGGGACACTGGAGGGAGAGCGCACACGCAGGGGGGGGGGGGCACAGCACACACAGGGGGACACTGGAGGGAGAGCGCACACACAGGGAGGCACACACACAGGGGGACACTGGAGGGAGAGCGCACACAGGGGGGCACACAGGAGGGAGAGCGCACACACAGGGGGACACTGGAGGGAGAGCGCGCACACAGGGGGGCACACGCACACAGGGGGACACTGGAGGGAGAGCGCACACACAGGGGGACACTGGAGGGAGAGCGCACACACAGGGGGACACTGGAGGGAGAGCGCACACACAGGGAGGCACACACAGGGGGACACTGGAGGGAGAGCGCACACACAGGGGGGCACACACACAGGGGGACACTGGAGGGAGCGCACACACAGGGGGACACTGGAGGGAGAGCGCACACACAGGGAGGCACACACAGGGGGACACTGGAGGGAGAGCGCACACACAGGGGGGCACACACACAGGGGGACACTGGAGGGAGAGCGCACACACACACACCACTGGAGGGAGAGCTCACACGCAGGGGGGGGGGGCACGCACACACAGGGGGGACACTGGAGGGAGAGCGCACACACAGGGGGGCACTGGAGGGAGAGCGCACACACAGGGGGACACTGGAGGGAGAGCGCACACACAGGGGGGCACACACACACACAGGGGGACACTGGAGGGAGAGCGCACACACAGGGGGGGACACGCACACAGGGGGACACTGGAGGGAGAGCGCACACACAGGGGGGGACACGCACACAGAGGGACACTGGAGGGAGAGCGCACACACAGGGGGGAAACGCACACAGGGGGGACACTGGAGGGAGAGCGCACACACAGGGGGGGAAACGCACACAGGGGGACACTGGAGGGAGAGCGCACACACAGGGGGGGACACGCAGACAGGGGGGACACTGGAGGGAGAGCGCACACACAGGGGGGCACACACAGGGGGACACTGGAGGGAGAGCGCACACACAGGGGGGGAAACGCACACAGGGGGGGACACTGGAGGGTGAGCGCACACACAGGGGGGGAAACGCACACAGGGGGACACTGGAGGGTGAGCGCACACACAGGGGGGAAACGCACACAGGGGGACACTGGAGGGTGAGCGCACACACAGGGGGACACTGGAGGGTGAGCGCACACACAGGGGGACACTGGAGGGTGAGCGCACACAGGGGGACACTGGAGGGAGAGCGCACACACAGGGGGGGACATGCACACACAGGGGGACACTGGAGGGAGAGCGCACACACAGGGGGGGAAACGCACACAGGGGGACACTGGAGGGAGAGCGCACACACAGGGGGGGACATGCACACAAGGGGACACTGTGGGCTGGGGGTGACACTGTGGGCTGGGGGGTGACACTGTGGGCTGGGGGGTGACACTGCGCGCTGGGGGGTGACACTGCGGGCTGGGGGGGTGACACTGCGGGCTGGGGGGTGACACTGCGGGCTGGGGGGTGACACTGCGGGCTGGGGGTGACACTGTGGGGTAGGGGTGACACTGCGGGCTGGGGTGACACTGCGGGCTGGGGTGACACTGCAGGCTGGGGTGACACTCTGGGGTAGGGGTGACACTGCGGGCTGGGGTGACACTGCGGGCTGGGGGGACCCGGGGCCCGTGACTCACCGATGCCGATTCCGATGCTCCCCGCCGGTGTTGTGCTGAAAACGGTTCCCCCCTCGATACACCGGCCCCTCCACTCTTCTTCCATTAGGGGCCCGGACTCGGCAGGCTGTATTACATGCCGCGAATACCGCTAACAGCGCGCGGCTCCCCACCGGCCCCTCCTTCCCTCCCGTCCGTCCCAGGTGACGTCACGACGCATACAGTAGAAGCACCTGGGACGGACGGGAGGGAAGAAGGGGCCGGCGGGGAGCCGCGCGCCGCTAGCAGTATTGTTAGCGGCATCGCGGCATGTAATACAGCCGTTTCAAGTGGCCCCTCATGTGGCCGAGTCCGGGCCCCTAATGGCCCCGGGCCCTCGGGCGGCGCCCGAGTCACCGACCGGTCAGTCCGCCCCTGGTTGTGGCAACATCGGAAGGAAGAAGAGAAGAAGGAGAAGAAGGTGGCGACAGCGACAGAAGAACTGAAGAGTGGGACAAGACCCCCAAAGTCGGAACAAGACCCCCGGAAGGCGGCGACGACGACGAAGAAGAAAGCCGAGCTCCTCCGCTAGTAAAAGAGCTAGCAGAAGATAGTGGAGGAGTCCAGCGAGAAGACCCCCCAAGACGGAAGAAGACCCCGGAGCTGTGCAATAAAGTATTTTTAAAACTTGTGTTGTTTTTTATTTACACTTTTTTCCCTAAGGTGAATGGGTAGGGGTACATCGTACCCCATACTCATTCACATAGGGTAGGGGGCTGGGATTCGGGGGCCCCCTTATTAAAGGGGGCTCCCAGATTCCGATAAGCCCCTCGCCCGCAGACCCCGACAACCAACGGCCAGGGTTGTCGGGAAGAGGCCCTTGTCTTCATCAACATGGGGACAAGGTGCTTGGGGTGGGGGGGCCGCAGGGCCCCCCTTTCCCCAAAGCCCCCCCATGTTGAGGGCACACGTATGGCTCAGGAGGGGGGGGGGGGCGCTCGCTCGTCCCCACCCCCTTTCCTGACCTGCCGGGCTGCATGCTTGGATAAGGGTCTGGTATCGATTTTGGGGGGACCCCCATGCCGTTGTTTCGGCGTAGGGGCTTCCCTTTAAAATCCATACCAGACCAAAGGTTCTTCCCTTTCGCGCTTGCTGCGATAGGAAAATGTGTTTTTCCTATTTCAGCCAGCGCGAGATGTACAGTGCCCTGTCGCCGAGAAACATTCTCACGGGCAGGTGCTGTAGCTGCCCTTCCGTCGTATTTTGGTCCGTCGGACCAGCATACAGACAAATGGTTTTCCCGCTAGGAACTGACTCTGGCAGAAAGTCCGTCGGATTTTTGCCATACAAAGGTCTGATGGAGCCCACACACGATCGGAATGTCCGACGGATTCGTTCCGTCGGACCTTTGCTGTCAAAAAGTCTGGTCCTGTGTACAGGGCATTGGTGTGAGCAAAACCTTTCTGTATTTGGAGATGAAATCTTTTTTCCTCTAGACGTAAAGAGTGCCCCCTTGTCCTCTGTGATGACCTTAAAGTGAATAACTCAACACCAAGTTCACTATATGGACCCCTTATGTTGATCATATCTCCCCTTATCCCCCTTCAAGAGAGAATAAATTCAGTTCCTCAAATCTTTCCTCATAGCTGAGCTCCTCCATGCCTCCTATCAGTTTGGTTGCCCTTCTCTGCACTTTCTCCAGTTCCCCGATATCCTTTTTGAGAACTGGTGCCCAAAACTGAACTGCATTTTCCAGATGAGGTATTAGGCTTGATTCACACCTATGCGTTTTTAGTGCTTTTTGCATTTTGCATATTTGCTCAACAGAACGTGTTCCATAGGAAACCATGTTAAATGGACTGTAGTGCAAATCTGAAAAATGCAAAAAGCACTAAAAATGCATAGGTGTGAATCAAGCCTTACTCATGATTTGTACAGGGGCAAAATGATGTCTCTCTCTCCGAAGTCTATACCTCTCTTAATACAAAAAAGACTTGCTTGTTTTAAAAACTGCAGCTTGGCATTTCATGCTATTATTAATCTTATGATCTACCAAAACCCCCAGATCCTTCTCCACTATGGATTCCCCCAGTTGTACTCCCCCTAGTGTGTATGATACATGCATATTCTTAGCCCCAAAGTGCATAACTTTACATTTATCAACATTAAACCTCATTTGCCACCTAGTTTCCCAATTAAACAGTGCATTGAGGTCAACTTATAAGTTTCAGACATCCTGTAAGAATGTTATTCCACTGTATAGCTTGGTGTAATTTCTGTCTCTGAAAAAACATCCTGCTAATAGAGGTCCAACTAAAACTGGCCATACAAATATAGATTTTTCCTGTTCAGCATGCAGGCTAGAAACAATTACAGATGGGCTGAAAAAAAAACGTTTCGCAACAGAGCTCTTGAAACATCGCAAAAGTTCAGAACCGAATGACGAACCCCATCGCAAAATTCAGAACTGAATGACGAACCCCATTAAACTCTATAGGAACCGAACTTGAAAAATCAAAAGTCCCCATTTTGAAGGATATATGTAAGTTATTGGCCATAAAAAGGGTATGGGGGCTGAGCTACTGCCCTGGGGAACATGCACCAATGCAAAAAACTTTTAAAAAAGATTGTTTTTAAAGGAGCAGTGATTTTAATGATGCTTAAAGTGAAACAATAAAAATGCAAAATTCCTTTTAATATAGTGTCTGGGGGGTCCCATCAGTCTGCCTGTAAAGTGGCGCATCAGTATTGTGTATAGAAATTGCTGCAGCAAAACTGACATTTATAAGAAAAAAAAATGACATTTAAATTGATCTTCCCTGCAAGCTTTCTTTATTTGGACAAGCTGAAATTTAGACGCCGGGCATGTGGGTGGCAGGAATTGTATTTTTTTTTGTGCTGCAACAGCTGGGGCAGAGAAATTTGCCTGCTATTCACTACAGCTGGTGGTGTGTTGCTGGCAAACACGTTGCAAGGACCTGTGCCACACTTTGCTATACCATCATCCCTGTCAGTGCAGGCTGCTGAGAGGTCATGAGATATAGGGTAGTCAAGAAAGGTGAGGAGTGAGAAGGATAAGAATTGTGTCCCTTGTGTGTGGCTTTCGGGTGCTCTTACCAGCAGGCTGAGTGGTGGGAGGTTAAATGCCTTGTCAAGCATGTAGTGCCCAAATGGCTGGTGTTTTTGCCATGCTTGATCTGCTTGTGGCAGAGATTGCAAATTGCAACAGTGCGATCGGCTGCACATGTGCCAAAAAAGGCCCAAACAGCTGAGCTGTGGGTAGTGGGCTGGGAGATAATAGCTCCACAATCTGGTGGAATAGGGAGGCTGCTCTACTCTTTCATGATTGCTGTCTCTGGAGGACATCCTGCCTCATTGGGGTTGTTTCTCCCCCTCACTTTCCTCCTCTGCTCTATCCGACACCCAAGTCATGTCAGTGACCTCATCATCTTCACCCTCTCCATCCTCATCATCACTGGAGCCAACTTGGCAATATGCTGCAGCTGGGGTAACATGACTGCCAATTTGTTATTTACAGTCAGGTCCATAAATATTGAGACATTGACACAATTCTAATCTTTTTGGCTCTATACACCACCACAATGGATTTGAAATGAAACGAACAAGATGTGCTTTAACCACTTTCAGACCGGACCATTTTGCTGGCTTAAGACCAGAGCACTTTTTGCGATTCGGCACTGCGTCACTTTAACTGACAATTGCACGGTTGTGCTGCGCGGCTCCCAAACAAAATTGACGTCCTTTTTTTCCCACAAATAGAGCTTTCTTTTGGTGGTATTTGATCACCCCTGCGGTTTTTATTTTTTGCGCTAAAAACAAAAAAAGAGCGTCAGTTTTGAAAAAAAAACGCATTATTTTTTACTTTATGCTATAATAATTATCCCAGACAGGATGGGGGGTGCTTATTACCCAAATATAATAGAAACTAGGAAATGTGTGATTGAATGCACTTTTTTGAATGCAAAGTGGTGCTTGGTGCACTTTAAATTGAGGACTGATGCTGACAGAAATGTAAAAAAAAGAAAAGAGAAATCCTGTTCACTTATAGCATGTTAACCACTTGCTGACCAGCCACTGCAGTTTTACTGTGGCAGAATGGCACGGCTGGGCAAAACAACGTTATGTAATGTCGCTTCGCCATGTGACCACTAGGGACATGCGCGCGCCCGCTGCTCGCCCCCTGACACGATGCGAGATTGCTCGTGACACATCGAGAACCAGGATCTGTGTGTATAAAAACACACAGATCCTGGTTCTCTGAGGGGAGAAAAGACTGATCGTGTGTTCATACAAAGTATGAACAGCGATCTGTCATCTCCCCTAAACAGTCCCATCCCCCTTTCAGTTAGAACACAGAGAGGGAACACAGTTAACCCCTTGATCGCCCCCTAGTGTTTAACCCCTTCCCTGCCAGTGACGTTTTTACAGTAATCAGTGCATTTTTATAGCACTGATCACTGTATAAATGCCAATGGTCCCAAAATTGTGTCAAAAGTGTCCGATGTGTCCGCCATAATGTCGCAGTCCTGATAAAAATCACAGATCGCCGCCATTACTAGTAAAAATAAATAAATAATAAAAATGCTATAAATCTATCCCCTATTTTGTAGATGCTATAACTTTTGCGCAAACCAATCAATATACGCTAATTGCGATTTTTATTACCAAAGATATGTGGAATAATATATATCGGCCTAAACTGAAAAAAAAAATCGCTTTTAAAAAAAAAAAAAAATAGGGATATTTATTATAGCAAAAAGTACAAAATATTGTGCTTTTTTCAAAATTGTCGCTCTTTTTTTGTTAATTTCGCACAAAAAATAAAAACCAAAGAGATGATCTAATACCACAAAAAGAAAGCTCTATTTGTGGGAAAGAAAGGACGTCAATTTTGTTTGGGTACAGCATCGCACGACCGCACAATTGTCAGTTAAAGCACTGCAGTGCCGAATCGCAAAAATGGCCCGGTCATTCAGCAGCCAAATCTTACGGGGCTGAAGCGGTTAAACAGCACAGTGTTTGTGCTGTTTAACCTGCCCCTCTGGAAGCTGTAAAATACCTGGCTGATCCTGGCTGGTTCTGCCCTCCCCCTGTAAACTGACCATGGTTTATCATGGCTGCTGAGCCCTGACACAGTGGTCAGTTTACATGCCTCCGTCATCCCCAGCTCTCCTGTCCATCTCTAACCTCCTCCCCCCTCCCTGCCTGTCAGCTCTGTGTCTTTGTAAGCTGTCTCTGCCCCCCTCCCCCCCTGCCGCTATTAGTATAAAAGTTTTTAAAATGTCACTGCCAGCCCCTCTTGTATACAGCAATAACACACGCTGTAAGTGTTTTTTTAAAACGGTGTCTCTAAATACCCTTTTTCTGTTATCTTCATGCTGGTCACGTGACTCCCGGCCGCTCTGCTACTACGATCCAGGGCTTAGGCGGGGGGGGGGGGGGGGGCTGAGCAGTCAGCACAGTGGTCACATGACCTCCTGGCTGATGTCAGAGAGAGATCTCGGACCCTCCTGCTGTAGCCCTGGATTGGAGTAGCATTTAAAAAAAAAAAAACACTTACAGCATGTGTTATCACTGTATACAAGGGGCTGGCAGTGATTTTACCTCTTTGGGTAACAACCACTTTAATCTGGTTGAAAAAAAGTCCATCCAGTTCAACCAACATACCAGTGTTGCCAAGCTACCAGACTAAAATTCACTGACACGAAACTCAAAATTTACTGGGACAGCCAAGTTTTTACCAGCATTTTCTAAAAGTACCAAATTTACGGTTTTCAGTGCAAATTTCAGTACTTAAGATACAAACAAGTACAATATGCAATTAGCAATGTGGTTTAAGATAGATATTAAGGTAAAAAAAAAAACCATATTTCTTATGTTATTTTTGATATAGTAAGGGTGGGTTATTATAACCCATCAGATTTTGTTACGTATGTCCAACTGGAGAGATGTCCCCTTAATTTCTGTTGCCACCACAGAAGGTGAGCAGAAATCCCAGGTAGCCACCAGGATCACAAGAATTTATGTCCACAATTCTAAAGACCCCCTGTCTCCATCACTTTATCCCTCCTTCACCTCCTGTCTCCATCCCTCCTTCACCTCCTGTTTTCATATCTCCTTCACCTTCTGTCTCCATCCCTCCCTCCATCACCACCTGTCTCCATCCCTCCTGTCCCCATCCCTCCTTCACCTCCTGTCTCCATCCCTCCTTCACCTCCTCTCCTGTCTCCATCCCTCCTTCACATCTCCATCCCTTCTTCTGTTGCAGGTCCCTCCAACCTCTTCACCCTTCATCACTTCCATCCCTCTGTTACTCTATCCCTCACTTCTTTCATCTTTCCATAATTCCATCCTTTTATCTCTTGCTCCATCCCTCCCTCCATCATACTGTCCCTCCAACAATCCTTGTGCCTTATATCCCTCCATCGTTTCTATCCTCCATCACTTTCATCCCTCTATTATTTTGTCTCTCCCTCTTTCCATAACTCCATCCCTCTGTCCTTTGCTCCATCACTCCATTTCTCTGTCTCGCTCACATCCCTCCATGCCTTGCTCTATCCCATCATCCATCTCTCTGTCACCCAATCTACACCTCCATCCTTTAGGGCTCTTTCACACAGTAATGTCCATTTTCATGGACTCCACTTGCTCAGCACAGATCATTCCATTGATCCCCGCTGAGCCGGCGGATGACAGGTCCATCTCTGCTCACTGTGCAGGGATGGACCTGTCGAAGCTCCGCTCTCCTCTATGGAGGATTGGATGAAAATGGACAGCCTGTCCGTTTTCATCCGATCTGATCCGCCAGACGGATAGAAAATAGGGTCACTATCCGTATGGATTTGGCTGAGCAGATCGGATGTCAGTGGACATGTCACCGCTGACATCCATTGCTCCATAGAGATGCCTGGAGCGTCCGTTCAGGTACGCCTGAAAAACTGATTCCACTGTTTCCATCCCTCTGTCCATCCACCTCCCTCATCACTCCACTACTCTTTCCACTATAAACAAAAAAAATACTCCTGTCCATTTCCACACCAAATTTGCTCACTACTTACTAAAAAATATATGAATAATAAACACCTTAAGACCATTAAGCATAATCAATAATCAAATATATAATGATCATACATTTTATAAAAATACACTATACAGCACCAGCACTTTTTATCTACAAAACCAGCCTGATCTGTGATATCGGTGCTGCCTCCCCTCTCCTGGCATGCTGGGATTTGTAGTGCCACAGCCTGACACATGAGGTGTTCATGCTGCAGGAGAGGAGGCTGTGCCTGGTGAGCAGGTAATGGGTAGGGACAGGGAGGTGTAATAGAGATTGGGGGGAGATCTCAGAAAACGTGCTCCCTTTAGAAGCAGAGCAGTTCACAGTCACACACAAAAATGATCTAGTGTAACAGCATGAGACAGGAGTCTGCTACACAGAGTCCTATCCTCTCCCCCCCTCCTGCCCACTAAGATAAGTCACCGACAGAACTGCATGTTGCTCAGCTAGCTTACCTTAAGCTAGGCTGAACTCTGTCCTCCACTGCAGACTGTCTCCACTCCTCCCCCTCCCAGCATCTCCTGTGCTGAACTCTAACAAGGCACTCTGAGAGAAAGGGGGAGGATACAAGTAGCTTCACTCACAGTCAGGCCGGGAATTGCACATGCACAGTCAAACTGAAAGCATCGCTGGCTGAAATCATATGTTTTTACTGGCAGGTTTCTCACTTTACCGACTTTTACAGGGACAGAAAAATTGCCCAGGTTTTTACGGGCTGCCCGTAAAAACACGGGCGGTTGGCAACACTGCAACATACATTAAATACAACATATCTGAATGAATACATGTGCTGTTAAGCTGACCATTTTCCTATGAAAGCCCATCATGTCACCCTCACCTAGGCACCATGGGTGGAAGCCAGAGTGTAATATAAGTATATTTTTACATGTCCTCCTAATGTTTGATTTGTTTTGTTTTTTGCTTGCTGCTTTTTTGCATAGTGGGGTAGGGTGGTGGTTGACATTTAGTGGATCTTGCATTCTTATGCAAGGTCCTCTTTAACCACTTACCGTCTACTCACGTCCTCCCAGAACCGCACCCCCCCAGGCGTGTTCTGTAATTGCTGTGTCCTTTGGACACAGCTGATCACAGATTGGAGTAAAGTGTCAATCACTGTGGCCCTTTACCACATGATCAGCTGTGTCCTATCACAGCTGATCATGATGTAGACACATGTGTCGGTTATTGGCATTCCTTTCCTCACGCTGTAAAGAGAGGAGAGCCGGTAAAGGGGACATCTACACTGATAATCCGGGTACTGATCATCAGTGTCCTGATTAACAGTGCAGCCCCAACAGTGTCCATCAGTGCTGCCAATCAGTGCCCATAAGTGCCCCCTATCCGTGCCTTCTCATCAGTGTCACCTATCAGTGCTACCTATCAGTGCCATCTGTCAGTGCCCTTCAGTACTGTCCATAGTACCCATTGGTTCCACTTATCAGTGCCCACCAGTGCCACCTCATCAGTGCCGCCTCAGCTGACTATCAGTGCCCATAAGTGCCACCTCATCAATGCCCATCAGTGCAGCCTATTAGTGCTGATCAGTGCTGCCTATCAGTGCCCATTAGTGCAGCCTTATCAGCACACATCATTGAAAGAGAAAAAATACCTGTTTGTAAAAAAACAGAAAGAAAGAAAACCTGTTTTTTTTTTTTAGCAAAAAAAAAACCAGTGGTGAATAAATATCACCAAAAGAAATCTCTATTTATGTGAAAAAAATGAAAAAATTTCACGAGTACAGTGCTGCATGACCACGCAAATGTCATTCACAGTGCGACAGCGCTGAAAGCTGAAAATTTGCCTGAGCAAGAAGGGTGTAAATGTGCCCAGTAGGCAAGTGGTTAATATGGCCATATTGTTGCCACTAAATTCAAGGTAGACATTGGTGTTAATGTGACAGCTCACTTCAGCTTTTTCTTAGTAAAACGTAACTATTTTGCTAAACATGTGAAAGGATTACATTGTACTAGAAATGTTGTTACCATTAAGTGAGGCGGTCAAGGACATATGTCACCACTACAGGAAAGTAAAATGGACAGCTTGGAGTAAGGTCATGTGAGTTCAGTGATGCCTTAAATGAACTCTAGGATGGTGTGGAATATGGAATGAGCTTTGCAGGCTTTGTCATAACAAAGCATGTTCAGCCTTCTGGAAGAGGTTTAGTTCTATGAATAGCAATGGGTACTCCTTATAACACTTATTAAAACATCAGTCTTAAAGATTACTAAAAATTACACTTACACACGCAAACCTTGGCCTTCATACACCATGAGGTGCTACTTTTATTACATTCCAGATTTCCTTATTGTGTACTGAAGGCTGAATTTTATCACATTAAGCTACATTTGAATGCAAATCGATTTAAATGATACTACTGTTATGCAGCATGATGTAAGAATTAGAAGCATAATGGCATAATGTATTCATATGAACTGAAATTGACTCCTGTTATTTTTCTGAAACTTCCTATTTAGTTCACATGATGCCATATGATGGGCACACAAAGAGTCTGAGAGCAGCTGAACAATGATTTCATTCAAATATGATGTATGATCATCGCATTGTCCACAATATTTCTAATGATTAACTTTATGCATTTAAGGTCCATGTTTGAAAAATTTAAATAAAACATGCAGGTAATGCATATTTATCCCCTTGTTAATGTGTAAAAAATAAATAAAAAATGTGTATATATATATATATATATATATATACACAGTATATATACAGTACTGTGCAAACATTTTAGACGTGAGAGGTGTGAAGATATGCTGTAAATGAAGAATGCTTGTGATAATAGTTTATTTTTTTTTAGCAATTAACAAAATTAAAAGTAAATGAACAGAAGAGAAATTCAAATCAACTCAATATTTGGTGTCTGCTTTTAAAACAGCATCAATTCTTCTAGGTACACTTGCACACAGGTTTTGAAGGTACTAGGCAGGTAGGTTGTTCCAAACATCTTTGCAAACTAACCACATATCTTCTATGGATGTAGACTGCCATCAAATCCTTCTGTCTCTTCATGTACAGTAATCCCAGACAGACTCAATGATGTTGAGATCAGGGCTCTGTGGGAGCCAAACCATCACTTCCAGTATTCCTTGTTCTTCTTTACACTGAAGATAGTGATGGGTTCCTCTCAGAACAGGCCTCGCCATGGTCGACCAAAGAAGTTGAGTGCACATGCTCAGCGTCATATCCAGAGGCAGTCTTTGGGAAATAGACGTATGAGCTCTGCCAGCATTGCTGCAGAAGTTGAAGGGGTGGGGGGGTCAGCCTGTCAGTGCTCAGACCATACGCCACACACTGCATCAAATTGGTCTGCATGGCTGTCATCCCAGAAGGAAGACTCTTCTAAAGATGATGCAAAGGAAAAAGGGCAAATAATTTGCTGAAGACAAGCAGACTAAGGACATGGATTACTGGAACCATGTCCTGTGGTCTGATGAGACCAAGTTAAACTTGTTTGGTTCAGATGGTGTCAAGCATGTGTGACAGGAACCAGGTAAGGAGTACAAAGACAAGTGTGTCTTGCCTACAGTCAAGCATGGTGGTGGGAGTGTCATGGTCTGGGGCTGCATGAGTGCTGCCGAAACTGGGGAGCTACAGTTTATTGAGGGAACCATGAATCCCCTCCCTTCAGAGACTGGGCAGCAGGGCTGTATTCCAACATGATAATGACCCCAAACACAACTCCAAGAAGACCACTGCCTTGCTAAAGAAGCTAATGGCCGTTTTGTGGTGGTCAGAGGGATGCGGCAGGATGTGCTGACGTAGCGAGCAGCACGAAGGGAGGGGCCTGACACAGCGGGCTCGTTGAATGGGGCGTCAGCTGCGAGGAGGGAGAGCGCTGGAGATCCATGGAGCGTGAGAGGCCCCGTGATCTCTCCCCCCTCTCCCCCGGAGTGATGAGCATGCCAGCGGGATCAGAGTTACCACACTAGTCTGCTGCGGTGCATCCGCTGCCTGCCTGTCTGCCCTCCTTCACCGCCGACCCTCCGTTGCCTCCTCCCTTGGCGCCAGTTGCTATAGGGGAACAACTCACCTCTCCTCGATTCCTTACTAACGCCGCTTCAAAGGTGCCGCCCGCGCTGCCCTCATGGCGTAATCACCCTGCTCTCAGATATGGTCCGTGAGTATGTTTACCACCCGTCAGAAAGCCACTGTGCGGCAATAGCTGAAACAAACTGTCAGAAGAGGTAAGCAGGCTTATGTGATATGTTTACTAGCACACAGCATTGAGAAGATTTCCCCTCTGCTATTTTTGGCTTCTGGCGCTTAGAAACATTCGGCATCTATCAGTAAGGAATTTTCAGTAACTTATCAAATTCTGCTTTTTACTATTTCATATGTCATGTGTTCCGAGAAGCAAATGGATGGTCTCTCTATAGTGCAATCCCAAAAGTGATGGGGCCATAGGTACGCGACAGACAAAAGATAAATGCATAAAGGAGATTAACAAAGTAGTCTATTTGGGAGGCAGCTGACCCAACCGGGGAGGTGCGAACAGTTGCCCCCTATTTCATATTGACGCCACAGGATCTCTTGCACTATTCAAACAGCAGAGGGGTCTTGGGGAATTTACAGGCGCCCTAAATCGAACCGCTAGGCTGCAAGATGATGGGGATCTGAACTTATAAATACAGCTATCCATGGAATACTTTTCCTTTGCCGTTTTATGTGGAAATAAGGATTTGGGATAGGATAAAGGTTATGGGAGAAGGGCTATAATCATCGGTCCCCATTGAGGAGTCGCACTTGTCCATTCGAGATTGAACACAGGGACTCCCCGCCTGGATCTCCATTAGGGGCTGAGTGCCTCCTCAACTCCTCAAGGGACAAAATACAAATCTTAAGCTTTTAGCTAACCCGGGTGATAAAAGCAAAAAGTTTGAGATTGATAAGCAGGGGCCAACTATAGAAAATAAATGTAAAGCCAGAGTTTGGCATGATAAGTAGGAGGCGGGAGAAAAATTGATAATAAATTCGGGAGCAGGAATACCAACGTTAAAACCAGTATAAAAAAAAAAATATATAAATAAAAACAAACTGGGTCGGTACTTGGGCCCAGAGAGGATAGCCCTGGTATACTCCCTTATTCCGGCTTGTTAATCTCCCCTGGAAAATTGCTCGTCAGCCCGTGGAAAAATTTGTAGTGCTTAAAAGGT
Organism: Lithobates sylvaticus; assembly: GCA_028564925.1. Classification (NCBI taxonomy): domain Eukaryota; kingdom Metazoa; phylum Chordata; class Amphibia; order Anura; family Ranidae; genus Lithobates; species Lithobates sylvaticus. The sequence continues at coordinate 121,322,781 of CM053035.1, read as the reverse complement.
ACCTGTTAACCCCCTCCCGAGCTGTAGGCCAAGGGGCCGGAGGAAATATTATAGAGGAAGATCACGTATATACTCTCAGACGATATATACTGCAACAAACTGGGGAAAGGACTAAATAGGCCTAGAAAGGCACCATGAGCAAAATTTCTAAGAAAGGACCCCCTAAAACTCCTAAAACCGCAACGTGTTCCATAAAACAATTCATGAAACCTGGAACAAGCCCCAACTCCCATAATCCTGAGCAACATCCAAAAGCTACAATGGAAAGAAGGAAGGGGAAGGATAAGAAAACAGAGGAGAGACCAGATCAAACAGGGGAGGATCATACATGGGAAGATGAAGTAGATCTAAGCAGAATGGAGGATCAGGTGGCTACCACGCAATCCCCAACAAAAATGGAAATGGAGGCTATGTTTCTAAGAATGGAAAATGCGATTAAAGGAGAAATAACGTTTCTAAGAGAGGATTTGGGCCACCTTTTGACAAGGGTGGAGGCAGTGGAGAATAGAGTGGACTCTCAGGATCAAAAAATACTCAAATTAAAGGAACAGGTCAATAGAACCCTGCATAACCAAAGGGAGACTCAGTATAAACTGGAGGACCTTGAAAATAGGAACAGACGCCAAAACATCAGGATAAAACTGCTACCGGAGCGAAGAGGGGAAGATTTAAGGAAGATAATAAAAATCATATTCAACCCCCTGTTGGGAAAAGGGGAAGAATACCCACTTAAGATCAAAAGGGCCCATCGAGTTGGGAAGCCGATCGATATGGAAACAGGAAGACCGCGCGACATTATAGTCCGATTTCCGGCATTACGAAGAAAAAGCAGAAATTTGGTCTAAACTCTACTTGAATACGCCACTGAAATTTGAAGATTCTGAAGTCCAGATTTACTCTGACCTAGCCCCTCAAACCCTTGAAACGAGAAGGTTGCAAAAACCTCTGTTGGAAATGCTGCGTCAATCTAATATTAAATATAAGTGGGGTTTCCCTGCTTGTGTGATAGGGATAAAAGACGGGCGCTCAGCCATACTAAGATTTCCGGAAGACCTCTGGGGATTCTGTGATAAGCTTCAGCTACAAGTTCCAGAGCTCCCCGGGTGGTCGGACGGGGCAGGAGGAGAGGAGGGGTAGCGAAGGGGGAGGGGGGGCGGGGTGGAGGAGGGTAGGAGGGGGGGCTAGGATGTACGGCAGGCCCACTGACTGCGAGCTCCGGGGATGAGCCCGCTGTCCCCCTGTACCCCAAAGATCGGGATACAGGCAGGAGAAATCAGATCATATTTTTGTGGAACACGGTTTACTAGATAGAGTAGAAGAAACAAAGGTGGAGATAGTTTCGCTGTCCGACCACGCTCCAGTCTCAATGAAATTACGCTGCCCGGATTTTCTGGCTCCATCTTATAGTTGGAGACTAAATGAGGAACTACTTCGAGACGCGGATTTGGTGGAGCAGATACGAAACGATAACGGTGAGGTAAGGGGCTCAACCCTTTGGGATGCCCACAAAGTTTATATTAGAGGGATACTAATAGCTAAGGGATCGTGGAGGAAAAAGGAACGTACTAAGAAAATAAAAGACTTAGTAGAAGAAATAACTCTAGCCGAGCAGGCCCATAAATCCGCCCCTGACATAAATAGGAGTCTTTACTTAGAAATAATCTCCAAAAGAGAGGACCTAAAAGATCTGCTTGAACAAGAAGTAAAACAAACATATAATAGAATAGCCAAAAAAAGGTATACCCGGGGAAACAAATCAGGAAAACATCTAGCTAGAACTCTCCAAAAAAAAAAGACAAAAAATGATATTGAGAAAAAAAAAAAGAAGCTAAGGGTAAAGGTGATGGACTGGCCAAGCATGTCTCCAGACCTAAACCCTATTGAAAATCTGGGCCCAATTTGGACATTTTCATTTAGGGGTGTACTCACTTTTGTTGCCAGCGGTTAAGACATTAATGGCTAACCTGCAGGCTGACACAGCCCACCTGGGGGAGAGAGTGGAAACACTTGAGGTGCAATGGGATGAAACTGCCCCCACACTACAAGCTCTGACTGACCGGTGCGACAGACAGGATCGCAGGCTGGAGGCATTGCTAGATCAAATGGATGATTTTGAGAACAGGAGCCGCAGGGTTAACATACGCATCAGAGGCCTACCTGAGGCAACTGGACCAAGGGACATTGTACCTACTCTGCAAGGGGTCTTTAAGCAGATACTGGGCCGTCAGGCCCCGGCACACATTGAAATTGACCGAGCTCATAGGGCCCTGAGACCCCCTTCAGATGACCCGGATAGACCCAGAGACATTATATGCAAGTTGCATAAATACTCGCTTAAGGAGCGCATCATGAATCAAGTCAGAGGAGTCCGTCACGTGGACTTTGATGGCGCCAAACTGACTTTCTTCCCAGACATATCAAGGCGCACCTTGATGCAACGCCGGGCACTTAAACCGCTACTGGCATCCCTGCAAGATGCCCAACTGCCCTACAGATGGGGCTTCCCATTCAGCCTCTCGGCGACCAAAGAGGGTAGGCAATACACCCTCCGCACCAAAGCTGACCTGCCCCGCTTCCTGGAGGACCTGGGCCTTCCACCTGTGGACATCCCAGACTGGAGGACATCGCCCGCCATCCCTCTCCCCAGACAACCTGATCAGTGGAGGCAAGGCCGACGCAGACGCCGACGCGGAAACAGAAGAAGCATGTCTGAACATGGATCACCTAGGCGCCCACCACAGGAGGAAGCCTGATTAACTGTTCCCCACTCTGATGCCGGAAAAGATTTTGCCCAGCTTCTTTTGAAACTCCCCTCATAGCTGCCGTTCCACTTTGCAGCAGACTCTCTACCCCATGCCGGATACCACTACGTTTACTTGTTTAGCCCTCCATGGGTAGATTGAGCCATATACACTGTTGGTGGGTCGCACGGCGGTCTCGCTCTGCGTGCTATACCACTACCCCCCAGTAGGACTACTCCTTGGAGTGATGTTCCCTTTTTGGGAAATGTTTCTGCTCGCTGGACCCCACCGTTTCCCCTTGTTGGGGGGGGGGTGGGGTTCCCCGACCAGGAGACTAGTTGCACTGAGTTGTGCCTGTAAGGCAACATGTTTTATTTCTTATTGTGCTCTTGCTTCTGTCTTTGCTCCTTTGCTATCTCCCCTCCCCATGTCTACCACATCCGCTGTAACTATGGTTTTTCTTTTAGGACCCTGCATACACCTGGGTGCCGACAGTGCCCACTACTCTGGCACGGACGCGCTGCTGATACCCTCTCCCCCTGGGCCGAGACCTCCGGCTCACCCTCTGAACCATCACCATGGCTGATCTAAAGGTCGTATCCTACAATGTCCGAGGCCTGGGCTCACCGGCGAAACGCAGTAAGTTGTGGCTTGAGATGAAACGTATGGGAGCACACTTTGTTTTCTTGCAGGAAACCCATTTTCATGCTGACTCGGTCCCCCGTTTACCCACGCACCTCTATAAATCATGGTACCTTAGCAACTCTCCTCGCCCTAAATCTGGGGGGGTGGCTATAGCTGTACATAAGCACTGTCCCTTTATCATGGAGGACCAAATGCTAGATCCGGCAGGTAGATACGTATTTGTTAAGGGCACCATCTATAATCAGAAATACACGCTTGCAGCTTTGTACGCCCCTAACAGCAAACAGCTTACCTTTATAGACACAACGCTGGAGACCCTCGCTTCCTTTCGCGAGGGTCAACTGATTTTGGGGGGAGACTTTAATGTCAGCCCAGACCCACAGATAGACACGTCACAGGGACGTTCAACACACTCCTTCGCCTTTCTGAAACATTTCAAGAAGTCTCTACAGACCCATCACCTGGTGGACTGCTGGAGGATCCTCCACCCGAGTGACAGGGACTATAGCTACTTCTCGCCCACTCACGGTGTTTACACACGTATAGACTTCCTGCTGCTAGATCAATACTCCCTAGACTCCCTAACAAAAGCCTCCATAGGCTCCATTACTATCTCTGACCACGCGCCTGTCTCCATCTCCCTGCGCCCACAGTTTATGGAGGCACGGACATGGAACTGGCGCCTGAATGACGGCATACTGGACGACGTAGTGGCACTGAAGGGGGTGCTGGATACCATCTCCCTGTATTTCCGGGAAAATCCCCCAGAGGAAGTCAGCATGGGCTCAGTCTGGGAGGGACACAAGGCAGTGGTGAGAGGGGAACTGATCTCCCAGGGGACCCGATTGAAGAAGGCCAGGGAGGGAGACATGCAGAAGCTCCTAGCCAAAATACGCTCAGCGGAACTAGTACACAAAAAGAAGGTCACCCCCTCTCAGACAGCAGAACTATACTCCCTTAGGCAGGAATTAGCGACACTCCTAGATGCCAAAATCAAAGCCCGTTTACGCCACTTGTCGCACAAGTTCTATGAATTTGGCAACAAATGTGGAAGACTGCTAGCCAGGGCCCTCAAACGCCAGAAAGATGCAGGCCACGTACATAAGCTCAACACATCTACAGGGGAACCAGTGGTACATTCATCAAAGATAGCAAGTATGTTTAGAGACTTCTATGCCCAGCTGTACAACCTACCAGCCACATTACCTGGGTCCTCGGAAACCCAAAGGAATGCTCGTATTGAGCAATACTTGGAGGAAGCCCAATGCCCTCAGCTGAGTGCCTCAATCTGCGCACAGCTGGAGGACCCAATTACGGTGGCTGAAATACAGGCAGTGATAAAAGACCTCCCTAACGGGAAAAGTCCAGGTCCGGACGGATACACCAATACTTATTATAAAAAGTACTCAGGAGTACTTGCAGGCCACATGTGTAAATACTTTACGGCTCTAGCCCAGGGCATGGGAATGCCCTCGGAAGCCCTAATGGCACACATTACGGTACTCCCAAAAGAAGGGAAAGACCACACCCTACCAGGCAACTACAGGCCCATATCGCTTCTCAATACTGATATTAAAATCCTGGCCAAGATATTGGCTAACAGACTCAAGCCAATCCTCCCGACAGTGGTTGGCCCCGACCAGACCGGCTTCATCACGGGCCGAGAAGCCAGGGACAACTCCAATAGGGCACTCCAGCTGATCCACTGGGTGGAATCCCAGAGGGTGAAGCACCCCTGTCTCTTGCTTTCCACTGATGCTGAGAAAGCATTTGACAGGGTGGACTGGACCTACATGAAGGCGGTGTTGAAGAGGCTCGGCCTCGGACCTAATATGCTGACATGGATCTCCTCCCTATATAGCTCCCCGTCCGCCAAGGTGAAGGTGAATGGGCTCCTATCAGACCCTTTCCCTATTAAGAATGGAACACGCCAGGGCTGCCCGTTGTCCCCGCTAGTCTTTGCCCTCACCCTAGAACCCCTCCTTAATAGAATCCGTAGGAACAACAATATCAAAGGATTCTCGGTTGGGCCGACGGAACACAAACTATCGGCGTATGCGGATGACGTATTATTCTACGTCGCTGACCCCCTTATATCGCTGCCCAGTATTATGACCGAACTACAGGAATTCAACGAGCTGTCACACTTCAAAATCAATTATAACAAATCCGAGATTCTCTCCCTAAACATACCCTCAGATCTACGTACAAGGCTGCAGGCTGCTTTCTCTTTTACATGGTGCCCCACATCACTTAAATACCTGGGAATATACTTACCTAAGAAATGTTCACAGCTATATGACTGTAATTATACCCCACTACTCACCACTGTCAAAACAGACCTTAAAAACTGGGACAAGACAGCATTCTCATGGATGGGCCGAGTCAGCATCCTCAAAATGAATGTGCTTCCTCGCATACTGTTCCTCTTACAAATGGTGCCGATTGCTTTACCAAAGGCGTTTTTCTCAAGCCTCAACAGTATGTTCTCTCAGTATATATGGAGTGGGAAATGCCCTAGGCTGGCACTCCGCATGCTGCAACGCCCCAAAGCTAGGGGAGGCCTGGGGGTTCCGGTAATTCGCAGGTACTATGAGGCAGTGGCCCTGCAACGCATTCTGGACTGGTGTCATAATGTCACTCACAAACTCTGGGTCCCCCTGGATAAGTCTCTGGCAGGTCGAAATTTGGCTCATGCCCCATGGGTCCCCAAAGAGCACAGGGGCCTGTCCACCCTGGTGTCCCCGTTAGCCTCCCATGCACTGACGATATGGGATGCCCTAAACAGGGGAGGAAGGCTGGCTCGACCAACCTCCCCCTTGGCACCACTAGGCGGCTTCCCCTGGTTCACTCCAGGGGAACACCCGTCTTTCTTTCGGACGTGGGCGGCGGACGGGGAGCCCAGATGTGGCAGATTTGTCCAGGAGCAGGGACTGTTGCCCATAGAAACCCTGAGGGCTCAGTACGGCCCCTTCTTAATGGACGACTGGCGCCATAGGCAGCTCCAGCACTTCATAGCCAACCTCCCACACGGAGTTAGGTCACCCACCCAGGCCTCGCCATTTGAGCAGTTGTGCATGGCAGAGGAAGCCACTCCACACGCTATCTCAGTACTGTATGAATTGTTACAGGCACAGCAAGTGGAAGAGAAGCCAACCTTTATCAGAGACTGGGAGAGGGATCTTCAGCGCGTCTTCACGCAACCTCAGTTGGAGCACATGTATAAACTTACGCACTCCAGTACAGTAGACACAAAAATGCAGGAAAATAGTTATAAGCTTCTAACTAGATGGTACAGAGTGCCAACCAGGCTCACCAGGATGTACCCATCTTTGCCGGATACATGCTGGAGAGGTTGCGGTCTCAGAGGCTCGTTCCTCCACATATGGTGGGAGTGCCCCGTCCTGAGACCCTTCTGGCGGGATATTCACGCTCAGATTAAACAGATACTGGACCTGGAACTTCCGGATTCCCCACTGGAATCGCTGTTGCACTTCCCCACCATTCCTCTCAGCAGATATAGCAAATCTGTTTTACCCCACCTGCTTAATGCGGCTAGGAGGCTGATTCCAATTCACTGGAAGACGCCCAGGACACCCACCCGAGCAGAATGGGTGAAGCTAGTCGATAATATCATGGCCGCGGAGGAGTGGATGGCGAAGTGCAAAGATAGATACGAAAAGTTCTACGCCATCTGGGCTACATGGATACATTACACCTCCTCGGGACCCCCACCATTGGGGACCCCTCCCACGTAAAGAGACAGAAAGCAGTAAGAGAGGGGACACTAGGATGCCAGAGAGCGCTGGATGCCCCTCAGCAACTCAGATTAGAGTAGCATAGCAGCGGATGTGAACACCCCCCCCCCCTTTTCCCCCCTTTTTTTTTTTTCTCTTTCTCTCTTTTTTCCTCCCTCTCGCTTTCTGCTAATCTATCTGCTTAACCTATCCCTCATTCTTTTCTCTCTCTTCTCGAAGCAGGCCCCCTTTACAGTATTTAAGCGTAGTAGGCAGAAGGGACTCCGGAACCGAGGCCTAAAGTCAGGTCTCCGATTGGAGACCCACGTTTCTGACATGGTCCACCGGAGAGGCCAGGGATGGACTAAAGATGCTTGAACTCATACCGCGGGTCTGATATGCTAATAAACACATCCCTGTGAACCGCCCCTGGTGGCCGGATAGTCACATGCAGTTCATGAACTACCCCTCGCTCCGAATAAGATCCCTAATGGCTACACGATGCACTTGTTACCAATGGTTCCTGCTACCAGGCCTTTGTTTTGTTTGTTCTTTTTGCTTTGTATGTATGTTTACATGTTTATTTTCAAAATAAAGATTATATAAAAAAAAAAAAAGACATTAATGGCTGTGTGTTGAGTTATTTTGAGGGGACAGCAAATTACACTGTTATACAAGCTATACACTCACTTATTTACATTGTAGCAAATTTTCATTTCGTCATAAAATTTTTACAAACATATGAGCGGTGTGCTCACTTTTGTGAGAAACTGTGTATATTCATATTCATATATATATGCAGTTGTGCTCATAAGTTTACATACCCTGGCAGAATTTATGATTTCTTGGCCATTTTTCAGAGAATATGAATGATAACACAAAAACATTTCTTTAACTCTTGGTTAGTGTTTGGCTGAAGCCATTTATTATCAATCAACTGTGACACAAAGGGGTTTGAATGGCTATTAAAGGTAACCATCCTCACCTGTGATCTGTTTGCTTGTAATTATTGTGTGTGTATAAAAGGTCAATGCGTTTCTGGACTCCTGACAGACCTTTGCATCTTTCATCCAATGCTGCACTGATGTTTCTGGATTCTGAGTCAAGGGGAAAGCAAAAGAATTGTAAAGGGATCTGTGAGAAAAGGTAGTTGAACTGTATAAAACAGGAAAGGGATGTAAAAAGATATCCAAGGAATTGAGAATGCCAATCAGCAGTGTTCAAACTCTAATCAAGAAGTGGAATATCAGGGGTTCTGTTGAAACCAAACCACGGTCAGGTAGACCAACTAAAATTTCAGCGACAACTGCCAAGAAAATTGTCCGGGATGCAAAGAAAAACCCACAAATAACTTCAGGTGAAATACAGGACTCTCTGAAAACATGTGGAGTGGCTTTTTCAAGATGCACAATAAGGAGGCACTTGAAGAAAGATGGGCTGCATGGTCGAGTCGCCAGAAGAAAGCCATTACTACGCAAATGCCACAAAGTATCCCGCTTACAATAAGCCAAAAAGCACAGAGACAAGCCTCAAACCTTCTGGCACAAAGTCATTTGGAGTGATGAGACCAAAATTTTGCTTAAACGCTTCATTTGGAGAGGAGTTAACAAATTAACGCTTCATTTGGAGAGGAGTCAACAAGGCCTATGATGAAAGATACACCATTCCTACTGGAACACGGAACACGGAGGTGGATCCCTGATGTTTTGGGGATGTGTGAGCTATAAAGGCACAGGAAATTTGGTCAAACTTGATGACAAGATAAATGCATTATGTTATCAAAAAATACTGGAGAAACATTTGCATTCATCAGCCAGGAAGCTGCGCATGGGACGTACTTGGACATTCCAAGATGACAATGATCCAAAACGCAAGGCCAAGTTGACCTGTCATTGGCTACAGCAGAATAAAGTGAAGGTTCTGGAGAGGCCATCTCAGTCTCCTGATTTCAATATCATTCAGCCACTCTGGGGAGATATCAAACATGCAGTTCATGCAAGACAATCCAAGAATTTCCAGGAACTGGAGGCTTTTTGCCAAGAGGAATGGGCAGCTTTACCATCTGCGACGATAAAGAGCCTCATCAGGGGGCAATACACAGTATTAAGAACTGGGGTATGTAAACTTTTGATCAGGGTAATTTGTGTAGTTTCTGTTGTGATTATGATTTAAAAAGAGTAAACACAGTTGATTGATAATAAATGGCTTCAGCCAAACACTAACCATGAGTGAAAGAAAAGTTTTTGGGTTATCATTCATATTGTCTGAAAAATGGCCAAGAAATCATAAATTCTACCAGGGTATATAAACTTTGGAGCACAATTGTATATATAATATATTACCAATAGTATTGGGATGCCTGCCTTTACATGCACATGAACTTTAATGGCATCCCAGTCTTAGTCCGTAGGGTTCAATATTGAGTTGGCCCACCCTTTGCAGCTATAACAGCTTCAACTTTTCTGGAAATGCTGTCCATGAGGTTTAAGAGTGTGTCTATGGGAATGTTTGACCATTCTTCCAGAAGTACATTTCTAAGGTCAGGCACTGATGTTGGACGAGAAGGCCTGGCTCACAGTCTCTGCTCTAATTCATCCCAAAGGTGTTCTATCCAGTTGAGGTCAGGATTATGGTGTGGGGTTGTTTTTCAGGGGTTGGGCTTGGCCCCCCTATTTCCAGTGAAGGAAACTCTTAAGGCGTCAGCATAACAAGACATTTTGGGCAATTTCATGCTCCCAACTTTGTGGGAACTGTTTAGGGATGGCCCCTTCCTGTTACAACATTACTGCGCACCAGTCTCATTTCTTTGTTCCTACTCTTTCAATACCATAATGTTTATTTTTCAAATTATATGTCCCCCTATGCCTAGGTTCACAATATTTCAAAGTTTAAAAGGAAAACTGTTTGTCAGAGAACTCACGCTTGCCATACCTATCCTCGTCCAGCAGGAGTGAATCCTCACTCTACGAACGCTAATACCCATGCGCAGCCTTCCCGACGGAACCGAACGTGCGGGCGTACCCGCGTACCAACGCTGACCTGTGCGCGCCCTCGTTTGTCAATACGAACGAGGGCACGCACTTCCATGTCAGCACGAACGTGTGCGCGTAATCACGCACGGACCCGTACCTCCACCAATCCCAGCACAAGGCGCCCTATATAAACAGGGCCTTCACATGGTGTCAGTGCTGGATCGTCTTCAGTCTTATCTCCTGAATACCTGCCTGAAGTTCCTGCCTACCTTGGTCCTGATTCACCTGGTTTTCCTGTTACCCTTCCTGGATTGACCCCGCTTACTGACTGCTCCCTTTGGTTTGACCTCAGCTTGGATCCCTGGACTACGGCTCTGCTCTCTGATTCGGTACTTTATCACCTGCCTGTTGCCAACCTATTGCCTGCCTTGACCACGAACTTGCCTTCCGCTTTGTACCTTGTTTGCCAGCCTGTTGCCAACCTATTGCCTGCCTTGACTACGGACTTGCCATCTGCCTTGTACCTTGTTTGCCAGCCAGTTGCCGACCTGTTTTCCGTCTTGACCTCGCAGTGCCTACACCCACCTGTTCGGCCGTTCCTGCACAGCCTTGGATACCAACGTGTACGCCAGCTCTCCAGAGGAACCAGTCCTTCCAAGCACCAGTCTACCAGCCGCAGGCACTTGCACCCTTTCGTGCCCCAGCACTCCCTGTTCCCACCACCAGGGGTGTTTGGACCGGAACCGTGCACGAGGCCATCCCCAGCATCCGGACTCCGCTGTAAGGTACGTGATAGTACGATCCAGCCCGAATGGAGTCCGAAGGGGGTGCCTCGCCTTTGGAAGCTCTGTGCCAACAGATGTCGGCCCTTATCCAGGTAGTCCAGGGCCTGCGAGATGACTATCTTCAACTAGAACAGAGAGTGGAATCCGTGACCCCAGGCTCTGCAACTCCTCAGACCTCCCTTGCCCTTCAAGTCTCCGGCCTGGGCCAGACAGTTTCCGAGCTGCAGCAAGAAGTCCGCTCGCTTAAAGACCCAGTACGCCCAACCCTGGAACCTGTATGTCCGGAACCTTTCGTGGTGATGCCTGAGAAGTTTAATGGGAATCGTGCATCATTCTTGAACTTTAGGATGGATTGCGAGCTGTTGTTTGCTCTTAAGCCTAGGACCTATGCCTCTGACTTTATAAAGGTTCGCGCATCCATCAATCTGCTTACTGGGCTAATCAAGACATGGGCTTTCCAGCTATTACGGGAGAAGAGTACAGTCTTGGACAGCTGGGAAACTTTCATGTCTGCTCTGGACTCTTATATTACAGTTTCTAAGAAAACCAGTGTTCCCAAGTCTGCTCCTAGTACACGTAGCCTACGGGTACCCAGGGACGGGAATATCCCGTACAGATATGAGTCCAAGCCATCCCAGTCTGTGCCAAGCTATGAAGTTCTAAGCCCTCAAAGCCTAGACGCTCCTGAGGTTTTCACCACCCCTACCCTGGATGATGTGGAACCCATGGAGATCGGGGTCATCTGGCCCAAGCTATCTCATGGTGAAAGAGAGCGGAGAAGAGACTGCGGTCTTTGTTTCTACTGTGGGGGGAGAGGGCACCTTATCTCTCTCTGCCCAATTCGCCCACCTCGGCCAAGGGTTCTCCAAGTGGGTACTATTAGGATCCTTCCTGCTACCCATGAATCTCTGCCTGCTATCCAGCCTGAAGTTCCCGTATGCCCGCTTGAAGTTCCTGTTCCCGTGTGCCCGCTTGAAGTTCCTGCTCCCGTGTGCCCGCTTGAAATTCCTGTTCCTGTGTCCCCAGTTCATGTTCCTGTGTCCCCTCTTGATGTTCATGTTCCTGTATCCCCACTTGAAGTTTCTGTGCCCCCGCTTGAAGATCTGTCTCCTGACTGCACGTATGCCTCAAATGGGACCGTGGTCCGTAAGCAGGATCTGGAGCTTTTTGAAGGAGCTTTACTAGCGACAAAAGTTTCCCCAGCAAAGACAAAGAAAGAGGCCAAAGGGGTTAAGGAGAAGTTCTATGGCACTCTTATTGGCTCTTGTGGTATGGACGTTTTTGACGAACTGTCTGTTCGCTCTCGGGGGGCATACTTAAGGGGGGGGAACTGTCACGGTTCCTACCGTGCCAAGCAGATGGGCAGGCGAGGTCGCATCCCAGGTGGCATATGAACTTGAACTCCCCGCCTCATTCAGGATACATCCGGTATTTTACCGTTCCCGCCCCCAGGGTTCGTTTCAAAGGGGCATCCGGAGGCTGCCCCTAAGGAGGGGGCAATGTCAGAGAACTCACGCTTGCCATACCTATCCTCGTCCAGCAGGAGTGAATCCTCACTCTACGAACGCTAATACCCATGCGCAGCCTTCCCGACGGAACCGAACGTGCGGGCGTACCCGCGTACCAACGCTGACCTGTGCGCGCCCTCGTTTGTCAATACGAACGAGGGCACGCACTTCCACGTCAGCACGAACGTGTGCGCGTAATCACGCACGGACCCGTACCTCCACCAATCCCAGCACAAGGCGCCCTATATAAACAGGGCCTTCACATGGTGTCAGTGCTGGATCGTCTTCAGTCTTATCTCCTGAATACCTGCCTGAAGTTCCTGCCTACCTTGGTCCTGATTCACCTGGTTTTCCTGTTACCCTTCCTGGATTGACCCCGCTTACTGACTGCTCCCTTTGGTTTGACCTCAGCTTGGATCCCTGGACTACGGCTCTGCTCTCTGATTCGGTACTTTATCACCTGCCTGTTGCCAACCTATTGCCTGCCTTGACCACGAACTTGCCTTCCGCTTTGTACCTTGTTTGCCAGCCTGTTGCCAACCTATTGCCTGCCTTGACTACAGACTTGCCATCTGCCTTGTACCTTGTTTGCCAGCCAGTTGCCGACCTGTTTTCCGTCTTGACCTCGCAGTGCCTACACCCACCTGTTCGGCCGTTCCTGCACAGCCTTGGATACCAACGTGTACGCCAGCTCTCCAGAGGAACCAGTCCTTCCAAGCACCAGTCTACCAGCCGCAGGCACTTGCACCCTTTCGTGCCCCAGCACTCCCTGTTCCACCACCAGGGGTGTTTGGACCGGAACCGTGCACGAGGCCATCCCCAGCATCCGGACTCCGCTGTAAGGTACGTGATACTGTTTAAGCTAAAAAAAAAATCAAACAAATTACAGCTGCTGACCTCAGTGCTTACCTTGTGTGCTGCTTTTTTTATTGTGCCTTTCCTCTTGGTTGAGCCAGCCCAAGGTTTGCTGCCCCAAGTTCCTGTTTTTTTTTGGGGTTGTGCCCATGCCTTCCAGGTTCCTATGGGATCAACCTTATTTATGTGCTCCTTAGATATGCACAGGCAACCATGGAAGAATATGTGAAGTGGTTGCGTTGCATTATGGGATTTGTGGTCCTGAGGAGGGGGAAAGCAATCAGGAAGGAAATAGTTGGGTATGCATGCACAGTGGCCATGGTGGTGGCAGTATGAGACATGTAGTCATAAAGGGGGAATACAGCCAGGAAGGAATAAATAGGGCAGGCATGGGACATGTAGTCCTGGGGGGGGGCTTTCTCTGAAATCATGATTATGCACTTTATGAAAATGGTGCATAGAAACCCAGAGGCTGCTGTGGTGAAGAAGCATCATGTAAGTGTTTCTAATCCTTCATTAAAGACATTGCCAATGCTACTATACTATTACTGATGCTTTTCTGTGGTGTTTTCTTTTCTATCGTTTCCAAAAAAGAAATTTCTTATCTTATTTATATAAAAATCTGAATGGTCCATGATTGGCAGTCTTGGTATAATTCCAAAGATGCTTTCCCCCGGGGGTTGCCAAATCTTGTCTCATTTACATACAGAAATTATTTTCGAAACTTGTGGCCTTTCCTGCCTGGTCTACAATTTGTTGTCACCTGAAAATAGGATACCAGATTTCTCCTAACCCCCCCCCCCCCCTCCCCCCATTTCAATTTGTCTTCAACTTTGAAATCCATTCTTTTTGGTTCCACAACCTCTATAAGGATATTAATGAGGTAAAGAAGAATCTAGAAACCCTAAGGAGAAACAGTGAAGCATGATGGCAGAAAAGGACATGTAAAGTAGCATGACAAGTCATTTCCCATGATTTTCAATGACAGCCATTCATATTAGTACGACTTCAAGTCATTCCAACTTCAAAGTAGTCCCTGCACTTCTGCACTACTTTGGTCCGATTTTGATGCCACTTACACAGGCATTCCTTGAAATAATGGCGAAATCGCTGCAAAATCGCTGCAAAAATTGCGGCCGAGAATCACGGCACAATCGCGGTAAAATCACACAACTTTGAGGTTGCACAAGTGTAAAAGGGGCCTAAATGTGTTTCAATAATATTGCCCACTTTGCTACCTTTTTTCCCAAGAAAAGACTTATGTTGCATGCTTTTCCAATCATTCTGTACAATAATACTTTCTATGGTTATTTATGAACTTTGCCTTTTTCTAATGTTAAGTCCCTGCGTTTTTCATCTCCTTTTCATATTGAAAATACTACCTTCCTGAACCTTATTCACATTCTCAAAGTATAAATAAAGGCAAAACTTTTTTTTTTTTAATTGGATATAGTAGTGAGGTTTTAAAACCACTCTCAGGTTTTTATTGCTGTCAATGTCCCCAGAGATTCACTCTCAGTATTTCTCCTGATCATCAATTTCACTGGGAAAGAAAATGAGGGTAAATCCAAAATTGTGAGTTGCCACCAAAACAGAAAGAAGGGGGAATGTTTCTAACTAGTTCCTGTGACAGCTGTCTAAAAAGGGGGATCTCTTGTCTTACCACTTTTCTTTCTTTCCTCAAGGCTGTACATATTGATTTCCTTCATTTTCTCACCCTCAGACCATGCATTTGACTACTAAAATAAATTTTATACAAACCCAGCAAATAACTGACCACTGGGAAATTTCTTCAATCTCGATCTTTATCCCTCTGAACTCTCCAAGCAAAAGATGTTTCAAGATTTTTGCATCTGTAGCTACACATTACATAGTAACATAATTAATCAGAGTGAAAAAAATATACATTTCTAATTTCAAATCTGGACCTTGGGGTACATCATTTGTATTCTCTGTGTATGTAATATTGATCTTTGATCTCTGGATGTGTTCTTCAAACCGGTTTTCCATGAGATAATAAGCTGAATTTTCTATGTCACTAGGCCTTCATTTACATAATAGTTATCTGTGAATAAACATATCAAATGCCACAAAATGGCAGACCAAGTTTCTGCATACTTCCTCTGAAATCCGTGTTATCACTTATTATTTTGTGTCACATAATCTTGTGTGTATTCCTTATCATCCTCTCAAAAATCTATTTTACAATAGGCTCAATTCAGAATAAGGCTCCTTATTTAAAAAAAATAAAAAAATTACACATTAGTTTTATTTGGTTTAGTACATTTTTTGGTTCATTCTTTAAAATGTGCAAATGGCAACAGAAATGTTTAGAGGGTGGTAGATCATGGCATCCAATCAGGTTTCAGTTTACAGTATAATTTTTTATTTTTTTACAGAGCTGCGTTGTGTATTTATTATATATAAAATATTACATAAAAAGTGAATAGTGAAGCAGCAACTCTACCATGGGATATTCAACACAGTATTACATAGTTCATCAAATACAGAGCTGTGCTGAAATTAATAAGTGCAATGACTGTGAAATATATACATGAAAAATGTAAAGAAACTGATAAGTCCATAAATTCATAAATAATCTTCATGAAAAAAAGGAAGAGATTATCCTCTTGAGTGCTCGCCGAACAAGTGAAGTTCCATCACCAGATAAAGTAAACCGCCACCACAAATGAAGAGATTGCACGCTTACCTGCTAAATATGACCCTCTATCTCTAGACAGGTCATAAAGGCTCAGAACAAACATTCAATCACAGGTCATCTAAAAATGGCTCCAAGCCCTCACTTCCAGGGGACCGGTAATCTCATAATGGTTCTCCACCAAACATCCTCTCATTATCGTATATAGGGACAAAGAAAACAAAATGCTCCATAAGCATAAAATCTTTTGATTTGTTTAATAAAATATTTAAAATCGCACTTACCGTATATACTCGAGTATAAGCCGACCGATATAAGGCGATGCACCTAATTTTACCACAAAAAACTGGGAAAACTTATTGACTCGAGTTTAACCTAGGGTGAGAAATGCGCAGCTACTGTAAGTGAAAAAGAGGGTCAACAATGCCCATTTGCAGCCTCACTGTTTCCATTTGCATTCCTCACTGTGCCCATTTGCAGCCATAGGTCCCCCCTACTTCAAACTTGGTAGTTAAAGGTTCCTAGATGCCCCCTAGCTGCAGCCAAAATTTGGGGTCTCTGAACCCAAAGGGAACTAGCACTACAACATAAGCACTTTTCTGCAGCAGAGAATGACATTTTCCAAACCGAATTTGGGGCTCCGTATCTCAGGGCCACTTGGTGCTAGGAACCCTAATCTTATTGGATATGTTGTAGGGCTAGTTCCATTGTGTTTGCACACAAAATGTGGGGTTCCTAGCACTAAGTGGCCCCGAGATATGGGGCCCCAAAGTCGGGTTGGAAAATGTCATTCTCTGGTGCAGAAGAGTGCTTGACTCCAGTATAAGCCTAAGGGGGCATTTTCAGCACACAAAAAAGTGCTGAAAAACTCAGCTTATATATATATATACAGGGTACATCCAGTAGAAGTTAATAGCGCTAAACAGTCATTTCCTCACCGGCAGTATACCAAACACCCGCATTTCCGGGATTGCAAAAACGCAATGATATCAGCACTTAGCTCCATCCTACGTGTTTCATCAAACATGGCATGTCAGTTTCATGACATTCATGACATTCATGTCAGATTCATGTACACTGCTGCTGGTAAACGGACGTTTAGGAGCAGTTGGGTGTTTTTTTCAGCTGCCCCTGAACCCTCTTCTCTGTTATATTATCAGTATATGTACACAGGGTCATTTATAGTAGTTTCTAGGCAGTTGAGTTTAGAAGCATTTTTTAGAAAAAATGCATTCAGGACGGATGTTCAGAGGCATTTGAAACGCCATATGTCTGTAACAGCTTATAAACACTGTAACTCGAGTTTAGACACATTTAGTTTACAGGCGTGTTTAATCGAGATACATTTTTGACTATTTGCAAAAAAAATAAAAACGCTTCTAAACACAAACACGGCTAAACGTGGCTAAATGCAATCATGGCAATATGGACGTTTTTAAACATCGGTTACTAATACTATCTGTCAAGTTGAATCATTAAGGAGAGGTTTTAAAATGTCCCGTGTACATTAAGCCTAACTATGAAGTGATTTCTGGTTGCTGTGAATTTCTGAACTTTACACATTATTATTGCTCTACACAGCCTTATCATGGTCATACATCTAACAATACAGTAATTTGTAGTCTGGTTTACTAAAGGGGTGGACGGTGTTCATTCACAAAAGTGTGTGAATATTCACTCCAGTTATTAAATCATGTGAAAAGCATTTGGGTATTCAAAGGGAACTGTAAGAAGTTGATTTACTAAAACTTTAGACTGTAGGCAGTACAGGTTAGAAGTTAAATGGTGCCATTTTTTGGTTCATATGATGTTATGGTGAAATGGACTCTTATCTGGTGAAATAATGAGCTTATATTTTATGTACATTACATATATGCCAAATATTATTTTTTTTCCGGCTTGAATCAAAGTTTTATTTATGTGAGAATTTGTTTGAACAAATATTTCAGTATAATCCACGTCTTTTAAGGTAAATTTAGATTTTTTTTTTAACAAAAGCAGTACTCAAATAAGAATTCTGAATAAATAAAGTAAATTGTTTAGGGTGAAGAAGGATTTTATTTGATTGCAGACATTTACAAAAGAAAGGAACAAGAGGGGGTTTAGCCAACCTGACGGACTATCTCGGTACCTGAACAAAGTGGGATATTTAATACTGTATAATTTCTTTAAATAAATTTTTATTGTAACAAAGTAGAAAACGTTATGTATATGAACATTAAAAAGAAAACATTCGTTGAATGTATAGCATACATACAGACATGATAAGTTACATTGATCTTTCAGATATGCTAGTTATGTGGTGGTTGACGCGTTTCGCCTATGGCTTCATCAGAACCAACAAACAGCAACTTTAATATCTGTGATATATTCTAAAAGAGAAAAATGAAAATTACTTATGAGTGAACCACATTGTAATCTCGAATATACCTTGGGATGTTATTGATAGCGACCTATTGTCCTGGTAAATATTTAATGGCTCAATAAGTACCTTTGTAGCTTGTATTCCTGTTTAAGGATGTCCACTCAACTAGTGGAAAAATAGCTTAATACTGTTACCTAGGAGTAAAGAATCAAATTAATTGCCAGAAAAAGTTTTTGGGGATTATAGCACTATCTAGAGTAAAAACAGAAAAAAAAAAAAAATAAATAAATAAATAAATAAATTTATAGATAAATTTTTGGGGGAGGTGAAAAGGGGAGACTCATCAAATCAGAGACGAAATTTTTTATGCATTGCCAGTAGAGGTGGCTAAATACTTACATAAAACAAATGTAATTCAAAGATGAAGAGATCTGTAGTCCGCCTTAGTGGTACTGATGGTAGTAGGAATAACAAGTAAGTATTGTCCGCCTAAGGACAACGAATATAATAGATTAATTTTTTTATATATATTAGATTATTTTATCTGGGTCCTGTTTGGGATGGGTTTACAGTTACTCAATTTGATTTAATTTGAGTCCTACCTAGATGGAGTCTTCAGAAAGTTTCTTAACCCGAATTATCACGGACTAAACCCATGTTGGAGAACTCCTTATAAAGGAAACACTTGTATGGGGTTCTGATGGAAAAAAGGAATAAAGACATTTATCTAATAATGGGAGTATTTGGTGGTGATCAGGCTTTAAACGACAGAAAAAGGACAAGCCAAACTACGCAAGGGGTAAATCTAGTCTCCCCCAGGTTGTACCTTTGAGTATGTATCAAGAACTTCCTTGCCTGGGAAGGGCCACCTGAACACTTGTGGGAAACAGATCCCATTAGCTGGAAGATCCAACAATTTGTCTGCAACAACAGATCGATCAATCAGGGGATATACAGTGAATATAATATTGGTAAATCAAGGTACCCTCAAAACAACCCATTGGTATGGCTTACCAAGGGTTAATTGGGGGAATGAAATCCCAAGATAACATGTCTAAAATCAATGGCAATGCATACCTAAACTCAGGAGAGTTGAATTAGGCCAGCTTCCCAGCACTTCATCTGCAGCATTTGTGCTGCAGGAGTGCTGGTTATATAGTGGGGATTACCGCCTACCAGGGCGGATGATAATCAAGAACAGCTGGTTGGAAATGTGTGAAACTGAGCCCAAATTCACTGGGCATGCGTCAGCTAGTGGCCGGCCCCGCTCATAGCAGGGAGAGGTCCGCCGCGCCAATGTGCGCGTCTATTATCTAATATAGGTCAGTGCGCATGCGCCGATTGATGGCGTCAGTAGCGTCTCACCATGGAGACCCAACAGGCATACATATGCCGTCTAAGGTAGTCCAGCGCATGCGTGGCTCCGCATCAAACGCATCGCCGGCGTCTCACCATGGAGACCACATATCAAGCGGCGCGTCGTCCAATACATTCCAGCGCATGCGCAGAAAGGAAAGTTGCGGACTTATACTGCAATTAGGAGGCTTAGGCCATCGGTGTATATAGATAGTGGGACAGCAGATAACACGGTTATGTAGGGCTAGAGGGCCAAGGGAATATAATTTTATATAGAATAAAATAACAAAAAAATTAGAATTAGATAGAGTAAGTTGGAAATAAAGTAAATTGAAATAAAAAATAAATTACCTAACAATAATAAAATAATAAAAAAAATAAAAAAAATAAATAAAAAATAAATAGAAAAAAATTAAAAATAAAATTAAAAAAAGGGAGAAAAAGCTTAGATAGTGCTAAAATTGTATGGGGTCGAGATGTGGGGAAGAGCCCCCTCCGAAACCTCCACCGCAGCGCCAACCACCATGGGAGGGATGGGCTAGATAAAAAACGCCCAACATACCCTCCCGATCTTTTCCACACCAGAGGGGGTTAAAGCACATCAAGTCCCCCATGTATCGTTCCCGTCTACTTTAGAGGATCAGCTAGGTAGGCATCTTCAGGTATGGTAAATGGGAGATTACTTACGGTTCACCCTTGCAATTTTCTCACATTTCCTGTATTTAGGGCATGTACATATTTAGTACAAGTAAACAAATGTATATACATATACAAACATAACAATTTTTATTTATTACAGTCTATTTAGTTCTTGTCAAACTAAATTATGTCATGTTCACAGATTCATAAAGAACATATTTTATTCTAACCCTTACTGTAGCCTATCCTGTTGGCCATTGTCGGGTTGAGAAAGGAAGGGGAAGGAATTATGGCTCATTGGTCCGTCATAAGAAGGGACGGAAACTTAATGAGTCATTAAGGCCTGGGGCCTTTGTGGCATTTAATTTAAAGATCCAACGGGCTTCTCGCTGTAGCAATTTACGGTCAATATTTCCCCCTCTGGGGTCCTCTTTGATTCTCTCCAGGGCCGTAAAGCATACCATGGATGTATCGTTTTTATGGTAAAGTGCTACATGCCTTCCTATAGGAGTGTAGAGTAGATTCTTTCTAATGTAGTAAATATGATCATAGATTCTCCTCCAGAAGTTTCTAAAGGTCTTCCCTATATAGAATGCTCCACATTTACAGAAGGCAATATATACTATCCCTTTGGTCTGACACGTAGCCGAAAATTTGATATTGTGTGTGTCCCCATTAGGGAGTAAAAAAGAGGAACCCTCCAGTACCCAATCACAGTAGTCGCAATCTTGACATCTAATCATTCCTACAGTGGCAGTTTCTTGTTCTAAATATCCCTGAAAATGGGTATGAACTAGTCGGTCCTTTAGTGACTGGCATTTTTTGTAGGTAATTTGGGGAGAAACCCCAACATATTTACTTACAATCCTGTCTCCTGTTAGTAAGTGCCAATGTTTGCCAATGATGTTACGTACATCTTCATGATTATTTGAGTATGTGGTAATTACTCGTGTTATATTGTTTTGTATACTGCTCTGTCGCTTTCCAAAAAGTAAGTCAGTTCTTTCCTTATCAATTGCCTTTTTAAATGCCTTTTTTAGGATGGTTTTACTGTAGCCCCTGATTTGTAATCGTGTTCGTAATAGATTGGCTTCTGCTCTAAATGTATCTTCTGTAGAGCAGTTTCTTCTGAGACGCAGATACTGGGAATAGGGGATGCTTCTGATTAGGGATTGGGGGTGTGAGCTACTTGCATGGAGAATAGTATTTCCAGCAGTCTTTTTTCTGTACAGAGAGGTTGTAAGAGATCCATCCTCCTGTTTCATGATGGTAAGGTCCAGAAATGGCAATGACCTCAGGCTGTGTTCCATCGTGAATCTGAGGTTGAAGTCATTAATGGACAGCACCTCCATGAATCCATTTAGATCTTCCAGGCTTGCGTCCCAAACTAAAAAAATATCATCGATGTATCTGTACCAGCAAGATATGCTGGCCAGATACATCGATAGTGAAGGATCAGAATGCAGGGAGCGCTCCCACCCCCCCAGGTACAGGTTCGCGTAGGATGGGGCACAACATGTCCCCATCGCCACGCCCTGCACCTGGAGGTAGTGGGAGCCATCAAAGGAAAAGACATTTTTGGTCAGAATATGCTCTAATAACTCTAAGATAAATATGTTATAGGGCCTACGTATAGGGTCACTTTGACCGAAAAATTTTTCCACAACCTTCAAGCCCCGGTCATGTGGGATACTACAGTATAATGCTTCTATATCGATCGCCACTAAGAAGCTTGTGGGGGAGACTTTTTTGTTATGTAGGACCCTCAGGAGTGCCAAAGTGTCCTGTAAGTAAGATGGAAGCTGAGTTACGTATGGGCGCAAAAAGGCATCGACAAGTCTGCTTCCCTTTTCACTTTTTGCCCCTATTCCCGATATGATGGGGCGTCCTGGGGGTTTTGTGATGTTTTTATGTGTCTTAGGAAGTGAATAAAAGGACGGAACTCTAGGATAAGTAGTCTTAAGGGCCTCAAAGATGTCTTTGTCAATTATTCCTTGGTTGAATGCTCGTGTAATCAGGATTTCATAGTCTCCATTGTAGGTTACTATGTTTTCAGGGGGGATGAGCTTGTACCAATCCTGGTTGGATAAAATGTCTAAGCACATTTGCCTGTATTTCGCAGTATCCATCACTACAACATTTCCCCCTTTATCTGCCATTTTTATGGTGATTTCTTTATTATCCTGAAGTTGACATACAGCGAGTAATTGTTCAGACGTCAGGTTCCTCATTTTTTGTGACCTAAAGTCTAGTTTATTTATATCGTTAGTTACTTGCTGTAAGAAGGTCCAAATGCTGGGATTTGTTTTTAGAGATGGAAAATTGGTCGATTTATTTAAAAATTTGGGTATCTCCTTGGGTGGAATTGCTTGAGGGAGGTCCCCTGTTGGAGGCAGGGGAGCCCCCTCAGCAGGACCACCCTGGGACCCCTCGCTTTCATCCAAAAGATCCATAAGATCCTTGAGAGCAAGGAAATCTCTCACTGTGAACCCTTTCCATTTTTCCCTTTCAATATACTCCTGTTTTTTCCTTTTCCTTTCGTCATCAAACATAAATTTGTAAGTTAGTCGTCTTGCAAATAGGTTGAGGTCTTTTACAACCTCAAAACTGTCAGTGCAAGATGAGGGACAAAAGCTTAGACCTAAACCCAAAACCTCTAGTTCCGTGCGTGACAGTGACTTGGATGATAAGTTAATAACCTGAAGCTGATCCTCTATCGATCCTTGTACGCGAACCTCTCCAGATTCTGCGAACTGGTTGAGCGGTTGGGGGGATCTTGTGTGGGGGGGAATAATTGAAAAACCTTGTCTTTTATATTTTTGGAGATGGCACCTCCATTTCGCGGAGTATTGGGGTGTAGTGATGGAGTCAAGGGTAGGGATAGGGGGGCTCTATTGGCCCCTGTTAGGGGCTCCAGCCCAGTGGGTTCTCCCGTCATTTGGTGGCGGGGGTCAATTCCCGTTAGGCCAGTTTTTCTTATATCATGATCATTAAAGTTGTCCACAGGGTGCTCTCTTGTTCTTTTGTCCCTGCCTCCCTTATTGCTACCATCACCTGTCGTTTGTCTCTTTCTGGACCCTCGGGATCTTCCTCTTCCTCGTGCTGACAGGAGAGGTGGGGCTGGATGGGCCGAATAGGAGAAATTCGATGAGTCAGAATCTGTTCCATCTCTCGGGTCACCATCACTTTGTGATTGTGCCTTCTCCATATTCTGCTCGTATCTTTTATAGTTCTTTCTCCCTTTGGGGCCATCTATATGCATATTTACCATTAGAGGCCATTTTGTCTCTAATAAATTTTATATCCTTCTTATAGATGAGATCTTTGTTATATTTTTCCAAATATTCCTTTAGCCATTTGTCTTTTTCCAAAAATTTGGGATGGGCACATAAGGAAACATTTTGTTTTTGGAACTCTATAATTTCAATATCCAACTCCTTAATATCTCTATTATAGTGGTCAATTAGTGCCAACATCATTTTGGACATGCATTCCTGCAAGTTGGATTCCCATTTTTGTTTGAAGTCTATATTGGTTTCCCAAAGGTTTGGGAAGACCTGTATTCTCAAACCCTGAGGATTCAGGCCTTCCTTGATGTATCTTTCCAAAAATTTGACTTGCCAGAATAAATTGGATTTACGTTCTAAGGCTTGTTTTAGCTTGGTTATAAGTACCTCTATTTCCAGTTCTATTCCATGATCGTCACCACATTCCTTGTGTAATTTTGACATGAGTCCGTCCCATTCAGAGCCGGTATAGTCCGTCATTTTTTGGTCTCCTGGCGGAGAGGGGAGGGGGGAATTTGGGAAATATGTCCTCTCTGTGAACAGAGCATATAATCTGACAAATGATTAAGACACACAAATAATAATATTGGTGTACAATTCTCAAAAAATTTTTTTGTTTGTTACATTAATTGTTACTCACCACCTTGCAGTAAATGCTAAAGGTGGATAAACCCGTAGCTAAAAGATGAGCCTCTTCAGCTCTAACAACGTTTAAAATATAGAAAGATAAGCTATGGGGGGTACCTCGTCCTATTGAATTTACAAAAGAAAGGAACAAGAGGGGGTTTAGCCAACCTGACGGACTATCTCGGTACCTGAACAAAGTGGGATATTTAATACTGTATAATTTCTTTAAATAAATTTTTATTGTAACAAAGTAGAAAACGTTATGTATATGAACATTAAAAAGAAAACATTCGTTGAATGTATAGCATACATACAGACATGATAAGTTACATTGATCTTTCAGATATGCTAGTTATGTGGTGGTTGACGCGTTTCGCCTATGGCTTCATCAGAACCAACAAACAGCAACTTTAATATCTGTGATATATTCTAAAAGAGAAAAATGAAAATTACTTATGAGTGAACCACATTGTAATCTCGAATATACCTTGGGATGTTATTGATAGCGACCTATTGTCCTGGTAAATATTTAATGGCTCAATAAGTACCTTTGTAGCTTGTATTCCTGTTTAAGGATGTCCACTCAACTAGTGGAAAAATAGCTTAATACTGTTACCTAGGAGTAAAGAATCAAATTAATTGCCAGAAAAAGTTTTTGGGGATTATAGCACTATCTAGAGTAAAAACAGAAAGAGAGAGAGAAAAAAAAAAAAAAATAAATAAATAAATAAATAAATAAATAAATTTATAGATAAATTTTTGGGGGAGGTGAAAAGGGGAGACTCATCAAATCAGAGACGAAATTTTTTATGCATTGCCAGTAGAGGTGGCTAAATACTTACATAAAACAAATGTAATTCAAAGATGAAGAGATCTGTAGTCCGCCTTAGTGGTACTGATGGTAGTAGGAATAACAAGTAAGTATTGTCCGCCTAAGGACAACGAATATAATAGATTAATTTTTTTATATATATTAGATTATTTTATCTGGGTCCTGTTTGGGATGGGTTTACAGTTACTCAATTTGATTTAATTTGAGTCCTACCTAGATGGAGTCTTCAGAAAGTTTCTTAACCCGAATTATCACGGACTAAACCCATGTTGGAGAACTCCTTATAAAGGAAACACTTGTATGGGGTTCTGATGGAAAAAAGGAATAAAGACATTTATCTAATAATGGGAGTATTTGGTGGTGATCAGGCTTTAAACGACAGAAAAAGGACAAGCCAAACTACGCAAGGGGTAAATCTAGTCTCCCCCAGGTTGTACCTTTGAGTATGTATCAAGAACTTCCTTGCCTGGGAAGGGCCACCTGAAGACTTGTGGGAAACAGATCCCATTAGCTGGAAGATCCAACAATTTGTCTGCAACAACAGATCGATCAATCAGGGGATATACAGTGAATATAATATTGGTAAATCAAGGTACCCTCAAAACAACCCATTGGTATGGCTTACCAAGGGTTAATTGGGGGAATGAAATCCCAAGATTTCAGGTGGCCCTTCCCAGGCAAGGAAGTTCTTGATACATACTCAAAGGTACAACCTGGGGGAGACTAGATTTACCCCTTGCGTAGTTTGGCTTGTCCTTTTTCTGTCGTTTAAAGCCTGATCACCACCAAATACTCCCATTATTAGATAAATGTCTTTATTCCTTTTTTCCATCAGAACCCATACAAGTGTTTCCTTTATAAGGAGTTCTCCAACATGGGTTTAGTCCGTGATAATTCGGGTTAAGAAACTTTCTGAAGACTCCATCTAGGTAGGACTCAAATTAAATCAAATTGAGTAACTGTAAACCCATCCCAAACAGGACCCAGATAAAATAATCTAATATATATAAAAAAATTAATCTATTATATTCGTTGTCCTTAGGCGGACAATACTTACTTGTTATTCCTACTACCATCAGTACCACTAAGGCGGACTACAGATCTCTTCATCTTTGAATTACATTTGTTTTATGTAAGTATTTAGCCACCTCTACTGGCAATGCATAAAAAATTTCGTCTCTGATTTGATGAGTCTCCCCTTTTCACCTCCCCCAAAAATTTATCTATAAATTTATTTATTTATTTATTATTTATTTTTTTTTTTTTTTCTCTCTCTCTTTCTGTTTTTACTCTAGATAGTGCTATAATCCCCAAAAACTTTTTCTGGCAATTAATTTGATTCTTTACTCCTAGGTAACAGTATTAAGCTATTTTTCCACTAGTTGAGTGGACATCCTTAAACAGGAATACAAGCTACAAAGGTACTTATTGAGCCATTAAATATTTACCAGGACAATAGGTCGCTATCAATAACATCCCAAGGTATATTCGAGATTACAATGTGGTTCACTCATAAGTAATTTTCATTTTTCTCTTTTAGAATATATCACAGATATTAAAGTTGCTGTTTGTTGGTTCTGATGAAGCCATAGGCGAAACGCGTCAACCACCACATAACTAGCATATCTGAAAGATCAATGTAACTTATCATGTCTGTATGTATGCTATACATTCAACGAATGTTTTCTTTTTAATGTTCATATACATAACGTTTTCTACTTTGTTACAATAAAAATTTATTTAAAGAAATTATACAGTATTAAATATCCCACTTTGTTCAGGTACCGAGATAGTCCGTCAGGTTGGCTAAACCCCCTCTTGTTCCTTTCTTTTGTAAATTCAATAGGACGAGGTACCCCCCATAGCTTATCTTTCTATATTTTAAACGTTGTTAGAGCTGAAGAGGCTCATCTTTTAGCTACGGGTTTATCCACCTTTAGCATTTACTGCAAGGTGGTGAGTAACAATTAATGTAACAAACAAAAAAAGTTTTTGAGAATTGTACACCAATATTATTATTTGTGTGTCTTAATCATTTGTCAGATTATATGCTCTGTTCACAGAGAGGACATATTTCCCAAATTCCCCCCTCCCCTCTCCGCCAGGAGACCAAAAAATGACGGACTATACCGGCTCTGAATGGGACGGACTCATGTCAAAATTACACAAGGAATGTGGTGACGATCATGGAATAGAACTGGAAATAGAGGTACTTATAACCAAGCTAAAACAAGCCTTAGAACGTAAATCCAATTTATTCTGGCAAGTCAAATTTTTGGAAAGATACATCAAGGAAGGCCTGAATCCTCAGGGTTTGAGAATACAGGTCTTCCCAAACCTTTGGGAAACCAATATAGACTTCAAACAAAAATGGGAATCCAACTTGCAGGAATGCACGTCCAAAATGATGTTGGCACTAATTGACCACTATAATAGAGATATTAAGGAGTTGGATATTGAAATTATAGAGTTCCAAAAACAAAATGTTTCCTTATGTGCCCATCCCAAATTTTTGGAAAAAAGACAAATGGCTAAAGGAATATTTGGAAAAAATATAACAAAGATCTCATCTATAAGAAGGATATAAAATTTATTAGAGACAAATGGCCTTTAATGGTAAATATGCATATAGATGGCCCCAACGGGGAGGAAAACAAGGGAGAAAGAACTATAAAAGATACGAGCAGAATATGGAGAAGGCACAATCACAAAGTGATGGTGACCGAGAGATGGAACAGATTCTGACTCATCGAATTTCTCCTATTCGGCCCATCCAGCCCCACCTCTCCTGTCAGCACGAGGAAGAGGAAGATCCCGAGGGTCCAGAAAGAGACAAACGACAGGTGATGGTAGCAATAAAGGGAGGCAGGGACAAAAGAACAAGAGAGCACCCTGTGGACAACTTTAATGATCATGATATAAGAAAAACTGGCCTAACGGGAATTGACCCCCGCCAACAAATGACGGGTGAACCCCCTGGGCTGGAGCCCCTAACAGGGGCCAATAGAGCCCCCTACCTCCACTTCTGACTCCATCACTATATCCCAATACCCCGCGAAATGGAGGTGCCATCTCCAAAAATATAAAAGACAAGGTTTTTCAATTATTCCCCCCCACACAAGATCCCCCCAACCGCTCAACCAGTTCGCAGAATCTGGAGAGGTTCGCGTACAAGGATCGATAGAGGATCAGCTTCAGGTTATTAACTTATCATCTAAGTCACTGTCACGCACGGAAATAGAGGTTTTGGGTTTAGGTTTAAGCTTTTGTCCCTCATCTTGCACTGACAGTTTTGAGGTTGTAAAAGACCTCAATCTATTTGCAAGACGACTAACAGTTAGAGCCGGGCCGGTCAAAAACCTGAATTTGCAAGGCGCTCGGTGGGACGAGTGCTCGTCGAGCGCCCCACAATGCACTGCGCACTGCACAGTGCATTCTAAGCCCCAATTGGGCAAGGCTTTACCTAATCAGGGCACAGGGAATAGCTGGTTTTTACGGAGCGGGCCGGGAGACTAAGGGGACCCCCGGCACTATATTTAAATTATTTTTTTATTTTTATTGTTTCCCTTTAAGCATTATTAAAATCACTGCTCCTGTAAAAATAATATTTTTTTTAAATCATTTTTTGCATTGATACATGTCCCCCAGGGCAGTATCCGAGCCACCATACCCTTTTTATGGCCAATAACTTGCATATAGTCTGGGTCCCAACATTTGTGATGTTCAAGAGTTCTGGCATGATTCGAACTGGCCCAACTCTATTTGGGATGTGGCATCACAGTTTCAGCATACATGTCATGCCTCTTATTGTCTGTCCTACAGGTATTTTATAAGTTTGGAAATTACTATAGTCTAAAGCAATTTTCATCACAAACCTTTTAATATATTTCAGATACACTGATTTTCATGTAATGTTTAATATGTCCAATTATATTAGAAGTCATAATTTGTAATAGTTCCTATATTTTAATGTGTACATGCATTCAATAATCTTATAGTGGGTTTCCACACAATCTACTTCACACATTGACACACTAACATATACTATGTTTGTAATACCCAGCAAAGACCAGTTTCGTATTATGAAGTACTTATGCACCCCTCCCTTGCAAACAGATTTATTGCCAGCTGTGAGAAATATTTCACTGAAATTTGCACACAAAAAATGCACACACTGATAAATAGAAAGAGAATGGGACCTTAATGTGCAGACATGAACATTTACTGAAATAAAATGAGACCAATGGTCATCTAAAGCAGATGAGTCTGTTTTTTTTTTTGTTCAACCAGCAGATTGAGCAAAAAAAAAACAGACCCGATCCCCCCATCTACACATTCAATGTTCAAATTGTATTCTGACAGTGAAGAGACTTTCCGCCATCCGAGTACACTGATCAGCATTGCAGGCAACAGCCTGTAGAGCTTATTGAGTGATAACAGTCTGACAGGGCAGTTTTACAAAAGTTGATCGGTCTCAGTGGCATCACTAGGATTGGTGTCACCTGGTGCAGTACCTGGTGCAGTAAAACATGGTGTCAACATGGTGTCACCTCCCCTCCTGTCTATCCTGCCCAGCGCTCTGCAGGCAGCGCATGGTCAAGGGGTGCACCCACAAACGACCCCTGTAAATTATAGTATAGGGTGGTATAGTGGAAGGTTAGGGTAGTATAGGGCAGGTTGAGGTGGTAGAGTGGCAGGTTAGGGTGGTATAGGGCAGGTTGGGGTGGTATAGGGCAGGTAAGGGTGGTATAGGGCAGGTTGGAGTGGTGTAGTGGCAGGTTAGGGTGGTATAGGGCAGGTTGGGGTGGTATAGGGCAGGTCAGGGTGGTATAGTGGCAGTTTAGGGTGGTATAGGGCAGGTTGGGGTGGTATAGGGTAGATTAGGGTGGCATAAGGCAGGTTAGGACACTATGTAGTGACAGTGTGCAGTAACTTACAGCGTGCCTGCAGATGAAGACTCACTCGGGCTGCTGTGTCATCACCTCTTTCTCCTTCTTCAGCTGAGGGATCAGATCAGCCAGAGTAAAGAAGTCTGTGGGAGGAGTGAAGGAGGCAGCCAAACCCCCCAGCTCTGCCCATCAACTCCGGCTGCCTCGGAAGATATTGGAGATCCCAGAGGGACAGCTTAACCTGATTTAATGACTGGGGAGTGTTACAGGCAGCCTACCCCGCAGGGCTCCACTGCAGCTCTGCAAGTGCAAGTGATATAGTACATGTGTAGAGGCGGCCCCGGTGTCACCCCTCTGGCGGGTGTCACCTGGTGCGGACTGCACCCCACTGCACCCCCATAGCAACGCCACCGATTGGTCTATTGCCTTCTGTAAAACCACAGTGCCCATACATGGATTAAAATTTGTCTGGTTCCCACTGAACTGGCCGAATTTCCATATGCTCGCTTCACTGTAATGGCCTGTTGTGTAAAATTATTGTGAATTAAAAAACATAATATACATTCTTGGGTAACAAATTATATTTTTATGCTAGGTCACATACTGGCTACACTAATATTAGCCTAAACAAGACAATAAACTTTTGCAAGTGCATTTAGTGTGTGTACACTACCAAGGGGATTTTATTCAAAATAGCTGCATTTAAATGCTTAGAGAAAGGGTCTCGTTAGCTGGGAGGACAATAATATTACAGCAATATTAAACAAATGAATATTCTTTGGCATTCCATTATTATTTTATCTAGGGGATTTTTGATGGGCCCGCATGGAGCTGCTTTCCAGACATTTCCCAACAGATAATAAGACCTATGTCGAAAATAACAATCAATCATTCTTATGTTTAAAGGAAACACCTTTACAATAAAGGCAAAGTAATTAACATTTTTTTTTAACTAAAGAAATATTAAATTTCATTTATTTTTTGCAGCTAAATGCTCTAAGTAGTTGAATATTTTTCCAATAAATGTAATACATTCTGCTAAATATTGCTGTTTAATCTGGCATAAATACAGATGGTATGAGACATTCCAAATTCAGGCTAGAAAACAACAGTAACAGAAATAGAAAATTCGATTTAAGACAGCTAATTAGGGTCAGCGTAAACACTGGCAAGCAATGTAAATATTACAATACAATTAAAATGGCAATTAAAAGCAAAAATATATCCCCAGACAACATTTTAAAGTGATCATGACTCTTTGAAGAAGAGGAAGCAACCAATCTGGGAATGACACCAAGTGGCTTTATAACCAAGCTTTCATAAACATGAGTGTTCAATACCCCATTATTGCCAACTGTCCAGACATTTAAGGACTGTTTCTAATAAATGCAAGCCAATTATAACTGTCCATAAAAATATGAGGAAAATAACTGAACATAAAAATGAATAATGTTTGATGATTGTGAGAGTTTTCCGCTCACAGTATTTTAATACATGTAAGTGATGATAATAAGGTATGACAAACCCCAAACTGTGTGGGGAGAATAGGGAAGTGGTGCTAAGCACATTAGGGTGGATTTTCTATAAGGGTAGATTATGTTCACTTAGCAAAGTGGATTTTTACTTTGCAAGATAATTTTCACTTGGCTTAGGGAATTAGGTGAAGCTTTGCTGACCTTAATAATTCAATGAGGAAAAATCTATCTTTTAAATTTTCCTTGATGCGATTTTCTGTCCAAGGTGAAATTTCACAACATTAACTAACATACACTATATTACCAAAAGTATTGGGATGCCTGCCTTTACACACACATGAACTTTAATGGCATCCCAGTCTTAGTCCATAGGGTCAATATTGAGTTGGACCACCCTTTGTAGCTATAGTAGCTTCAACTCTTCTGGGAAGGCTGTTCACAAGGTTTAGGAGTGTGTCTATTTGAATGTTTGACCATTCTTCCAGAAGCTCATTAGTCCAGCAAGGTCCATAAAGGCATGGATAAGAGAGTTTGGGGTCGAGGAACTTGACTAGCCTGCACAGAGTCCAGACCTCAACCTGATAGAACACCTTTGGGATGAATTAGAGTGGAGACTGTGAGACAGGCCTTCTCATCCACATCAGCGCCTAACCTCACAAATGCGCTTCTGGAAGGATGGTCAAACATTCCCATAGACACACTCTAAACCAGGGGTCTTCAAACTATGGCCCTCCAGTTGTTCGGGAACTACAATTCCCATCATGCCTAGTCATGTCTGTGAATGTCAGAGTTTTAAATTGCTTCATGGTATGTGTAGTTCTGCAACAGCTGGAGGGCCGTAGTTTGAAGATCCCTGCTCTAAACCTTGTGAACAGCTCTCCCAGAAAAGTTTAAAGCTTTTAAACTTAATATTGAACCCTAGAGAATAAGACTGGGATGCCATTAAAGTTCATGTGCGTGCAAAGGCAGGCATCCCAATACTTTTGGTATTATAGTGTAAGTGAATATTCTCTTACATTCCCAATGCCACTCTTTTTTTCAAAAAATCAGAAGTCGTTAACAAGGTGGCCAGATTAAAATCTCCTGTCTGTGCCTAAGCAGCCATGGAAATCAGAATATTTGCCAAAACGAATTAGTACATTTAGAAGGAATATAGAGGCATCATAAACCGTAATTAGTGAAGGTACTTTGAAGGTCTTCTGATAAGGTCCTGGTGTGACTAGTCATATGGTAAATGGTCTTGTGTGTAGTTTAGGAAAGCATAACTGTGAGGCTGAATTATTGACGCATAACTGATCTCCCAAGAGTCAACTTTCCATAATTTCTACTGTAATAAAGTTACCCTCCTAAAAAATGGTTACATTGATGCAGAAGAACATAGGACTAATAAAACACAATAGGCTTCTTAGGAGAAATATAAATCATATACATGTCATGTTTGGTCACCAGCAACTTATTATATTATAATGATAAATTATATGCTGGTTTGCAGATTGTGGTAGCTTGTCCTATGAAACTTTAGACTTACCTGGAAAAGGTGGCATTAAGGGTGTTTTTGTTGGAAATTATAAAACACTTCAGCACACCTACCACACAGCCCTCAAACGTTATGAATTAGGTGGAGAAGCTCTGCATCACCCTGCCCAGAAGACAATAAAAGGATACTGCATGAGCAGCTGGGAGCTCTCGCTTTGCCATCAGACCCACTATTGTATATATAGAAAAATATGCATCAAATGCACTGGATTAACCCCCTTGGACTTTAAAGGCAGAGGAATGTAATTTAGAGGTAAGCTTAGTTTAATTCAGTGACGCCACATATATTAATACAAAACATGGTCAATGGGGCAAACATAGCCCTACAAATTTTAAAACAATGTATACTAAATAATTGGAGAATAAATGTACACAGTTTGAAATTGAATAGTATAATCAAACCCAATGTTATCAGGTATACCCATATACTGCTAGAGTCATACTGTGGTCAGTCCATATTAGACATGTGCATTAGTTTTCGTCCAAATTTCAGGTATTTTCGTTATCGTTTTAACAAACGATAACGAACGTGCAGAATCCGAAAACTGAAAGATCCAACATAAACAAATGCTTTATCTTCGTTTTCATTGTGACATCAGTTCGATATAGATAGGAGATTCAAAATGACGCTGACAATAGTGATCTGTGTACATCGAACCTGTGGTCGAATGTGCCTAACCTTAGCTCTATTAGTCCAAGATTATTCTACATAGAGAGAAAAGATTCGACATAGAGAGAAAAGATTCAACATTATAGAGACAATAGCAAAAAAGGTTGAATGTGCCTAACCTAACTCTATTAGTCCAATATTATTCGACATAGAGAGGAAAGATTCAACATAAAGATTTGACGAAGCAGTCGACGCGAGCGGAGATTTATGGTCAAATGCTCCGCCCATAGGCTATAGAAGAATTCTAATGTTGGTTGACTAGTAATAATAATTAATAAATATAATTATTACTAGTGTCATACAACATTATAATTCTACTATAGCTTGTAGGCGGAACATTCGACCGGAAATGTACGATTGCGGTGTCGTACAGTTTTTTTTTAAATTTATGTTTATTGGTTTTCCATTAAACAGAGAAAAAGAAAATTACAGAACATATGAACATACACGCTTACACATTATAGTCTTGTATTCAGTAATCAATTACCAGTATTACACCGTGAAGCGGCAGTATAAACAATATAATATCGAAATAACATTCAAGCCTAATAAGGCTTACAGCTTGTGGCCACATGGCCACATAAGTGTCCCAGTTCCTCAACGGAGGAAAAAACTAATACAAAAAGTGTATCGAGAGTATTTGACTGTGATTTTCACAGGACTCATTCGGTTATCAATACTCAGTAATACTTAGGTGCTTGCATTCACTCACACAACACTCATACCCATTCACCCGTCACTTCCATCCATTTCCCCAGCCGAAGCTACAGCTGGGGGGGTACTCCTCCCACTCCCCCCTACATTTACTTGTGATATATTTTGTGTCCCCTGCTTCATCCTTTAGGATAGTAGGTAGCTCTTCCCCCCCCCCCCCCCCCCCCGTCGAAACAAGAGGGGATGAATTAGGTCCCACTACTGCTGAGACAGAGGGGTATCCTTCCAAAAGGAGCTGTCTATATCCAGCCAAGGCTGCCAGATCTTGTAGAATTTCTTTATACAGGCCCTTCCCTTATAGATTAGTTTAAAGATTGGTATGACTTTGTTTATCATGCGATACAACAGTTGGATATTGGGAACAGATACACTCTTCCATTGTAGTAATATCAGTTTTCTGGCATAAAAGAGTATCAAGCGAGTGCGCATGCGCGGCAGCTCTAAGATGGCCGCCGGCTACTAGAGCTCCGCTCCACCACAGCCCACCGCTAGCCACCGGAGCCGACGGAGCCCTCGTTTCCGCCCCACACAGCGCCATCCTGATAGGGGAACACCCGGGGCACCGGGATATGTCAAAACCCCAGGTCCGACGGGATCTCTCTGGCCAAATGACGGCCGCGAACGGCCCCCTCACATATGCCAAGATGGCGTCGGCTACACGAGGCTTACAGGCCTCAGACCAACAGGAGGACTCTATAGCCGACCAGGACCAGACGGATCCCCCTTTTGCAGGTACTGACTTCCCCCCTCTGCAGGCTGTCAGCTCTCCCTCCTCCACAGAATCCCTTTTGGGGAGGATGAGCCCAGGATATCCCACATCCCCATTGCTGGATCCACACACAGGCATGTTACTCACAGGGAGTGAGGCCCAGGCAGACATCCCTGTCCCCACTGACTTTCAGTCCATGATGACAGCCTTTTCACACATGCTGCATAAAGGATTGGCTCTGAATGCTGCCCAAATTACTGCATCTTTACATGCTGATCTGCAGCAAATAGGGATAAGGATGGACACCATAGAACAAAAAGCTGATCAAGCAGTGGCCCAGATTAACCAAAACTCTGCCAGATTACAGGAAGTACAGGACCAATTGGAATCTGCCTTTTCAAAAATCGATGACCTCGAGAACAGATCCAGAAGATATAACTTTAGACTCCGGGGACTCCCTGAATCTGAGAAGGATGTCCATAAAGCAGTTAAATCTTTAATTAAAAACCTTATCCCTGACATTCCGGATAACCACCTGGAACTTGACAGAGCACACAGGGCACTACAGGCCCCCAGATCCGACGGATTGCCCAGAGATGTCATTGTTAAACCACATCACTATTCTGTCAAAGAAGCAGTCATGAGGAAAGCCAGATATTCAGATAACCTCACTTTACTCGGTCACAAAATTCAAATATTCGCCGACCTGTCACCTTATACAGTCCAGAAGAGGCGCTCTTTCAAACCGTTACTGCAGGTGCTGCTCGATAAGGAAATCGCATATCGGTGGTCATTCCCTCTTCGTCTGAACTTTTCCTTCAAAAACAAGAATTTCTGCTTCTCCTCTTTCCAGGAAGGTGAACGACTTCTTACGCATCTCGGCCTGATACAGCTGGAACCTACACCTGCGCAAGCTAACCGAGGGGCCCCTTCTTCCGCCAAAAGACCCCCGCCTGCCAGCCCGCTGCAACAATCCTGGCTGAAGCAGGGACCCAAAAGATCCAAAGAAACCATGCCACCCTGAGCATATTTGCTTATAATCCTTTTTTTTTGATTCTGACCTGGACCTCCCCCCTGCTTCTGGGGTGACGTTCTGGGGGAAGGACAGGTTGGGGCTTTCTCTTTTCCCCCTCTTCCTTGTAGAGGGTGGTAAGGGGGGGTCCCCCTTCCCCCACTGCACTAACTGATCGAGCATCTATGCATGTTGTTATTTTCATGTTAAAGTTGATATTAGTTATTTTTTACCTTTCATGATATTGGGATACTGACTTACTGGTAGAGGGAACACAAATTACTCTCATTAGGAGGGGAACATACAGTGTAATACCTTATTTGTCCCTGCTGCCTGGGGGACTTCGGCTTACTAGCCGGCCCCCCCCCCCCCCTTTTTTTTTTTTTTTTTTTTTTTTTTTTTTTTTTTTAACTCCATACAATTACTTCCCCTGGAAGTTTGGCGATTGTTAGACCCCTCTCCATGATTTTCACATGTTGAAACTTTAATATCGACTGGGGATTAGTCACTACAGGGGACTCCGGCACTTTTAGATGATGGGGATGTTTTTGCCCCTCAATAGTTACAGATTTGAGGTGGGGGGGCTGTGGTGGACCCAATGCGCCTCGATTGGATCAGGAACCCACTTGGCGTACCTAGATCCTAGTCCGGATTTTCTACATTTGGAAAATCCGGAACCATGGGGGTTATGGTAGGTTTGGTGACTCTAAACCGACCTGGGGGTGGGAAGGGACCAGGGGGCCCCTTTGTTTTCTTGAGCTACTCTTCTAGTTCCGGAATGATTCTTCAGCAGGTTATTAATGTTCTTGTCCTTCCCTCCCTCCTTCTCCCACTCATCTCTTTTCTCTCTCTCTTCTCGATTGCTCTTAGTGGTGCTAGCAGGTCTCACGGACTTCCCCGGTCGTCTCTCTCAGGCTCTGGGATCCCCGCTTCAGGACCGTCAGGTTTTACTATGCCGTCTATCTCTACATGGAAGGGTAAGTCCCATAAGGATTGTATAGATCATCCCCCTCTGATCCATGCCTGATTCTCATACCATGCCCACTACCTTGAAGGTTATATCACACAACACTCAGGGCCTTAACTCCCCAATCAAACGTAGAAAAATCCTCCAATGCTATCACTCAATGCACGCTGACATCCTACTGCTGCAGGAGACACACTTCCCATCTACTTACAAGCCCACTTTTCTCCACCACAGTTATCCACAATTCTCCCTGGCCTCCGCGGAGAATAAAACCAAGGGGGTTGCGATCTGCTTTGCGAAACATATAAATCTCTCCCAACCTGAAACTGTTGTTGATCCCCAGGGCCGATATGTCCTAGTCTCCGGTTTCATTGATGGAGAACTCTACACCTTTGTATCCTACTACGCACCGAATAAAGGGCAAAAATCCTTTATGGAATCTCTGCTCACTACACTACATGAACATCTTAAGGGGACGGTTTTTATGGGCGGGGACACGAACGTTGCATTTGACTCTTCCCTGGACAAGCTGGCAAACGGTGCGTCTAAACCCAAGCGTCCTTCTAAACAGAGCGTTAAAATAGCTGAATTACTTAATGAGGCAGGCCTGATAGACGTTTGGAGAGAGACCAACCCGCGTACTAAAGACTACACACATTTTTCAGCTCCACATAACTCCTTTGCCAGGATAGACCACATCTTCACCAGGGCATCCACGCTTCCACTCATTAGGAACTCCACAATCATTGACTCGTCGCTCTCGGACCACTCATTAGTTGCGCTGATCACATGTAAACCGACGGGCACCGGGAACCGACCACGCTGGCGTCTACGGGAAACCCTGTTGAACGACCCTATTCAATGCACTCTATTAGAATCTGCCATCCAAGAGTACTTTACCTTAAACGCGTCAGATGAGGTTTCTCCTTCCATCGTTTGGGCGGCTCATAAACCGGTCATCAGAGGTAAACTGATCCAGTTAGCGGCACAACTCAGGGCGGAACACAGAGCTGATACAGTGAGACTTACGAAGGAGTTTCAGAAACTGGCAAAAGAACATAAACGCAACCCCAATCTAGATTCACTAGCCAAATTAGACACAGCAAGGGCTCTCCTAAATATGCAATTAACCACGTCCGCAGCGCAACATCTTAAATGGACTAGGGCAAAGTTTTACGCACAACAGGATAGGATTGGTTCCAGACTGGCAACTAAACTTTCCCCTAAACCACGCACTCAGGCCTTCCCCAAGCTGAGGGTAACCTCGGGGGAACTATCTCAGAACCCGAGCAAGATAATGGACACCTTTAAACAGTTTTATTCTGATCTTTATAAACAGAACCCCAGCACATCCACAGCCAGGAGAGATAGGTTCCTTAATAACCTTAAGTTACCTGTGATGGATAAGGCACATATAGAACTTTTGGAATCCCCCTTCACACAAGAAGAGGTCCTGGATACTATTAAGAACCTTAAACTGGGCTCCTCTCCGGGTCCTGATGGCTTCTCCACGGGTTATTATAAGACATTTGGGCATTGCCTAGCACCTCCTTTAACCAGAATGTTCAACTCTCTCAGGGATGGGGCCTCTTTAAACTCAGATTTAAATGCAGCATACATATCGGTGATACCGAAACCAGATAAAGACACTAGTGAGGTTGGCAATTATCGCCCCATATCTCTTATTAACAATGATGTCAAAATAATGACTAAGATACTTGCCAACCGCCTTTCCAGCTTTATCTCGTCATACATTCACAGGGATCAGGTAGGCTTCATCCCTGGGAGACAAGGACCGGATCAGATCAGAAGGGCAGTGGATATAATCTCTTTACTTCAATCTCATTGGGATGGGAACCCTGAACAAAAAGGTTTTCTACTGTCAATTGATCTACACAAGGCGTTTGATTCAATTGACTGGGCATATCTGTCTGAGATCCTTAGGAGATGGGGATGTGGCAAATACTTTCTTAATCTTATAGATTCCCTGTATTCCACTCCATCGGCACAAGTGCGCCTTCTGGGCAGGTACTCTGAGTCCTTTCCCATAAACAGGGGTACCAGACAGGGATGCCCTCTTTCGCCGCTTCTCTTTGCAATAGCGATCGAAACTTTAGCCGTTGCCCTTCGATCAAACCCTGATATTAAAGGGGTTTCTTGCGGCCCCCACGAACATAAATGCGCGTTATACGCGGATGACCTCCTTCTCTTCATCACCTCCCCACTGATCTCCATGCCTGTGATACTTCGAACCCTGGAGGAATTTAGTGGGGTGTCAGGACTACGCGTTAATATGTCCAAATCTCTGGCTCTGAACGTAACTCTCCCGCCGGATCTCCTCAAACAACTCAAAGATAATTTTACTTTCGCCTGGGCTACAAACCAGATTCCGTATCTGGGTATCAAGCTTACCCCAAATATTGAAGGCCTCTTCCGCTCAAACTATCCCCCCATGGTGCATAAATGTTTGCAGGACGTTGAGAGATGGTCCAGATGTGGTCTATCCTGGCTGGGTAGAATTCATGCGGTAAAAATGACCCTACTACCAAAACTTTTGTACCTATTTCGCTCATTGCCAATACCCTTGCCCAAAAGTTTCCTCACTAAAACGCAGTCAGACATACTACGATTTATCTGGGGTAAGAAAGGCTACAGATGTCCTTCGGATACGCTCTACAGACTAAAGACGCAAGGGGGGTTAGGTCTTCCCAACCTTTGGGCTTACTACCAGGCGGCTCGACTGGCACAAATATCCTTAGCTTACTCTAGTTATAATAAACCAGACTGGCTTAGTATGGAAAGGCAGGCTACACCATTGCATACTATTGACTTCCTTTTAGGATGTTCCCCGAAACAGAGACCAGCTGTCATGGCTCCCACCCTGTCGCACTCTATAGCGCTTTGTACCAAACTTTTCTCCCTTAATACCATAATCTCTCCTCTGACACCCCTAATGCACATCTTTCATAATCCTAACTTTCCACCGGGGATGGATATTGGGGCCTTTAAATGGTGGACTGACAAGGGCCTGTATCGTATCGGACACTTCTTCTCCCACTCAGGACCCATCACATTGCAACACTGTCGGAAGAAATTGGACATGCCCGACTCA
Source organism: Lithobates sylvaticus (assembly GCA_028564925.1). NCBI lineage: Eukaryota > Metazoa > Chordata > Amphibia > Anura > Ranidae > Lithobates > Lithobates sylvaticus. Next base: position 121,282,689 of record CM053035.1, on the reverse strand, counting down.
GAACTTTATAGGTTCACACAAATTTCCCACTTCTTACACTCCATCTGGACCACCAAACCGCTGCCACCTAACATTACCCCATTTGAACACTGGTGTATCAACACGGCAGATCAGAGGGGAGGCATTTCACTGATCTATACGGCACTTATGACTAAACAGTCTATACCCTCTTATGCAAGGGCCTGGGAGGACGACTTGGACGACTCCTGGGACACTGCGACATGGTTTCAGGCTTCTACAAGAGCATACAAAGGTATCCTCAACATCTCCCTTGTTGAAGCCAGCTTGAAGGTTTTACTGAGGTGGTATTATGTCCCTTCCAGGCTGGCTATACTTTTTCCAGGTTCATCATCAGTTTGCTTCCGAGGCTGCGGGCTTGAGGGCTCTATGGTCCATGTGTGGTGGACATGTCCTCGCATACGTTCGTTCTGGAAGAAAGTATTCCGTTCCATTAGCTCGCTTACAGGTACCACTGTTATTCCTCACCCTAGGTGGGCGTTGCTTAATTTCCCTATCCCAAAGTTATCCAAAACCTCCCAGGCTCTAGCACTGTTTCTATGCCTAGGAGCCAAAATGACAATAGCCAAAGCCTGGAAGGCAGATACCATCTCATTTAGGTTGTTTAAACGTAAGGTAACCTGGGTCATGGTCCAGGAACAAATTGTTGCCAAGCTCAATGACACTACCGAGAAGTTTAGAGCCATCTGGGAACCCTGGGCTACCCTCTGCAATATCTCCCTTATACCGGGAGTACCTCCGGGCAGTTAGATCACGTACGGTTCAAGTTGACAGACAGAGCACCACCTTCCTCTCGTCTTTCCTGTCCCCTCACACGTTTCTTCCCCTCCCATTGTGCTTCTCTATCCTTTTCTGTCGCCTCTCTTGGCTAACCGCTATTTCCTGCGAATTACTTGACCGGTATAGTATGTTACATCCGAATTCTGTATTTCAATATGTGAAGGGCTTTGCCCCGCCACTCCAGACCTGATCCTGGACCTAGCCATATAAATATTGGGGCGTCTCTGTACTCCCGGCTCCTGGGGTGCAGCAGGATCCCATTTGGGGCTCCTGGGAGTTTGGGAGTCGCGGAGTATCCCCAATTCGGATTTCTTTGGAAGATCGGCTGGTGTGCCGGGGCAAGTTGCTCCCTGAGCAGACGGGTACCGGTTGTCAGGTACGACATCCAAGGTTGCGTGGCCGAGCAAATGTGATTATTGTACTTATCTGTTCAATGACATGCCTGTATACCTCACATTGTTATGAAGTTGTATTGGATATCTTTTTGTTAAGTTTGTAAAACTTTAATAAAAATTTTCAAACAAAAAAAAAAAAAAAGAGTATCAAGCGGACTAGGGTTCGTTTGTGGGTTCTGGGTAGGGATGAGCCGAACACCCCCGGGTTCGGTTCGAACCAGAACCTTCGAACGGACCGAAAGTTTGCGTGAATTTTCGAATCCTATACGTTATAATGGACGCGAACGTTCGAAATCAAAAGTGCTAATTACAACGGCCAATATGCATGTTAATGTCATAAAACAGGTTTGGGGACCCGGGTCCTGCCCCAGGGGACATATATCAATGCAAAAAGAACTTTTAAAAACTAACGTTTTTTCGGGAGCAGTCATTTTAATGATGCATAAAGTGAAAAAAAAAAAGTGAAATTTTCCTTTAAATATGGTACCTGGGGGGTGTCTAAAGTATGCCTGTGAAGTGGCATGTGTTTCCCGTGTTTAGAACTGTCCTTGCACAAAATGACATTTGTAAAGGAAAAAAAGAAGCCATTTAAAACCACTTTAATGTCATGTCTTGTCCTGGCCGCCATATGGCTGAAAATCCTTGAGAAAAATGGCATGGCTACCCCATCACCCCCCCCCCACCCCAGCCCCTTTGGGTCTTGTATGGATATTAAGGGGGACCCCGCACCCAAAATAAAACCCTATACCTACAACCCTATATACTCTGAACAGCAGTATATAGGTGGTGCAAACAAGACACGGACTGTAGGTTTGTTCTTAAGTAGAATCTGAACAGGTACATTATGAAGTGTAGCTCCATCCCAAAAAAATCTATTTTTAAGCTTTTTGGAGAACATAGGGAGGGGTTATCACCCCTGTAACATTTGCTGTCTTTGCACATCTGTTCAGAACATGTCACCTCACTTTCCGTCCCAATGACAAATGTTTTTGGAAAAGTGGGGTTTTAATTGAAACAAGGATTGGTGATAAAGTATCAGTAGAGAGGAGATACCTTTTTCCCAAATTAAATCTAACAGGATAGAATTTCCCTTCCTAGGGGTAGATTTCCTCTCACTTCCTGTTTTCTCTTTCCATTTGCAAGTAGGAGTCGTTTGTAAGTTGGATGTTTGAAAGTAGGGGCCTGGCGTATATACTCTGCAGAAATTTGCCCTATTAGATGTTGGTGTAGCCACAAGACTGGTGGGCACAGGAATGGGCCCTGCTGTGAGTTAATAGATCAAGATTTGTACTTGCATGCACCTGTTGAACCGGGCAGAAAAATTGGGCCTTTGGCGGTGGTGGTGGTGGTGGTGGTGGACGGTGTTGCCACAAGACTGTAAGTTCTCACAGTTACTCTTGGTGGGCGCAGGAATGGGCCCTGCTGTGAGTTATTAGAGCAAGATTTGTAATTGCAAGCACCTGATGAACAGGGCAGAAAAATTGGGCCTTTGGCGGTGGTGGACGGTGTTGCCACAAGACTGTAAGCTCTCACAGTTACTCTTGGTGGGCGCAGGAATGGGCCCTGCTGTGAGTTATTAGATCAAGATTTGTATTTGCAAGCACCTGATGAACAGGGCAGAAAAATTGGGCCTTTGGCGGTGGTGGTGGATGGTGTTGCCACAAGACTGTAGGCCCTCATAGTTACTCTTGGTGGGCGCAGGAATGGGCCCTGCTGTGAACTATTAGATCAAGATTTGTAATTACACTCCCCTGTTAAACAGGGGCTGAAAAATTGTGCCTTAGACATTGGTGCTGGTGCCACAACACTGCAACCCCTCACAGATACTGTACTCTTAGCACAGCAATGATACCTGTTGCAAAACATTGCCTAAAAATTGTAATTACACGCCCCTGTTAAACAGGGGTTGAAAAATTGTGCCTTAGGCACTGGTGCTGGTGCCACAACACTGCAACCCCTCACATATACTGTACTTGGAGCACAGCAGTCACACGTGTTGCGAAGCATTTTTTTAAAAAAATTGTAATTACACGCCCCTGTTAAACAGGGGCTGAAAAATTGTGCCTTAGGCACTGGTGCTGGTGCCACAACACTGCAACCCCTCACAGATACTGTACTTGGAGCACAGCAGTCACACGTGTTGAGAAGCATTTTTTTAAAAAATTGTAATTACACGCCCCTGTTAAACAGGGGCTGAAAAATTGTGCCTTAGGCACTGGTGCTGGTGCCACAACACTGCAACCCCTCACAGATACTGTACTTGGAGCACAGCAGTCACACGTGTTGCGAAGCATTTTTTTTAAAAATTGTAATTACACGCCCCTGTTATACAGGGGCTGAAAAATTGTGCCTTAGGCACTGGTGTGGTGGCATGGATCATTGAGGAGGAGGAAGAGGATAGTCAGTGAACATAACAGGACAGTCACTCAGCATCAGCATAGGCAGTCTTGAAGGGATGTGACATTATAAATTATTCCGTTATATCCGCTTCAGGTGCCTGGTAGCTGGTGGTGATCCAAGACTGATTCATTTTGATGAAGGTCAGTCGATCAACCGAGTCGGTGGACAGGCGCACCCTATGATCGGTGACAAATCCTCCAGCAGCACTGAATGTGCGTTCGAAAAGAACGCTGGAGGCAGGACAGGCCAGTAGCTCAATTGCATACTGTGCAAGCTCTGGCCAGTGATCCATCCTCAGGACCCAGTAAGCCAGAGGATTTTCGGTGGGAAAGGTGTCCAAGTCTGACCTTGCCCCAAGGTATTCCTGCACCATGTATATCAGACGCTGGCGATGGTTGCTGGAACCGATCATACCTTGGGGCTGCGGACTAAAAAATTGTCTGAACGCATCGGTCAGACGTCCACCTTCCCCACCGCTCCTTCTGCTACTGACCGAAGCCTCAGCAACTCGTCGCCCAGGACCAGGAGTTTGTAACCTCCCAGTTTCTGGGAACGCGTTGCACAGACCTTTCTGCAAGGCCTCCCTGAGATGTCTCATCCTCTGCTCCCTCTGCGACGGCAAGATAAGGTCCGCAACCTTACCCTTGTACGTGGATCAAGGAGAGTGGCCAGCCAGTAATGGTCCCTCTCCTTGATCCGAACAACACGAGGATCCTTCCGCAGGCTTTGCAGGATCAGGGAGGCCATGCAGCGTAGGTTAGCTGAGGCATTTGGTCCGGAGTCTTCTGGGTCACTGAGGATGACATGATCGCCAGCCACCTCCTCCCAGCCACGTACAAGTCCACTGGTTTGTTGGGACTGTACATCATCCCTAAAAGACTGCTGCTGATGCTGAGTGCCAGGCTCCACCTCCATGCTCACACAATCCTCCTCCTCCTCCTCCTCATCCTCATACTCTTCCTGTGTGATGGGTGGGACAGAAGGAACACTGTCCGGATAAAGGGGGCCTTGAGAGGCAAGGAAGTCCTCTTCTTCCTGCCTCTGTTCTGCCTCAAGTGCCCTGTCCATTATCCCACGCAGCGTATGCTCCAACAGGTGGACAAGAGGTACAGTGTCACTGATGCATGCACTGTCACTGCTCACCATCCTCGTGGCCTCCTCAAATGGTGAGAGGACAGTGCATGCATCCCTGATCATGCTCCACTGACGTGGGGAAAAAAAACCAAGCTCCCCTGACCCTGTCCTGGTGCCGTAGTCGCAAAGGTACTCATTGATGGCCCTCTGCTGCGTGTGCAGTCGCTGCAGCATGGCCAACGTTGAGTTCCACCTGGTGGGCATGTCACATATTAGGCGGTTCTTGGGCAGGTTCAGCTCCTTTTGCAGCTCAGTCAGCCGAGCACTGGCATTATAAGATCGGCGGAAATGCACACAGATTTTCCTGGCCTGCCTCAGGACATCCTGTAAGCCTGGGAACCTGCCCAAGAACCGCTGCACCACCAGGTTGAGGACGTGAGCCATACAGGGCACATGGGTGAGCTGCCCCTGTCGCAGGGCGGAGAAGAGGTTGGTGCCATTGTCAGAAACGACCATTCCTGGCTTAAGCTGACGTGGCGTCAACCACCTCTCGGCCTGCCCCTGCAGAGCTGCCAGAACCTCTGGCCCAGTGTGGCTCCTGTCCCCCAAACACACCAGCGCAAGCACGGCATGGCATCTTTTTGCCTGCGCACTTGCGTAGCCCCTTGTACGCCTACGGAGCACCGCTGGTTCCGAGGACAGAGCACTGGAGGAAGAAGAAGAGGAGGGGGTGGAGGAGAGAGGTGTGTCACAACCAGTAGCAGTAGTAGCGTTTTGGAGGCGTGGTGGCGGAACAACCTCCAACACTACTGCACCTTGTCCTGCATCCCTCCCAGCTGCCAATAGAGTGACCCAATGGGCCGTGAAAGAAAGGTAACGTCCCTGTCCATGCCTGCTGGACCATGAGTCAGCGGTAATATGCACCTTACCGCTGACCGCCCTGTCCAGCGAGGCATGGACATTGCCTTCCACATGCCGGTAGAGAGACGGAATCGCCTTCCGTGAGAAAAAGTGGCGTTTGGGAACCTGCCACTGAGGAACCGCACATTGAACAAACTCACGGAAGGGGGCCGAGTCTACCAACTGAAAAGGCAGCAGTTGAAGTGCTAGCAATTTAGCCAAGCTAGCATTCAACCGCTGGGCATGTGGATGGCTGGGAGTGTACTTCTTTCGACGGTCCAGCAGCTGGGGCAGGGAAATTTGCCTGCTACTATCGGACGTCGGTGTACTGCAAGTACTTGGTTGTGACACACCTAATTCTACACCTTCAGTCCTCTCACAGCAGCTTTCAGAGAGGACTGAAGATGTAGTGGGGATGGAGATCCCAGCTGATGAGGAGCAAGGAGAGGTCCGCTTAGTTCTTTGGTGTGGGTCTTTTATGTGTGCCTGCCAACGAGCTGCATGGCAGGTCGACATATGTCTGGTCATGCTTGTGGTGCCCAAGCGGCTGATGTTTTGGCCACGCGAGATACGCTTGAGACAAATATTGCAAATAGCAGTGGTGCGATCTGATGCACTCGTCTCAAAAAAGGCCCACACCAAAGAACTTTTCTGATAACGTGCAGAGGCAGCGCCCTGCACAGGCGGAGCTCTGCGGTGTTGTACAGTTGCTGTGCTGGCCTCTAGCTGACCTCCAGGGGGCATCCTGCCTCGTTGGACATGTGACGCTGCATCATCCTCCTCCTCCTCCTCATCCTCTCTCCCTCCAGGCACCCACGTGGCGTCAGTGACCTCATCATCCCCTCCCTCTTCACCACTAGAGCAAACCTGGCAGTAAGCTGCAGCTGGTGGAACAGTACTGCCAGATTGCTGTCCTTCAGCATCCCCTCTCTCTGCGCGCACACTACTGACTTCCTAAAGCTGGGTATCATCATCCGAGCCTTCGAATCGTTGGGCATCCTCCTGGAGCATGTACCCAACACTGTGCTCAAAGAGTTCGGGGGACTCCTCAGGAGGACATGGTGGGTCTAGGGAAGGGGTGGCTGATGATGCCATTGAGTACGCATTGGCAGCTGCTCTGCCAGTACCCTGAGCCTGGGTGAGAGAGGATGAGGAGGATGAGGAGGGCTTGGTCATCTATTCTACCAAGCCTTCAGCATGATGCGGCTCCACATGTCCAGCTGCCGAAAACAAAGACGCGCATGTCCCATGGCCACGTGCTGATGACGATGCACGACCACGTCCACGGCCACGGCCACGTCCACTAGAAACAGAGCCTGCCTGCCCTGTGTTCTTGGCTCTGCACGCTCTGCCTCCCCTTGGCGGTCTTCCAGCCATTGTAGTCGGTAGTCCTGTAGGTGCTGCTGAGAAGAAAATATAGGAGCTCTGTGTGATGCCACTAACACACTAGAAGTCCTATGGGTGCTTCTGCAAAGAAAATATAGGAGCTCTGTGTGATGCCACTAACACACTAGAAGTCCTGTGGGTGCTGCTTAGAAGAAAATATAGGAGCTCTGTGTGATGCCACTAACACACTAGAAGTCCTATGGGTGCTTCTGCAAAGAAAATATAGGAGCTCTCTGTGATGCCACTAACACACTAGAAGTCCTGTGGGTGCTGCTGAGAAGAAAATATAGGAGCTCTGTGTGATGCCACTAACACACTAGAAGTCCTATGGGTGCTTCTGCAAAGAAAATATAGGAGCTCTGTGTGATGCCACTAACACACTAGAAGTCCTATGGGTGCTTCTGCAAAGAAAATATAGGAGCTCTGTGTGATGCCACTAACACACTAGAAGTCCTGTGGGTGCTGCTTAGAAGAAAATATAGGAGCTCTGTGTGATGCCACTAACACACTAGAAGTCCTATGGGTGCTTCTGCAAAGAAAATATAGGAGCTCTGTGTGATGCCACTAACACACTAGAAGTCCTGTGGGTGCTGCTGAGAAGAAAATATAGGAGCTCTGTGTGATGGGACTAACACACTACAAGTCCTATTGGTGCTTCTGGGAAGAAAATATAGCTCTGTTTGATGGGACTAACACACTACAAGTCCTATAGGTGCTTCTGGGAACAAAATATAGGAGCTCTGTGTGATGGGACTAACACACTACAAGTCCTATAGGTGCTTCTGGGAACAAAATATAGGAGCTCTGTGTGATGGGACTAACACACTACAAGTCCTATGGGTGCTTCTGGGAAGAAAATATAGGAGCTCTGTGTGATGGGACTAACACACTACAAGTCCTATAGGTGCTTCTGGGAAGAAAATATAGCTCTGTGTGATGGGACTAACACGCTACAAGTCCTATAGGTGCTTCTGGGAACAAAATATAGGAGCTCTGTGTGATGGGACTAACACACTACAAGTCCTATAGGTGCTTCTGGGAAGAAAATATAGCTCTGTGTGATGGGACTAACACACTACAAGTCCTATAGGTGCTTCTGGGAACAAAATATAGGAGCTCTGTGTGATGGGACTAACACACTACAAGTCCTATAGGTGCTTCTGGGAAGAAAATATAGCTCTGTGTGATAGGACTAACACACTACAAGTCCTATAGGTGCTTCTGGGAAGAAAATATAGCTCTGTGTGATGGGACTAACACACTACAAGTCCTATACGTGCTTCTGGGAAGCAAATATAGCTCTGTGTGATGGGACTAACACACTACAAGTCCTATAGGTGCTTCTGGGAACAAAATATAGGAGCTCTGTGTGATGGGACTAACACACTACAAGTCCTATAGGTGCTTCTGGGAAGAAAATATAGGAGCTCTGTGTGATGGGACTAACACACTACAAGTCCTATTGGTGCTTCTGGGAAGAAAATATAGCTCTGTGTGATGGGACTAACACACTACAAGTCCTATAGGTGCTTCTGGGAAGAAAATATAGCTCTGTGTGATGGGACTAACACACTACAAGTCCTATAGGTGCTTCTGGGAACAAAATATAGGAGCTCTGTGTGATGCCACTAACACATTAGAAGTCCTGTGGGTGCTTCTGAGAAGAAAATATAGGAGCTCTGTGTGATGGGACTAACACACTACAAGTCCTATTGGTGCTTCTGGGAAGAAAATATAGCTCTGTTTGATGGGACTAACACACTACAAGTCCTATAGGTGCTTCTGGGAACAAAATATAGGAGCTCTGTGTGATGGGACTAACACACTACAAGTCCTATGGGTGCTTCTGGGAACAAAATATAGGAGCTCTGTGTGATGGGACTAACACACTACAAGTCCTATGGGTGCTTCTGGGAAGAAAATATAGGAGCTCTGTGTGATGGGACTAACACACTACAAGTCCTATAGGTGCTTCTGGGAAGAAAATATAGCTCTGTGTGATGGGACTAACACACTACAAGTCCTATAGGTGCTTCTGGGAACAAAATATAGGAGCTCTGTGTGATGGGACTAACACACTACAAGTCCTATAGGTGCTTCTGGGAAGAAAATATAGCTCTGTGTGATGGGACTAACACACTACAAGTCCTATAGGTGCTTCTGGGAACAAAATATAGGAGCTCTGTGTGATGGGACTAACACACTACAAGTCCTATAGGTGCTTCTGGGAAGAAAATATAGCTCTGTGTGATGGGACTAACACACTACAAGTCCTATAGGTGCTTCTGGGAACAAAATATAGGAGCTCTGTGTGATGGGACTAACACACTACAAGTCCTATAGGTGCTTCTGGGAAGAAAATATAGCTCTGTGTGATGGGACTAACACACTACAAGTCCTATGGGTACTTCTGGGAAGAAAATATAGCTCTGTGTGATGGGACTAACACACCACAAGTCCTATAGGTGCTTCTGGGAAGAAAATATAGCTCTGTGTGATGGGACTAACACACTACAAGTCCTATAGGTGCTTCTGGGAAGAAAATATAGCTCTGTGTGATGGGACTAACACACTACAAGTCCTATAGTTGCTTCTGGGAACAAAATATAGGAGCTCTGTGTGATGGGACTAACACACTACAAGTCCTATTGGTGCTTCTGGGAAGAAAATATAGCTCTGTGTGATGGGACTAACACACTACAAGTCCTATAGGTGCTTCTGGGAAGAAAATATAGCTCTGTGTGATGGGACTAACACACTACAAGTCCTATAGGTGCTTCTGCAAAGAAAATATAGGAGCTCTGTGTGATGCCACTAACACACTAGAAGTCCTGTGGGTGCTGCTGAGAAGAAAATATAGGAGCTCTGTGTGATGGGACTAACACACTACAAGTCCTATTGGTGCTTCTGGGAAGAAAATATAGCTCTGTTTGATGGGACTAACACACTACAAGTCCTATAGGTGCTTCTGGGAACAAAATATAGGAGCTCTGTGTGATGGGACTAACACACTACAAGTCCTATGGGTGCTTCTGGGAACAAAATATAGGAGCTCTGTGTGATGGGACTAACACACTACAAGTCCTATGGGTGCTTCTGGGAAGAAAATATAGGAGCTCTGTGTGATGGGACTAACACACTACAAGTCCTATAGGTGCTTCTGGGAAGAAAATATAGCTCTGTGTGATGGGACTAACACACTACAAGTCCTATAGGTGCTTCTGGGAACAAAATATAGGAGCTCTGTGTGATGGGACTAACACACTACAAGTCCTATAGGTGCTTCTGGGAAGAAAATATAGCTCTGTGTGATGGGACTAACACACTACAAGTCCTATAGGTGCTTCTGGGAACAAAATATAGGAGCTCTGTGTGATGGGACTAACACACTACAAGTCCTATAGGTGCTTCTGGGAAGAAAATATAGCTCTGTGTGATGGGACTAACACACTACAAGTCCTATAGGTGCTTCTGGGAACAAAATATAGGAGCTCTGTGTGATGGGACTAACACACTACAAGTCCTATAGGTGCTTCTGGGAAGAAAATATAGCTCTGTGTGATGGGACTAACACACTACAAGTCCTATGGGTACTTCTGGGAAGAAAATATAGCTCTGTGTGATGGGACTAACACACCACAAGTCCTATAGGTGCTTCTGGGAAGAAAATATAGCTCTGTGTGATGGGACTAACACACTACAAGTCCTATAGGTGCTTCTGGGAAGAAAATATAGCTCTGTGTGATGGGACTAACACACTACAAGTCCTATAGTTGCTTCTGGGAACAAAATATAGGAGCTCTGTGTGATGGGACTAACACACTACAAGTCCTATAGGTGCTTCTGGGAAGAAAATATAGCTCTGTGTGATGGGACTAACACACTACAAGTCCTATAGGTGCTTCTGGGAAGAAAATATAGGAGCTCTGTGTGATGGGACTAACACACTACAAGTCCAATAGGTGCTTCTGGGAAGAAAATATAGCTCTGTGTGATGGGACTAACACACTACAAGTCCTATAGGTGCTTCTGGGAACAAAATATAGGAGCTCTGTGTGATGGGACTAACACACTACAAGTCCTATAGGTGCTTCTGGGAAGAAAATATAGCTCTGTGTGATGGGACTAACACACTACAAGTCCTATAGGTGCTTCTGGGAAGAAAATATAGCTCTGTGTGATGGGACTAACACACTACAAGTCCTATAGGTGCTTCTGGGAACAAAATATAGGAGCTCTGTGTGATGGAACTAACACACTACAAGTCCTATAGGTGCTTCTGGGAAGAAAATATAGGAGCTCTGTGTGATGGGACTAACACACTACAAGTCCTATAGGTGCTTCTGGGAAGAAAATATAGCTCTGTGTGATGGGACTAACACACTACAAGTCCTATAGGTGCTTCTGGGAAGAAAATATAGCTCTGTGTGATGGGACTAACACACTACAAGTCCTATAGGTGCTTCTGGGAAGAAAATATAGGAGCTCTGTTTGCTGCCAGTGCCTGCCACTAACACACTACAAGTCCTATGGGTGCTTCTGGGAAGAAAATATAGGAGCTCTGTTTGCTGCCAGTGCCTGCCACTAACACACTACAAGTCCTATGGGTGCTTCTGGGAAGAAAATATAGGAGCTCTGTTTGCTGCCAGTGCCTGCCACTAACACACTACAAGTCCTATGGGTGCTTCTGGGAAGAAAATATAGGAGCTCTGTTTGCTGCCAGTGCCTGCCACTAACACACTACAAGTCCTATGGGTGCTTCTGGGAAGAAAATATAGGAGCTCTGTTTGCTGCCAGTGCCTGCCACTAACACACTACAAGTCCTATGGGTGCTTTTGCGGTGCAGTGCTGTACTAACAGCACTGCGGTTGGTACTACTGAAATACTGTACTAACAGTAAGACATGCACCAGACTAACCCCCAGCAGCAGCTAAAAACACACTAACCAGCAGCAGCAATGGACGATCAATGACAGGTAGCAATGGTTTAGCAAAGTAGAGCAAATCTTTATAAATGAATCTAGCAAAGAGTGACACAGAATCAGCCTGCTCTCTCCTAAAGCCGGAACTCTAGTGACCGGCGCCGACGGCGTGGCGGCCTTTTAAATGAGGGGGCGTGTACTAAAGCCCCTGAGCTGTAATTGGCTACAGGCGTCCTGCCTGTAGCCAATTATGGCTCTCTGAGTTTCCGGCGCTGTGATTGGCCAAGCATGCGGGGTCACAGTGCATGCTTGGCCAATCATCAGCCAGCAATGCACTGCGCCGGCCGCGCCGGCCGCAATGCATTGCGGGGCGCTCGCATCACACGAATGTGATGCGAGCGGCCAAAATAGTTCTGGGCTCGCCGAGCGAGCGAACACCCGGTGCTCGATGCGAACATGGGTTCGCATCGAGCACCGGGCCCATCCCTCGTTCTGGGTATGTAGTCATTAAGGATGCCCAGGAGCCCCACCTCAACAGTGCGGGGGGTCACTAGGCGTAGCTTGTTTTCAAAAAAGGAGAATAGGTCCACCCAGAACCCCAAGAGGGCCGGGCAGGACCAAAACATGTGTACATAACCAGCATTAGTGCAATTACATCTAGGGCAGGAGGCCCCTGAATCATAACCCATGCGAGCCAGACGAGCCGGCGTGTAATGGAGTTGATGAATAAATTTGAACTGTACATATTGGTCGTTGGACCCAACAATATCCAAAAAACAGGCCTCAGAGGCCTCTTCCCACCCCTCCTCTGAAAGCCCAGGGATGTCGACCATCCACTTCCGCTGTGCAGCACGGAAGGGAGAACTCCCCCCCGTCTGCAGTCGGGAGTAGATGGTCGTGACTAATTTCGTAATGTCAGAACACGACATCAATGCCTCGAGCGGGGATTCAGCGAGCTCAAGGGTCAGACCATGAAACTGCGCACGGACAGCGTGTCGTATGAGAAGATATTTGAAATAGAATTTATTTGATAATCCAATGTTAGCTTTTAGGACCTCAAAAGAGATAAATTCATTATTGGGAAAAATGTGGGCGGCGTGGGTAATGCCCAGCCGTGTCCACCACAATGCATCGGGGTGACCCATGAGCTCCAGAAGATTGGGGTTATGCCATAGGGGGGTTTTCGGTGAGACCCCCCCCATTTCTGAAATTATCTTGTTCCCTTCATGCCAGGCCAACCAACTTACTTCTATCGGAGAACCGCGGGAGCATCGTTTTGGTAAAGATCTATGCACAATGTCTACAAGTGGGGTCCCTAGGCCTGCGAGTGCCTGCAGTAGGTAGGTAGAGCAGGATGTAGAGGCCTCCTGGAACCATTCATAGACATAGGTTAGTTGGGCTGCTATAAAATAGTGTCGCAAGTTCGGGCAGGCCAGTCCCCCATCCCCCTTAGGGGCCTGGAGGGAAGCCTTCGCTATTCTGGGGTTAGTCCCCTGCCAGAGGAAGGAGGATAGTAACGAGTCTATTCTTTTGAAGAGTTTTTTTGTAGAGAAAAATAGGGGATGCCCTAAAGGCATATAAAAATTTAGGTAGGTATATCATTTTAAATATGTTCACCCGCCCTATCAAATTCAAAGGTAATGAGGCCCAAGTTTGCAACCTGGTCTCCATGTGTGTAACAATTGGGGCAATGTTAAGAGATTCAAAAAGGGACAGGTCTGCATTAATGTAAATGCCCAAATATTTAAACGTGGGTCTGACTGACAGTTTAGAGTGAGATAAGTAAATATAATCCTGTTTGGGGCCTATGGGAAAAGCAACAGACTTGTCCCAGCCCACCTTTAGTCCCGAGACCTTCCCGAACTCCTCCACCACTTCCATTAAAGATTTAAAGGACTGTTCTGTGCCATCAAGGTATATTAGCGCGTCATCAGCATATAGTGATATTTTCTCTGTAAGATTACCATAACAGATGCCGCCCACCGATGCCATCTGCCGCACTGCCAGAGCCAAAGGCTCTATGGCAAGTGCGAACAGGAGTGGCGAGAGTGGGCAGCCCTGCCGTGTTCCCCTGTGTAAAGAGAAGACATCCGACACATCTTTGTTAGTACATATTCTTGCCCTGGGATTGGTGTACAGCAGGCGAACCTATATAATAAATTGGTGACTAAAGCCCATTCGGTGCATGACTTCCCACAAAAAGGTCCAGTTCACAGTATCAAAGGCCTTCATTACGTCAAGTGATAACACGAGGCCACTTTTATGCTCAGTGTCAGCTCTATGGATATGTATGAACAATCGTCTAATGTTGTCATATGTACTCTTTCCAGGCATGAATCCAGTCTGGTCCCTATGGATAAGATGTAGGATAACCTTTTGCAGTCTGACTGCCAGTACTTTGGCCAATATCTTAACATCGCTATTGAGTAAGGAGATTGGACGGTATGAGCCGCATTGCAACGGATCCTTGTCAGGCTTGGGAATTACCACAATCAGGGCCTCGCACATGGAGGAGGGGAGAGCGCCCCCCTCCATTGCCTGCCTGAACTGAGAGTGTAATTTCTGTGCCAAGTCTTTAGCATAATGTTTGTACCATTCTGCGGGCAAGCCGTCCAATCCAGGAGTTTTGTTCGGGGGGAGTGAGTATATGGCAGTGGTAATTTTCGTCTACTGTCAAAGGTTCATTTAAAATAGATTTATGTGAGTCCTCCAGTACAGGGAGCTGGAGAGATTCAAAGAAACCCAGAGATTCCCATTCAGGTGGAGAGGGCTGGGATGAATATAGATCCTCGTAGAAGGATTTAAAAGTTAGATTAATGGTCATAGGGTCTGAAGCGATGGAGCCGTCCCGCACCTGGATTTGCGGAATAGTCCTATCAACATAGTCCATGCGGGAGAGATATGCTAACATCTTACCATTTTCCCCACTGTGTTCAAGCAGCCTGGCCGTCAGATATCTCTGTTGTTTCTGCGTTACATCCACCCTGTGGGGATCCAGGGCCCTATGCGCCCCCACCAGGACCCCGTGGGAGTCCGGGGTGGGGGACGCAGAGTACTGGGCCCTAGCGGTCCCCAAGGAGGACTCTAGGGCTAAAAGAGTGGCCTGGAGATTTTTTTTATGTCTGGTAATGTTAGAGATGTATGACCCCCTCACAGTTGCCTTAAAGGCGTCCCATGTGGGGCCTGGGGAGGCCGATCCTTCATTATCCACCCAAAAGTGGGACATGTCCTGTCCAACCGGGTCCTGTACTTCGGGGTTGGAGATTCAGCAGGGGCTGAGTCTCCACTGCCGAAATGAGGGTCGATGGCCCACCACTAAATCTATCCTAAGGGCTGAATGGTCTGAGATTGTCTGTGAAAGGTATGCGACCGACTTAACATAGGGGACCATATCAGAGGTTCCCAGGGCATAATCCAGCCTTGAAAGAGTACCATACGTTCTGGATTGACAGGAGTATTCTTTTGTCAGTGGATGGCCACGCCGCCAAAGGTCAACGTAACCAAAGGAGGCACACCATTGGCTAAATAGCTTGGATTCATATTGAAGGGGCCTCAATCTGTCCAGATCGGGGTCCAGTACAGAGTTGAAATCCCCCAACACAAGGGTAGGTAGACCTGGCAACTTAGAAAACTGTAAACTTAAATCAGTGAAGACTGCAGCCGTGACAGGGGGGGGGGGGGCGTATACTACCACTAAAAGCAATGGGGAGGTGTGGATTTTACACAGTAAAAAAACATACCGACCCTTTGGGTCAATAACTACCTGGTCACAGGAGAAAGGGAGTCCCTTCCTTATGAGGACAGAGACTCCCCTAGCATAATTAGAGTATGTGGAATGATACCCTTGTGACACCCAGTGTTTTTTCAAAGCAAGTATTTTGGAGCCTAGGAGATGTGTCTCCTGCAGGCATAGTATCTGTGGCATATGCGGTTTGAGAAATTCAAATAAGGATGCTCTTTTAAATTTAGAATTTAACCCCCGGACATTCCAGGAGATGCATGTGATCATAGACATGGCGGGGGGTTAAAAAGGGGCCCATATATGATGGCACAAATCAGACCCTTGTCACTGGCACAGCTGCAGTCCAACACTGGGGGGGAGCAGGAGAAAGAGAGCACCCATGCACACAAACACACGACCACCATCCATACAAACACACATACCATTACACATACATTACCAGTTGAAATCCACATTGATTTTGTTACTACCCCTGCCGTGCCCCAAGAACAAGGGGCCGGCTTTGTCCCAAAACTTCTAGTAGACACTAGGAACATGGCCAATACAGGCAAGTCAGCAAACAACTTCGATCAGTCAACGATCAGGGAACTCAAAAAAGAAAACTGCAGCAACTCAATCTTCCACATGAAGATCCGTAGCCTCTTGTCGAGGTGTAGAATAAGGTACCTGCCATAGGCACAAAGAACCCCCGATTGGGGCGAGGAAAAAAAAAAGAATGAAGTGGCATTGTAGCCAGTGCGGGGGGATACCCCGATCAGGTTGCAGGTGGTCGGTCAGATGCGCGGCCTGGTTGGTGCAGGGATTCATACCAGGAAAGTGCAGTAGCAGGATTCTGGAAAAAGTGCACTTGGCCCTGGTGGACGACTCTCAGCGTCGCAGGAAATTGCATGGAGTATTGTATGGTCTGTTCTCTCAACTTCTGTTTAACATGCTGATACTTGGCTCTCGCAGCACGGACTGCTGGGGAGTAATCTGAGAAGAGGGAGACCGATGCGTTGTTGATTTTCAGGCTTCCCTTTATGCGGGCAGCCCTCAGGATAGCGTCCCTGTCCCTATAATTTAGGAGACGGATAACCATGGTGCGAGGGGGGTTGCCAGCAGGGAGCGGTCTTCCGGGGACCCTGTGGGCCCGTTCAATCACAAAGCATGGGGACAGGCAGTCTTTGCCAAATTCCTGGGTAAACCAGCATTCTAAGAAGGATACCGGGTCTGCACCCTCGACCCGTTCTGAGAGGCCCACCAGGCGCAGGTTGTTCCTGCGTAGATGATTTTCCAAATCGTCGATCTTATCCGCCAACGATTGAATTCTGGTGCCATGGGTTTTCAGTACAGGCAGGGCCGGGCCTACAGTGTCTTCCAGGTCACTAATGCGGCGTTCCGTTTCAGCGACCCGGTCCCTGACCTTATGCATGTCCTGGCGCATTATGGTAATGTCCAGCTTTAGTTCCTCCACCTTCCCCATAATATCAGAATGGTTTACCTTCAGGATTTTGAGAACATCCAGCAGGGTAGGCTCCGGTTCTGGCCCTTCCTCGAGACCATCATCGATGGGAGCGGGGTGGGCCGAGGGTGCTGAAGGGGCTGAAGTCCCAGGGGATGGTGGTAGTGAGGTGTCCGGATCATCACCAAAGAGCTCCGGTGTAGAGGAGAGAGGTGTTTGTAGCATGGTGGAGCGGTGGCCATCTTGGGAGGAACGTGTGTTAATGTTTTCTCCCTTTTCTTCCTCCCATCCACCAAAATTCTTCCGTGAATGGGTAGCAGGGTCTCCCTTGGGTGTCTGGAGAAAGTTTTGGGCCGATTGGCTTGGCAGGTTAGCAGGATTGCAAAGGATTGTGCAGAGGGATCCAGGAGCTGCAGAGAGAAACGTCTGCTCACATGCTGCGTCAGGCCACGCCCACCCGGTGTCGTACAGTTTAGCTGCTCCGTCGCATCTTCTTAGAACATTCAACAGACAACATAAGCCTTCAATGACAGATTCAACCTTAATTATTTCAGATTTTCAGATGAATGTATTTTTTAACGAAACAAAATAAATAAAAACGAATTTCGGGAGTGACTAAATAAATGTATTTTTCGGACGAAAACGAAATTCCGAAACAAAATATTTCAGTGTACACATGTCTAGCTTTCTTGAATATCCCAACATGTTTTGGAATTACTAATATATATTCCTTCTTGTTGTGTTGTGGGGTGTTTATATTCTGGGTTATTGTTTTTCTCCTATCTGAAATACAAATATAGTTGCTAATAGTCACATTGCAATACATAGTGTAAGCAGGACTATTAATTTCATATAATGATTTACAGTATATTCTTAGCTGATTAGATACTCACATAGAACAAGCATATGAATCGATTGAAAATTCCAGTGTGACTGGAATAGTCTGCATAGACCCACCAGGCGAACAAGTGCGCCCCCCGAATGAGCCAAGAATTTTATCTTATGGTAGATGAAGCTTATTATCACAATGTTATCTCCAAGCATACCTGGGAATTTATTAGAACTAGTTTTCTCAGAGTGGCTACTTTCTATGCCCTACCGAAGTTACACAAAAACTCAGTTAACCCCCCTGGTAGACCATAATATCTGTATCTGGCAACCTCACCGAGAATCTCAGCTGTGTAGTGGATAACTATCTGAAACCATTTGTAATGTGAATGCTATCTTATGTGCATGACACTATTCACCTAGATATTAAAGGCATGTATAGTGCTATTCCTCATGATAGGGGCCTTAAAGTAATACATCATGTACTCTTTCAATCTACTCAACATGAGCCTCAATACAATGAATTTGTTACTCTTGAATTTATACTTCGACACAATGTATTTTCCTTCAACAATTCCCACTTTCTCCAGGTTCAGGGTGTGTCTATGGGTACCTGTTGTGCCCCGCCTATGCCAACCTGTACCTGGGGGAGTGGGAACGCACATTGTTGGCTGATGATGTTTTCTATGTATGTGGACCATGTAATTGCATGGTACCACTACATTGATGACATATTTATACTTTGGGTTGGGTCTGATGCCCTTCTCTATGAATTTATGACTCAAAACAATAAAAACCATTTCAACTTGCATTTCACTATGTCACATAGTTCAAGCGAAATCACCTTTTTGGATGTTCTTATTCAAAAACAAACTAATGGTTGCCTGTCCAGCCAGCTCTTTCGCAAGTCCACCGTGGGGAACTCGCTGTTGCATGCTTCAAGTTTTCACTCCAAACCCTTGTTGGCCTTGATTCCCTACAACCAGTATTTAAGGGCTCAACGCAACTGTTCTGATGACATCCGGTTTCAGAAATAGACTTCTGGAGCGGGGCTACTCAAAGGCCTCCCTAAAGAGGGCGTATAACAAAGTATTCAATCTATCCTGTCAGGATCTGCTCTTCGCCCAAAAAAGCCTAAAGGTGACGATACAACCAGGATCGTCACCACATATTCAACACAACACAAACAGATCAAATATATCCTGAATAAGTATTGGCATCTACTCACCATGGACTCAACACTTGCTCCTGTTGTATCTGATATGCCAGCTGTCACCTACAGGAGGGCTCCCTCTGTAGGTGACAGACTGGTATCGAGTGAGTTTAGAGCTACTAGAAGTGATGCATGTAAAAATGTTAGGCACCCTTTCTTGTGGAGGTTGCACATACTGTGAATACATGGACAGGCGCAGACATATTAAATTGCCCAATGGATGCACGTTTTATCCCAAAACATTACGTTAATTGCAAGACTCCCAGTGTAGTATATCTACTTTCCTGTGAATGTGGATGTTACTATGTCGGAAAGATGGTGAATGAGTTTTGGAAACGCATCTACCGACATCTTTTAAGCATACACAAACAAGATCCAGATTTACCTATTGGCCGACACATGGCTCTTGTCCAAGGCGACTCCATCCCTATAGTACATTTCTTGGCACTAGATTGCATTCATCCAAATCAAAGGGGAGGTGATCTTAAGAAGCGTTTACTACAATGCGAACTTAGATGGATTTTTGACCTTCAGGCCACTTCACCTCCTGGTTTTAAAGATTAATTTAATTTGAAACCATTTTTTCCAGGATTTATATCAGGGGGACTGTGAATTTAATTTTTAATTTACCACTGGGGGACATCTATTCTTTATTCCCTATTCCATGCCTATCTATATACAATTTCAACTTTTTTCTCTTGTTTTCTTCCGAACACTGAGTATGGTCTGCTGTCTTGATTATGGACAATTTGTGTTCTTTATATGTTTTAATTTTCTTCTGTTTTTGTTATATACAGTGCCTTGAAAAAGTATTCATACCCCTTGCAAGTTTCCACATTTTGCATTGTTACAACCAAAAACGTAAATGTATTTTATTGGGGTTTTATTTGATAGGCCAACACAAAGTGGCACATAATAAAAAGCGGTAACCCCAAGCCACACGCAGGATTGCATTGTAGTATCCTGGGAAAGTTACTTACCTTGTCCCCAGAATCCTGCGATATCTCCCCGCTGTGTGTACGGGCTGTGTCCTCCGCCCAATGTATTACTGTGCCGCGCTCTGTTCCCTGTGAGCAACACACAGCAAATTAAAAAAGTGCAAAGAACAAAACACATATAGTGCACTGTAAATTTACAGATTACATTACTATATCAAATCATTTCACATCCCTTTTGTCCAGTGCCCTTCCTGCAGTTTTATATTTTATATACTGTTGTTTCTGCCTGGAAACTTGAGAATGTCAATGGCAACCAAAAAGTGTCCCTTTACGTCAAAAGCGGTTTTAGACCAGCTAGAAAACAGTGATAGTAAATTAGAAATTCGTCATCAGACACGGAAAGTAATGACAGCGACAAATCTGCAACTGAGCACATTTCTGTGTTTTTGATTTAATTACATTATTGAATACATTTTATTATTATTATTATTATATTATTATTTATTATAATTATTTATAGTTATTTATTATATTATAATTTATGATTTTGTGTTTCAAACTTTTTCATACCCGGGATGTCTACAAGACTCTTGTTTGGACAGATTTAAGTGAGTTATTTATAAGGCCCCGTACACACGGTCGGATTTTCCGACGGAAAATGTTTGATGGGAGCTTTTTGACGGAAATTCCGACCGTGTATAGGCTCCATCAGACATTTTTCATCGGTATTTCCGTCACACAAAATTTGAGAGCTGATTCTCAAATTTTCCGACAACAAAATCCTTTGTCGGAAATTTAGATTGTGTGTACACAATTCCGACCGCACAAAGTTCCACGCATGCTCGGAATCAAGCAGAAGAGCTGCACTGGCTATTGAACTTAATTTTTCTCAGCTTTTACATGTTGTACGTCATCGGGTTCTTGACGTTCACAATTTCCGACCAACTTTGTGTGACCGTGTGTATGCAAGACATGTTTGAGCCAACATCCATCAGAAAAAAAACATGGATTTTGTTGTCGGAATGTCCGATCAATGTCCGATCGTGTGGGCATAAGAATTACAGGCCTACAATATAAAACACCAAATTTCCATGCAAAGCAATGTACCGCTTTTGGACGCAGAAATCTGATGATATAATCATACCGCCAGGGAGGTTAAGCAATATTTTAAAATGATTAAGCTGAATCTCTGAAATGCTATAACAAGCGATTAAAGAACTCTGCCACATTGAAGACGCTACCTTAGAATCATATCTGTTACTTCTGTTACTAAAGGTACAGACATTTTAAAAGGTCAATGAAATCGACAAAAAGAGTGCAATTCGATTGTCATAAGAGTACATAATTATTTATTGCTGATAACATCTAGACAACAGGAAGATAACAGACAGACATTTAGTTTTGCTGGCCAAACAATCCCCTTTCCCCAGGACTTGGATAAGGAATGAAAGAATTTTGTCTGTCGAAGGAAGCTCCTGGAAATGTTCTATTTTAGAGAAGGAGCACTAACAGTTGCAACTGACGTGTACTTCAATTACTCATGCAGCTGCAGGTGTTTCTTTAGATGGAGTCCTATGGAGATCGTTTTTGATTTCAACACATTGCTCAAATGTTGGATAGTGGCAGTCATACCCAAGAGATGCAGGCCAGAGTTTTTAACTGGTCTGCTGAAATCAGAACCTTAACCTTAAGTTTTGGTACCTATTTTAGAGCGTAAAATTGTTACAAAGGATGTAAACTGTTACAATGAAGGGCTGGAAGGCTGCATTGTCAGGATGGAGAATGTTTCAACAATGCCTTAAAGAGGTAGACAGAGGCTCTCCCTCTCATTTTGCTTAGCCGTAATGAAGAGCTGGAAGCCTGCATTTTTAGGATGGAGAGTGTGTCAACAATGCCTTAAGAGGTAGCCAGAGGCTCTCCTGTCCACTTTTTATAGCCACAAGGTTGGCTGTGAACCCTGGGTGTAGTTACCATGCCAGGTGGTTGCAAATAGCACAGGCTGCATTTCAATGTGGTTACAACCTACTGCGAGAAGCCTCCGACAGCAGAGAACAGCCGACAGATTAAGCGGACACTTTTTGTGCAACCTATGGCTTCACCCCTACTAGACCTTTTCTTCTTTGGCCTGGTGAAGTTCACCATGAGTGGAGGAGAACCAGAGGAGTCCAGCTCTAGTTTAGAAGCTTGTTTTAGGCTTTTTCCCGGTTGGATATAGAGGATTGCTTGCCTTTCAGGGATCATTATCTCATGGAGATAACCCAGGACTACAGCATCAGATGCTGTAGTGGTTTACACCTTGCTTTTCCCAGCGGTGGAAGCCTAGAGAACAGACTGCTGGATTTTTTGTCTTTTTTCCACTCAGGGTCTTCACTTGTCTTCTGTAGGTCATGTTGTCCCAGTGCTGTGGGGAAACAGTTCACCACTCTAAGTCCATGGGGGCTCTTACAGGTTTTGCACATTTAAGTTCCAGGGCTAAGGTGAAATGCAGGTTTCAATCAAAAGTATGCAATACGTGCATTGCCTCCCTTATCCTGGGAGACTTTCTGGCTTTGTGGGCATCAATGAGAGCTAATGTTCTCGTCCCTGCAGCAGCGCCTGTGTCTTGTCATAGCTCCCATACTCCGCCAATCTGTCCCTCTTTCTCTCGCCAGTACTATGGGCGCTAGGAGTCTAGCCTTATGGTCTCACAGAATCATGCTTATGGGGGATCTTGAAGTGGCCTCTTGTTAGGTTACAATTGGCATGGGCTCTAGTGAGTGACCCAACATGTTTCTCCAGATATTTCTGTAATTGGATGTGTCCAGAACCTTTACAGACCGTCACTGGAACTGACTCATCTTTTGAATACCTCTATATTCCTCCACACAGAGGGTTTTTTCTCACTGAGAGCTCTCTCTAGTATCGAATTTACTTTCCGAGCCAGAAGCCATCTTTTGTGACAGGCCTGAGACCGAGGGTTGTGTCAGGTGGGGCGTTTCCTTGGCTATCCAAACAATGTAGAGGCCTTTTGTTATTCAGTAGACAGGTTTATTTAGTCTTGGGACAAGTAACTGGTCTATTTCTAAGTTTTAAGGGTCCATCTCTGAAACATGGGTTTCACCTTCCTTTTGTTTTAGAAGAAAATAGGTAGAAAAGTTTTGCTGGTGGCAAACAGTTTAAATTACTTATTAGTGGCTCAGGGCATTCTGCCGATAGAGATGCGGAGGTGGAGCATGAGTATTTACTCCCTTACTTTGTGTCGCATGTATCGGGGGGCTTTGGCTCAGTCTCGGTGCTAAAGTATGTGGACTTGTTTATGAAAGTTTCTTTCTTCATGCCAGAATCTTGGAAAACCATTATTTTAGTAGTGAGGAAGGGAAACTGGATGCCTTTGGTGGATTTAGCAGACACAAATCTACATATTCATATAGTCTGGGTACACCAGCACTTCTCAAATTTCTAGCAGACAGTGTACTTTTCCTAGGCCCTTCAAGGGATTTATTACATCAGTGACATCCTGCTGATAGCTATGTCAGAGCACTGCTGCTAAATAAGACTATATGCTGGTCACCCAAGAATGTAAAGTAGTTTGTCAACTTTTGGTAGAGTCAACTTCAGTCCTGGAACACTGTTCATTATCAATTGAGGGCATGCCTATCCTTTCGGGCCCTAGGATCCTGAATATTTTGTGCAGGATGAAGGTGGTGATGGCCAGGCTATATCTATTTACTAGGGATGTATGCTATGCTATGCTTGAATGTTTTATCCCCCACCATGCCTATGCTGGCAAAGGTCAAGCCGTGAAGTAGATGACTTTCATTTATTTGTCTTCGGCAATGAGATTGCCATTCTTCAGTTCTAGAAGTTGTTCTTCCCAGTCCTATTAGCCCACTTATTTGAGTTGTACAGGACGCCGTGGCTGGGTCCTGGAAGGACGCTATGTTTCCCCTCTGTTTGGACTGTGGTCCTTTTAAGGGAACAAAAAGGGTTAACTCACCTGTCAGAGGAAGTGGGTTTAAAAACAAGACAGGAAGTTGCAGATGGGTGTGGAGGAGTGTAGAGGAGATGGTGGTTTGTGTTTGGTTTGATTTGCAGCAACCAACGTGGACAGCAGCGTTCTGCCTGGAAGCCTCCTAGCAGGTGAAGTCACCTGAAACCACCCAAGGAATGTTTGATTGCGATAGCAATGCTGGACTTTGAATGTCGGTGAGACTGAAACCTTTTTCTTTTGTTTTTGCTGCTGTCAAGCTGTTTAAGTTTATTAAACCTCCTTTTGGGTTAAAAGCCTGTGTCCTGCGGTCTGGCTGGTCCCCCTAACTTTACAAGTGGTGCTCGAATGCGGGCAGGACAGAGTAACAGGCGTTTTTTGCTGTTTTTGCATTTGAATTTAAAACTGACATTTAAAGGGACAGTACAGTGGGTTTATGTCCTGGGTTAAAGCTGCCCAAACCCTGAAAGCTGAAGCAATGGAGGAACTAATTAAACAACTATCCCTAGCTAATATGCAAGCGCAGACCCGCCATGAAGAAAGTACTCGCCTGTTGATGGCTCAGTTGGCAGCACAGCAAGCAACCCAGCAAGGGGTTATGCAGGCTCAGGTGACTGCCTTAAAAGAAGTAGTGCAGCAGTTTTCTCAGGGAAATACTCACGGACCAGGGCACCCATTTATGTCGAGGGTTATGGCTGATGTGTGCAAGCTGTTCCGGATTAAACAGCTGCGCACATCGGTCTACCATCCACAAACGGATGGGTTGGTAGAGCGCTTTAATAAGACCCTTAAGTCTATGCTCAAGCGGGTTGTACAAAGGGATGGGAAAGACTGGGACTGCCTGTTACCCGCTCTCCTGTTTTCTATCCGGGAAGTGCCCCAGGCCTCCACTGGGTTTTCGCCCTTTGAGTTGGTATATGGGCGGAGACCTCGGGGACTAGTGGATTTTGTTAAAGAGGAATGGGAAAGTGAACCTATTCAGCATAAGAGTGTTCTTGAATATGTTTCCCAAATGCAGGAGAGGATCCGAACTGTGATGCCTCTAGTCAAAGAACATTTGCAAAAAGCCCAGGAGGCTCAACGATGGGTCTATAATAGGGCTGCTAGAATAAGGAACTTCCAAGTGGGGGATCGAGTAGCGTTAATGATCCCCACTGTGGAAAGTAAATTCTTGGCCAGGTGACAAGGCCCCTTTGAAGTTGTAGAAAAAGTGGGAGAGGTAAATTATAGAGTCCACCAACCAGGTAAGAGGAAACCCTATCAGATATATCATGTAAACTTGTTAAAGCCCTGGACAGACAGGGAACCGGTGACCTCCCTGGCTGGTGCAAGACTTGAGCCTCGGGTTGGGGTGGAGAGTGTCCAAGTAGCAAATACCCTGTCTAGAGTCCAAAGTCAGCAGGCAAAGGAGTTCTTGCAGAGAAATAAAGAGACATTTTCAGACTTGCCAGGGCTCACTAGGGTCATAGAGCATGATATTGTCACGGAAACGGGAGTCAAAGTTTTTGTCCGGCCTTACCGCATTCCAGAGGCCCAAAGGAAGGCTGTTTCCGAGGAAGTGAAGAAGATGTTAGACCTGGAGATTATTGAGGAATCACAGAGTGAGTGGTCAAGCCCGATTGTGTTGGTACCGAAGCCCAACGGGACTCTGCGATTCTGCAATGATTTCCGGAAACTAAATGAAGTTTCACGGTTTGATGCCTACCCCATGCCCCGGGTAGATGAGCTTATTGAGAGACTAGGTCCAGCCAGGTATATCACTACATTAGACCTTACCAAGGGGTATTGGCAAATCCCGTTGACTAAGGCTGCTAGAGAGAAAACTGCTTTTTCTACCCCAGAGGGAAGTTTTCAGTACAAGATGCCTTTTGGATTGCAAACTGCTCCAGCCACATTTCAGAGGGCAATGGATAGGATTTTACGTCCTTACCGGGAGTATGCCTCAGTATACTTGGATGACATAGTCATTTTTAGCAGAGACTGGGAATCACACTTGCCCAAAGTCCAGGCAGTACTGGACTCTCTTTGGAAGGAGGGGTTTACAATAAACCCGGAAAAATGTGCTTTGGGAATGGAGGAGGTGAAATACCTGGGCTATATTGTGGGTAGAGGGGTAGTAAAACCTCAGGTCAACAAGGTAGAGGCTGTACAGAATTGGCCCCGCCCCCTCACAAAAAAACAGGTACGTGCATTCCTGGGTATGGTGGGACTACAAGAGGTTTGTACCCAACTTTGCCACGTTGGCAGCTCCATTGACCGATCTGACTAAGGGTCGGAAATCGGTCATGGTGGAGTGGAATGCAGACGCTGAGAAGGCTTTTTTGGAGCTCAAGTCGGCACTGTGCCAACACCCTGTCCTAGTAGCACCCAATTTTTTAAAAGAGTTTGTTGTACAGACTGATGCTTCCGATGTAGGATTGGGAGCGGTGTTGTCACAGGTTATTCATGGCGAGGAGCACCCAGTAGTCTTCCTCAGTAGGAAGTTAACACCAGTGGAGAAAAACTACGCTATAATTGAACGAGAGTGTCTGGCCATTAAGTGGGCTCTGGAATCCCTCAGATATTACCTTTTGGGGAGGAAGTTTAGGCTGATTTCTGACCATGCCCCTTTAACATGGCTGAGACAAGGTAAAGGGACTAATGCCAGGGTTACTCGGTGGTTCCTGACACTCCAGGAATTTAAATTTGTAGTGGAGCATAGGCCCGGGAGACTGCATCAAAATGCAGATGCCCTCTCCCGAGTCCATTGTTTGAGCTCCACTGTTGCCTCCACCTCCTTGGCATTGGGGCACAGGGGGGGGATATGTACAGGACGCCGTGGCTGGGTCCTGGAAGGACGCTATGTTTCCCCTCTGTTTGGACTGTGGTCCCTTTAAGGGAACAAAAAGGGTTAACTCACCTGTCAGAGGAAGTGGGTTTAAAAACAAGACAGGAAGTTGCAGATGGGTGTGGAGGAGTGTAGAGGAGATGGTAGTTTGTGTTTGTTTTGATTTGCAGCAACCAACGTGGACAGCAGCGTTCTGCCTGGAAGCCTCCTAGCAGGTGAAGTCACCTGAAACCACCCAAGGACTGTTTGATTGCGATAGCAATGCTGGACTTTGAATGTCGGTGAGACTGAAACCTTTTTCTTTTGTTTTTGCTGCTGTCAAGCTGTTTAAGTTTATTAAACCTCCTTTTGGGTTAAAAGCCTGTGTCCTGCGGTCTGGCTGGTCCCCCGAACTTTACAGAGTTTATATTGTTGCTATCTAGCTTCCATCATTCCACTCCAAACTAGTGTTTACAGATGTCAGTCCTCTGGAACCAGGGGGTTCAGTGTGTTGGTCATTATATCAAGAAACAGAGATGGCAGGGCTCAAAATCAAGCTTACAGTGCCTTGCGAAAGTATTCGGCCCCCTTGAACTTTTCAACCTTTTGCCACATTTCAGTCTTCAAACATAAAGATATAACATTTTTATTTTTTGTGAAGAATCACCAACAAGTGGGACACAATTGTGAAGTGGAACGAAATCTATTGGATTTTTGAAACTTTTTTAACTAATAAAAAAATGAAAAGTGGGGCGTGCAAAATTATTCGGTCCCCTTGCGTTAATACTTTGTAGAGCCACCTTTTGCTGCGATTACAGCTGCAAGTCGCTTGGGGTATGTCTCTATCAGTTTTGCACATCGAGAGACTGAAATTCTTGCCCATTCTTCCTTGCAAAACAGCTCAAGCTCAGTGAGGTTGGATGGAGAGCGTTTGTGAACAGCAGTTTTCAGCTCTTTCCACAGATTCTCGATTGGATTCAGGTCTGGACTTTGACTTGGCCATTCTAACACCTGGATACGTTTATTTGTGAACCATTCCTTTGTAGATTTTGCTGTATGTTTGGGATCATTGTCTTGTTGGAAGATAAATCTCCGTCCCAGTTTCAGGTCTTTTGCAGACTCCAACAGGTTTTCATCCAGAATGGTCCTGTATTTGGCTGCATCCATCTTTCCCTCAATTTTAACCATCTTCCCTTTCCCTGCTGAAGAAAAGCAGGCCCAAACCATGATTCTGCCACCACCATGTTTGACAGTGGGGATGGTGTGTTAAGGGGGGTGAGCTGTGTTGCTTTTACGCCAAACATATCGTTTTGCATTGTGGCCAAAAAGTTTGATTTTGGTTTCATCGGACCAGAGCACCTTCTTCCACATGTTTGGTGTGTCTCCCAGGTGGCTTGTGGCAAACTTTAGACGAGACTTTTTATGGATATCTTTGAGAAATGGCTTTATTCTTGCCACTCTTCCATAAAGGGCAGATTTGTGCAGTGTACGACTGATTGTTGTCCTATGGACAGACTCTCCCACCTCAGCTGTAGTTCTCTGCAGTTCATCCAGAGTGATCATGGGCCTCTTGGCTGCATCTCTGATTAGTCTTCTCCTTGTCTGAGCTGAAAGTTTAGAGGGACAGCCAGGTCTTGGTAGATTTGCAGTGGTCTGATACTCCTTCCATTTCAAAACGATCGCTTGCACAGTGCTCCTTGGGATGTTTAAAGCTTGGGAAATCTTTTTGTATCCAAATCCGGCTTTAAACTTCTCCACAACAGTATTACGGACCTGCCTGGTGTGTTCCTTGGTCTTCATGATGCTCTCTGCGCTTTCAGCAGAACCCTGAGACTATCACAGAGCAGGTGCATTTATACAGAGACTTGATTACACACAGGTGGATTCTATTTATCACCATCAGTCATTTAGGACAACATTGGATCATTCAGAGATCCTCGCTGAACTTCTGGAGTGAGTTTGCTGCACTGAAAGTAAAGTGGCTGAATAATTTTGCACGCACCACTTTTCAGTTTTTTATTTGCTAAAAAAGTTTAAAATATCCAATAGATTTTGTTCCACTTCACAATTGTGTCCCACTTGTTGGTGATTCTTCACAAAAAATTAAAATTTTATATCTTTATGTTTGAAGCCTGAAATGTGGCAAAAGGTTGAAAAGTTCAAGGGGGCCGAATACTTTCGCAAGGCACTGTAAATCTGTTGAAACCAGAGGCAGTTTGTTATGCCCTAATAGCAGTTTGGTCTCTTGTAGGAGGTCAGGCAGTGACTTTCAGATATCGAGCCATGGTGGTTTACTTAGCCCACCAAGGGGAAGCCAGGAGTCTGCCACTCTAGAGTATGTTGTGCTGAATTTCTTCTTAGCCCGAGTGCAAATTTAATCTTGGGTGGTGTTGTATTTTCCAGGGACAGAAATTGGTACCAGACTGATTGGCCAGGAAATTTATAGATCCCTAAGAATTGACTCTCAACCTGGAATTCGTTGCGCTGCCCATAGATCTGATAGGGTCAGCAGAGAATTCCTGTCCTTTACGCTTTCCTGGTTTTGGGACTCACAGGCCATAGGTCAGGAAACCCTGTCTAAAATGTGGGAGTCCCACCTGGTACTTGTCTTGCTGCCTAGACTGCATACTCCAGAAGAACAAGTATGTTCATTTGACTCCTGGGAGTCTGAGATGGATGGCCTGTAGGTTCAATATCCGTGATCATTTTATGTTGCCAGAGGGCATAATGTGGTCCTTATGGCAAAATCTAGAAAATAGGACTATTCAGCTTACCGTAGGTGACAGGCTGTCTTGCGCAGTTCTTCAGGGAAGAATTGTAATTCCTTGTCTCCTTTAGGTTTAAATGTTCATATATGCCAGCTAATGGGTTAGATAAACACGTGGCATACTCATTTAAGGTCTCTAGATTGTTTTCTTTTTTTCTTTTTAAAACGCTGCAGTGAATTGAACCACAATTTTTGCCTCAGTATGATCTATCTTTTGTCCTAAAGGTCTTATTATCGCTCGCTTTTTGTTCCGTCTATATTCCTGAAGTCAATATTCCTTACTGTAATGCTTCCTAAGGCAGAGTATCTGGATTATGTACATTTTATGCTGAATAAATAAATAAATAAAATAAATAAAGATGTCTGTTTTAGGCATTTCAGCCAATTGGCTTTTGCCCAAGTTTTGACTACATTCCAGGTGAACTGGGAAACCGCTCTTCCTGCCCTTCTAAATGATAAAAGAAAGTAAGTATGGAAGGAATTTGATCTGGTTCTTCCCTTTTCAGCCTACCTGAGATAAATTTGAAGTTGTCTCTGTGGGTTCCCCTGCCTTCGGAGTTACATTACATTTCACAGAAACTACGGCAGTCCCTTGGGCCTATAGGCCAGGGGTTTGGCATAAGTGGTGTGTAAGCATCGAGCTAAGGGTGACTGACACTTTCTTTTGCCACTGCAGAGTGGACCTGACCTTACTGCCTTCTAAGGCACTTCTTCTTATGTTTTTCTGCGGCTGTCTTGGCGCTGTATATATATCATCTTCTACTATGTGAGGTTTAGCACCTTTGTAACAGCTGCTAATAGGTCTTTGGTATAAGGTTTACACATTCATATTTAGATGTAGATTTAATGTAGGGTTATCCTGCCAGCACTGTTTATATAAAATTTGCATTTTTATCTTCAAAAGACAACCTTTGTCATCTTTAAAAAGTGCAATACCTTTCTATTTTGTATTTTGAAAATCTCTGTTTCCAGGGAATCGTGTTACAAATATAAGCTATGAATGACCCTCATATAGATCCTGATGTTTTTTATGAAAAATGTATATCTGTAATAGACTGCTCACTGGAAAGGATTCTGCTAATGCCAATTGGACCAGTGTGCTTAATTCCAAACAATAGCCTGACAACATTGAGCAAAAACGTACTGTTGAAGAAGAATCTTCCACTAGTGTCCACTAGTTTCCAGCTGAAAGAAAGGAAAAAAAAACGTGTGCAAGTATTTGCTTGAGAAATATTTGCTTGATAATGTACGTTCTATTGAAAAATACCATCAAAAGTGTGTCAATTTTATATATTGTGTATTAGGTATGTGTATTAGGGATTCTCACAAATGAATTTAATAGTTAGTCCCAATAGAGCTTCACTTCTGACAAAAAAATTTTTCAGGACTACTGTTTATCAGCATTGATGGTTCCCCTTTACATTGTTTTGACCCCTCTAATCATGTTGAATCATATATGACTTTGTGGTCATCACACTGCTACTAATGTGAAAAGCAGGGCAGGAAGATAAAAGTGTCCATGTGATAAGAATGTCGAAATAATCCGCAAGTACTTCTGAGCTTACTTTGGTAGGTGCTGTGTAATTCTAATGTTTTGTACATTTTAAAGCATTGCTTTTTTGAGGCTCTGATCAAGGCAACCTTTCAAAAGTTTCTCTGCTTTGAAATACAGGCCCTTCCTGAATGTCTCCTCTGCTATATACATCTAACAAATCAAAGTCTTATTTTCAAAATGTAAATACACCTGTTTAACTTTACAATTCACTGGGTCTTATATTAATATTTTACACTTTCAAATTGCATGTTCTTTGAAAAAATGTCAATTCAACACTGGCTAATCCTACTTGCAATTAGTAAGCAGTTTGTAAGTTTTCTGCTTGCACCAAAGAAATGGAAAACCTTATCTTGTGGCTACTTAACAAAAAAAATCCTGAGAATCTGCTGTGAAATTCAAATAAACCAAGTGACATTGCTGAACACTGTTTGCTGTGGAGCTGTTTGGCAGAGCTGGGTAAATAGTTGATCAATAAGGGTTCTGACCCCGTTAAATTGGAGGTTCACACAAAAATTGAAGCTCTGCTTTTTAGAACCCTCCCCCATCCGGTGTCACATTTGGCACCTTTCAGGGGGGAGAGGGTGCATATACCTGTCTAAGACAGGTATTGCACCCACTTCCGGGCATAGACTCCCACGGGAGTCTACGCCTCTTCCCGTCCCCCCACGCTGTCTGCTGGGAAACACACGGTTCCCAGGATATAGCGGGGACCAGTTAGGACGCGCAGCGTGACTCGCGCTTGCGCAGTAGGGAACTGGGAAGTGAAGCCCAACGCTTCACTTCCTCATTCCCTCACCGAGGATGGTGGCGGCAGCTGCCAAGAGCCGAGCGATTGATCGGCTTTGGCTGCCGACATCGCTGGACCCTGGGACAGGTAAGTGTCCATTTATTAAAAGTCTGCAGCTGCAGTATTTGTAGCTGTTGGCTTTTAATATTTTTTTTTCGGTTGACCACCTTTTTAAGTAGCAGCAGTAAAGTGACAAGCATATAGGCTTTCCAGTTTGGCCTAAAAGAGGAAGATTTAGTTAACACACAAAAACAATTACAATTTTTAATTAACTACATTTGTTTTAGTGTAATTTCCATCAACTAATTTTGTTGTTTGTTAGCTCTTCTAACTGTATAGTATTTGCTGTTGAATCAGTAAAATGTCAAGATGTAAGGCCTCACCTAGACTCAATATGCTGTGGAAGGATTTAATTGTAGGACAAGAGACTTTCCTCATCTGGATCTTTCTTTCCACAAACTGCCAAGGAATCTTTCTAAGCCTGCTCAAAGGAATGTTGCAGCCTTCCAGGGGTAAAAAGTCTGATTTCCCAGAACATACTGGGGTCAAAAGAGAATTTTTTCCTCCTATTTACAAAATGGGGGGGTTTATTTGTTAATTTTTATGTTAATTAAGCAGTCAGACTAGATTAAGTCAGGTTACAGGATATGAGGTTACAGGAAGTATGGGGGAGGAGCTTAGGAGAGCTGGTTTGGAATGCAAAGGACAAAGACGTGTGCTGGAGACTTTGGAGGAAACAAAAGTTTTGAGTTAGACTCTGAGAAAAGAACCATGAAGGACATTACATCTTGATTCTGTATCTAAGTTGAGTAACTGTTTAGTTTACTTATTGCATACATATTGTACATGCTTATTTTGCTAGAAAAGATAATTGGCTTGTACCTGTTGTAGGACTATTTTGTAACTATGAATTGTGTGTTGTGCAGTTGTATGTGAAGCCTTTTCTGTTTAGTAAAGCACATTAATACACTACAGAAGTCTGAGCTTCCTTGGTTTTTCACCGCAAGAACCTTTTAAAAGATAAAAGATAAAAGCAAAGCACTGCGTGACTGTTACTGGCAACTCGTGACCAGGATCTGCTCTCTACTGGACTTGGTGAATTCTGGGTGACCTAGTTGCTGTGCTTCTGCTAACCTGACACCGGTGTTCAGTCTTCAGTTCCAGCTTCTCCGCACCTGCACCCTTCCATTGCCCTAACAGCCCCTGTCCCAAATTCCGGGATTGCTTGGATGGGAATTGTGTGAGCGGTTACCCTCATCATCTTGAGCTCATCATACAGATATGTGATATCTGGTTAGCCCCATACAAAAGAATTACAGTGTTGACATGAGGGTCTGCCCTGAGCAGTAGATAAAGGTGTTATCCTTAACTGGTCCCAATGGGTTACATTCACGTTTGCTGGGGTAAATTGTACAGGTTGATAGTTTTCTTAGGTTTATAAGTGTAGAATAATCACATGAAAACACAGGTGCACAAAGCAAGGTCCATAAAGACATGAATGAGCGAGTTTAGGGTGGAGGAACTTGACTGGCCTGACCTAAACCCGATAGAACACCTTTGGAATGAATTAGAGCGGAGACTACGAGCCAGGCCTTCTCATCCAACATCAGTGCCTGACTTCATAAATGCACTAAAAGAATGGTAAAACATTCCCATAGACACACTCCTAAACCTTGTGGAGAGCCTTCCCAGAAGAGCTGAATCTGTTATAGCTGCAAAGGGTGGGCCAACTCAATATTGAACCCTATGGACTTAGTCTGGGATGCCATTAAAGTTCATGTGCGTGTAAAGGCAGGCATCCCAATACTTTTGAAAATATAGGGTATATTTTCATAAATCCAATAGTTCATGATCTGTCTCTTATTGTGGTTTTGTTACACAAGTGATAGTTCCAGTTTCCAGATGTCATTGTACTTTGTCCTTTTATGTACAGTATTTATATGTATATTTCCTGACACAAGCATGACACATGTATGGGTACAGGCTCCACCCCTTGCCCAATCTGAGTGAAATTAAAGTGACCAGCGATAAAGTACAGCGACTATAGATGCAGTATGCTGTTACTCTAATATTCTGTCTGGTTAGTCAAGCCCTATGACTAAACCCACAGACATATCTCTTCTTAGTCGAATTGACTGCTATTCAAGATGAAATCAGTGATGTCTAGATTGGGAACTAATCCCTTAGGCTAGTCACCTAGGCCCAGAACAAAGAGTTGGTGACAGGGCCTGAGAAGAGCTATAGAAGAGATTGAAAGATCCATAATCATCTTTCTTTGGTCGCCTAAATCCAAGTCTGCGCCTTCCTAAGAGCAGCAAAGTTCCCTTTCATTCAAATTTACCCAGTGGGTATTGGATTGCAGGAATTATTGCAAATCTAGGCAGAGAAGACCCAGGATCCGTGGGGCCTGTTCAATAAGGAAGTCATTGGAATTTTCTTTCCACTCCTCCAACTCCATCTAATTCCTACTATGGTTCTTTAGAGCAGTGATGAAGATGAGATCAGCTCTCACACAGACTACAGAAGAGACAGGGAAGGGTTGAACGAGGCATGTAAACTGACCACGCAATCAGAGATCAGCAGCCACGATAAACATGGTCAGTTTACAGAGGGGAAGACAGGAACAAGCAGGATCAATCAGGTATTGTACAACATAGAAAGGGAAAATGGACATAGCAAAAGCACTTTGCTATATCTTGTGCCTTATCCTCCCTGGCGGTATTCCCGAGTCTCACTTGGGGTGAGATTTCAGTACCAAAAGCGGTAACCCCGAGCCAGACTCTGGATCGCATCACAGGATCCATGTAGAGGTTACTTACCTTGTCCCCTGGATCCTGCGATGTCTCCCCGCTGTGATCTGCGAGCCGCCGTGTCTCGCTCGATCTGTCACAGTGCCAGGCTCCGTTCCCTGCGAGCGTTGCGACGCACGGGAATGGAGTTCGGCGCCAAATTCAAAAAGTAAAAAACACAGTATAGATACAGTATACTGTAATCTTACAGATTACAGTACTGTATCAAATAATTACACATCCCCTTTGTCCCTAGTCAGAGCCGATCTGCCCTATACGCTGACTACGCAAGCTGCGTAGGGCCCGCCGCTGTGTGGGGCCCCCAAGGGCGGATCGGCTCTGCCCAGGAACTGGCTGCCCAGCTGCCACTGGGGCCGATGCTGCCGCTGTGAGGGCAGCGGTGCCTGAAAAAAGATGACTGCGGGGCTGGGCCGACATGCAACTGCGCATGCGGCAGCGCTGTTCCGAAGTCCGTACATGCTCAGCAATTTTCGGAAAGGCAGGCACATGCGCAGTGAGACGATGGCGATGAGCGGCGCCATTTTTAAAAGTAAAGCCTTCTTCCTACGTCCCCTCCGCAGCCTCTGACCTCCTGTCGCCCCCCGGCAGCCTCTGACCTCCTGTCGCCCCCTGCAGCCTCTGACATCCTGTCGCCCCCCTGCAGCCTCTGACCTCTCCTGTCACCCCCGCAGCCTCTGACCTCTCCTGCACCATCCGCAGCCTCTGACCTCTCCTGTACCATCCGCAGCCTCTGACCTCTCCTGTACCATCCGCAGCCTCTGACCTCTCCTGTACCATCCGCAGCCTCTGACCTCCCCTGTACCATCTACAGCCTCTGACCTCCCCTGTACCATCCACAGCCTCTGACCTCTCCTGTACCATCCACAGCCTCTGACCTCTCCTTTACCATCCGCAGCCTCTGACCTCTCCTGTACCATACTGTAATGGAAATTTGTAAGTTCTGTATATAATTGTATTCTATTTTGTATGTATTGCACGCTGCCCTCACTGTGCACACGGCACTAATAATGTTTTCAGTACATGTTTACATTCTTTCGAGTCCTGATTAGAATAAGCCTGCCTATGATACGCCCCTTGTTACCATAAATGAACAATTGTAATATTAATGTGATACCTACGTAATCATGTGTATAAAACCCCTGAATTGCGTCATATAAGGGAGAACGGTTATTTGAAAAGATGCTGAGCGTATCTTTTGTGTCTGTCCCCTACTGCAGTAGTTATTATTAATTTGGAACCACTAATCAATATGAGGATAGGAGTTGCCTATCTATTAATTG
Source organism: Lithobates sylvaticus (assembly GCA_028564925.1). Taxonomy (NCBI): domain Eukaryota; kingdom Metazoa; phylum Chordata; class Amphibia; order Anura; family Ranidae; genus Lithobates; species Lithobates sylvaticus. The sequence continues at coordinate 121,246,681 of CM053035.1, read as the reverse complement.
CCAGGACAGGTGGCGAGCTTTGCCCAGGAGGGGTTAAAAGGTGACACTGAGTATACGAAACGAGGAGCTTGAGACGATCCGGGAATTTCTGATAATCAGCCGGCTGAGGTAAGCCTTTTGCTTACATTTGAGTTATCAGACTTCCTTGATCGGTAAGGCATTTTTGGGACAAAGGGTACCTATCTTACTCCCCTTAATCGAACTGTATTGATTAGTGGTTATATGTTATGTTGTCACTGTCTACTGTCCATCAGAGTGTTATCGATAAGAAAGGGAAGAATAGTGCTGTTCACAGGTATATGTAGTACATCTGCTAGAAAAAGTAGTTTAGAGGCAAGAGGGTATGGGCACACGTAGAGAAGACTGGCCAGTCATTATGGGCATTAAATTAAGTAAGGGAATGAAGGGTAAGAGACCCTCAAAAATGCCCAGCGCAAGAGGAGCGCTATATGTGAACCGAAGGTGCGGTTCCGCCTATACTGAGCCCCTAGATTAATGGTTAAAGTGGACAGGGATCCACAATGGGTAACTGGGTTACCACCGAAGTCCACAGGGACTAAGAATCATGCAGAGTACACAGCTAGAGAAACAGCTATCTATGTGAGCAGGATGAATCAAGGGTGACAATTAACACTAGACAGAAAGAGACATTTTCATGTTAAGTTGTGTGATGAATTTGGGGTCAGGCACTAAAACTAGTAAAGTCAAGAAGAGACATGAGAGTTAAAACAGAATATTTTATATGTTGTCAGAAAGGGAAGATGGGATGAGCACTATGGCTGCCCATCTGATCATAGAAGGTACAGTATGTGAAGTATGGTATTACAATACATTGGATGCAAAGGATATCAGAACAAAATAAGGAAAGCCGAAATTTAGCAAGGAAGTATTTAAAAGAGTTAAAAGAAAGTGAGAGACTGATATGCATGTGTTGTGTACAAATGGGAAAAATGTAAGCGATTTTAGAGAGATATTTGTGTATGTGTGTGAATGCTGGAACCTTTAGTTCTATCGCTTGTGTGTGTCATGTACGCAGATGTGACCCCCTCCTTTGTGCTCTCCTGAAAGAATGTAGCTGGGATGAGAGGTTGGTGATAAGCTAGAAGGACACCATGCCAATTTCAGTTTTTTAGACAAAACATTTATAACTTTATGTGCCAGGTTAACGAATCTAATGATAAACAATGTGATCGCAATTATTTTTGAATCTGTTTTCCAAACATGGTAAAATGAAGGTTACATTTAACTGTGTATTACACAAGCTGAATATCCTTTGATAGTGGAAACAGTGCATTTAATAGGGAATTAAGTAAAATTAAGTAATATGTCCCCCTTTAAGGAACGTTATCTGTGGATATATATATATATATTAGGGTGTGATATTGAAATTATCATTTGAGTATTAATTTCTAATTGGAGTTTAACAATTTTATTAATAATATAGATATAATGAAACTGGTTTAGACAACCTTTGATTGGAAATGAAATCCAGTTTAATGGGGAATTTATAAAAATGGGATTAGTTTAGTTTAAGATAACAATTTTGTAATTTTACATTTATTGAGTGGAAAGAACAAAAGATTAAGATGAGGTTGTTAATTGGAATACAGCTGCCATAATGTTTAACAAAGCCAAGATGGATGGGATACATAAGAAGTTTTTCTATAAAAATTAAATCTTAAAGTCTGATAATAAATTGATGTGTGGTCCATGATGTGAGAGTAATAATAAATAAAATGTAAATATGACAGACCCATCACATCAAGTCCACACACCCTGTTAGGATAGATCCCACCTGCAGCCAGTTGTTTTATAGTTTTTGATGTGGCTGAGCGCTTTGTTTGTTTTTATTTATTTTTATTTTTGAATCCAAAGCAGAATGTGTGGATTGTGAAATGATGTGCCCCTTTTCCTTGTAATTACAGTGGGTATAAGCAGAAGAATATTTTGGATTTATGGACATCTCTGCATGACCGCAGGGTATTGTTATCATTTATTATAATATTGCCAGGAAAAAGTTGTCTTTTTGAAACATGAAACTGGAGTTCTTACACAAACAGCATGATAGAAAACAAGCCATTGTAATATAGTTATGCAAGCTGGACCCAGTAATGAAGGGTTCACCCCAATATATCAGAGCTGTACCTTTATGCAAAGGTGCTATTAGACAAAGTTAGACATTATTTTGGTCAAATATTTAATTTTTAATGGTCCGACATTTTGCGCAGCAAATATCCAGCTAACTAAATGTTTGTCTAATGAAAGGTTTAAAATATGAGTTTGTTTATGTACAAATCTAACAATGAAAAATGTGTACATTTTAATCCAGCCACCTTATTGCCCCTATTGGAGGAGGCTGTAGATGGGGGAGACCACATGTCATAGGAATCAGCTGCTGTGAGCCCAGTGCAGGACACACTCCCTGAAGAACCAGATATTTATTTTTTTGTAGAGTTATTCCCGGTTTTATACTGAGTATGCAGTTTATCACCCAGACGGATCCTTTTTCTCCAGCTCAAGAAGCAGAGCTCCATGTTTTAGCAAAGCCTGTGAGCTATAAAAAGAGTATATTTTTATATAGATAGTAGAGAATTAGAGAGCTTTTGGTTCCATTTGAAGGGCCAGAAGTTTGTTTTTAGTTTGGCAGGTAAACCAATCAAGCATGCTAAGTTAATTTGATCGTCTGTTTTCAGCCTTCCCGGTTCTTGCTGAGGTAGCCATACTAACATTAAAACTCACACATGGAAGCAGACCGACTAAGGATGCTGTATTTACAGCCCCGGACACTTGCTGGGTCTGTGCAACTCACAGATTCCACCCTAGTTCTGGCCCAGTATAGCTGGGATTAATAATTCAACTTTAAGGACCCCAGAACGAGAAGAACAAGTGGTCCACAGTGGGCAACTTCTTATGAAACAGGACATTGGAAAAGGTGATCATTTATGTCTGCCAGCCACTCTTTTCCCTCCAGCTTGACACATGGACCGTGTCATCAGTCACAAGCAGTTATGGCTGCCTTAGTAAATGAGCGTGGGATAGAGCCAGGATTCACCACAGTTGTTTTTATAACATACCACTTCTTGTTTTACCTGTTACCAAAGGTGTTACCAAAAGCTGAACATCCCTTCCAGAGATTACAAAAAGATATATCCAGTTTCCCAAGTCAGGATCTTATGAGTATGCATTTTGTCTGTATGGACATGTTTTCTGGATGTCCAGTGGCCAATGCTACTGCAAAGGCCACAGTAAAAAGTGTTATCAGAAGTAGTTTGTAAGTACAGAGAGTAACAGAGGAAATCATTTTTATAGGAGAGTCCTTACTAGAAGTTTTGAGGTTTTATTTTTACACTCCCTACTGTCTACAATGTAGCGGACAAAGTAGAGTAAGAAAACTTTTGCCTGAGTGTTTTCTTATAATTTATCAGGCCCCTAAGGGGATGTTGGACTCTCTCCCTATAGGATTTGGTTTGGGAGTGTGTTACTCACTTGCTTATATTTTGTCTCAGCAGCTGAAGTCCTCCATTCGGATCTCACAGAGAATGTTGCTGATCTTTTAAGGTTTTTGACAAACTCATTTATGTGTTTTCTCCCCAATTCCAGATCCTAAAAGTTTGGAAGGATCTAAAACTAAAGCCAGGTGACTTGCGGATTGTTAAGAGACATTTATATATAAGGAAATGTTTGGAGACTCAATACAGAATCTATTTCATGTACAGTTTTGCAAAACTTGAAGGAAAAGTCACCTGTATCCACACCAGACACTGCAAAAATGACTAAATGAAAGAAATCTCTGTGTTTGATTTGTTTCCCTTTTGCAATAACAGTCTAGGGTACTTATTGATTCAATTACTTTAATGTAAGGGATATATATTTGAAAAGTAGTTTAGCCATGTTGAAGTCATATTTGTCTTTTGTACCTCTTCCATTTTTTGTAGAATTGTCTGTGTTTACATATGCTGATAAGTCAGCATACCAACAGATAAGCTAGAAGTCCATTCTGGCCACAGGAGTGTACAGCCAGTACTCTGTAAATATGTCTTATCAATCATTAGTTTTTCACAATGAAAAGTCATTTTGTAATGAAAAAAGCTGCTCAGCTATTATTTTCTCCACAATGGAGTTTTTGCCTCTTTGGCCAGGACTACCTCCACCCAAGCGTGTGGAGGTTCCAGGTTAAAGGTGATAGAAGGTATGGTCAGTGATCAAAATATTGATCAAAAGAGAGGAGATGTAATGGAAATTTGTAAGTTCTGTATATAATTGTATTTTATTTTGTATGTATTGCACGCTGCCCTCACTGTGCACATGGCACTAATAATGTTTTCAGTACATGTTTACATTCTTTCGAGTCCTGATTAGAATAAGCCTGCCTATGATACGCCCCTTGTTACCATAAATGAACAATTGTAATATTAATGTGATACCTACGTAATCATGTGTATAAAACCCCTGAATTGCGTCATAATAAGGGAGAACGGTTATTTGGAAAGATGCTGAGCGTATCTTTTGTGTCTGTCCCCTACTGCAGTAGTTATTATTAATTTGGAACCACTAATCAATATGAGGATAGGAGTTGCCTATCTATAAATTGCCAGGACAATCCGCAGCCTCTGACCTCCCCTGTACCATCCGCAGCCTCTGACCTCTCCTGTACCATCTGCAGCCTCTGACCTCTCCTGTACCATCCGCAACCTCGGACCTCTTCTGTACCATCCGAAGCCTCTGACCTCGCCTGTACCATCCGCAGCCTCTGACCTCCCCTGTACCATCCGCAGTCTCTGACCTCCTCTGTACCATCCACAGCCTCTGACCATCTCTTGTCTTATATCACGTCTGGAGAGGAGTCAAGAGTGGGAGTCCCGCCAGGATGGGGGTCATGGGAGAAGTCAGACATGTATGGACTGCGGAGAGAGGAAACTATGGGATAAAACCAGAGCCACCAAGCTGGAGCCGACTGACTGAGCCCTGCACAATGCACCTGAGAGGAGGTCAGTGACAGCACCACCAGGCCAGTCTAGGGGGAGTCAATATAATATTGTAAGGGGGCACTGATATAAAGGTTCCCCCCTTATATCAGTAAACCCCCTTATCTTAGTGTTTTCTTTCTCTGGTCACCAGAGTCCTCACCACATTCCCAGAGTTCCCCTTTACATCATAGTCTGCAAGATTCCACCTTACAGTACAAGGGGGAACTCTGATGTAAAGGGCAATGCTGAAGACCCTGATGTAATTAGGGAGGCTCTTTGAGGACACTGATGTATGGGGGGCTCTCTGAGGACACTGATGTAAGGGGGGCTCTCTGGGGACCCTGATGTAAGGAGGGGCTTTATAGGGATGCTCTCTGGGGACTCTGATGTAAGGGGGATGCTCACTGGGGACCCTGATGTAAGAGGGATGCTCTCTGGGGACCGTGATGTAAAGGGGATGCTCTCTGGGTAACCTGATGTAAGGGGAGGCTCTCTGGGGATCCTGATGTAAGGAGGGGCTCTCTGGGGACCCTTATGTAAGTGGGGGATCTCTGGGGACCCTTATGTAAGTGGGGGATCCGCACTCAGATATGTAACGATATATATATCATATACATGTCTGTTCTATATTGTTGTACTTATTCTTTGACTGTTTTGTTTAAAGGATAAAGGAATGTATTGGAAGCACTGAGTGTCAGGTGTGACTGTGTGGCAATGGCAAATGATTTACATAGCTCACGGCATCACGGATCAGGTAGAGGGCCCCTTAGCAGAATTTTTCTTAGGGCCCCAGGGAGGTCAGGATCGGCACTGTTCCTAGTGGTTTGTCCAGTGTCCTGCATGCAGTTTTATATTATAAATACTATTCTTTATGCCAGGAAACTGGAGATTGTCCATGGCAACCAAAAAATGTCAGTTTACGTCTAAAGTGCTTTTAGACCAGCTAGAAAACAGCAATAATAAATTAGAATCACTTGCAGAATTGAGCGATAGTGATTTGTGGGGAAACACTAAAAGTAATGACAAAGACAATTCTGCAACTGAGCAAATTTCAGTGTTTTTGATTTGATTACATTATTGAATAATTGTATTATTATTATATTATTATTTGTTATAAGTTATAATTATTTATAGTTATTTATTAAATGTTATATATATATATATATATATATATATATATATATATATATATATATATATATATATATATATATATATATTATAAATAATATTATAATTTATGATTTCGTATTTCAAACTTTATCATACCCGGGATGTCTAATAGACTCTTGTTTGGACGGATTTAAGTAAGTTATTTCTAAGAATTACAGGCCTACAATGTAAAACGCCAAATTTCCATGCAAAATAATGATACCGCTTTCAGCACCTAAAATCTGAAATAATCATACCGCCAGGGAGGTTAAGGGGATGGGAGTATGTTTTTTGATTTTTAGGGTTACAACCACTTTATGTTAGTAAGGATGTTTTTATGTTTATAATCTACCCAGTTTCTTCTTCCAGCTACCCAGTTTTTACCAGAATCACTCTGCTCATTCCCAACTATTATCATTAATTCCATTGTCAGAATCTTCACCATCATCATTATTGCTATGCTCATCACCATCATCTCTCTCTATGCTATTTCTGCCATCAACATCATCGTCACTAACATTGTTGTAATCGTCATCCTCACCCTTATCACTGTCACTGTCTACACCAGGGGTGCCCAGCCAGTGGCCCGGGGGCCCACTGATGTGGCCCTCGACCACCTGCTCCAAGATGGCAGGTTGGCAAGCCCAGATCACGGGTTGCGAAATCACCATCCCAGAGCAGCAGTTTTGTGAATGAAGCCGCTGGTAGTGGAAGCAAGTGGCTGCAGAGCAGAGCCACATAAGCCAATGGCTCCTGTCACAGGCACAAAACATAATAAAGGTAAGTTTACTACTAAATTCACAGTATATGTGGCTAAATCTGTTTTGTAGTGGTTACTGGGCTGCTTTCAAACTGATCCGCAGGTGCAGAGCAGCTGCGGGTTACCTGCATTGAGCCATAGACTTCTGTTATTACCTGCTGGTTTTGTTGCGCCTTCAGAAAGTGCACCACACCTGCAGAATTTTATGGCAAAGTGCAGCTAACCCGCAGAAAATCCACAGGTTCACTGCGCTGCACTCGCGGTTTGGGCAAATCGCAGCGCATCAGTGTGAAAGCAGCCTTAGTTCCCTTTCACATGATTGGTCCGACCCAATCGGACTTACTATTCACTTCTATGGAGCAGCAGATGTAAATGGACTTGTGTCTGTTTACGCCCTTCTATCTGGGAGAATAGGATTGGATCAGAGGTCCCATAGAGTAGAGTGGGCTGTGTCTGTGGACACGGACCTGTCATCCTCCCGCTCCGCTCATTGTGGCCCGTGACCAGTTACAAATTCGCTTAAGTGGCCCTCGCTCTTCAAAAGGTTGGGCACCCCTGGTCTACACGATGGTCACTATCAAAATTTTTTTTGCCATGGCACCACTATCACCTTACTAGTGACAGAAAATGTCTTGCGCCAGCTTAGAGCATCCTAATAATGTTTTGCCAGCAATTTTCTTTGTATTACATTACATTGCTTTATTCATAGGAAGATTTTGAGAATGCTGATTCGGGGAGAAGCAAATTGAAGATAATTACTAACAAGTGTTATTTTGCGTGAGCTCATAAGATTTAATAGCATTCTTTTGACGGCTCTACAAAATTAAGAATTCTCTATATTCTTGATAAGTTAGTCAAGGTCAATGTCGTTAACAACCATAAAAGTAGAAGATGTTGCCATACAGAAATTCCTAAACTTTATATGAACCTTTGTTCATAACAACCTAAAGCTTAAAGCTGGCTATACACTGGAAGAATCTTGCTTGATATTTTTCATTTTTAACATTTGTCACTCAATTTCTAAATGTTAGTGGGGTCAAATCATCATTCATTTTCGACCACAGTGAGGGGAAAATTACAGTAGCAGGATGGTAAAATGTTCTTGAACTAATGAATTTCAAACAGTGTACAGTATGTGGTTTTTGTTTGGTAAAGTCCATGTGTTCCAACACACACACATACACTGTCCCCTTTCATCATACTCAACAGTTCTGTGTCAAGGGAGGAGACCATACCTCCCAACATTTTGAGATGGAAATGAGGGACACCTAAAATTATATAGAACGTCCTGTGACCCTCCACTAACAATAATAAACCAATAATTCCTTTTTGAATCAGCTGCAAGCGGTAAACATGTCTCATAAACCATGTAAAAGTACTAAACTTGCATTAAAAACTGGTAAAAATATACACTGTGGTAATAATAATGTATAAAATATATGATGAAAAATATATAAAATAACAAGTGCTTAATAGCCAAATAATAAAGTGACAATGTGCATTCGTATAGTGATGAAAATTGGATCACCTGTAAATTGGATCAATTTGAACTTTGCACAGTGCACTTAAGCACTTTTTTATAATTCCAATATTTGGATATATTTAGATTTCCACAGACTTTTTTTCTTTAATATTTTTCATCACTATATGAATGCACATTGTCACTTTATTATTTGGCTATTAAGCACTTGTTATTTTATATAATTTTCATCATATATTTTTTACATTATTATTACCACGGTGTAGAGGATATATTTTTACCAGTTTAGAGGCTTTATGCTTATACCTTTGATAGTACAGCATTTTTAATGCAAAATGAGGGACACCTACTAGCAAAAGTATGTAGGCATAGGACATGCCCCATGCCACGCCCCCTTAAAGGAGAATTACCTAAAAAAAAGCTTAGTTACATCCACAAGGGCTTTTTATTTACCACTACGATTCTTTTATATTGGCTTTTAAAATCCACAAATGCAGCAATTTAGAATTTGGATGGAAGAATTAGCACTGGGTAACACTTTTTGAAAGATACATAGTGCATTTTATATACAACTATATATAGATCAGACCAAAATAAGGGACAAATGAGGAAGAAAGAGGGACAGAGGGACTATGCTCCAAATCAGAGACAGTCCCTCAAAATCAGGGACAGTTGGGACCTATGGGAGACCTTTAGATTTCTGAGACCTATAATTTCCCAGAGCAAAGAATTCAAACGGAAACAGGAACAGACTACAGTGGACAGGTTTCTGAAAAATGAATCAGTGTTAGCCTGCTTGCACAGGACTTCTGCAATTCCAAGTCAGGAAATGGGCAGAGAGATTCTTTACAGACTGAGCTAAATGTGTTATTACATTTTCTTATACAAGGACTGGTGATTGGGTAACCCCATGCTGGTGGTGAGGAGATGATGTAGCGTACATACAGTATGTGACTATCTAAATACAGATGTTATTCCACTAAGCCACTTGCTCTACTGCTGTCTATAGCAGAAAGACAACTTGCTGCTTTGCTTGCCCAGCCAGCCTCTATAAGCTAACGGTTGTATCCAATTACTTGTTTTTGTTTACTGCCTGCTCATCTGTTCCAGTGTGGTCCATGATAAGAACTGTTAACAGTGCTGGACTGGGGCAAAAATTTGGCCCTGGACTTCATCCAGACCGGCCCACTTTAATAAAATGTTGCCCCCTACCCCTTGTCTTCCATTATTGTATATCATGAGAATGAGTGAGAGAGAGAGAGGTGGGAGTGAGAGAGAGGGGGGATGATGGAAAGGGGGTGAGAGGGGTTTGGTGAGAGAGAGAGAGAGGGGGTGAGTGTAAGAAAGAGGGGTGAGTGTAAAAGAGAGGGTGTGAGTGTAAGAGAGAGGGGGGAATGTAAGAGAGGGAGTGAGTGAGTGAGAGAGAGGAGGGGGTTGAGAGGGGTTGAGAGACAGAGAGGGGGCTGAGAGACAGAGGGGGTCTGAGGGACAGGGGGCCGGAGAGATGGGGGGCTGAGAGGCAGAGGGGGGTTAGAGACAAAGGGCGACTGAGAGGCAGAGGGGGGTAGAGACAAAGGGGGGCTGAGATACAGAGGGTGGCTGAGAGACAGAGTGGGTCTGATAGACAGAAGAGGGGTCTGAGGGAAAGGGGGTCTGAGAGACAGGGGGGCTGAGAGATAGAAGGGCGGACTGAGAGACAGGGGGGCTAGGAGACCAAGGGGGGCTAAAAGAGGGGGGATGTGAGACAGGCGGGTCTGAGAGAAAGATAGATAGAAGATAGATAGAAGTGTCCCTACCCTATCATTCTCTTCCATGTGATGGAAGAGAGATGGAATGGCCTTACGTGAAAAGTAGTAGCGACTGGGAACCTGTCATTGTTGTACAGCACATTGTGCAAATTCACGGAAGGGGGCAGATTCCACCAGGCTGAAAGGCAGAAGTTGGAGAGCCAACAGCTTTTACACGCTTGCATTCAGATACTGGGCATGTGGGTGGCAGGGACTGTATTTTTTTTCCCGCTGCAGCAGAAGGGGAAGAGAAATTTGATGGCTACAGTCTATAGCTAGTGGTGTGCTGCTGGTAGATGTGCTGCTAGGACCTGGGACACCCTGTGCTATACTATCATCCCTGTCAGTGGAGGCTGCTGAGAGGTAATGACTCTGTATCGCAGGGGCAGACTGAAGTTCGTAAGGAGGAGGAGGTGGACGAGGAGGAGGGACAGATTTGTGCCCCTTTTGTGTGGCTTTTAGGTGCTCTTGCCAATGGACTGAGTGGTTGGACATTTAATGCCTTGTTAAGCCTGCGGTACCAAAATGGTTGGTGTTTTTGCCATGTTTGATGTGCCTGAGACACAGTTTTCAGATAGCAACAGTGCGATCTGCTGCAGATGTACTGAAAAAAGCCCAGACAGCTGAGCTGTGGGGAGTGGGCTGGGAGATAACTGCTGCAGCATGTGATGGCTGCTCTCTACTCTTTCTTGATGTCGGCCTCCTTGGGGTTGTGCTGTCTCACCTTCAGTTTCCTCCTCTGCTCTATCTGGCACCCAAGTCGCATCAGTGACCTCATCATCATCATCATCATTTCCATCTTCTCCATCTTCATCATTACCACTGGAGACAACTTGGCAATAAGCTGCAGCTTGGGGAACATGAATGCCAATTTGTGCATTTGCCAATCAGGGCTTTCAATGCACTGTTCAGCCCCGCAATGCATTGTGGTTGGTTCGGGGGGGGGGGGGAACAAACGGTTGAATGACCCGTTTGCTCGACTGTTCGTAGAACCCACGAACAACGAAAGTCCGGCCTGAACTTATGCTTGGGCCGAACCGTTTGCCCATCCCTAGTGAAGATCAATATGTTCGGGAGTTAAAAAGACAATTACAAACATTAACAACAAATCGTTTTCCATTTCTGGTAAGAACACTTAACTATAAACTAACCCTAGCTCAGGAAGCAGGTCTACTTCATAAAAGAGAGTTGGAGTACTTAAAGCTTGAAGAATATGATGTCCCAACCTGATATATTATCCCTAAAGTACATAAAAACTTAGTGGACCCCCAGGGAGGCCCATTGCCATGGCAGTTAAGGGCCCCCTAGAATGGGTTGGAAAATATATTGATTCGTTATTAAAAACTATGGTGCCTGCATTAAGATCTTACATAAAAGTAACCAAGGATGTGTTATCTAAGATAGACAAGATTGAGGTCAGTGATGCCTCCCTGTTGGTGGGCATTGATGTTGGATCCCTTTACACGTTGATTCCCCACCAATGGGGTTTGAAAGCAGTGGATTATTTTTTGGACCACATTTTCCTATGATGGGCCAGCAAAATTAGTTCCTGCTGGAATTGTTATATTTTATATTTTTATTTTGACAAACATTTTTTTCCAGTTCATGGGGAATAATTATCAGCAAAAATCTGGTACGTTTATGGGAGCTCCCTGGGCTCCTGCTTATGCTTGCCTCCACCTAGGGTATGGGGAGGAGACTCTAATCTATAAGATATCGATGTGTGAGGACAATGTTTCCTTGTGGATTAGACACATCAACAATATTTTGGTACTGTGTATGCGGGAGGGGGGCTCAGAAACTGAACAGATGTTCTTACAGGACTTGAATCAAAATGAGAGGAACATCAGGCTCACATACTGTATACTGCTGATAACAAGCCACTTCCCTTTTTAGGCCTCTTGATTTGTAAGGAGAATGGAAGTCTAGATACAGGCACCTTTTGAGAAATTACTGCAGCTAACACCCTGTTTCCTGCCGATGGTCACCACCCAAGACCTTTGACCAATGGCATCTCTATGGGGACAGTTCCTTCAAAATTAAAGGAATTGTACCAGGCTTGGTGACTTTAAAGGGAGTCACAGCAATTATACTCCTGCTTCAGGGAGAGGGGTATACACACAAACAAAAAAGGAGAGCAAGAAGAAATTCACTGGAATGTAGCTTGAATAGTGGGACCACGTCCTCAAATGGTGGTGAGGAGAGCCTAAAACTTAGGAGATATGTTGATGTAATCTGAATTTGTCATGAAGTCTGAGAAAACATGGTTATCAACTTTTCTGGGAATGAATAGAATGTTCCCATGCGGACACTGACAGGAGGTGTTCACTGATGTGGACAAAAATGACTTATATTCCATTAAGAGTTTGATAAATTGTGCAACAACAAGATTCATTTACAGTTTAGAATGCCCGTGTGGCAAGCTATACATTGGTAAAACCAAACACCAGTTTAAGTTTCATATCAGTGAAAACACTTCTGAGAGATAAGGGGAAAAGAACCTGACAGTCCTCTTGCCCAACAATTTGCTATCTTTCATGGATCTCAAACAGACAAAATAAAGGTAAAGGGAATTTATGTCTTGAACCTCACCCAGTGATGTGGTGACGGCAATACTATTCTCCTTAGATAAAAAAAAAAAAAACTGTGGATTTACAGACTAAATAGACTAGGCCCAAAGGGTTTCAAAACAGAACTGAATCTGCAAGTAATCTTGGAGAGGTAGTTAATATAAGTAACTGGTAGTTTGAGTAGAGGATCTTTAGTCTGTTTATGATCTACTGCTATTAAAATGATGGTTATTTTATTTTTCATTGTTTTATTTTGTGCTTTCTTTGAGATACATTTGCTTTTGTCGATTGTGTTTTTGCTTGTTTTTGTTCTTTACTTTATGGTTTTCCCCCCAAAATGTAATTAGGTTTTAATAAGTTTTTATTACAAATCTCTCTGAGAAGGGCCATACAGTGTTAACAAAGAATACATAAAGAAACAAAAATAGTGTAAACACAGCGCACAATCATCAAGTAGGCAAATATTGCGGTACGGACGATAAACGGACGATGAAGTAGAGCATGTCTGATGCATTGAGGTTATTACTAGCTACAAAAAATACTTATAAATCAAGGCGATAATTAAGTAAATACATTATCAGTATGTTAGGAACCAGCAATAATGTCCAGATACACAATAGAGGATATAACCTCAAACCAGCAGGCCCATATTTTGGAATGTTTAGCAATAGTACCCCTAGCTATATGTGTCAATTCCTCTAGAAGGCATAAATCATCCACTTTACAGAGCTATTGCTTTAGTGTAGGAACAGTTTCTGTCCCCAGTAGACTGGGATAAAGACTTCAGCCGCGTTCAGTAAGTTGGGTATTATAAATCTCATATATTGGCTTACCGGTTTGGCCAGGGATCAGAAAAGAACTTAACACCTTGTATGACAGAAATCATGTGGATCACATCTTGCTAGAATGGGTGGATCAACAGGCATTCCCACCAGATGTGGCCATGTGTGGCACGGCTGCCACATTCTCTCCAGCACTGGGGGAATTGGATGAAAACATGGCATTAAGCTTAACTGGAGTATGATGCCATCATCCGAGGAGTTTGAAATTCGACTTCTTGGAAAGGAATGAGACATGTGAAAGCTGAATAATTTTGTCTTTTTGTCTTGGAATGTAAATCTGTCTCCCAACGGGAGAGGTATGTTGGATAAGATGGGCCTTGTAGATAGAGAAGAGCCCTGTAAAACTGTGAGACACAATGTAATGGCGGATCTCGAGGTTTAAGTACGCCCTTGATGGGAGTCAGTTCCTGAAGGAAACTTGTTTAGGATGATAATCAAAGGAACTTGTATATACATTTTTTTGTTCCAGCTATTACACTGATATGTTCTCACACCCCAATAAGTGAATCTTATTAAAGTGCAGCACATCCAAATGTACAACTAAATCATTTAGACACACTTGTACAGAATGCTGGACCCCCCCCCCCCCGGGGAAATATATTAAAATAATGATCCCTCTCTCATCCACCCCCCCCTAAAAAAAAATCTATATTATTGTACTTATGAATAATGGTGTAAACTCCTAATACATGGAAAGCATAGTACATACCCTTTTAAATGTATTTTGTGTGGCATATAGCAGGATAGATGTGCCTTAAGCTGGCTCTGTGCCTAGCACACAAAACAAAACTGCCCTTGTGGATAGCAGTAAGGAAATCTAACCTCCCTAATTTGGCACTTCCTAAGAGAAGCCAGATTACCAATTTATTTGTATTCTCACTAGGATAACTATACAATGCTGTACTTCTCTCGGCATGGCCTCTTTATTCTTTCTCTCTGCCGCTTTATTCTTTCACTCTACTACATTCACACATAAACGAACAGCTGCCGCACACTAAAACCACAATAGTTTACTATCCAGCCGCTGACCATGGGAATGCAGGCCACACCTACCCTCCCCAAATACCAAACTTATAATACCTATTTAAATAAAACACAAACTTCTTTTTGGCAAAAATTGGCCACGCCACGTTTATTGGTGTATTCAGATCAATAAATAATAATAACAATATTCTTGATAATTTTATTAATTCATAAAATCCATCAATTTTAACGATAAACTTAAAACAGCTCAGCCTTAAAAGACTCGAGCATACAGAATATTTTAAAACCAAAGTCCCCCCTACACTTATGCAGGGTGACAGACCACATAACGTGCTTAGTAACTAGGGAGGGGGGTGGGGAGCTTGTTGCACCTACACTGACTAGGTGGGCACTGGCAGGAATACCTGTGAGAAGGGTCCTATATATTATAAGCCCCTTTTTACAGAACATTTCCCAGGGGGTCACGTGAATATCTGGGAATTATCCAATCAGCCTGTTCACCTTAATCCTGCCCCCATACCTATTTGAAAACCTCTTAAAGGGGCCCTTAAAAAAGTAATTAGTTAAGTTACAAATGACTTCTCCCAAAAAGTAATTGCATTAGTAACTCAGTTACTACATTGGAAAAGTAATTAGTCACACAGCAAAGTAACTGTGACTTTTTTTTTAATGTTCTATACGTGTAACTAAGGGGCGGGTCTAGTATTACTGTAAGCAAGGGGGGATTTATTATTATTGTTATATATCGTGTAACCAAGGGGCTGCTCTTTTATTACTCTAACCAAAGGGCAGATCTGTTAGTTACACGATAGACGCCCCTTGCAGTTTAGCACGAGCATCGGGAGCGTGCGGCATTGCCTCGTACAATTACATGTTAACAGTGACTGCGCGGTGTAGAGTTCATTCAGAGCTGTTTAGGTTCGGCAATTTTCGTAAGCTCCGTAGTCCTTCGTACTGCGCAAGTGCTGCACCTGCGCAGTACAGGGGGTCCTTATCCGGTGGGGGAACTTTTTCGGCAGGACACCGGAATTACACTACTGCCATCTAAGTAATGGGAACTGCGTTATCATGAGGGGAAAAGTAATCATTTAGATTACTCGTTACCCTCTAAAGTAACTGCGTTAAGTAACTCCATTTATTTTAACTCACTTACTTACATCACTGGTCCCTAATACATTAACCTGTGCATAACTTCCTAACATTAGTTTATTATTTAAATCTATCCTATGTTTTATAAAGGGAGGGGCGAGCGCATGCCCATGCTTGTCAGGCTCAAAGCTGTAAGCCTTCCTAGTCCATTCTGGCTGCAGTGAGCTGACAGTAGAGGGCAATGTGGTGCATGATTCAGAACATTACACAGCTCCTGTTTTTTTCTTGTTTTTTATTATCTTTATTTGAAGTGTACAAAAGTGACTCTTCAATTATGTCACTGTACAGCAACAAGGTGCATTGCACTGCAGTACAGTGACATGTGATCCTGTCCAGTATGCAGCGATAAAATGCAGCATATCTACATTTTATCACAGATCACTGCAGTTCAGCTCCAGGCCGCATTGCAGTTTGAATAGGATCCATAAAAAACTATTGTTTTCTGTGTCTTAGCGGTGACTGGCGTTTTCCACTGCAGAAAAACGTTGGTCACCAAACTAATGTTAATTGATTATTAACCCTTACCCAAAATCTCCAAACCTGTTACTTCAGTTATCAGCTTAAATGTATCTGTTGTTACAAAAAGTGTTCAAAGTAAACCTGTCACAAACCAAAGCAATGATGATAGTACATAAGATACATAAGCAAAGTTTACCTTTAGCAAAAGTGTATGTTTAAATGATCAGTCAATCTTATTGGCAGCTGTACGTATGCAAATTTTGACTTACCACAAAAATCTAACTAAAGCTGGCCATACACTGGTAGATTAATACTAAATTTCATATCCGTAGATTCGATAATATGATGAATGTCTTTTGAAAGTACTTAAAAAAAGTTGACTTTTAACATTGGATTTAGAAATGAATTGACTTTTCCAAAACAAACTTTGAGCCCCCGTTCACACCTATGCGAATTAGATGCAGCTTACACTGCATCCAATTTGCAGGACATTTTAAAATACATTCAAATTAATGTATCTTGTTCACATATGTGCGTTGCATTCGCACTGCGCATTGCACAAAAAACGTGTGCGTGTTCTGGGCATTGCGGTGCGAATTACAAGCACATTGTCCTCTATGCGAATGCATCTGATTCATAGATGCATTCCGTTCTGAATGAGAAATCTCTCCTGCTTCTCACTACACCTCCCCCTCCTCTCCCCCCTCTCCCTGCTCAGCTGATCTGCTGATAGAACGGAGCGGCACCGCTGAACAGCTACATTTTCTCTTCACAGAGAAAATGTAGCTGGAATCTGCACCGCACTGGTGTGAACCCGGGCTTACTGTTAGAAATTTGCTAGTTCAAGTAAAAATGTCCATTCTAGTCTGAGTTTTCTCCTCACTGCAGTTGAAAACCAACATTTATTTGACCCCACTAATGAATAGAAAGTCGAACAAACGTTATAAAAATGAAAAAAAATCTTTTTTTTTGTTTTTTGTTCTAACAAAATTCTACTAGTGTATGGCATATATTAAAGATGAGCTCATATATAGTCTAGCATTGCTAAGCATAAAACACAAAAATTGTGATAAACAAATAACTTCGTAACTAAATATAGATAAATTGTCCAATGTGCTGGAAAATATCTACACATATATCACATTATACAAATAATCTCTTTCTGAAATCCCCATATAGTAAATGTGATATAGTCCCAGTTCGTAACAAAAAATACAAAAGTTCAAAAAATGTGCTCCAAAGTGCTATAGTGCTCCACTTTAGTTCCACTCTTGTGTTCCACCACACAGTGCTCAATATGCTCTCAACTCTATTTCTGACCCAGATACAGTGTAGGTCAAATTGAGCCTCCCCCTTTGGGGTTAACCATCAATATCCACCCTTCAAATCTCAGGACTGCTCACGCAGTTTGGTTTATTGATGAATAGGAAGATTTAGCTTCATATCGAGTTGCACCAAGAGTAACGAGGACACATACACATTCCGTAATTAATAATGTGCATTGCGAATACATACCTCAGTCCATTCCCAAGCTGTAAGATCTTATGTTATGTGTATTAACTTATGTAAAAAAAATTTTTGCCTACCAGACTTTACACCTCTTTGTGTACACATTTTTCTTTCACATAGCTTTTATTAGGAACATAGGGAAAAGACATACAACCAGTATTCATTAATTTTTTGGTTTAAAATACAGCTTGTAGAAATGGCCCATAATAAATGCTTAAGGGTTCCCGTTTAGGCTATCAAGGTCTAAAGAGTTGGATGCTGCTGACTGGTGAGAGTAGAGGCTGAGGAGAGGTCCATCCAGACCCAAAGCACATTGCAGGAATGGGAAGAGATAACCCGGCCGCCGCACACCTCAACTGGCCCGAATGGTTAGCAGGTAAAAGCAGCCTCAGCTCAATTATTCCAAGCCACGTCCCCAACATTTTCACCCCGCCCCCGGGGCTTAATAATGATTAAGCTCTGGGGGGGGGCAAAACATGTTGGGGATGTGGCTTGGATTAATTGAGCTGAGGCTGCTTTTACCTGCTAACCATTCAGGCCGGGTGAGGTGTGCGGCGGCCGGGCTATCTCTTCCTCTTCCTTCCTTCTGCATTGAAGAAATAGTCATCATACAAACAGAACAGCAAAGAATACCAGAACACAAAACAGTCTTTTCTCTGGTACTGCTGACCAGAGGTTCTTAGAGCAGATGACTTTAACCACTTGACCTCCGGAACATTTACCCCCCTTCATGACCAGGCCACCTCTGCGTTTTTATTTATGGGCTATAAACAAAAAAAGACTGACAAATTTGAGAAAAAAAAACAATATATTTTACTTTCTGCTGTAAAACCTATCCAATTAAAAAAAAATCATACATTTTGGCCAATATGTATTTTGCTTCATAATGTTGGTAAAAAAATTACAATAAGCATATATTGATTGGTTTGCGCAAAAGTTATAGCGTCTACAAACTATGGGATATTTTTATTTATTTTGAATTTTTTTACTAGTAATGGCGGCGATCAGCGACTTATAGTAGGACTGCGATATTGCGGCAGACATGATGAAACTGACACTTTTGACACTTTTTTTGTGGACCAGTGACACTAATACAGTGATCGGTGCTAAAAATATGCACTGTCACTGTACTAATGACTTTGGCTGGGAAGGGGTTTAACATCAGGGGCAATCAAAGGGTTAACTGTGTGCCTAGCCTGTGTTTTTTCTATACTTTGTGAGCTGCTTTTACTAGGGGAAGAGAATTTGTTCCTTGCTTTGCAGGGACACAAACTCTGTCCCTTCCCTCCTGTCAGAACAGCAATCTCCCTTGTTTACATAGGCAGATCGGGGTTCTGTCTCTCTGCCTGACAATCAGTAGGTGCTGGAGGACATTGAGTACTGTGCACCTGCTGATCGGCTTCCACTGTGTGCAATCACAGTGGAAGCGAGCCGCCGGGGGCGTGCTCCCTATCCGGAAGTGTCGGATCGCGTATATATACGCAACCCGGTGCACAGCTGCTGCCATATAACAGTAAAACTGCTATAGGGCGGACCTAAAATGGTTAATTAACTACTTCCTGACCAGCCGCCGTCATGTACTGCGGCAGATCAGCACGTTACCATGAATCGCGTCATTGTATGTGTGTTTCCACAAGCAGCCCATCCCTCATACAGTTAGAACACACCTGTAAGGAACACATTTAAACCCTTGATCACCCCTGATGGTAACCCCTTCCCTGCCAGTTTCATTAGTACAATAACAGTGCATATTTTTAGCACTGATTACTGTAATAATGTAACTGGTTCCCAAAAAAGTGTCAAAAATGTCAGTTGGTGTCTGATCTGTATGTCGCAGTCCCGCTAAAAATCACAGCTCACCGCTATTACTAGTAAAAAAAAATAATAATAAAAATGCTATAAATCTATTCCCTATTTTGTAGATGCTATAACTTTCACGCAAACCAATCAATATATGCTGATTGCGTTTTTTATTACCAAAAATATGTGGAAGAATATATATCGGCCTAAACTGAGGAAGAAATTAGTTTTTTTAGATATTTTTGGGGATATTTATTATAGCAAAAAGTAAAAAATATTGCTTTTTTTTTCAAAATTGTCTCTCTTTTTTTGTTACTAGCGCAAAAAATAAAAACCGCAAAGGTGATCAAATACCACCAAAAGAAAGCTCTATTTGTGGGAAAGAAAGGACGTCAATTTTGTTTGGGCACAGCGGCCCTTAAGTGGTTAAAAAAAACATTGGGTAATGCAGTGTAGCATAAACACATTAGCACAAAAATATTGTAATCAGATAAAACAGCTAGGGAAGTATCGCAAGAAGTATCGCAAGAAAGGACATGGGCATATGAATTCAGAAAAAACACATCACAAACCCTTCTGATGTTGCATAGGGGATGGAAAGATATACCTTTTAGCTAATGATCACCTGCATGTAGGTAAAAATAGAAAAAAACAAAACAAAAAGAAGGCCCGCCAAACTGGCAGAAGATGCCCAAATTAATCAGCTGACAAGGGGGAAAAAGTCGAAAAAGCAAAGAAAAAAAGGTAAGAGAACAGAGGCTGGTCACAATTTTCTTATTGTATATTTTGCATACTGTTTAAGTATCTGTATGTGTGACATTTGCTGTAACTATTACTATACCTCCTGTACTATATATAGTTAGCAGATTTGGGCAGATTTCACTTTATTATAACTCAGAGGCCCATTTTATTTTAAACATTATTATTATTGCTTCTGTTTTGGTACTTTGATAGTTGTATATTCTAGTTTAGCAACTGTTTGTATGCTTAGTTTGTTTGAACCCAATTCCTTGCCAGGTGGTTTGAGGACAGAAGCATTCAGTTTTGTGGAATGTTTGTTTATATACTGCAATTAGCGCCAATATTTATAGAGTATGATGTGCTGAGGAAGACATTATTATGTTAAAGTTCTGACACCATATGCTGTTCTGTATAAAAGATTATTTGTAGAACTTTGTGCAGGTCTGTCGGTATTGATGAAGTATGGGGACAATTGTTAAACAGAAAAGAGACAGCAGAAATGTAGTGTGAAGGAGTATGTGCTCCTTTATTTAAAAAAAATCTGAGTTTACCAAGTGGGATCTCTTTATCTCAAGTGACTTTGACATGCACATTTAATACCAGGCCCTCCTAATTATGGTAAAATGTTTTTGAAAACATTCCTATTTTTTTCTAAATTGTTACAAATTATGCAGGTCTGTTTATTATGTCCTTTATTTGACAAAATCCAGACTACAACATACTGTATATGAGATTATCACAGTGCTGATAAATAATAATTGAAACAGAGAATATTTAAAACATGACATTTCTATTAAACATAATTCAAATTGGATTAAATAGAACCATTATGTATCCTTATACAGTACATCTACATTTATGATGATCACATTGAAAAGATTCCAATTAATCGGTAGTTACAAGGTGGTATTATTCAATTAACCCGTGGTTATAAGATGGTGTGTTTTCCCAACATGTTTCGCCAACATTGGCTTCTTCAGGGGACTACAAGCCACCAAATGCTATGTAGAACAGCACAAGGGGTATACAAAGGTACAAACATCAGAAAATACAAAGAATATGCATAAACAAAATACAACTGTCAAAACACATACAAAAAACATAATATCATTTGCCTTATCCACTGCACCCAGAGCTTACCCCAACAGACCCCAGGGGGATCACCACTGAAGTCAACACCACTGTGGAGAGGGAGCACCATGCGGCCACAGATATATGGTCTCTAGCCCCATGTACACCCGTTTTCATGTCCCTGCTGTGCCCCTGTGCTTTCACCCCAGTTTGCACCCATGGGGGTGGTGGGCGCAATATGCGACCATATGGGCGCCTCAGGCACTGATGGGTTATCCCGCCAGTGCCCGCTCTGCGATTTGCTATGGGTCTTTCTTAGGTGTGAATATTAGCGTCCCTTCGTATCCATCTGATGCCAGGCTCCCTGTTCCTCGGGACGGTGATACCTGCCCGCCTTCTTTGTCCCATTGGCCAATGACAATGTTAGATTGGAGGTGGAGGCATCGATAAGGTCATGCGATCCCTCGGTTTGTTGTCAGACCGATGTTCATCAGCGTCACTGGCCGCACCCCCCCCCCACGCCTCCTGCATGGCCCTTTGGGGATGAATCCAGACTCTCGTGCATACGCGGTGATGCCCTCACGTCCGCATTTGGCCGGTGACCTCAGACGCCGGCCAAATGCAGGACACATAAAGCCATCTTCCCTGGCATGATAGCAGCCAGAGATCGAGGGCGATCTGGGGACATTTTGTTTTGCTTGTGAGGTGAGCTTCCTAAGAACTTTGAAATATAACATATGGAAAAAAATGTTTATTGTCCCCTAAAGATGCGTATAACTAGGCTCTAAACTACTCAAATACATAACCATCTGCTTACTTCTATTCGTAATTTTTTTAAACTGATGACATACCAATACTCCCTAATTTTGAATTTTTGTCCTGTTTTTTCAAAAATCTCCCATTTTTAAACTACTTGTTTCTTGGTGAGACATAAGTCCCTTGGCCCATTATAGTATAATGTGAAGTAATGATAAAATGTGGATAGAATTTATATTTATAATGCCAATTTTCAGTAAGCTCATACAACAGGGCTTTTTCTATACACATTACTCACTATATCTTGACCACTAGTAGAATCTGAGACAAAATATAATACAATGCTTTTGTTTTTTATTCCTATTTGTTTTGTTTACTTGTTAAAATATCGTTATTATGGTATTTATATTGATATTCTGTATTATATTGATGAGGAAAGTTCCAAGAAAGTCCGTTCAGTTCTTATGTAAAAACTAAAAAATGTATTTAAAAATAAAATAGCAAAATATTACAAGAACAATATCAAAATGTAGAATATAAAAATATCAATAATGTATTATATTTTTAAGATGACGATTGAATCAGATCTGTGTGTGTGAAGCTGTACCAGCTTCCTTCAATGTCTCGTGGTGTGTCGTGTCTGCCATCAAATCTCTCTGTTCAACTTCTTTTACTCCTAAATTCAGCCCCCACCTTCTCCTAAAAAGGCTAGTTTTGTCTTATAGTCTCACAAACTCTTTTAATGAGACATAGCTTCCCTCCCACCTCTCACGCAAGGGTGGGGGTTGTTCAGTCTCTGAGGAGTGGGCAAGAACAATATGTGAAACTATTTTAAGTATAGGATATAACTTCTTTTACATCTAATTCAAATACTACATAAATCAATATGTATATTATATTTATTGAAAACCTAATGTTCTTATTAACCACTTCCATACCTGGCCTATTCTGGCACTCCTCTCCTGCATTTAAAATCATATTTTTTTTGCTAGAAAATTACTCAGAACCCCCAAACTTTATATATATACATTTTTTTTAGCAGACACCCTAGGGAATAAAATGGCGGTCGTTGCAACTTTTTATCTCGCATGGTATTTGCGCAACAATTTTTTTGAAAAAAAAACGGTTTCATGATTTTAAGAATAACAAAACAGTAAAGTTCGCCCAATTTTTTTGTATACTGTGAAAGATGATGCAGAGTAAAGCCCCATACACACGGTCGGATTTTCCGATGGATTCTGTGTTGTCGGAAATTCCGACCGTGTGTAGGCACCATCGGACAGTTTCCATCGGATTGTCCGACGGACAAAGTCCTATCTCCTGCTGGATAGATTTTTCGACAACAAAGTCCGATCACACCAAATCCGATCGTGTGTATCGAATTCCGGCGGACAAAGTGCCACGCATGCTCAGATCACATTACAAGACCAAAGCTATTGGCTACTAGCCTCTGCGTAGTCCCGTCGTACGCAACAAACATCACCACGTTCAGAATGATCGGATTTTCCGACAACTTTGTCTGACCGTGTGTACGCAAAACCAACATCGGACAAAGTACGACGGACATGATCTGACGGACCTGGTCCTCGGATAATCCGCGTGTGTGTATGGGGCTTTAGTAGATACCCAACATATCACGCTTTAAAATTGCGCACACTCATGGAATGACGCCAAACTTAGGTACTTAAAAATCTCCATAGGCGACGCTTTAATTTTTTTTACAGGTTACATGTTTAGCCTTATAGAGGAGATCTAAACTAAAAGCTAAAATTGTTGCTTGCGCTCTAACGCACGCATCAATACCTCACATGTGTGGTTTGAATGGAGTTTACATATGTGGGTGGGACTAACGTGTGAGTGCGCTTCTGAGCGCAAGCTACCGGGGACAGGGGAGTTTTAAATTATTTTTTTATTATTTATTTTTTATTTAACTTTTTTTTTGCTTTCTTTTACATTTTTTTGATCACTTTTATTCCTATTACAAGAAATGTAAACATCCCTTGTGATAGAAATCATTTGTGACAGGTACTCTTTATGGAGAGGTGCGGGGTCAATAAGACCCTACATCTCTCCTCCAGCCTGGAAAGCATGAGATTGGAAAAAAAACTGCAATCGCGGCTTTGTTTACATCTGTGGCCCAAACGTGACAGCATAATGTCACGCCCGGGCCTCCGACGGTTATAGAGATGACTGGTGACGATCTGGTCACCGGAAATCTCTATGGTCATCATCCGGCGGCAGCCGATTCTTTCTCCGGGTCCCCGATGGCACGGGAGAACCCGGAGAAGCATCGGATGGCGGCGGAAGGGGGGTTGTCGCCTGTAAGAATGATCAAGCGGCAGAACTGCAGCTATGATCATTCTTATGGTGCACAGAATTGCCAGCTGAAAACAAGGATATCTGAATGATGCCTGTAGCTGCAGGCATCATTCATATATTCCCACTGAAATTCAAAGACGTCATATAACGTCCTTGGGCGGGAAGTGGTTAATATCTTAATCAAGAAATATTGTAGTATAAAGAACTTATCCTAAAATCTTAACTAAAATACTGAAACTTTTACATCTTAAGAAATGTGAAACCTCATGTGATGGAGGAGGGTGAGAACCCAGCTCAAGATAATTACTAACACATGTTGGCTCTCCATAGTATAAAAGTCTATATAATTTCACTTTTTCCATAACTAAGATATAAATATATATATTCAACTCAATTATTCTGTAAAGATTTACCGTAATCCATTCATTCATTTGTTAATATTTGTTAATTGATGAATATTAGATTAAAGAAACTTTCTAACATTACTACTCCTACTTTTTTGTTCAGCAATATTTATCCATCTTGCTGGAAACAAGCTACTTTACCTTCAGGAGCAATCATGTGTATATTTTGCAATTTATTTCCAAGTAAGTGAATATTATGGATAATCTAAAATACCTAGGCATATGTGCCTATGTTCTGTGTAACATGGTGCTGTTAAACCCTGTTTAAATATTTATACTAAAACAGTGTTCTTATAAATCCCCTTTTCAATTTAGCTTGGTCGTCATGTGTCCACTGTGTGGCCGCATGGGGCTCCCTTTCCGCAGTGGTGTTGACTTCAGTGGTGATCCGACTGGGGTCTGTTGGGGTAAGCTCTGGGTTCAGTGGATAAGGAAAATGATATGTTTTTTGTATGTGTTTTGACGGTTGTATTTTGTTTATGCATATTTTTTGTTTATGCATATTTTTGGTTTATGCATATTTTTTGTTATTTTTCTGATGTTTGTACCATTGTATACCCTTTGTGCAGTTCTACATACCCTTTTGGTAGCTTGTAGTACCCTGAAGAAGCCAATGTTGGCAAAACATGTAACTACCGATTAATTGAAATCCTTTCAATGTGATCACCATAAATAGAGATGTGTAAGGATACATAATTGTTTTATTTGATCCAATTTTAATCATGTTTAAAATAAATTGCCTGTTTTAAATATTCTCTGTTTTCCATTAATATTTGTTGGCACCGTTATAATCCCACCCCAAACTTTCTTCCTATTTTTACTCATATATCACGTGTTCACCCAGGTCAGACCAAATATAATACTGTATATGAATTTACTTATATAACTGAGTGACATGCCGCACTTTAACATGGCAGTTCTAATTCAACATTTTCACATTCAGTACTTTGCTGTGGATTAGCATGTTGTTTAAAGCAATTGTAAATTTTATTTTTATTTTTTAAAATAAAAACATTGTATACTTACCTCCTCTTCTTGGGGCCCCCGCCGGCACTCTTTGCTCCTTCTCTTCTCCGTGTACCACCATAGGAAGAACACAGAGAAGAGGGGACTCTTTTATTTCCCTTCTTGGAGATTCCACTGGATTCAATATGGATCCAACTCCCTTTTGGAAGAAATGCAGAACGCAATGAAAGATTTAATATGTACTGTTCCGATTTTTTGAACAGTTAATTACTGACTACTAATATGTTGTCCTCTGAAATAAAAAATAACCAAGACTAGAATCACCTTCAGTTTTGTTATCTTAATTATTTTTTAATTTGGTGCAGTAATAGTGTGCAGGCCATTTTAAGGGACCAAACTACCAGTAAAGTGTTGTTAGGGCTTTTATAATTCCCCTGTATTTGTCTAATAGTGAAGATTATAAGCAACTCTGAGATGTATTTAGCAGGGTGTGCTGCAGACACTGGTTGATAAGTGCTCCTGCAATGGGGGCTTTACTTGTGAATGGCGCCTTTCATGGTTAGCTGTTGAACAGGACAAGGTAGGTGCACAAACTGGGAAGGTTTTAAGGTAGCATGGTTGGTCCCACCATATGTAACCACAAAGTTCAACTGGCATACAGCTTTTGTGATAAATTGCCATGCAGACCACCTACAATATATATGCAAATATGGCAGATTATTCTTTTCTCTCGTTGTATATGAGCAAATATAACAGATAACATTTTCTGTAAAAAGGAATCTGCGGCTTGAATTTTTAAACAAAAACAAAAAAATAAACACTGATATACTGAATGAAATATAACATAAATGGTAATTGGATCTTGGCTGCTTTATTTAGATTTTCTATAAAACAGGAATTATTACTTGGCAAAATGCATTGGTACCATTAAAAGAAATTCACAACATAATGAAACCAGCAATTCAAAGTCATATATCATATATTATTAGGTAAAAAGTTTGGTTTATTAATAGGGCATGAAATTAAAATAAGTCAGTTAATCTTTTCCGCCATTTTGCATCTCTCACCTGCTGATTACCTGCAATGCTTTTCCTCAGATATCACACATTTCAGGAACAGTAAAGTCATTTTTAGGAAAAGCTGTGCAGCATGTACTTCTGAGCAGGCAGTATTTGGGAGACATTCATTTCAATGTATTTTAAAAATGTTGATGGCTGTTGAATAATTTATCTGATCTTGCAAGTTGGATGTCCATTTTCTTCTCTTAAAGTAATTTAGACAGGAGATCTTGCTTTTATAATGTCCATTTGGCAATAAGGAGAAGAAGTTAGTGATCACTGTCACACTTTTAAAAATAGTTTATCGTTTCTGACACACCATATGTAGGTGACTGTGCATTACACGTGAGGTTTATCATCTGCAAACTTGTAGAAATGTTCTTCGACAACAAAATCAAATGGCAATCTTGCTTGATTCATGAATCAAAGTTCAACTGGAAGTTTTTTTTAGCCTGGACAGACGTGATACTATTATATCAGTCTATATTCTTGGAAGACATGAACCTGTCCACTGCAACACAAACCAAACAGCGAATCAGCCATATGCAATTCAAATACCTGATCAAAAAGAGCCAGTCCTGATTACATTTTAGACTGACCCTCTTGATTTGGTTCAAACTATGCCCACATGCTTGTATCTATTAGGGTGGAAAACTGTGGCTGTATTAGTTCTCATTATTCATATATTAGAACCATAAAAATTATGGACAAGTGCCACATCGCTTATAATCTATTTTCGTATATACAGTATCTCACAAAAGTGAGTACACCGCCCACATTTTTGTAAATATTTTAGTATATCTTTTCATGTGACAACACTGAAGAAATTACACTTTGCTACAATGTAAAGTAGTGTATAACAGTGTAAATTAGCTGTCTCCTCAAAATAACTCAACACAAAGCCATTAATGTCTAAACCGCTGGCAAAAAATGTGAATACACCCCTAAGTGAAAATGTCCAAATTGGGCCCAAAGTGTCAATCTTTTGTGTGACCACCATTATTTTCCAGCACTGCCTTAACCCTCTTGGGCATGGAGTTCACCAGAGCTTCACAGGTTGTCACTGGAGTCCTCTTCCACTACTCCATGATGACATCACAGAGCTGGTGGATATTAGAGACCTTGCACTTCTCCACCTTCCATTTGAGGATGCCCCACAGATGCTCAATGGGGTTTAGGTCTGGAGACATGCTTGGCCAGTCCATCACCTTTACTCGCAGCTTCTTTAGCAAGGCAGTGGTCATCTCTGAGGTGTGTTTGGGGTCGTTATCATGTTGGAATACTGCCCTGTGGCCCAGTCTCCAAAGGGAGGGGATCATGCTCTGCTTCAGTATGTCACAGTTCATGTGGGCATTCATGGTTCCCTCAATGAACTGAAGCTCCCAAGCACTCATGCAGCCCCAGACCATGACACTCCCACCACCATGCTTAACTGTAGACAAGACACACTTGTCTTTGTACTCCTCACCTGGTTGCCACCACACATGCTTGACACCATCTGAACCAAAAAAGTTTATCTTGGTCTCATCAGACCGCAGGACATGGTTCCAGTAATCCATGTCCTTAGTCTGCTTGTCTTCAGCAATCTGTTTGCAGGCTTTCATGTGCATAATCTTTAGAAGAGGCTTCCTTCTGGGATGACAGCCATGCAGACAGATTTGATGCAGTGTGCGGCGTATGGTCTGAGCAGTGACAGGCTGACCCCCACCCCTTCAACCTCTGCAGCAATGCTGGCAGCACTCATTGGTCTATTTTCCAAAGAGAGCATCTGTATATGACGTTGAGCACATGCACTCAACTTCTTTGGTTGACCATGGTGAGGCCTGCTCTGAGTGGAACCTGTCCTGTTAAACTAATGTATGGTCTTGGCCACCATGCTGCAGCTCAGTTTCAGGGTCTTGGCAAACTTCTTATAGCCTAGGCCATCTTTATATAGAGCAACAATTCTTTTTTTTAGATCCTCAGAGAGTTCTTTGCCATGAGGTGCCATGTTGAACTTCAAGTGACCAGTATGAGAGAGTGAGAATGATAACACCAAATTTAGCACACCAGCTCCCCATTCACACCTGAGACCTTGTAACACTAACAAGTCACATGACATCGGGGAGGGAAAATGGCTGATTGGACATTTTCACTTAGGGGTGTATTCCCTTTTGTTGCCAGCGGTGTAGACATGAATGGCTGTGTGTTGAGTTATTTTGAGGGGACAGCAAATTTACACTGTTATGCACGCTGTACACTCACTACTTTACATTGTAGCAAAGTGTAATTTCGTCAGTGTTGTTACATGAAAAGATATAAAGAAATATTTACAAAAAATGTGAGGGGTGTACTCACTTTATGAGATACTGTATAATACACATGCCCACATAATATACAGTGCAGCACATTTACCCACATGTGAGGATATAAAAATAACAGAGGTAGAGGTTAAGAATGCAAATTTTACTGTGATCAAACTATAAAATCACATATGTGATATAAGCTGGCTACACCAGTAAGAGTGGTCTTTCTTTGCCTCTAAGTCCCCCTGAAATATTTTGTAAAAATCTGTTGATCCTGATAGTAGAACCATTGAACTTCTTCTAATAGAATGACAACACTTTTCCTTCTTTTCATTCTGAAGTAAAATTATTGCAGTTTTGTCAACCTTGCTGCTGCCGTAGATACTTAGATGTTTGCACCCTTGATAGCCCCATCATTGAATACTCATACCTAACTCCATCCACAGCTCTTTCGATTGACAGCACATTGCCCTATCTGCATGAGCTTAGTATAATAATGTAAAAACACTACTCAGTTCCTCCCACCTCCTAAGTAGAGATGAGCTTGAGCGTGTTCGGATGCTCTTCTGAACCCTCGTGACTGAGTCCACTAGGAAGATGTCACTTGTAACAGGCCACTCATTTGTTCCTGAGGCATTCATCACCCCACAGCTGCATGTATAGACTCCCCTTGTATATGTGTGGCCAATTAGCAGGGAATGCTCCTGCTGCACATGATTGGCCCATTATAAGTGTCAGCTTTGTGGTGGGCTTATAATAGCATCCAATGCGCCCAAGCTCGTCACTACCCCTAAGCCCAGTCTACCATGGTGCAGGAAAAATTCAGCTTCTTAGCTGCATTTGAATGTGAATTCAGGTCCTAATGCCTGGTACACACTACTATTTCTTTTTTGTTCAACTCAGCAGGACAGAATGAAAAAAAACCTGTCAGCTCAGGAGGAGCTGCTGTACTAAATATGCAATGTTAGTAGGGAGATCTCCCCTGCTGTGTAATTGTGTTCTGACAGGGGGACTGCCCTCTCCATTCCCACCAGCACAATCCAGTCATCGCTCTCAGCCATTGGCTGAGAGGACTGACAGGGAGGCAGTCAGCAGATCTTTTTCGGACATGCCCCTCTGACAGAATCTCTCCGGAAGGCCGGCTATTGTCGGACCAGCTGCAGTAAATTTGGGCCGAATGTTGTCCAGTTTCCGTTCAACTGGGTCATGCTGCCTGACATTTGGCACTTGTGTACTAGGGCAGGGCACTAAAGACAGCCCTTACATTCATTATTGTACAAAACGATGTAACATATTGCTGCTGAAGAAATACATTACATGCATAAATCATTGAATAACACATGAATGGTGTATCATGTATCTTTATAGCTTATAGGGATCATGCTTTCATGATTGAGGGAGAGAAGGATCACATTATAACACCACCATCTGATCCAGGGAAGCATTGGTTGATTAAGTATGACTAAATGCAGGTTGCCCTCATCAGGCTTTGTCAGGATGCTAATTCCATACCCATGTTAAAATTAAAATGAATACTTAAAATAAATACTTACTGTTCTCTACTCATTGGTCCCCGCAGGATCTCTAGTTCTTCAACATAAAATGTGCATTTATTTTTAGCTATTCCTTTTCTATAAAATGTAAACATTTTCTTTATATAGGCCAGACCACTTAGAGGTCAAGGCATATCTCTCTCCTATAAAGCCACCTTCAGCTTTATACCTCTGGGAAACCCTTGGAGGTATAGAGTAATGCAAGCAAAAACTAAAATGGAAAAAAATAAAAACTTATTTTGTAATAAAAGATCAATTTCATGATGAATGCCCTGAAATTAATATTTCATGGAGATCCTCTATGAAATACCTCACCAGTCTTTCCTGGAAAGTGGCAGAAGCATAACAAGGGATGGCCTTCAAGTCCAAGGGAGCTGGATAATTAAATGTGGATCTCTAGTGACATAGTCAGATAATTAATACAGTGCGGCAGATACAAAACTTAGTTTGAGAAGTTTACCAGAATGAAAACCTTCACAGATGAGCACCGTTGTAAACAACTTGCTTCTGTCACTGTAACATTGTATCAAATCTGTATAGCAGTTCACTCTTTACTGTAGATGATTCATTGCACTGTTGGTGGTGAGCACAGAAATCTCCATACATTTTATACACAATGCAGAGGCCCCCCTCATATTATTTCCTTTTCTGGTCGAATGTTTTTAGCCTATAGTGTTAGGCTATTTTCTTTATTGGTTGAAAGCCATTTTTCATTGTTGCATTGTATGTTAAAAACATTGATTATGCTTATACCAATGACCATTTTTATTTTATTTTTTTGTAATTAAATACCTTATTTCTTTTTTTTTCAGGAGCACCTCTAGGCAATTATGTCACTAAGCGATTCGTAAGGGCTCCTGGGATAGCGGCATCATGTATCCCTGGAGTCCTTGTCAAATCGCCTGATAACAGAATCTCGTGTTATTTCCTGACCGGGAGGAGTTTTCTAAGAACTGCATCTGCCAGGTGGAAGTAGGGCATATCTGTTTGTTACCAGTCTGTGCAGGCGCGAGATCAGGAGGTGCATGCTGGATAGCCAGCTGCAACGAAATCCCGAAAATGAAGAGAAGAGTTCTTCAGATGCCCACAGCTAACATGAAGCCTGCCTGCTTCTGAGATCAGGTTAGTAATCAAATATTTTAACCAACTAATACGACCACACAATTGACATGTTCTAAATGTATATGTTTAGACAAGTACAGAGGAGTCTTTAAAAAAAAAAGTGTTTGGGGGACTGGAACTCCGCTTTAACACTTACTGTAATGTTCCAAAACCAAAAATGTACTATATTGCAGCTTACCAATACATTAGATGTGGTGGCTGCATCAGTTTACTTTTGTTTGGCCTTTTTTCCTCTCTTTTCATTTGGTGATTTGGCCAGTAACACACCTCCAGTACTAACACTGTTGCCAACCGCCCGTTAATTTACGGGCAGCCCGTAAATTTCACCCTATTTTCGGGGTGCCCGTAAATGTGCGTTACAGGCAACGGTGCCTGTAAAAAAGATGGCTACTGCGCATGCGCCAGTTTGAAGCCCGCCATTTTTGAATAGCTGGCGCTCGTTCTCGGCGGCGCCTCACCACAGCAGGGGTCCGGGGAGGTCGATAATGCCTGTGCCTGCTGATGTCACCCCCCCCCCCTGCAGATGACACTTACTCAGTGCCTGTAACCCATGCCAGGTGGTGGGGGGTACCTATTGGCTAGACATGGCAATGGCATGTATCAGTGGGCACAATCTGCAGCTGTGATCTCAGTGCGCTGTGTCCGCTTCTGGGTCAGCATGCTGCAGGGTCACTGTCCTGCTACTTGGCAGCAAAACAAACGTGAAGGATCCTGATGTCCCAATGCAGAGATGCTTCCTGCGGCTCAGAGCATCCATAAGGACTAGAAAAGAAAAGCTGCTAAAAATTCCATCCCTTCATCCATCCATCCAGGTCAGTCAGACGTCACCTCAGATATATTGTGCTATACTGAGCCAAGTATGGAGGAGGAGGACAGAGAGCGACTGAGTACTGTGAGCAGGAGCAGAGACTGTCCCCCTCCTGTATTCTATCTGCACAGCCTCTCTGACCCCTGTACTCTGTCCGCACAGCCTCTCTGACCCCTGTACTCTGTCCGCACAGCCTCTGACCCCTGTACTCTGTCCGCACAGCTTATGACCCCCTGTACTCTGTCCGCACATCCTCTGACCCCTGTACTCTGTCCGCACAGCCTCTGACCCCCTGTACTTTGTCCGTACAGCCTCTGACCCCTGTATTCTGTCCACACAGCCTCTGACCCCTGTATTCTGTCTGCACAGCCTCTGACCCCTGTACTCTGCACAGCCTCTGACCCCTGTACTCTGTCCGCACAGCCTCTCTGACCCCCTGTACTCTGTCCACACAGCCTTTCTGACCCCCCTGTACTCTGTCCGCACAGCCTCTCTGACCCCCCTGTACTCTGTCCGCACAGCCTCTCTGACCCCCTGTACTCTGTCCGCACAGCCTCTCTGACCCCCTGTACTCTGTCTGCACAGCCTCTGACCCCTGTACTCTGTCTGCACAGCCTCTCTGACCCCTGTACTCTGTCCGCACAGCCTCTCTGACCCCTGTACTCTGTCCGCACAGCCTCTCTGACCCCTGTACTCTGTCCACACAGTCTCTCTGACCCCTGGATTCTGTCCGCACAGCCTCTCTGACCCCCTGTATTCTGTCCGCACAGCCTCTCTGACCCCCTGTACTCTGTCCGCACAGTCTCTCTGACCCCTGTATTCTGTCCGCACAGCCTCTCTGACCCCCTGTACTCTGTCTGCACAGCCTCTCTGACCCCCTGTACTCTGTCCGGACAGCCTCTCTGACCCCCTGTACTCTGTCCGCACAGCCTCTCTGACCCCCTGTACTCTGTCCGCACAGCCTCTCTGACCCCCTGTACTCTGTCCACACAGCCTCTCTGACCCCCTGTACTCTGTCCGCACAGCCTCTCTGACCCTCTGTACTCTGTCCGCACAGCCTCTGACCCCTGTACTCTGTCCGCACAGCCTCTGACCCCTGTACTCTGTCCGCACAGCCTCTCTGACCCCCTGTACTCTGTCCACACAGCCTCTCTGACCCCCTGTACTCTGTCCGCACAGCCTCTCTGACCCTCTGTACTCTGTCCGCACAGCCTCTGACCCCTGTACTCTGTCCGCACAGCCTCTGACCCCTGTACTCTGTCCACACAGCCTCTGACCCCTGTACTATGTAAATGAAGAAATATGTTTTTTGACTTTTGTGTTAACTTAAACACATTGCTAATAGCACTAGCTACATGTTTATAGTTTACATATTGATATTTGCACTGTTTAGCACTGAAAACAGGCATTGTAGGTACTTTTTTGCAGTGCCAGTAAAAACTAGTGAGACACATCTCTGGAGGAATGAGCACAGGAGGCACAATAGACAGCAGAATTGTCAGTCTGGGGGGAGGGGAGTGATAAATGGAATAACAAATTTAAAACCACTAACAAATTAAAGCCCTTTTGGGATAAAGGTTTTGCATGAATAAATACAATCTGAACATTTAATTACCCCTGCCAATGTTCAGTGGTTTGTCCCATCCATGTAAACTGATACATTCTGCTGGAGAGTCTGTGCTGTGAAAAGCAACGGACTTGCTGGCTGGAACACCAGATGAAAATAGAATATAGAAAGCCTAAAAAAGGAAACTAATACAGCCATTACATCTAAGAATTGGTAAGCTGTAATGTAATAAATGTTTGCTTGTGGGTTTAATACTGCTTTAAGGCTTTTTTCTCTTAGAGTTTAAAGTTAGGAAAAGTTACATTCACTCTGAGAAAAGCAACAAGTAAAAACTGACATTTCACACATACTACAAACATTACCAGTGTTATTTGTGACTTTTCCGCAAATTCTGAGACATTTGCAAAGCAAATATCTTATAAATAGAACCCTAACAGAGCCAAGGCATCACTAGAAAACTGTTTTTCGGGATTTTGCTATTAGGGACCATTTTGGTACATTGTGTGTTATGTTTCACAATAATGTGCTTTGCATTAAGGCAGCTCATTCAAATTAATGTGCTGCCAATGCACAAGAATGGGCAAAATTAAAATTGACAAGTAGCTTTATTTCTCATACACTGCACCACAGCGTACACTAATGTGTTACAATGTGTTGTGGTGCCCTGTAAAGAATATGCATTGGAGCTCTGTATGGTGCTATTTAAATGGCAATGAAATGTGCTCATGCGTGTAACATTTGTTAAGATGTTGTAGTAACGTGTTACCACAACCCACCATAACAGTGTAAATGGGACCTCAAAGTAGTTGTAAAGGTAAAAGCTTTTTTACCTTAAGGAATTCTCTACATCAAGGTAAAAAATATTTTAATAATAGCTTCCCCCACCTCCCCTCAATACTCACCTCAGCCTGATCTTGATCCAGCACTGTGCACTTCTGCAGCAGCTCTTCTCCACTCTCCTTTGTCTCACAGGCTTGGCTGAGAGCAATAGGAGCTATTGGCTCCTGCTGCTGTCAGTCAAAACATGCAAGTAGAGAGCAGGGGGTGGGGCTGAGCCAGGCTGTGTGTCTGAATAAACACAAAGAGCCCTTCTCGGGATCAAGCCTGCATGAGTGCCCCCATAGCAAGCCACTTCTTGTTGGGGCACCGGGGCAGGAGCGCCAGCAGGGGACACCAGAAGAGGAGGATCATCTTACAATCACCTTCAATTTTACAGTTTTCATCTGCCATTATTGCTATGTTTGTTTTTTAAATATTTAAGATTCAGATTTTTTCCATACCATGAAGTTTGTAGTTTGCTCCTTTGCATTTTCGTCCTGGTTTGCGGAAATCGAGATTGCCTCTCAGCCCTCGATGGAAAAGAGGTTGCACTGGACGGAAGTTGTCGCTCATACTCTGAAAGATCTGTGATGGTTGGTTCTGACTCAAAAGGCGTAAAGAGTGCATCTTTACATAAAGAAGTAAAGACATTGTTAAATGAATGAGCTGAAAATAAGCTGAGCTGAAATAATTAGCTAAAAATGACATGAAAAAACATATATATAAATGTATATACTGTATATATTTTACACACACAGTCCTTTGTCCCAAAGTTAGCTGCATAGTAGACATGTGCACTGCCAAAAAATGTGTTCATTTTCGTTTTCGTTTCATTCGTTTTTTTTTTTTTTTTTTCGTTTTTCGGGTCATTCGTTATGATCCCAATTCGTAAATTCGTACATTCGTAAATTCGTACATTCATAAATTTGTACATTCGTAAATTTGTACATTCGTAAATTCATACATTTGGAAATTAGAAAGTCCATATTCGTAAATTCGTACATTCGTAAATTAGAAAATTCATATTCGTAAATTCGTACATTTGTAAATTAGAAAATTCGTAAATTTGGAAATTAGAAAATTAGAAAATTAGAAAATCTGAAAAAGTAAAGAACTATTAAATTAGGTATAGGTATTGTAATTTCCTTTCAAATTTGGCTGTTAGTGAACGTAACAAATCCAAATTTATCCAAAGTTACGACTTATCCGAAATAACGAATGCCGCATCTAAACAAATGGAAGGGAACAAATTAATAACAAATAATAATAATACAACGTTTTTTATTTCTATTGTTATTTATTATTATTAATTCATTACGTTCCATTCGTTTAGATACGACATTTGTTATTTCAGATAATTCCTAACTTGGGATAAATTTGTATTTGTTACATTCACTAACAGACAAATTTGAAAGGAAATTACAATACCTATAATTTAATAGTTAAGTTATTATTAGGTAATTATTATTTCAGATTTCCAAATTTCCGAATTACCGAATTAATGAATTAATGAATGTACAAATTTATGAATGTGATAATGTACGAATTTACGAATGTAAGAATTTACTAATTTTTTTAAAAACTAATTCGGAACGAAACGAATTGCACATGTCTACTGCATAGTCACTCATATGCATTGGAAGGCCAATATATGTAAATGTCTTTCACCTTTTACCCTGTTCCCAGGGTTTTTAGTTAGAAATCTTAAAAGCCTTAAAAAAACATTTTCTTTCAGTAATAATGCTGCTTCCTTCACTCATATTTCAGTGCTCTATACTAGCACAGCTGATTAGTAGACATGTGCACTGTCGAAACATTAGTTTGTTTCTGTTTTTGTTTCATTTGTTTTTCGTTTTTCTCGTTAATTAGAAAATTAGAAAATTATTTAATTCGTAAATTCCTAAATTCGAAAATTCGGAATTCGAAAATTCAAAACTTTCGAATTTCCGAATATTCTAATTTCCAAATATTCGGAAAAATTTGTTAAACAAGCTTTCGTTAATTCATATATTTCCGAAATAACTATTTTGGCGAAATTCATTAAAAAAAGAATTTGGAATGAAACAAACTGCATATGTCTAATTAGGAGCCGCACACCTCATTACAAGAGTCTTCACACAGATTTGTATCCCGAAGGAAGAGAGGGCTGCATCAGACTGGGTCTGTTATTGAAAACTTTTGTAATATAGAAAATGAAAGGATCACCCACAGCAAACCCGTAAAAAAAAAAAGGGAAACCATATCAACGTCAGTTTGGACCCATGGCATCCTGAAAGTCAATCTTTGCCAACCTCCAAGTCACCATGCTGTACAATATGAAAACATATACAATAGGTGAAGTAACTTTTTTTTAAATGTAGTCCACAGGAGTGCTTGGCATGTGCTCCTGCAAGCAGAGCTGCCTGGCTTTGTCTACAAGCTATTGATGCTATTATCTTGGGCAGTATGAGCCTGTACAATGTCTGTTTATATTGCTGCTGCAATTCACTTTACATAATTATCTTATCCAGATGGCTCCAACAAGAACTGTTAAAGTGTTTTTAATACTGTTTCTTTAAATGTGGCTTTACTATGCATATACTATAATACTTCTACTATACCCATACTGAATTTAAAAAAAATGAACCAAACCATTCTCTCTGAACAAGGATGTATAGCTGCTATTTACTTGCCCCAAGTGTCTCTATATTTCTGACCTCTTACTGAAAATACTAGTTACCTGGCAGTCTAATTGCTAAGTCACTTATGCAG
The DNA here is from genome assembly GCA_028564925.1 of Lithobates sylvaticus. Lineage (NCBI taxonomy): Eukaryota > Metazoa > Chordata > Amphibia > Anura > Ranidae > Lithobates > Lithobates sylvaticus. The sequence goes on along the minus strand of CM053035.1, from coordinate 121,209,002 downwards.
GATAACAAGGCACCTAGGGATAAAAGACCTGGAACAAATGTGCATGGTGTTAGATCAGCATGACAGCCATCAAATCAGTATCTTCAGAAGCAGAAGTCAGCAATTATAGTGTAGTGATTTACCTTACTACAGGAATAATATTTGAGGCTTAACTCCAGGAGATATCAAAATTAATAAAATGTTGTCTCAGCCTTACTTGATGCATATACACAAGTGGAGTCCACAAGAGAGCCAGAGCACCGGGAGGCTTTATTTCAAAATGCACATACAGTAGTGTAGATGCCCAAAACTAACTCTCTTTTTCAGTCCACAGCCAGTACTTTCCGCTCCTCCTTCTTTCAGGTATTCCCTCAGCAAGTTGGGTGCTAAAAGGTCACCCACACAGGTGTGCTCCTGGGCTGGGCTGTGTGTATTCATAGACACGAACAGGAGTCTATGGCTCCCGCTATTCTCAGTGTCTTCTGTGAAAGCAGGAAGTGGGAGGAGTGGTTCTGCAGCCAGGACAGCGCTGGAACGCTGATTCAGTCAGGTAAGTGTTTAGGGACAGGGGTGGTTATATAGTAGTTTTTTGCTCCAATGGAGTTTAGTTTGTACCTTAATGGAGTTACCTTTAGTTTAGAATGTAGTATCTGATCCCCTGTGCTACTATATATATATATATATATATATATATATATATATACAGTATATATACTCAGAATATGCAGTAACCTAAAAAGGTTTGCAATAAATCTCCCGTGAAGCTTGCTGCTATACACTTATATGTGTTCCTACATAGACACATGGATGGCCCCAGGATTCTCACTGCTTGAGGAAGTCATGTAACAAGTGACAAAACTCGTTGGGGTGGAGCTTCATTAAGTCATCGTGCACCAGCAGGAAGTAACTGCATCTCCCAGAGCCGAGTCGCTGCGAATACCCAAGTGAATGTTAGGGGACCATACACCCCAATTGTGTTAAGTGATTTGCCCAAGTGCACTGAAGGAAGTGCACCCACAAGTGTAGGTTTTATTCTTAGATTAATAAAGCATCAATTTTATACAGTTCAGCACTATGCCAGTTTTTTAATTCTCTGAGCACCACTCGCATGAGGATTACTGAACACTGAAGCAAGTGTCCCTGGAACAGGAGTTAAGCTGCCAGACATTGGAGTTACATCCCTAAGGGGAAGTTTTAAATGGACCTGTTCAAGGTCTATACATGAGGTAAACACATATTTTGAATGGTGAAGGGGCACAAGTTAGAGACCTATGGAGAACACCAGATTCACAGAAGAGTGTTTATTTCAAGAACTTTGTTCACACTTCTTTTGCATGTTAAGCATCTATAACATGGGGTGTTGTCACTAGGAGGTGTTATATATTTTGTGTGTGTGTTATTCACTTATTGTTATTAATATTTTTGGCATGTTTTTACTATCACGGTAGGCCATATATATTAGCCATTGCGAGCTCTTTGGAATAGGGGGTACTGCCACTTTTGCAAAGATTTTATGCATTTGGAATTATTTATTTTTAGCACTGTTCAAATCTACAATTGATTTTTTATTAATAGAGGGGTAGCGCTTCAATATAATTATTATTTACCTTGAGTTTAGAGCCACTTTATGATTTTCCACCTAATGTTTGAGACAGACTTCATCTTTCTAGAAACGTTTTTGTGGAAGTTTTGTGGAACTCCAGCCAAAATCTCTTTTTGGCATTAGATGGCTTGGAAATGGGCTAAAAGCTATGTGAGTTTTTAAATAATTTATATGTCTCTGCTAAAGTGACATTTAAATTTCTGTCCTGGCGGTGCCAATTGCGAACTAGCAAGAAGTAATTGCATCTCTCAGAGCTGAGCCTCTGTGAATACCCAAGTGACTATTAAGGGGACCATACACCCCAATTGTGTTGAGCGATTTGCCCAAGTGCAGTGGAGGTTTGTCCCTGCTGAAGTGACATTTAAATTTCTGTCCTGTCCAATTGTGCACTAGCAGGAATAACTGCATCTCCCTGAGACATGTTTGAGACAAGACATCATCTATCTGAAACGTTTTTGTGCAGGTTTTGTGGAACTCCAGCCAAAATCTCTTTTTGCCATTGGATGGCTTAGAGATGGGCTAAAAACTATATGAGTTTTTAAATAATTTATATGTCCTTGCTGAAGTTACATTTAACTTTCTGTCCTGGTGGGGCCAATCACGCACTAGCAGGAGGTAACTGCATCTCCCAGAGCCGTGTCGCCGCGAATACCCAAGTGACTATTAAGGGCACCATACACCTCATTTGTGCTAAGCAATTTGTCCAAGTGCACTGGAGGAAGTGCACCCACAAATGTGAGTTTTATTGTTAGTTTTTTTTTAAAAAGCATTGATTTTATACAGTTCAGCACTATGCCAGTTTTTTAATTCCTTGAGCACCACTCGTATGATGATTACTGCACATTGAAGCATGTGTCCTTGGAACAGGAGTTAAGCTGCCTACCATTTGAGTTACACCCCCTAAGGGGAAGGTTTATATGGACCTTTTCAAGTGCTATACATGAGGAGAGCGTATATTTTCAATGGTGAACACCAGATGCTATGGAGAACACCAGATTCACAGAGTGTTGATTTCAAGGACTTCGTTCATGCTTTTTTTGCATTTTAAGTATCTATCACATGGAGTGTTGTCACTAGGAGCACTGTTCACATCTACAATTCATTTTTATTAATAGAAGGGCTTGCTATAATTATTATTTGCTTTGAGTATAAAGCCAAAGTTGTGGAACTTCAGCCAAAATCTCTTTTTAGCATTGGATGGCTTGGAGATGGGCTAAAAGCTATATGAGTTTTTAAGTATTTTATATGTCTTGCTGAAGTGTCATTTAACTTTCTATCCTGGTGATGCCAATCAGCAAAACAAGAGGTAAGGGAAAAGTTCCCCCGATATGAACACAGAGACCAATTAAAAGCTAATTCTACTCCATGCAAAACAAAACGTTTGCTAGAGTTCCACTTTATAACAATGCTCTGAGTCCAAAAGTTTATCCAAAGTCTATCTTGCATAAACCATACAAAAGAGTTTGCTTACAATGTATTTTAAACCTGGATGTCTTTCCAAACAAGCACTAAGTGTCTCTGAGCTACTGGCAGTCTTTTGTTTGCTCCTGTGAATGATAATGAAATTCAGTTAGAAAAAAAAAAGTTTGTATGCTACAAAATCATGAGGACTCTTATTGTTCTTCCCTCATAGACACTGCAGAAGGGTGCATAACAAGCAACAAATCTGCCATCTATTTCCTGGCTTAACAACATAACAGCCCAGGGGTGAAATTCTCCCAAATGAAGTACAGATGCTGTATTGAGCCACCGCTAGTGAATTACAGGAGTCAAGTTGATTGTCATTCTGTATGCCTTGCTGCTATTTACTAATGACATGACTTCTGACAGTTCTGAATTCAGAACTTCTGCTATCAGGAAGTTAATTATGCATATTTCTGCAGTATGTTTTTCCTTATAAACACCACAACTGAAACAGATCTGCAAACAGTGAAATGTTTTAAAAAAAAAGGTTATGATTTCATTGCCAGTTTAACATATCCCCATAGTTACAATTAGTGCAAACCTGTTACATATTTGTCCTAAAATGCATATGATTAAATGTACATAAGCAGCCATCCGCTTGTTCATGAATGTTTTTCTTTGCGGCTGATTTGTACTCTCCATGCCATTTCTATGGCTCTCATAATAATTTTTTAATGCCTGGGTTCAGTAATTGTATAAAATTTGATTTTGCTATGGTAACAGCGGTTACTAAGGATTAGAGTTTATAACAGCATTGCAGGTGCACAGGGTGTAACTTGGTAATGAAACGGATGATTCCAAATGGGCTTTTTTATTTATCAAGCTGTTGGCTCAAACAAACAGCTAAAAAGCATGGCAAAACTTAGCTAGACTTTGTACGTTTATTTCCTGCATAAATGTACACATTTATACCGGGATGGAATGATGCCCCAAGGCAGAAGTCAAGCCATGCCTCCACATGTGTTGTTTTCTATGGTGCGCCATTCTTACGTCTATGAAGATCTTGTGCGGATTATGACAATGAAAGGTTTCTTTTCAAATAATGTATTTACTCATGTCCTGGCTGTGTTTCCCATCCAACAGTAACTGTTAAAAGGTAATTATAGTTTATTAGATTTTGATTAAATTGTCATTAAATGTATCTTTTGAACCATAAAACCATTTTCTGGGGAGAGACATGTGGTCATTGGTATTGCCAGTCACAAATATAAACACATGTTAACGAGCAATCTCTTACTTTAATTACTCCTCTCTGTATGATGCAGGCAGGGCCGCCATCAGGGGGGTACAGCCCATACACATGTAAGGGGCCCCAGCATCTGGACGGCCCGGCCGACTGCCAGGGATATGAGAAGGCAGGGTCGGGTGCAGAGGAGCTCCGTGGATGCTCCTCTATGTGTGTGAGTCAGAAGGCTGTTGCTCTGTCATGAGCTGACATTGGGCTCTTTGCTGCCACCTCTGGCCATTTCCTGCATGTGCACCCCTCTGCATATGGAAACAAGAGCTGGGACTAGGACCACCTTACAAGTAAGGGTGGCTGTGTGTGTGACTGTGTACATGCCTGTGTGTGTACATGTCTCTGTGTGTGTACATGTCTCTGTGTGTGTGTGTACATGTCTCTGTGTGTGTGTGTACATGCCTGTGTGTATACATGCCTCTGTGTATGTACGTGCTTGTTATATACACACGTGAGTGGTGCTTGGAGTGTACAGGTGTGGGGGGCTGAGAGCATACAGGTATGAGGGGGCTGAGAGCGTACAGGTGTGAGGGGGCTGAGAGCTTACAGGTGTGAGGGGGCTGAGAGCTTACAGGTGTGAGGGGGCTGAGAGCTTATAGGTGTGAGGGGGCTGAGAGCTTACAGGTGTGAGGGGGTTGAGTGTGCACAGGTGCGAGGGGGCTGAGAGCATACAGGTGCGAAGGGGCTGAGAGCGTACAGGTATGAGGGGGGCTGTGAGCGTACAGGTGTGAGGGGGGAATGAGAGCGTACAGGTATGAGGGGGCTGAGAGCGTACAGGTGTGGGGGGGCTGAGAGCATACAGGTGTGGGGGGGCTGAGAGCGTACAGGTGTGAGGGGGCTGAGAGCGTACAGATATGAGGGGGCTGAGCGCGTACAGGTGCGAGGGGGCTGAGAGCGTACAGGTATGAGGTGGCTGAGAGTGTACAGGTGTGAGGGGGCTGAGAGTGTACAGGTGTGATGGCTGCCCTGGATGCAGGTATACTATTTCATATATAATGTATATAATGTATACTTTATACTTATAATGTATACTTTGTTCTAAATTGACAATTAACAAATTAAAATGTCCAGATTGTTTATTCCTTTAGCATGCTGTAAACTAGTCTTTGAAAGTGTGTGCATAATGTTGAAATACAGACTGTTCACTTTTTAATACAAACATTTACTTAACCACTATAGACCCGCGCTATAGCCAAATGACGGCTACAGCGCGGATCTGATATGCCGGGACGACGTCTATTGACGTCGTCCCGGCAACGAGCTGCCTGCGCGCCCCCTGAAGGGCGCGCGCGGCGCGCTCTGTGATCCGCGAGTTTGTGAGACTCGCTGGATCACAGATCCGAGTAAGGGGTCGATCTCGACCCCTTACCACGTGATCAGCTGTCAGCCAATGACAGCTGATCATGTGATATTAACCGAGCCGGTAATTGGCTTTTTTTCCTGCTCGAGCTGACAGTGCGAGGAGAAAAAAAAAAAGCCGATCACCGGCGGCAGTGAGAGGGACATCAGTCCCTCTCACTGCAATATGCCCAGGGTGCCCACATTTGCTAATAAAAGTGCCCCCAGTGCCATCTTTCAGTGCCCCCAGTGCCATCTGTCAGTGCCCACAGTGCCATATGTCAGTGCCCACAGTGCCAGTGCTGCACATCAGTGTCACCTACCAGTGCTCATCAGTGTCCCCTACCAGTGCTCATCAGTGTCCCCTACCAGTGCCCAGTGCCACCTATCAGTGCCCATCAGTGCCACCTATCAGTGCCCATTAGTGCCATCTATCAGTGCCACCTATCAGTGCCATCCATCAGTGCCCATCCGTGCCACCCATCCGTGCCACCCATCCGTGCCACCCATCCGTGCCACCCCTCCGTGCCCATCAGTGCCATCTTTGCTGTGCCCATCAGTACCGACTTATCTGTCCCCACCAGTGCAGCCTATCAGTGCCCACCAGTGCCGCCTATCAGTGCCCACCAGTGCCGCCTATCAGTGCCCACCAGTGCCGCCTCATCAGCGCATATCAATGAAGCAGAAAAATTACCTGTTTGCTAAATTTTATAACAAACTATTAAACATGATTTTATTTTTTTATTTTTAATTTTCCATCTTTTTTTATTTGTTTAGCAAAAAATAAAAACCCCAGCTGTGATTAAATACCACCAAAAGAAAGCTCTATTTGTGGGGAAAAAATTGTAAAAATGTAATTTGGGTACAGTGTTGTATGACCGCGCAATTGTCATTCCAAGTGCGTCAGCTCCGAAAGCTGAAAATTGGTCTGGTCACGAGGGGGGTTTAAGTGCAAAGTAATCAGGTGGCTAATGAATATGATAAAGCTGTATTCAATTTGAATACCCGATCATGTTGGGAAATAAGAAAAATAATACATGTGTTTGGTTATGATAATTTAGCAGTACTTCCAAGAGAGCTGCTGTTTTTTTTTTTGTGGATTTATTGTTAAATAATTTGGGTGGGGTGTAGGGAAGTACAGTATGTTATTCTTCAGAACCGCTAACAGAAACAAGAGGACACTCTTCTCTATGTTGCAAACTTTAGGAGCAGATCTGCTGCTCAGTTTTGAGTGTAGTCTTTTCATGAGAGACTAGTAGAAGCCAGCGGTATGTACTCCTCTCTAGGGGAACTATTTGGTTCAGGTTTAGAGGACTAGAGGAGACTATTGTATGAACCTCTCAAGAAAGGAACTACTTAGCTTGAACTTAACATAAAGCTTTTCTACAAATGAAAGGAGACTAGTCAATATGTACCTCTAAGGAGAGGAACTACATGGCCCAGAATTCCCAATGGTGCACAGTCCCCAGGATCTTGCAGTAAAGCAGTACTCGTCTTGTGTACGCGTCTTGTGTACGTGGCATAAGGCTTTGCTTTTTTATATCATGGTCCCCTGTATACATTGTAGGATTTTTTATACTCATCCAAAGGCTCATGTTTTACATTTGTGTTCCACATGGGACTTGTGTGTGGTATAGGAAGTTATAATGATATGATAATCTCAGCTGCTTTTTTCATAGGCCCTCTGTAGAGTATAAATAATCCTTGCTACAGTGCTTATCAAATGTCTGTTGTCCTTTATATCATGATCAGTGCCACACTAATCACAGGCTCTTCTGTGTCTTATATCGCCATCTCTGCTGTACTTTTTACTGCATGTTCGATTTCATTATCATCTACTGTAATACCATAGGCTTTTCTGTACTATTATTATCTCTGCTGTACTCATCACAGGCTCTTCTGTCTTATATCACTGTCTCTGCTGTACTCATCACAGGCTCTTCTGTGTCTAATATTGTCTTCTCTGCTGTACTCATCACAGGCTCATCTGTGTCTAATATTGTCTTCTCTGCTGTACTTATCACAGGCTCTTCTGTCTTATATCACTGTCTCTGCTGTACTCATCACAGGCTCTTCTATGTCTAATATTGTCTTCTCTGCTGTACTTATCACAGGCTCTTCTGTCTTATATCATTGTCTCTGCTGTACTCATCACAGGCTCTTCTGCGACTTACATCATTGTCATATATCAACATCTTTGCTGCACTCAGGTTCTTCTGGGTCTGATAGCATAATCTCTACTGTACTCATCACAAATTTTCTTGTGTCTGATATTATCATCTCTACTGTACTCATCATAGTCTCTTCTGTGTCTTATATCATTGCCCCTGCTGTACTTATCACAAATTCTCCTGTGTTTGATATCATCATATCTGCTGTACTAATCCCACATTTTCTTGTGTCTGATACCATCATCTCTGCTCTACTCACCCCAAGTTCCTCTGGGTCTTAAACTCTTTTTTCTGCTGTACTCACCACAGGTTCTTTTGTGTCTTATATCATGGTCTCTGCTGTACACATCACACACTCTTCTTTGTCTCATATAATGGTCTCTGCACTACTCATCACAGGCTCTATGGTGCCTTATATCCTCATCGTTGCTGTACTCATCACATGATCTCCATTGCCTTATATTATCTCCTCTGCTGTAATAATTTCAGGCCCTCCTGTATCTTATATATTTATGTACTGCATGCTGTACTTTTGCATATTATTATCTGTAGCTTACATCATCTCTGCTCTACTCACCACAGGCTCTTTTATGTATTACATCATCATCTCTGCTGTAATCAGTGCAGGCTGTTCTGTGTATTCTATCTATCTATCGTTTGATATCATGTCAGTTGTTAAAGTGATTGTAAAGTCTTGTTTTTTTTTTTTCTTTTTAAATAACAAACACATTATACTTACCACTTCTCTGTGCAGTTGGATTTGCACAGGGCAGCCCGGATCCTCCTCTTCTCGGGTCCCTCTTCTGCTCTCCTGGCCCCTCCCTCTGGTGAATGCCCCCTCAGCCAGCAGCTTGCTACAGGGGTCACCCAAGCTGAGTCAGAGCTCCGTGTATCCATTAGGACACAGAGCCCCGAACTGGCCCTGTCCTCTCCCTTCCATGATTGGCCGACTAATTTTGATTGACAGCTGTGGGAGCCAAGGGGGCCGCTGCTGTGTCTCAGCCAATCAGGAGGAGTGTCTAGGACAGATTAAACACTTGTTAACATTGCTGCAGATAGAACGGGTACGGTAAGTAGTTAGGGGGGTGCTGGGGGGGCTGCTACACACAGATTTTTTTTATCTTAATGCATAAAATGCATTAGGATAAAAAAAACATCTGCCTTTACAACTCCTTTAATTATGGGCTCAGTTGTGTTTATCCTAATATTCTAAATATTTATTTGGTTTAGTATTTCTTGTGATAAAGTAGGCATTCTGTAGTGCTCCCTAAACCTTTCATCAAGCACCACCAAAAGTTCATGTATTGTTAAAGGGAAACTGTTGGATTTCACTTGTGGCAGCAGAGGCTTTTCCGCAATGCTGGAAGCTGCCATAATTCAACTCCCGGGAGCTGTGCTAGTTCCTAGTCAGTGCACACATGTTGCTTCATGCAAAGTGACATTTCTGCCTAGCTTTGCTCCTGGGGTTGGAGGATGGCAGCCACCAGTGTTACATCAGAGCCTCAGATAAGACCAGCAAGATATGGGAAACTTAGCTTTACTCTACTGTAAATATTGTTAAGTGCAAACCTTTTCATAGCAGAAATCTAAATTGTATAGATGTGTGAAATACTTTTCCTTGCCTTATATTTTTCAAATATATTTGTATAAGCGTATAAAGCATATAGTTTATCATATCTCATAGATGATTGAAGAATTCCACAAAGAGCACAAAAAGAGCAGACAGCACAGATCTGGCTGGTTACAATTGTTGCTAAGATAAGATAAGTATTAACATACAAAGATAAAACCTATAGGTGTAGCACTCACCCCGGTAGGGGTTGCTGAGATTATGCCTAGTTCTTCATTGCTAGTACAGAGGCACAAGCACAGTTCCATGCACCTGGAATATGCAGGCTCAGTGTAGGGGATGTCTTTTTAGAATTTATCGCTGCGTAACTTGAAACAGGAGACGCATTCAAAGGTTCATGATACTCTAAAATGATCAATAAGAGGACAACTTCTAGCACAAATCCTTATAGCTGCCGGTGCACATGAAAGTCCCAAACACTTACAGTGCCCTAGGAGATGACTGCTACCTAGTTTCCACAGGTAGATCCTTAGTGGCGGAAACAAAATATTATTTTCCAGACCAGGACTTCAGGACAGTGCCCTCCAGCAAAAATATATCAGTAATCTTCTCCAGGCCCTCAATTCAGCACCTGCCAAGGCCCAGGCAGCTTGACTCAGTATAGATGCCCCCCAGGTGCAGCAACCCTAAGAGAACTGGAACCCTTCTAGCAAAGGAAGAACACTCTGACCAGGTTTTCCAAACATTTATCACCTCCCCAGCCACCCTTTAGATGCCTCCTTCCAGGGATTCGCTGTAGGATAAATATTCATAATGGACATTTGACTCTCTCTGCCCTATAATCTGGGAGCTTCTTCCAGAAACAGATGGGGGAAATCAAACACCCAGCTTAAGAAACCCTGATCAGAAAAAAAACAGTAGATCACTGCTCCACTGGCTGAAGTGAAAAAAAAAAAAAAAAACGAATTTTAGCCTAGCAGCCTAACTAGAAGAGGGTGCTACATCTGAAAGTTAATGTGGAATTCCACGCTCAAACTAAGCATAAAACTGCTTCCACCCACTTTCTAACATCTATACTATGCTGTAAAAGGAAGATGATTTTACTTGCCTATTCTGAGGGCACTCCGTTCTGGTCACGTGATCTCCCCAGCAGCCGACTTCAGGAGAAAGGAGAGATCACCAACAATGGCTGGAATGCCTGGGTGATGACGTTGGGAGCTGATCATGTGACTGAACCAGAGAATCCTGAGAATAGGTAGGTATAAGCCTCTTCCTGCTACAGGGTCGTTAGTATAGGAGCTAGAACGGGGGTGGAAGCAGTTTTAATCTTAGTTAGCTAGAGCCTGAAATTTTATTTTAATGTTACTAAAAATAATAGAATCAGGAAAGTTTAAAATTTTAGTTTTTTTACTAGTAAGAGTTAGTGTACGAAATTCTAATGATTTAAAACAAAGGTTCACCCTACTTTCACCCAAGATTTATAAATTTTCACATAAGATTAAATTGGGAAATGTGTGCGTGTTTTTTCAAGTTATGTGAATCTTGGGTGAAAACATTAAAAACATGAAACACTAAGGCCTCATGTACACTGCTGGGTTAGGGTTTCCTGCTAGGGTTAGGGGTTAGGGTTTTCCATTAGGATTAGGGGGTTATGGTTAGGATTTTCCCCTTGAAGAACAAGTTCAGGGTTATGGTAAGGTTTATGATTTCCCGTTAGGGTTTCTGGTTAGGGTTTAGGGTTAGGGTTTCCCATTAGGGTTAGGGGCTTATGCTTATTGTTAGGGTTTTCCCCTTGAAATACAAGTTCAGGGTTATGGTAAGGGTTATGGTTTCCCGTTAGGGTTAGGGTTTCTGGTTAGGGTTTAGGGTTAGGGTTTCCCATTAGGGTTAGGGGCTTATGCTTATTGTTAGGGTTTTCCCCTTGAAATACAAGTTTAGGGTTATGGTAAGGGTTATGGTTTGCCGTTAGGGTTAGGATTTCTGGTTAGGGTTTCCCATTAGGGTTAGGGGTTATGGTTAGGGTTTCAAGTAAGGGTTAGGGGTTAGGGTTTCCCATTAAGGTTAGGGGGGTTATGGTTTTCCCCTTGAAAAAAAATTTAGGGTTAGGGTTAATTAAAAGTTTTTAAAAAATTGCAATAAAAATTTGCATAAAAAATACAAAATAAATAAATAATAATAAAAAAAATAAAAAATATATACTAATCAATTGCAATTAAAAAATTAAATATATAAAAAAAAATTAATGCTGCATAAAAAAGACAAAATAAATAAATAAAAATAAAATGAAATTACATATAAAGCTTATAATAAAAATAAACAAAAAAAATATACTAATCCTTTGCAATTTAAAAATTAAACAGATTAAAAAAAATTACAATTACATTTTGCATAAAAAAGACAAAATAAATAAATAAATAATTACACATAAAGCTTTAAAAAAAAAAAAAAAATATATATATATATATATATATATATATATATATATATATATATATACTAATCAATTGCAATTTAAAAATTAAATATATAAAAAAAAATTAAATGTTGCATAAAAAAGACAAAATAAATAATAAAAAAAATATTTAATTACATATTCGGCTTATAATAAAAAATAAACAAAAAATATACTAATCAATTGCAATTGAAAAATTAAATATATATATAAAAAAAAAAAGTTTTTTCCTCACATATGCTCATTATGGGATCCATAGTAAAAGCACTGAAATTGAGGTAGATACAAGTACACTGCTACTCTCTCAGCTGCTGCTACTCACTCTGGTCTCACAGAATGGCTGAAATAGTTAAATAATATTGTTTTTTGGGCTTTGGGAGGGTCCTATGATGTTATTTTAAATAAACGCTCCTAGACGCAAACGTGGCAAAAAACGCTGCTAAACGCGGCTAAACTCGGCATGCAAACATGGCAAAACTGGCGTTTTTAAACGCCGGTTTCAAGCTGTCAAAAAAATTGTTCAGAGGAGGTTGCCTCATGTACATAAAGCCTTAATGTGTGGATTCTTGCATAAGTGCTGGTTTTATTTAAAATGACAGCGGAGAGAGCTTCAAAGACAAATTTTATGAAAAAATTGCATTTTCTCGGTTACTTTAGATAGAAATATGCACAAAGCTTTTTTTTAGTATTGGATGGAGTAGAGAAGGGTTAGAAGAACATCCTTGGGGTTTTTATTGATGTCTTCTTTAGGGGAGATATTCACTAGAAACAAGAAGCAAAAATAGAGGTTCTAACCTTTCCCTATTGTATCCAAAATGAAAAAAAAAAGGTTTTGGACAGCTTTATACTTTAACTTTTTCTGGTCAATTGCGACAAAAATATATTTGTACGATTTTTCTAAAAGGGATATTTATCTCTGTTTTCTTTTTTTAGTTGGCCCTTTCAATTATTATTTATGTAAGCATGCTCTACACTTTATGCTGGGAAACAACATATTCCAACCTCAAGGTTTCCATGTCACACACCCGTTGTAAATATTTCAAATATCAAGAAGCAATGCAGGTTCTGAATTAACCCTTACATGTCTCTCAGATATTCACTCATTGCCAGGGTACCTCAATAGACAGCTTTATATGCAAAATATTTTTATTGCTAGGTTTTTATTGCTCTGTAATTGGTGGTTGTGGTGACACTGCATTAAAATTAGATTAGTGGTGATAATGGTTGTTTTTGGCCTATAAACAAAGCTTCTCGCAAAGAAGGGTTGTCCTGCCTGGTGAATCACCTTCATGAGTTTGACTAAGTTTGAAGCAGCACCAAATATATAAGGTCCTAATTTTTTGTGTGTTAATTAGAATGGATGTAGAGAAGAGGTAGTGACTGCAGCACACTAATTAGAGATGGAAGCCTGAATCCTAATAGTAGACACAATCATGATAGCAGTAAATACTTTATTCACAATGCCATAAGGATTGTAAATGTGTTTTAAGATCGGGAACTCTTTTCTCAGTGAGATGAAGATCAGAACCATTGCAAATGTAGACATGTTCTATACAAAAAGGCTTACAGTAGATTAAAAGATGACTGTAATTATTTAGAAATATATAAAACATGTATTAAAAAAAAATAACACGAACAGAGAATTATACTTCTTTAGTAAAAAATATAATTAAATGTAATAATATGGATGAATATAAAATACTTTTTTATACTATAAGGATGACAACCCAGAAATTTTTAAATCTATAGTGAAACGTGTACACTACATACACTACATCACCAAAAGTATTGGGATGCCTGCCTTTACACGCACATGAACTTTAATGGCATCCCAGTCTTAGTCTGTAGGGTTCAATATTGAGTTGGCCCACCCTTTGCAGCTATAACAGCTTCAACTCTTCTGGGAAGGCAGGCCAGTCAAGTTCCTCCACCCCAAACTCGCTCATCCATGTCTTTGTAGACCTTTCTTTGTGCACTGGTGCGCAGTCATGTTGGAACAGGAAGGGACCATCCCCAAATTGTTCCCACAAAATTGGGAGCATGAAATTGTCCAAGGTTTCTTGGTATGCTGATGCCTTAAGAGTTCCCTTCAGTGGATCTAAGGGGCCAAGCCCAACCCCTGAAAAACAACCCCCCACCATAATCCCCCCTCCACCAAATGATTTGGACCAGTGCACAAAGCAAGGTCCATAAAGACATGGATGAGTGAGTTTGGGCTGGAGGAACTTGACTGGCCTGCACCTCAACCCAGTAGAACACCTTTGGGATGAATTAGAGTGGAGACTGTGAGCCATGCCTTCTTGTCCAACATCAGTGCCTGACCTCAAAAATGCGCCTCTGGAAGAATGGTCAAACATTCCCCTAGACACACTCCTAAACCTTGTGAACAGCCTTCCCAGAAGAGCTGAAGCTGTTATATCTGCAAAGGTTGGGCCAACTCAATATTGAACCCTACGGACCAAGACTGGGATGCCATCAAAGTTCATGTGCTTGTAAAGGCAGTCAGCCCAATACTTTTGGTAATATAACGGCTAGATAATACAACCAAAGGACCTTTTTGGAAAGTTACTGAGATGGCCACCCCAGAACCTTCACTTTATGCTGTAGCCAATGGCAGGTCGACTTGGCCTTGTGTTTTGGATCATTGTTATTTTGGAATGTCCAAGTACATTCCATGCGCAGCTTCCTGGCTCATGAATGCAAATCAAATTAAATGACTTTAAGTTCACACAAACACAATATAATACCAAAGTTTTTGGTAAAATATATAAGATGATGTTGCATCAAGTAAATAGATACTGAACATGTCAAGATTTAAAATATGGCATGCCTATGAAATGGCAACAAACTATGGTACACAAAATTGTTCATAGGGAACGGTTTAAAAGCCTTTCCAGATTATGAGTTTAGAGTAAGCATGGCGCTAGAATTGTTGCTCTCACTATGACATTCATGGTGATATCTCACGTGGGGTACAGTCCCCTTTTACATATTGGTGCCGCACCTACATGTACATTTGCATCTGCATGTATGCAGGGGGGGCGTTGGTGCTTTTATTTTAATAATTTTTTACTATATTTTTTTGTTTATTAAAATGTATATTTGTTTAACAATTTGTATATATATATATATTTTTAATTTAGCTTTATTGCTATCACAAGGGTGTAAATAATCCCCTTGTGATAGCTTTGGCAAGTGACAGGTACTATTTATGGAGACATCAGGGGTCTATTAGCCTATCAATGTCTCCCCTGTCCTTCAAAGCAAGTGATCAACATAGATCATGTTTGATCAGCTGCTTTCCTGGCTGTAACAGCCAGAAAATGAAGGCTCCGAAACTGGAAGTGACACATTCCTTGTCGCTTCCAGGATCATTCATCACAGAGGAGTTCAGAGAATAGATGTTCCCCCATCTCCTCTATGGGCAGCCATCCCAACCATTCACCACAGTCCCGGGATCCCCAGAGGAACAGGAGAGCCCAGGAATGGCTGCAATGGGCGGCGGAGGAGGAGCTCCACAGCTCTACAAATGTGACTTTTGCAGCTGCTGGCATGATCCTGATATAACCACGTGCTGGCCAGGATGTCTATATATATGTATGCTGGGTGGCATGCAGTTAAAGTGAACATTTTCTTCACCATGTTCATGTCCCTTTCCCTAACAACATATATTCAACTTTCCTTTGCTCCTCCGCTGTGCATTTAGCCACTATCAGCAAAGTGACATACATGGCCAAGTATGTTGAGATGTGAGAGTGCTTGTGCCTTTTGATTGGCTCATTGTCAGGGGAAAAAGCTGTGGGGTTATCTTTTGCAGTTCCCAGAATGGAACTGAGTTGCTTGGGATTGTGGAAAGGAGAGTGCTGGTTAGGGGGCAGGGAGCTACGTAAACCTTATACTTTGCCTTTCATGGGCAAAGCAAAGATTTCCTTTAACATCCTGTACAAGGAAGGACTTTGCAGTAATAATCACAAAAATATTTGTAACATAGGATTGAAGTCTGTATGTAAGGTTGTCACTATTTGCTTGTTCCTAGTACAGCTTGATTTCTAAATACAGCTGAGCATTGGCTGCTTTTTTTCCATACTGCCTCCTAATCCCCTTAAACTCCCAATTCCCAAAGCATGTAGAGGAGAAAAAAGATTACTGCTCCAGGTGGGTGTGTTGAGAATGACACTCTCCTCGGGATGGAAGCAGCAGGTACAGGCTAAGCATGTAGCAATGAAGGAGGATCTGGACAGCCGAACTCCAATATAAACGCCTTTATTGTATAAAATAACAAGTTCAAACAACAGCAGGGTACAGCATAAATTAGCTAATGCGTTTCACACTCTTAATAGTGCTTAGTCCTAGATACACAGCCACAAAGTTTTGCCACAAATATATACTAGTGTAACATGAATCATGTGATCAATTAGAATTGGTTGATTAAATTAAATTAATTAGTTAAATAGCAAACAAGTATGATTTAAAAAAAAAGAGACACACATATATCCAGGAGAAAAACACAGAAAAATACCATGTGTGTATTTAACAAAAGATATAACAAAATTTAAACAAATCGAAAAATCCCAAAAATTAAATTACAGTATATAACCGCAACTCCTGGATAAATGAGCATGTATAGTACTTTAAAAATATTTATATATATATTGGTAAGAAACATAAAGTGCATTTTTGTGTCGGAAATAAATATGCGTGTGTAGTAATAAACATCAGAAATGCAACATATATGAAAATAAGTATGGATGTGAATAATACATATTTATAAAAACATAAATTCCAATGACTGAAATATATATAAAAAAACAAACAAAACAAAAACATGCACATGACATGGACACCCTGCCCTCATCATCACTGCAAAGCATGGATAGAGGTAAGAGGCTGGCATCCTCCCCTGCTCTCTCCCCCAGCAAAGAACCCCAGCCCTAAAACACAACTATGGGCTAATCTGGCCACTGACACAGAACACACTCCAGCTCTAGCAGCCATTCCTGTGTCAGAAAACCCTATGACAGAAGTAATGTTAAAATCCATGCTACTTACACTGCAAAAAGACCTGCACAGGGAACTGCAATTCTCAGTCTCTCAAATACATGATCGGGTGGACTGTTTGGAAGAAAGAGCTGAAGTGCTTGAGGAGAACATGCATGACCATGTTAAAGTGCATAACGAGCTATTAGCTGCACATGACCACCATGCATCTAAAATACATCATATTAAATTGAAATGAGCTGTTTTAGAGGATCGCTCTAGACGAAACAACATCAAATTTAGAGGCGTCCGTGAGTGTATTTAGAAAAAACGAGATCACTCCTTACATGCAGCAAATGTTCTCCCAATCATTACCTCTCTTGAACGCACATGACATCACCATTGATCGGGCCCACAGAATCGCTAAGCCCACACACCTTCCCCCAGATACCCCAAAAGATATCCTGGCACTTGTACACTACTTTTATATCAAGGAGCAAATTCTCCATGCTGCCAAAACAGTTACCAGCACCGTACACCAACATTCTGCTGGAATTGCGCAGAGCAACAGGGGGGGAATGGGAGCC
Source organism: Lithobates sylvaticus (assembly GCA_028564925.1). Taxonomy (NCBI): domain Eukaryota; kingdom Metazoa; phylum Chordata; class Amphibia; order Anura; family Ranidae; genus Lithobates; species Lithobates sylvaticus. Next base: position 121,191,624 of record CM053035.1, on the reverse strand, counting down.
CCAAATGTCCAGGCATACTACAGAGCAGTGGTACTGGACCAACTCAGAGAATGGTGGTTACCTAATTCCAACAAAACATGGACCCAAATTGAATCCACAGCTCTCAACGTCAACACAAAACATATTCTAACTGCTGCCTTATTCAATTTCAAACCACAACATCAATATCTAAACTTGTTGACGGCAGCACTATGAGTATGGTCAGCCTTCACACAACACACCAAAGGTCTACCCAGGTCCATTCTTTCTTGACTTCTCATCAAAGCGATAGAATTGCTATCGCGGACTTGCCTCTCAAAACCTGCATACAAAGAGGGCTCAACAACTTAGGACTACTATTATCCACTTCAGGCACTCATTCTCACACTTGCAACAGACATACAACATCCTTCCTACGACATTCTTCTTATACCTCAGAATTCGATCAATACTCCAAAATCAACCTAAAATCAGTTAAAGACTCTCTACTAGTTACTTTCTTAACCACTTCCCGACCGGCGCACACAGATATACGTCGGCAGAATGGCACGTACAGGCAGGAGGGCGTATATATAAGTCCCTCCTTTCTGCCTGTCCGTGCCATCGGGAGCGCGCCGGTCGGGACCCCCGTGAGTCCGATCGTGGACCCCCGCGATCGTCTCACGGGAAGGCTGAACGGGGAGATGCCGAGATAAACAGCATCTCCCCGTTCTGCCTAGCAACTAGTGACGCCGATCTCTGCTCCCTGTGATTGGAGCAGAGATCAGCATTCACTAGCTGACAGCCACGCCCCCCCCACAGTAATAAACACACCCCTAGGCATACTTAACCCTTACACTGCCCCCTTGTGGTTAACCCCTTCACTGCCAGTGTCATTTATACAGGAATGAATGCATTTAAATAGCATTAATTGCTGTAAAAATGACAATGGTCCCAAAAATGTGTCAAAAATGTCTGATGTGTCCGCCATAATGTCGCAGTCACAAAAAAAATCGCAGATCTCCGCCATTACTAATAAAAAAAAATTATTAATAAAAATGCTATAAAACTATCCCCTATCTTGTAAACGCTATAACTTCTGCAAAAACCGATCAATAATCGCTTATTGCGATTTTTTTTACCAAAAATATGTAGAAGAATACGTATCGGCCTAAACTGAGGAAAAAAAAATTTTTTTATATATTTTTTGGGGATATTTATTATAGCAAAAAGTAAAAAATAATGCATTTTTTTCAAAATTGTCGCTCTATTTTTGTTTATAGCGCAAAAAATAAAAACCGCAGGGGCGATCAAATACCACCAAAAGAAAGCTCTATTCGTGGGAAAAAAAGGACATCAATTTTGTTTGGGAGCCACGTCGCACGACCGCGCAATTGTCAGTTAAAGCGACGCAGTGCCGAATCGCAAAAAGGGGCCTGGTCCTTTGACTGCAACTTGGTCCGGTCTGAAAGTGGTTAAAATACTGTTCTTGTTCTTAACAGTTAATGGAGACTCATTGGCATACAAACTACTAACTACGCCTCCCATTGACCAACCTTCAGCTTCAATCAACTCCTGATCATCACTCACAGATACTCCGCCCCTGCGGACAATATGGCACCAAGTCTTAAAGTGGATGTAAACCAGAAAAAAATTAATTAAGGCTTGCACCTTGTACAGTATAGTATTTCATGTCATCTGTGCCCAGTCTTGCCACAAAGAATGAATCCTGCTCTGAGCAGTCCTCTTATATTTTTTCAGTGAGATAAAAACTGACACACAGAGAAATAGTATAGTTTTTTTTTTTTTGTTTTTTTTTTTTTAATTATATAATCTTTATTTATTTTCTTCATTATCATACAAAATACATTCTCTATTTACATAGGTTCAATTTAAATAAAATCAATTTCTCACAATTTACTAGAAATACCCTTCAACATTTATCTCTTTTATCTCTCCCACCCCTCCTTTATGACTCCTGATATATTCCTTTTTATCTTGTTCACCTTTCCTGTATACTTCCCTTTCCTCTTATCCTCCTCCTCATTCCTGTCTACTTTACCTCTATGGGACTTTTCTCTATTGTTTCTCCCTCCTCTTCCCATCCTCTCTACCTGTCTACTATAGTGGGTATCCCAACTTATCCAGCCATGGTTTCCACATTGTTTCGAATTCTTTCAGGTTTCCTCTCCTTATGTATACTATTCTTTCCTTCCATACTGTTTCTGTAATTAATCTCGCCCATTCTCCTACCATTGGGGGTTTCTCGGCCTGCCATCTCTGCGCTATTAGCTTTCTCGCCTGAAACAGACATCTCATCACTACGTTAATTACACAGGAACCACCATTTATTCCCTCATCCAATCCCAGTATACAAAGTCTGGGGTTCATTTCTAGCCTTACATCAAGTACCGTATTCAAAGTATTAAGGATTTCTGACCAGTAACGGAACAATTATGGGCACTTCCATACCATATGTGCTAAATCCCCAGTATCCTGACACCTAGGGCACCTGCCATCCGTTCTCCACCCAAACTCATACAGTCTCTTAGGTGTATAGTATGTCCTGTGTAACAACATCAGATATGAGACCTTCTGTGCGGGCGAGACCAATACCATGTGTCCTTTCTCCAATATTCTCATCCACTGTTCATCTGAGAACGTTCCAAATTCCTTTTTCCATTTCCCCCTGCTCTTAAGCCATTCTGGGTTTTCTATACTACCTTCACATATGTACGGGTAGATTTCTGCTATAAATCCTCTAGTCTTATCTTGGGAGCCTATTCTTTGATACACCGGAGAGTTATTCCAAGTTGGTCCTTGTTTCTCAAATTGTCTATTTAAGGCGTGTCTAATTTGTAAGTATTTGTAAAATGAATGTTTGTGTATATCATATTTCGCTCTCAGTATTGTAAATGTCTTTAATATCTTTCCCTCCTACATCTGGGCCAACTTATCTATCCCCTTTATTTCACACTCTTTAATTTTCCCTATCATCTCTACTTCCTGCAAGTTCTTGTTATTCCAGAGGGGGGCATATTTTGTCACACCCTCTAACCCTTTTACTACTTTTACTGCCTTCCACACTTTTAAAGCAAGTCTCACCGTAGGGATTCCATAAAAAAATGAGTTTGCCTCCAGAACGTCTACTATTGATTTGTGCGGGGTTCCTGCAATCATTAATTCCTTATTATTTCCTCCTGCCATAGCTCCTAGATGTTGCAATCGGGCTGCTAAAAAATAGCTCCGTGGGTGCGGCACTGCCATCCCTCCCTTTCTTGTTGCTAGTTGTAATGTTTGTAACCCAATGCTAGGCTGACCTCCTTTCCATATAAGTTCTTTAAACAATATATAAATTTTCCTAAACCATTTTTTATCTATCCATGTCGAACAGTTATGCAACAAGTATAAAAGCTGTGGCTGCCACAGCATTTTAATCAGGTTGCATCTCCCTGTAACCGACAGTGGGAGACGTCTCCAAATTGCAATTTTACTTTTTAAATTTAGCTAACAGTGGTGCTATATTATCATTTATGTAGTTATTAGGATTCCTTGTTATGTATATACCTAAATATTTCATTTGTTCAACCACTTCTAGCTGTGAAATATCCAGTATCCTCTGATTCCCTAATGGATCTATGGTCATTAATGCGGATTTATCCCAGTTTATGGTCAGTCCTGAAATTCTACCAAAATCAATGAGGATGTTCATCACCTGCCTGAGGGATTGCTCCGTAACACCCAGGAAGAGGAGGACATCATCCGCATACAATGCGATTCTCTCTTCGTCCCTTGCTCTCCGGAACCCCTGCATATTTGTGTTTGATCTAATTGTACTAGCTAAGGGTTCCATTGCGAGAGCAAAGAGCAGGGGGGACAGTGGACAACCCTGCCTTGTCCCCCTCTCTAATTGGATCTTATCGGTATGATCGTTATTGACCCTAATTTTGGCACTAGGACCCTTATACAGGGTTTTAATCCATTTAATAATCAAAGGGCCAAATCCAAATTCACCCAGAACTCGCCATAAATATCCCCATTCTAAGCTATCGAAAGCTTTGACCACATCTAAGGCCATAACTGCCCTTGTACCTATGTTCTCTGTTGGTATCTGCAAGTTAAAATACAGCCTCCTAATATTCATGCTGGTGGATCTACAGGGGATAAATCCTGTTTGGTCAGGATGTATTAGTCTAGAGATGATTTTATTTAGTCTTATTGCCATTACTTTGGCTAATATTTTAGCGTCCGAGCAAAGTAGGGAGATAGGTCTCTAAGGGGTCCTTCCCCTCTTTATGCAGAACTATTATCGTTGCCTCTGTCATAGACGTTGGCAACTTCCCCTCTTCCTTCGCCCAGTTTAATACCTTAAGAAGCTCTGGCAGTAGTATTTTCCCATAGTGCTTATAAGTTTCTGCAGGAAGACCATCTGGTCCTGGCGATTTCTGATTGGCCATTTCTTTCACCGCCAGCTGGATTTCCTCCAACGTTAATGGTGCCTCCATTGCCTCCCTTTCTTCTTCAGTGAGAGCCGGAATTTCAACATTTCTAAAAAATATATCCGCTTCCCCTTGCACCATCGTCCCTCGCGATCTATACAATTTATCATAATATGCTCTAAAAGTGTCTGTAATTACTGACATCTTTGATGAAATTTCTCCTTTCTCAGTCCTAATCACAGGGACAGTGGAGGGAGAGGAATTAGTTCTCACTAAATGTGCTAAAAAATTTTCAACCTTTTCCCCCTCCCCATAAGCCACTTGTTTCTGAAACAGTCTCTTGTTCTCTGATTTCCTAATAACTACATCTTTGTATTCCTGTTGTTTGATTAGCCATATACTTTGTTTTTCTGTGGTAGGGTTTTCAATGTATTTTCTTTCTGCTTTCATCAGCTCCTCTTAATCTTATTCTCCCATTCTCTTGAGATCTTTTTAATTTTTGATACTGATTGAATAAGGATACCTCGCAGATAGGCCTTCAATGCATCCCACATTACTCCTCTTGTCACTGTCTCTTTATTAAACTCTATAAATTCTTCCAATTTTAATAACACCACATTTGGATCCCCTATTATTTCAAACCAAGCTGGATTCATTTTCCATACTCTAGGAGGCCTTTTCCCTTCTAAATTTATTGAAAAAAATCAACAAAGCGTGGTCCGATACCCCCCTAGGCTGATATTCTATGTCTCTTACTGTTTGACATGCTTCCCCATTTCCCAAGGCTAAATCTATCCTTGAAAGTGTAGAATAAGAACTTGAGAAGCATGAGAATGGCAGCGCATCTGGGTTCCGCACTCTCCACATGTCAAACAGCCCCACTTCTTGTAAAAACTGGTATATATCGGCTCTCAGAGAAATAGTATAGTTACATAGTAGGTGAGGTTGAAAAAAGACACAAGTCCATCAAGTCCAACCTTTGTGTGTCATTATATGTCAGTATTACATTGTATTTTCCTGTATGTTGCAGTCGTTCAGGTGCTTATCTAATAGTTTCTTGAAACTATCAATGCCCCCCCGCTGAGACCACCGCTTGTTGAAGGGATATCCACATCCTTGTCACTCTTATGCCCCGTACACACGGTCGGAAATTCCGACCACAAAATCCGTCAGATTTTTTCCGACGGATTTTGTCCGACACTGGTGTTGCATACACACGGTCGGACAAAGTTGTCGAAAAATCTGATCATTCTGAACGTGGTGACGTTCGTTGCATACGACGGGACTACGTAGAGGCTAGTAGCCAATAGCTTTGGTCTTGTAATGTGATCTGAGCATGCGTGGCACTTTGTCCGTCGGAATTCGCTACACACGATCGGAAAAAGTCCGATAGGACTTTGTTGTCGGAAAATTTGAGAGCAGGATCCCAAACTTTTTCCGTCGGAAATTCCGACGGAAAAAGTCAGATGGAGCCCACACACGGTCGGAAATTTCCGACAACATGGTCCGATAGGACATTTTCAGTCGGAGAATCCGACCGTGTGTACGGGGCATTACAGTAAAGAACCCTCTACGTAGTTTAAATTTAAACCTCTATTCTTCTAATTTTAATGAGTGGCCACGAGTCTTGTTAAACTCCCTTTTGCAAAAAAGTTTTATTTCTATTGTGGGGTCACCAGTATGGTATTTGTATATTGAAATCATATCCCCTCTCAAGCGTCTGTTCTCCAGAGAGAAAAAGTTCAGTGCTCGCAACCTTTCCTAATAACTAATATCCTCCAGACCTTTATTAGCTTTGTTGCCCTTCTTTGTACTCGCTCCATTTCCAGTACATCCTTCCTGAGGACTGGTGCCCAGAACTGGACAGAATACTCCAGGTGCGGCCGGACCAGAGTCTTGTAGAGAGGAAGAATTATCGTTTTATCTCTGGAGTTGATCCCCTTTTTAATGCATGCCAATATCCTGTTTGCTTTGTTAGCAACAGCTTGGCATTGCATGCCATTGCTGAGCCTATCATCTACTAGGACCCCCAGGTCCTTTTCCATCCTAGATTCCTCCAGAGGTTCTCCCCCCAGTGTATAGCTTGCATTCATAGGAGTCAGTTTCTCCCCCTTGCTGTGAGTGATAGGTGATTTACATATCTCATGCACAAGCCTGAGAGAGGCATTCTGTGTACTTCAGATCCCCTCCTCCTTTCTTCTTCAACTCTCCCAGGATTGGCTGCTCCACACCTCAGCATTATTGGGCATGCGGAAGTCATGTGGTGACTATTCTGTGTTTTGACTGGATGTTAGTGATCATAGCAGAAGTTCAGTATAAGAAATACACAGGAGAAAATGCATGTTGACAAGGGGAGTGTAGAGGTGGGCAGGGAGTCTACTGCCACCACAACTCCACCCGCTGAGCTCTGGACAACAGACCCACCCACCCACAGAATCTGCAGTTTTTCGGGTCTCATAACAGACAGAGGGGAGACATTTGACAGTTAAGGATACATGCAGGAGGCATGTATAGTCTTAGAGATAACCACTATGGCAGTAGTTTAGAAAGGATGAGAGTGGGTTTACATCCACTTTAACCCTTCCCCTTCGCTTGACCCACTGTATCTTCCATTGGGAATCCACACAAAAACGATTCCACAAGTGGTATTTCACCCCGACCAAGTTGGCTGCAATCTACCCCTCAACTTCGCCTCAATGCTGGAGAAGTTGCAACAAACTGGGAACTTTACACCATATCTGGTGGGACTGCCCTAACATTAAAAGATACTGGTAAGAAGTAACTACTTTCATTATGACTGCATGCAATGTCTTTCCCATTAACCCCACTGGATCTTCTCCTGGGTCTGATGATCCCCAGGTAGCCTGGACAACTCAAAGTACTGGCAACTCATATACTTATAGCCGGACGCCTAGCACTAGCAAAAAAATGGAAAACAACACAGCCACTCACCATGTTGGATATTATTAACCTAATGAACACACATTTTGGACTGGAGTTCTCTTATGCTAAAGCCAACATGACTACTGCCTCTTTCTACAACAATTGGGCACCGTGGATTGCTGATCAATGAAGAATAGCCCTATAATGTGCAAGTTCCTAATAGGGGAGGGCAGAAAGTTCAACTCTATTGCAAACCAACAAACTAAAACGACTTCCTAGGTCAAACACCTACCTCTTTCCTCTACTCCATTGTTACTGACAATGTTACACTGTTATTATCCTTGTAATTAACCAATGATATGCTCGGGACTGTCACCGTATAATCTCTAATTAGTATACGTGAATCCAAGTTATTGTTATTGTGATGTATGATCATCTATTGTCTTTCTTCCGTTCTATACAAGACAAGTACAACTACTACCAAAACAATGGCTGTTAATTCCCAAGTTGGGGTGTCTGGGTGTGGGGATGGTGCCAACACCATTCAAATGGTACTAACACCACATTTATCGTTCAAGTTTCAGCATGACAACTGTTATATCAATGTAACCCAGTAAGTAATTCTCTACCATACGCTATAATGAATAATAAAGACATTTCATTGATTTCTTATCCTTCCGTATTGATACTCTGTGACAGTCTCAATAAAAACTATTGTTAAAAAAAAAAAAAATAACACATACTGTACACTGCACTGTATATCTTGCTGTAACAGAGGGGATTCCAAGATTCGTGATCAGTGACTTTACAATCTCTTTAAGGGTTTGGAGTGCACCACTTTCCCCTATTCACATACTTCCTAACTGCTCAATATCCACCAACTTTTTTTTATGTTTTGCTAGTGCAACTACTTCCATAACAGAGTATTTCTTTCTTATTACAGTTTCGGCATACAACAGCTAAGCCTACACTAAATTTTTCCATTCTTCATGACATCTGCAGTAGCTAGTCATAAAAGAATACCGTTCTTTTAACTGCTGCACTGTGAGTGAGAAACAATTTTTCATAAAGAATAACAATAAACACACAATGTTAGTCTGTGAAACAACACAGGTGTCTGTCTTAATGAAAGTAAGTACTAAATGAAATCAACAAGTGATACCTCTGCCAGCATGCACAGCCATTGTGATGTGAGTAATATACTTATACGATATGAACCTGAGATATTACACATCTTCTGCCTGACACTAATATCTTTATTATATTCTTTTAGAAGAGCTCTGTAACTGGAAATATGAGTTTATGTAGAACAGTATTTTGACAGAAAATTCTGTAATGTAGCTGAGAACTGGAGAAAAGTCAGACGCCGTGTGATTAAATGCACCTATTGAGACACATTAAAAATATAACTGAAAAATATAGGGAAATCCATCACAACATTTATGTTCTTGTCAAGTCTGATTACTTTTATTTAAAATAAACATGGAATAAATAAAGTAACAATGAAAAGGGTATATTTAAATTAGTTTGCCAGACAAATTAAATCATTTTTACTTTATTTAATAAAACTGTACAAAAAGGAGTAATGATGCGCAAAGTGTAGAAACCCAAGCATCCAATCAAATTTCACAGTTTCATCAGAACAATACTGGCTTTGCTGATTGGTTGCTTCCTGTTAGCGATAAGCTGAACACCCCTGGTTCGGTTCACAGCAGAACTTGCGGACAGACAAAGAATTTGTACGGACACCATTAAAGTCTATGTGTCACGCTCCCTGGTGGTGATGAGTCTGATTGGCAGAGAAGGGCCTCCCTTGCGGCTCCCGCTCGCCGGTCCCCTGATGATGGGACAGTAGGACCAGGAGTCAGGAGGGGCACAGGTGCCTGGCAGGAATGGTCAGACCGGTACAAGAGCTTCCTGGATAAGCTCAGCGGATGAGGTAAGTAGGTAGCTGTAGGCAGACTGGAACAACAGGCAGACTTGGATCTGTATGCAGACTGGAACAACAGGTAAGCTGGATCTGTATGCAGACTGGAACAACAGGTAAGCTGGATCTGTATGCAGACTGGAACAACAGGTAAGCTGGATCTGTATGCAGACTGGAACAACAGGTAAGCTGGATCTGTATGCAGACTGGAACAACAGGTAAGCTGGAACTGTGTGCAGACTGGAACAACAGGTAGACTTGGATCTGTATGCAGGCTGGTACAACAGGTAAGCTGGATCTGTATGCAGACTGGAACAACAGGCAGACTTGTATCTGTGTGCAGACTGGAACAACAGGCAGACTTGTATCTGTGTGCAGACTGGAACAACAGGCAGACTTGGATCTGTATGCAGGCTGGAACAGCAGGTAAGCTGGCTCTGGAATGGTCAGACAGGCCGGGTCAGATATCAGGCTGGCAGCAAGGTACAGATGGAGCAAACAATAGGATGGTCAAAGACAAGCCAAGGTCGATACACAGGGACAGAGCGGATGGTCAAGGATAGCCGGGTCAAACACAGGTAAACAGTCTTCAGATCAGGTTTCAGACACAGAACGTTGTAGAGCAGACAGCGGGGACCGTCAGTCACAGGAGGGTTTAAATAGCCTCACTGGCGCCAATGGAGGCGCGCACCCGTCCGCGCACGCTCGCCCTCGTCTGCGGGCGCGCGCGTGCACGCGCGCGCTCGCGCATGCGCAATGGCAGCCGAGAACGGGAACCAGAGATACTGAGGCGCCGATTACTGGCAGGATCATCAGGTCGCTGGCCACGGATGGAGCCCTCATGACATTGCCCCCCCCTAAGGGGCAGCCTCCGGATGCCCCTCGGGGCAAATTTCTCAGGATGGGCTCTCTTAAAAGATTGGACTAGACTCTTAGCGTGGATGTTCTCCTCGGGCTCCCAGGAGTTTTCCTCGGGGCCATAACCCTTCCACTTGATTAGGAACTGGTTCTGGTTTTGCCTTCTTCTGACATTAAGGATGGCTTCCACCTCGAACTCCTCTTCCCCGTCCACCATGACTGGATCAGGAGGGATGGCTCTCCGGTTGGGGAAAGGGTTACTAACCGAGGGCTTCAGTAATGACACATGGAAGACCGGGTGAATCTTCAAAGAATCTGGAAGTTCTAATTCATAAGCCACCTCGTTGATCCTCCTCTTGACCGGGAAGGGGCCCAAGAACTTGGGGCCCAGTTTCCGTGAAGGGCAAGCCAGTTTTAGGTTAGAGGTGGATAGCCATACAGTTTCGCCCGGGGCAAGCACCAGTTCCCCCCGTCTTTTTTTGTCAAATACGGTTTTGTTGTACTCCTGGGTCCTAGTCATGGTCTCCTGAAGAAGTTGGTTGTTGGTGGAAAAGAACTGGATTCGCTCTTGGACTGCTGGCACAGTGCAGTCAGGAAGTGAGTTCGGCAGAAATGCCGGGTGGTACCCATAGTTGGCGAAAAAAGGAGTCTGTTTGGTGGCGGAGTGGGTGGCGTTGTTATATGCGAACTCTGCCAGGGGCAGAAGGGAGATCCAGTCATCTTGGGCGAAGGAGGAAAAGCAGCGCAAGTACTGCTCCAGGGTCTGATTAGTCCGCTCCGTCTGCCCATTGGACTGAGGGTGGTACGCAGAGGAGAGAGAGAGTTCGATATCCAAGGACTGGCACAGGGACCTCCAGAATCGAGAGGTGAATTGCACCCCTCGATCCGAGACGATGTTAGCCGGGACCCCATGAAGGCGGACAATTTCCCTAATAAAGGCCCGTGCCGTCTCTGGAGCTGAGGGGGTGCCCTTCATGGGGATGAAGTGAGCCATTTTGGATAACCGATCGACGATCACAAAGATCGTCGTGTGGCCTTCTGCTGGGGGTAACTCCACAATAAAATCTAGGGAGATCATCCTCCAGGGACGATCTGGGACAGACAGGGGTTTAAGGAGACCCCAGGCCCTGGTTTTGGGATTCTTGTTCCGGATGCAGGTGGGGCAAGTGTCCACAAATTTTTTACAGTCAGCCCGTAGTTGCGGCCACCAGAAGGTACGCTGTACCAAGTCGGTGGTCTTAGCGACACCGAAGTGACCAGCCAGGGCGTGGTCATGGCACAGCTCCATAGTTGTTACCCGGAGCTGTTCCGGGGTGTAGATCTTGTCCCCGTACCAGAATAGTCCATCCTTCTCCTGTAGCTGGGTTTCGGAAGTGGGCCTTTGCCCTGCTGAGGCACGTTTGAATTTGGACAGTAAGTCCTCTTGAAGAAGGAGAAAGTTTCCAGGGGCCAGAATAGTGTCAGGGGGATCTTCTTCCTGGTGCTTGTGGTACATCCTAGACAGAGCATCTGGTTTGACATTCTTGGATCCGGGCCGGTATGTCACATGGAAAGTGAATCGGGAAAAGAAAAGTGCCCATCTGGCTTGTCTGGGTTTCAGTCTCTTAGCTGACTTCAAATATTCCAGATTCTTATGGTCGGTGAGTATTAGAATGGGGTGAGAGGCCCCCTCCAGGAGGTATCGCCATTCTTCTAGGGCGGCCTTGATCGCCAGTAGTTCTCGGTCGCCCACATCATAGTTCCTCTCGGCCGAGGACAACTTGCGGGAGAAGAAGGCGACCGGGTGCAGCAGAGACTTGTCCCCCTGTCTCTGGGATAGGATGGCACCCACCGCGATCTCGGAGGCATCAACCTCCAAGGTGAAGGGTAGAGAGGAGTCCGGATGCCTGAGGATGGGTGCCGAGGTAAACAGAGTTTTAAGGGCATCAAAGGCCCCCTGGGCCTCGGAAGACCATCGGAACCGGGTCCCTTGTTTGGTCAGTTGGGTGATAGGCGCCACAATGGCGGAGAACCCCCTGATAAATTTACGGTAAAAATTGGCAAAGCCAATGAACCGTTGGATGCCCTTTTTGTCTGCCGGAGTGGGCCATTCCAAGATGGCAGAGATCTTCTGGGGGTCCATTTTGATGCCTGTACTTGAGATGATTAGCCCAAGGAAGGGGATACTCTCCTGTTCAAACTGGCATTTCTCTGCCTTGGCATACAGACCGTGGATACGGAGCCGTCCCAGGACCTCCTTGACGTGTCTGCGATGGGTCTCTAAAGAGGGGGAGAAAATCAAGATATCGTCCAGATATACCACGGCAAACAAGTCCAGGAAGTCCCGGAGTACGTCGTTAATGAAGTATTGAAAGGTTGCGGGGGCATTGCACAGGCCGAAGGGCATCACGAGATACTCGTAATGCCCATACCGTGTCCGAAAGGCCGTCTTCCACTCATCCCCATCCTTAATCCGGACCAAATTGTAAGCCCCCCGTAGGTCAAGCTTCGTGAAGATGGTGGCCGTGCCAAGCCTCTGGAAGAGTTCAGGGACCAACGGGAGAGGGTAACGGTTCTTGACCGTAATGCTGTTCAACTCCCTATAGTCCACACAAGGCCGAAGGGTGTGATCTTTTTTCTCCACGAAAAATATGCCTGCGCCCGCAGGAGAGGTAGATGGGCGGATGAAGCCTTTTCGGAGGTTCTCCTCAATGTACTCTTTCAACTTGCCTTGCTCCACTTCTGTCAGGGGGAAGACCCTTCCAAAGGGGATCTCTGCTCCAGGGAAAAGTTCAATTGGGCAATCATAGGCCCTGTGAGGAGGAAGCACCTCTGCTGCCTGTTTGCTGAAGACGTCTAGATAGTCGTGGTAGGCCTGGGGAATAGCCTGACGGAGGTCCATCTCAGAATCCCCACTTGACAGAGTAGCCAGCTGGGAGGAATTAGAAGGTCTGCAAGACATCTGACAATACTGAGAGGAGAAGGAAACCATCCCAGTGGCCCAGTCGATGACTGGGTTGTGGGCCTTCAGCCACGGCATGCCCAAGATTATAGGGGATAATGGAGAGGAAATAATGTCCATGCAAAGAAGTTCCTGATGGTTGCCCGAGATGGTCATGAGCAGTGGGATGGTCTCTTGCGTAACCGGGCCTGAACGGATGGAGGAGCCATCCGCCAGGTAAACTGACAGTCCCTGGGATTTAGACTGGAGGGAGATCCGGTGTTGGGCAGCGAAGGAAGAGTCCATGAAGCAGCTGCATGCCCCGGAATCAATAATGGCGGGTACCTGAAGGATTCTTCCCGGAAGCTGTAATGAGACAGAAAGAGCAAGGTGAGAGGAGACCCGGGTTGAGGGGTCCATGGAGCAAGTAGGCATGAGAGGGCACTTACGAGCCTTGGCCGGACAGTTCCTTACGTAGTGCCCAGGCTCACCACAGTAAAGGCACAAGTTGTTGACCCGACGACGTTGCCGTTCCTCAGGAGTTAGGGAAGGCCTCAAGAGCCCTAACTGCATGGGCTCGGAGGAATCAGGGAGGGTTACTGACCGCTGGGCCGAGCCAGTCTGCAGGTGACTTGGAGCCTTGGGGAGCATCCAGGTAGGATGAGTGACACCGGATGCACGTTCCGACCTGCGCTCCCTTAGTCGTCGGTCAATCTGGATGACCAGGTTGATCAGAGTGTCCAGGGTCTGGGGTACCCCAACTCTCGCCAGCTCATCTTTTAGTGCCTCAGAAAGTCCTAGGCGGAACTGGTGACGCAGGGCCGCGTCGTTCCACTGGGTATCCGCACCCCAGCGCCTAAAGTCCGCGACATAGTCTTCCACAGGCCTTCGCCCCTGCTGGAGGGCGCGCAGAGTGGTCTCCGCGGTGGCAGCGAGTTGGGGGTCTTCATAGAGTTGGGCCATGGTGTCAAAAAATGAATTAAGACCGGCCAGTGCAGGGTCTTTCTGCTCTAGGAGGCGGTGGGCCCAGGTTCGCGGGTCTCCGAAGAGTAGGGAGATCACGAAGCCCACCTTGGTGGCTTCCAGGGAAAAAGTACGTGGCTGCAGTGCAAAGAATAGTTCACAGGAGTTACGGAAGTCCCGAAAGAGGTTGCGGGCACCCGAGAATCTCTCAGGGATTGGTACCCGGGGCTCTGGAGGGAGCATTATCACTGATGGTCCTGGACTTCCCCCAGATGGGGCTGTTGGTGGTAAAGCCAGCACCCGTTCTTCCAACCGGGTGTATCCCTGCTGGAGATTCTTTACCGCCTCGGTCAATCCTGCCAGGTGTTGGCACAGTCCTTCCATAGGAGAGGCCCCCTGCTCAGACTCAGACATGGCTGTCTGCTACTGTCACGCTCCCTGGTGGTGATGAGTCTGATTGGCAGAGAAGGGCCTCCCTTGCGGCTCCCGCTCGCCGGTCCCCTGATGATGGGACAGTAGGACCAGGAGTCAGGAGGGGCACAGGTGCCTGGCAGGAATGGTCAGACCGGTACAAGAGCTTCCTGGATAAGCTCAGCGGATGAGGTAAGTAGGTAGCTGTAGGCAGACTGGAACAACAGGCAGACTTGGATCTGTATGCAGACTGGAACAACAGGTAAGCTGGATCTGTATGCAGACTGGAACAACAGGTAAGCTGGATCTGTATGCAGACTGGAACAACAGGTAAGCTGGATCTGTATGCAGACTGGAACAACAGGTAAGCTGGATCTGTATGCAGACTGGAACAACAGGTAAGCTGGAACTGTGTGCAGACTGGAACAACAGGTAGACTTGGATCTGTATGCAGGCTGGTACAACAGGTAAGCTGGATCTGTATGCAGACTGGAACAACAGGCAGACTTGTATCTGTGTGCAGACTGGAACAACAGGCAGACTTGTATCTGTGTGCAGACTGGAACAACAGGCAGACTTGGATCTGTATGCAGGCTGGAACAGCAGGTAAGCTGGCTCTGGAATGGTCAGACAGGCCGGGTCAGATATCAGGCTGGCAGCAAGGTACAGATGGAGCAAACAATAGGATGGTCAAAGACAAGCCAAGGTCGATACACAGGGACAGAGCGGATGGTCAAGGATAGCCGGGTCAAACACAGGTAAACAGTCTTCAGATCAGGTTTCAGACACAGAACGTTGTAGAGCAGACAGCGGGGACCGTCAGTCACAGGAGGGTTTAAATAGCCTCACTGGCGCCAATGGAGGCGCGCACCCGTCCGCGCACGCTCGCCCTCGTCTGCGGGCGCGCGCGTGCACGCGCGCGCTCGCGCATGCGCAATGGCAGCCGAGAACGGGAACCAGAGATACTGAGGCGCCGATTACTGGCAGGATCATCAGGTCGCTGGCCACGGATGGAGCCCTCATGACACTATGGGACACGAACGTGAAAAATCAAAAGTGCTTATGTTAAAGGCTTAACTGCTAAACTGCCACTAACTAACCTGCCTACCTAATCTAGCTCAATCTCTCTATCTCCGTCCACTATAACACAGTATACGGGCGCTGTAAGCAGCCTTATATCGTGTGGGGCGTCTTGCAGTGCATTATGGGGCGCTCGAATTTGCTGCGAATGCCCCATAAAATTAGCTGTTCGGCGAATAATGCAATACTGGAATTTTTGTACTTTTTTCTTGACATGTGTACGGGCCAAAAGGTTCCCTTTGAGCATAAAAAAATGCAACTTTGCAGGCAATGTAAAACCACAAGCTTCAGAAATCTGTGGGATATTATAGGCTTTTCCTTGCCCACTCTGACAATTTAAAAAGGAGCAAGCACCACACAGTGACCTGTCTTTTACAGAAATTACTCTACTGTACCCCATCTGAGATTACCTACTTTGCAAGTGAGACCTTGAAGCATAAGCCCTGCTCGCCCTGGGGTCTTTTCCCATTCCACCCTCCACCTCCCTGCCTGTTGACAAGCCAAGAGCCACTCCTTTGCTCTTTCTAAAGCTTTTTGTTTAGGTAGAGTAGAGGATATGTTTTGTAATCCCAGCTTTGTTTTTTTAAAATTAAAAATCTTTTAGGGAAAATAATCCAATCCATATACTTTCTGTTTTAAAATCATAAATGGTCTGGTAGAATAATGTATATACAGTGCATTGAAAGAGAACTGGGTTTTCTTGTGTTGAAGGTTTAAATAAACCAACAGTAAGGGCTCTCCAAAGAAGTAAGGGCTCACTAATAAGTGTACATATAAAAAAAGCCTGATTCAGGCAGGCATTTTAGCCAGTTTTGGTAACTACACACTGTAATACAATTCAGGTAAGTCTAGCTACCATCATGTTAATAACCTAGCAGCAGATTCTTAAAAAATGACCACTGGTTTGCAGAGTAAAAAAATGCCAGTTATTAAGACCAGCTCTAAGCAGGCATGAAGAGGTGCCCCAGTACTCAGAGTGGAGCATGTCTGTGCTGGGAAACTGTCATGAATGGGACAGCTTCCCACACAGTATTGTATCCCCAACCCCATTCATCTATTGTCTGGGAGATTCCCTGGACAAAATCTAAATGTAAACAAAGGGTCGGGGCATGCTGATGTCATTAACCAAATATTGCAGTATTAATATTTTGGAAATTACTTGTACTTGTAGTGGCTATTGGACTGAATTGCAGCTATGAATCTGACAGACTTTGTTCCCATCAGGCTTAACCCACCCCCACTATTAAACTTCACAGCTACGTGCCTGTAATTGTGTTGCGTGCAGTGGCAGTTGGGAGGAAGCTGTCAGGGCTGGGCTCAGCCCTTCATTCTCTGAGCTGGCCGCTCAGCTGTCAGCTAATTACCAGCTCCCATCTCTCTCCACAGTTACTCAGCCTTTGATGATCCTTCTCGTTAGTCCTGCCTACTTAAGCCGTTCAGTCCAGAGGAGCTCTGCCTTTGCCTTGGTCAACATCACAGAAAATATCTCCTGCGATCCTGTTCAAGACTTGCTTTGCTGACATCCCTTCTGGCTCCAGATCCTGCTTGCTGTTCCACTGCATTGATCTCTGACTTCTGGCTTGGCTGACTATCCGTTCCGGTTACTGAACTTTGGCTATGTTTTGACTTAAGTTGGTTTATTTGGGTTTGTTTTGTTGGATTTAATTTGAATGCACTATGTTGCATGACAGTATTACCACCTCATTACCATTACCACCATGTTTGCTGAAATTTTGTTACCTGCTTTCTCTCTATGCCTCATCCGGGTCCAAGCGCCCTGTCCACTGGAATCTAGCCTAGTTGATCCTTTTAATACATTACCGCAGGGTTATTATGTCCTTTCTTAATATCCCCTTCTGGAACACACAAGGGTTGAATTAACCGGTGCAGAGATCTTTAGTGATTCAGTTTATTAAAACGTACAAACCCCCATATTTGTGTGCTCAAGGAGACCCATCTTTGGGACAGTAGGACCCTTAGCCTCAAAAACCTGTGGGTTTGACATCTTTATCACTCTACCTACTCTAATTTTGCGAGGGGGGTGAGTGTTTTGGTGCTCATGATGCTCCCTTGATGCTCAAACTGCTCGATCTGGCACTGGACCCGGACAACAGATACATGCTAAATCATGCTCAGATTCAATGTTTGATGTGGGTTATTGTTGGCCTATATGTAGCTCCGTCTGCTTCTCTTAAATTGTTAAACCAGATTACGGCCAAGGTGGCGGAGTTCACCACTGACAATATTATTATATTGGGTGATTTTAACCTGGTCCCTGATTTGGGTATGGACAGACTTGAGGCTGATGGTTCCTCGCATTCGGGTCTAGCGACCTGGGTGGAAACGTATGGGCTAACAGACACCTGGGGGTGGAGGCACCCCCGGTCTCGCGCCTTTACTTGCCCCTCTGCCTCACAAAAGACCTTTTCCCGCATTGACCTGGCCTATGTTTAGGGGCCTGTCCTGCCTAGAATCAGGAAAATCAGAATTTTGCTGAGGGGTGTATCGGACCATGACCGCTGTTTAAGAGCTTGGATCTGTCCGTTCCTCTGACAGACTCTGTCTAGATTCTGGGTCTCGGTATGGCAGTGGAGTCTCAGTTCAAAGTGGAGATGGAGGCCTATTGGAGGATCAATTCTGACTCTGTCTGGGATGCCCTTAAAGCTTACACCTGTGGACAGTACCAGACCATTATGGCAAGGATACATAGGGAATGCAGGGCAGAGCTGACTAGATTGGAGGCTGAGGCAAGCAGACAGAAAGTCTTATATGTTAGAACTCAAACTTCCTAGCAATATGCCTGTTTACAATCCCTGTCCTCCGGTTAAGAATGTCTTTGAAGAATAAGTTACTCCATCAGTCCCAACATATCTTTGAGAAGGGAGAAAATGGGGAGACTGCTGGTCTGGCTATCTAGGGAACAGACGGGGATCAGTGTCTCTCATATCCTTAGTCCCATCGGAACCCTCCTCTCTGCCCCTGTGTAGATAAACTAGTGCTTTGACTCATACTATCAAACTTTCTACAGTTTCGGAGGGACCTATGACAACACCAACCTGACCTCCTATTTAGAGAAGGTAGATATCCCGGTCCTCACCTATTCTAATAAACTAGATGCCCCCATCACGGTAAAGGAGGTACAAATGGCGTTGGGAATGATGTAGTCTGGCAAAACCCCTGGGCCTGATGGCATTCCTGTCGAATTTTACAAAGTATATGCTGATTCGTTAGCCCGCACATTTAATTTTATGACTGGGTCGATGGAGATGGAAGTGCTCCCAGATTCTGCGAGCGAATCGTTGATAGTGGTGATTCCCAAGCCTGAGACGGACCCCTCGCTGTGCTACTCATACCGCCCTATTTCCCTCCTGAATGTATATTTAAGATCACTTTCCAAGATCCTCGCCAATCGGTTAAACACTGTTATAACTGCATTGACACACCCGGACCAGGCGGGGTTCATGCCAGGTCGTGGCACGTACATCAACATCCAATGTCTCCATACCCACATTGCCATGGCTAATCTCGATAGCCATGGGGTGGTGGCCTCTCGATGCTGAGGAGGCATTTGACTCTGTCGAATGGGTCTACTTATGGGTGGTTTTGTCCAGATTTGGGTTTGGTCCCCGTTTTTTGTCCTGGTTGTGGATGCTCTATGCCCATCCCCGGGCACTAGTCAGTACTAATGGAAACTTATCTGAATATTTTCCTTTTTTGTACTTTTTTCCGGAACACTCAGATGCATATCCCTGAGTCCTTTTTTCAGATGCTTGGAGGGTATTTTGACATACTTTATATGGGCTGGGCGACCCCCACAAGTGGAAAAAAGTGTCCAATAGCTCCCGCTTTCGAGTGGTGGTTCGACGCTCCCAAACTTTCAGCCTATTACTGGGCGGCAGTGCTTGTCACTGAAGTGGTGGTTCTCCCAGCCTAAGAAAAATCCTACGGTAGCCCTGGAGGTGGCTCTCTTAGGTTCATATGCGGCACTGAGTAACTTGGTGTTTCGAGGCATTGGGGCTCACCCTTCTGTGACAGGTCCTATGAAAACTACATTACAGGTGTGGCAGTGCTCCACGGCAGCATACAAGAAACCGTCCCATGTTTCCCCGCATACAACGTTATGGGGTAACCCTTTAGTCCCCCATCTATATACTATTCCTGACCCTTCAGTTTGGGCCAAGTGAGGAATTACTTAATTGAAACATGTGATGGTTTGACATAATTTTTTCCCCACAAATAGAGCTTTCTTTTGGTGATATTTGATCACCTCTGCGGTTTTAATTTTTTGCGCTATAAAAAAAAAAACGCAATATTTTTTACTTTTTGCTGTAATAAATATCCCCCAAAAATATATATTTCCTCAGTTTAGGCCGATATATATTCTCCTACATATTTTTGGTAAAAAAATCGCAATAAGCGTATATTGATTGGTTTGCGCAAAAGTTACAGCATCTACACAATAGGGGATAGTTTTATGGCATTTTTTTATAAATTTTTTTTATTAGTAATATCGGCGATCTGCGATTTTTATCGGGACTATGACATTATGGCGGACACTTTTTACCACTATTTTGGGACCATTTTCATTTATACAGCGATCAGTGCTATAAAAATGCACTGAAAACTGTGTAAATGACACTGGCAGGGAATGGGTTAACCATTAGGGGGCGATCAAGGGGTTAAGTGTGTCCTAGGGAGTGATACTAACTGTGGGAGGGTGGGCTACTATACACATGACAGGGATCACTGCTCCTGATGACAGGGAGCAGTGATCTGTCATATCTCTTGTCAAGTACGGAACTACGTTAATGTCGTGACGTCACCCATGTCCATCATTGATAGTTGTGTTTTCCTTTGTCTGACCACCAAGCACTGGGTTTCAGTGCTACATTTGTAAGTGGAAACCTTTTTTTTTCTAATAAAATGATATACATGCAGAGAGCACTATATATTGCCGATTTTATTGCATGAATCCCGTGAACAGGAGCCTTGTCTTCAGAGTGCTAAGCCCCAGTCAACGTAGAACCAGTTATCTCCATAGCTGTTCCAGATCAGTGCATATCTTCTTCCAGTGATGTATTCATCCTTGATACATCTCCAACCCCTTGAAGGAAAAAGCGTTTATGACCTATCTGTTGTTTCAGGAGTCCATGCGATGAGGTGAGCTGCTAATATCTTCAGTGGTGGCGGTGGACACAGAATCACTTTTGATCATATTCAGGAGCACTCATTGGACATTTATTTGGTGTTTTCTGAACACTATCATTTTTTTAATGAACTTTAGTATTATTGTTTTTATTAATTGTTTGCCCCGCACTGCCTTTTGTATATTTATTTATTTTTGATTTGATTTATTTGACCCTTAGAGTTCAGCTGCTGTGTATTCGGTTTTAATTGTGCTGATTGAATTTCTTCTTGTATATAATAAAACATGCTCACATAGGTTTAATGTCACTTAAAATTAGATTTTAGTGACTGGCTTTCGGTCTAATGTCCATATAAAGAGATGCTATTACTCTGTTTTTCATGAAAAAATACATTTTTAAATTTAAATATTCAGCTCAGTGTGCTTTTCTGTCTGCATTTTCTGATTCTTGAGAAGTTACAAAAGTTCAGTAATACAATATATATCCTCATGTTACATATTAGTTACAATGACTGCTTTCATAATTTTATTTGCGTGCCTCAAATAAATAGAAACTCAAATTTATTCTAGAATCACCTTCAATTTAACCCACCTAATAGAGTTTGCAAATACTTAGGCTTATATTAAGAGCCAGTTTCTAATTAGTTGCACATTCATTGTCAATGCTTTGGAATACAGTCATCCACAAATCAAAGATAGTAGCATAAAACAAAAAAACTATCTTTTTAGCTATTTACTACCATAGTACACACATTAAAATGGTTCTAAAGATCATGTTTGTACTAGAAAAGTATCCAAAATACTGTACCTGCATTGACGTGATATTCAGAGGCCTATCAATTACAATCCAAGTCACTGTCTCATAGCACGGAGGAATGGTCATGGAACCTTGATATGTCAGAAATCCAAATGACTCTGGATATAGTTCTTCAATGCTAAGATCTTGAATGAAATTGACTTCATCTGTAAAAAATAAATGTATAGGATGATATGCAATCATGCAATTGTTTTCACTTTAAAACATTGCTGTTGATTGCTAGACCCCTAGGAACCCAGGAAGTGCAAAACATGGTGGAGAGAGGTTGTGTAAAATTATATGATGGAAACAGGTTCTTCACCTTTGCCCTAGTGAGCTGGTTAAAGGGTGCAATATTAATTTTCTCACACTCTAATTGGTTAACACTATTTTTTTGCTGACTAATATGTAACTGTTTGTGAATCAATGCATAAAATGACAGATGATAGCAATAGAAACTTAAGCTAGGACACTACACATAATCCCACTTTGCAGCATTAATGAATCTCTATGGGGTTCATTTATCTGTGGCTGGAAGTTATAAAGATGGGTGTGAGTGATAGGCAGTGACACACGCTGACTAATGGATTCTCCCCAGCAAAATGGACTCCCGAGATGGGTAACTTGCATCTTGCAATTCCCAGGTTGTCTTAGAAATTGAAACACATAATGTCCCCAGTAAGGAAACAAAAAAAAAAACACTTTAAAGCCCAGTTAAACCCTCACAATTAATAATTACTATTAATGTAATGCAGCCAGACTGCTTTTACAGTAATAAATGACAGTCTATCTTATCAGCTCTAGGGACAACTGCTCACATCCACATCCTATGTATTGCATAGAACGAAAAAAAAAGAGGAAAGAAATCGCACCAAAGGCAACAGGACTTTAGAGGATGTGGATGAGGTGAACGCATATACACAGTATTGGAATAAAATATATATATATATTTATTGTACAAAACATTTAAAAACCATGAGTCAAAATAAAATCATACAATAGTATGCAAGCATATATCTAACACAGCAGCTAAATATGGTTGTATATTGGAAGTTGTTATCGATTCAGTTGTTCACTTCAGTCTGTGCATAAATTACTAACACATTTCGCAGAATGTCTCTGCTTCTTCAGGGAATTCCAATACACTGCTAAAGAATTATTGATTTCAAAACAAGAATAATAATGCATATTCAGCTATATAATAGCTTCCAATATTGCTACAATGATTAACAATCGTAAAGATGTGCTCACCAGCTCCACCAATAGTATAGGTGTCTGGGCCTCCCAATGCAGGAGAAGAAGAGGATGTGAGGTTGCTATTTGGCGTACAGTATAATCCCTGGAGGGCAAACTGGGTGGGCACTTGACCGCACACCAGAAAAAGCAGGCGGATCAAAACCATGCACATGTAGCACTTCATGTGCATAGCTTTGATCCGCCTGCACCATATTTCCCCATTGTGTTAGCTACAGTATCTCATATAATTAGTACACCCCTCACATTTTTGTAAATATTTTTTTATACCCTTTCATGTGACAACACTGAAGAAATTACACTTTGCTACAACGTAAAGTAGCGGTTGCACAGCTCACAGTGTCAATTTGGTGTCCCCTCAAAATAACTTAACACAGTCTAAACCGCTGGCAACAAAAGTGAGTACACCCCTAAGTGAAAATGTCCAAATTGGGCCCAAAGTGTCAATATTTTGTGTGGTCACCATTATTTTCCAGCACTGTCTTAACCCTCTTGGGCATGGAGTTCACCAGAGCTTCACAGGTTGCTACTGGAGTCCTCTTCTACACCTCCATGACAACTTCACAAAGCTGGTAAATGTTAGAGACCTTGCTCTCCTCCACCTTCCGTTTGAGGATGCCCCACAGAGGCTCAATAGGGTTTAGGTCTGGAGACATGCTTGGCCAGTCCATCACCTTTACCCTTTACCCTCAGCTTCTTTAGCAAGGCAGTGGTCATCTTGGAGGTGTGTGTGGGGTCGTTATCATGTTGGAATACTGCCCTGCGGCCCAGTCTCCAAAGGGAGGGGATCATGCTCTGCTTCAGTATGTCACAGTACATGTTGGCATTCATGGTTCCCTCAATGAACCGTAGCTCCCCAGTGTCGGCAGCACTCGTGCAGACCCATACCATGACACTCCCACCACCATGCTTGACTGTAGGCAAGACACACTTGTCTTTGTAGTCCTTACCTGGTTGCCGCCACATACACTTGACACCATCTGAACCTAATAAGTTTATCTTGGTCTCATCAGACTACAGGACATGTTCCAGGAATCCATGTTCTTAGTCTGCTTGTCTTCAGCAAACTGTTTGCGGGCTTTCTTGTGCATCATCTTTAGAAGAGGCTTCTGTAACGAAACATCCCACACTCCGCTTGAGTGCTTTCGTCATATACAGCTTCCTCCCAGTCTGAATAAAGATATCAGATATTCCAACCACTAACAACCACAATCAAGACAATACTCATTTTGTTGCTGAACATGGACTGTTTATTAGATGACACACAAATATATACAGCAGGATGACAATACAAACTGTAACCAGAAACCTAATTAACATGAGCTAGTTATCTAATCATTTACCCAGACTTGGTGACTGAGAGATATGACTCTTCAGGGTAGACTGGCCATCTCCTAACTCACAACTACAATACACATAAGTATAAACACATCCCCCAATGCTTTGCTAGGAGACAAAGGTGTGTTAACCACTTCAGCCCCGGACCAATTTGCAGCTAAAGGACCAGGCCCCTTTTTGCGATTCGGCACTGCGTCGCTTTAACTGACAATTGCGCGGTCGTGCGACGTGGCTCCCAAACAAAATTTTCTTTTCCCCACAAATAGAGCTTTCTTTTGGTGGTATTTGATCGCCCCTGCGGTTTTTATTTTTTGCGCTATAAACAAAAATAGAGCGACAATTTTGAAAAAAAATGCAATATTTTTTACTTTTTGCTATAATAACTATCCCCAAAAAATATATAAAAAAACTTTTTTTTCCTCAGTTTAGGCCGATACATATTCTTCTACATATTTTTGGTAAAAAAAATCGCAATTAGCGATTATTGATTAGTTTGCGCAAAAGTTATAGCGTTTACAAAATAGGGGATAGTTTTATAGCATTTTTATTAATATTTTTTTTTTACTAGTAATGGCGGCGATCAGCGATTTTTATTGTGACTGCGACATTATGGCGGACACATCGGACATTTTTGACACATTTTTGGGACATTTGTCATTTATACAGAAATCAGTGCTATTTAAATAGCACTGATTCCTATGTAAATGACAGTGGCAGTGAAGGAGTTAACCACTAGGGGGCGGGGAGGAGTCAGTGTGACGTGTTGTGTTTTTTTTACAGTAGGGGGGCGTGGCTGTACGTCTGACATCATTGATCGGCTTTCCCGATGACAGGGAATAGCCGATCAATGACAGGCAGAGTAGGAAGCGCGGGGAGAGGTTTGTTTACACAAACCTCTCCCCGTTCTTCAGCTCCGTAACCGATCGCGGGATACCAGCGGCGATCGGGTCCGCTGGTCCCGCGGCCGTGGTCACGGAGCTCCCGACCGGGTCGTGAGCGCGCCGCTGGCGGCGCGCGCGCGCCCCCAGGGCAGGCAAATTAAAGGGGACGTACCCGTACGTGCTTTTGCCTGCCCGTGCCATTCTGTAGACGTATATCTACATGAGGCGGTTGGGAAGCGGTTAATGAGCATAATAAACTATTAGAAGTGAAAGATAGTGAAAGACGCAGGCTTTCCAGATCTCAAGCTGGCAGAGACCATCATGGCCTCCTTAATAATGTCCTTTTGCATTACATAACTGAATAGCTTCCTAATTGCTTGTAGCTTCCTCAAATGCCAGGGCCCATAGTCGATAGACAAGAGGCTAGCTTTCAGTCACCTCCAAAAGCTTCTGTCCCGGATGAGTCTGTCACAGCTTCCTTTTGTAACAACAGCCATGCAGATCAATTTGATGCAGTGAACGGCATATGGTCTGAGCATTGACAGGCTGACCCCCCCACCCCTTCAACCTCTGCAGCAATGCTGGCAGCACTCATACCTCTATTTACCAAAGACAACCTCTGGATATGACGCTGAGCATGTGCACTCAACCTCTTTGGTCGACCATGGCGAGACCTGTTCTGAGTGGAACCTGTCCTGTTAAACCACTGTATGGTCTTGGCCACTGTGCTGTAGCTCAGTTTCAGGGTCTTGGCAATCTTCTTATAGCCTAGACCTTTTTGTAGAGCAACAATTTTTTTTTTTCAGATCCTCAGAGAGTTCTTTGCCATGAGGTGCCATGTTGAACTTCCAGTGACCAGTATGAGAGAGTGAGAGTGATAACACCAAATGTAACACACCTGCTCCCCATCCACACCTGAAACCTTGTAACATTAATGAATCACATGACACCGGCGAGGGAAAATAGCTAATTGGGACCAATTTGGACATTTTCACTTAGGGGTGTACTCACTTTTGTTGCCAGCGGACAAACATTAATGGCTGTGTTGAGTTATTTTGAGGGGACAGCAAATTTACACTGTTATACAAGCTGTACACTCATGACTTTACATTGTAGCACTGTAGTGTCACTTCTTCAGTGTTGTCACATGAAAAGATATAATAAAATATTTACAAAAATGTGAGGGGTGTACTCACTTTTGTGAGATACTGTATATGCTTGCATACTATTGGATGATTTTATTTTAAATCCTGGTTTTTAAAAGTTTTGTACAATAAAGTATATATATTTTATTCCAATACTGTGTATGTGTTCACCTTAGTGCCAACTCCGCATCCTCTAAAGTCCTGTCACCTTTGGTGCAATTTCTTACCTTTTTTCTGCTTTTACAGTAATGAAGCTGATCTTTTACCCTTTATTGAACTGGTGAATATTGCAGCAAGGGTTAAAAATCCCTGTGCTTCAGCAACCTGGACAGTCGAACTGAGACTCTCTCTTACAAAACTGCAACCCGGATTTCCTGCGGTTTGTCACTCCAAGAGCTTTGTGAAAGGGTTTTTAGTCCATGGTGCAGCTTCTACCAGTTAAATTGTTACTGTGTTTGCAGCCTGGGAATCAATTGAGATTTAAGTTCTGCTTTAAGTTCAATTGTTTGTGTTAATCAATTATGCTGTATTATATTTTTTATTGCTAAACTGTCACAGATGTAATAAAGAAGATATTAACTAACATGATTATCACCTTCTGTTACATTTTCTTTTTTTTTCTTTTCTTTTTTTTTTTTTTTTCTTTTAATAATCTTCAACAAATAATTCCCTTCACAGCTCTTTTAAGCTTTACTTTATGAATATCCTGTATCGGATTGAGTCCTCTGGTTCAGATATCTCTACTCCTTATGAACTCCTCTCTATGCTTCCCCGTATCTCAGACCCGTACCACTCGTCTAACTTTTTAACAAAACAAATCAAAAAATAAAAATAAAAATAAAAATAAAAATAAAGAAAAAACAAGAAAAAAAAAAGGAAAAGAAAAAATAAATAAATAAATAAATAAATAAATACTTAAATAATAAGATAAATAAATTCCCACTTTTCTCTTCCCCCTCCCCCCCGTTCAGAGCCACCCCATGGAGATCCTTCCCGGATCCGCCTCTCACTTTAGAGTGTTTATAATCGTGATAATATGACTGGTCTTACTTCTAATCTTCTTCTGAGAGGGTGCTTCCTTCCTCCGAGGCCATAAAGGTGTTCCAGAGTCGCCAGGTCTTGGAGTATTTCTCTCCTTGAGATCGTGCTGAAAGAACCAAGTCTTCCAGTTTACTTATCTCCTTTACTCCTTTCCTCTCACATCCCTATAGTCGGAGGTAATTCCGACTTCCACCTCCGTGGGACACATGCCTTAGCTGCATCTAAAAGGTGACAAATTATAGATTCCTTGTATACCTTCTCTGGTATATGGGAAACATGAAGAAGGAGGAAAGCTGGATCGTTTGGAATTGTATGTTCTGTAAAAATTTGTACGATTCGTCTAACTTCTGTCCAGAAGTTATTTATTTTAGGGCATCCCCAGAAAATATGTAGCAAAGTACCTTTATCCCTCTGACATCTCCAGCATCTGTCCGAGAGGTCAGGGTACATTTTCTTCAGCTTATCTGGTGTTCTATACCAGCGTGTCAGAATTTTAAAGTTCGTCTCTTGTGTTTTCACACATATCGACGATTCATGCGTGAGCCTCAGAGTTTTTTGTATTTGTGTTATATTAAAATTTCTTCCCAGTTCTTGTTCCCATTCTCTGATACATCTCAGGGAGTCCATTTCCTCTGTTGCCATTAGTATACCATAGTTAACTGATAACGCATGAGACATTACTTCCGTTGCCGAGCACACTTTCTCGAAGATAGTGAGGGGTCTATGAAACCTCTCCGGGGCTGGGAGTGTTTTAAGAAAATGGACAACTTGGAGTGCATTCCAAAGTCTCAATCTGTATATATCCTCTTTATCCATCAGCTCCGTTATTGTTCGCCATTCTCCTTCCTTAATATAACTAGAGGCTTGTGTATGACCCGTTTCTATTAAATTCTTAAAGGCCCTGTCTTCTAGCCCTGGTGGGAAGAGGGGGTTTTCTAAAATGGGATATAGAGGGGAAGTCTCTGGCGCTATACCCATAGTTGGGAGTGATTTTGCACAGATTTTAATCGTATTTCCTATTAAAGGGTGTTTAATCAGCTCCTTAGGTAAATGTGTACAGCACCAGGGTGTTCTCCTCAAAGGGATATGCGACTGTGCATATTCAATCTGTACCCACAGTTTGAGATCCTTATGCCTATTCCAGTCAATTACCCTTCCTAGGTGTATGGCTTTGTAATATTTGCATATGTCGGGTACTGCCAATCCTCCCTGGTTCTTGGGAAGTGTCAGTTGTCTACGTTGTAGTCTAGGTTGCTTATTTGCCCATATGAAGTCAAAAATTAACTTTTGGCATTGTTTAAGGTATTTTGCTGGGATATTTATTGGAAGTGCTTGTAAAGGATATAAGAATTTAGGGAGAATATTCATTTTAATGATATTGCAGCGTCCTATCCATGAATGCATGCCTGATTTCCATTTATCTAATAGACTCTTCACTTTTTGCAGCAATGGGGGAAAGTTTAATTCAAAGGTCTTATTTATATTATTTGGGATCAAGGTCCCCAAATATGTAAGCGCCTTATCAGTCCACTTGAATTTGAAGTTTTGTTTTAATTGCTCCACTAAGATTTGGGGGAGGTTAAGTCCCATTGCTTCTGACTTACTAAAGTTAATACGGAGGTTAGACAACTGGCTATATTTCTCAAACTCTCTCATTAAATTTGGAATAGAGATCAGTGGATTTACTAAGGAGAACATCATGTCGTCTGCGTAGGCCGAGATCTTAGCTTGGATCTTTCCTATTTGTATTCCTGAAATATCTTGATTTAACCTGATTGTACACAGAAAGGGTTCTAACGAGAGGGCGAAAAGAAGTGGCGATAGGGGACACCCTTGACGTGTCCCATTTGAGATCTGAAAGGTTTCTGACAATACTCCATTAGCTTTTACCTTCGCCGCCGGATCGGAATAGATAGAGCTTATCCATTTCATCATTTTCTCCCCAAACCTTCCATACCTTAAAACTGCTAATAGAAACCTCCAGCTGACCCTATCAAAGGCTTTCTCAGCGTCTGTATTTACCAGTACGCATTGTGCCTGAGTATTATTAACTATGTGCAGCAGGTTAAGAATTTTTGTGGTGTTGTCTCTTGCTTCCCTTTTAGGGACAAATCCTACTTGATCTAAATGTACTAAAGACGGGATATGCTGTTGGATCCTATTTGCCAATATTTTGGAGAAGAGTTTACAGTCCAAATTAAGTAATGAGATCGGCCGGTAACTTCCACAAGATGTCGGGTCTTTCCCCTCCTTCGGTATCACTGAGATATGCGCCAGTATTGTCTCTTTTGCAAAGGTTGCATTCGACCCTAGAGCGTTAAAAAATTTAGTCATGTATTGGGACAGAGATGGGAGCAGTATTTTATAGTATTGGGCTGTCAGGCCATCTGTTCACCTCTGCTAAATGTTCACCTCTATATGCTTTAATAGCTTGGAAAAGGTCATAAGTACCTGAAGGGTTGTTGTAACACACATCTCCCCCTATTGTCATCTATCTATCTATCTAGTAAGAACAAAATAGATGGAGACATAAATGCATGCATAAATACACATATCTGTAATCTGCACAAGGATTTTAAATTAAATAATCAGGATCTTTAAAAAATACCTATGCGTAAACCCATTTTTTCGAAAGAGACCGATCTATTTAATTGCACATTGACCTAATCTTTCACTACTGTTTTCTCCAAATATCTGGCAGACAGCCTTTTCACCTAATGGCCTATCAAACAAAATGCACTGAAAGCAATCGCTTGACAGTTTGCCATTGATCTCTCCAGCTTTAAGCTTGGGAGGCAGTGATTGACAAGCAGGCTGCACAGCTATGTGTAAAAAGTATATAGAAGTGGATAAAATAAGAACTGAAATAATAATGTGAATGGATCTATATATACTGTGTTCTGTACAGCGCTACATAATCCATTGGTGCTATATAATTATTGTAAATAAATTAAACAATGTGAAACAAATGTGTAACTCTTTGCACAGGCTAGAAATGGGGCTCCAGCATTTTCTCTCATGCTCTACCTGTTACATAGCTGTGCTAGTTAAGAGACATCCATCATGTTCAATTTTGTGAAAGAAAAGAATATATCCACTTGACACTTACATCTAACACCCCAAATGATCCAGAGAAAAATGTCAGAGTGTGTGGCATTATATACCAAGAATAATCAAGAAGCCCAATTCACTAAGTGCTGGTTCACACAGGGGCGGCTTCAAAGTCGTCAGACTCTGAAGACACCTCGTACAGCGTGACCTCAGCGCAACTTGCAAAACAACTTCTGTTTAAAAGTCAATGCAAGCTGCTCCGAAGTCGCCCCAAAGTAGTACAGGAACCTTTTACTAATCGGGAAACAACTTGAGTCACTCCTATTAGAACGGTTCCATTGCATGGAGTGCAACTTGTCAGGCGGCTAAGTCGCCTGACAGGTCGCCCCTGTGTGAATCGGCACTAAAGAGAAACTAAAGCTACAAATAAAGACATTTTGCATTTACAGATTTAGTCCGTTCAAAAATTTATATTTCAGTTTTTTGGTAAATGCTAGAGAGGTAAATAAAAAAAAATATATATATATTGTTGTTTAGTAAAAAGATGTTCTATTTTCCATCTGAAGCTTGAGCTCCAGTTTTCAGAAGACTTTTCCTAATGTATAGTTTGGGTGGGGTAGCCATTGAGCCTGTTAGATTACCCATCCTACAGTGGAATTTCATTATTTGATCAACACTCACTATCATGGTAAAATATATTTACAGTTTATCTCCACCTGAATATCTGGGGAAGTGTATACAACGGGGACTTCCTGAAGCTAGGCAATTTCATAGTCTCCTCTATCAGTCTCAAGCCTGGTACACGCTATTAAGCCGGGTACACACAGGCTAAATGTTGGTCTATTGCCGGTTCAAAAAAAAAAGTTCAACATTTGGCCCGAAGTGTATGTCTGTCTGTTGGACGTGCATTCTGTAAAACCAGTGGCTGACTGACTCCCAATCAGCGCTCCCTGCCAATGGCGGAGAGCGCAGATCAAATTGTTCTGGTGGAGGGACAGGACAGTCCCCCTGTCAGAACACAACAGCTCAGCGGTCAGCGGGGGAGATTGCTGTACCTACTTTGCATAGTGAGTACAGTGGCTCCGACCTGCTGGGTTGAATGGAAAAAACTAAAGCCTGGTACACACTACTTGTTCATTTCCATTGAACCCAGCGGGTTGAACGAAAAAAACTGTCTGCTCCAGTTGGAACTGCTGTACTCACTATGCAAAGTAAGTACAGCGATCTCCCCAGCTGAGCTGTTGTGTTCTGACAGGAGGACTGTCACCCCCTGCCAGAACACTCTGATCAGCGCTCTCTGCCATTGACTGAGAGCACTGATTGGAAGTTGGTCGGTTGCTGGTTTTCCAACATGCACGGACAGACCGACATACACATGGGCCGAATGTTGGCGTTTTTTTAAACGGCAAATGTCTTCTGACATTTGGCCCGTGTATACCGGGCTATACTCACATTCATGTCTACATTTTTAAAGTTCACAATGCTTAGGACTCAATGCTGAGGATGAAACATCAGTACTATATCTGTTTTTTTGTCAAGATCCCTGCTCCCCACAAATCCCAGACAATATCAGATCTTGTCCCAACAGTATCTTTCACAAAAAAAGGGCTATACTCCTATTAAAGGCAATCCCATCCAAAGCCTCAGCTCCAGCAACAGCAAATTGATAACTTATACTTTGCAGCATTGGGATATTGTGATTTGGCTGTTTTTGTTAAAGTGGTTTTAAAGGCAGAAGGTTTTTTTTTTTATCTTAATGCTTTCTATGCTTTAAGATAAAAAAAAACCTTCTGTGTGCAGCAGCCCCCCTGCTTACCTGAGCCATATCTCAATCCAGCAATGTTGCACAAGAGATTCAGCTGTCCAGGACTCTCCCTCCTCATTGACTGAGGCAATGGGTGCCATTGGCTCCCGCTGCTATCATTCAAAGTCAGTGAGCCAATGAGGAGAGAGAGAGGGGGCGGGGTTGAGCCACGGCTCCATGTCTGAATGGACACACAGAGCAGTGGCTCAGCTCAGGTGCCCCCATAGCAAGCTACTTGCTATGGAGGCACTCGGCAGGAGGGAGGGGCCAGGAGCGCAGGTGAGGGAAC
The DNA here is from genome assembly GCA_028564925.1 of Lithobates sylvaticus. Taxonomy (NCBI): domain Eukaryota; kingdom Metazoa; phylum Chordata; class Amphibia; order Anura; family Ranidae; genus Lithobates; species Lithobates sylvaticus. The sequence continues at coordinate 121,159,440 of CM053035.1, read as the reverse complement.
CAAGAAGAGGAGGATCTGGGCTGATCTGTGCAAAACCACTGCACAGAGAAGGTGAGTATAACATCTTTGTTATTTTTAAACAAAAAAAAAGACTGTAATATCACTTTAAAGGTGTTGTTAAGGCAGTGCACATAAGAACTGCCAGCGCCACTGCTAGTATAACCTGTAGTATATATTGTATGCCGTTTATAAAATGTATCCTCTAAATACCTTATTCTTTCTCCCCGATCAGCGGTCACATGACGGCTCGTCGCTCTCTCCCTCCGATGTATGTACTAGGGAGGAAGGGGCCAGGATCTCCCTCTAACATTTGCCGGGCAGTCACGTGACCTCCCTCTGTAGTGTATACATGGGAGGGAGAGAGCGACGGGCGGTCATGTGATCGCTGATCGGGGGGAGAAAGAATAAGGTATTAAAAAGATGAATTAAAAAAAAAAAATGGCATACAGACATTATGACAAGTTGACTCAAAAATTAAGATATTATATTTAAAGAATACATTGTTTTAAACTTTATATTGTATGAAGATATTTGTTCAGGATGTCTTCTGTATGCATAAGGGAATATGTTATGTTTTAACCCTTATCAGATATCTATCTACTGATGGGTATTTTGTAAAGCATGTATCTTTCTGATTTCTTGAAATGAACTAAAAGTGACCTGTGAGTTCAACTAAAATTGACCTTTAAGTGAATATTCTGGGAAGTTTGGTAGGTTGGCCACAAAGAAGAAATATTCCGAGAAATATTGCTTAGGAAACATGTGGTTTGGGAAATTCCAAAGGCCAGGTTGACACTTTTTTAGATAATGTTTTGTAATCAGTTATTTTGATTGATTGTTTATATAAATATAATTATGGTGTTTAAAATAAACAGTTGGCTAATTAATAAGCGATAAGAACATGCTGCCAGCTGATATGATCAAGAAGATGATTAAAGGTCAGTTAGGAAATTTCCATCTCCCCTGATATGTGTCCAATGGTTTAGATTGCAAATTATGTGTATAAAAGATCAAATATTTCTTACATGTTTTACTACTGCTGCATTAAGCTGTGGTGGTCTGATGCCATCGTATATTCTGAATAAACCATATAAAGATAACGAAAGCTGATAGGCGTTGATGTCCATCCTTGAAAGACCAACTGTAGGCGTCTTCTTTTGTCCCGTGTTGAGCTGGAAGCTCTGTGTGACACAGTGATTGCGTGCTCTGCTATACGTTATTTGACATAGTATAAGCAGTCTAAGACTAGCCTATGAACTACTCATGAGGGATGCCTCATTGAGTATAAGAATAGTAAGCATAAGAGCTATACTGTGTATGGATAGAGCCAAATAAATTGCCGTCCCCTTGGATCTATCTCTCCGCGCTTGTGGATTGGACCACAGCGGTCTTTGGCGGTTTCCGGCGGACGGAAACCTTGCAGGCAGAGTGCAATTTCAACTTTTTACACAAATGTGATTGATTGATTTTATTCTGGTACGCATTTTACTGGGGGGAATGGGAATATAGAAATAAAACTGTGTTTACCAAACGATACTACGCTATCCGCAATACTTTATTTTCTTCTATGCTGAATGCTGGTGGAGAGGAACTATACTGAGACACACAGGTGGAGGAAAAAGCGGATGCAGTAAGGAGGTTGCAGTGGCCAGTGGTTCTCTGATTGATATGCCCAGTTTTATCTACGCTCTGGTGAGTGCATCCCCAAAGGGGAATTCCCCCAGCACGTGGTGATAAGAATTGGTGTCGGGAGGAAGTCACATCTCTATATCACAGAGAAGAATTATTTTAAGCTGCACTGCATACAGGATTTATTCATGATTTGACGGATTTTTATGATTTTCTGATGAACTTTTAAATCATATAAGCGCTGCTGCAATATTTATGGAGCCAACATACCTTTTTGAGGACTCATTTTAAATATTGCCATATCACTACTATAAGAGCTATACTGACTGCTGGTACACAGCCTATTGTAATAAAACTCATAGGGTCCTACATCTCTTGGGACCCATATATTGCTATCTCTGGGTGAATAGAGAGAATATTTTGTTACTATTAAGATATCATGAGAGTGCTTCTGTGTGTACACTAGCATATAATCTTAAAGTGCTAAGTACGTACTTTATGCATGCAAATAGCATGGTTAAGAAATTGAAAATTTGCTATTTTTCCTTCCAGGATGAAGAACTCCAAGTCTGGAAGGGTTTCAAATGTATCCATAGCATTCTAAAAAGTGTTGAGAAGGCTTTTATTGTTATATCACATACGTACGGCAGGATTTTTTGCAATGAATTTTAGACTTGAAGCATTAGCCAAAATACAAAAGCAGGGGGAAGGTTGTGTAATATACCAGTCAAAATTGATAGAAAAAGAACAGGTAGTACAGGTGAGGAGGGAGGTCCTTTACTTAGAATACCTTCACCCAGAGCGGTAAGTGTTAGAACAAGGTTGGGAAAAGTTATCTATATTCTTATTAATTGACAAGAATCTCAGAAGAATAAAACAAATAAACAGTTAATTAAAAGGTTGTATATGCAGGAAGTATTCAAAGTAACAGTATAATATGAATTCCTTGTGTAGCATGTTTGTATTACATGCCCATACACGCTTGCTGCACTCATAAAAGTTACATATAAAATATGAATGTAGATTAAGGTAAGAAATCCAATGTGTTCATATATAACACAGTATGCTTTTGTTATATGTTATGAGTATGTCTGGTTTCCAACAACTATTGTTAGGTTTTGTGCAATCTGTTGAGCGTATTATATTAAGTCTATGCCAATGGCATCCTTTAATTGAATTATGTGGGAAATGTGACATCACTAATAAATTATATGTATTAAATGGTACCAAACATTTTCCCCTTCCAGGGAATCTAATAAGATAGTCAGATAGATTTAAGGGTTTTAAGAATGTTGCAATTACAAATTTTGGGAGTTAAATTATAAGTGTAAATAATAATGTTTTATCACAAAGTTCCATCTTAAGACAAGGTTTTGTGATTTCAAAAGGCTTGGTGGAATTGTGGAAGCTGGTTTGACTCGGCTATTTTGAAGCTACAAAATTGCAGGGAGAGGGAAGTCTTGACTAAATAAAAGCATGTTTATGTATATATATTCTAAAAAAAAGAAAAAGAAAAGAAGGGTTATAATTACAGTAGTCGCACTAGTGATATAATTGGCTTTCGCATCTATCCTTCTTAGGATCTAATATATATAGTTCAGTGGGAATTGCCAGTACTCACACTGTGTGAGTTTTGAGGGCATTCTGTGCTTCAGAGTAATATTATTGCCCTGGGACTGGCTCCAGTATGTATACAAAATGCACACTTGGGATGGGAATGAAAAGTTTTATGTTTTCTCAAATGAATAACACTTAATTTTAACACATATAATATTGCCCTCTTTGCACTGTACATTCAATATTAGAGGTTAAATAATTAAAGTAGCCAATAGGATTAAGTAGATTCTTTTGAAATAATCTTTATGTGTGAACTTTATATGAAATTTTTACAGGTTGCCTAATCTAAATTGTCTAATATAAAAGGTAATTATTTGCCTCCATCTCCTACCTCTGACAGCGCATATATATATATACAGTATCTCACAAAAGTGAGTACACCCCTCACATTTTTGTAAATATTTTATTATATCTTTTCATGTGCAACACTGAAGAAATGACACTTTGCTACAATGTAAAGTAGTGAGTGTATAGCCTGTATAACATATACTGTTTGCCGTCCCCTCAAAAAACTCAACACAGCCATTAATGTCTAAACCACTGGCAACAAAAGTGAGTACACCCCTAAGTGAAAATGTCCAAATTGAGCCCAATTAGCCATTTTCCTTCCCCAGTGTCATGTGACTCGTTAATGTTATAAGGTCTCAGGTGTAAATAGGGAGCAGGTGTTATCACTCTCACTCTCTCATACTGATCGCTGGAAGTTCAATATGGCACCTCATGGCAAAGAACTCTCTGAGGATTTGAAAAAAGATGGCCTAGCCTATAAGAAGATTGCCAAGACCCTGAAACTGAGCTGCAGCACAGTGGCCAAGATCATAAAGCGGTTTAACAGGACAGGTTCCTCAGAACAGGCCTCGTCATGGTCGACCAACAAAGTTTAGTGCACATGCTCAGCGTCATATCCAGAGGTTGTCTTTGGGAAATAGACATATGAGTGCTGCCAACATTTCTGCAGAGGTTGAAGGAGTGGGGGATCAGCCTGTCAGTGCTCAGACCATATGCCGCACAGTGCATCAAATTGGTCTGCATGGCTGTTGTCCCAGAAGGAAGCCTCTTCTAAAGATGATGCACAAGAAAGCCCGCAAACAGTTTGCTGAAGACAAGCAGACTAAGGACATGGATTACTGGAACTATGTTCTGTGGTCTGATGAGACCAAGATCAAATTATTTGTCTCAGATGGTGTCAAGCATGTGTGGCGGCAACCAGGTGAGGAGTACAAAGACAAGTGTGTCTCTACAGTCAAGCTTGGTGGGGACAGTGTCATGGTCTGGAGCTGCATGAGTGCTGCTGGCACTGGGGAGCTACAGTTCATTGAGGGAACCATGAATTCCAACATGTACTGTGACATACTGAAGCAGAGCATGATCCCCTCCCTTCGGCGACTGGACCGCAGGGCAGTATTCCAACATGATAATGACCCCAAACACACCTCCAAGACGACCACTGCCTTTCTTAAGAAGCTGAGGATAAAGGTGATAGACTGGCCAAGCATGTCTCCAGACCTAAACCCTATTGGGCATCCTCAAACGGAAGGTGGAGGAGTGCAAGGTCAACATCCACCAGCTCTGTGATGTCGTCTTGGAGGAGTGGAAGAGGACTCTAGTGGCAACCTGTGAAGCTCTGGTGATCTCTATGCCCAAAAGGGTTAAGGCAGTGCTGGAAAATAATGGTGGCCACACAAAATATTGATACTTTGGGCCCAATTTGGACATTCTTACTTAGGTTGTACTCACTTTTGTTGCCAGCAGTTTAGATATTAATGGCTGTGTTGAGTTATTTTTAGGGGACAGCAAATTTACACTGTTTTACAAGCTGTACACTCACTACTTTACATTGTAGCAAAGTGTAATTTCTTCAGTGTTGTCACATGAAAATATATAATAAAATATTTACAAAAATGTGAGGGGTGTACTCACTTTTGTGAGATACTGTATATAGAAACATTGCCATATACATATAGTGCCTTTACTCTAATTCCCATAGCTATAAATTGATTAAAACAAACAAGTAAAAAAAAAATCCTGTGTTATAAACTCAATTTGAAACACATACTGACAGTAGATTGAAAGGAATCTCCAAAGAATTAACACGTGGCTGTAAAAATTCCAGAGACATAGATATATCCATGTCATCCAGTAATTGTTGAAGAAAAAAAAAAAATATTATGCCCTGCACTTTAATTCAGCAAGTAGCAAACAAACACAGAGCCTCAATGCAGGTCCATAGTATAAAAGATAAGAAAAAAATCTGTCCAACTGGCCAATAACCAAACTAAGGTCAGTTCCTCACTAACAGGGCCCCCGAAAAAGGGTTCCCTAACACAAACAGGGGACACTTGTCCCATTTAGGGTTCTGGTAACAGAAAGCGCAAAAAATCCCTGAGCATCAGTCTGCTTGCATATATAAAGTAATGTGGACAGCTAAGTATAATAACAAAGTCTTGCTGCCAGGTAAGATGTGGACCTAAGAAAGGAGGCTTTAAGTCACCCAAAACTCTACAAAGTCCTAGGGTTTCAGAATCCGAAACAGATTTTAAAGTAGAACTATAGGCAATTTTTTTTCCAATTTGGATAGAGTAAGGGAGGGTTTTAACCCCTGTCAGATTTTTTTTTGCTGTCTTTGTCCCATTGCAGAGATTTCCAATCACCTGTCCCATAGCCAAACAGGAAGTGAAAGGAAATCCCTGCAAATTAAGGGATTAACTCGGGGACCCCCAAGTTACCAGAACTGTGTCCTCATTGGAAGATTTCCCCTCTATTACTTTTCTAGGGACAACCCAAAATTTGAGATTTTCTCTTATTTTTACTTTCAATGATAATGGTAAACAGGACAAATTAGACATGTGCACAACAAAAAAATTTGTTTATTTTCGTTTCGTTTTTTTCGTTTCCGTTGATTCGTAACGATTCGTAAATTCGTAAGTCGTCAGTGTTCGTATTCGTAACGATTCGTAAATTCGTAAGTCGTCGGTGTTCGTATTTTCGTAAGAGTTATTTTTTTCGTTGATTCGTTTTTCTGTTAGTTTAATTTTCGTTTATTCGAAATTCGGACGCATTCGTATTTTCGTAGATTTAGTTACATTCGTACTTTCGTTAGATTGATTTATTCATACTTTCGTAACATTGTTTTTTCGTAGATTCGTAATCGGAGCATAATTCATAATTTTATGTAATGTGTATGCTATTATTACATTTTAAGAGACACGGAAAATTACGAATCGAAAAAAAAAAGTTACGAATGTATGAATTTTTTCGTTCAATCCATTCGAAGCACGTTAAGCAGCGCCATTGTAAGAGACACGGAAAATTACAAATCGAAAAAAAAAAAAAAGTTACTAATGTACGAATTTTTTTGTTCAATCCATTCGAAGCACGTTAAGCAGCGCCATTGTAAGAGACACGGAAAATTTACAAATCGAAAAAAAAAAAAAAAAAGTTAGGAATGTACGAATTTTTTCGTTCAATCCATTCGAGGCACGTTAAGCAGCGCCATTGTAAGGGACATGGAAAATTACCAATTCAACAAAAAAAAAAAAAAAAGTTTTCGTTTTTCGGATTTTCTTCTTTCGTAGTTTCGTTGTTTCTAATTTGGTTATTTCGGATTTTCGTTGTTTTCGTATTCGTTCGATTTGAACGTTTCGTAAAAATTTTTTGCGAATCGTTCGTTCATTCGTACGATAACGAATGAACGAATATAACGAAAAAAAACGAAAAAAAAAAAGAAACGAATTGCACATGTCTAGGACAAATAGAGAGGGGGAATCTCTTTAACGGGGGGCACAGACAGCAATAAAAATTGACAGGTGTTCTAATCCATGTCCATTCTTTTCAAAATGTAAAAAAAGGTCTTTCCTTCCCATTTAGCTCCATCCAACTGCTTTTATAGAGTTATTTTCCATTTTAGTGTGCCCAAAGCCTACTTTCTAGCTGTTATGGTTTTCCTGTTTCCAACATCCCTCTACTCAGCTCCTCCTAGAATTTAGGAATAGGAATAGTAAGGGAGCATACCCTGAGTACCTCAAAGATTTAAATCTTTGGGACCATGTGTCCCATGATACCTTGTGCACTGCCCAGTGCTGCACATGCACCAAAAGTGCATGTGCAGCACTGTTCAGTGCACAGAGTGTTGCAATGTACTGTGTGAATAACGGTGCACATGCACACACCTGGACGCGCGCATGCTGTAACAGTTCTTGGCGACAGATGCGCTATTTAAAGGTGACTGATGCCCAGGTTCAATGCTGTCTGGTCTACAGCGTTCCCTGTGACCCTTGCTACCTGTTTATCTGGAAAAACTGCTCCAGTAGACTCTTGGCATGTTCCTGACCTCTCCTACTATCTGCCTGCATCCAACCCTGGCTTGTCCTTAACTCCGCTTCTGTCTCTCCCCTGATTACCTCGCTACCAGCCTGTTACCAGCCTGTTATCGACCCGGCCTGTACCCTCACTCTGCTCCAGCCACTGCATCTGTTCCTGATCTGCCCACTTGTGTATCACCCGGCTTGCCTGTACCTGTCTGTGTTCCTACCTACAGAACACCTCTTTTTGACTGCTGTGTCCTGCTTTCAGTCTGATCCTGTCTCCAGCCTGCCAGCTGTTCCAGTCAGCCTCCTCGCTGAAGTCTCTCTCCACGGCATCATCAGAAGTTCCGACCAGCCACTACATCAGCTATCCTGCCAGGCACTTTTGCCACTCCCGAGCTCTGCTCAATCAGGGGTTTTCGAGTCAGAGGTGTGAGACAGGCCTTCCTCTGCATATCGGGCTCTAAAACCAGGTACGTGACAGGTATGCTGCTACAGTTATTCTCTTTATTTATCCATGGAGGGTTTAATAACACTTTAAGCCCTCAGCATTAGAGATTGTATCTTTGAAGCTTTGAGTCATAATTTAGATTCAGAATTATTTATGGCTAGAATGCTACATACTCTCAATCTGCTACTAGGCAAGTGAATGTTAAACAATTAGTTATCAAGAAAATAGGTTGAATATAAAATGTCTTGGAGGCAATTTCAATATGGTTGTATTCATAAATGGAATGTATTGATTTAAAGGGATATGATTCTGCATGGGAAACATAATTAGTCTACTGGCTAATTGTACTCAACAATGAGATATAGGATTTATGGCATCAGGTGTAAAGCCTTTGAAACCCATTGTAAGGGACCTGGAGGTATAATGTATTCTAGTTTGAAAAAAAAATGAAGAGTTACATAAATAAATAAGACTTTGATGTGTATATTAAAGAACCCTTCCCCTTATGGACCCCTCTCCTCACTGAGACAGAATTGATTAGCCTTGTCCCCCTAGGAGAGGAAGTGTCTGTATATATACCTTGCTGGTAGGATCAATTGACTACTTTGAAAGTCAGAAATATACAAAAAAGATTTGACTTTTTGACATTACTGCAACAATGTATTTGGTTAAAGTGTTTGAGGTTAGATAAACTTTAAGAAAATATTTAAGTAAAAACTAATGCTAGAATGTGATTATGGAAGAAACATGCGTCCTACTTTTGGGATGGATTTTTTACACGTGCAACTATCTGAAAAGCAATCCAAAGCTTCTGATAAAACTCCCATCAAGGCATTATTAATCCATCTACTGATGGACCAATACCATATTATCACTTACACAGGTGTATGATTCACAGGCAGTCCTGTTTTCCTGAGTCCTAGTTTTCAGGAAATAACTTCATTGCTAATATGAATAGGATCAGCTTCTCATTGCACTGATTCTAGTTCCCAGCCATGAAGTCAAGGAATGCCAGCTTCTTAGGAGGTCACTGAGACTTTAATATTTTTAGGATTTTTTTTTTAGGGACTCTATAGACCCATACTCTACTGTAAAGTTAGAATCATGTTGGCCCTGGGAGAATGAGAAAACAAGGTCAATTTATTTGCATATCTGAAAATTTTATTTCAAAGCAATTAACCTCAGGCTAGCTTGGTTTACCAACTCTGTTCAGCACAGTTTATAGAAAATTGGGCCTGGGATTAACTAGTGGAAATTTGGTCATATTTCCTTCAGCCGAGTTAAGTAACAATGGCCATAGAAATAAAGAGGGTTACATAGTTACACGGTTAGTCGGGTTGAAAAAAGTCCATCTAGTTCAACCAATACTAATGGTTACCATGGCCAGACTCATGTATCTTATTAATGGTCCAATAGCATAAAATGAGTCACGAAACTGAGCTCTATTTCAAAACATGCTTAGAACTGGACAGGAGTCTTCTTATCAGAAGAGTGTTGAGCAGCCAGGGACACTATCTGGACTCGCCATATGCACAATCAAATGCAATGAAACCTTTAGGCTGGGTTCACATATGTGTGAATTGGATGAGGATTTCCCCGCATCCAATTCACATGACATGCGAGTGTGACCGGCTCTTAATATAACCATTTCACACATGTCCAGGGCGGCCACGGTCTGCCTTCCAAAAGGGTCAGGTTCAGGTACGAATCAGATCCACATTTTTGCCTGAATTCACACCTGAACACGGTGAACAGGAACACACTGGATCCCATGCTGGGAACCCTAGCCACACATATGTAAACCCGGCCTTAATTAAATGATTTAACAAGATCTAGCAATACTTGATTCACCCGCTCTTGATCAATCTGCAGTGACCCTCTCCTCCATGTCTGCTCACAAAGGCTCCTGCTGTTTTCAATCAAATCATGTGAGCAGAGAGTGGGACAGACGTACACAGTCCAGCACAGGAGTGAGCCCACAGGTGTGCCCCCAGTGGAAGCGGCCTCCTATGGGGGCACAACGAGAAGAGGAGAAGCTCAGAACACCAGCGGGGGACCTGAGAAGAGGAGGTTTGGTGCTGCTTTGTGCAATAGCATTGCACAGAGCAGGTAAGTATAACATGTATAACATGTTTACTTATTTACTTATCTAGGAAACTATCTGGGTTTACCTTCCCAATTCAGCTCAATTCAGAAATAATGGACATAAGACTAGTTTGGTCTACTTTCTCCATTTAGCCCAGTTTAGAGTTTTAGAGTTTAAAGTACGTCTCTGGAGATCCAGAAGAGTGTGCCCTGGGTCTGGTAAGAGACTAAATTTGAACAAGTTCATCTTTTGTCTGCTGGGAACTGTTGTGCTTTCTTCAAGGGCCCCAACTTTGCCGGCCAACTTTTTTTTTATCAATCACTGGCCAGTGGGATAAAACCGGGACTATTATAGCAAGTTAGAACTGTCTTTATATTGTTGATATGTAAATGCAGTTCACTTCTGTTAATTACTATTAGAATACTATTAGAGCAATGTTTTTCAACTAGTGTGTCTTTAGGTTTCTTCAGTAGTGCCTTGGTAAAATGCCAAAAATTGTATACAAGCCAGTGGGTGGATCAAGGCTTTTAGTTACACAAAGTCGCAGGTTTTCATTGTGCATCATTACAACCTTCTAGCCACCAGTATCCTAAAAACCAATGACGACATGGGCGCCTGCACAGCATCCTTGTTTGTCCCTCCGTTGTCTCTCTCTATTAGCTCTGGGATCACATTGGCTGAGGGATAGAGAAAAACTGAGGCAGAACAGAAACATTGGAATACTAGTCTGTACAAGTGTATATAGTAAAACCTTGGATTTGAGCATAATTCATTCCAGAAACATGCTTGTAATCCAAAGCACTTGTATATCGAAGCAAATTTCTCCATAAGAAATAATGGAAACTCAGATGAATCGTTCCACAACCTTTATTCATAGGTCCTTCAGTTTATAGTACATATAACAAGATTATAACAATGTAAAAGCTTGTGTAACCATAAAATATCCATCCACAAATGAAAGCCTCCACCAGGGAATTAGAAGCAAAATCTGGCAGTGGCTACAGAATATAAAAGAGAAGAGAGGCGCCTTTATTACATTTAATGAAGGTAACAAATTTAGTAACTCACATGGTTGATGATTAAAATTGGCACATCTTAGTATGCAGGCATCTGTGGTAAAGCTGTCCACATAGAGCTCCCCCCACAGCGCAGTAGAGCGATCTGAAAGTCAGGCTTGACGTGCTCGTGGGAAGCGTGGAAGGGACGGCATTGATGGTGGTATGAAGGATGATCTATGTGGACAGCTTTACCCTGGATGCCTGCATACTTAGATGTTTTAATCATCAACCATGTGAGTTGCTAAATGGTGTACCTTCATTAAATGTAACCATATTGCTAGACTTAGAGGCGCCTCTCTTCTCTTTTATACTCAGTTGTGACTTGATGCTACTTGTATATCAAGACATCGCTTGTATATTAAGTCAAAATTCATGAAAAAATGTTACTTGTCTTGCAAAACGCTCTCAAACCAAGTTACTCTCAAAACAAGGTTTTAATGTAAATGTATATTTGCTTTGGTTTAGTTTTTTTACATTTTAGAATGGGGTGCCTTAAAATTGTGCATAATTTTAAAGGGTGCCTTGACAGAAATAAGGTTGAGAAACCCTGTATTAGACTAACGCTATTTTCTTATTGATTGTTTATATAGGTATACATGCTTACCCTTTCTCCTTTTAAGCTATGCTTGGCCTAATACATTTTTTGAAAGACCTCAAGGTGTGTCAGAGAATGCTAGGTGAGTGAGGTGTGCAGAGAAATAACAAAACAATTCAGTGGCTTCTCTATGGATAGCGCTACATGTGGGGGCCATCTAGGAATTGAGTTTGGGACTGAGAAAAAAAGAGGGATGACTGTCACTATCAGCCAAGCCACCATGATGGACCCAAGTTGACAAGTGGTGCGAAGAGCAGAATGGCAGGTTTGGGCTCTGTGTAGTAATAGGCCTTGCTGGTGTCATCTTGACAGATGAATAAATCCAATGAGTGCTAATGACATTGGTACCTCACTAGAAAACATTTGTGGGGGGTACAAAAGGTGAACAGGCAGCTACTACTTGCACTTATGCTTTATTAGAATGGAGGAGAGGAATCCTGACCAGTTTTAAAGGGGATATCAAACAGCTAGTAGGGAATTTAAAAGCTCAGCTTACACAGCCAAGTATCCTAAACAAGCACTCAGGAAGTACCAGTTCCAGTACCAGTACCAGAGTCGAATTCAGAAAAAACAGCTACTGCTCCCACCCCATCGTTAAGGTTCCTCTCTGTCTCATTCTTCACCGATATGGGAATGCTAGTAGACACCCTAGTTCAGAATTCAGCAGCATCCAACAATTGGTTCTATTCTGGAAATGTCCCAGTGCCATCAGGGGAAGAAGATTTTGAGACTTGGATAGATCAGGTGGCCTAGGCTGTGGAAGGGTGGGAAGAAGAATCTGAGAACTACTGCTTCTGACATTATATGGAACTTAAAAAGAGACAAGCTAGGCTTACATGTTCTCACACACCTATCAAAATGAGGAAGAGGAGTTGTCCACCTATGTAATGCAGCTGGAAAAGATTCTACACCAAATCAATCTGAGAGGGCATGTAGCCAAGCGACGTGAGCAAGACTTTGTTGATGCAGACTCTTAAAGGGGCACCCGTGTTAGATCACATAATGTTGAAACTTTAAACCAGAGACCAGAAAGAGTCTGTAACTTACCCCAAATTGATTAAGATTATTCCAGAGGGAGGCTCTGTTTAAGGCCAACAAAGCTGCCATTGGTTCACCAAATGCATCTGTCGTGGAGGTAGAAACTATAGGCTCAGTAGAGATCCAGCCAAAAGTAGCCACTCTAAAGACACAGATTTTCCGGATGATGGAGCTGATGACTCTGATGTCCGCTAGGATTGCCACACCTTCAGGGAGGAATGTATCAAGACCTACTCAGAGGGAGGCACTATAGAATTCTTCCATTGAAAAGTCATCCAGATTAGTGGTCTGCTATAAGTGTGGGGGCATTGGTCACTACCACCATGACTATCCCAGGCCATAAAGATCGCAGAGAGAATATTACAAGCAGGTGGAAAACTTCAGTGTGGAGCTGGTGAGGGAGCTGACTGGGTGCCCAACTAAATCAGCTGTTCCAATACCCAGATTCAAAATAAAGTGTGGGTAAGGCCCAAACCTTTGTGCCAGGCCTCATCTAAAGCCTCAATTAGACTGCCTAAATTACCCTCAGACTCAGACGTCAGCTCATGATAGATCAGAGCACACCAAACCCAAAACTGTCAGCCTAGATGGCAACACAACCACTGTCAGACCAAAAGGTGGGTTCAAACTCAAGCAGCGGAACAAGTCACCTCATTTTCTTCTAAGCAAGTTCCCTGATAAGTTGGTGGGCCATTCTATCCCTGTTCAAGTGGAAAGTGTATACACAAAGGCCCTTCTGGACTAGGGCTTAAGTGACCTAGATCTACCATGACCTCTATGGCAAACACCTGACACACCTGCCCCTGCAAAAGTTAAAAGATCTAGAGATGTAGTGTGTAGGGACTAAGAAGTTCCCCTATGATGGGTACCTTCTAATCAATTTCAGTCCCCCTATGGTAGGACAGCCATAGACTTCTGACACCAGAAGATTAGCATTCGTGTATCCCTGACCTCCAAGGGCTAACTGGAGTTCCATGATAGTGGTTACGACTTCGTCTAACAGTTACTCACTCCCCTTGTTTTTAAGAGTGATGCTGCTCCTGAAAGTGTATATCCCAGGCTGTGATCAGTGTACCAATGTTGGGATCAAGAGCAGAATACTCCAGCTGAAGTGGTACAGATATGGAAGTTGGACAAGATGGAATAGGTTTTGCGGCCAAGCAAAATAATGTTTGTGGGCTTCAGTCAAATTGAATTAGGATCAACCCAGTCCTTACTTTATTTTTGAGGGTGAGCTACAGAGTGAAGATTCAAGTTTGGAAAAGATTCTCCAGTAAAGCTTCGGGCTTGAATGATGATAGGACAAATGAACCCAGCTATACCCCTTGTACCACATGTCTTGGTGAGGGGAGCCACAGAAGAATTGTCCGAGGACCAAAGGCCAAAGAAATTGCCAAAGCACAGCTTCTAAACTGGAAGAAAGTGTTCTCTAAAAGCAAGTTTAACATAGGATGCACAAAAAGTGCTCAGCATTACATTCATCTGTCAGAGGACAAACCATTTTAGAAAGGTCTCAGGAAATCCCATTAGCAGACCTAGAGGACCTCGGAAAACAGACTGAGGTGTTGAAGAGGACAGGAATCATATGGGAATCCAGAAGTAACTAATCAGCTACAATTGTGGTGGTGAAGAAGAAAAATGGATCACAGAGAATGTGCCTAGACCATTGCACCCTCAACAAAAGAACCATCCCAGACCAGTACATCACTCTTCGAATAGAAGATACTTTGCAATGTCTATCAAGGGCCAAATGGTTCAGTGTGTTGGACCTAAGAAGGGGGTCTCATCAGATCCCCATGCAACCTGACGATTGGGAGAAAACCACTTTTATCCTCCCCGTGGGGTTCTTTGAGTTTAATCAGATGCCGCAAAGTCTAACACGAGCACCTGCGACATTCCAGTATTTGATGAGGCAATCTGTTGGTGACGTGAACCTTATTGAAGTGTTGGTGTACCTGGACAACATAATCTTCTTTAAAGGTCCCAGCTTTGCTGGCCAATTTTTTTTTTTAATCAATCACTGGCCAGGGGATACAACTGGGACTGTTATAACAATTTAGGTCTGTCTTTATATACTGTTGCTAGGTAAATTCAGTTTAGTTCTGTTAATTACTGTTAGATGTTTAACCATATCACTCAGAATAATGTTATTGTCTTAATGATTGTTTGTATAAGTATATTTGGTAATCCCATCTACTTTTAGGCTATCCTTGGCCTAATAAATTTATTGAAATACAAAGTACCTCAAGGTGTGTTGCTTAGTTCTGGGTGTGTAAGGTGTGTCATTTTCTGGTGTGCAGATAAATCACAAAACAATCCCATGGCTCCTTTGGGGGTAGTGTTGCACTTCCATAAGATTGGATGATTGTAGTGAATACAGCTTCACCTTATCCAAAAAGCCAATGAACATTGCAAATTTACAAGTCTGTTTTCCCTCAGTAAGTTACTCTATGTGTATAGATAGAATCAATGAACTACTGGGGAGGACAACATCTATCAACCAATCTCTCTAGAAACTCAGCATAATCCACACCTATGATCATTGACAAGGAGAGACCTAGCCTCAAGCAACAACCCCAGTAGAGAGATAGTTTATACTAGGGCCAAAATTGTCATTAAAAGCTTTCTGTGTTCTTATAGCTAATACGCAATGTACAGGGTCAAGGAAAATGTGCTTAGTTAATATTGTCTGCCTGTTGACCAATATTAGCAATAATGTTATAAATCCGCTTACCGTATATACTCGAGTATAGGCCGACCCGAATATAAGCCGAGGCACCTAATTTTATCACAAACAACTGGGAAAACGTATTGACTCAAGTATAAGCCTAGGGTGAGAAATGCGCAGCTACTGTAAGTGGAAAAGAGGGTCAACGATGCCCATTTGCAGCCTCACTATGCCCATGCAGATGGACACAGTTGACCGATTTGGGGCCCTGTATCTCAGGGTCACTTAATGCTAGGAACCCCATCTTTAGATATGTTGTAGTGCTAATTCCACTGGGTTGGAATACATTTGGGGTTCCTAGCACCAAGTGTCCCCGAGATATGGGGCCCCAAATTCGGGTCAGAAAATCTCAAGCACTTTTCTGCAGCAGAGAATGACATTTTCTGAACCGACTTTGGGGCCCTGTATCTCGGGGCCACTTAGTGCTAGGAACCTCTTTGGATATATTATAGTGCTAGGTCCACTGGGTTGGCACACCAAATTTGGGACTCCTAGACCCAAGTGGCCCCGAGATACGGGGCCCCAAAGTCGGGTCGGAAATTTTTTTTTTTTGCTGCAGAAAAGTGCTTGACTCGAGTATAAGCCGAGGGGGGCACTTTCAGCACAAAAAAATGTGCTGAAAAACTCGGCTTATACTCGAGTATATACGGTAGTTAATATTGTTGCAGATGTTTGCATTGTATTAAATTATATTGGTGAAGTAATGTCATTAAAGTGTACTGCCTTTATTTCTGATTTGAAAGTTTTTTATTTATGGCTACTTGATAGAGTATGCCCCCATTGTCTCTTCCTAATAACTGGTTCATTGATATTAATATTTATGCAAAACATTATATTAATGCAATCATAATTTAAACCTTTGCTTTGAGTTTCATCATGTCTTTATCGCAGCTTTTCTATATGTGCAGAAAAATATCTAAAAGTACCCTTTAATAGACAGATATTTACTCCGTGATGTGCTGATTTTAGAAGAGGGTTTCTATGAGTGTGCTTTGCATTCCTGTATTAACTGTATAAATAATGAGCTGACATAGATTACTAGCTAATTTAATCATGTTATGTTGCCAGCAAACTCCTTCCAGATGTAGATGTGACATTTAGAGGAGAATGATTGACATATAATATGCTCTTTTCACTCTGCAAGTCCATAGGCTACTTCTCTGTTATATTAGACATGGATTCAATGATTATCTACACTACCTGTAGATAATATAATTTATCAACAGTTAATATACTACACCAAGACTCTAGGGCAGTAGAGTAGTATTCTTCAACATCACTATAAACAAGCAAGAATGACAATTACTGACACCAAACAGAAAGTTACAGTGCCTGTATGGTGGTTTGGTACATATTTTCTTTCTTTCTTTATTATGGTTGGGTATTACATATTATAAAAACATTTTTTATCCAGCCAGCACAAAGAGCTTTAGACTCATTTTTATGTATTGAAGTGTTATCTCCAAATGGCCTATTGAACAAAACAAATGTTCACATTGATCAGTAGCAGAAGCCACAATTTACATACAGAACCAAATGAGTCATCACGAATACTCATCCCTTATTTGACAGCTTAAAGCCCCATACACACGCGCGGATTATCCGAGGACCAGGTCCGTCGGACCATGTCCGTCATACTTTGTCTGATGTTGGTTTTGCGTACACACGGTCGGACAAAGTTGTCGGAAAATCCGATCATTCTGAACGTGGTGACGTTTGTTGCCTACGACGGGACTACGTAGAGGCTAGTAGCCAATAGCTTTGGTCTTGTAATGTGATCTGAGCATGCGTAGCACTTTGTCCGGTCGGACAACCGTACACACGATCGGATTTGGTGTGATCGGACCGTGTTGTCGGCAAATCTATCCAGCAGGAGATAAGACTTTGTCCGTCGGACAATCCGACGTACACTGTCCGATGGTGCATACACACGGTCTGATTTTTCAACAACATTGTCCGATCGGACAGAATCCATGAAAAAATCCGACCGTGTGTATGGGGCTTAAGCCTAATACACATGGGCCGAATGTCGGGTGGCATCACCCGGTTTAATAGAAAGTGGATGAACATTTGGCCTGTGTGTACCGAAGTTGGTCCGATAGAACAAGGAGCATGACCGGAAAAGGACAAGCTGAGAGCGCTGACCTGAGTGTTCTGGCAGGGGGGCTGTCCCCCTGTCAGAACCCAATAGAACAGCAGGGGAGATTGCTCTGCTAACATTGGATAATTAGTACAGCAGCTCCTCCTGAGCTGTCAGTTTTTTTCTCATTCAGCCCGCTGCTGGTTTGAACGAAAAAAAAACTACTAGTGTGTATGAGGCTTTAGTCTGTGATTTCAATCAGACAAA
This sequence comes from Lithobates sylvaticus, assembly GCA_028564925.1. Classification (NCBI taxonomy): domain Eukaryota; kingdom Metazoa; phylum Chordata; class Amphibia; order Anura; family Ranidae; genus Lithobates; species Lithobates sylvaticus. Next base: position 121,141,587 of record CM053035.1, on the reverse strand, counting down.
GCCAGCCTGAAGGCAGGCAACTACTGCTGTGCTACCTAATCCATAATATGTTGGGAATCCTTTGGTGTGCATTACACATCTATTTCTAAAACAAAGATTGTAATGCATAAATATAAATTAAAAAAAAACAACCTAAATTGAATTCCCCAAAAAACATTAAAATTACAATGTTTACTATGTTAGGTTCCTATTGCAGTTTACTGCTCTTACAACACTCTGCTAAGCTAATGCTGTGTACCTCTCCAGTAGCCTATGCAAAATAAATGCAATTTAAATAGTAAGGCCGACCCTTTTGCTACAAAATGCCCTCATTAACCGAAAATGTTTTTGGCAGTCAACGAGTATATTATTTACCTCCAATTATTACTTCACTGTGAGAGTCAGCATACAGGCTTATACATACTGGGTAAGGATGTTAAGCTCATACAGCTCCTGTGTTAATTGGGCAGTGTTCCAGCTAAACTCCCAATGCTCATGCTTAGCAGTGGGAACCCATTGGGAGAAGCAATGTAGATTAATGGGCAGGCACGGGCTAAATTAAAGATTCAGCATTTAACATGGAATGTGGATTTGAGCATTGAGCATGGGAACTTCTTAAGCGTGCCATTTGTGGGTCACTCAGCAGTTCCCCCTCTTTTAGGAAAATTATAAACAAAAGAAAAAAAATATTTGTGCATTTTTATGTTTCATTACAATAATCTGCAATCAACAACATGGCTACTACAACAGATTTGGATTCTGAAAAAATAAATCTTTTCTGATTCTCACTTGCTAAAGGCTGGTCTTATTATCATTCATTCAACAACAAACGGCTTCTATTTCTGCTGCAGGCTCCCCCCACAAGTTACAGTTTACTGACAGTAGAAGAACAAGCCTATCTAAACAATAAGATGGGATATTGTATACTTAGCACAATTTAAGATGCAGTAAAGAACAATACACACATCTATTCATACTATAATAACACTTGGCAATCTACTGCTTCATCATGATCATGTTTTCATGCTGTTTGTACAGACTCTTTAAGCCTGTCCTGCTCATTATTACCCTTCTGTGCCCACTGTATTCTCAGACCATTCCAGTGATTTTGTTAAAAAGAATTAGATTATCAATCTGCTGTATGATCAGGTCAATTTTCCACCGCAGACTTGATAACATATTACACATTTCATTTTGATCATATTTCTGCTCCAGTGCCTGCACGTTAAAAGGATATTGCGTTACCCCATGGGATCTTCAGAATCCTTACTTCTAAAAGATATCCTTGTGATGGTTTCTCTGTTCAACATCCTGTTGAGAAATGGATTGGAGTTATCCGCCACCTTCAAAGAAGGAGACCCCAGAATTAGTATTGGTAATGCAGTGAGAATAAAACATATATATTTTTTTCTTTTACTACAAATATATTCTGATGAAAAAAATTGTGAGTTGAACTCATACATGATTCATTATGCAAATGCAGAAGTCTCTGCAGTTATGTTTTATTTTGATAGCGTTGCTTTAATGTACTATGTGCAATAAGATTGGAAATGAAAAAAAGAAATTACTACAAATGTGCTGAATTCGTATAAGTATTCATTATTTTGTCATCTTAGCTTTCTGAGATGCAGTTATCATCTAAATCTCAAGATGCAAACAGGAATCTGATTAAATATCTGTTTCCTAAAATATGTTTTCCCACTCACAGCTCTTCCCTAGTACTAAGTTGCCAAGATAAACTGCACACAAGTCATAATGAGAACTGAAGGGAATTTTCACCAATAAAAGGGAACTTTTACATGTAGTAATTCAGCAATAAAGTGACTTGTTTCTGTCAGTGTCTGAATTAACGTAATTCAAAATGTAAATGTCTGTAAAGCCATTTTTTTAGATTAGACTAGGGAGTGACTGAAACTCCTATTAGTTATTTGTTGTTGCCTGTGTTGCTCTGAGGGGAGAAGTGAACAGAAATCTGATGTTGATCTGCAGAAAATTTAAAACTGTTGGATTTCCCATCCCTTTCCTACTAGATGGTCACCAGAAAAAAAAGAGAGGTTAATCTCCCTAGCAGAGATGCAGACAGCAATAAAAACTAAAAAGTTTGAAAAGTTAAATGTTGGCCATACATGGATCAAAATTTGGCAGGTTCAGCAGGGACCGACCAAATTTCAATACTGTTCCTGTTTGAGAGAAGTTGATTTAGTAATCAACTCCTCTCGAATGGGAATGTTGGAAAACAACATAAAACAAAAAAAAAAAAAATCCCATGTACATAAGTATTCATAAAACAATCAGGAAAAAAGACAGTACTGACTAACAATCATAAACAAAATCCTCAGGTAAGAAGGAACGACTCTTTATTTTATAAAAAGTGAAGGTAATACCCAAGGTCTACAGCAGTCTATAGATGGTCATACAGAGACTTGGATGAGAAGCTGACAATACCTGGAGGCTAGAGCCACATGGATGTCACATGGGCTCAGGATAAAATACACAGAGCCAAGGAGCAGAGAATGCAGGAGCGCCTATGGCAAGGGGCCCAGCCAGAACCTTAGGGCCAGGGGTCTGGGGGCCACAACTGTAGCCACGAGAACTGTAGGGACCAGTGTCCGACGGCCACTCGTACTGTGTCTGGTGCCCGGAAGTGACATCACAACCTGGCAGAAGTCAGCCACGGAGATCCTCGGCTATGGGTAAAACCCTGCTGCTGAGGCCGATCAAACTCTACTGATACCAGGGGAACAAGAGGGAGCACACACTGCCGACTGGAAATACTACATGTTTCAGGGCCACGCCCCTTCTTCAGGTTGTCATTTAGTCGGCAACGTGTGAAAGTTTAAATAGAGCAAAGACAGGAAATAGAGAAGAAGGTAGGGGAGGGGCGGAACACCCCTGTCATCCATAGGGCTCCACACACCCGAGTAAATAACAACATTATCCAGTACATAATTACATACAGATATACATAAAAAGTATATGTTAAATAATAAATAAAAAAAATGATAATATAATAAAAAAAAATAATAAAAAATAATAACAATGATAATAAAAAATAATAAATTTAAATATAACATGTATATTAAAAAAAAAAAAATGATATATATATATATATATATATATATATATATATATATATATATATATATATATATATATATATATATATATATATATATATATATATATATATATATATATATCAAAAATAGATGTGTATATATATATTTGAAAAATTAAGCATGCATATACATGTATATATACATACGCAAATGTACACGCATGCACATACACATATATATGGACACACACAATCCCCCCTACACATCGACTAATATACATATAAAAAATTATAAAATATGTGTATGGAAAACACACAGCGCCACATCAAAGAGAGACTAAATATTATGTTCTCAGAAATAATGAATTGCACATACAGTGGTGTGAAAAAGTGTTTGCCCCCTTCCTCATTTCCTGTTCCTTTGCATGTTTGTCACACTTAAGTGTTTCGGAACATCAAACCAATTTAAACAATAGTCAAGGACAACACAAGTAAACACAAAATGCAATTTGTAAATGAAGGTGTTTATTATTAAAGGTGAAAAAAAATCCAAACCATCATGGCCCTGTGTGAAAAAGTGATTGCCCCCCTTGTTAAAACATACTATAACTGTGGTTGTCCACACCTGAGTTCAATTTCTCTAGCCACACCCAGGCCTGATTATTGCCACACCTGTTCACAATCAAGGCATCACTTAAATAGGAGCTGCTTGACACAGTAAGGTCCACCAGAAGATCCTTAAAAGCTACACATCATGCTGAGACCCAAAGAAATTCAGGAACAATTGAGAAAGAAAGTAATTGAGATCTATCAGTCTGGAAAGGGTTATAAAGCCATTTCCAAAGCTTTGGGAATCCAGCGAACCACAGTGAGAGCCATTATCCACAAATGGCGAAGACATGGAACAGTGGTGAACCTTCCCAGGAGTGGCCGGCCGCCCAAAATTACCCCAAGAGCGCAGCGACGACTCATCCAAGAGGTCACAAAAGACCCCACAACAACGTCCAAGGAACTGCAGGCCTCACTTGCCTCAGTTAAGGTCAGCGTTCATGCCTCCACCATCAGGAAAAGACTGGGCAAAAATGGCCTGCATGGCAGAGTTCCAAGGAGAAAACCACTGCTGAGCAAAAAGAACATCAAAGCTCGTCTCAATTTCTCCACAACACATCTTGATGATCCCCAAGACTTTTGGGACAACTTTCTGTGGACCGATGAGACAAAAGTGGAACTCTTTGGAAGGTGTGTGTCCAAGTATATCTGGCGTAGAAGGAACACTGCATTTCAGAAAAAGAACATTATACCAACAGTAAAATATGGTGGTGGTAGTGTGATGGTCTGGGGCTGTTTTGCTGCTTCAGGACCTAGAAGACTTGCCGTGATAAAAGGAACTATGAATTCTGCTGTCTACCAAGAGATCCTGAAGGAGAATGTCCGACCATCTGTTCGTGTACTCAAGCTGAAACGAACTTGGGTTCTGCAGCAGGACAATGATCCTAAACACACCAGCAAGTCCACCACCGAATGGCTGAAGAAAAACAAAATGAAGACTTTGGAGTGGCCTAGCCAAAGTCCTGACCTGAATCCTATTGAGATGTTGTGGTATGACCTTAAAAAGGCCGTTCATGCTCGAAAACCCTCTAATGTAACTGAATTAGGACAATTCTGCAAAGATGAGTGGGCCAAAATTCCTCCAGGACGCTGTAAAAGCCTCATTGCACGTTATCGCAAACGCTTGGTTGCAGTTGTTGCTGCTAAGGGTGGCCCAACCAGTTATTAGGTTTAGGGGGCAATCACTTTTTCACACAGGGTCATGATGGTTTGGATTTTTGTTCACCTTTAATAATAAACACCTTCATTTACAAATTGCATTTTGTGTTTACTTGTGTTGTCCTTGACTATTGTTTAAATTGGTTTGATGTTCCGAAACACTTAAGTGTGACAAACATGCAAAGGAACAGGAAATGAGGAAGGGGGCAAACACTTTTTCACACCACTGTATGCACAAAATAAATCTATATCTGTCTATATATGAGTAACAGAACCAAACAGGGGAGGAAACAACTGAAGTGAATTAGATGACTGTACGGACTTCAAGTTCCTCATTCAACCCATTGGGTGACAGAGTATTGAGCTTATACATCCACATGGTTTCACATTGACATAAACACAGAAATCTATCGTTGTCCATCATGTCACCCAAAGGTATAGATTCAATGGCTAGGACTGACAGGTCCTTGAAATTCTTACCATGATGAGTGGCAAAATGAAGGGGAATGCTGTGCTCGCTAAAACCTTTTTTAATGAACCTGCGGTGTTCACCAATCCTGGTGTGCAGGGTCCGGATGGTTGGACCCACATACAAAAGGTTGCATGGACACCGCAGGACACAGACAACAAATTGAATGGAGCACGTAATGAATTGTCTGATGAAATATGTGTTGCCGGAACTATCCAGGAAGGAAGACTGGCCATGTGTTATAAATTCAGGTATAAGTCAGGCAACCTCGTTTCTTACATTGGAATATTCCAGCCCGGTTATCAAAATAACACCTGATATCTCTTCTAAGCCTCTTCTAAAGATTATGCACAAGAAAGCCCTCAAAAAGGTTGGCTGAAGACAAGCAGACTAAGGACATGGATTACTGGAAGGTGAGGAGTACAAAGACAAGTGTATCTTGCCTACAGTCAAGCATGGTGGTGGGAGTGTCATGGTTTGGGGCTGCATGAGTGCTGCCAGAACTGGGGAGCTACAGTTTATTGAGGGAACCATGAATGCCAACATGTACTGTGACATACTGAGGCAGAGCATGATCCCCTCCCTCCAGACACTGGGCCGCAGGGCAGTATTTTAGCATGATAGTGGCCCCAAACACACCTCCAAGACAACCACTGCCTTGCTAAAGATGCTGAGGGTAAAGGTGATGGACTGGCCAAGCATGTCTCCAGACCTAAACCCTATTGAGCATCTAACATCCACCAGCTCCATAATGTCGTCATGGAGGAGTGGAAGAGGACTTCAGTGGCAACCTGTGAAGCTCTGGTGAACTTCATGCCCAAGAGGGTTAAAGCAGTGCTGGAAAAAAATGATGGTCACACAAAATGGACATTTTCACTTAGGGGTGTACTCACTTTTGTTGCCAACAGTTTAGAAATTAATGGCTAACAGCAAATTTACACAGTTATACAATCTGTACACTCACTACTTTACATTGTAGAAAAGTGTAATTTCTTGTGTTGTCACATGAAACTATATAATAAAATATATACAAAAATGTGAGGGTGTACTCACTGTGCCCAAGAGACAGTAAAAATGTCAGGTTCAGAGCTAATTTTAACAATAAATAATTGTCTTTGTTAGCTGCTGACAGTATGTTTCTTTCCCCTTCATTGAAGAATTTTGCTATAAATTTGTTGACACAATTATTTTGGAATTGTATTTACACTTTTATATTGCTTATAGCTACTTACAGTTTTTATTAACCATTGGTGCAGACTGGGAGGTTATTTATATCTCAATTATGTCTAACACTTTACATTGAATCTTCTACAGTATATGTACTGTATATTGATTCATCTGGAGTTCTACTGTAATTGCTTGTCTATTCCATGGCCATTTTATCTTATATGGTTTAAAACATATTATTAAACACAAAATAAGATAATACATTTGTTTGTAATTCTGATTTTACTGTTGTTCATAATAGGTATCCAAGTCTGCATAATGAGCAATTGTATATTCAGACTATGTTGCAAGCCAGGGGCAACCATGGCATTTGTTCACAGGTAGAGAAAAGGGAGATCATTGAACTTAGGATCTGTATTTGATAAGCTGTAGTGGAGTTCAGAGGTGACATTAGGGTCTAATAGACCCCCGATATAGCCTTAAATAGGAACTGTTGCCAGAAATATGCGATCGCAGAGGCGGCTTGTCAGCCCCCTCTGTGATAGCACCAATGTTAAAACCAAAAGGTGAAAAAATTTAAGTAACACATAATTATTAATAAATATACACACAAATGTACGTATGAAGATAAATGCAACCACCAGGTGCGCCTATGTTGAAAACAAAGATAGCTCAGCACAACCCCATCTTTTATATATATTACCAAAAAATGGGTAAAATATTGTGTTTGTGTGCACTAAAATTAGTTAGTGGTTACAAAACTGCATTTTAAGTTGCATCTGCCTGCCTAGAGTTCAGATTTAATGAAAGATGTAAATTTGAAAAAACAAACACAGCCTTGGAATTCACCATAACGTGGTAAAGCTTATATGAGTTTTAGGCTGGGTTCACACTATTGCTGATAGGATCCGGGTTTCAACGCATCCAATCCGCATAGCAGGAGATTGTGACCGAGAGACAGAGAGCAAATTACACAAGTGTCCTGGGCATCTTTTGGTCCAATTCAGGCTGAAATTGGACCAGAATCAGTGAATAGAGACATACAGGACCCCCTGCTGTCAGCGCTCCGTGCTCTAGTGTGAACCCAGCCTTAGTGTTTGGGTGTAGATCCACTTAAAGTAAACAAATTGATTTGAAAAAAAGTAGGACTGGTGAACTTTTATATGTTTATTTTCCAGAATATACTGTATGTCCTGAATATATTGAATGATTTTATGCATGTTTGACAATTCCTATAGCCTGCATGTATGAATTATTTCATTCTGTTCCAAAGGAAATCTAATCCCACATAGCCATGGACTTTATCACCGACTGACCATCTTCAAGTAATTTTAAAGTGAATGGAGTCGTCATTGATGGATTTTGCAAGATTGCACAATTCATTCTACTTTCTGGACTTCCTGTCAAGGTACTCTTTGGTTTATACTGGTGATAAACAGTTTATATAATAGCAAAATGATCCCGCGCATAGCAGCATCCTGCATGCATCTGTTTTCGAACACAGTACGGACTGCCAATTCCGAGCTGTCTTTCTGTAGGGACTGGAGAAAGTGATAAATTTGTTGCAAAGGGAAGCTCTCAGCGGGGGGGAATCTCCAGGCTTCCCGTGAAATATGAGGCGGAATGTATGCCTCTATGGTCAAAATAGTCGCCTATACGGTAAATTCCCCTATTCAGCCACCAGCCAGGGGTTGCCAAAAAGGGGGACTGTTGGGATATGTGAAGAGCGCAGAGGCCGTCTCCTGCAGCTTGTATCCCACACCTGTAGGGAATAGGCGAGTGTTGGGCCCAGTATAGCCCTGCAATGTTTTCGGAGGGATCTTTAGGAGCGCACATTGTGGCCCTTGTTATTCTGGGTCCTTTGGCACCCCAGATAAATCGGAGTACTTTGGATTGGAACCTTTGAGTGCCTCTAACAGGGACATGGATCGGTAAAGTATGAAAAAAATATAGTAACCTAGGCAGGATTGTCCTTTTCACCGAGGCAATCCTACCTATCCATGATATGCTTACGTCTGACCATGCCTGCATATCTTCTAACAGTCCAACAAATAGAGTAGGGTAGTTAGCCTTGTAAACGGAGGAAACGCTGGGGTCAATCAGATTCCTAAATATGAGAGGGATGTTGGCTGCCACTGAAATGGGTATTGAGACTGAATACTCTGTAGTATCAGGTTTGGTAGATTGATGTTCATCGCTTCTGATTTGTCATGGTTAACTATGAGTCCACAAACTCTCCCAAAGCAGCCCAGAAGGGAAGGTAAGTTTGGCAGAGTAGTGTGGGGTGAGGTGATGAACAACAACAAATCATCAGCGAATAGAGCACACTTATGGCTCCTTCCCCCACTCTCTATCCCCAAAATGTCTGCCGTATCCATTCGACAGCACCCGGAAAAGGAAAGGCCACGAGAGGGAGTCGAAGACTTCACAGATGTCAAGGGGCAGCAGCATCCCAGACCTATTCGCTCTGCCATCCCAAGAGGAGTGTAGTATGGAAATAAGGTTGATAGCTCTGCGGACCTGGTCGGCAGCCTGTCTGTGTGGCAGAAAACCTACCTGGTCAGAGTGTATATAGCTAGCTAAAAATGACGACAGCCTAGTCGCCAAAATTTTTGTAAATAGTTACAAGTTAGTATTAATTAAGGATATTGGGCGGTAGTTAGCCACGTCGCTGTGGTCTTTGTGGGGCTTAGGAATGAGGGTAATGAATGCTCTATTAGAGTCCATGTCTATTGGGTCGCCCTTTTGGATGGCTTTAAAGAATAACACTAAGGATAGGGCCAAAAGGGGAGCACATTCTTTATAGTATAAGGTTGTGAACCCATCTGGTCCCGGCGTTTTGCCTAATGGGGCTTGTTTAATGGCTGCCAATACCTCCTCCAACTATAATGTCCTTATATAAAAGGTCTCTATGTTCGGCATCAAACTCTGGTTGGCCACTATTGTTCCCACCGTCGTATAATGCCTTTTAGAAGGTTTGGAATTCCTGTAAGACCAAATTGGGGTTTTGGGTAAAGGTGCCATTAGGTTTCCTAATCTTGGGGACGTAAGGGGGGGGGGGGGGGGCGTCTAGGGGCTAGTTTTGTTGCCAAAAGTTTTCCCGGTTTATCCACTTGGGAGTAGAACCTGGCATGTGTCCAGTGTAATTGTTTCTCTGCTTTAGCCGCAAGACAAACGTTTAATTCTAATCGAGCGGCCTCAATCCGACTTCGTAAGTCTTGCTGGGCGGTTGCGTTTATGTTCTTTAAGTATGGCTGCTAGGTTGTGTAATGAACTTTCTAAAGTCTGCAAGTAGTGTCAAAGTTAAAGAGTGCTCCAGTCATCCAGATGTAGATCTGAGAGCCTGGAGATTTCTGAGTTAGAGGGAAACCTGCCCTGCAGTCATACATCCCTGAAGTGAGATCTTCCTTGTTGGCACAGTCTCCTGAGCTTTCTGCTTGTGAGACCAGGAGTGAAATCAGGATTTCCTATGATGGGTGCCATTGGTGAGGGCAGCGGGAATAAATCTGTGGAACGGAAGAATAACCTAATTATGGCAAGTGTAATACTGAACAAAGGGTGGTTACGCATATACCCCAGGATGGACTCTTGGTTTTTAAGGGGTACGCTCTAGTACCTCATTGGTCAGAAAGGATATGATCCTGAGGAAAGGTCTTGGATAGCTGATTTGGATATCCTTGCACCTTTTGTCTCACAAGGAAATTTGATCAGAAATTCCCTTTTAAACTCAGTCCTAGACATGTGGGGAGGCTTCATAAACTCATTGCCTTGGTGGATCCCATGTCTCCTGCTCTTGTGTTACTGTTTTCAAACTTCTTGCCTGTGTTCCACTCTCCTATGACCCTGCTGCCACTTTACACCTCTTGTATAAATCTACATTAGATACCCTATACACTATAGTAAAAGAACCCATGCCAGTGTAGACACCATTCAGACCGTTGCCAGTGAAGGCACCTCCTTGACACCTTTTTTTAGCAACAGGCATTTGTAGTACAGCAATAACAACAGCAAACTGCTCTCCAGCATTTACCAGCACAGGATTTTTGAGTTAGGTGGTACCATATGCTCCTCTTGTCTAATCCTCCAAGTGTAAGTGTAAGCTGAGAAGACTGAACCAGAATGCATCCATCAGAGAAGCTAGGAGGACAGTATTTGTATTCTTTCCAACTGTTCCCCTGCTCACAGTGCTGATCTTCTCTGTATTCATAGGACACAGCTGCATAAAGATTCTTGGGCATTCCGCATTTCCAGGAATGTCTGATACCTGGTTTCTCTCTGTTCAGGCATGACAAGAACTGATTATACAGGCACCTGCAGTTAGCTGAAGATTTGTGGACATCCAACACTTCACTGCGTGTCAGACTGTGCCCTGTACTGAAGCTACAGTTAAAGCTGGAGGGAGAACAGAGGTAAACCAGGTATCAGACACTCCTGGAAATGTTGAATGCCCAAGAATCTTTATACATGTCCTATGAATGAACCGGTGGATGCATTCCTGCTCAGTCTTCTCAGCCTGCACTTGGAGGATTAGACAGCAGCCTCTCAGAAGGGATGGATCAGCTTTATAAAGATCCCCAGCTTTGTGGCAGGCATGTTTACAGTTTGATTGCTGGGTATACATCAAGTCTTCAGGAACGCTCGGCTTGCTAGCCACTGGAGCTGTCGGGAGGACTTAAAGGCCTTGTCTGGGTATTAGCCACAAGCTGTGACAGCTTGTATAGCTGGTAAGCCTTCAATTTATGTGGTGGTGGACTCAGTGTCCTTTGAATGGTGAAGATTCCTCACAGGTTGTGTCAACATTTACTCCCCGTTGGGAAGCATTATGGAAGAGAATTTCACATATTTTCATTTAAGTTGTACACGTTTTTATTTTTTTCTGTTGTATTTGTTGGCTCACTTACTAATATTGTAATATTCATGACACTCACCTTTTGCTGAATTGGTTACCTTTGTTTCACGTAATAGGTTACTTCTTACAGGATTCACTTGTTCATTGCATTTAATCGCATCTGTATTTTTGATCACTTTTTTTTAGTTTAACATTGTAGGGTTTTCATTTTATTTGTTAACCTAAACTACAGGTTTACTTGCTTGCTAGATCACATTTTTGCCCATTTCATTCACTATCAGCGCAGCTTCTTTTTTTGGTTTCTTATTTGTTTGGTGTGTGTTTCACTTTTGAGTTACAGCTTTTTTAGTTGTCCTACCAGTGCAGTTTTTTTCTTTAACATTCAGTTTATATCTGACTGAAAAACTGACACTGATGTGAAAGGTCCTTAAACTCAAAAGAATGTATTTTGTCCTCTAAGTAAATACCAATGTGCTTTGTTTATAACTGTTTTGTTCTTTTCTTTGTTGGGTGACTGGTTTGGGATCTAGTATCACATCTTCATCCTTTATAGAGGTAGCTTTCCTTGGCCACCGTTGTCAGTTATCTCCATCTCTAGTGTAAGTTTGATATGAGGCAGTAGCCATTTTGCTTCTCTTTTGAACTTTTTATGATAGTTTGTGATATGATTAATAAAAATTATGACTGCTATTCCCACTATGTTTTTTCTGAAGTTGTTTGTTTAGGTTTGGCAAATGGTATTGGTTTCGGATTCTAGGCAAGGTACTACATTCATTTCATTTCCTAATTTTAACTAGGCTGAAATATTATAGAACCCTTTTATTGAAATCAAATGCACTGATTCTTAGATACTAGGTTATTTAAAGAAATATCATCTATTACTTAAACAATTTCAACATGGGATGTCTGTTTTAAAATATAGAAGACATATCTGAGTAGTGCACTTGTTATGTATTTAGCTTGTTATAGGTTTGGTTTACAGTAAGGGCACTATCTGCAAAGAGTTTTATGCTCTACTTGTGTTTATAATGGTGTCTTCTGGATGCTCCAATGTTGACACAAAATAAAAGAAGATTGCTATATTAACTGACATCTATCTAAGATAGCCTTAACCTATGTGCATATAGATGTGATACATCAACTTGTAAGCTTCTTTAACCACCTCAGTACAGGGCATTTTCACCCCCTTCCTGACCAAGCCATTTTTCAGCTTTCAGCGCTGTCGCAATTTGAATAACAATTGCGCGGTCGTGCGATGTGGCTCCCGAACAAAATTGGCATGCTTTTTTTTCCCGACAAATAGAGCTTTCTTTTGGTGGTATTTTATCACCTCTGCGGTTTTAATTTTTTGCACTATAAACAGAAGAAGAGCAACAAGTTAGAAAAAAAAACAATATTTTTTACTTTTTGCTATAAATAAAATTGCAATAAGCATATATTGATTGGTTTGCGCAAAAGTTATAGTGCCTACAAAATAGGGGATAGATTTATTGCATTTTTATTATTATTTTTTTTTTTTATTAGTAATGGCGATCTGCGATTTTTATCGTGACTGTGATATTGCGGCGGACATATCGGATACTTTTGACACATTTTTGGGACCATTCACATTTATACAGCGATCCGTGCTATAAAAATGCATTGATTACTGTATACATGTGACTGGCAGGGAAGGGGTTAACCACTAGGGGGCGCTGAAGGGGTTGTTCCCTGGGAGTGATTCTAACTGTAGGGGGAGGGGATTGACAAGGGGAGGAGACCGATCAGTGTTTCTCTGTACAGAGAACACACCATCGGCTCCTCTCCTCTGACAGGACCGTGGATCTGTGTGTTTACACATACAAATCCATGGTACCGCTGTGTTACTGGGCAATCGCGCGCAACGAGTCCCTAGTAATACGGCGCGCGCGCGCGTCCCGCTGGCGGTGTGCGAGCGCCCCCTGGTGGGCCGAAAAGGCGAGGACGTCATATGATGCCCTCCTGCCCTGAGAGCTGCGCCGCCTGGCCATCAATAGACAGCTGGCGGTCAGCAAGCAGTTAAAGGAACTTGTGTGAATAATTTGGTGTTCTCTGTAAAATGGGAGTCCTCTGTAAATGTAGCCAGGTGCTGGACTACAGCACTATGTAGAAGGAGACATTGTGGTTGATTTATTAAAGGCAAATATGCAGTTTCACTCTGCAAGTGTGGTTGCTTTAGAGCTTAGTAAATGAGCAGAAGCTCTGCTGATTTCCATCATCCAATCATGTGCAAGCAAAAATGCTGTTTTTTTATTTTCCTTGCACATGATTTGATATTCTTAGCAAAGTGAAGTTTTGAGCAAAGTGTAAAGTATATTGACCTTTAGTAAATCAACCCCATTGTGTTTTATTTTTCTTTCCTTCCACTAAGATACTGATGGTATTCTGTACCATTCTCCTCATGCCAGCAAGGGGAGAGCTAAAGCCAAGCAAGCCCATAGCAAGCCCATAGACTTCTATGCAGAGCACTGAGAATCCGGAAAGTTGTAGTTTGAGATAGGAGCCATGTAATGGGAGGAATGGACTTCTTACAATACAAATCTCATTAAGCACTATGCAGTAGGAGGTGTGGAGAAATTATTTTTATTAAACTGCTCAGGAAAAATATTCCTCTTGGCGCCAAGGGAGCTAGAGAGAAAGCACCTCTGTCTGGATGTTCGTCTGCCAGCAGAAGACCAAACCAGCGGAGACCCGAGCCTAAGACTGGGAGTGAGGACACCCGGGGACCGCACAGTACTGCCCACATCACTGCACCTACAAAGCTGCAGCAGTGAGACTGGAGCATTCACTCATCCTCTGCTTCCCACCGATGGTCACCAGAGGCTTAGGAGGAGAGAACAAGGAGGAGGGAAACCGTCTACAGCAACAGGTCACCGCAGCATCCTGGGGACTGGTGAGAGGGCTATTCCCCTAGCTGATATGCTAGCAGGGAATGAGCAACTGAGAGCAGGACACCAAGTGTACCCATTTCATACTGCACCCATACTGCATTCTATATCACACTTATTCCAAACCTAGACTACATCTACATCAACCTTATACTGCATTTTACTGAACCTTTATTACATCTGAACCACATCTATCTTGCACCTGTGCTGAGGCTATACCATATCTATACTGTAAAATAGAGCATGAGTAGGGTGCTACTACCCAATATGATCAGAAAATTGTTTAGAGCTACCTGGGTGTGAAAAGGCAGTCACACAGCTGCAGTAACAATCATGAGAAAAGATGGTCTGCAACTCCTTGCTTGCTCTTTAAAATCTTTAAAATGTATTGATTCTCCATAAAAGACTCAGACAGCAGATGTAAACTACAACACTACACTACAACAAGTGAACAAGGCCGCAAGGCTAAAACGCGTTTACATCTGCTGTCTGTGTCTTTTATGGAGATCAATACATTTTGAAAATTTTAAAGAAGAACTGCAGTCTGCTCACTTAATTTGTAATAAAAACATCTTTGCCATTCTGACGCTTCCCTTCAACCACTTTGCATATTATGTTATATACAGTATCTCACAAAAGTGAGTACTTTATTATATCTTTCCATGTGACAACATTGAAGAAATTACACTTTGCTACAATGGAAAGTAGTGAGTGTACAGCTTGTATAATGCCGCGTACACGCGATCGGACTATTCGGCCGGACTATCCGGCGGACAATCCGCCGGACTTTCCAGCGGAGGTCCGCCGGACTTTCCGAACGTGCGGACTTGCCCACACACGCCCAGACTTTTCCGGCGGACTAAATCCGGCGGACAATCCTTTTGAAATGAACTGACTTGCCCACACACGGAGTAAAGTCCATTCATTTTGAACGTGACTCCAGGTAGACCTCCACCGGCGAGATTGACACCTTGCTAGCCCCGTCACTTGGTATGGATTTAAAGGGGAATCCCTACGCCGAAAAAATGGCATGGGGGTCCCCCCAAATCCATATCAGACTCTTATCCGAGCACGCAGCCTGGCCGGTCAGGAAAGGGGGTGGGGACGAGTGAGCGCCCCCCCTCCTGAGCCGTACCAGGCCGTGTGCCCTCAACATGGGGGGAGTTTTGGGGAAGGGGGGCCCTGGGGCCCCCCCACCCCAAAGCACCTTGTCCCCATGTTGATAAAGACAAGGGCCTCTTTCCGACAACCCTGGCTGTAAGTTGTCAGGGTCTGCGGGCGGGGGGCTTATCAGAATTCGGGACAATCCGGGACCCCAGATTCCGGCCCCCCACCCTATGTGAATGAGTATGGGGTACCATGTACCCCTACCCATTCACCTGGGGAAAAACCTGGGGAAAAACACAACACAGGTTTTTAAAATACTTTATTAGACAGCTCCGGGGGTCTTCTCTTATTCCGTATTCGGGGGTCTTCTCTTCTCTATGTTTATATATATACTGTATGTTGATGCATACATTTGTAGACAATTTAATTGATTGTCATATATCTATTTTCAGAAACAAATATACCCCAAGCCCTGAAGAATGACTATATGTCCAAAACACGTTGGATTGACCACTAAGGCTCATTTCACACTGGTGCGACTTGAAAGTGGCACGATTTTACCGCAATTTATTTTGTGGACACGATTTTGACGCAATTTCAGGGAATGCCTGTGTAAACTTCAGGTCTATGGACCTCAACTCGCATCAAAGTTGGACCAAAGTAGTACAAGGACTATTTTGAAGTCGGTGTGGCTTATAGTCGCACAGATATAAATTGTTATCATTGGAAATCATGGGGTACGACTTGTAATGCGTCTCTGATGTCCAAAGGTGCAGGAAAAGTTGCACAACTATGAAAGGAGCCTAATGCCGCGTGCACACGTTCGGACTTTGCCTGCCGGACCTAGACTTCCGAGCGTGTGACTTGCCCACACACGCCTGGACTTCTCCGGCGGACAATCCGCTGGAAAAAGTCCGCAGGAATGAACGGACTTTCCAATGAGCGTTCATTTCAAAAGTCCGGCGGACTAGCCTACTAACAGCGGGATTGTCCGCCGGACTGCCAAGTCCAGCGGAAAATTTTAAAACAAAACTTAAAACCTAGTCCGCCGGACTTTTGGTGCCAAAAAGTCCGCCGGCGCTCACACACGAGGGGATTGTCCGGTGGACTTGAGTCCAGCGGACAATCCCGCGGGATAGTCCCTTCGTGTGTACGCGGCATAATACTGACCTGGGCCAACATCAACTTTATAGGCAGCATATGGATGGTTTAGATAGTACAAGGGTATCTTTGTATATTTTGTTATGAAACAGGTATAATTGTATATGCGTGCCATGCCATGCTATTTTTATGGGGATCACTTTCCTTTTTTACTTCTAGTTGTCTAATAAAATATAATATTTTGTATACACGTGTAATATTTTTTGTCTGCCTCCAAAGTCCATAAGGGGTTTTCAAATGCATCTAATTATTTCTAAACTGAGGCTGCTGTGCAATTGGCTGCTCTGGTGCCTACCCTGAGACATCCACTTGTGACCAAGGCCACCATCGCCGAGCCCCACTGGCAAAACTGAAGGAAACTGCCAAGGCATTCCTCATCCCGGCCAGTTCCAGTGATGGTCCACCACAAGAAGGGGGTCCCCACTGTCCTTCCAACAACCTGCCACAGGAGAATTACAGAGAGAGTGATAAGCGGGTCACAGACCCACAGTTAAGCTGAACCCTTGTGGATGTTGCCAGTTCTTCTTTGCAAATAGCCCCCTGATATAGATACTACACCCACTGTAATGCAAAATTGCTCTTATTATCCTAGACTAGACCCAACGCAGCCAAGTTATCTGTTCTGTTTTTCAAATTGCTGCAATTGTGCACACTTCTACATCTAATTGCTGTTGTAACTGTGTATACCTTTATATATAACTGCTGCAACTGGGTTTGCCTCTGCTTTAAAGTATTCATCAACACCCTCCCCTCCTTTGGCAGGACCAACTGTTTAGCTACAATACTACAACACCCAGTTTATAGACACGTCCTAATTTCTCTGCACACCAAGGTCTTCAAAAGGCCCCAATGTAGCCAGCAGAAGATTTGCCTCAAAGACTATCTTCTTACCACTTTATTCTGAGGGCAGATCTGTGTTCTACTTTAAATATTTATCTCTCAACCCCCTTTGTTTAAGTAATCTAAAGTGACATAGTTGATTGATGTTTTCTAACCCTTGTTTGGTCACTTGGGGTGATTTATTTCATACAGAGAGCTACTGTTTGTGCCCTTTGGGTCACAGTGTATGCTGAAATCTGAAGCCCCTGTAGGAGATCGGGTGAAGTTAATTGTGTATTCATTATTGTATTCATGCTGGTTGGGATTAACATGCCAATATACTGTATTCTATGATTCTTTTATGACCTTAACCTGCTAATACAGTCTGCTATTCTATTATACAGCTGTAAATCTAATTCTTGTGTGCCTAGTGAGGTTTACAGAGAGGTATATTGGTGATGTTATTAAGGTTTAGGCCTCACACAGGACTGGACAAATCTACCAGCAGCTCCTGTGGGGGTAGCCCCACAAGTCCTAAGTATTGCGTTCAGTAAATTCCTGTTATATTTGTAGCGCCGGGCTCCTGACGAGCACGCGCTATGTGTTTTGTAAATGTAATGTTCCTAAAACCACAGTTGGGTTTTAGGGTTAATTGTACTAAATTATGGTTTCAGTACCAGTCTGGCTGGATTGCACTGTGTTCTGCTTGGCCATAAGGTGTCGTTGTCACCTCTGGCAGGTACTAGAATGCAGTTTGGCTGGACGCATTGGGTGCCAATCTCTCTCGGAACCAACCAGTGAGTGTGTCGTCTTGCTGTGCTTTTTGGGAGAGGGTTCTTAAGGTACTGAGATCATGTCTGTTTGGTCCTGGTCCTCCTGACCAGCCCTCATGGCCTGGGGTGCGGATCCATCCAATTCCGAGTCTTGGGGGTGGCTAGCCCAAGGCACAGTAACTGGAAGGAGGATTCTAAGGTGGTCCGGTGCCGTCTCGTCTTTGGAGAGGCCCAGCAACTGAGAAAGCAACCAGAGGAGGACTCTTCGGAAGAGGGCCATACAAAAGGCTGGTTCCTCAGCAAGAGCATGGAAGCCAAGTTGAAAGACACCAGGTGAATCCACACTCATACGGTATCGCCGGGCCGGCTGCAAAATACTGGTACTGTATGAGGGTTCTCTAAGTTAATTTATCCTTCAGTTACACCCAAGTCTGTGTCAGGGACTTTATTCTTCAGTTACACCCAAGTCTGTGGCAGAGACTTTATTCTTCAGTTACAACCAAGTCTGTGGCAGAGACTTTATTCTTCAGTTACAACCAAGTCTGTGGCAGAGACTTTGCATTATTTGAACACTCTATCGGCTGCTAGGCCTAGTGAGAGGAGGTTTATCCGATAGCTGTGAGAATCCAGTTTGAGTGGCTATTCTTTGGATTTACATGTTGAGAGACTTTCAGTTTTGAGCAGTCCCAAGAGTACCTGAACTTTCCACCTAAACCCTCTATCCCTATTGAGAGACTGTGTTTGTCTATCTTTTTTGCAAATAAAAATCCCAAAGCGAATCAAGTGTCAGTTTCTGCAGTTCTTTGGGCCATCTACCTCGGGAAACCCCTAGGCGTATACAAGGTCAAGAAGGTAACGGTAAGCCCAAATTAAACCAGCAGCTCCTTCGGGGGTTAGTGCTACATATTGTATGTTTGTACACTCAACCTGATGTGTCAGAGGGGCTGAGGTTCTTGAGAATGTCAATGCAAATAACCCATCCTATCCAGCGGTTCTTACAGGGGTAGCTCTACACAAACAGTAGTGTTAGTGCTAAAAAAAAAAATGAGTAAAATATCTTTATTGTCTCAGGACTACTCATTTTGCATGCTTCTGGCTAATATCAGGTATTGTGAAACAATCATAAAGTGCAAGGAATATTTTTTGAAAACCATTATATCAACCTTGATGAACTTCATTCCACCAAATAATGTACAGTAAGCAACAGTGTGATTAAAGTGTTACTGGTGTTTAAAAGAGGACCCCTCCAAGTTGAAAATCTAAAAAACTCCTAATCAAGTGGCAGATAACAATTTTTCTTAGTTACATTTTTAGCTACCTATTGTGCGAAGAGGAGGAAGCAATATGTGGGCAATATTACAAGTAAAATAAAGTGTGACTTACATGTTCATGTGAAAGAAATAAAATAATAAGTGTGTGTCCCAAATCTTATAAGTCCATACATACCTGTCAAAAGTACCTTTAATAAAGAGCAGTTTGGATCCTTCAGAACCAAGAAAGCAATTTCTTATAGACACATTTATCTAATAAAGCAGCTAAATCATAAGACAGTCCTATCACCATGGGATCAAATGTAGAGATTAAAACTACTTTCGGGTCATCGCGTTTCCTCCGCTATCTGCTGCCAAAATTACCTTGTTTTGCCGCCAGGTAGACCTACCCAGCCATACCAATTTGACATAACAATGTTTCCATTCACACCCTTTGTCTCTGGAAGGTGTTAATCTTCTAGCAATAACAACAAATACTATAACAGGATGTTCCTAAGGAAACAGAAATTGTCCACATACTGGCTTTATTGCAAAGTCTGTGTATACCTTTTATGACACAGTCCCTCAATGCCAGTGTCAGGAATGGATTTAAAATACTGCCAATAAAATGATTTCCCCATGGGCTGCCATGCTGCTGTAAAATAAGCAAGCAATTTTAAATTTTTTTCTGAGAATATTATACTCTTACATTTAAGCCTGTGAAGGCTTCCAGAGAAAGAGGAAATCGAACATACCTGTACATTGTATATTGGTGGTCAATAGTAACTGCAATGTCTTGATTTTCTCTAATTATCCATCCTAAGGTGCATTCTGTTCCCTGTCCATCTATCGCTAGATGCACACATTCATACGTATAAATGTGCAATATATTTTGCTCTCTATCTCGCTGTCTTACCATATCTAACCAACATAATATCACAGGACAAAAGTTAGTGCCCGTTTTTTTTATTGCTATATTTTATAACATGCTACAGTACCTGTGTAGGCTGCTGACCCCAAATGCAAAGGTTTTGCAGATTGTCAATAGTGGGCATGTGTACCGTTTGCTTCTCAGCTAAATCTAGTCTCTTCAGTGGTTTGTGTGTGTCCCTTTCCTACAAAATGAGTACAACTATAATCAAGAAACACCAGGGCTGAGAAGAAATGTGCAGCACCCATGAACCTTTTTTTTTTTTTAGATATTTTAGCAGCTGTAGGTTGAGAAAGGGTAAACAGTGATTGAAAACAATGTGCTGGTTTATAACTTCCACATCAAGCCCTGAAGCTCCTGATACCAGTTACACATGCTCAGGGTCAATAATAGGTGGGAACAGAAAGTCCTGCTTCACCTTGGATAGTAGACGCACCACATGCACAGGTAGGGCTCGCTCAGGCTCCTTCCCTGCAGCTGTCACAGCAACCTAAGAGAATGGCACACATACACCTAACTCACTGGCCATCCTTGCCTCTTCAATGACAATGTCTCTAACTGGCCACTCAAAGTTGTCTTTTTTTATGAAGCTGCAGGTATGAGGGACGAGGCAACATGCTTTGAATGATTAGGTGTGCCATCTGATAGACCTACTCTGGTCCCTGACCTCTTGCCCAGCAGTGAATATTTGGGGTAGGGCTCATAGACTCCTATACTATTCTACTCCCAACAAATCCATCCATAATCAGCAAGGGCTTTCTACATCCATAGTGTGCCACATTTGCTGTATGATATCACTTACTTCTGCTGCAAAGTAAATTAAATGTTTTGTGCAAACATATGCTAGCTAAAAAAAGATGACAGCAGAAAAACCTTAGTGAGCACCATTGTAAAGACATAAGTAAAAAAAAGCATAATATATGAATATCTTCCCACATGTTTTTTTTAGGCATTCATTCTAAACTATATTTTGTAAGCTTTGTACATAATTTGTTTACTTTTGGGAAGACTGAAGCTTAGGTAAATATTCATCATCTCACTTTGAGAGGTCGTTCATACCAGATGTGCCCATCTGCGGTGATCAGAATTGATCAATGCAGGCTTATGCCCCATACACACGGTCGGAAAATCCGACCACAAAATCCATCGGATTTTGTCCGACGGATTTATTCCAACACTGGTGCTGCATACACACGGTCGGACAAAGTTGTCGGAAAATCTGATCATTCTGAACGTGGTGACGTTTGTTGCCTACAACGGGACTACGTAGAGGCTAGTAGCCAATAGCTTTGGTCTTGTAATGTGATCTGAGCATGCGTGGCACTTTGTCCGTCGGAAATTCGCTACACACGATCGGAATTGGTGTGATCGGATTTTGTTGTCGGAAAATCTATCCAGCAGGAGATAGAACTTTGTCCGTCGGACAATCCGATGGAAACTGTCCGATGGTGCCTACACACGGTCGGAATTTCCGACAACATTGTCCGATAGGACAGAATCCATCGGAAAATCCGACCGTGTGTATGGGGCTTTAAAGTGGATGTAAACCCTCACATATACCCAGTGAAGTGAATAGCTTCAGATGATACACAGAGATGAAACAAATCCTCCTGCATAAGTTTTACTTGTTTATCTGCAGTCTTCTCTTCTCAATAGTGCATATTTGTGATAAAATGCTTATGCATCTGTGAGTACAGAGGAGGGGTTGGAGAGCTGCAGTTATAGCTCTTATATACTGTGTGAGAGCTGATTGGAGGAAAAGGACACACATCCCACACTCCACATAGAGAGAGGAACAAAGGAACATGCAGAGCTGTATTCTGAATAGACAAGCTCCCTGCTTATCTCCCTCCCCATCACAAATTTTAACTCATGTGTTGGTGAGAAGTGAGACATGCTGAGGAACAAAGTACCAGAGAGAAACAACACCCTGCGTCTGTTCAGACTTCATGACTAGGGTTTATAACCACTTTAATGCATAGGCAAATAGAAAACAATTGTTCTCCATGTGCCCTGGTCACTCCATACAAGTGCACTTTTTTTGTGTTTGATAAATACGCAGATTGTCTGCAATTTTAGTGCAGTACATGGGCTGCTGTACATAACATTTTATAAAATGTCTTTCATTAATTCTGCATGAAGGTAAAAAAAAGCAAACAATGCGTTAAAACAATGCATTGTACTGTCCCTATAGACCATGCTGCACACACTCTGGAGTGCCAGGACCTAAGTGCAAGCAGCTATTAAGAGTTCCTAACAGGGAAGAAAATATTTTGCTGTGAACTTACATATCTTTGGGTGGTAGATTAAGCATTTTTTATAACATCTTGTCCTGTCAGCTAAATTTTCTACCTTCTAATAAAATGCTATTTTTTAGAGTCTGTGTAAGCAAAACTGCTTGCACACACAGAGTTGGTAACAGGTTATCAATTAATTCCCATGCTTTCTTTATTCATAATTAGCTGTCAAAGTGTAGAAAATCTATTTGATAAAATAGTGCAGGGTTCTGAACCCCCCCCCCCCCCCCCTGGGATATACAGCAGAGTCCAGTCTGAGGATCCCCAGGGTAGTGGGCTGAGGGGCCTGTCAGGTAGGGGCCACATAACTTCTAATGGTGACCCTACACACATTTGTGGAAACATTACTTTCACAAATTCACCATATCAATATTCAAGGCAAACAATAGGCTTTCCTTTTTGCTCAGATCTCATACAAAAACATTTTTGGACACTTGATATAAGGGATCTAGAAACATGTATACATCTGACGGTACTGTAAACATTGAGTACATTCATCTGTAAACATCTTGTAGCGGGTACTAGCTCTGGAATACTGAGAACTGATAGCTTCTTTCCCCAAAACAACTATTTATTCAGAACAATGAAATACAGATTTCAGGGCAAGGTAGTTTAACAAGTACAAGTTCAACAGATTTAGCTCAGGGATTTCCAGTTTTTACAAAGCAGTGGGAATTAACCAGAGGACAACTGTGGTTGGGTTCACAATTTAAAGCAGTAGTTTAAAAAAAAAAGTTGGGTCCCTGCAGGATAGGGATGAGCCGAACACCCCTGGGTTCGATTCGCACCAGAACCTGTGAACGGACCGAAAGTTTGCGCGAACATTCGAACCCTATTAATTACAATGGACGCGAACGTTCAAAATAAAAAGTGCTGATTTTAAAGGCTAATATGCATGTTATTGTCATAAAAAGTGTTTGGGGACCTGGGTCCTGCCCCAGTGGACATGTATCAATGCATTTTTTTTTTTAAAAACTGACGTTTTTTCAGGAGCAGTGATTTTAATAATGCTTAATGTGAAACAATAAAAGTGTAATATTCCTTTAAATTTCGTACCTGGGGGGTGTATATAGTATGCCTGTGAAGGGGCGCATGTTTCCCATGCTTAGAACTGTCCCTGCACAAAGTGTCATTTTTGCAGGAAAAAAAGCTATTTAAAATCACTCGCGGCTAATGAATTGGCGGGTCCCGTAACACAGAGAACTGTCATTCATTGAAAGTCATTGATAAAAAAAAAGTCATTGATAAAAAAAATAAAAAAGCGTGGGGGTCCCCCCAAATTCTGTTACCAGGCCCTTCAGGTCTGCTATGGATATTAAGGGAAACACCGCTTCAAATTTAAAAAAAAATGACGTAGGGGTCCCCCTAAATATCCATACCAAACCCTTATCCAAGCACGCAACCTGGCAGGCCGCAGGAAAAAAGGGGGGGACGAGAGCGGCCCCCTTCCCTCCTGAACCGTACCAGGCCACATGCCCTCAACATTGAGAGGGTGCTTTGGGGGTCTGTGACCCCTCAAAGCACCTTGTCCCCATGTTGATGAGGACAAGGGCCTCTTCCCCACAACCCTGGCCATTGGTTGTGGGGGTCTGCGGACGGGGGGCTTATCGGAATCTGGAAGCCCCCTTTAAACAAGGGGACCCCCAGATCCCGGCCCCCCCTGTGTGAAATGGTAAGGGGGTACAAAAGTACCCCTACCATTTCACCAAAAAAGTGACAAAAATTGTAAAAATTACAGGAGATGGTCTTTGACGATTCCTTTATTAAAATCTTCCGCAATGGGAGGCTCCCGCTGTGTGAGGCTTCACTGCGTCTGACAGCTCTTTTATAACGGAGGGCGGGGCCACCTGGTGACCCCGCCCTCCTCTGATGCACGGGGACGTCATGGGGCTTTCCCCATGACGTCAGATGGGGCGGGGTCACCAGGTGGCCCCGCCCTCCTTTATAAAAGACCTGTCAGACGCAGCGAAGCCTCACACTGCGGGAGCCTCCCATTGCGCGGAGTGGCCCAAGAAGAGACGCTGACGCCATGAAAGAAGATGCCGGACGAGAAGACCAGAGCAAGAAGAAGCGGATCGGAGGAAAAAGAAGATGGAAGAAGAAGATGGAAGAAGATGCCGGAAGGAGAAGATGAAGAAACCGAAGGATGAAGAAAGGAAGAAGGAAGAAGACCAGAAGAAAGAAGATGAAAGAAGATTTTAATAAAGGAATTGTCAAAGACCGTCTCATGTCATTTTTACAATTTTTGTCACTTTTTTGGTGAAATGGTAGGGGTAATTTTGTTACCCCCTTACGATTTCACACGGGGGCCGGGATCTAGGGGTCCCCTTGTTAAAGGGGGCTTCCATATTCCGATAAGCCCCCACCCGCAGACCCCCACAACCAATGGCCAGGGTTGTGGGGAAGAGGCACTTGTCCTAATCAACATGGGGACAAGGTGCTTTGAGGGGTCACAGACCCCCAAAGCACCCTCCAAATGTTGAGGGCATGTGGCCTGGTACGGTTTAGGAGGGAGGGGGGCCGCTCTCGTCCCCCCTCTTTTCCTGCGGCCTGCCAGGCTGCGACTGGCACAGTGCATTGTGGACCGTTCGCATCACACAAATTTGATGCAAACGGCCCACATAGTTCTGGGCTCGACGAGCGGCCGAACGGCCGATGTTCGATTCGAACATGGGTTTGAACCGAACACCTACTGCAGGATAATGCCATCATAAGAAAGGGCATGCTAATAGAAAACATGTCGCCTCTGGACGAATGTCTGTGCACAGGCTAAAGGCCTGTACACACAGTCAGAAAATCTAAAGATAAATTTCGTCCGATGAACAATCTGTCGATTTTCTGATCTTTAGTATGCTGCTTTTGACAGCCAATTAAGAATTTTTGGCAGATAAAAACTGGATGTGCAGGCTTGAAAATTTGTGTATGATGGGACCACATTGTCCTATTTTCTTTTCATTAGTACGTTTTTCTGGCAAAAAAAAATCTAAAGTGCAAGACTAGGCATTCTCAGAAATGAAAAAACAGATACCAAACGATTCAACACATTACGTCACTTCTAACATTGAATTCTGTTGTCAAAAACCTCTTCACTTTCGATTTGAGACTAGCATCAAACAAAAAACTGATGAAAATTCATCCAATAATCTGACCATGTGTACAAGGCTTAATACATGTTCCCATTCATGCTCGTATAAATTAGGCACTTGCTAATGCAAACAGTGAGGTTGCATGGAGCTCCTGCCAATGTAGGGTGAGATTGCGAATTTCAATTTATCTCTAAAGCCTCATACGCACAATCAGATTGTTGGCAGGGGATTGTCTGTTGACAGACTGTTGTCCTAAAATCTGACCGTTAGTATGCTCCTTCTGACAATTGTTGTCCAACTTTCAGCCAACAAATGATGGATGGCAGGCTAGTAAATTTTTGGCGGACAACGGTCTGTTGTCTGATTTTCGTATCGTCAGTACACAAGTCCGTCAAACTAAATTCGAAAGTACAAACACGTATACTAGGAATCAATGCTCACCAAACACAAAATTAGCAGAAGGGCCCAAAGGGTGGCACTCAAGAGCTGAAATTCCTTGTAGTACGTCACTGAGTTAGTGTTTGTTGGCCGACAATTGTGTACCGTTTGTATGCAAGACAAGTTTCTGGCACACGCCCTTTGGACAAAAATCAGATGCTCGGTTGGCCAACAACTGGATCGTGTGTACGAGGCTTTAGTTTTGGAAAGCCTTATGTGAGACACTGAAAATTGATTTGTCATTCTCTTCGGCATATCATCTGCTAACCAACGGTCAAATGGAAAACACAATAATACTTAACGCAATACCTAAACTGCTTCTCATCCTTTTCGCAAGACGATTGGTTATCGCTGCTACCATTAGCTGAGTTTGCATACAATAATTCTGAGCATTCTGCTACTAAGCAATCTCTGTTTTTTGCCAATTATGGGAATCACTCTTCATTTCTGATCATTGCAATTCCTGAATGCCCTGTTCCTACTGTCCAAGATTTTTTTTTTAATTTCTCATAACAAGTTGCTACAGGAAACAATGGCTAAAGCACAGGAAGCCAATAAAAAGTCTTTTGATAAGAAGAGACAGGGAGAACTGATTTTAGAGCCTGGTGATCAGGTATGGTTGGCCACAACAAATCTAAAACTGACCTGCCCCTCAAAGAAATTGGGGCTTAAATATGTGGGACCATTCCCTGTAAAAAAGAAGATCAATAATGTTGCCTATGAATTAATATTGCCGGATTTCTTTAAGTTTAATCCTGTTTTTCATGTGACATTGCTGAAACCCGCACTGCTGGACCCGTTCCCATGATGGAATAGTGGTCCTCCTGAGCCAGTAATGGTTGATGCCTGGGGAAGAGGAATTCAAAGTAGAAGCAATTGGTATTGCAAAAAAAAAAGACTAAATCAAATCCAGTACTTGATCAACTGGAAGGGGTATGGGCCTGAAAATAATTCTCGGTAACCTGAAAGCAATATCCATGCTGGGAGACTCATCTGAGCACTCAAGGATAATCACCCGGATAATCACCTCTGGACGAACGTATGTGCACAGGCTAATACATGTTCCCACTTGTAGTTGCATAAATTGGGTACTCGCTAATGTAAATGTGCATGCGCATACCTGTACACACTTGTGCAAGCTCGCTAGCACTTACGTGCACTTGTGGCAGATGTTGGCACCAAATGGGCTATTTAAACTGGGTCAGTGCTCAGGATCAGTGCTGCTTTGTCGTAAGCCTCTTGTGCATCTTATGTTCCTGTGATTCTGTATCCTGATTCCAGTTACTGACCCAGCTTGTCCTCACCACTTTCTGAACTCTGCCAGCACTGACCTCGACTTGTCCCCTGACCTCTGCTTCTGTCTGCTTCATTGGCTCCTGCTTTTCTGATTGGTTTCAGACCAGGCTTGTTTCCTGACTATGCGCTTGCCTGTGTCCTGTTCCCTATCCTTCCTGTCTGTGTATTATTCTGCCTGCCTGACCCTGCTACTCTGCTTGCTGTCACCGGTACCTGCTACCATCCTGCTGTTCCGGCTGACCTACTATCTGCTACCAGCAACAATCTCAGCTGACTTCTGTCATCAGTGCCAACCTGTCTTAGTCTGCTGCCTACCAGTTGCCTACCAGCTCGCTTGATTACTGGAGCCTTCTGACTACTTCAGCTGCCCAGCATGGACACCTACCCTGCTGCACAGCACAGAACTATGCATGGATAGCACCATCCATTCAGAGAGCAGTGTGCATGCTCTGGTGATGTCATTGCCTGCTGCTGAACTAGACTGTTTTTATGTTCAATCTATTTTGGAGCCTCAACTTCTTTACCATTGTTCCCTGAATCTGATCACAATCTAGCTAAGGGCAAGTGTTTCCAGAAAACTCTGATGAGCATCAAGTGCAACCACCCAGACTCTGCATGGAGACAGTCATATGCTCACATGGGCTAAAATAGGTTGCTTGGGGGCACATGAGTGAGGCTCGACATGGCGGACATACTCCACTAGAGCTCTGCATTCCCCACTACATTCCCGGGACTTCATACAGAATCTGAGCCACCCTGCACACCCGCTCTCCCTGCGATCGCCTACCGTAACACCGGTAGCACATTCACAATGGTTCTGTAGGGCCATCGGGGGAAAAATAAGCCCAAGCTGATCAAAGAGGCACAAGCCCGTGCCACCTCCGAGACGGCGGCGAAGGGCGATCACCCTGCAGCACGCAGCATCGCCAGCCAGATCCAATATTTCAGACAGCAATGATTATGAGGCTGATGCAGGATTTAATCTTAGCGGATCTCCTGCAATACAATACTATACGAACCTCTGGGGGACTCTAGGATGGAAAAGGAGCTGGGGATCCTAGTAGATAATAGGCTCAGCAGTGGCATGCAAGCCGCTGCTAACAAAGCAAACAGAATATTGGCATGCATTAAAAAGGGTATTAATTCCAGAGATAAAACAATAATTCTCCTACTAATTAATTCTTGTACTCTACAAGACTCTGGTCTGGCCGCACCTAGAGTATGCTGTCCAGTTCTGGGCACCAGTCCTCAGGAAGGGTGTACTGAAAATGGAGCGAGTACAAAGAAGGGCAACAAAGCTAATAAAAGGTTCGGG
Organism: Lithobates sylvaticus; assembly: GCA_028564925.1. NCBI lineage: Eukaryota > Metazoa > Chordata > Amphibia > Anura > Ranidae > Lithobates > Lithobates sylvaticus. Next base: position 121,112,919 of record CM053035.1, on the reverse strand, counting down.
AGGATATTAGATATAAGGAAAGGTTGCAAGCAGTGAACTTATTCTCTCTGGAGGAGAGACGCTTGAGAGGGGATATGATTTCAATATACAAATACCATACTGGTGACCCCACAATAGGGATAAAACTTTTTCGCAGAAGGGAGTTTAACAAGACTCATGGCCACTCATTCAAATTAGAAGAAAAGAGGTTTAACCTTAAACAAAGCAGAGGGTTCTTTACTGTAAGAGCGGCAAGGATGTGGAATTCCCTTCCACAGGCAGTGGTCTCAGCGGGGGGCATAGATAGTTTCAAGAAACTATTAGATAAGCACATGAACGATCGCAACATACAGGGATATACAATGTAATACTGACATATAATCACACACATAGGTTGGACTTGATGGACTTTTGTCTTTTTTCAACCTCACCTACTATGTAACTATGTAATACCGCAATCAGGTATGTCCCAGAAAGACTTCCTAAAACATATGGAGGCAATGCTGCAGAAGGCTCTTAAAGTTACCTCTGACCAGATCACTAACTGGCTCTCCCGTGAGATTAGGGAATTAGGGCAACATACAGCAGACCTGGAAACCAGAGTGGATGATATGGAGCTCACATTGCATGAACATGCCCAGGAGCATAAGGCGCTCCGTGAAGAAAATAACATGCTCCTCTCTCATCTGGAAGATGCAGAGAACCATCCACGCTGATCCAATTTGCGGCTTTGCGACATCCCTGAAACAATGACCTGACCTCCTTTACAACCTACTTATTTCAGGAACTTGCTCCCTCAATACCCATTAAATGCTTCAAATTTGACAGGATCCACAGGGCCCTAACCTGCCGTCCACGAGATATAATTGTCAAATTACATTTTTTTCCGCACCAAGGAGCAAATTCTTTTTGCAGCTCGCAAAAAGGATGCTCTCCAGTTCCAGGGTCATACGTTCCAACTCTTCTCTGACCGAGCTCCCCTCCCTATAGCCAAACGCCATGCCATGAAGCCCCAGCTTCAAATCTTGCTGCAGAACCAACTCAAATACACATGGTGGTTTCCATTCGCCCTGCAGTTCACCCACCGGGGCCAGCAACATTCCTGCACTTCGCCTGAAGCAGTGCAACGCCTCTTGATATCCCTACAGCTGGCAATTCTTGCTCAGATGTCTGAGACTTAATTTCCCCGAACCCCTGCTCGTTCGGCCGCTCACCCCTATACCACCACTCCGAGACGCCCCCAACTGGGTTTATCCTTCATTCGGAAAGGAACTCCATCACGTGCATCTGTCACCAACTACAGAGATCCCCCAGCATTCTCCATTGTTCAGGGAACTATCCCTGGTTGTATTCCCGTGAAGAGCCTTGTCCACCTATACCAGGTTCCATACAACTCACAGCTGAATAGGCGGAAAGCATTAGTCAACCCTACAACTCCACCTGGGTTGCACTGGTTCAGGTCCTATCCATTTTATTTTTTTATTACTTTGTTTTGTTTTCCCTCCTTCATTTTTATGCTTTAAAATATTATATTGTTTCCTGTAGTTTATAAGCTAGCTATTGAAGATTTCATGTTCTATAATTTGGTTGGGTAGCTGGACTGTGCGCATATCCATTGTTGTCCGCTGCCTACAAACCCTAACATATCCAATGCCATGATGATTCCCTCTCCACCACCCACCCTTCCTCTCTTTACCTTGCACCCCCCCCCTTTTTTTTATTTTTTTTTCTCTTCTACTCCCTTCACCTTCCCCACTTTAGTCCTGTCCCACCTGTACCCTCACTTCCACCCACCCCCCTCCACCTAATTCTATGTGAGGGTCAAGCCCATTGGGCAAGTTATGTCAATGTTATAGCCTGTTATACCTGCAACTGATGCTTGTTTATATATCCAACTACGGATAGTTGATGTGTTTATAGATGAATATGTGTCCATCTTTAGCTTATCCCAGATGCAGCAGGGAGCAGACACTGCTCCCCCCCTTTCTTGTGCTGGGGGAGTCTGAGCACTATTTGGTCAGGCAAAATAGTCCAACCATTTGGTACATCTTACTGATTTGTTTGCCTTACAGAATTTCCTCTCTGTCCCTGCAAATTCTTCTAGTTTCCCCCCTTCTTTCCTGCTACTCTTTCTTCTTCTTGCAAGGTCCGGGGGGCTTTACTGGGCCCGATGTCTCCCTACGCTGACCCTTCCTATTTTTCTGGATGGCCCCCCTAAACATCCTATCCCTAAGTGTCAAGGGACTCAATTCCCCTCACAAGCGCGTTAAAGCCTTCCAAATGTTTACTTCCTTGAAAGCAGGGGTAGTAGCCCCCCAGGAGACTCACTTTGCGACCCATACTACCCCTACATTTTTCAGCTCCCGTTACCCTCAAGTATTCACTGCCTCTGTGACAACCAAGCATAGGTGTGTATTGCTGGATTTTCACCACACTCTACCATTTACTTCCCTTGCCCTGCAGGACTTTATATCATCCTAGTGGGTCTTCTATAGGATGTTGAAACAACATTTGTGTCATATTATGCCCCCAATGATAATCCCAATCTTTTATTCTCCCACCTCCTGCAGGTCATAAGAGCTCATTGTAAAGGGACTTTATTTACATGTGGCGACTCCAATCTAGTGCTCCACCTGCACCTAGATAAATCCCCATATGCCCTGGAGTCACATTCCCCCTCCTTACAGTTTAGCAAACAAGGATAGACCATATTTTTGTATGTGTCTTCACTGATCTTGCTGAGCTCCCGTATCCATCCTATCCCATGGTCTTACCACTGTGCAGTTATCTCTTCGGTTTCGTCCCTAATCCCCCAATCCAGAGACCGGACCTGGTGTATGAATGATGCACATCTAAATAATAAATCCTACTGCTTTGATATACAACTCGCCCTCAAAGAATACCTCTGGCACAACACCACACCAGATATCTCACCGATTCTTTTATGGGAAGCACATAGACCGGTTATCTGTGGTACCTGTATCTCAGTTTCCACGCACCTTCACTGAGACAAAAAATGGAGAAATTGAAGGCTGAACTGGACCTGCTTCTGGCTGAGTCAGCGGACAAGGCTATTCGTAGGTCCAGCCACACAATTTACACTAAGGCTAAAAAGCCCAACACTTTTCTAGCTATGCAACTTTGTCAGCCACAGCAGGTTTGCACGCCTATCAGACTCAAGTTGGCTAAAGATGTCCATTCTAGTAACCCTGTTAAGGTACTCTCTAAATTTCGTAGGAGGCTGGCACACCTAATTTATATGAAGCCAAGGTTTCATTCCCCTTAAGCCAGGCTTAATACTTATTTCCGGATCTACCCATACCCAAATTGTCCGAGGCTAAGGAGGTTCTCCTAGCGATCAAGTCACTTAAACCCCATAAATGCCCTGGCCCGGACTTTAGCCCCTCTTCTTACAAACTCTTTCAACGCTCTGCTCAAGCAGCACACCCTTGGTCAGGACATGTTGACTGCCATAATCTCCACTATCCCAAAACCCAATACTGATAGCACCCTCTGGTCTAATTACAGGCCTATCTCCTTGCTTAACGTGGACATCAAGCTACTAGCACTTTGACTCAACCTGATCATTGGGGGGGTTAATTCACAAAGACCAAGTGGGTTTCATCTCATGACACCAGGCCAGTGATTATATATGACGCGTAATTCTATTACAACACTTAGTTAAAGCCCGTAACATATCAATGCATCTCCTTTCCATAGATATTAGAAAGGCATTCAACACAGTCTCATGGTCCTACCTGCATTTTATTCTTCAAACTTTGGGCTTTGGTCCTAATTTTCTACAGTGGATAGGCTCCCTATACAATCAACCACAGGCACATGTCAAGTATTCTGGGTTTCGTTCTGACTGTTTCCTTATTCGGCGGGGAACCAGACAGGGATGCCCACTCTCTTCCCTACTTTTTGCCCTTATGATAGAACCCTTGGCAGCCCTGATCAGAATGAACCCTAACGTTAAAAGTCTGGAAATTGCTTCCACAACTCATAAATTATGCTTGTTTGCCGACGGTGCCTTACTATTTATCATCTCCCCTCACACAACTCTCCCGAATCTCTTTCACATACTATATAAATTTGCATTGGTGTCCAGGCTGGAAGTTAATCTGTCCAAATCCAGGGCCCTCAACGTGTCCCTCCTACAATCTGAGTTCACCTACCTACAGAGCACATTCCCTTTTTTATGGTCTTCAACAACTATTCCATATTTAGGGATAAAACTAACCAGTAACCCTTCCAATCTTTACCAGGCAAATTATCTTCCCATGTTGTCTCGCTTATCTTCCCTGTTGGCTGCTTGGCAGCTGCTATGCATATCCTGGCCTGGGCTCATGGCGGCTATCAAGATGACCCTATTGCCTAAACTACTGTATCTTTTTAGAGTCCTACTGGTCAATATTCCCTCTTACTTTTTCTGAGCCATACAAGGTCACGTATATCAATATATCTGGGGCCCCACGAGACCTAGGGTGCCACAAATTGTACTGCTGCTTAGTACCCTCGCTGGCGGCCTTGGGGTCTCTAACTTTCTATATTATTACTATGCTGCCCAACCAGCCAAGCTCACACCCTATCATGCAAAGGCCGAAATACCACTTTGGGTAGGCTTAGAAGCAATTATATAGCGATCTATACCCCTTAACTGTAAGTAATTTATTATGGATGTCCAGGTCTGACCGAGGCTCCATAACCATTCCTGTGACCCAGCACTCCCTCCAACTTTAAGTTACGAGGCCCTTTTACCCTTATGTTCCCACATACCCCACTACTTTCTTTTATTAACCACCCAAACTTCTATCCTGTTTTTAGTGACCCAACCTCGTTTCAAGCCTGGTCTTCAGTGGATTTGAGCCGTAAATATGATCTCGTCACTAGCAGTACCCTGAAATCATTCCCTGCTTTACAAGAACAAGCTCAACTTCCACCCAGGGAGTGTTTTTGGTACATCTAAATTGCCCACTTTAGTCAATCAATCATACGTACTCATTCTTCTCTAGATAGCTTATCCCTATATGAGGGTACAGGGGGTCCCCGAGTTACGAACTCGTTAGGGACTGGCCCCGTGTACGGAAGTCGGAAATGTTCGTAAGTCGGCGCGCATGCGCAGACCGACAAATACGGAGATTTCCGGACATTTCCGATGTTCCGTCTGTTGCCGTTCTGCGCATGCGCGGCAAATTACGGACATTTCCGTAATTTTTCGACGCTCCGTATGGCCGCGCATGCGCAGAACGGCCGAAAACCAGCGAAAAATGGCGGAGGGTCCCCGCAGCACCCCGTTCGTAAGTAGGGGTTGTTCGTAGGTCGGGTGTTCGTAAGTCGGGGACCCCCTGTATATGAAACTCAGTTCCACACGCTCCCACAATTATTTCCCGTCTATACAGTCACCTTACATCCCCGCCATCCAGTATACAATTGTACGCTGCACAGTGGTCCAAAGATCTGGAGATTTACCTGGACATAAAGGATTGGGATGATATATGGGCTACTACTAAATCATCCTCACAAAAAATCATAGCACTCAAAACAAACTACAATGTCCTCTTGAGGTGGTATCTGGTCCCTGCAAGGATTTCTAAATTTGTGCCAGGCTATCCCCATGTGTGCTTCTGAGGTTGCAGCCAGGTGGGCGCACACGCACACATTTGGTGGACGTGCCTGGTTGTACAACAATTTTGGACAGGAATCTTCCACATGGCTTCGATCTTGCTCAATGTTACTCTGGATCCTGATCTGTCCCTTGCATTGCTGAATCATGTTACCTTAGACTGTACTAGTGCTCGGCTTCATCTCCTTTTGCAGCTCATGACCAATTCCTACCTACCGGATTTTGACAAATCCCTCTTAGAGCCTTGACTCCCCTCTACCCCTCCCCTTAATATAAGTAACGTTCTGTGACCCGGGCCTATACGGTACTCCCGACCTCTCTCTCTCACAGCTCTCCCCCCTCTTCTTCTTTCTCTCTTTCCTGTTTACTTCTCCCTTTACCCCCTTCCCTCTTTTTCTCTTGTACATCATAGGTAGCGTGTTGTACTGGTTCACCCCCCGCCCTTTGTTTTTTCTTGTTTATGCCTATTTATAGGTTACCAAATTATATTCCTCCCAGAGCTTATACTCACAATTGCATTCTAAAGCACTTTGTACCCCTGATACCAATAATACTCCTTTTGTATCCCTTGTTTATTGTATACATTGTATTGATCTTGTTAAAACCAATGCACACTGCTTGGTATTCTTTGATGTGTTACCAATAAAAAATTTGAACAGAAAATAGGTTGCTTGACCTTGAGAGGGATAACCAACAATCTTATGAATGCGAATATATACACTTAGAACTAGGATTGCAATGATACCGATACTGGTACCGATTCCGATAGTAGGCATTTACACAAGCATCACAAGTACACAAGTGTTGGGAGTGCTCTGTTTCTTCATCACTTGGTCTCATCCAGATGGTAATATTAGACAGCACACTGATAGATGATGGAGACCCCTGCTCCTCCTCCTCTTGATCTCTCTAAATGCCAGAAATAGGTATCGGTAATTGGTATCGGCATGTACTCATACTCGTTGCTAAAAAAGTGGTATCAGTGCATCCCTACTTATAACACCTTGTGCCATACTTTTAACACATGTACAACAGAACACTACTCTTAGGAGGATCTTCCTCTTGGCTTTGAATCCCCTTTTTTCTCCATGTCTCTGCTCTTCAGTAGCAACACTAAATTAATCCCTCAAAGTGTGCTTTTGCCTTTAGTCATGTTGAATATTTGGGATATTTAGGCAAAGGTGAAGTGAAAACCTGAAATGACAAAGGTCAGAGCAATCCAAAATTCTAAGACCCATAGCACCAAAAGACATTTATTCTTTTCTAGATATGGCTGGATATAACAGAATGTTAATTACCGATTTTTCAAAAGAGAAAAAAGCAATCAAGTTTTCCTAGATTGCAAAATGTGAAACATCTTTCACAAAATTCATTTTCTGTGATGACCCTATTCTGAAAAGCCCAGATTTTTATAAGCCTTTTATCGTCCAAACATATGCTTCTGAAGATGGCTTAGAAGCCGTTCTAAGCCAGGTATTTGCTGGGAAAAAGCACCCAGAGCGACTAGATATGCTGTCTTAGAGAAAGAATGTCTGGCTATAAAGTGGGCATTGGAGTCTCCAAGATACTATCTATTGAAATAGGAGTTTGTATAGATAAAAGATCACTGTCCACTTCTGTGACTTAACTCCATAAAATAATACTATGCAAATGCAGTGATCAGGTGGTATTTGGCACTGCAACCTCTTCAATTTACATAGATCAGGTAAAGAACAAGAGACAGCTGATCATTTGTCTCGTTATGGAGTTGGCATTGAGGAACACGTTTCTGATGAGTATTGCATGATATGCTAACATTTAAAAAAAATAACCTTTCTCTTAAGGAGGGGGGTAGGTAACAGGGGACTTTTGAAATTTCCTTCATTCATTTTACTATTTACTTCCTTTTTCTATGCTGACCAGCATATTTTACACGGGTGCTTGCTCTGCTTAGGTATCATAAATGATCTCTTCATGTGTCCTGAAGAAGCGAATATGTGAAATGAAGATTAGCACAATCATGAAGGCACCGAGTCATGTATTGGAACCATTATGGATTATAATTGGTCACTAATATTGTACAACATTCACAAGTTGGTTTTATTACCCTATATGGGTCTATAATGTTTTTATGTACTATGGTTGTAAAAAAAAGTCTGATACAAAATGTCTTTCTTTTTTCTTGCCTCCATTTAAAGAAACAAATCACTATGCCTCCCTTAAGCTTTAAAATACTGTACTTCAGTAGCAACTACTCACCAGTCCACACACAGTGGATTTTCAGGGCACATGACAGTCCAACAAGGGAACCTCAGCATGTAATAAAGCTTCTCTGAGAGCCTCATGAGACACCTATTCGGCATTCTCTACTGAATGGGTGTCCGATGAAGGTCCCATTCCCAGGCTGACTGACTGAGGTTCTTCACCCATCAGTGTTGAAGGGATGAGGAAGAATCCATCCCTAACTGTCTCTGCACTACCCAAAACTGCAAAGCCCGCCTGTACCTACCCACTGTGTGGCTCCTTGGTGATGTAGATTGTGCTATCTATAGCATCCCAAAATAACTGTCAAAATTTTGTGAGAGCTGTGTCAAAACTTTACACAAGCTATCCCAAGAATGGTGCACAGATCCCATGCCAGAGGACACATTGGTTCTACGATGGGCTCCTCCCAGTGGCAGCATTAAATGGCAGTCACACAACTGCTCTATTTACACCAGAAAGGGAAAGTAATTACCCAGCCCACTCGACAGAACAATACCATCACTCCTCTGAATCAGCATGGCTGCCTCATCCACTTGCTTACATTCCAAATAACAAATCAAGGTTTAGCCAGTAGTGTGCCTCATCTAATAATTCAGAACTTACAGTAGTCATTAGACAAACAATAAAAGTCTCTTCATTTGGCTAATGAAGACAAAAGGGGTGTGCAGATGCACAGAATAATACAGACTTTGTGCAGATATTTGGAAAGCCAACATAGGAGTCAGGAGGAGTACTGTAGGAGAAGAGGGTAACAGTGAATAATACAATATGGGGAGAATTAATTTAGAATATTAGAGAGGCAGACAAATAGACAGACACACTAACAGACAGGCAGAGTGCGACAGACCCTAACACGAGATGAAGAAACAAAAGGGCAAGATCAAGGGTGAGAAATGGTGAAATCATTGAGGACAGGACAAAGAGAGACCCTGAGGTAGTGTAAATCTAAAAAATCAGTTGACCATTAAACTGGATGTGATTGCTGCCTTGGCAATTGAAGCGGTACCAGTATACCTGTATTTACAGTCACTTACTTTTGTCTTTATTAACTTTCCCAGCCAAAAGAGTAACTTGTTTAAGTGAAATATTTGATGTTTCTGTGTTCTGCCCTGAAGACCAGATGTACGGTATGCAGGATAATTTACAGTGCTCAGACATAAACTTTTTTTGGGAGCCAATGTTTGAAAAACCAAGTACTGTGTGGCGTGCAAACTTATTTTGTGAAATAAGAAGACTCCCTAGCTTAGTCTAAGAGCATATCTAAAGATTATTGTTTGATTTTGACTACCTTATCTTCATACCTTACATTGGCTTGCTTGTTTTTTTTTTTTATATACAGTATGATATTACATCCCCTGCGCTTCTGCTTTTGTTTGGACTTTTTTTGGACTTTGAACTGTTTTTGATTCGTGGTGCTATTTTTTACTTGGGTCTGTTCATCTATCTATCTATCATCTTTTGCCAGTAGACCAAACCCAAGGCTTGCGTCACACCATTACTGCAGGACATCCAGATGCACATTACCTGATGGGCTTGTAAACTAGTAAAATGCACACAGGTGAACAAAAAGAGTAAACCACAAACAGCTGTAGTAGTAAAGTAACAGCATGCATTCAACACTAGAAAAACAATGACTAATAGCAAGTAGTTTGTATTAGTGTAATATTGCGTAAGCCCTACCCTAAAAGAAGCTACCTTTTTGAGATGGGCGAGCTTGTATCAGTAACTACCTATCATAAAAAGTGTGGCGCTTACATACTACATATGTAAATGTACTTCCTGTAAAAATCGGTCAAACATCTCTGGTGAGTGTGCATTTTTTTTTTTTGGGCACCAGTGGTTAAGACCCGGCTTAAATAGAAGAGTCACTTTGAAGACTTGTTTTATTGGTGTTGGGAATAACATTACATTAGACCAGGGATCCTCAAACTACTGCCCTCCAGCTGTGGCAGAACTACACATCCCATGAGGCATTGTAAAACTCTGACATTCACAGACATGACTAGTCTGTTCCTGAACAACTGGAGGGCCATAGTTTGAAGATCCCTGCATTAGACTTTTTTTCTATATAATCTTTTATTTATAATTGGTATAGTTGGGTCATTTTTTTGATGGTTCTTTATGAATTTGGTGCCGAACACTGGTTTTATTTGATATTAACTACCTATCATATCTATCCTATCTATCAGTAAAGTCATGTATTTCTGATGTGTTACAATACGCAGTAAACAGTACCTTCTGTCATGAATAAGCAATGCTTGATCTCAAGGAAGTTGACTGTGCCTAGCAGTGGCATAACTCCTTATCACAGGGCCCCAAGTAACATTTTGTTGGGGTTCCCACTACTTAGTGACACCCATTTTTAATGATATCTCTACAGCACCTGGCATTTGGCACTCCTAATGAATGCCCCTTTACCATTGGTGGCCACAGACCTCATTGCTCGTTGGTGTCTTATGTACCCCATTTACATTGATGGCTAGTAGACAGTCTCTTCTAACAGTACATTCGTAAAGGCCCACATTGCATTGTTGGTCAATGTAAGAAGGGTTGAGGCCAGCAGTAGGGTCTGATCTGTGTGAAATGGTATGGGATTTGCAAGATGGCCACATTTATACACCAGCATCTTAGTATTAGATGTTTTTGTTGATGAAAGAGCATGCATGCTCCGAACGCATGCACCGCCCACTCCACCACTGACCTGTGATGTCAATGGCTGGCTCTGTGTGCACCCGAGTGTCCAGGAAGCGATAGGAGCCCCGGGTGGTGCCGAAACCAACGGCTGCCCACACCTACACTGCAGCACATATCCCCATCGAGCGGATGAACTCTTTCTGTACTACATGCATTGGTACACCTGCAACACTGTGAGTTGCTTCATTTATATTTGCCAATAAACATTTTTATACTGCTGCACTTAGATGGCGCTGCTCTTTTCTTCTGTTTTTAAGCACTTGCATTGCAGAGTTTCACATGCTACATTGTATGTTTTTCTCATTATCTGCCATGCTATATGTTCTAGTTTTCAATTGTCAGCCAAGATTATGTGAATTTTTTTGTGTTACTTATCAATGTTTTCTTGAATTTTCTGTTATACAGTATGACTCTCTTCCTGTCAAGTTCCCCTGACGAAGGGATACAACTGGTCCTGAAACGTGTCGTGCCGTCCGGATTTATATGAGAATCTATCAATATAATTATCTTTGTTTTTATACTTTTTTAGTATTGTTGCAATTATTTATGTATTTACATATGCATTTTTTTTTTAATAAAACACATTTTTTGTTATCACACATTGTTGCTCTTAAAGTCCCATCACCTTTTGGGGGGGAGGTTTATTTTCTCTAGCTCTCTTTAGAGACATCAGCCATCAAGCACCAGATTTTACATGTCCAGAGACATTTACTACCATTGATGCCTTTATCACCTTCACAGACTGCTTTCCTTGGCTAAGCTCTGCCTAATGCCCTATTCATCCAACTTCCTGAGCGCCAATAGTTGTTTTCCTTTATGTTAGATGTGGATGCCTGAACAAGCATGGCAATGGTCAGAAAAGATGATGGGAGCATTAACAGCAGGAGTACTGTGACCAGAAGTAATAAATATTTGCAGTTACACTTAAGTTACACTTAAACATTGCTAAGCATGAATGCACTAAGCATGACAAACTGATTTGACCTTAGGTCCTCACTGGTACACATTGATAAGGTTATTAACAGTAGGCTGATCAATTCCATATGCATATATAATACAAGAAATACTACAGATTCCTCCTAATTTTTGTGGAATTACAGTATTATAAGTACTATACTAGTACTAGCATAAATCAACAACTCTATCTGTGAAGGGAAATAGTATTCCAACCTACTCTACTTATGTGCCTTGAGTAAAAAAAGCTGCCTCTCTGTCAGCAATCCTCTAATGCTCTAAGAGCAACCAATGTGAGCAGCCCTCTAGAACACCTTTATGACCACTGAATATTTGCAATAAAAAAAAATATAGCTTTTTTTATTGTCTATAAACAAGTCACTGTCATTAAAGCAAGAGCTTCACAAATTGCTTTTGGGTCCAGCTGAGACTTGTCAGGGGATATTCCTTACACCTCTCCAGTCTCATAGAGGCTGGGATTTTACCCACTGAAAGCCTACCCGTAGGGATGAGCCGAACACCCCCCCGTTCGGCTCGCACCAGAACCTGCGAACGAACCTAAAGTCCATGCGAGCTTTAGAACGCTATTAGTTATAATGGATGCGAACGCTCGAAATTAAAAGTGCTAATTTTAAAGGCTAATATGCATGTTAATGTCATAAAAAGTGTTTGGGGACCTGGGTCCTGCCCCAGGGGACATGTATCAATGCAAAAAGAAGTTTTAAAAACGTCCGTTTTTTCAGGAGCAGTGATTTTAATAATGCTTAAATTAAAACAATAAAAGTGTAATATTCCTTTAAATTTCGTACCTGGGGGGTGTCTATAGTATGCCTGTGAAGGGGCGCATGTTTCCCGCGTTTAACTGTCTCTGCGCAAAGTGTCATTTTTGAAAGTAAAAAAGCTATTTAAAATCACTCGCGGCTAATGTGTATTGACGGCTCCCGTAATACAGAGAACAGTCATTCATTGAAACTCATTCATAAAAAAAAAGTCATTGATAAAAAATAAAAAAAATGAAAAAAAAAAAAAAAGCGTAGGGGTCCCCCCAAATTCAATAACCAGGCCCTTCAGGTCTGGGATGGATATTAAGAGGAACCCCAGCCAAAAAAAAAAAAAAAAAAATGGCGTAGGGTCCCCCTCAAAATCCATACCAGACCCTTGAGGTCTGGTATGGATTTCAAGGGGAACCCTAGCCAACAAAAATGGCGTAGGGTCCCCCTCAAAATCCATTTCTTATACCGTGGGGCGTGTACTAAAGCCCCTGAGCTATAATTGGCTACAGGCATCCTGCCTGTAGCCAATTATGGCTCTCCTCGCTGCCGGCGCTGTGATTGGCCAAGCATGCGGGGTCACAGTGCATGCTTGGCCAATCATCAGCCAGCATTGCACTGCGCGGGCCGCAATGCATTGCGGGGCCGCTCGCATCACTCAAATTTGATGCGAGCGGCCACCATAAGTTCTGGGCCCGCCGAGCGAGTGAACGCCCGCTGCTCGATTCGAACATGGGTTCGAATCGAACACCGGGCCCATCCTTACCTACCCGAAAGTAATTTTTTGCATGATGATCACATCTTTACTTGCCTACTGTGTAATGTGTTTTCTTCAACATACACTATATTACCAAAAGTATTGTGACGCCTGCCTTTACACTCACATGAACTTTAATGGTATCCCAGTCTTATTCCGTAGGCTTTAATATTGAGTTGGCCCACCCTTTACAGCTATTACAGCTTCAACTCTCCTGGGAAGGCTGTCCACAAGGTTTAGAAGTGTGCCTATGGGAATGTTTCACCATTCTTCCAGAAGCACATTTATGAGGTCAGGTACTGATGTGCATGAGAAGGCCTGGTTTTGCAGTCTCCACTCTAATTCATCCCAAACTCGCTCAACCATTTCTTTATGGCAGGCGTCCGGATACTTTTGGTAATATAGTGTATTTTGTTCACACCATGTCCTTTAAACCGCTTTTTTCAGCACACCACTGTACAGATACAGTGGTGTGAAAAAGTGTTTGCCCCCTTCCTCATTTCCTGTTCCTTTGCATGTTTGTCACACTTAAGTGTTTCGGAACATCAAACCAATTTAAACAATAGTCAAGGACAACACAAGTAAACACAAAATGCAATTTGTAAATGAAGGTGTTTATTATTAAAGGTGAAAAAAAATCCAAACCATCATGGCCCTGTGTGAAAAAGTGATTGCCCCCCTTGTTAAAACATACTATAACTGTGGTTGTCCACACCTGAGTTCAATTTCTCTAGCCACACCCAGGCCTGATTATTGCCACACCTGTTCACAATCAAGGCATCACTTAAATAGGAGCTGCTTGACCCAGTAAGGTCCACCAGAAGAGCCTTAAAAGCTACACATCATGCCGAGACCCAAAGAAATTCAGGAACAATTGAGAAAGAAAGTAATTGAGATCTATCAGTCTGGAAAGGGTTATAAAGCCATTTCCAAAGCTTTGGGAATCCAGCGAACCACAGTGAGAGCCATTATCCACAAATGGCGAAGACATGGAACAGTGGTGAACCTTCCCACGAGTGGCCGGCCGCCCAAAATTACCCCAAGAGCGCAGCGACGACTCATCCAAGAGGTCACAAAAGACCCTACAACAACGTCCAAGGAACTGCAGGCCTCACTTGCCTCAGTTAAGGTCAGCGTTCATGCCTCCACCATCAGGAAAAGACTGGGCAAAAATGGCCTGCATGGCAGAGTTCCAAGGAGAAAACCACTGCTGAGCAAAAAGAACATCAAAGCTCGTCTCAATTTCTCCACAACACATCTTGATGATCCCCAAGACTTTTGGGACAACATTCTGTATACCGATGAGACAAAAGTGGAACTCTTTGGAAGGTGTGTGTCCAAGTATATCTGGCGTAGAAGGAACACTGCATTTCAGAAAAAGAACATTATACCAACAGTAAAATATGGTGGTGGTAGTGTGATGGTCTGGGGCTGTTTTGCTGCTTCAGGACCTGGAAGACTTGCCGTGATAAAAGGAACTATGAATTCTGCTGTCTACCAAGAGATCCTGAAGGAGAATGTCCGACCATCTGTTCGTGTACTCAAGCTGAAACGAACTTGGGTTCTGCAGCAGGACAATGATCCTAAACACACCAGCAAGTCCACCACCGAATGGCTGAAGAAAAACAAAATGAAGACTTTGGAGTGGCCTAGCCAAAGTCCTGACCTGAATCCTATTGAGATGTTGTGGTATGACCTTAAAAAGGCCGTTCATGCTCGAAAACCCTCTAATGTAACTGAATTAGGACAATTCTGCAAAGATGAGTGGGCCAAAATTCCTCCAGGACGCTGTAAAAGCCTCATTGCACGTTATCGCAAACGCTTGGTTGCAGTTGTTGCTGCTAAGGGTGGCCCAACCAGTTATTAGGTTTAGGGGGCAATCACTTTTTCACACAGGGCCATGATGGTTTGGATTTTTTTTCACCTTTAATAATAAACACCTTAATTTACAAATTGCATTTTGTGTTTACTTGTGTTGTCCTTGACTATTGTTTAAATTGGTTTGATGTTCCGAAACACTTAAGTGTGACAAACATGCAAAGGAACAGTAAAATGAGGAAGGGGGCAAACACTTTTTCACACCACTGTATAGTGTGTACAGGGCACATACAAAAAACAATAATTTGTGTGCTGAAAAATGCAGCTCAGCAGACATAGTTTGAACCAACCCTGAACAACTGCTTTGGGGAAATCAATTACAAAGTGAGGGAACATGCCATGTCTAGGCTTCTATAAAAGTATTGACAGTGCTATTAGGCTAATATTACCATCCCGTGTACACATATAGTTCAAGCTGTATTCAAAAATGTATTATATTGCAGCTTAGATGTGGTGACTAGGCTTTTTTTTAGGCTTTTTCCCCCCTCTGTTTTTACCTAATCATCTGGCAAGTAATACATTTCTTGCATTAGCCTACACTTTGGATGAAGGAGCAACAGAGCCACCTTTGGACAGCAGCATTGTAAGTCTAGGGGGAGGGGAGTGCTAGATTTATTAGCAGATTTAGATACACTAACAAATCAATGCCAAAATCCATATTTTTAGGCAATTGCAACAACAGTTTTTTTCCTTTTGGAATTAAGGTTTTACATAAATAAAACCTGATTATTGTAAGCACCCCTGTCAGTGTTAAATAATTTGTCTCAGCCCTCTTACTGCTATATCTGCATGACAGTTTGTTCTGTTGAGAAACAACAGTCTAAAGCTTTGTACACACGATCCGATTGTTGGCCAACCGAGCGTCTGATTTGTGTCCAAAGGGCGAGGCCAGGAACTTGTCTTGCATACTAACGGTACACAATTGTTGGCAAACAAACACAAACGTAGTGACGTACTACGAGGAATTTCAGCTCTTGAGCGCCACCCTTTGGGCCCCTTCTGCTAATCTTGTGTTTGGTGAGCATTGATTCCGAGCATGCGTGCTTCTACTTTAGACTATTGTGTGACTGACTTGTGTACTAACGATACGAAAATCAGACAACAGATCATTGTCTGACGAAAATTTACTAGCCTGCCATCCAACATTTGTTGGCCAAAAGTTGGACAACAATTGTCAGAAGGAGCTTACTAACGGTCAGATTTTAGGACAACAGTCTGTCAACAGACAATCCCCTGCCACCAATCGGATCGTGTGTACGAGGCTTTACTGGCCAGATAAATAAAAACTAATATAAAAGAGAGAAAGCCTATAAAGGAAATTATTACAGCCATCACATCTAAGAATCAGTAAGCTGCAAAATATGTCATGATTGCTTTTTGGTTTAAAACCACTTTAAAAACCATAAACAGAAATATGGTTTTATAACAGGTATATATACTGTATATATTGATAAGATTTTTATATAATATATTATATATTTTACAAGACCCGAGAAACATTTGGATGGTCCAGTTTGTTAAATTGTTGTATTGTTTTATCACATCTCTAACAGTAGAAGTTTGGTCAAAATCGAACTAAGCTTAAACCAAATCCCACTCAGGGCTGGGACAAGGGGTGAGCAGGAGGGGCGGCTGCCCTGGACACTGTGGTATCATGTGAGGTTTGGGGGGTACCACAAGAAGATTGGGGGGAATATGTGTTGGGAGGGGAAATTTGGTGGGGGCAGGAGGTAGGAATCGTTCTAGGAGGGGCAATTTGGGGAGGTGTACTAGCATGGGGGGTTTGTGCTAATATTTGAGGGGTAGAGGATTTGTGCTAGGAAGGGTGAATGTTTTTTTTTTTTTCTGAGGGGGGGTAATTGTGTTGGGAGCATATGTGGAATGAGAGGATTGTAGTTAAGCATGCAGATTAGCACTTCATTTTTTGGGGAGGAGATTTTTGTTGGCACATAATGCTCATACATCTTGGGGGGGGGGGGGCACAATTTGGCATGTTCAACCTGGGCTCTAGATGACCTTGTCCCGGTACTGCTCCCATCCCCATTCTAAGCTAAATTCTAATTACCCTGTAAAGAAAAGGTGTGTATACTCATCTAATCTAAGGCCGTCTGGTCCAGCCTCATTATCTCCACAATAGCCAGCTTCATTGTAAAGAAGAGAGCAGCAACAAGGGCTGTAGAGCCTGGGTGGTGATGTCATTCACTGACTTTCTATGAATCATCCGTTGTCCACTGTCCCTCCTCTTCCCTAAATGCTTGGCGCTGATCACGGGACCAGACCAGAGTGCCCTTAGATTAGGTAAGTATACACATCTGTCATTTACAGGGTAGTTAGCATATGGCTTAGAATAGGGGGAGTAGTATTAAGCTGGGTTCACACTAGCTGCGGCTGTGGCTGTGGGGTACGTGTCTGTTCACCATTTCAGGTGTGAATCAGGTCCGAATTTTTGTCTAAATTCACACCTGAAATTCACCAGAAGATGCTCAGGACTCTTCTGCAATGCAGACCGCAGCCGCCCCGTAGCTGTGTGAACCGACTCCATTGAGATCCGGCCACACTCTTTTGTCATGTGAATTGGATGCAGTGAAACCCACATCCAATTTGCATCAGTGTGAACCCAGCCTTAAAGTGAATCTTCACGGCATCTGAGCACTACAAACAAAAAACACTATGTAAATAATTTTTAATATTCAAAAAAAAAAACTCCCCCATCCATCCACGTGTCTATGCTTCATTTTTTTTTTGAGAAATCACTTTAAAAAAACAACAGTATTTCTGGCTTCTTGGAAACCATCTGCCCGTAGCTCAAGCATGCATGCATGAGAGTGTGCTTAGCTGAGAAAACCCGTCCTCCCCTCCTCCCCTCCTAAAGACCTATGAGATGTATGACATAATTTGCCCAGGCAAGAAAC
Source organism: Lithobates sylvaticus (assembly GCA_028564925.1). Classification (NCBI taxonomy): domain Eukaryota; kingdom Metazoa; phylum Chordata; class Amphibia; order Anura; family Ranidae; genus Lithobates; species Lithobates sylvaticus. The sequence continues at coordinate 121,095,105 of CM053035.1, read as the reverse complement.
CAGGAAGTAACTGAAATTTAAAGAAAATATATTTTTAAAAACAAGTAAATATAATTTACTTTCCTATCTATGTACTAATGCCAGCAGCATTAAAAATAACCAATGTTGATTGGGAGAGTGAAGTTTCACTTTAAGCTTAGTTAGATTTTGACCTTGACTTTAATATGACATTGTAAGTGACATCTTCATGTAAAGAAAGTCATGCATAGCCCAAAAATATACATTTCTAATAAAAGTTGGAAAAAAATCTTTCCTTTTTACTAAAAGAAATTACCAAAGTTTGAATGCAGTTTAGGAAAACATAGAACTCACATTCACGAGCAAAGAGATTATAGCCAGGCCATTGGGGTTGCGGGAAGCCTCGCTGACATTACTGTACAGATCCTGGTTATAATGAATCAGCTGTACCTGTAATAAGAGAATGATATCTCACAAGGTCAGTAACTAAAGAGAAGACAGAAAGTCAGAGGTCATAGTTACAAAGAGACAAGATGGATAAATAGGAACAAGGGAGAGCAGGCATGGACAAGCACAGATTAATAGGTACATGGAAAAAAGAAAGGAAAGGAAAGAACAGTGAAATTTAAACCAGCATGAGAAATAAAGACACTGTAGGAAACAATGCTCAGAATTATTCTTGTGATAATATTTTAAAAATGATTTTAGAAGAATTTAATTAAGATAGATTTTTAGATATTGTATCCTTTCAGTTTTTATAGCTTTGCATACAACAAAATACAAGAGAGTATACAAAAAAAAAAAACAGGGATTAAAAGTACACCACTGCCCTGCATCATAAACCCACGTGAAGCATGACTTATATGCAAAGAGAGGGGAGCACAGCCAGAGTATAATGAACAGGAAGGGGCTCCTTGTTGAATAGTTTTAAAAAGACTCCACTGATAGATTCAGGTTGGGTCTATCTTTCAAAAAAATCCGTAGGTAGAATATCCACCCAACCCAACCCATTTTTTTGTGAGAATTTATTCAGAGGTTGAATAGAGCTCTGTCTGTAACCAGATATACTCAATGCTCTTCTACTATGTGATACCCATGGATTGTTAGTTTCATGGATACATGTTATGTTATGCCTCGTACACACGAGCGGACTTTCCGCCGGACTGAAATCTTTTTGCCGCCAAAAGTCCGGCGGACTAGGTTTTAAGTTTTGTTTTAAAATTGTCCGCTGGACTCGGCAGTCCGGCGGACAATCCCGCAGTCTGTATGCTAGTCCGCCGGACTTTTGGAAATGAACGGACTTGCCGATCATCGGAAAGAACGTGACTTCAGGTAGACGGGGCTAGCGAAGGCAGTGAATGCCGCCGCGCTAGCCCCGTCACCTGGTACGGATTTAAAGAGAATCCCCACGCCGAAAAAACGGTGTGGGGGTCCCCCCCAAATCCATCTCAGACCCTTATCCGAGCACGCAGCCCGGCCGGCCAGGAAAGGGGTGGGGACGAGCGAGCGCCCCCCCTCCTGAGCTGTACCAGGCCGCGTGCCCTCAACATGGGGGGTGCCCTGCGGCCCCCCCCCCACCCCAAAGCACCTTGTCCCCATGTTGATGAGGACAAGGGCCTCTTCCCAACAACCCTGGCCGTTGGTTGTCGGGGTCTGCGGGCGGGGGGCTTATCGGAATCCGGGAGCCCCCTTTAATAAGAGGGCCCCCAGATCCCGGCCCCCCACCCTATGTGAATGAGTATGGGGTACGATGTACCCCTACCCATTCACCTAAGGTGTAAAGTGTAAATAAAAAAAAAAACACAAGTGGAGGAGCCCGGCTTCCTTCTTCCTCATCGCCGCCGTCGTCTGGGGGTCTCGATTCGCCTTCGGTGGTCTTCCGGGGTCTCTTCTGTTCTTGCCGCTGTCGTCGCTTTCTGCGCCGTCTTCTTCTTCTTCCTCTTCTGCTTCTTCTTCTCCTTCCGATGTTGACTCGTCGCTCTCTCTGGCCGGAATGGCAGAGCCGCGCTGTGTTGTGACTTATATAGGGACAAGGAGGCGGGGTTACATGCTCATGTCACATGGTGACCCCGCCCCCCTATGATGTCACAGTCCCGGAGGATGCTGGGACTGTGACATCATAGGGGGGTGGGGTCACCATGTGACATGAGCATGTGACCTCGCCTCCTTGTCCCTATATAAGTCACAACACAGCGCGGCTCTGCCATTCCGGCCAGAGAGAGCGACGAGTCAACATCGGAAGAAGAAGAAGAAGAGGAAGAAGAAGACGGCACAGAAAGCGACGACAGCGGCAAGAACAGAAGAGACCCCGGAAGACCCCCGAAGGCGAATCGAGACCTCCAGACGATGGCGGCGACGACGAAGAAGGAAGCTCGGTAAAAGAGCTAGGTAAAATAGCGGAGGAGTCCGGCGAGAAGACACCCCAAGACGGAAGACGACCCCCGGAGCAATGCAATAAAATATTTTTTTAAAAATTGTGTGTTTTTTTTTTAATTTACACTTTACACCTTAAGTGAATGGGTAGGGGTACATCGTACCCCATACTCATTCACATAGGGTGGGGGGCCGGGATCTGGGGGCCCCCCTTATTAAAGGGGGCTCCCGGATTCCGATAAGCCCCCCGCCCGCAGACCCCGACAACCAACGGCCAGGGTTGTCGAGAAGAGGCCCTTGTCCTCATCAACATGGGGACAAGGTGCTTTGGGGTGGGGGGGCCACATGGCCCCCCTTTCCCCAGGGCACCCCCCATGTTGAGGGCACGTGGCCTGGTACGGCTCAGGAGGGGGGGCGCTCTCTCGTCCCCACCCCTTTCCTGGCCGGCTGGGCTGCGTGCTCGGATAAGGGTCTGAGATGGATTTGGGGGGGACCACCACGCCATTTTTTCAGCGTGGGGATTCCCTTTAAATCCATGCCAGGTGACGGGGCTAGCGCGGCGGCATTCACTGCCTTCGCTAGTTCCGTCTACCTGCAGTTACGTTCCAAATGAACGGACTTTGCTCCGTGTGTGGGCAAGTCCGTTCATTTTCAAAAGTCCCGCAGACTTTTTCCCGCGGATTGTCTGCCGGAGAAGTCCGGGCGTGTGTGGGCAAGTCCACACGCTCGGAAAGTCCGGCGAAGCCCCGCTGGAAGGTCCGGCGGACAATCCCGCCGGAAAGTCCGATCGTGTGTACGAGGCATTATAGAAAAATGACAATATCTTTTGGTTTGTGCTTAAATGTAATTTCTACCTTGGGTATGTTTTTTTAGGTGCTCAGAATCCAAATATATTTAGTAGCTCAATCATGCTATTATTGATATGATAAGAACAGGAATGTTTCACTGCACAGATGCCAGAACTGGCTCTTATGGTGAAAACTATAAACGTGGCATGCAGTAGTGATTGAACACACACGATCACACATTGCTCCAAATATGTGTGAATAATCACTACTATCTCCTACTTATGAAATATAGGTAAGGGTGATTCAATTATTTTGCTAAACGATTTAACCAGTTGTTGAAAGTCATCTTTTTTGCGCCCCCCCCCCCCCCAAATCAATGTGATTCTACTGAGATACTGATCAACAAGCTGTTATTATTCTCAGTAGCAAAGTGATTTCATTGCTTGTGTATCCCTGTCCTCACTACATAGGAAGTAATTTGTTCTATCTGTTTAGTAATCAATCGCTACTTAATCGCTAGTGGTAAACACTATGACTGAGCTAACTTTGATACTAATCCTTAGCAGTCTTGACTACAATTTCATTTTGGCCAAAAAATAATGCCTCTTAGATTCCCTAGAACTTGTGTTGTTGCTGTATGTACTCCCTCATTTCCTGAGTGGTCATTGGAATAGGAAATCGGTAAAAATCTCCTAAATGTCAATACAAAACTGATAAAAATGTTCTAACCCGTCGCCAAAACCAAAAGTAAAAAATAATGGGACTGCAGTTTCTCTTTAAGCTCCCCTGCTACTTAATATAAACATACATACACACAGTTAATTGGGCGAAAAGATCTTTGCATATGACTTTGCAGCTAAACCAACTTACAGAGGGGACCCCGATACATCTTTACCTTCTGGTACATTATTGAGATTGCTAAAGGTCTACTTAGACTCCTCTGTTGCAATGTAGTTGGAAGACATGGCTGGCAAGGCATACACAAATGGTTTGCTAAAAGAGTTGTGAATCTTCCCACAATAAACTGTGTGAATATTCCCTTAACATTCCCTTAAAGCCTAGTACACACGTGCCTCATGACTAAGCCCTGAGGGGCGGAGCGAAACATGTTGGGGACGTAGCCTATTTGGAGTCCAGGCTGAGGTTGCCACTTTCACACCGATCCTAGGGACCACGTGAATGTGTGGTCACGGGGACCCTCCTTTTTGTCTTTAGACATAAGGTCCAAATGTCGGACAGCATTGGTTGGTTCAATAGAAGCTGGCTGACATTCGGCCCGTGTATACTGCAGGTGGCTTCAATCGAAGGGTCATGACCGAAAAAGGTCTGCTGACAGGCTTCCGATCAGCGTTCTCAACCAATGACTGAGAGCGCTGACTGGAGTGTTCTCTTTCTGTCAACAAACAATAGAACAGCAGGGGTGATGGCTGTACTAACATTGGATTGTTAGTGCAGCAGCTCCAACCTGAGCTGTCAGTTCTTTTTTGTTCAGCCCGCTAGGATGGGCGAAAAAAAAAAAAAAAACTAGTAGTGTGTACTTGGCTTAAGTTATACAATGCATTTTACATGACTGGATAATTGAAGAGAATAATTATACAGTTTTATTGTGCAAATATTCTCAATTTCTTTGGTAAACCAGCCTTAAAATATCCTGCAGAGAAATATCATGATTGGAGTCCTCAAAAGATATAAGGCAGCAGGAGGTGTTTTCACTCAATAGCATTTTTCTGAAGCCAAATTTGATAGCCTTTCCCTTTAATAGAAGCAGCATGCTTTAAAATCTGCTCATTCTGCAGATGTTCCCCATAGAAGAAGAACTAGCTACCTGCATAGGATTGTTAATACCATGTGCTAAATGAAGCATAATTGTTATCTGCAGTTAGTTCATTAAGATAACAGTTGCATTGCATGATGAGCACTTCTAAAACACCTTCTGTTTAATATGTTACTATGGGGATGATTAAATACTCGGTTAAATCTTTTCCTTGAAAGAGATAACTACAGATAAAGTTGTAGGTTACAAGTAAAGAAATGCAGCATAAAATATTAACATATTAAAATGATATCTATGTAATAAAAGAAATGACTTGTTCTAAAAAAGAAGAATTAATTAGGTTTTCTTTTACTCCACATGATGTCTCATAAGTGTTTTCTTATGTATCCATAATCTGCTTCCATCTCTAGGCAACAAACAGCACATATATCTTGGTGTAGAATTTCTACAGCTGGGTTCCATGCTTTTTCTGACACGTAAATCAATAGACTGCTACAACTGTGGTCCATTTGGCTGCTAACAAGATGTAATGGTTAAGGTTATAGATGAGTGTAAAAACACAATGAAAATTATGTCTGTATCTCTATGAGCAGATACAACTGATATTACATATCGGTATGTAAGTAGCCTAATATTTATCTGACACTTACAAGAAGGTTAAAATTACCCCACTAAACTCTAATTACCCCTATACAAATATAGATTGAGATGGTATGGGCAGATCGGTCTAGACAAGTGGTTCTCAACCCCAGTCCTCAAGTACCCCCAACAGGCCATTATTATTATTATACACGATTTATATATCGCCAACAGTTTACGCAGCGCTTTACAATGTATAGGGGGGACAACCCAATTACAGTACAGTTCAATACAAAAGGTACAGGAGGGCCCTGCTCGTAGAGCTTACATTCTATTTTTTTTTGTTTACAAACGGTTTTTATATGAGTAAGGTCATAGTACAAGATTTTGACAGTGGTGGAAAATGTACAAGTGAAGGATTCATTTAGATAATACATTATAGCTGAGAAAAGACATATCACATGACAGGATACACTTATTTGATCTTAAGTCTATGTAACATTTGCGTGGATGGATTCATAGATCTGCTTAGGTAAAATAACATTAGTGAACATTACACCAGTAGTGAGGAATCCCATAGAGTCAATTTTTTTTGATATATGTGCATGGTATCATATAACGTGTGGTGTATTCTGTCTGATAGTTTGATGTTTGCCATACGGTTGAGAACCTGAGGCCAGGGTATGTTGGGTGAACGCCAGTTGAAAGCTATGGTCCAATGGATAGAGCTAAATAGGGTGTGGATTAGTCTAGAACTGGCTATTGGTATATCTTGTATGGGGAAGAATAAAAGGCACATTTGGGGTGTTAGTGGGATCTTTCTACCTGAGATTCGGTCAATCATGAGATTAGCATTGTGCCAGATGTTTTTAAGGTGGGGGCAATCCCAAAATATATGTAATAGTGTCCCATGTGTAGGGCAGCCCCTGAAACAGAGAGGAGATGTTGATGGGTAGAATGAGTTGAGTTTGGCAGGGGTAAGATACCACCTATAGAGTAGTTTGGTAGCAGATTCCCTGATGGTGGTAGTTTTGGTGCATTTATGTAGGTTTTCAAAAATGGTATCCCATTGTTCGGGGGAGAATGAAACGTTCAAATCTGATTCCCATTGTAGCATGGGGTGTGATTTTTCAGGCATATTGAATTCGTTTAGGTTTTTATAAATTTTTGAAATTAGTCCTTTGTCTCGTGGGGAGGAAATACAAATCTGTTCGAATTGTGAGAAGGGGGTATGTAGAGTGAGTGAATAGTATTTTTGGTAGAAGTGTTTTATCTTCATATAATTTTCATGTTCTGTAGGTGCAAGGTCATATTTCATTTGTAGTTCTGTGAAAGGGTAAAATGTATTGTTATGGGTAAGTGCTTTTAAATTTGTTAGATTGTGTCCTTTCCATATTGTTAATGAGTTTTGGTTGTTATCTGAGGAAGTGAAGCGAGGGTCTCCTAAAAAGGATGCCAAGGGAGGAGTGTTAGAGGACATGTTAAATTTGGTATTTTGTCTGTTCCACAGTTGTAGTGTATGTGTAACAATTAAATTTAGAGGTCTTATTTTCTGTGGTAAAATAGACTTGGACCAGAGTAGTCCTTGTAGGTTGTATGGGAGGACTGATTGTTCTTCGAACAGGAGCCAGGGGATTTGAGAGGCTGTGGCATACCATTGTGCTAGTTGGGTGAATCTGGCTGACAGATAATATATCCATAAATTTGGGATATTTAGACCTCCTTTTAGTTGGGGTCTGAACATTAAGGAGTAACTAAACCTTGGTTTTTTGTTTTGCCAAATGAATTTGTTGATTTCTCTTTGGAGAGAATCTAACGTGTTTTTGGGCAATGTCAGGGGAAGGGCTCTGAAAAAGAATAAAAGTTTGGGTAGTATAACCATTTTTGTCGCCACTATTCTTCCCGAGAATGATATTTGGTATGATGACCATATTTTCATTATATTTTTGATGTTATTAAATATTGGGGGGTAATTTGCGTGATATAGCGTTTTGTAAGAGGGTGTAATATGAATTCCTAGGTATCTAAACGAGTCAGTGCACCAATTGAATGGAAATTTGTCTTTGAGTGTCGTTATTAAGGCTGGTGGGATATTAATGGGTAGGGCTGAGCATTTAGATAAGTTTACACTTAATCCAGTCAGGTCGTGAAAAATGTCCAGTGTTTTGGTCAGATTCGGTAGGGAGATGAGCGGATCTGTTAGGAAGAGAAGAACGTCGTCGGCATAGAGGCTTAGTTTGAATTCGTTGGACCCTTTAGTGTATCCTTTTATATCTGTGTTATTTCTAATCGCACAGGCGAGGGGCTCTATTGCTAGGGCAAAGAGGAGCGGGGAAAGTGGGCATCCCTGCCTGGTACCCTTGCTCAGAGGGAAAAAGTCAGAATTGTTGCCGGGGAGTTTGATGCGTGTTTGTGGGTTATGGTAGAGGGCTTTGAAACCATGTAAGAATCCTCCGTTTATGCCGTATCTGGGGAGTAGTATGGACGGGTGGTGGTACAAAAGGTAGTAGCTGCAGAGAATGATTTGATGGGGGTGTTTGATGGCCATGTTTGCAGGTTTCCCCTTGTCTTGCACAGGTGCTTTAAATCAGAGTCAATGGCTTGGTATTTTGGACAGCTACTTTATCTAAAGCCTCATACACACGATCAGACTTTGTACAAACTTTCCAGTGGATTTTTGTACAAAGGGAGTTGGCCATAAATTTGTATCACATACTCACGATCATTTTTAGGCAACAAACACGAACGTAGTGACGTTTTTGACTGACGACAATTCAAAAGAGGACATTCAATTGCTCCGGCGCCACCCTTTGGTCAACTTCTGTATTGTTGTCTGATCTTTTGCATTGGTTCTGAGCATGCGTGTTTGTACTTTGTACAAAAGTCTGATGGTTTTGTGTACACACGATCGGACTTTGCTCCATCGGACTTTTGTTGCCAGAAAGTTTGTCCGTTCCCACAGCCAACAAAAGTCAGATGAAAACCGAAAAGGTTTGTCCGACGGAGCGTACACACGGACGGATGTTGCCTTAAAACAGCTAATTTGCATGTTTGTTGTCAAAAAGTCAGATCGTGTGTACGGGCCTTAAGAGACATTTCCAAAACATGGCCTGTTTGGGGTACTTGAAGATTGAGGTTGAGAACCACTGGTCTAGACAACCAACCCTGTAAGTTTACAGAATCATCTGCAGCGTTCAATAGACATTCATGCCTGTGTATCCGACCACCCTCTAATATTCATGGCCATCCTTATTATGCCAAGTCACAGATTATAAACTTAGGACAGACTGTATTTTAGAAGACTTGTTTACCTATAAGGTTCTTAACTAATGTTAGCCATACACAGTTTCCAATGATTCCTGCTGAATCCATCTGCACCATCCAACTGAACAAAATTGATTTGACAATGCTTAAGAGAAGTGAAAAATTGCTGGTCAGACAGTGACTGCATGCTATCAGCATGCAGTCACTGTTTGGGTGTTTAGAAAACTATGGATTATGTGACTGTCTGAATACAATAGCTAGCATTGCAGTTTCCTTCATCCACGCGGCTTATGGTTAGCCATAGGCCACGTACACACGAGCAGACTTAAAATTGTCCGCTGGACTCGCGAGTCGGCGGACAATCCCGCGGTCTGTGTGCTAGTCCGCGGGACTTTTTTAATGAACGGACTTGCCGACACAAGATCGGAAAGTCTGTTCATTTAGAACGTGACTCCAGGTAGACGGGAATAGCGAAGGCAGTGAATGCCGCCGCGCTAGCCCCGTCACCTGGCATGGATTTTAAAGGGAATCCCTACACTGAAAAAATGGCGTGGGGGTCCCCCAAATCCATCTCAAACCCTTATCCGAGCATGCAGCCTGGCCGGCCAGGAAAGGGGGTGGGGACGAGCGAGGCCCCCCCCCCCCCCTGAGCCGTACCAGGCCGCATGCCCTCAACATGACATTAAAAGCTGTACAACATTTTACAGTTATTTTTCTGGAGCAAGAAATCACAGCCTGAACAGACAAGCCAGTTCCTTGCCAGCATTTTGCAGAGACGGACCCTTGTACTCATCATGGAAGTAGTGGCCTCCCTACAGAAGCCCAGCACACCGATTTCCAGGACAAGGTCCCCTGGCATCCAAGGTGAGGTTGCCACAATAAAAACCCTCCCCCCAACTCTTTAAAGGGTTCGTTTCAGAAAAAAAGAAAAAGGTGAACTAACACCCTATACCATCCCCACCCCCTCGGCTCCTGCTGTACTTGCCTTCAAGGATGATGAGCTGCCAGTGCCCACACAGTCAGCGTAACAGTCTAGGTTTGATTGAATGCATGATTGTGATTGGTCAGCACCAGCAAATGACCGCTTTGACCAATCGGCTGCATGGGCATTTACAGGTCATCAACCATGAAAGTAAGTATTGTGGTGCAAGAAAAAATGCTCTGCACGTGGTTAAAGCTGCTCAAAAAAGCTTTAGGTTGTTTTTTGTCTAAACTCCACCCACATGACACATTCTTAAGAAAAGTTTGCTGGAATGTACACAATAAAGAAGACTTCTTCTGTGTTCTGCCCATATCTGACATTTCCAACAAGCAATTGTTCCCACTATGGTAGCTCTTTTCCCCAAGTCACTTTGGGTTCTCTGAAGACCAGTCAGCTCACCTGCCTAAAAAGTCAGCACAAATGTCTTGGGGCACTGGCCCTGCACATAGGCAATTGTTAGTCATGCAATTAAAAAAAGTTATGCATTCATGTGATTTCATGTATTCATGCTTAGACATTTAAAAAAAAAGAAAGGTTTAAGGCTGTGCTTGTTTTCCTGCTTTAACAAATGTAGTGTGGTTTACAGTATAGTGCAGTGCTGTTATTGTAATCTAGCTATTATGTATGGTTACAGTATCTTGAGAGTTTTACTGTAATTGAACAATATTTTCTGTTTTACCAGGACTTGAGCTGTGGAAGTTGTGCCCAGAAATGGAAATCAGGGAACAAAGGATTGGTGTGGAGGCAGCCATCATTGAAGAAGCAGGGCTCCCCCTACAGACTGATGATCTGACAACTAGTGGGACATTATTCACAAAGACACATAATGAATGAAGCAGGAACAGAGTGATTCTTTGCACTGCAGGCCTTCAGGTACATAAGAGCAGCACAACAGTAAACAGGGGCCACTTCACCAAATTTTGCCCCAACTCACCTGAGAAAGGAACAACTAACATTTCTAGATGACCCCTGTCAGATAGTTTTCACTTTTGAGGTTCAAATTCTCTTTAATGCCAGCAATAGAAAATAGAGAAATGTCAAGGTGTTGTTGCTTTCTTTGAGCAAGGCCCCAACCAAAGAATCACATGCCAAAAAAATCACTATAAGTTTCTTAATTATACTACAAAATGAAATAGAAAAATGGTGGCAACTGTTCATGGTGAAACTGATTTGGAGCATTTGCTACTGTCCCATGAGACTGCTTCCATTGTTTATCATATGTTCCAGTTGGGGTGACTGATCACTAGCTAAAACTTAAAATAGTGCAATATTACCAGTGGAAAATATATATAATAAAAATACAATGATAATAAAATACAATTATTATAAAGTGCAATTATTATAATAAAGTGACTAATGTAATAGGTGAAAGATAGATGTGCATCAAAGTGCTAAATGTTACACCATACATTAAAATAATGTACTATATGATGCATAATAAATAAAGCATAACATACATGTGACTGTATGTTCGGGTTCGGGTCCGGTGTTCGGGGATTTAATGTTGCTTTTTAAAATGTCTTTTAAAAGCACTCGCGGCTATATGAATTGATATTCATATAGCCGCGAGTGCTTTTAATACAGAGAACAGTCATTGAAGTCATTTATTTTTAAAAAGTTAGTAATAAAAAGTGTTTGGGGACCTGGGTCCTGCCCCAGGGGACATGTATCAATGCAAAAAAAACTTTTAAAAACGGACGTTTTTTCAGGAGCAGTGATTTTAATAATGATTAAATTGAAACAATAAAAGTGTAATATTCCTTTAAATTTCGTACCTGGGGGGTGTCTATAGTATGCATGTAAAGAGGCGCATGTTTCCCGTGTTTAGAACTGTCTCTGCAAAAAGTGTAATTTTTTGCAGAAAAGAAAGCTATTTAAAATCACTCGCGGCTATATGAATTGTCGGCTCCCGTAATACAGAGAACAGTCATTCATTGAAAGTCATTCATAAAAAAAAAGTCATTGATAAAAAATAAAAAAAACAAAAAAAAAAGCGTAGGGGTCCCCCCAAATTCAATAACCAGGCCCTTCAGGTCTGGGATGGATATTAAGGGGATCCCAGCCAAAAAAAAAATGGCGTAGGGTCCCCCTCAAAATCCATACCAGACCCTTGAGGTCTGGTATGGATTTTAAGGGGAAACCCAGCCCAAAAAAATGGCGTGAGGTCCCCCTCAAAATCCATACCAGACCCTAATCCGAGCACGCAACCTGGCAGGCCGCAGGAAAAGAGGGGGGGACGAGAGCGGCCCCCCTCACGCCTGAACCGTACCAGGCCACATTCCCTCAACATTGGGAGGATGCTTTGGGGGTCTAAGACCCCCAAAGCCTCTTGTCCCCATGTTGATGAGGACAAGGGCCTCGTCCCCACAACCGTTCCCGGTGGTTGTGGGGGTCTGCAGGCGGGGGGCTTATCGGAATCTGGAAGACGGTCTTTGACAATTCCTTTATTAAAATCTTCTTTCTTCTTTCTTCTGGTCTTCCTTTCTTCATCCGGCATCTTCTTCTTCCATCTTCTTCTTCCTCCGATCCGCTTCTTCTTGGCCTTCTCATCCAGCATCGGTGTCTCTTCTGGGCCGCTCCGCGCAATGGGAGGCTCCCGCTGGGTGAGGCTTCTCTTCGGTATCTTCTTCCACTGCGCCGGTATCTTCTTCCAGGGCGTCGTTCTCTTCTTGGGCCACTCCTCGCAATGGGAGGCTCCTGGTGTGTGAGGCTTCGCTTGGGCTGACAGTTCTTTTATAACGGAGGGCGGGGCCACCTGGTAACCCCGCCCCCTCTGTCGCATGGGAACGTCATGGGGAGTTCCCTATGGCTTTCCCCACGTCACGCCACATTGTGCGGAGCGGCCCAGAAGAGACACCGATGCTGGACGAGAAGGCCAAGAAGAAGCGGATCGGAGGAAGAAGAAGATGGAAGAAGAAGATGCCGGAAGGAGAAGATGAAGAAAGGAAGACCAGAAGAAAGAAGAAAGAAGATTTTAATAAAGGAATTGTCAAAGACCGTCTCCTGTAATTTTTACCATTTTTGACACTTTTTTGGTGAAATGGTAGGGGTACTTTTGTACCCCCTTACCATTTCACACAGGGGGGGGCGGGATCTGGGGGTCCCCTTGTTAAAGGGGGCTTCCAGATTCCGATAAGCCCCCCGCCCGCAGACTCCCACAACCACCGGGCACGGTTGTGGGGACGAGGCCCTTGTCCTCATCAACATGGGGACAAGAGGCTTTGGGGGTCTTAGACCCCCAAAGCATCCTCCCAATGTTGAGGGCATGTGGCCTGGTACGGTTCAGGCGGGAGGGGGGCCGCTCTCGTCCCCCCTCTTTTCCTGCGGCCTGCCAGGTTGCGTGCTCGGATAAGGGTCTGGTATGGATTTTGAGGGGGACCTCACGCCATTTTTTTTGACTGGGTTTCCCCTTAAAATCCATCCCAGACCTCAAGGGTCTGGTATGGATTTTGAGGGGGACCCTACGCCATTTTTTTTTTTTTGGCTGGGATCCCCCTTAATATCCACCCCAGACCTGAAGGGCCTGGTTATTGAATTTGGGGGGACCCCTACGCTTTTTTTATTTTTTTATTTTTATTTTTTATCAATGACTTTTTTTTTTATGAATGACTTTCAATGAATGACTGTTCTCTGTATTACGGGAGCCGACAATTAACATTAGCCGCAAGTGATTTTAAATAGCTTTCTTTTCTGCAAAAAATGACACTTTTTGCAGAGACAGTTCTAAACACGGGAAACATGCGCCCCTTTACATGCATACTATAGACACCCCCCAGGTACAAAATTTAAAGGAATATTACACATTTATTGTTTCAGTGTAATCATTATTAAAATCACTGCTCCCGAAAAAACGGCCATTTTTAAAAGTTTTTTTTTGCATTGATACATGTCCCCTGGGGCAGGACCCAGGTCCCCAAACACTTTTTATGACTAACTTTTTAAAAAATAAATGACTTCAATGACTGTTCTCTGTATTAAGGGGGACGGGAGCCGACACTTTATTATAGCCGTTCGGGGCCCCATTGACTTCAATGGGGTTCGGTGTTCGTGGTCAAGTTCGGGTCAAGTTCGGTCCCGAACCCGAACTTTTTTCTGAAGTTCGGCCGAACCTGCCGAACCCGAACATCCAGGTGTCCGCTCAACTCTAATCACTAGCAATTTTCGTTGCTGTATGCACTTAGAAATATTGATCCATGTTTTGTTAAAACATATGACTCATTATATATTTTTTGCCTTAGATTTTCCAGTCCTTAACTGGGTTATAACAGACCAAATATACAAACCTAACTTGATAAACTCAGTAAACAAAAAGCAAACTCTTAAGACTGACTTTCTCTTGTTCTTCTGCTGATCAGATGGATTATTTCTCCACTTCAGCCACCAAAATTCTTGTTTGGTAAAACAAACAAGATCTGTTCCAGCAGACGACCCAGGAAAAACAAGCAATTAAACAATATAGCTTGATCACCTGATTTAAGCTCATAAGTAATCTTTTACCATGCAATTTATCTCATTATAATTAACTCAAATAGAAGAAGAACCCCATTTAACTTGCTCAACCTGTAAGCCAACAATGAGGATCAATTGTGATTCTGTATTGCAAGTACAAAAACTGTAATATCCATTAGGATACTGCCAGGTCATGACACATGATATAATATACACACGTGGAGAATGAGCAACCAGGAGATCATACATAACTCAGATGTATAAGGAAATAATTATAAAGAAAGAGGGGAGGGCCAAAGAAGGAAAAAGGAAGGACAAAGATGAGATGCATCAGTGATGTGAAAAAAAAAAACAAATAGGACTGGAAGTAGAAAGATTAAAAGCAAAGGAGAGAGTGGGGGTCAGTTAAATTTGTGAAGGAGACTGGAGTTCTTCAAGGGTTGAAGTGCCATAGAGAGAGAAAAAGAAGACAGAATGAACCTAAAGCATGAAGAAAAAGACATGGTGACAAAGTACAGACATTAAAAGCTAAAGAGGATAAAATACTTGCACTGCAAGAAGAGATGCACAAGTTTCAGCTGTGGCAAGACCTGGGTACAACAGTCAAGTCCAAAAAGCATGATAAAGGTGTTGTGAATCAGTTTTATTTGGTGCAACTGCATCGTGCATCGTGCAACCCATTCTGGAGACTTAACCAAACATTTATTGCACTATGATGGTTTGCAGGGGTTATCAGATTTATTGATTGCTTAATAAAAAATATATGTACATGATCATTTGGTACTGAATAATTTTTGCCCAGATACGCCTTTGTCTTGGCTTGAATCATTTTAGCTTTGCAGTTTTACCAACAAAGGCCCTGGTGGCACCTGTTAAAGTTAGATGCAGTCACTGTTCAGTCCACAATTTTACAGCCGACTTGATTTTTCAGTCAAAGTTTCTTAAGCTTGGTGGTGCGGCCAGGACAGCAGAAATCATCTGAAATTCTTGTCACCCTTGTATTAGTGTTTTGTTTCTCATTTGCAAATTCACTTAGTAATTGATATTTATGTTTCTTAGGTTTTTTACAACAGTAAATTAATCTAGTAATGAAAAAACATTACTGGAAAAGACAAATGCCTTATATTAATTTGTTCATGCATTGCTGTGTTATTTTATTATTTTGGATTATTTCTGGATCATAGACGCTCTAGGGTGGTAATTGTGTTAATAGATCAGATCATACAGATTGTATTATCCTTCTCCTGTACTCACCTCCCCAGCTGTTGATTCCTTGTTCATAAGATGTTCTGAACCGATCCCGTTTTCACTACCAAAGTGCATCATGATCTCTTCAAGGCGATGGTTATATAACAGGGGACCACCTGAGATGTTAACTGGATTATGCTTGTCCAGGCGAAAGATAACATGTCGCCCTGTGTTAAGCATTGTTCCACTAACCTAGAAAAAAATATTCAGAAATAAATAAGACATACTCTGATGGTGAAAAATAATTGGATAGATGGCTAGAATAAGCCATTGGATAAATGGTTAGATTAAGGGCACAAAAAATAAAATAAAATAAAGACAATTATTTTTTTATTATTTTTTTAATAGTTGAAAATCCGATCATTCTGAACGTGGTGACGTTTGTTGCGTACGACGGGACTACGTAGAGGCTAGTAGCCAATAGCTTTGGTCTTGTAATGTAATCTGAGCATGCGTAGCACTTTGTCCGTCGGAATTCGCTACACACGATCGGATTTTGTGCAAACAAATCAACCCTAGTAGGTTTGTCAGGTTGAACACCAGGCAAAAAGTTAAATAAAAAGATGAAATACATATAGGGAATGCATTTTAACTGCCAACGAATGTGTATCTCTGTCTATCCAGTGCTGAAACTAACCTAGCCCTTTAAGACAGTTCAGCAAGGTTGGTGACCTGATTTTTCTTAACAAGAGTTAAGCCATCAGGCTAGTTCACTTTTGTTCCCTGTGATTGAACAGAAGCAGTGTAAAGAAACACAGAAGGGTGCAAACTTCTAGTGCATTATCACCAACACCATTTTTATTTTTTAAAATGCCAAAAAACATACTCACAAACATGAGGAGATGAAAGCATGTCAAGTCACAACTCCAGTATAGATGATGTCCAAATTGCTGTGGATGGAAATCTGATGCATTTTGGGAGATAAGCCCCTTCCTCAGAGCTCTGATTCCAAGCCAAACTCAGGTACATACACTGCTTGCATTTAAAATTATACATAACTTTAAAGTATAACTAAAGCCAAAACTTTTTTTAGTTTTGGATGTTGTGGAGAGGGATTAGAATGCTTTTCAGGTTTTATTGCTGTCTGTGCCCTCGTTAAAGAGATTTACTCTCTCTGCTTATCCTGTTTACCATTATCCTTGAAAATGAAAGTAAAAGAAATATCTTACATTCTGGGTTGTCCCTAGAAAAGTGATAAAATAGCTGTCCAAAATACCAAGCCATTGTCCCTAGAAAAGTGATAAAAGGGAAATCTTCCAATGTGGACACTAGTTCTGGTGACTTGAGGTTTCCCAAGGAATTCCCTTAATTTGCAGGGATTTGCTTTTACTTTATGTTTGGCTATGGGACAGGAAATTAAGGGAAATCTCTGGAATGGGACACAGATGGCGAAAACAAAAATCTGACAGGGGTTATAACATTGCTTTGCTTTATCCAGTATAGCAGTGGTTCTCAACCCTGTCCTCAAGTACCCCCAACTGGCCATGTTTTGTGAATTTTTCTTAGATAAAATAGCTGTCCAAAATACCAAGCCATTGACTCCAATTTAAAGCATCTGTGCAAGATAAAGGAAAACATGTGAACATGTCAGTGTCACGTGTCATCAGTGCCACGTCATTGTGTAGGAAAAAATGACAACATCAAAAAGCTCACCATGCCTCTTACTAAATACCTTGGAATGTCTACTTTCAAAAAAAGGGGTCATTTGGGGGGTATTTGTTCTTTCCTGGCTTGTTCGGGTCACAAGAAATGAGAGAGGCCACCAGTACATCAGATGTGATCAATTTTGTATGATTCGCACCACAGATTGTAGAGTCTGTAACTTTCACAAAGGCCAAATAATATCCGATAATTTGGGTTATTTTTACCAAAGATATGTGGCAGTATAAATTGTGGCCAAAATTTATGAAGAAAAATTAATAATTTCCTAAATTGTATCACAGAAACCAAGAAAAATGCGTTTTTTTTCAAAATTTTCGGTCTTTTTTCAATTATAGCGCAAAAAAAAAAAAAAAACCAGAGGTGATCAAATACCACCAAAAGAAAGCTCTATTTGTGGGAAAAAAAGGACAAAAAATTCATTTGGGTACAGTGTTGCATGACTGAGTAATTGTCAGTCAAAGCTGAAAATTGGCCTGGATGGGAGGGGGGTGTTGGTGCCTGGTAGGCAAGTGGTTAAATGCTGTTTTTTAGATGCCTGGGGTTCATTCACCCATCCAAATAGACTTAGCAACCCAGGGAGTCTCCTGCTATTGCAAGACATCAGCAAATATTTCAATAGTCACTAAAGCCTAGTACACTGAATGTCGGCATTGACTGGTTCAATAGAAACCGTCCGACATTCAGCCTATGTGTACTGCATTCATTCCTACAGGAGCCAGCCATTCGGCTTTTGTACCCCTGTCAGAACACAATTGAACAGCCGGGGATATCGCTGTAGTAACGTTGGAAAGTTAGTACAGCAGCTCTTCCTGGGCCATCAGTGCTTTTTCGTTCAACCCAGCAGGGCTGAACAAAAAAAAACTACTAGCTTAAAGTGGTTGTTAAGCCACTGTGAAATCTTCATATAATCCTCTGTGTTTAATAATGTTAGGTGCCCCCGTGACTGTGCTTTATAAAATAAATGCAGTTCTATACCTGATTTCAGAGCGCTGCTCTGCGTTTACGCGATCATCCGCATTTCCCCTCTCACAAGGGGGAGGGGCTGGGAATCCCCCACTGACGTCAGTTGGGAGGAGAGAAGTAAAGGAGGAGAGAGGCGGCCAGTTACATGAGCGCTCTGAAATCAGGTATAGAATGGCATTTTTTTTTCATAAAACACAGACACTGGGGCACCTAACATTATTAACCACAGAGAATTATATGAAAAATTAAAAGTAATTTCATCAGCAGGAGGAGGGGAGGGAAGGGCACTGTCACTAGCTGACATACAGGGAGGGAGAGGAGGGAGGCTAGAGAAGACAGAGGAGTACAGAGGAGAGCTGCAGATGAGGGAGGCACGTGAGCTGACCACGGTGTCAGGGTTCAGCAGCCATAATAAACCATGGTCAGTTTACAGGGGGGGTATTTCAGGTGATACAGGGGGCCAAATTACATCGCACAAGCACTATGCTGTATAATATGCTTTAAAGGAAGAGGTTCCTTTTTTTTTTTTTAGGGTAACAAACGCTTTAACTATGCCTGAAATCAGATTGGGTGAAACTTACTTTATGTACTGTAAATTAAGTTTTAATTCTGCTTAAGCCTTCTCTGACTTTCGGGAGGAGTTTTGCAAATATCAAAATGCCTTGAGGTGTGGATATGAATCTGTCAGTACGCATTTCTTTGCAAACTGCAATTGCATGCAGACTACTGTTAGTAAGGCTCACATATCATGTTGAGTCTCATATTTGCTGAGGGGTGGGAGTGGGACTGTCAGGATGGGGAAGAAAGTGCTAGATTATGCTGGAAAACATGCAGCCTGGACTGGGATGGTCCCTAATGCACACTGGGAAAAGTAATGAAATTAGACAAAGCAATATCAGTACAGGAGAGGAGCCTGTACAACCGTGAGTAAAAGTAAGGCCCGAGTCCAGATTTGAGGCAAAGCATTTTTACTTGGTTCTACCAAATCTGTATTATTAAAACATATTGGTTGCATTTTTCATTTGCCCCCAACAAAACTGCTATGAAAATAAGAATAATCTGGTTATTATTTGTATATTAGTGTCTGTCAGATAACTAATGTTTATTGATAATCTGTGTTAGTGAGCTTCCCACAATTCCATCCAGGAATGAAGCAAACATGAAAACCTGACAAATTACAAAGCTGTCTATAGGATTGTACCTATTGATTGCCATTTGCAATTATTGTTACTTGCACAAACATCAATTATATTGACTATTTTTACAATCATTTGAAGACATTAGTCCAGTGGTAAAACTTTTCTATTGAGTGACCTTTAGCACTCAATAATGGCCTTAACCCAGTAGTTAGAAAGGATGAATGATAATTTCAAACACCACTGAAAGTGTAACATTCATATTAGATCTGAAAGAACACTTTCATAGAACACATGATGTCACATTTGCTAATGATAAATATGTTCCCAACTAGTATATCATCTGAAACCAGAATGAGAACAATATTGATTTTTCTGTAGGACAGATGCAACTAGATATTACAGAAAATATCTTCAGCTACAGTATCTAACAAATTATAGAATTGTGAGGTAACCTTTTATATCCTTTTATTTTACAATTAAATGTATTGTTAAACATAAATTTATATTTCCACCCCGAAAGTGTTTTTATATTGCATAGCCGACCCATTCTAAATATATTGGAGGAATGAAAAATGTCTATAGCAAACAATCACATTGCAACTGTCGCTGTTCTATATCAAGTTGGTTAATATGGGTTTTATACTTTATCTGTTAAGCTACTCAGTTTCCCTTTGAAGTACAGCTCCATGAATTCACTCCAGGTAACTAAACCCATCTTCTGCAATTCATATACTTTTAGCGTGATCATGAGTAGGCAGCACAGATTTTAGCAGTGGAAAAGCCTCAGTTATCTTCTGCACATTGGCATTACATCAGTACACCGACTGTGACTTTTAGCATTAGATCATTTCATGTTTGATGTCCTCAGTATGTAACTAATCTTAAACCACTTTCCAATTTAATTAATTTAAAAACCTTTCTGTTACAGAGCATTTGTTTTCACACTTGTTTATGATATATCAAGTTTGAACACTTTCATATCGGCTGGAATTTCTCTCACATATAATTTCTGTAGGTGTTCATAGTTTTTCAGTTGTGACATCAATAATAACCAAATCTAAACAATGACATCACTACTTGTGAACAATGTGATATACATTTACCATGTGTAGTTTATTGCAATAAAATAGGTTTTGCATTTATTTTAAATAGAATTCAATTGATTTTATAGTCATGTTTTGCTAATCTCTATATTATAGATCTGATAAAGTTCTGCTATTATACTAAAATGTGTTTGCTCCTAAAAAGTTTTTTAGACTGCGAGTCATTTCTAAATACCGTATTTATCGCCGTATAACATGCACTTTTTCCCCCTTAAAATGGGGGGAAAGTCGTGGGTGCGTGTTATATGCCGATCCCCTAAAAAAAGTGCCAAAAAAAATCAAATGGCGCCGAAAAATAGCGGCCGCCGTCAAAAAAAAACGAGCGCCGCCGAAAAAGACCGAGCGCCGACGAAAAAGACCGATCTGACTGCTCGGCTCCACTCGCAGTCCTGCCTCCCTGTGCTCGCTTCCGAAACAGCAGGGAGGCAGGACTGCGAGCGGAGCCGAACAGTCGGCTCGGTCTTTTCCGGTGGCGCTCGCTCGGTCTTTTCCAGCGGCGCTCACTCAGTCCTTTTCGGCGGTACTAGCTCGGTCTTTTCTGGCGGCGCTAGCTCGGTCTTTTCCGGCGGCGCTAGCTCTGTCTTTTCCGGCGGCGCTCGCTCGGTCTTTTCCGGTGGCGCTCGCTCGTCTTTCTAGGTGGCAAATTTAAACGTGGGCAAGCTGCAAATGATGCTGGCAAGCTGCAAATGACACTGGGCAAGCTGCAAATGATGCTGGCAAGCTGCAAATCACACTGGGCAAGCTGCAAATGACACTGGGCAAGCTGCAAATGACGCTGGCAAGCTGCAAATGACACTGGGCAAGCAGCAAATGACGCTGGGCAAGCTGCAAATGACGCTGGGCAAGCTGCAAATGGCGCTGGGCAAGGTTGAAAATGGCGCTGGGCAAGGCTGCAAATGGCGCTGGGCAAGCTGCAAATGACGCTGGGCAAGCTGCAAATGACGCTTAAATGTACGTTTTTCTTCCCCTAAACTTCCCTAAAACTTTTTTTCCTTAAAATGCCCTCCTAAACTGGGGGGGGGGGGCATGTTATACGCCGGTGCATGTTATACGCCGATAAATACGGTAAATAAAGCCCCCTGTTCAGTATATTTGATTTTACTTAGATGGGAAGCTCCTTGAGGGCAGGGACTGATGTGAATGTCAATGTACAATATATATGTAAAACCCTGCATAAATTAACAACACTACATAAGTACCTGTAATAAATAAATACATAAATAAATACTGTCTTGAATGCTTGCTAGTGTATTATTTGCTATTGTATGGCATGAAGTCAAATGTGGTCAGTGCAGGGCCATGTTGGGGGGCAGATATCACTTAAGTTGGGGATTCCTGAAGCCCTCCTAAAGTCAGCTCGGTTATATGGAGCCTGTTAAAAGTATAATGAGTAAAAATCTCTGCCTGGCACACAGGAAGGTGCAGTGGATGGCAGCACTGTACTCAGTTACATTGAACTCGCACTGTTAATAGTCTTCAGTCTTCAGATCACTGTATTTGCATCACAGTCATTCCATTGGCTGCTGTGCCTACCGGTGTTACAGGTGCAGAGGCCATGCAGCTTAGTAATGCTGAGCCTGTTACTTTATCAGACTCAATTTTTACTAAGCTGAGGATGGAATGTCCAGTATGTCATGCACCCATGAGTGGAGGCTTGACGCTGGGTCCATATATGGCTGGAGTCTTGTGTTGTCAGTGTATCAGAGTCATGTACCAGAGCTAACAGTGAACATTCAATAAAGATTATATATTTATAACTACTTTTCTTTATAAACTATTGCATCATAATAGTTGGAATGCAGATGCAATTGAGACATTTACACAAAATAAACAAAATATATATTGATTGCCTTCGGTCCATGAAGGAAAAGCAAACGTAAAACATATTTTTTGTTGCTTTTTAATTCAGTGATATTGTTGTTATCATATACCTTCTTTCCTTCCATGGTCAATCTTAGTGGAGGTAGGAATGGATCGAAGATGATTTGACTGGTGTTTATGTTAATTGGAGATTGACGTTTGCCGATCGTACATAAATTCCATGCAGAGTTCACCAGTCCCCAAAATGCAGGACCTAGAATTGAACAAGATAAAACAAACAAATTCAATACAAATGAAATTGCATTATTGTAAGTATGTATCTCCTAAAACTATGCAAGTGGCAAGTGGATATCAACTTATGCTTAAAGGGAACAATTTCTCCATCATCAGCTATCAATCAGAAGATGACAGTGCACAGTAACAATGAGGCTTATTTAGCACGGGAGTCTAGAATCTTCACTCAATAACTAGTAACTGTGTTCGCTTTGAATATCCTATTATGATGGTTGGACAATTAGTTGGATAATTGAAGTGAATCTTCCCTTGATTTTTTAGATAAAGCTTAAATTCTTTAGTAGCCTTAATATCTGTTGTGGGTACTACTTTTCACGAGGACATTTGGGGACAATGTTATCTCCCACTACTTTCTAGTTTCTGAAGGACAAACAATGACAGTTGAGGAGAAGGTAAAATGCGGAGGTAAGTGCACCATATAAAACTGGAATGTAATGTTATAATGAGCAATAATAAATGGTTAAGCGGTAAGAAGCAAGCTGTGAATGTTTGCCACAAGATGACCTCCCTTATGACCACATTGGTTGTACATGGCTCAGGCCAGCCATCTCTAGAAGAATAAAGTCAGGTAAATAATGTGACTGCTATTGATGAAGTCAAGATTTATTTTCCATGCTGCGATGATAAACTGACTGCTGGATCTCTTGGGTGTTAATTTGCCTTCTTCTGGACCTCCTGAACTACAATTTCTATCATTAGGCTAAAGTACACATGCTGTGAAAGAAATATTATAGCTGAACATACTAGTTTCTTGGCTGTTAAAGTATAACTAAAGGCACATTTCTTTTTTTTCTTTTCTTTAGTTTCTAGAGTGCAGAGGGATTAGAGCGCTTGTCAGTTTTTATTGTTGTCTGTGCCTCCGTTAACCACTTGCGGACCACCCACCATAGATTTACTGTGGCAGGCTGGCCGCTTTGCTCCAGATCATGTATCTAGTAAGTGATCTGACACTTCCGGGTCTGGGACAGGCACATGCGCTGCTGCTGTCCCTCTCCCGCTGTGATTATACACAGCAGGAACTGATTGGCGGGTACAGTGGACTCAATAAACATACAGAAAAAACACAGGTTATAGTGGCGCTAACACTTGGTATGAAATTATAAAAAAAGTCCATCAAACAAGTCCTTGTTATAAATTCTTTGTAAAAATAAAAAGAGATAAAATCTGAAAATAACAGGGAAATGGTGGAGAGAAGGGAAGGAAAAAAGACCTGTGTATTATAAGCAACAAGTCCGTACACCAGGGCAAGCCTTCAGAGGGAAGAGCAGACTCCAGAACATGCAAAGAAGAACAGAAGAGGCGCCTCCAGGTTAGAGCCAGTGGCATTTAATATGTTACAGGTGCATAAATCCACTTACATAAAAGAAGAGACTTCCAGCACATGTCCTCTTTAGTGTGGCGTCCATCCAGCGCTTTTGGCCTGATTACAGCTGGTCCATGTGTGGGGAGTCCTGTCCAGCGGGATTTCTGGATGATCTAGGAGAGCTGGGACCCAGGCTTGGCTCTGGTCAGCGGTGGAACGCAGGTGTCGGGCGCTGTGATGTCATGGGCAGTCATGACGATGTTTCGGAGCATGCGCTCTGCATAGACAAACAGGCGCTCTCCTTTTTCAAGCAGTGCTGTATAGCCGTCAGGACCCAGAGCTTTAGGGGGCTTTAGGGAGGAGTTAAAGAAGGCTAGCTCCTCTTCTGTTCAAGGTGCATTTAGAGATTGTAGTTGTTCGTCTGTGAGCACTGGTAATTGGAGGGTGTCAAGCCATGACTGGGGGGTAGAGCCTGCAACCTCTTTCGGATGGGAAGTGATATTACCATCAGAACCTTGGAGTTTATAGGAATGTGATGGCTGGATCGATTGTTTTAGCTTACTCGTAAACATAGCCGAAGCCGAATTGCTGTGCAAGGGGAAACAAGATCTGGACCAGCGAAGGGACTTTTCCGTTTGCTCCAAGAGCAAAGTATCCAGAGAACTTCTTTTTGGTTGATTAGACACAGCAAATCTTGAGTTCGGCTATGCTGATGATAAAACCTATCTAGTTCCAACGTAAGGGATCATATGTCCTGCAGTTTTTGGCGTTTCCTAGTGGTGGCTATTGCCATGAGGTGGCCCCTTAACACCACCTTGTGGGCCACCCATAAGGGTGCAGGAGAGATTCCTTCCACATCATTATGAGTGAAGTACTCTGTGATGTGGTCTGATATTTGGGTAAGCACTAAGGGGTCTGTGAGTAGGGAGTCATTAAGAAGCCAGGCTCCTAGAGCCGGAGAAAGGCCAATGTGGGAAAAGTGGCAAGGCACAGTATAATGGTCTGACTAAGGGCAAGTGTGAATTTTGGCTGAGGTTGAGTTTGCGACTAAGACAGAGGAGCAGTAAATATAGTCTAACCGAGAATAGTCGTGGGGATGGGAGTAGAAGGTGTATTCTCGGGCCCCTACATTATACGCTCTACAGGTATCAAGCAATTGATGTGACCTAAGTAGGTGTTGGAGTGACTTTGGAAAGGCGTTAGCCGATGTCACCGTGCAACTTCTGTCCAGGCCCGAGTGAGCTACCAGGGTAAAGTCACCGCCCACTAAGCCCCCGTACACAAGGTCGGAAATTCCGACCACAAAATTCTGATTTTTTCCGACGGATTTTGTGGTGTTGCATACACACGGTCGGACAATGTTGTCGGAAAATTCGATCATTCTGAACATGGTGACGTTCGTTGCGTACGATGGAACTACGTAGAGGCTAGTAGCCAATAGCTTTGGTCTCGTAATTTGATCTGAGCATGCGTGGCACTTCGGAATTCTCGACACACTGCTCTCAAATTTTTTCCGTCGGAAATTCCGACAGAAAGAGTCAGAAGGAGCCCACACATGGGCGGATTTTCTGACAAAATGGTCTGATCGGACATTTTCCGTCAGAATTTCCAACCGTGTGTATGGGGCATAACAGGTAGGGCAATTGATATTAATCTAATGCCTGAAAAAAAGTTTTAAAGAAAAAGACCTGGGACTTATTTGGGGTGTACACAGAAGCCATAGTGATTCCCTTGTCCTGTATTGAGCCTTTAACAATTACAAAGTGACTGCCAGGGTCTCTATAGGTTTGTTGTACATCAAACATAATCAAGTTTCTTATGAGTATGGCTGCACCCCGCGATTTGGTCTCCTAAGTGGTGAAGTAACATGGGTTAAAGCTGAAAAGCTTTATCTAAGTATGATGGGTGATTGTGCGAGGAGAAACGTGTCTCCTGAAGCAAAAGAACATTCGCACCTTGTAATTTATAGGAACGAAAGGCTTTCCTACTTTTGTGTGGTGAGTTAAAACCTTTAACCTTATGGGAGATAACTTTTAATGTAATATAGCAAAAGGATAGAATGGAGTACAAACTGTGGAGTGTGCACAGGGACCCTGCGGCCAAACCCTATGCTAACCATAAACAGTAATAGTAGGCAGCCAATGCAAGTACAGTGTTGTCTATTGTGCATTTCAAATACTGTAGTACAGGAGGCAGAGGAATAGGTATGCAGAGTGAGGGAAAAAAAGACAAAAAAGAGTAGAAAAAGATTGCATATTAACTTGAAAAACAAAAATAAAAATAATGTAGAACATGTCAAATCTTGGCAGCATATTATCAAAAGGGGTCAGGCGAGTGGTTATCCTCCTGACCAAATTAACTTTTTTAACACGAACCAAAAGGTCCAATACTCTAATAAAGTGGAACAGTCAGTCTGGGTAGTCGTGAGACTATTAGATAATTGGTACCTGGAAGGGGTCCACCCCAGGTGATCCAATTGTAGGGTAACAAATATAAGGTACCAACAGAATTAGCGTAGTGGCACAATCAAACGGGCGTGACAGATAGATATGTGCATTCGTTTTCGTCCAAATGCATTTTCGTCCGAATTTCGGGTATTTTTGTTATCGTTTTAACAAACGATAACGAACGTGCAGAATCTGAAAACCAAAAGACCCGACATATACAAATGCTTTATTTTCATTTTCACTGTGACAACAGTTCGATATAGATAGGAGATTCGACATGATGCTGACAATAGTGATCTGTGTCCATCGAACCTGTGGTCGAATGTGCCTAACCTTAGCTCTATTAATGCAAGATTATTCTACATAGAGAGAAAAGATTCGACATAGAGAGAAAAGATTCAACATTATAGAGACAATAGCAAAAAAGGTCGAATGTGCCTAACCTAACTCTATTAGTCCAGAATTATTCGACATATAGAGAAAAGATTTGACATGAAGATTCGACAAAGCAGTCGGCACGAGTGGACATTTATGGTCAAATGCTCCGCCCATAGGCTATAGAAGAATTCTAATGTTGGTTGACTAGTAATAATAATTAATAAATATAATTATTACTAGTGTCATACAACATTAGAATTCTACTATAGCTTGTAGGCGGAACATTCGACCGGAAATGTACGATTGCGGCGTCGTACAGTTTAGCTGCTCTGTCTAATCTTCTTAGAACATTTGACAGACACCATAAGCCTTCAATGACAGATTCAACCTTAATTATTTCGGATTTATTAATTATTTCGGACGAATGCATTTTTTAACGAAACTAAATGAATAAAAACGAATTTCGGGAGTAACTAAATAAATTTATTTTTCAGACGAAAACTAAATTCTGAAACAAAATATTTCAGTATGCACATGTCTAGTGACAGAACTTCAGCACAGTTCGGAGGTGAACAAATATCAACTGAGCATGTCGGTTGAGATGAATTTGCGAATGACTGTGTTGTTACAGGGAATGCAATAGAAGGCCACTGTTAATGTTGACCACAATAATCTCTCCTGGGGGAGGGTGTAGCCCATATAGCAGAGGAATGTGGAGTGGATGGCATCCTTGGATGATCTGCAGCGTTGATGAATCCCAACTTTACCAAAAGATCCTTTCTTTTCAGAATTGTAGTAACCATGTAGGTGGTGCCATTGTGAGGAACCTGCAATTTGAAGGAAAATCCCCAGCGGTACCGGATTCTAGCCGCTTGGAGCATGGTGGTTATTTCCTTCATCTTCCTGCGTTCATCCAGGGTGGTAGGTGAGAGGTCTGGATATATTTATACAGGAGTGCCATCTAGCTGAATATGTGGGGTATTGCGTGGAGTTCTGAGGATCTCTTCTTTTATCAGAAAATCCTTAAGGCACAGCACAATATCTCTCTGGGTTTTTCAGGAGGAGGTTTAGGGCGTAAAGCTCTGTGAATCCTGTCACGGGTAAAGGCTGAGGTTAGAGAGTCAGGGAGAAGCCACTGAAACAGCTTATGTAAGGCAGAGAGCAGCTCTGTCACTGTCTCCCACGTACTCTCAGATTATTACGCCTGTTCCTGTAGTCCAGGCCTTCAAGGTGGGCTTGTAGCTGTAGCACTGATTCAGAAAGGGATTCATGCTCCTTTCTAAGGTCAGAATATGCCAGACTGAGCTCATCATGCTTGGTTTCCAGAAAATCTATTCTGTTGCCAAGAGTAGCAATTATCTCCCATGGAGTGCACTGGTGAAGAGTCTGCGGGTTGTGTGCTCGCCTGAGCAGTTCCGGGCTGGGTGCTATTTTGGGCCATGTTGCTCTGCTCCCTGACCCAGAGTAGATAGGTCATCAGGTATATTTGTGTCAGTTTATATTGGCGATTCCTTGAGCCCAGCATGCGCTGTGTGTTCCACCAGGGGTGTGGGGTAGTTGCAGGCAGAAATCACTGCTGACAGCCCTGGGGAACCAGTGTTTGTCTCCGCCACTCATGTAGCTCTTATCCCCTGCTTCTGTCCAGCTTTGCGCCACACATGC
Source organism: Lithobates sylvaticus (assembly GCA_028564925.1). NCBI lineage: Eukaryota > Metazoa > Chordata > Amphibia > Anura > Ranidae > Lithobates > Lithobates sylvaticus. Next base: position 121,066,918 of record CM053035.1, on the reverse strand, counting down.
GCTCCCGACAGGTATCTTTTTAAAGGCTTTTTTTAGACATAATAAATAATGTAGAATGAATGAATTAGTGACTTGTATAGTGCTACCTATGCGAACTGAATCGCCTCAGGTCGGTTTTTGCCGCCGGTGTCCATCTGCAGTATAGCACGGTACTTTACCCCATGGGGTGCCGACACGATTACATACACATACAACATACACATATTTTGACAAATTTTTTGGACAGGATCGAATTAACCTACCAGCATGTCTTTGGAGTGTGGGGGGAAACCGGAGTACCTGGAGGAAACCCACACAGGCACAGGGAGAACATGCAAACTCCAGGCAGATGGTGTTGTGGTTGGATTTGAACCAGTGACCCTATTGCTGCTAGGTGAAAGTTCTAACCACTATACCACTGTGCTGCCCTCTGCTGTAGAGGTAGAAAACATTTTATGAGTCAGCATTTGGGATGAGCCGAACACCCCCCTGTTCGGTTCGCACCAGAACCTGCGAACATACCTAAAGCTCGTGTGAACTTTAGAACCCTATTAAAGTCTATGGGACTTGAACGTTCAAAATCAAAAGTGCTAATTTTAAAAGATAATATGCAAGTTATTGTCATAAAAAGTGTTTGGGGACCTGGGTCCTGCCCCAGGTGACATGTATCAATGCAAAAAAAAGTTTTAAAAACGGCACAATAAAAGTGTAATATTCCTTTAAATTTCGTAACCTGCCCACACATCCCCTTCATCCCCCTATACCCATTCTTGTCATCTCTAAAGCTAACAGTGCTTACCGGATGGTTTTAAGCCTAGCATAGCTGCCATTAGTACACTCTGGCTGTATAGCTCCTGTTGTTTATAGAATGTCTTATTACTGCTCACTTCTGCACTATTGTTACTGTTTATGCTAATCTGGATGGCAAGTGTTCTTCTATGCCTTGTCTTTAATACTAGTCACTCTGTATGGTAAGTTGTGTTATTACCCTTCATTTTTTTTTTTTGCTAGCTTTGTTGGGCGACAATATACTATTATTAGGTTTGCCTTTACTAATTGTTTGGTCCCTGTTTCCTTAAAATAGCATTATTGCTGGGTAATTAAAGCTATTGTCTGTGATTTCCTGTGATATTGGGTGTTTGTTTATTGATGTGTCAGCGGTAGACATGTGCACAATAGAAAAATTTGTTTAGTTTCGTTTCTGTTCATTTCCGTTGATTCGTAACGATTCGTAATTTCGTATTTCGTCGGTGTTCGTATTCAGACTCGTTCGTATTTTCGTAAGTCGTCGGTGTTCGTATTCGGACTCGTTTGTATTTTCGTAAGAGTTATTTTTTCGTTGATTCGTTTCTCTGTTAGTCTAATTTTCGTTTATTCGAAATTCGTATTTTTGTATTTTCGTTATATTTTGTATTCGGACGCATTCGTATTTTCGTAGATTTAGTTACATTCGTACTTTCGTAAGATTGATTTATTCGTACTTTCGTAACATTGTTTTCGTAGATTCGTAATCGGAGCATAATTCAAAATTTTATGTAATGTGTATGCTATTACATGTAGTGACATGTGAAATATATAATCAAGTGGCGCTCCCAACAAATACACTCAAATAAAATAAAATGAAAAAATGAAAAAAATAAAAAATCCAAAAGAATAACACCACGTGAAATAGTGTCAAAAAATACAAAGAACAGTGTCCATTAATATCTGTGCTGGCAGGCAAAAAATACATAAATCACTCTTCAAAGGAAAATAAGTCCACCAAAGTATATCCAATAAATGAACGACTAAATCTTCCACCACACCGATGTGCTTTGTGCTCCCTCTCCCAATGAGACCGCACTCATCCGATGGTGTTGCCTCCCACTCACGTGGTTGGCAAACAAGCGATTGAACCACACCTGGGTTACTGGTACGATCAATCCAAGATTGAATACTCCATATGTGAAAATATAAAAATAATGCTCCACATAGCGTGACTCTGTGTAAAATTATTTAATCAAAATCAACCTCACTCACACTTCAATGTTTCAACTCACGTGAAAATCCGTAAAAAACAGCAAAATACAGTACACAATCCACTGCAAATTTCAGATGACAGATGAGCTGGCAGAGCGCACATATGATCACCAATGGGTCTCAAACTAGATTGCAATAAAGTCTCACCGCCTCCCACAACACTGCTCCTGGTGTGGGTTATTATCCAGGAGTCACTCAAGTGAGTTTGCAGAGCGGTGAGTAAACAAGAGGATCCACACAAAATCGAATAATCCAGACAAACAGATGGTTGTTCTCAGTATCTCAATGTCCGTGTAGCCACGCCCTTGACATGTTTTGTCATCAAGACTTCTTCCAAAGGGATTGGCTACACGGACAGTCAGTCAGCCTTAAATGGTATCCCCGGGCGATCACGTGATCGCCCATCAGGCTATTACAGATAAGCACCAGCTGTAAAGCATCCCCTCAATCGCGCCAGCACGCTCTTCATACAGAGCGTGCTGTCTCGCGCCCGTAATTCTCATAGGGGATTAGCGCTAGTAACGGGTCCGGCCTTTCCAATCTCCATCTGCGCATGCGCGTTGGGGCGATGATGACGCGCGATATGATACACGCGCATCCCCAATAGATTGTTTCCTTCTATGTCTGCGCATACGCATTGGGGTACTGCCGCGCGCTATATTGCGTGCGCATCTCCAGTGGATAATTCAATTCTGACAGTGCACAGCGGCCAATAGCTGTTGATCGCGGCTGCGCAGAGGGAACATCGTCCCTCTCACATCACACCACAGATTGAGCAATCTCACTCAAATCGGCTTCATGGCTGCATATCACAGACTCTCATCCGTAACCACAGTGCGCTCAGCCAATCCATCCATAATATATACCATACATGGATTATATTATGGATGGATTGGCTGAGCGCACTGTGGTTGGCAGTACCCCAATGCGCATGCGCAGACATAGAAGGAAACAATCTATTGGGGATGCGCGCGCATCATATCGCGCGTCATCATCGCCCCAACGTGCATGCGCAGATGGAGATTGGAAAGGCGCGCGCAACGGGTGCGCGCGCACGCCGCAACCGGTACTAGCGCTAATCCCCTATGAGAATTACGGGCGCGAGACAGCACGCTCTGTATGAAGAGCGTGCTGGCGCGATTGAGGGGATGCTTTACAGCTGGTGCTTATCTGTAATAGGCTGATGGGCGATCACGTGATCGCCCGGGGGATACCATTTAAGGCTGACTGACTGTCCGTGTAGCCAATCCCTTTGGAAGAAGTCTTGATGACGAAACATGTCAAGGGCGTGGCTACACGGACATTGAGATACTGAGAACAACCATCTGTTTGTCTGGATTATTCGATTTTGTGTGGATCCTCTTGTTTACTCACCGCTCTGCAAACTCACTTGAGTGACTCCTGGATAATAACCCACACCAGGAGCAGTGTTGTGGGAGGCGGTGAGACTTTATTGCAATCTAGTTTGAGACCCATTGGTGATCATATGTGCGCTCTGCCAGCTCATCTGTCATCTGAAATTTGCAGTGGATTGTGTACTGTATTTTGCTGTTTTTTACGGATTTTCACGTGAGTTGAAACATTGAAGTGTGAGTGAGGTTGATTTTGATTAAATAATTTTACACAGAGTCACGCTATGTGGAGCATTATTTTTATATTTTCACATATGGAGTATTCAATCTTGGATTGATCTTACCAGTAACCCAGGTGTGGTTCAATCGCTTGTTTGCCAACCACGTGAGTGGGAGGCAACACCATCTGGTGAGTGCGGTCTCATTGGGAGAGGGAGCACAAAGCACATCGGTGTGGTGGAAGATTTAGTCGTTCATTTATTGGATATACTTTGGTGGACTTATTTATCTTTGAAGAGTGATTTATGTATTTTTTGCCTGCCAGCACAGATATTAATGGACACTGTTCTTTTTATTTTTTGACACTATTTCACGTGGTGTTATTCTTTTGGATTTTTTATTTTTTTCATTTTTTTATTTTATTTTATTTGAGTGTATTTGTTGGGAGCGCCACTTGATTATATATTTCACATGTCACTACACGTTTAATTATAATCTTTTTTATACTGTTACACATTTTGAAAGTGGCAGCTTGGGTATATTTGAGTTTAGATTTTGTGTTCACTATACACACATTCACCCACACAATTTTTGGTTTAATTGGCGCAAGGTTGGTAAGATATTTTAGTAGCGGCATTATAGATTACCTATCAACCAGATTTTATGCTATTACATGTTTAAGAAACAAAGAATTTCTCTCTCACAAGTCAGAACTTAACTCAAAAATCCACCAAAACAGTGCCTCCGACCCAACCATGTTTATCAACTAACAAAAAAAAGTAACAAATTTACGAATCCATTCGAAGCGTTAAGCAGCGCCATTGTAAGAGACATGGAAAATTACGAATCAACAAATAAAAAAAAAAAGTTACGTATGTACGAATTTTTTCGTTCATTTAGATTTTCGTTATTTTTGAATCTTTGTTCGGTATTTTCATTGTTTCTGTTTTCGGATTTTCATTCATTTGTAGTTTCGTTGTTTCTAATTTAATTATTTCGTATTTTCGTTGTTTTTCATATTCGTTCGATTCGATAATTCGTTATTCGTTAAAATTTTTACTAAACTATAACGAATTTTGACGAATAACGAATGCGTAACTAAACAAATTGCACATGTCTAGTCAGCGGGGCTGAGGCCTTTGAGAAGGTTGGGGCCTGGAAAAGAGTACCCATCTTAACCAGTGGCTCCTTTGGGGGTAGTGCTACACTTATTTTTCTAGAATTTGGTTTTAAAGACTCTTGTATTTTGCTCAGTTTTGCCAGTAGGGACCATAACTTGAGTCCTTTTTCAGCCTTATTTCCAAAGGTACAGCAACGTTTTTCATCAGTCACTACACACAATCTACATCATGTCAAAAATGTTTTAATTAAGTAGCTTTTTAATCCTCCACCCTGATAATTAATTTGGCACATCGTAATGGTCAGCGTCTGTTTACAAAAGCAGAGTTTGAAGAAGAATAAGCATAGAGCTATCAAAGTAACTAGAAATGTTAGAGCCATTCTGTTCTTAGCTTGAATGACAGGAAAAATGCAGTAATTGACTATCCTTTTGGTTATTCGCACAATCTGTTATCTGCTACAGGGTACATATAAGTGTCAGATCTACATAATAAAATCAGACATGTCAACAGGCACTGTAATATTAGAAAAAAACTTGAAGTATTCATGGGACACTTCAAAGACAGTTATCAAGACATCAAGCCAAATTCATCCCATGGTTCAGTTTTTAATTAACATACCCACAAAGGCTTTGTGTTTCTGTGCTGTCAAACAGAGACAGTTTATTTTAGATATGTGCTGTCAGCTCCTGTCAAAGCTCCAGACAGTGCCAGTCAAAACTGTTATTAGAATATGAACCAGCGCTGTTTGAACTTCCCTTTGGACAGTCTTATGGCAGATTCAAAATCTCCATCCCTTCTTATATCTATAACAGTACAGACAATACCAAACAGCAAAAACATTTTTTAATTAATATGGCATCTAAAAACTAAAGAGGAAGATTATAAAGATATAAAATATAAAGGCTATCATAAACTGAAGTGATATATTAATCCACAAAGTACAGAAATCACAATATATTGACAACAGTTGAAGGATGAATGGACTGGTTGCTGTTGGCATAGCCTGTGTGAGTCCGGGCTACTATTTCACTGGAAATTGTTCACAATGTGTAATCTTTGGCAGCACTCTAGGGCATGGATATGCAATTAGCGGACCTCCAGCTGTTGCAGAACTACAATTTCCATGAGGCATAGCAAGACTCTGACAGCCACAAGCATGACACCCAGAGGCAGAGGCATGATGAGACTTGTAGTTTTGCAACAGCTGGGGGTCCGCTAATTGCATATCCCTGCTCTAGGGGAACATGAAGAAAATAAACAGCATAGGTGTGTGGGATTTCAAAATGATGCACTGAAAATTATCACTTCTTTCAGATAAGAAAAAAAAGACCTAAATGGAATTTGTAAGTATACCTCTGAGCTGGTCCTGAGGGTGTGATGTGTAACAAGGTGGCTTCAAGGGGGAGTTGAGGGTTTTAATACAGACAAGCATCCAGCCATGTAGGCATTGCTAAGGGCACCAAGCAAGGTCTATTTATTTTTAAGAATTGCTGTATTAAAGTCACAGCATTTGCACATCCTTTTAGACAACAAACAGATGCTAACTCCCTGAGGAAGACTTAAAAATTTGAAACGCGTCAGTACTCTTCTTTTTCTGCATCTGGAATTACCATTGATATTTAGGCTCTTGTTCCAAGTTTGCACTATACATAGTCCTAGCTATCATATTTTTTTATTATTATTATTTTATGATGTATTACACTGTCCCCACTCTTCTAGGGGTTCTTTAACCACTTCAGCCCTGGACCAATTGGCAGCCAAAGGACCAGGCCCCTTTTTGCGATTCGGCACTGCGTTGCTTTAACTGACAATTGCGCGGTCGTGCGACTTGGCTCCCAAACAAAATTGGCGTCCTTTTTTTCCTACAAATAGTTTACACAAACCTCTCCCCGTTCTTCAGCTCTGTGACCCGATCGCGGGACACCAGCGGCGATGGGGTCCGCTGGTCCCGCAGCCGGGGTCACGGAGCTCCCGACCGGGTCGCGCGCGACCCACGGGCAGGCCTTTAAAGGGCTATGTACAGGTACGTGATTTTGCCTGCCCGTGCCATTCTGCCGCAGTATATCTGCATGAGGCGGTCAGGAATCGGTAAAATGTTGTCCTTTTAGCTACATATTTCAAATTTTCCTCTTTGTGTGTTTTTATGTCGTATCAGAGGGATTTGATACTGCTCTATGTTTGGGTACATATATATATATGTTTATATATACAAATTCCATTTAGGAAAAACTGACAGGTGGACCTGATCGGAGCTTTCGAGTGAAAGTGGCCTTAAAATATTTTTAGAACAAAAACCCTTTTTTTAATTTTGCGTAGAGCTGAATAGACTCCATGTTAGTTTTTTCGCCACCTGTGTTCCATTGCAAAGAAAGAAAGTAAGCGGATAACTCTCCAAAGTGAGTCAAATCTTAGATGTTGTCAGTGGAATAACTGTCTCCACTGAAAGATACCATATTGCTTTTTTGGTGACAACTAAATATTTTTTGTTTTTCCCTTATTTTCAGTTCTGGTGAAAATAACCATTAGTTATAGCAGACAGAGTAAATTCCCCTAACTGGAACAAAGCAATAAAGGATTCTAATTTCTCACCACTCTATTCCCCAATTATATGACTTTAGCATACAGATATTGTAAATATTAACCTGGATCCTTCTATAGAAGTCTGAAATCAGTCAATAACATATTTCTAAAAATGTATCTGCAGACACATATGGTTTGTTTTACAAAATAAATGGCCATATGTTTCATGAAATAGCTATAAAAGCTGTGAAAATAAAATAAATTATATTTACAAGTAGTTATGTAAGAGCTGACTATATTTGTTATGTCATGTGGGCATTATTCTATGGGATATTCAGCAGCAGGCCTCGGGGTCTTATCCTTCCATCTGTAATTTCTATGTTAATTTTTTTCTTTATTTGACAGTATACAGTTCCACTCTAAAGCCCCATACACACGGTAGGATTTTCGCATGGATTCTGTCCGATCGGACAATGTTGTCGAAAAATCCGACCGTGTGTATGCACCATCGGACAGTGTACGTCGGATTGTCCGACGGACAAAGTCCTATCTCCTGCTGGATAGATTTTTCGACAACAAGGTCCGATCACACCAAATCCGATCGTGTGTATGGTAGTCCGACCGGACAAAGTGCTACGCATGCTCAGATCACATTACAAGACCAAAGCTATTGGCTACTAGCCTCTACGTAGTCCCGTCGTAGGCAACAAACGTCACCACGTTCAGAATGATCGGATTTTCCGACAACTTTGTCCGACCGTGTGTACGCAAAACCAACATCAGACAAAGTATGACGGACATGGTCTGACGGACCTGGTCCTCGGATAATCCGTGCGTGTGTATGGGGCTTAAGAAATAAGATAGTTGTAAGGAAAGTAAATAGTCTTAAAATATATCTTAAGTCAAACTTTTTGTTTTGGATAACACAGAGAAGGGTCAACGACTCTGTAAGGTCCTCATTGGGGAGATGCACACTCTTTACAATATTTGTCCATTGTTATCAATATAGAGTTTTGAGTTGACGTTTCCTGCTCTATCCAAAACAAAAAAAGTTTTGACTTTTTTTTTCTGCCATTATATCTTCTTCGGAGTCCAGATTGTCCTGGTCCAGTCTATTGCTGGACAGAGGAATTGCAGAACATGGATGAGCCTAACTCTCTGTCTTTCTTCTTGAATCAGCATAGTTTTCTATCAGCTCATGATTGGCTCCTCGTGTTGCCTCTTCTTCTCACAATTAACCCTTGCTGTATAGGAACTGGATGAACTTAAATCTCTGCTGTATAGAAACTGCATGAGGCTGATGCCAGGCCACCACCATCTTAACCCCTCTGCCTATGACTGATCCCATCCCATTCCTCTACCACTACCACCATCCCTCTTCCTCTGATTGATCCCATCCCCCCACCAATACCACATGCCTCTAACTGATCTCCCCACCACAGCTGCCTCTGACTGATTCCATCCCCCCCACCACCAACCCTCTGCCTTTGACTGATCCCATCCCTCCACCACCACCACCACCACCACCATCATCCCTCTGCTTCTGACTGATCCCCTCCTACCCCATCCCTCCACCACCACCAACATCATCCCCCACCACCACCACATCATTCCTCTGCCTCTGACTGATCACGTCCCATTCCTCCACCACCATCATCCCTCTGACTCATCCCATCCCTCCATCGTCTTCCCTGTGAATCAGATGCGAATGCACCGGACATATGTGAACGTGCCCCATTGAAAACAATGGGTTTTCAAATGTCCTGCGAAAAACGGCGTGGGGGTTCCCCCCAAATCCATGTCAGACCCTCATCCGAGCACGCAGCCTGGCAGGCCAGGAAAGGGGTGGGGACGAACGAGCGCCCCCCCCCCCCTCCTGAGCCGTACCAGGCCGCGTGCCCTCAACATGGGGGGTGCCCTGGGGAAAGGGGGGCCGTGCGGCCCCCCCCACCCCAAAGCACCTTGTCCCCATGTTGATGAGGACAAGGGCCTCTTCCCGACAACCCTGGCCGTTGGTTGTCGGGGTCTGCGGGCGGGGGCTTATCGGAATCTGGGAGCCCCCTTTAATAAGGGGGCCCCCAGATACCGGCCCCCCACCCTATGTGAATGAGTATGGGGTACGATGTACCCCTACCCATTCACCTAAGGTGTAAAATGTAAAGTACAAAAACACCCACACTTTTGAAAAAATATTTTTATTGCACTGCTCCGGGGGTCTTCTTCCGTCTTGGGGGGTCTTCTCGCCGGACTCCCCCGCCATTTACCAAGCTCTTTTACCGAGCGGGGGAAGTCCGGCTACCTTCTTCGTCGTCGCCGCCGTCTGGGGGTCTCGATCCGCCTTCGGGGGTCTTCTTCCGTCTTGGGGGTCTTCTCGCCGGACTCCCCCGCTCTCTTCTGCTCTTTTACCTAGCTCTTTCACGAGGGGGGGAGTCCGGCTACCTTCTTCGTCGTCGCCGCCGTCGTCTGGGGGTCTCGATCCGCCTTCGGGGGTCTTCCGGGGTCTCTTCTGTTCTTGCGGCGGTCGTCGTCTTCCGCGCCGCCGGCGCCTTCTTCTTCTTGTCCTTCTTCTTGTCCTTCTTGTTCTTCTTCTTCTTCCGATGTTGACCCGACGCTCTCTCTGCCCGGAATGCCTGTGCCGCTCTGCGCTCGGACTTATATAGGGACATGGGCGACAGGGTCACATGTTCATGTCACATGGTGACCCCGCCCCCTTGCGATGTCACAGTCCCAGCATCCTCCGGGACTGTGACAACACAAGGGGGCGGGGTCGATGTACCCCTACCCATTCACCTAAGGTGTAAAATGTAAAGTACAAAAACACACACACTTTTGAAAAAATATTTTATTGCACTGCTCCGGGGGTCTTCTTCCGTCTTGGGGGTCTTCTCGCCGGACTCCTCCGCTCTCTTCTGCTCTTTTACCTAGCTCTTTCACGAGGGGAGGAGTCCGGCTACCTTCTTCGTCGTCGCCGCCGTCGTCTGGGGGTCTCGATCCGCCTTCGGGGGTCTTCCGGGGGTCTCTTCTGTTCTTGCGGCGGTCGTCGTCTTCCGCGCCGCCGGCGCCTTCTTCTTCTTGTCCTTCTTCTTGTCCTTCTTGTTCTTCTTCTTCTTCCGATGTTGACCCGACGCTCTCTCTGCCCGGAATGCCTGTGCCGCTCTGCGCTCGGACTTATATAGGGACATGGGGGACAGGGTCACATGCACATGTCACATGGTGACCCCGCCCCCTTGTGTTGTCACAGTCCCGGAGGATGCTGGGACTGTGACATCGCAAGGGGGCGGGGTCACCATGTGACATGAACATGTGACCCTGTCCCCCATGTCCCTATATAAGTCCGAGCGCAGAGCGGCACAGGCATTCCGGGCAGAGAGAGCGTCGGGTCAACATCGGAAGAAGAAGAAGAACAAGAAGGACAAGAAGAAGGACAAGAAGAAGAAGGCGCCGGCGGCGCGGAAGACGACGACCGCCGCAAGAACAGAAGAGACCCCCGGAAGACCCCCGAAGGCGGATCGAGACCCCCAGACGACGGCGGCGACGACGAAGAAGGTAGCCGGACTCCTCCCCTCGTGAAAGAGCTAGGTAAAAGAGCAGAAGAGAGCGGAGGAGTCCGGCGAGAAGACCCCCAAGACGGAAGAAGACCCCCGAAGGCGGATCGAGACCCCCAGACGGCGGCGACGACGAAGAAGGTAGCCGGACTTCCCCCGCTCGGTAAAAGAGCTTGGTAAATGGCGGGGGAGTCCGGCGAGAAGACCCCCAAGACGGAAGAAGACCCCGGAGCAGTGCAATAAACTATTTTTTCAAAAGTGTGGGTGTTTTTTTTTTTACTTTACATTTTACACCTTAGGTGAATGGGTAGGGGTACATCGTACCCCATACTCATTCACATAGGGTGGGGGGCCGGGATCTGGGGGCCCCCTTATTAAAGGGGGTTCCCAGATTCCGATAAGCCCCCGCCCGCAGACCCCGACAACCAACGGCCAGGGTTGTCGGGAAGAGGCCCTTGTCCTCATCAACATGGGGACAAGGTGCTTTGGGGTGGGGGGGCCGCACGCGGCCTGGTACGGCTCAGGAGGGGGGGGGGGCGCTCGTTCATCCCCACCCCTTTCCTGGCCTGCCAGGCTGCGTGCTCGGATGAGGGCCTGACATGGATTTGGGGGGAACCCCCACGCCGTTTTTTCGGCGTGGGGAGTCCCTTTAAATCCATGCCAGGTCACGGAGCTAGCGCGGCGGCAGTAACTGCCTACGCTAGCTACGTAACCTGAAGTCACGTGCTAAATGAACGGACTTGCCGATGAGCGGCAAGTCCCTTCATTTCAAAAGTCCCGCGGACTTGCCCACTAACGGCGGGATTGTCCGCTGGACTTCCAAGTCCAGCGGATAATTTGAAAACAAAACTTCAAACTTTAGTCCGCCGTACTTTGGCGCCAAAAAGTCCGCCGGCGCCCACACACGAGGGGATTATCCGCTGGACTTCAGTCCAGAGGATAATCCCGCGGGATTGTCCCTTCGTGTGTACGCGGCATCAGGCACACTTTTGCAGTTTACACACAGTATCAGTGCCCTCTATGAGCTTGCATTTTCTAAAATGAGATCTTGCCTTAACAGCTGTGGCACCCAGGTGTTCTGAATCGGAACTCAGGTATGATGATTTTTCCATCAAAGTCCTTGAGAGATCCACAAAGCTGGTAGGTTGTTGAACTTGCTACACTTACCTAAAACTGGAATATTGTTTTCCTGGTGCCTCCATGGCAGCATACATGTGATAGAGCTCCGCCTCTACTCCGCCTTCAGGACTAGTGAATAGCATAAATTAAAGGGCATAGCCCCTCCCCCAACATTCTCCTTTTTTTCCTCATTCCTCTTGACTGGTGAAGAGTAGCAGTATGTATGTCCATACCTCTGCAGTCGGCAGCGTCCGCCGGGTTAAGCCTCTCCCGTGCGCAGTCCCTGTTCTTGGGTCCGCTCAATGCACTGATAAGACTGGGAACCCCTTCTGAGGATCTTTTGGGGTCTTGCAGAGTTTCCTCATAGGAACGCAGTCTGCTGAATTTCCAGAAAAACGAATGCTGGTGATGACGGCGGGAGGATCAGATTCTCTTCCTTCTTGGTCAGGTTAGGTTTTCCTTTTGCTTCCATGTCTGCACTGTTTTTGAGCCCTGGTGGTTAAAGCTTATAGGTTTAAAAAAAAAAAAAAAAAAAAAATGTCCCCTTTAAGACATTTATTCCTGGTCTGCACATGTGCAGAACGGGCGTTTCCTTGCTATTTCTGAGGTTTTTTCTCTAGCTTTTTTGTACTACCCTTCAGGGTTCTCACTCTCTTGCCGTGGCCTTGGTTTTGTTTCTTTTTTTTTCCAGTAATAAGGTAGGTCCTTTTTAAATTAAGCTGCTCTCCCTTTTTAGCTTTAAAGTGTTGGCTCTAAATTGGACTCAGGGCTGCTCTGCATATCAGGTGTATGCCCTGCAGTCCAAATTACTTCAGCATTACAGGTATGTGTGGAGCTGGCCATTCACCATGCAATTTTCTTGTTCGATTTCCATTAGGTTTGCCTTCAACTGTGTGGTACAGGGGCCTGCCTGATTGCATGCAAATTGGGGGTGATTAGATTTGACCACATATTGTATGTTTTTTTTTTTAATAGATCTGAGGGAGATCTATAGACGGGGGTTGGGTAGTGTATGGCCAGCCTTATACTTTTATCTCACTCCTATTGCGTTGACTTCGTTTAAAAATTTGGTGTGCAAATAGACTCTATTTCTTTTTGCTTCTTACTTCGCCTTACTACAGCTGATCCTCCTGCCCATTATTTACCATGAGCCATTCGTCACAAAGCCAAGATCCTCTCATATCCAATAGGTATGTGGACCACCTGTACGTGAGTATTTAAAAAAAAAAAAAAAAAAGAGTGCGCCACTGACAAACTTTGTTTGTTTCAGCCCTGTTCCTTCAAAGCGGTCCAGAAAGTCCTCAAGGCGCTATGACAATGACGATAGTCCTGAGCGAAGACCGCGCTCTTCTCATCATAAATCTTCCAGAAGATCAGGATCTTATAGATGTCGTCATTTGCCTTCGCCTCCACCGCGGGCGTCAAGGAAAAAATGTTGGGCCTGTGGCGCGGTTCCAATCCCTGATAAGCTCGTCTGCAGAGACTGTCTCAGGGACTACGCAGCTAACCGGGAATTAGAAGGCCAGCAGGTGGTTGACCTGCTTAAGCAAACCATGAGAGACTCTCTTTCTGAACTGACGGCCATGATTCCAGCTCACCCGGTTTCACAAGCTGCCCAGGTGTTGGATTTGGACCCCGACATTTCGGGCCCATCAGCTGTTAGTACTCCTTTGCCTCCATCAGGAAAAACAGCTAAACAAATCCCACCGGTAGATTCATCCGAGGAGTCCTCAGATGATACAGAACCGTCTGGTTTCAATTTCTCCCTGGTTCAACCCTTTGTACAAGCGGTGAGGAGCGACATTGCCTGGGAAGACCCGGAAGAGCCTCCTCAAAAATCAAAAAACTATTTCTCATTCCTCAAGAGAAACCAAATCTTCTTCCCATTAATGGGGGAGATCATAGAGGATGAGTGGAACAAAACTGATAGAGTTTTCTGTAGCACGTTTATGCAAAATGTATCCACTGGCAGATTCGGATACTCAGTTCAATGACTGTGGTTGATGCAGCTGTAGTGCGTCTGGCAAAAAATGTAACAATGCCAATGGAGGATTCAACGTCTTTCAAGGATCCCCTAGATAGCTCCATTTGAGGTCTAGATCAATACATCTATCTAGAAGCAGGGGTGGCTTGCAGACCAGCCATTGCGCTGACATCTGTTTCCAATGCCATCAGGGCTTGGACGGAAAATATTGAGACATCCCTGCACCAAGACGTTCCCAAAGATGACATAATCAAAGCTCTGGAGGAGCTTAAGTTGGCGGATTTCGTGGGAGAAGCTGCAATTGACACAATCCGGTGTTCAGCCAATTCAATGCTGCAACTCTGTTATGGCACAGCCGATCTAGCATCAAAGCAGAATTGATGCAAGATTTCCCTTGATGGAAAATCTTGGTTTGTTGAGAAACTCGACAAAGTAATCTCCAGAGTAACAGGGGGCAAATCTGGCTTACTTCCTCAGGACAGGAAGGTTCGGAGAACAAAGGCCTATTTATCACGATTCCGGCAATCAAATTCTAGAGACTTCAGGCAGTCTCGCCCCTTTAGGGACAACAAGAAATCGTGGAGAGGCACCCAGACTTCTTTTCTGGGAGCCAGAAAGTACAAGTCCCTCACTGCTCCCCAGGAGGGGACAAAGTCCTTTTGACGTCAGCGGGGAGGAAACGCCCCCAGTGGGAGCCCGGTTAAAAAAACGTTTTCCCCATCTGTGCCTCCAAATGTCAAGACCCATGGGTCCTAGCAACGATCCGGTACAGTCACTTCTGGACTTTCTCTCAGCAGCCTCCTCACACGTCCTTCAAAGAGACAGTAACCAGCCTCCCCACAGAAGGCACTGGCCTTAAACCAATTTTTTTTTTTGGAGTCCCTGCAGCGTCAAGGGGCAGCAATACCTGTCCCCCCATCAGATCGATTTTACAGGTTTTTCTTCCACCCTTTTCCTGGTGCAGAAAAAAACAGGTGACTGGAGACCTGTAATAGATCTGAAAAAGCTAAATCAATACATCCATCTCGAAAGCTTCAAAATGGAGTCACTCCAAACGATCATACAAACCATACAACCAGGAGATTGATTAATCTCGATAGACCTGCAGGATGCGTACCTCCACATCCCTATTCTACCATCCTTCCAAAAATACTTAAGGTTCCCAGTGGGTCATGTCCACCTGCAATTTCAAGCTCTGCCCTTAGAGCTATGCACCTACCCTCTGGTGTTCACAAAAGTGTTGATATCTGTCTTGGCCCCTATGAGAGAGAGAGGGGGGTTAAGAATTTATCACTACCTGGACGATATCCTCTTGCTGTCAAAAAAAAAAAAAACTCGAGCCACCTTTTAGTCCACAGGGAGATTCTTCTCCAGTCGTGGTCGGAGTTCGGGTGGCTGGTGAACCATCGGAAGAGCCAATTAGTTTCAACACAGCAGATGGTTTACTTAGGGGCAATGTTCGGTACGCTCCTAGGCACAATCTCTTTACCCCAGATGAAGATGGAGGGCATCATTCAGAAGGTATCCAAGGTCATAGAGATCCCATCTATCAGCCTTGCAGTGTCTGAGCCTTATTGGCACGATGTCCTCGTGCATACCTCTAGTTCCATGGTCTCACTAGCATCTGAGACACTTCCAGACGGGATTCTTAATGCAATGGAGACGACAACATCTGTCTCAGACAATCCGTTTAACAACGCTAATAAGCAGTGGTCATTACACTGGTGGATGAATCCAGAGAATCTCTCCCGGCTCTATCATTTGGGTTCCCACTCATGGTCCACAATTACGTCAGATGCGAGTGGCCAGGGGTGGGGTGCCCATTGCAGAGAATTCAGGGAAGATGGTCCTTGCCCACCAGAGGGACAGTGTCCAACGTCCTAGAAATTAGGGCAGCATTTCTAGCCTTAACCTCTTTTGCATCTCAGGTCAAGGGACAGAGAGTACTTCTATGTTTGGACACCAAGGTGGCGGTCTCGTACCTTCAGAAACAAGGGGGCACCCACAGCAAGACACTTCTGAGGGAAGTGGAACCTGTAATGCTCTGGGCAGAGAGGAACCTGGTAGACCTCAAGGCAATGTATCTCCCAGGCAAGATGAACACAGAGGCAGATGTCTTATCGAGGAGGTTTGGGGACGACGAGTGGTCTCTACATCCCCATTTGTTCATCCAAATCTCCAATCTAGGGCAGACCCCACTGGTGGATCTTTTGCTACGCATGAGAATTGCAAAATCAGGAGATTCTTCTCTCACCTTCCACATCCACAGGCGGAAGGAGTAGATGCGCTATCTTGTCCTTGGACCTTCAAGACAGCTTACACCTCTCCTCCTCGCCCACTCATTTCGAGGTTTCTCCTCAGACTCCTGAACGAACCAGTTAAAGTGCTAGCAGTGCTACCCTATTGGTCGAAGAGACCGTGGTTTCCACTAGCCATGCACCTCAGTGTGGATCATCCGATCAGAATTCCTCCCTTTCTGCAGTTGTTGACCCAGGGCAGGCTGGACCATCCAGACCCACAGAAGCTGGATCTTTGTGTATGGAAGTGGAAAGGAGGAGGTTTGAATCGTTAGGCTGTTCCCAAGAGGTCATATCCACCCTGTTAAAAGCTAGAAAGCCTACAACCAACACAATCTATGCAAGAATTTGGGACAAGTTCTTATCCTATGCCCCAGGAAAAGGATTTGATCCTATCTCTCTCTTTCCACTGCTGATGTTCTGAGTTTTCTGCAAACTGGTCTCGATTGGGGCTCAGCCAGAGTTCCCTCAAGGTACAAGTTTCCGCAACTTCTGCAGCAACTAACACCAGGGGGTCAGAAGACCCTCTAGTGGTTACGTTCCTCAGGGGAGTATTGAAGATGTGTCCCCCATCCAGACATTCCTTTCCAAAGTGGGATCCTCCTCTAATATTGGAAGTCCTATCCACTCATCCGTTTGTACCGGTTGAAGAGGTCTCAATTTGTAACTTGACTTTAAAAACAACTTTTCTGTTGGCTATTACATCCGACAGGAGGATTTCGGAAATCCACTCCCTGGGCATTGGGGATGATCACATATCCCTTTTTTCCAGATAGGGTAGAACTTCGCCCTCTCAGAGGTTTCACACCCAAGGTCACCTCAATGGCAAACCTATCAGAACCATGGGCGTTACCAGTTTTCATGGACTCAGAATCAAACTCCTGTTATGAGTTAGACATATCCAAAGTTCTCAGGGCCTACTTGGAAGCCACAGCAAGTTTCGGCTCAGGTGAATGCTCCTTCAACAAGAGCAGTATCGGCATCTTGGGCAGCGAGGGCAAATGTTTCTCTTGAAGCATTAGGCTTGGTCTTCCCGACACACGTCCCTCAAACATTATCGTATTGATCCCGGGGCTCTTACAACCGTAGAGTTCGGGAGTAAAGCGCTTCATGCTGCTATGTCTGTGTTTTGATTAAAGTTTATTTTTTGTTAAAGCATTAAACCCACCCATGTGAGCTAGTTATTTATCACATGTATGCTGCCATGGAGGCACCAGGAAAACGGAAAATTGTATCATACTTACCGTAATTTTCCTTTCCTGGTGCCAATCCATGGCAGCATAAACTCCCACCCTCGGTATTCTATATTACGAAGAATGTTGGGGGAGGGGCTATGCCCTTTAATTTATGCTATTCACTAGTCCTGAAGGCGGAGTAGAGGCGGAGCTCTATCACATGTATGCTGCCATGGATTGGCACCAGGAAAGGAAAATTACGGTAAGTATGATACAATTTTCCGTTTTTTGAATGAATTGGCCATTTGTAGCCTGCTTAGGCTTTCAGGAGTTGAAAATAACTACCTAAATTTCATGCAGTTCCTTTTGAATATTGTTTTAATGCATAAATGTATGACCTGCTGGTTTCTAACTTATTTTCTAACATATGGTATGCATAGTAATAAAGTAACATGTACAGCATATGCCAGACTAAGATTTCTGACAAACGAAGAATGAACGATAAACAACTTCTTTAGCAGATGCTCTGTTAATAATACCAAGCTTCATCCATGTAATATGACATGTAACAGTTACATAATCAATTCTACACGGAGGTAAAATAGGCCACCTGTAGAAAAACTTACTTTTAAGAAATGAAAAAAGCAATTGTTTATACTCATTTTAGAATGATATGAAACATTGAACATATGTTTAGTTTCTTCTTCTTTAGTTCATCACTGAAGTTATGATATATACAAACATTCTCAAACCACCTAATTTGCATGACTGATTTACCTATTATGCTTTTAAGAGGAGACTTCAAGTATTTGGACTGGGGTGACACAAGCCTTCTATGTGGAATTTCTCTGAATTCTGGAAAAATGCCCAAATTGTTTGTGGGGTCAAAAATAAATACTCTATATAGCAGAGCTAGCTCACATATCACATAGCCCCATTATTTGTTTGTCAGACCACTATTATTAGCAATAGACATGGTAATCCTGCCAGAAATGTAGGCTGAACCTATAACACTGACACTAGGGCAGGTAAACACTCACTACTTAAGCTGCTCATAGTTGAGTTGACAATGAACAAAAAATGTAGTCAATAAACTGATCGTTCAAATCTATTTTCATGATTATTGTGCCAGGGTTGATTTCCGTTTTGACCACTTAAGGACCAGGCAATTTTGTGCGATATAGCACTGCGTCGCTTTAACTTACAATTGTGCGGTCGTGCGTAGCTGTACCCAAATAGAATTGATCTAATTTTTTTCCCACAAATAGGGCTTTCTTTTGGTGGTATTGATCACCTCTGTGGTTTTTATTTTTTGTGCTATAAACAAAAAAAGACCGACAATTTTGAAAAAAAAGTATTTTTAACTTTTTTGCTATAATAAATATCCCCAAAAAAATTGAAAAAAAAACTAATTTCTTCATCAGTTTAGGCCAATATGTATTCTACATATTTTTGGTAAAGAAAAATCACAATAAGCCTATATTGATTGGTTTGCGCAAAAGTTATAGCATCTACAAAATAGGGGATAGATTTATTGCATTTTTATTATTATTTTTTTTTACTAGTAATGGCAGTGATCAGCGATTTTTTCGGGGGATTGCGACAGATCGGACACTTTTGAAACTTTTTTGGGACCAGTGACATTTTTTACAGCGATCAGTGCTATACAAATGCACTGATTACTGTATAAATGTCACTGGCAGGGAAGGGGTTAACACTAGGGGGGATTAAGGGGTTAAATGTGTTCCAAGGGAGGTGTTTCTAATTGTGGGGGAGGGGACTGACTAGGAGTACAGAGATATCACTGTTCCTAATCACTAGGAACAGACGATCACTCTGTACTTCCCTGACAGAACGGGGATCTGGACATCACAGCCGCCGCCACATGCATCTGTTTCGCCGCCACACCATAGGCGCAGGTGCGCCCGCTGTAGCTGCTAAAGGGACTACCGTGCATCTACGCAGATTCGCGTAAACGAACCGACCTGCCACCATATAATGGCGGCAGCTGGTTGGCAAGTGGATGAGATAAAAAATTAACAAATGAACATGATAGAAATTTATTTTTTAATCAAACAATTTTGTAATCATTCGTAGGGCAATTGTTCGAAATAAAAATTTCAAGTGAAATGTGCATGAGCAAGAAGGGTAGTAGTAGGATTTAAAGTGGAACTAAACCATCCTATCATTTATAGACAAGGAAGCTGCCATTCTAGCCTTTGTTTAATCTTCAACTGCCATGATGCTGCACATGTGATCAGTTGAGACACCAGCCATTTGATGATTTGACAGCTTGGTTGAGAGCACACGCAAATGTGACAGTTACATACATGTGTCGGGAATATAACTGTTTTTTTAAACTGTTAAATCAATGGGTTTAGTTCCACTTTAAGGTTGAAAATGATCAGAAAAATAATCAAATTTTCAGGAATATTTCTGATGCATTGACTGAGCCATGAACTGGTAGATCGTAATAATGTTTCGATTTTCGTGCACATTTTCATTTGTTTTTCTATCCATATAAGGTCAGCTTTACTGTCTGCAAAGAGTCCAATTAGTATTGCAAACACATTCTGCATTTTACTGACTGTAAAGCAAAATAAAGCATTTGTTCTGGACCCAACAATTATAACAATTTTGTGAACCTTAAAAGCTAGGTTAACAAAATTATCAGTTCACTGTTCACTCAGTTTATCAATAGGGTGGAGCGAACCCTAACTGTAAAGTTCGGGTCCGTACCAGACTTTTGGGTGTCCGGGTCCCGGACCCGAACCCAAACAATTGACTGTGTGTTCGGGTTCGGGTCCGGTGTTCGGCGATGTATTGGTGCCTTTTTAAAAGCTGCAGGGCAGCCAATCCACGTTAGTTTCACTAGTGTGCCCTTAGAAGCCATCATAGCCATGCCTACTAATGGCATGGCTGTGATTGGCCAGTGCAGCATGTGACCCAGCCTCTAAATAAGCTAGAGGCACACAGCACAGCACGTCACTCTGCTTTACACAGTGTAGGGAAAGGTTATTGGCTGCTGTGAGGGAGAGAATTACATGCTAGGAGTCAGTCCACATTCCTGAAATATCTTCTAATCAGTCAGTGAACTACATAGATAGAGAGTGTAGGTCAAGGTTCCTGTGTCTGTTTTGAGGGAGAGAGAATTATCCAGATTCAGAAATCAATTCTAAGACCTGGTTGGGTTGCAGTGCACAGTCTTTTTACACTGCCATGAGCCCAGTGCCAGACAAAATATAACTTTTATCTGCAAGCTCAGTGCACCAGCACTGCATATGTTACTAAGAGATACACCCTGTACATACTCTGGGTGTATTCTGCTATTGCAAAAAAATAAAATTTTGCAGAGTTTTCTGCATGTTTGCAGGAGTGTGACATATTCAATTGATCTATTTTTCTTCTATTGTGCTATTCCAAAGAAAAAATTTGAGTGAAAATGTTTTTTTTCCATAGCATTTTCTGCAGTTTTGAAGTTTTTGAGATACACGCTGTACATACTGTGAGTGTATTCTGCTATTGAAAAAACATTGCAAAAAAATTAAATTTTGCAGTGTTTTCTGCATGTTTGCAGGAGTGTGACATATTCAATCCATCTATTTTTCTTCTATTGTGCTATTCCAAAAAAAAAACATTTGAGTGAACGTGTATTTAGCACAGCGCAGCCGCCTGTCTAGAGCCAATGTGGACAAGCTCACGTTCATTAAAATGAACCAGGCATGGATCCCACAGGACTTGTCCGTACCTTGTGCAGAATAGACATGTATACCGGTGTTCTGACAAAAACTGTCTGGCCATCAGATAGTGTCCGGCCACTTACTGCTCAGGCACATCGCTTGCGCAGTACGGAGGACAAGAAGATTCACAAAATCTCCGAAGATGAACGGCGCCTGAGCCATGAGTGCAGGTTCAAGCCCCACCACCCAAGTTGACATACGGTAGCACATAGTAACAGGGCCCCTCACAGGCTCGCTTGGCTCGCCATGCTTCGTGCACGGCCTCGCTTGGCTCGGCTTAAACCTCGGATGATGTGGCTTGAACCTGGACTCACCACGCATCGTCTTCGGAGAGTTTCGTAATCCCCTTGTCCTATGTACTGAGCAAGCTCAGTATAGGGCGGACACTATGCGACGGGGGGCAGAATTTGACACATCACCACCAGCCTTACCCAGCATTGTTGTATTTTTGAACCAGTGTTGGCTACCTCGTCCTCCTCCACCGCTGCTTCCACCTACACCGCCACATCCACCGCCACCTCAACCTCCTACTAGGTCAAGATTATAATTTTTGTATTTTTTTAATTTCCAAGTATTTTATTTTCCCACTATCTTATCCATTAAATTGAATATGTGTGGCATTGTGCCGTTGAGTTTCTGAGGTTCTTAATGACTTCCTGTACCTCTTTTTTTTTATGTTATTTTAAGTTATTTCCCTATCCACATTTGTTTGCAGAGCACTTGCCATGCTCTTAACAACATTTTGTTGCCATTTGCAGCCCTCTAGCCCTTTCCATGACTTTTTTACAGCCATTTTAGTCTTCAAAAGTTCGGGTCCCCCATTGACTTCAATGTGGTTCGGAGTTAAGGGCCAAGTTCGGGTCAAGTTCGGTCCCGAACCCGGACTTTTCCGAACCCGCAGAACCCGAACATCCAGGTGTCCCCTCAACGCTATTTATCAATGTACAACTAGGGCCCCATGTAAGTGGAGTTGCATCTGCCTATATATCTGCACACAATAGGTTCATCAGGTGGATTGCAATAAGGTTGCATCTAGATTTTCTTTTACTGACCTGACTGGAGATAGGCATCTCCACCTTCGCTTACATCTGCCCACCCATATGCATTACCCCAGTCTCTTTTTCCTCCATCGATTGACACGAATGTCACATATAAGTCTTAATGGATGTCACAAATGTGGCGTTCTTTTCTGTTTTGATCTGATATAGCAGGTGATCAGCCCAGGATCCCTGGCTGAGGTGGAACACAGGGCACCCATGTGAAAGAGGACTACATATTTTAAATGTATTAATTATAGGTCTTAACCTGTAAGTAACATTTGTATTCCCATAAAATGAAAGTAAATGTAAACCTAATCGCTAAAATATCACATACCGTTATACATGTATAATTTAATAATTTTCACCTTTTTATATTTCAAAACAGTAATTAAAATGTTACATGGTAATCTATGAAGGTCTTGTTCAGGCACTTCCTAGTAAAGGGTGACAACTCTCTGTCCTTGTCTCCCAGTTGGTCTCCTGCATCGCAACTCTGTGGCTGTGCTGACACTCCTTGTGCGTTGTGCTGTTGTCACCATGAGGAAGCCCATTCTAAACAATCACATGTAGCTATTGCTGAATTGAAGGCATGTAGAAAGTAAATGACTGCAAGGGGGTTGGAGGAGATCAGCAGCACCAATGAAAATAACAAATAATGAAACAACTGTAAACCGTATTTTCTAAAAGACAAAAATGACAAAAAATGACAATAATACCTAATGTCATTCAGTGTTTACATTTACTTTAAAGAATATGTTAACCCAGCATTTCATAATCCTGATATGTGACTGCTGTACCATGTACCTATATGAAAAAGTATCCTGTTCTCTTTGTATTGCTTCCGTTGTGTGAAATACCTGGTGTTCCTGCTAGTCCCTCTACTTTCCTATTAAAAATTGTCAAAACTAGGCAAGAGAGCTCAGCGAGGTCAGTTTTCTAGCTGAGCTGAGAACTCAGCCTTCTCTCCTCCAATGATAAGATTTGTTCTGACACCCCCATCCTGCACCACAGCCATTTACTAGGAAGATCAGTGTGCTGCTGTTCCCCCCACTTCTTACGCAGCTGAGAACAGATATTATGTGATCACATTAAAAAAAGAGGGGGTAACAAAGGTATACAGTAAATACATTTGTTCAATTTCTGTTTTAAACTCAATGGGTTGTTTCACAAGATGAGGGTTTCCATAAACTTTAAGCCAATTGCAGATTAGGAGTGTGTACCAGTAAGGAGATATGGAGCTGTAGGGGGTGAACAACAGGACATTGTACAGGCCAATTCTTAATAATCTGGCTCTTTTCTATTAATGTACATGATAAATAAAATATACATATGCATTATTTTTTTATAGAAGCACAGGTTTAAGGTACAATAACAAGCATGATATACATAATTTGTTGCATATAAATATATAATATTTTATATATTATTTGACTAGTAAAACCAAATATACTTTATTTATGATGTTTATTATTCCTGTGCTCTTCCTCACTGCTTATGTCAGTGTAACATCAGTAAGCTAAAATGCCAAATTAATAATGGCAAGATATATAATACCTGCTATATACCTGTAAAATAATACAATGACCGTAGAAGTATTTACTTGGGCAAAGAACTGGTTAAAGGACAAATGGTAGCTGAAGGGCCTATTGGCATTGTCTGCAGGCTAAACACAGCTGCCCAGCCCCTTCATAAACAAAAAGAACATGTGATCAAAAATAACTATGTAGGATTTTTCCTTGCCAAATGGTACAAAATAGAGTATCTAAAGAAGATAAGCTGAATTTTTTTAAACATTTTTAAATTATGCTAATATGAAGTAAGTGTTATCACAGTTTGACTGAAAAAAGTGGAAATACACTTTAAACTGGTAAACAACATTGATTTACTAAGAGGTTGGTAGTTCTTCCTTATTAAATTGTTCCTGTGTTCACTTTGATTAATTAATCAAGTGTAGCTAAATTATATAAACAGAAATTGTCTTGTCACATTATTGAATAATTGAAGCACATCTTTGCTATGTATACACTCTACATGGAGCAGAAGAAAGTTATTTGTAATTAGCTAAGCAAATAATGACATACAAAGTGAAACTTCAGTCTTGAACTAGCTACCTTGGCATATAAAGGCAGTTGGCTAATTGTTATCATTTAGGAACACTTGTCTTATGGCCATTATTTATTACAATCAGCTACATTGTTTTTGCTAATGCGGTGACAGATTTGCACTTATAATTTTCAGAGCCTCTATAGTTGTGTACATATTACTGGGGAAGCCCAAAAAAACACAATAACTAATTATAAGTCGAAAAAGGTGGCTAGAATGCCTGTTATAGATTTCAGATTTTTGCCATGAGAGGACGAGGCATGATCGTGCAAAGAGATGGATAGCACCAATTGATGGATGGCAGACTCACAAAGTCAGATCGCTTTCTATCTACAGAAACTAGTTATGTCTAATGTCCTAATCAATAACAATTTAATGCCTTAATCTTCTAAAAGAGATGCCATTCTGAAAGCTCCCATGAGTTACTGAGCAGACAAGACAATGGATAAGGCACTGTACAGCCATCTCAGCCTTTAATTACTTTCTATAGTGATATTATGTAAAATATTCGTGCATAGCTGTTATGAGCACAGCCCCTAGGCACCAAAAGGTGCTGACCTTTCTAGCAGAGGGAGGTGAGTGTTGTAAAAAAATAAAACAATTGACAACAAAATATTGGGACTTTAAAGGTGCTGAAACCTCCTCCTGGAATAATAGATCTTACAACGTGATATTTAAACGTCTCTTGTAGACATATACTATGTCTACAAGAGACGCATCTTCACAGCCAAAAAACCCCTAAGTTTTCTCACAGACATTTTCTTCATATTTTTAAGTCCAGCACCAATGTAAAAAAAGGTGTCTACTGATAGCAGTGTTGCTTTGTCTCTAATCTCTATATTTGTGGAAGACACGGGCAGGTATCTTATTTTAATTTGTGATATAAACCACGTCAAATACACACTGGGTAATGTCTAAATGCCTAATGTCCGTCAGCTTTCCTATTTACAAAAGGTGTGGAAAAAAGTCACCAATGTACTTCAAGGCTAATGTTTATGCTAATGTGCAGAGACTTTAATGCAATACCTAACACATCTATGGAAATATCTACTGGGAATCGAGCGAGCCCATATAGAGTCATGTTGCAGAAGTTTCTGTCCTCTTCCAACCTGTACGACGTCTGGAGATGCCAGCACTCTACATAAAAAGGACTTTTTCAGAATCTCAACAAACATATTCGAAAACAGATTTAAAGTTGACAGATACATTTTTATTACAGCAAGTGGTCAGATCGGATATACATTCCATATTCTGTCCAGATCACGCCTGGATTTTTATGACAGTTGGAGGGTCCTGCGGCATTGAGTCATACTGTATGTGGCGCAACAATACCCATTTAATGTTGCAACTGAATGTGGTACAAAGTCTGTCTGAAACTCAGAATAAATTTTTCCATTAAAGCGGAGTTCCACCCACAAATGGAACTTCCGCTTTAAGCACTCCTCACCCCCTTACATGCCACATTTGGCATGTAATTTTTTTTGGGGGGGGGAGTGGGGGCTTCATTAGGAGGGGGGGACTTCCTGTCCCACTTCCTCCTTCTGCCCAGGAACCGCCTAGGTGACTCCTCCTTTCGTCTAAGGCGCCTCCTCCCTCTAGGCGATCTCCTGGGACACGTGACAGGTCCCAGGAGACTGCCTATCCACTCCGGGAGCGCAGCGTGACTCGCGCATGCGCTGTGCGTGCCCGGCCGTGAAAACGAAAGCTGTCACGGCCGGGTGCCCTGAGTGGCAATGGAGGCGCCGGCGAAGATGAGGGGGAGAGGAGCGACACCCAGTTCGACCGCATCGCTGGACCGTGGAACAGGTAAGTGTCTGTTTATTAAAAGTCAGCAACTACACTTTTTGTAGCTGCTGACTTTTAAAAAGCCTGGAACTCCCCTTTAAGGACTCCTCTGTGGAGGACCTCTTCACTTTATGGAATGCACATAAAGCATTCATTAGAGGGCATCTTATCAAACCAAGTGTTATTTCCAGAAAGCAGAGGTCACGACAGATTGATACACTTCTCGTTTCCATAGACCATCTAGGATTGGCAAACGAAACCCCTGCCCCAATATTAGCTCTAAATTAACCCAGGCCAGACACAAACT
Organism: Lithobates sylvaticus; assembly: GCA_028564925.1. Taxonomy (NCBI): domain Eukaryota; kingdom Metazoa; phylum Chordata; class Amphibia; order Anura; family Ranidae; genus Lithobates; species Lithobates sylvaticus. The sequence goes on along the minus strand of CM053035.1, from coordinate 121,040,613 downwards.
CCATACCTTGTTGCTCAATTCCCATACCATTCCAACATAGCACAAGGCGGGCAATCTTCTAGCAGCCCAGATATAGGAAAAAAATTATAAACAAGAACTGTCATATATTTTACATCCGTTTAGGGAAAGATTACACAATCCCTGAAACATAGTGAATGTATTTAATGCATACTCTGAAGCCCTTTACAACTTGCAAGAGGAAGACTCAATTCCTCAACCTAACTTTCTAACTATTAAAGACTTTCTAGACTCAATCTCTCCAAAATTGAATCGGTCAAAATTAGACTAGTTCAATAAACCATTCTCTTGTTTAGAAATTAAAGCTATTATCAAAGCCATGCCTTCCAGCAAACCCCCAGGTCCTGATAGACTTTCTGCAGAATGCTATTGCTTATTATCTACTCTGCTCAATCCATATACGGAGAAGATGTATAATACTGCTGCAACCTCTGCTTATTTCCCCCAGTAAATGTTGTGTGCTACTGTTATAACTTTACTTACACCAGGGAAGGAACTAACTCAACCTCAGAACTTTCCCCAATTTCTCTGTTGAACACAAATAAACTCCATCACACAACCCAACACGAGGTACCATCTTTACTACTCACTTTAGATGCCAAAAAGGCCTTTTATTGCATACATTGGGGGTATCGCTCACAAGCACTTACTAAGTTTGTTCTGTCAGGTACTATACATTCAGCGATCATGGCCTAATACACCACCCCCTCAGCTAAGGTTTTTACTGAAGGTATGATATCAAAGAGCTTTCCCATAACTAATGGCACCTGCCAAGGTTGCCCGTTATTACCTTTACATTTTTTACTTTAATAATGGAACCCCTGACAAAAAACATCTGATCCCTAAAATTAGTGGTGTAAAAATTGATGACCATTACCACTCTATATCATTGTTTGCAGACAATGTTATTCTAGCACCTACCAACCCGACCATATCGTTACCCACTGCTCATACCATTTTGCAATCTTTTAACACAGTGTCATATTATAAAATGAATGCTTCTAAATCTCATATCATGAACGTTGGTAGAGACCCCATCTCGGTTCAGGCGCTAAAAGACAGTCTTCCATATGCATGGTCATCTGAACCAATGACATACCTTGGTATCAAACTCACTAACTCCTTAACTGACCTATTTCAAGCCAGTTACTTGCCATTCATTTTGTTAGTTCAATGGGATGTGACCAGGTAAATGGTAAATATTTTTTATCCTGGTCAGGTAGACTTGCTTCTTTCAAAATGGTGGTACTTCATAAAAAATTTATATCACTTTAAAGCTCTTCCAACTTCACATCCTGCCTCATTTTTCATCACCTTACAACGCCTGCAATTTAATTATGGCAAGGTAAAAAAGCCAGATGCTCTCATACATTATTAATAGGACATAAACACATGGAGGGAATGGGACTCCTAGGTCTTATGGATTAATATTATGCAGCAGTCTTAGATGAAATCAAATTTTGGTCCTTCCCCAAAGAAAAAGTGGTTCTCTATTGAGCAGCTCTATGTACCAGCTGGCTCCTTGAAAACTTTATTATTAGCCCATTCTGCACCTCACTTTAATTACCCTTCTACCCTCCCTACTGTGTCAGCCACCCTTCAAGCTTAGAGATACTGCTTGAAGTCTTGCAGCTCTCAGGAGAAGTCAATTGCCATCCTATTACCACTGACTTTTCCATCACCTTACTCCTCATGTCTCTTTTGCTTGCTGGTCTGAGCCTAAATCTTACAGACACAATCCATAATGGGAATAGGAATTGAATACTTCTGCACATATTTCGTTTAGCTGCTCAGGACTTTCCAATCGATGCCACATTAAGGTCCTACTATTTAAAACACCCAGGCTGGGTTCACACTTAGGTGAATTGGATGCAGGTTTCCCCGCATTCAATTCGCATAGCACCGTCAGTGGGATGAAGGCGGGAAGGGATGGTGGGCTCTGAGGGGGGCATAGGGGGGCTCTGAGTGAGGAAATTCTCTTCTTCACCACTGTTAGCCCCATATTTGTGCACTGTTTACACACTTCAGTTTGCTGCAGTGCACCACAACTATTGATACTATTTCAGCAATTACCACAAACATTACATACATTTTGCCCTTCATGCCACTTTTAGCCCTGCCCGTCCACCTGGGAGGGTGCAGTTTGCCATCTTCACCCTGAAGAAGAAAGGGTGGCAACGTTCCCACAAACAGTGGGACTATTGACACCAAATGTAGCCATCCTATAACAGGAAGTCAGATCACAGCAGCAAAAAAAAAGGAATTTGGAAATTTGAAGGAGACTGAAAGCAATAGAAGTGACTGAGTTAAGCCGGCCATAGATGGTTTGAATCTCGACTGTTTCAGCAGGTACCAGCAAGATTCCAACCATCTATGGGCAGGCTGAATGTACCCAAGTCAATCCATTGATCAGCTTGGGTACAACTAGCATGTTGTATATTCAGCATGCGATTATTGTGGCTATAGCTACTTTTAATAATCACTGTGTTCACCCTGCAAGGATGGCTCCTTGCATTCCCCCATCGGGAGAACACAATAGCTCCACAGGAAAGATTCCCCCATCAACACTGACTGTGTTGATGGGGGACTCGCGTTATTTTCTTTACAGCAACCACCAAGAAAATTGCACTATCTATGGCCTGCCTTAGGGGTAATTCACACAGTGTGCGGTGAAAGACATTTTACTGTTAAACGTCTGTCACCGCAAAGACACACAACAGTTGTTTCCTATGTGTCCCATTCACATTGCAACGCAGCCCAGGGCGGTGCTACAGCATGCTGCGAGAAAATACAGACATGCTCCATTTTATCACAGCACATCGTACAGAATTGCATGGCAATATATGACAGCGCAGCACGCTGCTGTACAGCATCATAAATTAAGATTACATTTTGTACACTTCAAATCAAGTTTGTACAAAACAAAATTAAAAAAAGCAAGCCATGTGATCTGCAGCCGGGAATGGACAGCTGCCGGAGCGGTAAAGCGATTTGACAACTGTGCATTCAGTGTGAACTCAGCTTTAAGAATACACACTTGAACAGATTTTTAAAAAATAAGAGTTTATAATCAATTTAAATTAGAACTAAAATATTATTAAAATAACACAAAAGATTTTATTCAATGTTCAAAACAACAGGTGCTAGCTTTTCTTTTTACATAAAAAATTGTTAAATGCTTTCTGAATTGAAACTGTTACAATTTGCAGATATGTATGATAAAACAAACAAAGCACACTTTATATTTTAGTCAATTGACACCTAACTGTAGTATGTTGTTGGGTGGGCCACTTAACTTACTTTATATTGCTATTACCTAGCAAACTGTTCTCAACACAATAGGTTGAAAGACTGAAAATAATGCATGAGACAAAGGCACTTGCAAAACAATAGAGACTGTTAAGACAGCTTAACTGCTTTTCATTTTCCTTTTATTAAATCCCTAAAATGTTATATCCACCTTAAAAAGAATATTAATTTTAATGAAAATAAGTGAAGAGAGTGTCCGTTTTAATCTGCTGCATCTCATGGCTACATCTGGAATAGTTCAAAAGCTGCCTACTTGTGGGATCAAATAATTGGGTAGGTGCTAAACTTAGAACATTGCACGGCAAATGTAGATCCAGGCAAGAGAGAGAGAGAATCTCTTGCTCACAGCTTGCACTGCAGTACCCGGATGAGTGATAGATCACATTTCATATTTTTTGTTGCTGAGCGCAATTTGCAGGTACAAGTACAGATGCTGCTACAGGAGGCAATAATCATTTGCTAAGAGGAAAATTAAGTTCTAGGGTGGTGCCACAGACATTTGGATTGTTAATAGTAGAACAGATTTTACATATAGTTCCAACTGGCTAGAGTCCACCTCACAGTTTGTTTAATTCTTTTGCTCTGCTGCCATATAAAGTATGAGCAGGGAGTTATGGATGATTCACAGTGACTACTGAAATTAGAATTATACCTCAATATTATAGAAGTAAGAAAAAAGTATAATACTTTTTTAGATCTACAACAATCCATGTACATAGAACCAAATAAAGAAATGTACCATTTTTGATCAAACAAATATAAATATGGTGTAAACCAGCATAACATTTTTTATTAATGACAATAACTCAAGACAAGTTGAATATTCCTGGTGTTTCTGTAAACAATATTACCATTATCTTTTTTTTCTAAAGAAAAGTTGGTCTTTGCTATGCATTATCATAACTATAGTTTTATGACAAAACAAGTTAATCGACTATCTTTCAAAAGTTTTTAAAAATGTATTCACAATAGATATCACAAACGTATATAACAATTTTTCAATTATAGCTTCTACCATGAGCTTTTTTTTTTTTTTAAATACATATTTAATGAACTTCTTTCATACATTAAGAAGAGCAAATACGACTTTTAATAAAAATATAATCAAGGGACTATTTCACAGTATTAAATAATATACTTGTGTGTAATTTAGTAGGATATAAAATTGACAGAAGCTATGTCACAACTGGGACTTAAACAATACATACAATGGGCAAATGTCCTCACAATATGGTTTCAACCATATATCCCAACATTACAACTGGCCATCATAGTAGACTATATGAAGCCAATTCCATGTCATTAAGGGACTCAAATTAAAATAGTGAACTGAGGGCAGAATCTTGTGCTTACTTTTACATTTAGGCAATGTATTCTGAATGGCCAGAATTTTATACAGATGGATATTAAATGGGTGAGAGCAACTAGAGTAAGGTGATTATTCCAATAGTACTGTGGAACTCCCCTCAGACTCCCCTTGATATAGATGGAAATCAGTATATACCATGGCAGGTAGATCCACATATAAATCAACAGAGATTCTGGCAACTCCATTGACCATTATATATTTTTTCAGAGATTTGTTAGCAAAGTTGTGTTCAGTACACTTCAACATAATCACAGCAGGACCATGTCTGGTCACTATCTATGGAGGATTCCTTTCAAACATGTATTAATAGCCATACAAGTGAATTTGCTAAGAAGAAAAGTGAAAAAAAAATGAAATGCATTCACAGAGAAAACCTTGGTCCAAGGCAGAAAGTTATATTTTTCTAAAGCCAAAAACTATGGAGGATGACAGATTGTTTTGCTGCTGGTGGCTTTTAGCTTTGCCTTGGCTACATCGTCTTGTGACAGGTTTAATACTTATTGCTAAGGAAGCTTTTTGAAATGTATAACAGTCAGCAGAAAAGTGGACACTGATAACTCCTAGAGCTTTATGGATTTGGTATTGTAAGTAATCCCAGAACAAATCATTAGTTCCAGCTTGAGAAATAAGTAGTAGAGGGTCCCTAGTGAGTGGGCTTCTTGCAGAGATTCACAATTAATTCTTCTTCCTTTTTGCATTGATTGTTAATATGGTCCCTGTGACTTCTTAATTTGTATTTCTATATCAAATCTGGGGTTTGTGCACCATGCAACATACTTTTGTTTTTTGTAGTATTGGAAGTATTTACCAATGTCAAAGCTTCAAGATGTTACATTGCCTAGTGTGCTTTCAGTTCTACGTACTAAACAATCAATATTTTTTTTTTTGTTCATTCTTTTCTCTCTTGCCACTGTCATTCATTCCATCTATAAAATATTTCCGACATATTTAGTACTTGAAATGCTGAATTCTACACAATTCAAACTTTCTTTTTTCTTTAATGCTTCATTGAGCCTCTTTCAGACATGAGAAAAGTGTGAAAGACACTTTTCATATAATCTGTGAGATATATTTTAATTATATGTTTAATTATATGTTATAGGCTCCTTCCTTCTATTGTTTTAACAGATTATCAAGGAGGTCATTATAGAGCAACTACCTCAAACAAAGTGGCATTTTTGGTGGAGTGGGTGAATTTCAGCTCTTTTGTTGATCTTTATCACTGCACAGGTCCCCATTATGGAGATTCAATCAATTCATAACTTAAAGAATTTCCCAACATAGTTAAGATAAATTAATTAATTTAGTTAAATCACTCTCAGCATGATGTTTGAGACTAAATTGAGTGTAAAAATATATATATAAAACACAGATTAATCCAATGAATTAATGTATTCATATATTGAAAATCCTTAGTTAATTAACACTGTCATAAAATGCAGACTTCAGATGCATCCCATTGCATAAATGTTAGAAAATGTTGAAAATTATTGAATCGGCTCATTCAGCAAGTACGACTGAGTGTAGTTCAAAATTCATGACAATACTAATTTCAATAACAATTTTATAAAACCTGATATCTTTCAACCTATTTTTGTATAAAAGTCCATATTTGGTACACCATTTAAAAAATATGATATAGAGGTTTATGATAGGTTGACAGACAAAAAGTGGAAACATTTCATAATTTGTTAGTAAAACTGCAATTGTAAATAGTATGTATAGTGATTGCATGTAATATTAAACAGGCACATTGCTGTTTTCAGGCTACAGTTGTATCTGCAGGCCAAAAAGATTCATTTTGTGAATGGTTACTACAGCCATTAGAGCCAGGAAACCAAAAGACATGTCTGGAGAATTCCAGAGAATTCATTTAAAGCGGGAGTAAACCCAGTTTCAAAAAACACTTACATTCCCGGCATGCCGGAAATGCTAACTTTCACATTGGTTGTGCTCTCAACCAAACTTTCAAACCATCCAATGGCTGGTGTCATAACTGATCACATGTGCAGCATTATGGCAGTTGAAAAATTATTAGAGGCCAAGATGGCAGCTTCCTTGACTGAAAACGATAGAAGGGTTTACTTCCACTTTAACATTGGGACTTGAGAACTATGAATGTGCACAGGTGCATGCAACATCAATAACCATTTTCACAGCAAAAAACATAATGCCTGAGAACATAAATGGCCAGATTTCCGATGCCATCTGTTTTTTGACTAGCACAAAGCAAATATATTACCTATATATAAACGGAGATTAAGATCTTCACCTAGTAGGTATAAATCTTCAAATGTAACTTCTATTATTGAGGGGTTGGTAAGGGACCCGATAGGATACCAAATGCTGATATCCAGCAAAAAGTAGGGGTGACCAGATTTATGAAGCTGTACAAAGAAGACTGCATACAAATTAATTCCAATATAATTCCAATATAATTCCAATTATAATAAGATATATTAACCACTTGCCGACCGGCGCACGACGATATACGTCGACAGAATGGCATGTACAGGCAGGAGGGCGTATATATAAGTCCCTCCTTTAGCCTGTCCGTGCCATCGGGAGCGCGCCGGGAGCGGCGCGCTCCCACGCCGGTCGGGACCCCCGTGAGTCCGATCGCGGTCCCAGCGGACTCGATCGCCGCGGGGACCCCCGCGATCGTCTCACGGGGCGGCTGAACGGGGAGATGCCGAGATAAACAGCATCTCCCCGTTCTGCCTAGCAACTAGTGATGCCGATCTCTGCTCCCTGTGATTGGAGCAGAGATCAGCATTCACTAGCTGACAGCCACGCCCCCCACAGTAAAAAACACACCCCTAGGCATACTTAACTCTTACACTGCCCCCTTGTGGTTAACCCCTTCACTGCCAGTGTCATTTATACAGAAATCAATGCATTTAAATGCATTAATTGCTGTAAAAATGACAATGGTCCCAAAAATGTGTCAAAAATGTCAGATGTGTCCGCCATAATGTCGCAGTCACAAAAAAAATCGCAGATCGAGTGCGCATGCGCGGAGCTCCCAAGATGGCCGCCGGCGTCTAGAGCTCCGCTCCCTCACGGCCCACCACTAGCCACCGGAGCCTTCAGAGCGCCCACACACCCCGCACACCGGGTGTCCTAGGCAGGGGAGATCACAGGGAACGAGCGGATGTCATCCCCGCTAGCCAAGCGGGACCTATCACGCCAGATGACGGCGGCTCCCGGCCCCCTCAGCTATGCCAAAATGGCGGCGGCGTCACGAGGCACACAGGACACAGAGCTGCAGGATTCCTCCATAGCAGACCAGGACCAGGCACAGCTACCCTTTTCAGGTACCGATTACCCCCCACTACAGCCTGCTCACTCCCCCTCCTCCACAGAATCCCTGCTGAATGGCCTGAGCACTAGCTATCCCACTACCCCAATGATGGATCCCCACACAGGCCTACTTCTCACAGTTAGTGAAGCACAGGAGGAAATCACAACCCCCACTGACTTTCCCTCTATGATGGCTGCTTTCTCACAGATGCTGTCCAAAGGCCTAGCAATGAATGCTGCACAGATTACTAGCTCTTTACATGCTGATCTGCAGCAAATTGGAATGAGGATGGACACTATTGAGCAAAAAGCTGACCAGGCTGCAACACAGATTAATCAGAATTCTAACAGATTACAAGAAGTGCAGGAGCAACTGGAAACTGCGTTTGCTAAGATCGATGACCTCGAGAATAGGTCACGCAGGTATAACTTCAGAATCAGAGGTATTCCAGAATCCGAAAAGGAGGTACAGAAAGCAGTGAAAACACTAATAAAAAACCTAATCCCTGACATCCCAGAGCACCGCATGGAGCTGGATAGGGCCCACAGAGCACTTCAAGCACCCCGCTCGGATGGTCTGCCCCGCGACATCATTGTTAAACCTCATTATTACTCTACCAAAGAAGAGGTCATGCGTAAATCCAGATATACGGACAATCTCACTTTCCAGGGCCACAAAATCCAGATTTTTGCTGACCTATCACCTTATACGGTACAAAAAAGACGCTCTCTCAAACCGTTACTGCAAGTCCTTTTGGATAAAGCAATCACATACCGTTGGTCATTCCCTCTACGCCTGAACTTTTCATACAAAAACAAAAGCTTCGGTTTTTCCTCCTTCCCAGAAGGGGAACGTCTCCTGATGCATCTCGGTTTGATACAACTGGAGCCTCAAGCCTCTCAAGCCACCAGGGGAACTCCAACCTCCACGAAACGACCTCCGCCAGCAAGCCCTCTGCAACACTCCTGGCTGAAGCAAGGACCGAAGCGACCTAAAGAAAATTTACCACCTTGAAAGCCTGACGGCACAGCACCTGTTACTTGTTTTCTTTTGTTCTTTGGCCCACCCTTTTGGGGTAGGGTGACAGTTGTGGGCTCTCAGTTCCCCCCTCTTTGTTCTGAGGGAGGGATTGGGGCAGCCCCCCCTTACCCCAATTGAGAAGTTGGCTATTTTATTCAGCCTCATACGTGAGAATCGATTACCGTAGGTCTATCAGATGTTACTGGACTCACAGTTTTGTACGGGACTCCTTTCTCCTTTTTTTTTTTTTTTGTTTGTTCTTTCCCTTAGCGGATCTGGTGTGTCGCCGAGGGGGGCGGGGTCACTCCTGCTCTGTTCGGCGACATAGTGGAACGATTACATTACCTTGCAGGTTCTCTATATGTTGCCCCTGCCTGTATTAGCATTGTTATGTATTGGTCTAATATTCTGGGGTTCTAGCACTAGTTAGTTCTGGGGAACGCTCTAGAAGTTGATACTCCATAATAACGTTGGTTCCTAGCAATTTACTGCTATGTTTTAGCTCTCGCTCTTACCGCCTAGTAGGCGCTCTGTATTCAGAGGATGATAGGTCCCTTTGGGACTTACAGGTTCGACTGATCTAGGGTGGGGGGCCGTGGGGGTTTCAATGTGCCTCACCTGGACCAGAGGCTCTCCGGCGCATCTGGATCCTAACCCGGACTACCTTTTGAAGGCTTTTCCGGATACTCAGGTTTTGGCGGCGGATACGGCGAGTCCGTTCCGCTCCAAGGGCGGGGTAGGGTCAGGGGACCCTCATGATTGTTTACTGTCTATGAATATTACAGGATTACAACATCTGATATCTAATGTTTTTGTCTCTCTCCCTTTTCTCTTATTTCCTTTCATCTCTTCTCCTTCCCCCCTTTCGGTCGCCTCTCCTCGAGTCATCCGGCGCCTCAGCTCGTCCCAGTATTCTTACCCAGGCTCCAGGACCAATCATCCAGGGCTTCCGGACCGTGACCCTCACAGTCGACTTTCTTGGTGGGGTAAGTCTCAGTCTCTTGTTATAGCACTCCTCCTTCTGATCCATGACTGACACACCTGTTTCTTTACCCACATTGAAAATTATCTCACACAACACACAAGGACTCAATTCCCCTATCAAACGTAGAAAACTCCTTCAACAGTACCATTCGCTACACGCTGACGTCCTTTTACTGCAAGAAACGCATTTTCCCTCTACATATAAACCCACGTTTCTACATCAACATTATCCTCAATTCTTTCTGGCCTCGGCGGCCAACAAAACGAAAGGGGTAGCTATCTGCTTTGCCAGACACATTAACATATCTCAAACCGAAACGATCGCTGACCCACAAGGCAGGTACATTTTAGTCTCCGGTTGTGTAGACGGAGAAACCTACACTTTTGTCTCCTACTATACACCCAACAAGGGCCAAAGGGCTTTTTTTGAATCCCTAATCCGTAAATTACAATCTCACCTTAAGGGTACTGTCTTCTTTGGTGGGGATTCAAATGTAGCCTTTGATTTTTCGCTCGACAAATCTTCTAAGGGTACGACCAGACCCAAACGCCCTTCTAAACAAAGCGTTAAAATAGCAAAGATCCTGAACACCGCAGGTTTAATAGATACCTGGAGGGAAATGAACCCCCACATGAAGGATTACACACACTTCTCAGCTCCTCACAATTCTTATGCAAGGATAGACCACATTTTCACCCAGCCTTCTACGATCCCCCTGATCAGATCTTCCAAAATTGTTGACTCTTCCCTTTCTGACCATTCAATGATGACATTACTAGCTCAACGGCCAATAGGGATTGGGACACGACACCGCTGGCGACTTCGGGAGTCACTACTATCTGACCCGGTACATTGTTCATTGTTGGAGGCAGATATCAAGGAATACTTTCTCCTCAATACTTCTGAGGAAGTTACCCCCTCCACTATCTGGGCTGCCCATAAGTCAGTTATTAGGGGGAAATTGATACAGTTGGCTTCTAAACTTAAAGCGGCCCACAAAGCGGACACATTGAAACTTTCAGAGGACTTTCACATGAAGGCGAAAGCGCACAAACGCAACCCCACATCTACCTCCCTCGCAAAGCTTGACTCGGCCCGTGCCCTTCTGAACTTATCTCTGACCACAGCTGCAGCACAACATCTCCACTGGACGGGGGCTAAATTTTACGCTCAAAAAGATAAAATTGGGTCCCGTCTAGCAACCAAACTAAACCCCAAACAGCGTACGTATGCTTTCCCTAAACTCAAGGTAGCTTCTGGGGATCTCTCGCAGAATCCGTCCAAAATTATGCAAGCCTTCCTACACTTTTACTCAGATTTATATAAAAAGAACACTAACCCCACATCTGCTCACAGGGAAAGGTTTCTCAAAGGCCTCCCTTTGCCATTATTAAGTAAAGAACACAGTGACCTTTTGGAGACTCCGTTCACCCAAACTGAAGTCCTTGATACCATTAAGCGTCTTAAATTGGGCTCCTCTCCGGGCCCGGACGGATTCTCCACTGGGTACTATAAAAAATTTGGACACTGTCTAGCCCCTCATCTCACTAAACTGTTCAACTCTCTCAGGAATGGAGCCCCGTTAGATCCGGACTTAAATTCAGCATATATTTCGGTCATTCCGAAACCCGGAAAGGACACTAGTGAGGTTTGCAACTATCGGCCCATCTCGCTTATAAATAACGATATAAAAATTATGACTAAGATTATGGCTAACAGGATGACAGGTTTCATCTCCTCGTATATCCATAAAGATCAGGTGGGCTTCATTCCTGGGAGGCAGGGAACAGACCAAATTAGGAGAGCTATTGACATTGTTTCGGTACTCAAATCGCAATGGGACGGCAACCCACCCCAAAAAGGATTCCTTCTTTCCATCGACCTACACAAAGCGTTCGATTCCATCGATTGGGCATACCTGTCTGATATCCTGCAGAGATGGGGATGTGGTTCACATTTTCTTAACATTATCAATTCGCTCTACTCTAGCCCCTCTGCACAAGTTCGCCTGATGGGCAGATACTCCGAATCTTTCCCCATAGGTAGGGGAACCAGACAGGGATGCCCACTATCGCCTCTCCTTTTTGCGATAGCAATCGAAACACTGGCAATCGCACTGAGATCTAATCCGGACATCAAGGGGGTTTTCTGCGGTTCGCAAGAACATAAATGCGCGCTCTATGCAGATGACCTCCTTCTCTTTGTCTCCTCTCCCCTGACTTCTATGCCCCTGATTCTGCCCACCCTTTCTGAGTTTAGTAGGGTTTCCGGCCTCCAAGTCAATATGTCCAAGTCGATAGCATTAAACATAACAGTCCCCCCAGACCTCCTTAAACAAATCTCCTCCAATTTTACCTTCTCCTGGGCCACTTCGATGATCCCATATCTAGGCGTACAACTAACATCAGATGTGAATAGTCTGTTTAGAGCAAACTACCCCGCTATGATAAATAAATGCAAAGGTGATATGAATGGGTGGTCTAAATGTGGTCTGTCCTGGCTGGGCAGGCTTCACGCGGTCAAAATGACTCTCCTCCCGAGGTTACTATACCTTTTCCGCTCCCTACCAATCCCGGTCCCTAAACAATTTCTCGACAAAATGCAATCAGATATCCTCCGCTTTATTTGGGGGAAGAGGGGTTACAGATGCCCGGCTGAGATACTCTACCGCTTGAGATCGCAGGGTGGCATTGGTCTCCCCAATCTTTGGGGGTACTATAGGGCATCTCAACTAGCCCAAATCTCTATGGCATACTCTCGGACTACTCAGCCGGACTGGCTTTCTATGGAACGTAAGGCAGTACCCTCGAACACCATAGATTACCTGTTGGGTTGTTCTCCTGATCGCAGACCGGCCGTTATGGCTCCCACTCTATCGCACTCCCTTGCTCTCTGCTCCAAACTCTACAACGTTCAATCCATTATATCACCCATGAGACCCCTATCACACCTGTTCCACAATCCGGACTTCAGCCCGGGGATGGAAATCGAAGCTTTTAAATGGTGGACAGATAAGGGCCTATATCGAATTGGGCACTTTCTCTCCCCTTCGGGCCCCATCACTCATGCACACTGCAGGAAGAAACTAGATATGCCTGACTCTAAATTTTTACGCTTCTCACAGATTTCACACTTTCTCCACTCCATCTGGCTCTCTAAACCCTTACCACCTTCTATAACCCCATATGAACACTGGTGTGTCAACCTCATGGATCAGAAGGGAGGAATTTCATTGATCTATGCAGCGATTATGCATAAAGAGACCAAACCCTCCTATGCCCGAGCCTGGGAAGAAGACGTGGACAACACCTGGGACTCTGCAATATGGTTCCGCGCTGCCAATAGAGCTTTCAAAGGTATCCTTAACGTATCCCTCATTGAAGCTAGTTTGAAAGTACTGATCAGGTGGTATTATGTTCCCTCCAGGCTTGCCAGAATGTTTCCAGGCACGTCACCAGACTGTTTTAGGGGCTGTGAAATGGAGGGCTCCATGCTTCACACATGGTGGGCCTGTCCTCGTATCCGTCCGTTTTGGCGGAAGGTATTTTGTACTATTCGCAAAGTAACTGGTACTACTGTAGCTCCACACCCTAGCTCAGCCCTGTTCAATCACCTTATACCGGGACTTTCTAAACCATTACAGACCTTATCATTTTTTCTCTTATTGGGGGCCAAAATAACGATAGCCAAAGCCTGGAAGAAACATACTGTCTCCTTCCACATGTTCAAGACGAAAGTCACATGGATCATGGTTCAAGAACAGACAGTAGCCAAACTTAATGACAAACTAGAGAAGTTTCAGTTTACATGGGAACCATGGGCCACGTTCTGCAATATTTCTCTTATCCCTGGAATACAACCTGGTGCACTGAACTCCGGAATGACTCTTTGATTACTCTTACCTATTCCCCCCCCTCTACCTTCTCACACGTTTTTCTCTCCCCCTTCTCTACTACGCCTCTCTTGGCGAGACTGGTTAGGGCACACGCTGATAGTCTACTCAACTCTTAACTTGTGCAGATCCCTCTTTTGGTTTATTGTTATCCTCTCTCACTGGTTCCAATTTTCTGGTGAAGGGGGCCTCGGAGAGAACTTGTCAGGCACTTCTAGGGGTTCCCTCTCGTGGGTGTCAGCAAGATCCCTAACGGGGCACTCAGGAACCTGGGAACTTCTGGACCTATACTGATATTGAAACTGGCTGATATTAGACGGAACCATGTACTGTTCTGCACCTTAGATTGCCCTCCCACATCTATGTTTAAGAACTGGAACTTTTCTACTGCTATACATAATGCTAGGTTCTGTTAATTTTACTGATTGGCCTTGTAAGTACCTGCGTGTACTTACAAGCATGTCTCTACTTTGTTATTGCAAAAAATTTTCAATAAAAATGTTTTAAATAAAAAAAAAAAAAAAAAAAAAAAAAAAATCGCAGATCTCCGCCATTACTAATAAAAAAAAATTATTAATAAAAATGCTATAAAACTATCCCCTATCTTGTAAACGCTATAACTTCTGCGCAAACCGATCAATAATCGCTTATTGCGATTTTTTTTACCAAAAATATGTAGAAGAATACGTATCGGCTTTAACTGAGAAAAAAAAAAGTTTTTTTATATATTTTTTGGGGATATTTATTATAGCAAAAAATAAAAAATAATGCATTTTTTTCAAAATTGTCGCTCTATTTTTGTTTATAGCGCAAAAAATAAAAACCGCAGGGGCGATCAAATACCACCAAAAGAAAGCTCTATTTGTGGGAAAAAAAAAAAGGACGTCAATTTTGTTTGGGAGCCACGTCGCACGACCGCGCAATTGTCAGTTAAAGCAACGCAGTGCCGAATCGCAAAAAGGGGCCTGGTCCTTTGGCTGTAAATTGGTCCGGTCTGAAAGTGGTTAATAACACAACAAAACCAATGCAACACCACATACAGTATACAAGCAATAGTGAAACCTACTAAAACAACTACATGACTAACATACTAACTATAAAAACTTAAAGAAAGAAAGTGCTTTATGCCCCGTACAAACGATCGGACATTGATCGGACATTCCGACGACAAAATCCATGGATTTTTTCCAACGGATGTTGGCTCAAACTTGTCTTGCATACACACGGTCACACAAAGTTGGTCGGAAGTTCAATAGCCAGTGCGGCTCTTCTGCTTGATTCCGAGCATGCGTGTAACTTTGTGCGTCGGAATTGTGTACACACGATCGGAATTTCTGACAACGGATTATGTTGTCGGAAAATTTAAGATCCAGATCTCAAATTTTGTATGACGGAAATTCTGATGGAAAATGTCCAATGGAGCCTACACATGGTCGGAAATTCCAACAAAAAGCTCCCATCAAACATTTTCTGTCGGAAAATCCGACCGTGTGTACGGGGCACAAACATCGACTGTGCATAAATAAAACCACTTAGATTATTGTGAGTTACATATTTAAAATCTATATGCTAAAAAGCACACCACAAACATGCTAGCCTTACACATAGAATAAATAGGAACAGAGCCTTGAGGTGCACCACTAGTGACTGGTCTCTGTTCCCAATGAATCCCATTTACAACCACACTCTTGTATCTAACCTTAAGCCAACTGCATATTCACTGATTCCCCACAGTGGTTAAATCCTAGCTTGTACACTTTTTTTTTTATTAGATCAGTATATGGAAATATATGAAATGCTTTGCTGAAATATAGGCTAATCAAATTAATATGACATTATTTGCCCTCAGTAAAGCCATGTTGCTTTGGGTCCAGCAAGTTGTGTGTTTTTAACTTAAGGACCGAGCCTCTTTCTGAGATTTGTTGTTTACAAGTTAAAAACATATTTTTTTGCTAGAAAATTACTTAGAACCCCCAAACATTATAAATTTTTTTCTAACACCCTAGAGAATAAAATTTGTGCAGCAGTATTTGCGCAGCGGTCTTACAAGCACACTTTTTTGAAAAAAAAAATAAGACAACAGTAAAGTTAGCCCAATTTTTTTTACATGGTGAAAGATAATGTTACGCCGAGTAAATTGATACCCAACATGTCACGCTTCAAAATTACGCCCGCTCGTGGAATGGC
Source organism: Lithobates sylvaticus (assembly GCA_028564925.1). NCBI lineage: Eukaryota > Metazoa > Chordata > Amphibia > Anura > Ranidae > Lithobates > Lithobates sylvaticus. The sequence goes on along the minus strand of CM053035.1, from coordinate 121,024,529 downwards.
GACAAACTTTTACCTTTAAAAATCCCCATAGGCGATGGTTAAAAATTCTACACATTGCATGTTTTAAGTTACAAAGGAGTTCTAGGGCTAGAATTATTGCTCTACCGATTGCGGCAATACCTCACATGTGTGGTTTAAACACTGTTTTCACTGTTTGGCTACTCACGTATGCGTTCGCTTCTGCACTCGAGCTTGTCGGGATGGGGCGTTTTTCTTATTTATTTTACCTTTTTTTTTTTTTTTTTCTTTTACACTGTTTTCAAAAAAAATAAATTGTGTCACTTTTTTTCCTATTACAATTAATGTAAACATCCCTTGTAATAGAAAAAAGCATGACAGGACCTCTTAAATATGAAATCTGGGGTCAAAAAGGCCTCAGACCTCATATTTACATTACAATGCAATAAAAAAATAAAAAACGGAAAATTGAATACTTACCTTCCGTAATTTTCCTTTCCTGGTGCCTACCCATGGCAGCATACCAATGGTTGGTTGCCCCGCCCCCAACCAACCCACAGGACCACTTCAAACTCTAGAAATAGGAGAGTTGCACCCCCTGTCAGTATTCTTGTAACTAGCCTCCAAACCTCTTAAGGATTATTGAAGGGAGGGTGTATGCTGCCATGGGTAGGCACCAGGAAAGGAAAATTACGGAAGGTAAGTATTCAATTTTCCGTTTTCCTGGTGCCTCCATGGCAGCATACCAATGGTTAATAACTCGCTTACAGGGAGGGTACTGCAATAATAATTTTAATAACAACTACAGTACAGAAAGTTGCAAGGTTTTTTTCCCAAAATCTCGGGAAGTGAGAGCTGCTGGATCCACACTATAGTGGGACATGAAAGTGCTGAATGATGACCAGCTGGCTGCCCGACAGATCGTCTCTGGGGAGACCCGTGCCAAAGCTGCCCAAGAGGCGGCCATCCCCCGTGTTGAATGTGCATTGACCGCATCTGGAGCAGGAAGACCACTAGCCCGGTATGCCCTTTGTATTAACTTCACAATCCAGCTTGCCAGGGTTGTCTTTGATGCCGCTTTACCCTTCTTTATGCCTTTGCTGATGATAAACAGCCTTTGATCTTTCCGGAACCGTTGTGTTAACAGCAAGTAGTGTTTCAGGGATCTGGCTACGTCTAGTTCGTGAAGCTTTGTGGAGGATGGTTCCTCCTCAAAGGTTGGTAGAACCCATTCGTGACTGAGGTGATAGATTGAAGGTACCTTTGGGACGAACTGATGGATGGGTTGCAAGACCACCCTATCCGGGAAAAAGGTGGTGTAAGGTTCTTGAGCCCCTAGGGCTTGGATTTCCGATATCCTGCGCCCCGAGGTGATGGCGATTAGGAATACCGTTTTCATGGTGTTATCCTCCAGAGAGCATTCTTCTGTGGGGGCGAAAGGAGGGCTTGATAAAACATTGAGTACTATTGTTAGGTCCCATTTTGGATACAGAGTCCTTCTGGGGGGCCGAAGCCTTAGTACCGCCTTTAAGAAGCGTTCCACTAAAGGGTTCAGCGCCCAGCGTGTATCTGTCAAAGCTGAGAGGGCCGAGACTTGAACTTTCAAGGTGTTTAGGCCTAGCCCTAAATCTAAACCGGCCTGCAGAAACAGGAGAATGTTCTGTACCCCCGGCTCCAGGGGGTCAAACTGGTTAGCTTCAGCCATTTCTGTAAATTTCCTCCATATTCTGTAGTATGTGGAGTTGGTGGTAGCCTTTCTAGCCTGCAACAAAGTTTGGATGACACTAGGTGCACACCCTAGCTTGTCCAGCCTTTCCCGCTCAATTTCCATACCCTCAGATCCAAGATTTCTGGGTGTCGGTGAGAGAGGTCGCCCTGCGACAGCAGGTTGTTCCTGTAAGGAAGACGGAGCGGCTTGGACATGGCCAATCTGACTAGTAGCGCGAACCATGGTCTTTTGGGCCAGTATGGGATTACTGCCAGAACTGTGACCTTCTCTGACGTCAGCCTCTGGAGAAACCTCAATATCAGGGGAGTTGGCGGGAACGCATATCCCTTCCGGAAGTCCCAAGGATGAATCAGGGCGTCCACCCCCGCTGTTCCTAGTGATGGGAACCTCGAGAAAAATCGGGGTGTTTTCGCATTGAGGGGAGAGGCGAAGAGATCTATTTGGGGAGTGCCCCACTGTTGGCATATCCACCAGAAGGTTTCCTGACTGAGAGACCACTCGTTGTTGTCGACAAAGGTTCTTGACAACTGATCGGCTAGCTGGTTCTCGGGACCTGGAATGTAAGAAGCCCGTAGGTCGACTAAGTTTTTCTCGGCCCAGTTCAGGATGGGTGCCACCTCGCTGAGAAGGGATTTGCTGTGTGTTCCCCCCTGGTTTTGGACGTAGGCTACCGCTGCCTTGTTGTCCATCAGCAGAAGTATGGATTTTCCCCTGAGATAGGGGGCCAGGTTCTGAACTGCCATCCCTGCCGCCCTTATTTCAAGAATGTTGGATACAACATTGACTGGGTTGAATTGCCATCTTCCCTGAACTAGTTGACCCTGCACTTGTGCTCCCAGCCCACTTGACTTGCATCTGACGTGAGGACGGTCCACGGGATGGGCCCTAGGGAGCAGTGTACCTGAAGATTGGCCGTTCTCGTCCACCACCAAAGACTGGACTTCATGGAGGGGGTAATCCATATACCCTGATCTAGGCGGACCTTTTTCCACTGTGATAGGAATCCTATTTGGAATCCCCGCAGGTGCCATCTGGCCCACTTGACCATGGGGATACAAGAGGATAGGGACCCCAGCAGGCTCAGGCAATCTGATGCAGGTATGCGATGGCCTGCTAGCATCCTTTTTACCTTGGCTATTAGAGCCGGCATTTTCCCTGGTGGTAGTGATACCGCACTTTCGGGGGTGTTGAAGAAAGCCCCTAAATATACCATCCTCTGGGTGGGAATCAGCTGACTTTGGAATGGTTCACTAGCCATCCAAACCTGTCTAATGTGTTCAGGACCTTCTGCACATGTTCTTCCAGGCTCTCCCTGTGTTGGGACAATATTAGGATATCGTCCAAGTAATGCAACACTCGGATCCCTTCTTCCCGTAGGGGAGCTAGAATCGCCACCAATACCTTGGTAAAAGTCCTCGGAGCTGTCGAGATCCCAAAGGGGAGACATCGAAACTGGAGGCGTAAGTCCCCTATTTTGAAGCGCAGGAAGGGTTGAAATTGCTCCTGGACTGGAATGTGGAGATAGGCATCTTGGAGATCTATAGAGGCCATCCAATCCCCCGGCTGAACTGACAGAATCACGGTATTTAGTGATTCCATTTTGAAATGTTCTATCTGGATGTATCTGTTTAATTTTTTGAGATCCAGTACCGGTCTCCATCCGCCCGATTTTTTGGGGACCAGGAAGATCGGGGAATAGAACCCCAAGTGTTCTTCTGAAGCTGGGACTGGTACCACGGCCTGCTGAAGTACCAGAGCTTGCACATACTGCCGAAGAGCTTCCCTTTTTCCCGTGGAGGTCGGGATTTTGGTGGGCTGAAAAGATAGGCGTGGGGGGTGTCTTCTGAACCTCCAATGATGACCCCGCTGGACCGTGGATACGGCCCACTGATCTGTACAGTTTTCCACCCAAACCTGGGCGAATGCTCTGAGTCGAGCACCTACCAGCCCTGTCTGGGTGGGGAGAGAGTCAAAAGGACTTCTGGCCCTCAGTCGCGGAAGTTGAGGCCTTGGGTTTTCCCGACTTCAGGAAAGTTGCCTGTGACCCTTTCCATCCTCTCCTATACTCCCTACCTGGGCGGTAGGATCTGGAATCTTTTGTTCTTTGATTCGTCGGACGTGACACAAACCTCTTTCTCCTGCTTCTGTCTTGGGGAATTAAGCCACTCTTCCCCCCCGTGACCCGGGTGATTGCTGCATCCATCTTGTCGCCAAATAATGCTTTTCCGTTATACGGGATACGGCACCAAGATTGTTTAGAGGTGGGATCGGCTGCCCACGGTTTAAGCCACAATGCCCTTCTGGCCGTAATAGAATATAACATGGCCCTGGAGGAACACTTTATAATGTCAATGGCGGCCTCCGCCATGAAGTCTGAGGCCAATTTCAGCTCATCTAGTGCCTTAATGATTTCCTCCACATCCACACCTTGTCTGAGGGCTATTTCAATGTTGTCTGACCACACCCTTGTGGCCCTGGAAATAGAGGTTAGGGCGACTGCTGGTTTGCATGCCCCCCCCCCGTTGCCTGGTAGGATTTTTTCAGGTCTGAATCTATTCTTCGATCCAGGACGTCCTTAAAGGAGACAGCGTCTTCCAAGGGGAGTGTTGTATTCCTGGCTAATCTCATAATTGAAGCGTCTACCATTGGGACCGCATCAAACAATTGTGCGTCTGCTTCTGAAAAGGGGTACAATTTTGAAAAACGGTTATAGGCCAATGGCCTTTTATCCACCTTCTGCCATTCGTCTGTTATTACCTCCTTGATCTCCTCCATCAGGGGGAAGGTTGACAATTTTCTTTTCAGGTGTGGAAAATATTTTTTGGATTTGGCCGGAGGCTCTGGGTCCTCCTCCCACTGGATCGCATCTTTTACAGCATTTATAAAGGGTTCCACTAGAGCGAAATCAAAAGATGATGGGTTCTCCTCCACCAATTCTGTTTCCTCCTCAGATAGTGCTTCAGGGTCATGGTGTGGGGTGGGGGTAATCACTGAATCACCTGAAGACGGAGCAGCCTGGTCTTGACTTACCGCTAGCTCGCGGATAGAATCCTTTATTAGCTGTTTGATGGAATCTATGGATTCCTGTTTGTCTTTCTCTTTGTCTCCTGCGGCTTCTCGGAGACATTGGGCACATACCAGTTTGTCTGGGAGGGCTTGCTTTCCACATACCCAGCAGGCTTTCTGACCTGGATACCCTGATCTTTTTGACGAGACATGTCTGTCTGTGGAGTGTCGGGGTGACCTTTGGCCACTGCGAGAGGCATGGGCTGATGAGGAGTGGGAGTGACCCGAACTTCTATGCCCCCCCGACCTCCTATCTTGGGACCCCCTGTGGGATGACCGGCGGGATGATCCGTGATGCGGGCTGAGTAAGAGAGTGAGGGGGAGAGAGAAGAGGGAAGAGGAAAAAAAAAAAAAAGAAAGTTTTTTTTAAAACCCGTTTATTTTAAAAAGTGCTCTTTTAAAAAACCTTACCTGACTGTTGCAGCCCTTACCTAGTGGTATGTTGAGGATCTTTTTCATGCGGTGTTAAATTGCTATGGGCAGCTAAGAATAAGGGTAGGAGAGGTACTTAGTTGGACTTATATGAAGTATACACAAATGAACATCCAATTGTCAAAAAAAAAACTTCAACATATAAGATCAGAAAAAGAAAGGGAAAGTATATTGCCCCTTCCAGTACCTTGGCTTGGTTCCATATCCAGGGAAAAACAGACTGGACAGCAGGAGAGGAGTGCTTGCGGTGTGTTCCCTTATGTAGCTGACACCAGACTGAAGCTGTGCTCTCCTTTTATACTGAGAGCGCTTAGGGAGTACCAAGATGGCCGCCGGCGGCTTCAGAGTAGCTACTGCGCATGCTCCGTCTACGTCACGCCTCGGCTCCGCCCTCCGCCGGGAAAACAGAGCGGAACGGCGCGCGCGAAGCGCCGCACACACAGGGAGACGCTGAGGAGGGGAAGACGCTTCCCCAATGCTGCCATAACTCCCAGGGGAACTGTATGTCGACCTGCCTTTGTGTGCTACCATGCGGGGGTATATAGAGGAGAAAGACAAGCAGCTCCTGTTGATCCCCAACCCTAAAAAGATCCACAGAAAAACGGGTTTCCCATACTTATCTGGTGCCTTTAGCAACCCAAGCCATGGGACTCCATGCTGCAGGAGAGCATTAACCTGCAATGGTTGCACCATAGAGCGGTGAGGAAGGGCTGGCCGTGATCCTGCAGGTATGAGGACAGAGAAAAGATACTGACAGGGGGTGCAACTCTCCTATTTCTAGAGTTTGAAGTGGTCCTGTGGGTTGGTTGGGTGTTAGTCCCATCACACAGAGATCATATATTTTGTTCCAGAAGCACCTATAGGACTTGAAGTATGTTAGTCCCATCACACAGCCTATATTTTCTTCCCAGAAGCACCTATAGGACTTGAAGTGTGTTAGTCCATCACACAGAGATCATATATTTTGTTCCCAGAAGCACCTATAGGACTTGAAGTGTGTTAGTCCCATCACACAGACCTATATTTTCTTCCCAGAACCACCTATAGGACTTGAAGTGTGTTAGTCCCATCACACAGAGATCATATATTTTGTTCCCAGAAGCACCTATAGGACTTGAACTGTGTTAGTCCCATCACACAGACCTATATTTTCTTCCCAGAAGCACCTATAGGACTTGAAGTGTGTTAGTCCCATCACACAGAGATCCTATATTTTTGTTCCCAGAAGCACCTATAGGACTTGAAGTGTGTTTTGTTCCCAGAAGCACCTAGGACTTGAAGTGTGTTAGTCCCACACACAGACCTATATTTTCTTCCCAGAAGCACCTATAGGACTTGAAGTGTGTTAGTCCCATCACACAGAGAGCATATATTTTGTTAGTCCCATCACACAGAGATCCATTTTGTTCCCAGAAGCACCTATAGGACTTGAAGTGTGTTAGTCCATCACACATATATTTTCTTCCCAGAAGCTCCTATAGGACTTGCAGTGTGTTAGTCCCATCACACAGAGAGCATATATTTTGTTCCCAGAAGCACCTATAGTGTGTTAGTCCCATCACACAGAGCTATTTTTTCTCCCAGAAGCACCTATAGGACTTGAAGTGTGTTATCCCCATCACACAGACCTAATATTTTGTTCCCAGAAGCACCTATGACTTGAAGTGTGTTAGTCCCATCACACACACAGAGATCCCATATATTTTGTTCCCAGAAGCACCTATAGGACTTGAAGTGTGTTAGTCCCATCACACAGACCTATATTTTCTTCCCAGAAGCACCTATAGGACTTGAAGTGTGTTAGTCCCATCACACAGAGATCATATATTTTGTTCCCAGAAGCACCTATTAGGACTTGAAGTGTGTTAGTCCCATCACACAGACCTATATTTTCTTCCAGAAGCACCTATAGGACTTGAAGTGTGTTAGTCCCATCACACAGATCCTATATTTTGTTCCCAGAAGCACCTATCGGACTTGAAGTGTGTTAGTCCCAGCACACAGAGATCCTATATTTTGTTCCCAGAAGCACCTATAGGACTTGAAGTGTGTTAGTCCATCACACAGAGCTATATTCTTCCCAGAAGCACACAGAGTCCCATCACACAGACCTATATTTTCTTCCCAGAAGCACCTAAGGACTTGAAGTGTGTTAGTCCCTCACACAGACCTATATTTTCTTCCCAGAAGCACCTAAGGACTTGAAGTGTGTTAGTCCCATCATCACACAGAGATCATATATTTTGTTCACACAGGACCAGAAGCACCTATAGGACTTGAAGTGTGTTAGTCCCATCACACAGAGATCAGATATTTTGTTCCCAGAAGCACCTATAGGAGTTGAAGTGTGTTAGTACCATCACACAGACCTATATATTTTCTTCCCAGAAGCACCTATAGGACTTGAAGTGTGTTAGTCCCATCACAACAGAGATCATATATTTTGTTCCCAGAAGAACCTATAGGACTTCAAGTGTGTTAGTCCCATCACACAGACCTATATTTTCTTCCCAGAAGCACCTATAGGACTTGAAGGGTGTTAGTCCCATCACACAGAGCTATTTTCTTCCCAGAAGCACCTATAGGACTGAAGTGTGTTAGTCCCATCACACAGAGATCATATATTTTGTTCCCAGAAGCACCTATAGGACTTGAAGTGTGTTAGTCCCATCACACAGACCTATATTTTCTTCCCAGAAGCACCTATAGGACTTGAAGTGTGTTAGTCCCATCACACAGAGATCCTATATTTTGTTCCCAGAAGCACCTTGAAGTGTGTTAGTCCCATCACACAGACATATTTTCTTCCCAGAAGCACCTATAGGACTTGAAGTGTGTTAGTCCCATCACACAGAGTTCATATATTTTGTTCCCAGAAGCACCTATAGGACTTGAATTGTGTTAGTCCCATCACACAGACCTCTATTTTCTTCCCAGAAGCACCTATAGGACTTGAAGTGTGTTAGTCCCATCACACAGAGATCCTATATTTTGTCCCAGAAGCACCTATAGGACTTGAAGTGTGTTAGTCCCATCACACAGAGATCCTCTATTTTCTTTGCAGAAGCACCCATAGGACTTCTAGTGTGTTAGTGGCATCACACAGAGCTCCTATATTTTCTTCTCAGCAGCACCCACAGGACTTCTAGTGTGTTAGTGGCATCACACAGAGCTCCTATATTTTTCTTTGCAGAAGCACCCATAGGACTTCTAGTGTGTTAGTGGCATCACACAGAGCTCCTATATATTCTTCTCAGCAGCACCCACAGGACTACCGACTACAATTGCTGGAAGACCGCCAAGGGGAGGCAGAGCGTGCAGAGCCAAGAACACAGGGCAGGCAGGCTCTGTTTCTAGTGGACGTGGCCGTGGCCGTGGACGTGGTCGTGCATCGTCATCAGCACGTGGCCATGGGACACGCGCGTCTTTGTTTTCGGCAGCTGGACATGTGGAGCCGCATCATGCTGAAGGCTTGGTAGAATGGATGACCAAGCCCTCCTCATCCTCCTCATCCTCTCTCACCCAGGCTCAGGGTACTGGCAGAGCAGCTGCCAACGCATACTCAATGGCATCATCAGCCACCCCTTCCCTAGACCCACCATGTCCTCCTGAGGAGTCCCCCGAACTCTTTGAGCACAGTGTTGGGTACATGCTCCAGGAGGATGCCCAACGATTCGAAGGCTCGGATGATGATACCCAGCTTGAGGAATCTGGCAGTACTGTTCCACCAGCTGCAGCTTACTGCCAGGTTTGCTCTAGTGGTGAAGAGGAGGGGATGATGAGGTCACTGACTCCACGTGGGTGCCTGAAGGGAGAGAGGATGAGGAGGAGGACGAGGAGGAGGAGGATGCGGCGTCACATGTCCAACGAGGCAGGATGCCCCCTGGAGGCCAGGTAGAGGCCAGCACAGCAACTGTACAACACCGCAGAGCTCCGCCTGTGCAGGGCGCTGCCTCTGCACGTTATCAGAAAAGTTCTTTGGTGTGGGCCTTTTTTGAGACGAGTGCATCAGATCGCACCACTGCTATTTGCAATATTTGTCTCAAGCGTATCTCGCGTGGCCAAAACATCAGCCGCTTGGGCACCACAAGCATGACCAGACATATGTCGACCTGCCATGCAGCTCGTTGGCAGGCACACATAAAAGACCCACACCAAAGAACTAAGCGGACCTCTCCTTGCTCCTCATCAGCTGGATCTCCATCCCCACTACACCTTCAGTCCTCTCTGAAAGCTGCTCTGAGAGGACTGAAGGTGTAGAATTAGGTGTGTCACAACCAAGTACTTGCAGTACACCGACGTCCGATTGCAGCAGGCAAATTTCCCTGCCCCAGCTGCTGGACCGTAGAAAGAAGTACACTCCCAGCCATCCACATGCCCAGCGGTTGAATGCTAGCTTGGCTAAATTGCTAGCACTTCAACTGCTGCCTTTTCAGTTGGTAGACTCGGCCCCCTTCCGTGAGTTTGTTCAATGTGCGGTTCCTCAGTGGCAGGTTCCCAAACGCCACTTTTTCTCACGGAAGGCGATTCCGTCTCTCTACCGGCATGTGGAAGGCAATGTCCATGCCTCGCTGGACAGGGCGGTCAGCGGTAAGGTGCATATTACCGCTGACTCATGGTCCAGCAGGCATGGACAGGGACGGTACCTTTCTTTCACGGCCCATTGGGTCACTCTATTGGCAGCTGGGAGGGATGCAGGACAAGGTGCAGTAGTGTTGGAGGTTGTTCCGCCACCACGCCTCCAAAACGCTACTACTGCTACTGGTTGTGACACACCTCTCTCCTCCACCCCCTCCTCTTCTTCTTCCTCCAGTGCTCTGTCCTTGGAACCAGCGGTGCTCCGTAGGCGTACAAGGGGCTACGCAAGTACGCAGGCAAAAAGATGCCATGCCGTGTTTGCGCTGGTGTGTTTGGGGGACAGGAGCCACACTGGGCCAGAGGTTCTGGCAGCTCTGCAGGGGCAGGCCGAGAGGTGGTTGACGCCACGTCAGCTTAAGCCAGGAATGGTCGTTTCTGACAATGGCACCAACCTCCTCTCTGCCCTGCGACAGGGGCAGCTCACCCATGTGCCCTGCATGGCTCACGTCCTCAACCTGGTGGTGCAGCGGTTCTTGGGCAGGTTCCCAGGCTTACAGGACGTCCTGAGGCAGGCCAGGAAAGTCTGTGTGCATTTCCGCCGATCTTATAATGCCAGTGCTCGGCTGACTGAGCTGCAAAAAGGAGCTGAACCTGCCCAAGAACCGCCTAATATGTGACATGCCCACCAGGTGGAACTCAACGTTGGCCATGCTGCAGCGACTGCACACGCAGCAGAGGGCCATCAATGAGTACCTTTGCGACTACGGCACCAGGACAGGGTCAGGGGAGCTTGGTTTTTTTTCCCCACGTCAGTGGAGCATGATCAGGGATGCATGCACTGTCCTCTCACCATTTGAGGAGGCCACGAGGATGGTGAGCAGTGACAGTGCATGCATCAGTGACACTGTCCCTCTTGTCCACCTGTTGGAGCATACGCTGCGTGGGATAATGGACAGGGCACTTGAGGCAGAACAGAGGCAGGAAGAGGAGGACTTCCTTGCCTCTCAAGGCCCCCTTTATCCGGACAGTGTTCCTTCTGTCCCACCCATCACACAGGAAGAGGATGAGGAGGAGGAGGAGGAGGAGGAGGATTGTGTGAGCATGGAGGTGGAGCCTGGCACCCAGCATCAGCAGCAGCAGTCTTTTAGGGATGATGTACAGTCCCAACAAACCAGTGGACTTGTACGTGGCTGGGAGGAGGGGGCTGGCGATCATGTCATCCTCAGTGACCCAGAAGACTCCGGACCGAATGCCTCAGCTAACCTACGCTGCATGGCCTCCCTGATCCTGCAAAGCCTGCGAAGGATCCTCGTGTTCTTCGGATCAAGGAGAGGGACCATTACTGGCTGGCCACTCTCCTTGATCCACGGTACAAGGGTAAGGTTGCGGACCTTATCTTGCCGTCGCAGAGGGAGCAGAGGATGAGACATCTCAGGGAGGCCTTGCAGAAAGGTCTGTGCAACGCGTTCCCAGAAACTGGGAGGTTACAAACTCCTGGTCCTGGGCGACGAGTTGCTGAGGCTTCGGTCAGAAGGAGCGGTGGGGAAGGTGGACGTCTGACCGATGCGTTCAGACAATTTTTAGTCCGCAGCCCCAAGGTATGATCGGTTCCAGCAACCATCGCCAGCGTCTGATATACATGGTGCAGGAATACCTTGGGGCAAGGTCAGACTTGGACACCTTTCCCACCGAAAATCCTCTGGCTTACTGGGTCCTGAGGATGGATCACTGGCCAGAGCTTGCACAGTATGCAATTGAGCTACTGGCCTGTCCTGCCTCCAGCGTTCTTTCCGAACGCACATTCAGTGCTGCTGGAGGATTTGTCACCGATCATAGGGTGCGCCTGTCCACCGCCTCGGTTGATCGACTGACCTTCATCAAAATGAATCAGTCTTGGATCACCACCAGCTACCAGGCACCTGAGGCGGATATAACGGAATAATTTATAATGTCACATCCCTTCAAGACTGCCTATGCTGATGCTGAGTGACTGTCCTCTTATGTTCACTGACTATCCTCTTCCTCCTCCTCAATGATCCATGCCACCACACCAGTGCCTAAGGCACAATTTTTCAGCCCCTGTTTAACAGGGGCGTGTACATACAATTTTTATAAAAAAATGCTTCGCAACACGTGTGACTGCTGTGCTCCAAGTACAGTATCTGTGAGGGGTTGCAGTGTTGTGGCACCAGCACCAGTGCCTAAGGCACAATTTTTCAGCCCCTGTTTAACAGGGGCGTGTACTTACAATTTTTTTAAAAAATGCTTCGCAACACGTGTGACTGCTGTGCTCCAAGTACAGTATCTGTGAGGGGTTGCAGTGTTGTGGCACCAGCACCAGTGCCTAAGGCACAATTTTTCAGCCCCTGTTTAACAGGGGCGTGTACTTACAATTTTTTAAAAAAATGCTTCGCAACACGTGTGACTGCTGTGCTCCAAGTACAGTATCTGTGAGGGGTTGCAGTGTTGTGGCACCAGCACCAGTGCCTAAGGCACAATTTTTTCAGCCCCTGTTTAACAGGGGGCATGTACTTACAATTTTTTAAAAAATGCTTCGCAAAACACGTGTGACTGCTATGCTCCAAGTACAGTATCTGTGAGGGGTTGCAGTGTTGTGGCACCAGCACCAGTGCCTAAGGCACAATTTTTCAGCCCCTGTTTAACAGGGGCGTGTACTTACAATTTTTTAAAAAAAATGCTTCGCAACACGTGTGACTGCTGTGCTCCAAGTACAGTATCTGTGAGGGGTTGCAGTGTTGTGGCACCTCACCAGTGCCTAAGGCCCAATTTTTCAGCCCCTGTTTAACAGGGGCGGGTAATTACAAATCTTGATCTAATAGTTCACAGCAGGGCCCATTCCTGCGCACACCAAGAGTAACTATGAGGGCCTACAGTCTTGTGGTAACACCGTCCACCACCACCGCCAAAGGCCCAATTTTTCTGCCCTGTTCATCAGGTGCTTGCAATTACAAATCTTGATCTAATAACTCACAGCAGGGCCCATTCCTGCGCCCACCAAGAGTAACTGTGAGAGCTTACAGTCTTGTGGCAACACCGTCCACCACCACCGCCAAAGGCCAATTTTTCTGCCCTGTTCATCAGGTGCTTGCAATTACAAATCTTGATCTAATAACTCACAGCAGGGCCCATTCCTGCGCCCACCAAGAGTAACTGTGAGAGCTTACAGTCTTGTGGCAACACCATCCACCACCACCGCCAAAGGCCCAATTTTTCTGCCCTGTTCATCAGGTGCTTGCAATTACAAATCTTGATCTAATAACTCACAGCAGGGCCCATTCCTGCGCCCACCAAGAGTAACTGTGAGAGCTTACAGTCTTGTGGCAACACCGTCCACCACCACCGCCAAAGGCCCAATTTTTCTGCCCTGTTCATCAGGTGCTTGCAATTACAAATCTTGATCTAATAACTCACAGCAGGGCCCATTCCTGCGCCCACCAAGAGTAACTGTGAGAGCTTACAGTCTTGTGGCAACACCGTCCACCACCACCGCCAAAGGCCCAATTTTTCTGCCCTGTTCATCAGGTGCTTGTAATTACAAATCTTGATCTAATAACTCACAGCAGGGCCCATTCCTGCGCCCACCAAGAGTAACTGTGAGAGCTTACAGTCTTGTGGCAACACCGTCCACCACCACCGCCAAAGGCCCAATTTTTCTGCCCTGTTCATCAGGTGCTTGCAATTACAAATCTTGATCTAATAACTCACAGCAGGGCCCATTCCTGCGCCACCAAGAGTAACTGTGAGAGCTTACAGTCTTGTGGCAACACCGTCCACCACCACCACCACCCCCAATTTTTCTGCCCTGTTCAACAGGTGCTTGCAATTACAAATCTTGATCTATTAACTCACAGCAGGGCCCATTCCTGTGCCCACCAGTCTTGTGGCTACACCAACATCTAATAGGGCAAATTTCTGCAGAGTATATACGCCAGGCCCCTACTTTCAAACATCCAACTTACAAACGACTCCTACTTGCAAATGGAAAGAGAAAACAGGAAGTGAGAGGAAATCTACCCCTAGGAAGGGAAATTCTATCCTGTTAGATTTAATTTGGGAAAAAGGTATCTCCTCTCTACTGATACTTTATCACCAATCCTTGTTTCAATTAAAACCCCACTTTTCCAAAAACATTTGTCATTGGGACGGAAAGTGAGGTGACATGTTCTGAACAGATGTGCAAAGACAGCAAATGTTACAGGGGTGATAAACCCCTCCCTATGTTCTCCAAAAAGCTTAAAAATAGATTTTTTTGGGATGGAGCTACACTTCATAATGTACCTGTTCAGATTCTACTTAAGAACAAACCTAAAGCCGCAAGTGGTTTTAAATGGCTTCTTTTTTTCCTTTACAAATGTCATTTTGTGCAAGGACAGTTCTAAACACGGGAAACACATGCCACTTCACAGGCATACTTTAGACACCCCCCAGGTACCATATTTAAAGGAAAATTTCACTTTTTTTTTTTCACTTTATGCATCATTAAAATGACTGCTCCCGAAAAAACGTTAGTTTTTAAAAGTTCTTTTTGCATTGATATATGTCCCCTGGGGCAGGACCCGGGTCCCCAAACCTGTTTTATGACATTAACATGCATATTGGCCGTTGTAATTAGCACTTTTGATTTCGAACGTTCGCGTCCATTATAACGTATAGGGTTCGAAAATTCGCGCAAACTTTCGGTCCGTTCGAAGGTTCTGGTGCGAACCGAACCCGGGGGTGTTCGGCTCATCCCTACCTGCAGGTATGAGGACAGAGAAAAGAATACTGACAGGGGGTGCAACTCTCCTATTTCTAGAGTTTGAAGTGGTCCTGTGGGTTGGTTGGGGGGGGGGCAACCAACCATTGGTATGCTGCCATGGAGGCACCAGGAAAATACATTTTGTCATTTAAAAAAATGAAAAAAAAAATGGCCCTTTAAGAGCTATGGGCGGAAGTGACGTTTTGACATCGTTTCCGCCCTGAAGTGATATGGAGACAGGTGGGGGCCATCTTCCCCTCACTCGTCTCCATGTCACGCCACGAGAAGGATGTGATCGCCTCCGCCACTGCCTATGGCTCTGGTAAGCGTCAGAGACCACTTTTATCTTAAACCGGACCGCCCGCTGAAAAGGAGGATTCCGGGGTTATGGCAGCTATCTGGTGCCATAACAACGATATCCTCTTTCAAAGTACTGACGTATGACGACGGTGGGTGGTCTGGAAGTGAATAAGTGATCAATGATACTTCTTTTTAGAAGTGATTCTATTAACTTGACTACAACAGATGTTAAACTCACTTGCCTGTAATTACCAGCTTCTACTTTGCTGCCCTTCTCATGGATAGGCACAATTTATATTAGCTGTCTGCCAGTCATAGGGAACTTCTCCTGCCAGAAGAGATTGATTTAAAAGATCTGTCCAACAACTTTATCTCATCTCAACATTCTCTTGGAACTGTGGGATGATTACCATCAGGACCTATTGCCTGACAGTATTCCCAAGTGTGGCCCGGGGTGGATTTCCAGTTCCAAAAGCGGTAACCCCAAGCCACATCGCATAGCAGGATCCAGGTACAGCTTATTTACCTTGTCCCCAGGATCCTGCGATGTCTCTGTGCTGTGTGCGGCGGCTGTGTCTCCGCTCGATTCATCACAGAGCAGAGCTCCGTTCCCTGCGAGCATTGTGACGCACGGGGGCAGAGCATGGCACCAAATTCAAAAAGTGAAACACACACTATACATACAGTACAGGGTAATCTTACAGATTACATTACTGTATGAAATTATTTCACATCCCTTTTGTCCCTAGTTGTTTTTTCCAGTGCCCTGCATGCAGTTTTATATTATAAATACTGTTCTTTCTGTCTGAAAACTGGAGATTGTCCATAGCAAACAAAACCGTCCCTTTACATCAACAGAGGTTTAGACCAGCTAGAAAACAGCGATAATAAATTAGAATCACTTGCAGAATTGAGCGATAGTGATTTGTGGGGAAATTCGTCATCAAACACTTAAAGTAATAACAGCGACAATTCTGCAACTGAGCAAGTTTCAGTGTTTTTGATTTGATTACATTATTGAATCATTTTTATTATTATTATATTATTATTTGTTATAATTATTTGTAGTTATTATGATATTATAATTTATGATTTCATGTTTCAAACTTTATCATACCCGGGATGTCTACTAGAATCTTGTTTGGACAGATTTAAGTGAGTTATTCCTAAGAATTACAGGCATACAATATAAAACGCCAAATTTATATGCAAAAGAATTGTACCGCTTTGAGCATCAAAAATCGGAAATAATAATACCACCAGGGAGGTTAAGCTTTAACCAAGCCAGTTCCTCTGCTACCTCTGCCTCTAGAAATCATGAAAATGAACAGTCATTACTAGAACCAATATGATTCCCCAGCTTGGTATTGTTAGTACAATTTATTTCTGAGAAGACTGAACAGAAATAATTGTTTAAATGGATTGCTGGGATTCAGGTCTCCCTCAACATGTTGTACCCAGTTTTCTTTCAATTGTTTTTTATTAAAGATTTCACATAAACAAATAAAAAGTACATTTAGACATAACTGTCATATAGTATAACATGTTTCTCAGAGTTCTTTGAAGAGAAATGTATGACATAGTAAACGAAGATACCCAGGTAAAGAGAACATATTATATTAATTATCAATTGTTGGGGGGAGAGTGATGTCCCCCCATGTCCAAGCACCCCATCTGGGAACAAACTGTGCCTGTGGGAAGACAACACATACCCCTCTCATAGTTTACCTATGCACATGAAACAACAGGACAGTTATAGAATTTGTCCGACATGGCATTGGAGGTATATACCCGCGCTGTTGGGACAGTATATAGCACTGAAATAGCTGAACAGATAGGACCCACAAAGCCAAACTTGTTGAGTGTCGCTCTCAGGTACCCACAGTGAAACCAGTCGAACACTTTTTCAGCATTGAGTGTCAGGAACACTGTGGGCACCTTCCGACTTTACACAATTTTGAGTAGATTATACATCCTACGGGACCCATCTGGAGCTTGTCTGCCCTTCACAAATCCTACCTGGTAGGCTTTAATTAATTGGGGAGTAACTTCTGCTAAGCGGTTAGCTAAAATTTTTGAGTATACCTTCAAGTCCGTGTTGAGAAGAGAAATAGGGCAGAAATTTTGAGGAACATCTGTTTTTTTCCCTGGTTTTGGAAGGGCCACTATGACCACTTGGAGCATCTCTTACAGGAATGAGGTCGAAATCGTAGATTCTTTAAAGAGTTTGCACATATATGGCACTAGTATGTTTTGAAAGGTTTTGTAGTACTCAGCCGAGAAGCCATCAGCACCTGGAGATTTATTAGGAGGTAGGGAGTGGATGGCTAGGATAATTTCTGTGTCTGCTATAGCAGAGTTTAAGTATTACAATTCCTTAGTAGCTATGGAGGGAAGATTGATAGAGTGAAGAAAATTGTTGATCTCTATATCGGTGTGTTGAGGTGTTGAGGGATCTGGTTTTAAGTTTTATAGCTGTTTGTAATTTGTGCAGAATGCATTGGCAATATCTAGGGGGTGATATACAGGTATGGCTGTGTGGGGGTCAATAATATGGGAAAGTTTCTTTATTAAATTTTTGTTGTTTTTTGCAAATATAAGCCGCTAAAAATTTGCCAGCTTTGTTTCCCTGGGTATAGTGGGTGGCTTTAATTCTCTGTAGGTAAAGTGATGATCAGAGATTAAATGTGTATGTACAACCTGTCTGGTTTGGATCAATGCAGAGTGTACCTGGGGGGTAGGATTGGATTTGTGCTGCATCTCAAGGGTTTTAAGTTTAGTTAATTGTGTCGTCAATGCCTGCAGTTTCCCAGAATTAACACAACGCCATATATCATGCATATCAAATGAGTGTAAAAACGGTTGGATTTCACTGCGTGCTGAATGCTGTGGAGCAGAGCAATCCAACAGTATGTTAGGTACACAATTAAAATCCCCCACAATACAGCAGTAAACCTTTCTTAATATTTTCAACTTTCTTTCTGAGAAAAGTAGGGCAGTTGTCTACAATTGGGAGCGTAAAGGTTCATTAGAGTATATATGATATTATTCAGATCACAGACCAATATAATAAATCTTCACGCATTATCCTTAATCATGTCATGGAGGCGGAAGGCAACAGTATGATTAATTGTGATCAACACTCCACATTTTTTCTTTGGGCCAGAGGCTGTAAAAACCTGAGGGTAAAGTTTGTTTGTTCATAGCGGTTGTTTCTGCTGTGCAAAATGAGTTTCCTGAATGCACAGGATGTCACTTTTCAGGGTCTTTGCCCATTGCCGCATTACCCTTCTTTTAAAGGGGCTGTTGAGACCGTGTGCGTTCATGGACACAAAGTTAAGAACCATTGTCCATCAGGGGGAGGTTGCCGTGCAAGGGTAGCTTTACGGTTAATAGTAGGTGGTTATTAAAACAAGAACCTTTAGTTGAAAATATGGTATCCTCAGAGTTGATGTAGGAAAGTTCATATTGTGCCGACTAGTAGTAAGTAAGTTACAGAGAGTTGTCATCAAGATTTCCGTGTGTAATCATAGGTGGTAAAGCAAAAAAGGGAGAAACAAAAACGTCAGTAACCAAGTAATAGAAGTAACATAAAAAAAGAGGAAATAATCCTTAACGTGCAAAAGATATCGCATATGAGCCACTAGGGGGTCTACCTCTTAGTAACCAGCTTTGACCCCAGCCTTATTGAGCAGTGGGCCTGTATGGGACCCTGATAGGGAGTGTATAAGAGTAGGGTCAGGTTGCATCAACTTGTCTCCATTCTGGTGAGATGCGCCCAGGTGTATTGGTAGTCAGCACAGTTTCTTCTTCATTTGGGAGAAGACCCCCTTTTTTTGTAAGTTGAAGACCCTCCTCCAGGGATCTGATAGGGTAGGTGCGGTCATCTTTGGTAACAAGGAGTTTAGTCGGGAAGCCCCACGAGTATGCAAGGTGGTTGTTTCGTAATAGTTTAATGAGCGGCACTAGCTTTTTACGTGCCAGCATGGTGTGTTTGGAAAGGTCAGCATAAATGGTGATTCCTGAGTAAGGGTTAGGCAATGGGGAGTGTTGTCTTGCAAACCACATCAGGTTGTCTTTAAAGTGGAAAAGGTGTGTGCAGGCTATGACGTCATGTGGGACTTTGTCTGGGAGGTGTTGTGGCTTTGGTAGCCTATGAGCCCGATCTACAATATCTTTGCCAGTGGATGTGTCAGGGAGCAAGTCACTTATCAGTTGTTGCACATAATGCCGGAGGTCAGAGGGGGTACAGATTCCGCCACCCCACGTAGTTTAATATTTCTGCAAGATCTGTCCTCTAAGTCTGCCATTTTGTTTTTCAGTGCCTCCATTTCATCATCTTTGTCATTGTGCGCATCCACTAATTCATTATGAGCAGAAGCAAACTCCGCCATTTTGTTTTCCATGTGGCTAACGCAGTCCCTCACCTCAGATATATCAGATTTAATTTGTGAAACACAGTCTATAAGATCTCTGTGCATGGATCCCCGCAGGGACACCAGCATCTCTTTGGTGGTATCGCTGAGGGGCTGTCCAGTAGTTGTGAAATCGTGGATTTGATCATAGAACTCAGCAGTGCTGTCCTGGGATGTGTGCCCCCCTGTCTTTCCCCTACATAGGTGTGGGCAGAGGAGCATTTTAGTGCAGCCTTTTGTGAGCTTTGTAGTGGAGTATTGCAGGAGGAGGAACGGCTGCTGTGGCTGGGTGAAGCGGAGGGGGTTTACTATTGTCCCTTTCATCCCCTTGTGTGCCGTTCTGTATGGCGCACTGCTGTCTGAAGACAGCGGCACCATCTTGGACTTTTGGCGTGCTAGACGACATGAAAAAGTCTGTCAGTTTCCTGGGGCCCCCCTTGGTTTTTCTCTTACCCATGCTTATGGCGATGTCGCCGGGGTTCTTAGGGACCCTTAGGCTCTGCTAAAGTCGCTTGAATTCGCTATGTGACGGAACGCTCCCACACTCCTCTTGAGTGCGTTCGTCATATATCACTTCCTCCCAGTCTGGATACGGATCTCAGATATTCCAACCGCTCCCAAGCACCAACCGAGACGACGCTTGCTTAGCTGCTCAACATGGACTCTTTTATTAGAACCAAACTGACCAGTATTTATATACAGTAGAAGAGGAGGTCCCCCCTCCTGCTCCTATTACTCTAACAATACACCTGTAACAACTTAACATAAACTATTTAACTAATCCCTTTAAGCAACCGATGTGACTCAGGATTTCACTACAGGTCAGACTTGTTGTCACCAAGCTAAACACAGTTGATTATAAATTATCATAATTACCACCACAAGACATTTTATCACCATAGCAGGAGACCACCAGTAACAGACGGACCGTCTACTACATTGTACAGAGGACAATGTGATCAGCTCTCTCAATTAACATCTTGAGTTCATGACATTAGCTTCTGACAGTGTGTGTCCCAACAGCATGAGACAACACACATTTTATATACACATATATACAGCATTAAATCTGTCTGGGGTTGGGGTTCTCCTTCACCCTGTGCCCCTTAAAATTCAGGGCCCATAATCAGTTGGCAGGAGGCTCGCATTTAGTCCTCTCAAAAAGCCTGTGTCCCGGATAGGTCTGTCACATTTCTCCCCTTTCGGCAGGAGACTAACACAGGAGGAGACCCCAGACGGGTTGACTCCGAAGTTAGTCCATAGTTCCAGTCCTCTAATGCCTGTACCCACACAGTACCCCAAACAAATTGTTCCAAACAGAGCACTACTCACCCAGCCAACCTCTGTCTCTCTCAGAGAACATATCCGCTGCTGGGGAGAGGCCTGGACTGGCCCTTCTTCCTGGAGTCTTTTCAGCCGCTGGAGAGAAGACAGGGTGACTGGGCACACTCCATCATGCTGTTGGGGATCTGGGCCGACCGCCCAGCATCCCTGGAGTATACAAGTGGGGACTGAAGTCCCATCCACCGATATCAGCTCAAGCTGCAGTTGTGAAGTGCAGATTGCATCCTCTCGTTGGGTCCTGAGCTGATGCTCGGGAGTGACCACCACCTCCTCACCCTGGGCCTCCAGAACTGCCACAAGTGTGGGGCAGATGTCTTGGACCCTCTGTCCGTTTGCCAGCACTTTAGCTGGGTTGGTGTTATCATTCTGGGGCGCCGTCTACTGCTGGACAGTGTGACCGATTGCCCCAGCTTCCTGAAGCTGTAGAGACATTGTAGGTGCTAGGCAGAGGCTAGCGGTGCTCTGCCCTGTTGCCAGTGATTCAGCTGGGAGTAGCATCTTCACTACATCAGCTTGTCGCCGGAGAGAGGGGCCAACTGCCCCGGCTCCCTGGAACTCCACAGTTGTTGCCGGTGCTGGGCAGAGGTTGGTAGCACTCTCCCCCAGTGGCAGCACTTCTGCTGGGGCCTCCACATCCTCCGCTCCGGTTAACCATTGTGGCAGGAGGCTGTCTTCCTCCACTTCCAAACTGTCTAGCTGCCATTGGGGAGGTGAGCTGGGTGCTTCCTTTTCCATTCCCTCATCTGGCTGCTGGGACAACGTGTCTCTGGTTCTGTCTCCCAGGTGCACAAATCTTTGCTAGGGAGGAAAGACCGCTTTCTCCACCCTGGCCAACTGTTGGGGAGGGACAACAAACTCCTCCTCTCCCTTCTCCCCCTGTATCTGCTGCTGGGAAGTGATTGCCACCTTCTCACCCTGAGCCTCCGTAACTGCCACCGGTGTGGGGCAGAGGTCTTGGATCCTCTGTCCGGTGACCAGCGCTTCAGCTGGGGAAGTTCCTTGTAACTCCACGGATACTGCTGTTGGTGCTGGGCAGAGCTCAGTGAAGTTTGGCCCTAATACCAGCTCTTCTGATGGAGGCTCATCAGGTTGTTTTTCCTCAGCAGAAAAGTCTATTAAATCCCCTGTCTCTACAACTGATGTCTGGGGATAGAGGTTCACCATCTGTCCGTGGAACCTAGAAGATGCCATCGGTGCTGGGCAGAGGTTATCAGAGCTCTGCCCTGTTGTCAGCACTTCAGCTTTGGGGATGGAAATCTCCAGATTTTCCACTGCCGATTCTCTGGCATGATGCTGGACAGGCACATTCCTCCATTCAACCTCATCTTGTGCAGTAACAGGTTTGTCAAGGTCAGTCAGCACTTGCTGCATCCGCCATAATACCTCCGCGTCCATAGCTGCGGGGGCAGGTGGGCAAAGCACTCTGTTACTATGCCACA
Source organism: Lithobates sylvaticus (assembly GCA_028564925.1). Classification (NCBI taxonomy): domain Eukaryota; kingdom Metazoa; phylum Chordata; class Amphibia; order Anura; family Ranidae; genus Lithobates; species Lithobates sylvaticus. Next base: position 121,002,509 of record CM053035.1, on the reverse strand, counting down.
TTGCCAACTCTTCCGCCAGGATTTCAGAGCTGTCTGCTGGTATTTCCTGATAGTTACAGGCAAAGAGAGCCCCACCTTGCTGCTGAGCAGAGTCTAGCAGCTGTCTGTATGCGATCTCCAGCTCCTATTCCTGAGCGGCCAGGAACTCCAAATCTTCCTGTGCCCAGAGCACTTCCGAGACATTCAATCTTTGCTCTCTGTGCTCCATTATTTCCTCCAAACGCTACTCCAGATCACTCCCAAAGTCGGGGTCCTCGGACGGCCTCCAGTACAACAATCCCAGGCCATCATAGTCAAAGCATTCCGTGGGCCTGTCATCCGCTGTCCACGGGCACACTTGGGCTACATACCACCGGAGGGCTCTGTAGCTCTCGTCCAAACGCATTTCTGCCCGGATCAGTCTGCTTAACTCAGCTGTCCACTCCTACTTCGGTTGTTCCCCCAATAACAGCATTCGTACTTCATACTGCGACCAGTACCTTACATGGATGGAGGGGAGAACTTTTCCCTGGTGTGGCTGCTCACAGGCTAGCGCTTCTTTCCAGAGTTGTAGGCAGACAGAATCATACCATCCCAGCAGGACCTGCACCGATACTGATCCTCTGTGCTCCTCTGTGCTGTATCCGCATCTCTCGCAACCTCCTTCCGAATTCCTCTTCCATGGCGGCTGGTATCTGTACCTCTCCTCCTCTCCTGCTATCCAGACCTTGGATCCAGGTGGAGGTTTGGATGTCCCTGACTGTCCCTGACTGCAGGAAGCATCCCACTGCTGCCACCAATGTGACGGAACGCTCCCACACTCCTCTTGAGTGCGTTCGTCATATATCACTTCCTCCCAGTCTGGATACGGATCTCAGATATTCCAACCGCTCCCAAGCACCAAACGAGACGACGCTTGCTTAGCTGCTCAACATGGACTCTTTTATTAGAACCAAACTGACCAGTATGTATATACAGTAGAAGAGGAGGCCCCCCCTCCTGCTCATATTACTCTAACAATACACCTGTAACAACTTAACATAAACTAATTAACTAATCCCTTTAAGCAGCCGATGTGACTCAGGATTTCACTACAGGTCAGACTTGTTGTCACCAAGCTAAACACAGTTGATTATAAATCATCATAATTACCACCACAAGACATTTTATCACCATAGCAGGAGACCACCAGTAACAGACAGACCGTCTACTACATTGTACAGAGGACAATGTGATCAGCTCTCTCAATTAACATCTTGAGTTAATGACATTAGCATCTGACAGTGTGTGTCCCAACAGCATGAGACAACACACATTATATATACACATATATACAGCATTGAATCTGTCTGGGGTTGGGGTTCTCCTTCACCCTGTGCCCCTTAAAATCCAGGGCGCATAATCGGTTGGCAGGAGGCTCGCATTTAGTCCTCTCAAAAAGCCTGTGCTAGGTCTGTCACACGCTATATAGAGGCCGGGATAGCTGGAAGACTCAGAGCTCTCTCCTCATGCGGCCATCTCCTTCAGCTGCTGGCCGTGCCCCCTGTTGTACCTAGTTTTCATTTTAGTGATCCCATTGTATTTTTTCCCTTTATCGCTAATATACCTGAAAAGGTTTTGTCTCCTATCTTTCTTATCAGTTTTAGGCCAGGCATTGGGTCTAATATACCATTGGGAGTTATATACTGTATATTGGATTTTATCATATTTTTTTTCTTCTTTTTTTTTTTCTGGATCTATTGATTGCTACATTTTTTGTGCCATGTATGCATATCATTTATTATTTGCATTTAAGATTTATTTGGATTTACCATGTAATAGGTTTGCAACATTTGTTTGATATCGCACAATGACTTGCAGTTAGAAACATAGACTGCAACTCTCAGTATTGAGAGATGGATGGAGAGCCATCTGAAGCTGAATGATTTGATTATTTAATTTGCGATTATTTTATTTTTCTACATTGGTATACAGTTCTGCAAAACTTTTTTTCTATTTTGTGGACAGAAAGGGAAAAGGCTAGAATATCTGTAAGGCTTTTACTGCTGTCTGTATCTACAGTTGGTAGAGTCACCCACACTTATTATGACTAATGGGACAGAAAGTGAGGGGATATCCAAAACATTAGTGTTTGCACCAGAATGGGTGTAGATATTTTCCAATGTGGACAATGAAAGGTGTGTTTTTTCTTTACATTTCTGAGATTGACACTCAATTCCTGTTATGTATTAGGGACAGGATGTAAGAGAAACTCTTCTTAGTATGGACACATTCAGCAATTTTAAGCTTGAGATGAAGACGAAAATGAATGTCATAAACAAAATTAAATGAGATGGGTAAGTGTACATACTTATTTTAATCATTTAAAAATCAATGTTTTATGGGTAAAAGTTCTTCTTGGGCTGATAAGTGTTAAAGGATAGATGCATATACAATGTGTACGCATTATATCATAATCAGAACATTGTAAGAGAAGTCTGTTAGTTAGATATAATTCCAATAAATATTCAATGAGTGCTATAGTAAACGAATCACAATGACATAAAGGTTACATAGTAATGTATAAATTATGGGTATCTTTAAAATCTTGTATACAGTCTTAGCATATTATGAAAACAAATGTTTTTTGGTAGAAATAACTTGTGAATAAATATAATTTATCAAGATAAGCATTCTAAAATTATAAAGGATAACATAAATGAGTAGATATATCACACAATTACATGGCTGTATATTCCTTGTGGATATGAGACTTACTGAGCAAAGTGCGTGACATTTCAGGAAGTTGCATACAGTATGTTCAATAAATAACTCCAATAACAAATAAAAGTGGTTCTAAAAAAAAAATGAAGACGTTTGAAAAAAAGCTTTGTTTGGAGTTTTCTTTTAAGAAGAATGCATTATGTAGAACCTTATCTAAGTGGAACTGAATCATTTTTAAAATACTTCTTTGCTACCGCTTTTGTTGTCAGTGTGTGTACTTTCTCAATAATTTCTGCATTAATTGTGTAAGCTCCTAGTTGGAAGTAAAAGAAAGAAGAGAGAGCAATGGTGTTCATTTCTGGAGGCTAAGCTTATCTTTTGCCATGGGGCTTAACATATTTTTAGCAATAAGTATAAATCACTGTACTAGTTCAGTACACTGAGGGGTTCATGGATCCAATCTAGACACAGGTATGGAGATCTGTCTCGACAGCAGAGACTGTATACAGGGCTAGGGTTTAGGTTGTATTGTGTAAATTAAAGAGAAAAAACTCTACCAGCACTAATACGGTTTAAGAATAGCTTCAATATTTTCTGGTACAAAAAGCAGATCCATCTAATGATTTAAAGCCACATGCAGAAGTTTAGCTTTGTGTTTCTGTGTTTGTGCCTTTTTGAATGCTTTATTCCACATCAGCTGGGCTGTCTGTCAGTATAGATATAGTGACTAAAAGCTTACCTATATAAGAACTGTCACCCGGTCGAGGAGGCATTTGGCAGTCAGCTGTCAACAAGTGTGTGAGGTTTTATTTTGTGTCCGGCGGTGAAGCGAGCGTCTTGATTAACAATTGATCTACATTGGGGGACATTTGGGGAACTTTTTTTTTTTTTTTACATTTTTTAATAAAAAACTTATCTAGTGTCTTTATTTATTTTTTTTACATTTTTTTTTGGTGAATGAGTAGGGGTACAATGTATCCCTACTCATTCACATGGGGGGTGATATCTGGGGGCCCCCTTGTTAAAGGGAGCTTCCAGATTCTGATATGCCCCCTGCCTGCAGACCCCACAACCACCGCCCAGGGTTGTCAGAAAGAGGCCCTTATCCCCATCAACATGGGGACAAGGTGCTTTGGGGTGGGCAGAGCCACCACTGCCCCAAAGCACCCACTGAAGGGCCTGGTATGGATTGCGGGGACTCCACTATTGCCGGCAATGGTTTTGTATTGCCAGAAATGTTAATGTTTTTTTTTTTTTTAGACATGTTAGTTTTGCTGCAGTAGGTTCTATACATGGTACAGATTCACTACTTTACAGGCAGACTAAGGGGACCCCACATGCACTAGATTTAACCACTTAAGGACTGCCCACCATCATTATACGGCGGCTGTTTGAAGAGGAATACCATTGTTATGGCAGCAGATTCCTGCCATAACCCAGGTATCCTCTTCTTCAGTGGGCGGTCCGCTTTCAGATAAAAGTGGTCTCAGCAGCGTATCCGGGGCGGGTGAGGGGCCAGAGCCGTCGGTAGCGGTGGAGATGATTGGGACCTGTCACGTCCACAGCCTGGAGCCAAGTGAGGGAAAGATGGCGGGAGCAACGTCAAGCGTCACTTCCGCCCAATGCTCTAAAAGGGGAATATTTTTATTTTTTTTAAATTACAATTTAATTTAGTTTTTTGTTTTTTTTATTGCATTTTAGTGAAAATATGAGATCTGAGTTTTTTTTGACCCCAGATCTTATATTTAAGAGGTCCTGTCATGTTTTTTTTTCTTTTACAAGGAATGTTTACATCCCTTGTAATAGGAAAAAAAGTGACCCAAACATTTAAAAAAAAATAATAATTCAAGCGCCCGTCTCGCCGAGCTTGCGTAAAAGCGAATGAATGCGTAAGTCGCACTGCATTTGAAAGCGGTGTTCAAACCACACATGTTAGGTATCGCCACGGTCGCTAGAACAAGAGCAATAATTCTAGCACTATACCTCCTCTGTAACTCTAAACATGTAACCTATAGAAATTTTTAAACGTCGCCTATGTAGATTTTTAAGGGTAAAAGTTTGTAGCCATTCCACGAGTCGGCGCAATTTTGAAGCGTGACATTTTGGGTATCAATTTACTCAGCGTAACATTATCTTTCACAGTATAAAAAAATTAAAAACTTTACTTATTTTTTAAGTCAAAAAAATTGTATTTTTGTTGTTTAGTAGCCCTTATGATTTTTTGGACCCTTTCAACTTCTTTTTTCAGTAACTCATTCTGTGTTTTTCTTACATGATTCAAATAGCTTAACACTTTTGTCAATTTCAGCCTGAATCTCTTGAAGCTGCACTCACTCCTTCGCCACAATTAAATGCATTACATTTAGTCCATGCTCTATACATCTATTTTTCCACGTTTCAAGGAACCTTGCTGTGTGCAAATGTTCTGCAGGGACAACCTTTTCTCTAAGTCCTTAGGTATAACCCTGCAGACTATATGTGATTCTAGGGATAAAATATGCCACTTTCTGTTTAAAGAAGCTCCTAAAGAATCATAATAAATTAACCATCATATATTTAAAGACTCATTACCAGATTCCTCCAGCTGGGAGTTACAAGAGAATGCAGCGTGGATGTCTAAATCTATATTATCCCCTAATAAATAATTGAAATATCTGTAAACAATTAATTGTAAACAATTAGTGCGCTACTGTCAACCTTTGATAAATACACAGTACCACCTAAACACATATTAAATATAATAAAATAGAATAAATATAATGATAAATCTTCTGTGTCAAAAATATGCTCATGATGTCTGTACTCCTCAATGCAAGAAACTAAACTAATTTGATGACACAACCACCGAACCAGAACCGGCATCCACGGTGAAGCGTTTAGTTTCTTGCATTGAGGAGTACGGACATCCAAAAGGGTTTGAAGAAACTTACCGTTATTCATCACTGATTGGAGTCAATTTTCCAGAGACTTTCTGTGCCTAGTTTGTTGGAAGGTGATTGGGTATTTCATTGTTGGTCATTATCACTGGATGAGCATATTTTTGACACGGAAGATTATAATATTCTTTAATCAGATAATTTATTAGCCATTGGTCTTGGGGATTAATTTAGTAAAGACAAAACAGGCTGTGCACTTTGCAAGTGAATTTACTTTTTTTCAAGAGAATTTGCTTAGGCCCCTTTCACACCGGGGCGTTTTTCATGCGGTGCAGCGCTAAAAATAGCGCCTGTTCACCGCATGAAAAAATCCTGCCCCTTTAACTCCAGTGTGAAAGCCGGCGGGCTTTCACACTGGAGCGGTGCGCTAGCAGGATGACAAAAAAAGTCCTGCTAGCAGCATCTTTGGAGCGGGATAGGAGCGGTGTGTTCACCGCTCCTATACCGGTCCTTCCCATTGAATAGAATGGGACACCGCGGTGAAACCGCGGTAATACCGCCGCAAAGCGCCGCTACGGCGGCGCTCTGCGGGGGTGTTTAACCCCTTTTCGGCCTCTCGCGGGGGTTAAAACCGCACCGCGAGCGGCCGAATACCGCGGTTAAAACGACGGTAAAGCAGCGCTAAATATAGCGCTGCTTTACCGTCACCGCGGCTCCCCGCCCCAGTGTGAAAGGGGACTTAGTGAAAGTGCTGAAGTTTCACTTAGCAAAAAATACCCAATCTTATGTAAGTTAAAAAAAAAGCATTATTGCTTGCACATCAATGGATAATGGATGTCTATAGAGCTTCACCTTCTTCGGTATTTCTGTGGCATATTCCCTTGCAAAGTGCAACATCCTTGCAACATAAACAGTTTATGTCACTTTAGTAAATCAACCCTATTGTCTTTCAGTGGGTACACCATTCTATCCATCACTCCATTACCTCTACATATGCATTAGTGACATCTCTTCTCGCTCTTTCCTCTTCAAGAGTATTTGTCCAGGGCTTAGTGAAAGCGCTGACATTTCACTTAGCAAAGAATACTCAATCTCATGTAGGGAAAAAAAAAACATTATTGCTTGCACATCAATGGATGATTGGTGTCATCAGAGCTTCACCTCCTTCAGTAAGCTATGTGGCATTTCCCCTTGCAAAGTGTAACATCCTTGCAAAATAAACAGTTTATGTCCCTTTTAGTAAATCAACCCAATTGTCTTTCAGTGGGTACAACATTCTGTCCACCAGTCCATCACCTCTACATATGCATTAGGGACATCTCTTCTCACTCTTTCCCCACACCTAAAACCTTTATGCCTCCTGGCCATTTATGTATTCACAGTCACAATTCTGCTAAGCATTTTATCTCTGTACTAAGATTTATAGGTGAATCAAGTTTAATGACAGGTCCTTTGTTGCCTACTAAATTTTAAAGTCTAATGCATTTTTGAATTATATATGACTGGTCTTCCCCACATAAAATTGTAAATGTCTTTTATCATTTCCTGTTCCCTGTTTGATTGTAAGCTCTGCCAAGCAAGGCTCTCATACCCCTTGAGTGCTCCTATGTTCTTTATTTTTAGCAATGTCTACTGTGAACCATGTACTGAATTTTAAAGCATTAAAGAAAAGATGATAATATTGCAACAACAAACATTTTCTTTTGTACCAATAACCCCACCATAGATATGTTTGGAAGTCATCATGGCAACTCAGATAAGTTTGTGTTTTAGAAGAGCATTGTTTCACCAGTTATAAGATACTTTGAGATGCTAAAAAACAGTAGTACATAAATCTCCTGTCATTGTAATATACAAAGATGAGGTACACTGAACAAAAATACAGTAGATGTTATCAGAGATCATTAAATGTATTCCTGGCCGTGTCTCTCGCTGGGGAGTTTCAGCCCTCTGTTTGTCCTGGTGATCGTCATGAGGCAGACAGTGAAGGGAAATCCAAAATGTATCTTAAGATCCAGATGTGAGGGGAATTCTTCCACTGGGAACAAATGTTTGGATAACAACTGTACAAGATGGGAATTCCCCCCACTTTAGAAAGATCTCCTCTTTCTTGCTGTTGTACCTCTAGGGTATGTGAAGTGAAGCATTATAACAATGCTAAGTACTGGAAATATGCACTAGATGAGAGTTGCACTTCATGGTAAAATCCACTCATTGCTTTACTCCATAAAAAAAGAGCTGGTTGCATACATGTATAGTGTCTCCAACTGACAAACCAAACTCTACAGACAGTTTTACCTACAGAGGGAGACACTATGGAGTGCAAAATCCAGTGCAGCTCTGCATAGAACCCAATCAGCTTCTTTTTTCAAAGCTTAATTGAACAAGCTGAAGTTAACTGAAGCTGACTGGCTACCATGCACAGTTGGACCAAATTTTGCACTTTCCAGTTTTAGTAAATCAACACCAATGCATGTTTTCATGCAACTATGTCTTTATATGGATTATAGAAATAATGATATTTTATCTCTTCCAGTGCATATTTCTTATGGTGAAGTGGAGAAGGTTCATTGGCTGTTAGCCTTTTTTCAAACTTTATTGAAATGTCAAAATGACATTTCTTTTACGTCATGTCTCTCTACTGCAGCACAAATGTGGTGACCTATGCTGACATCAGTGAACTCCTGCTAAACTGCAGGAAAATGCAGCATATCTTAATTTTTCCACCCTGCACTTCACATCAGCATTGTGTTTTGAACAGGGCACATAGAAAACAGTTGTTTTCTATGGTCTCTTGCAGTGACTGGCACTGATCTAATGCGGAAAAAAGTAATTCACTGCACATAGTGTGAACAGCCCCAGCACTCTCTTACTGCTTGTTAATGATATATAAATTTAATATCCATAGTCAGGACCATCTTTAATATTGATTGGACCTTGGGCAATTCTGAAACAAACATTAAATAGCAGCTAGACTCAAAATCAGTTTACTGCAGCAGATCAGGCAGTGATTGTGATTGGTTGCCAGAGATTGCAGCATATAATTGCCGCTCACTGACTGGTTGCTAGAAGTTTATGGCACATCCTTACAGCTCACTGATTGGCTGCGAGAGGTTACTGCACATCATTACTGCTAACTGGTTGCTAGAGATTACAGCAGAACATTACCGTTCACTGATTGACTGCTGGAGGTTACTGCACATCCTTACCACTCACTGATTGGCTGCTAGAGGTTACTGCACATCATTATTGCTTACTGATTGGTTGCTAGAGATTACAGAAGATCATTGTATAAAGGGGGGTGACCAACTGCGCAAACCAATAAGGGGTAAATTAAGAATCAATATATAACAACTGCCGCAGCCACCATCAAAGTGTTCACATACCAACAGTAAGTAAAAATAAATATATAAAATTATATAAAAAATGAGGCGCTAGCAAAAAGAGGATAATAATATTAAAAATTAGATAAAAATGTGTGGCGCTTACTCCAGACCAGGATACCAATCCTAAGGGGGAGGGAGACTCCAAATAATGGTTCCCAAAAAGCGTCTAATGGTTAATATTCAAATCCAGCATGTATAGCAGCAAAGTAATTAAACGGTGCTATACCAATAATAATAATTAAGTGAATCAATATAAAGTGCATCCGAAGTAACCGAACCAATGTGGCAATAAATCAATAAATATATAACAATTTTCCATAAATAAATAAATAATTAAATAAATAATTGTAAAGTGCATCCAATGGTGAAATAAATGTGCGAAGCACAATAAATAAGTAACAATAAATATGCAGGTGTAAGCACGCATAAAATCAAGCAAATATGCGGTGAATCAGCAAATAGATAAGTGAACAATGCATAAATAAATGCGTTGTAAATTACGCATGTGCAAAATAAAGCATGTGCAAAAATTGCAAATAAATGTGCAAAAAAGCAAAAAACAATCATCAACTAATGTGGTAGTCCAGATAAAAAGTGACCATGCTTAAATCAAGCGTCCAGTGCACTCCAGATTGCCATTACAAGCATAACTCCCATACACGATGCAATCAAAATCTCCTGTGCAGTGAATCCTCCTAATAGAAATGCAGTCCTTTAGTGGTAGCAGTGATCTCCTCCATGCATATTCAGTGTGCCAATCCAAGGTGTTTCCCCCAGCCTCTTACCTTTAGGTAAGGAGTAAACAGCCTTTCAATAGAATAGCAATGGATCACCTCCTCTTGAACTCCTTCTGAATAGCGTCCTTACCAACCTTCTCAAAACCTCTCCACATGGCCAGCAGACATGGGGGCAGAAAGAAGGAAGGACTCCATTGTGCAGCAATTTCAAATAATTTTAATGTAAAAAATAAACACTTACAGTTGAAGTTTAAAAACAACAGCAGAGGTTAATGCAGAGTGCGATCCCGGCCGAGACCGCACATAGGTCATCTGACTCTGATACTCCTGACGTGTTGCGTCACGCCCACGTGACTTTTTCAAAGAAATTTATTTAATTATTTATTTATTTATTTATTTATGGAAAATTGTTATATATTTATTGATTTATTGCCACATTGGTTTGGTTACTTCGGATGCACTTTATATTGATTCACTTAATTATTATTGGTATAGCACCGTTTAATTACTTTGCTGCTATACATGCTGGATTTGAATATTAACCCGTAGACGCTTTTTGGGAACCATTCTTTGGAGTCTCCCTCCCCCTTAGGATTGGTATCCTGGTCTGGAGTAAGCGCCACACATTTTTATCTCATTTTTAATATTATTATCCTCTTTTTGCTAGCGCCTCATTTTTTGTATAATTTTATATATTTATTTTTACTTACAGAGGATCATTACTGTTCACTGATTGGTTGCTAGAGGTTACTGCACATCATTACCTCTGCAGCAAATTGTGAGTGTGGCTAAACTGCACAGTGAGGCATTGTTATAAACCAGGATTTAAGGAGTGCACTATATACATACTGCAGGGTTCTGGAGTGCACTACATAGAGTACAGGGTTGAAGAGTGCGCTATGTACAGAGTGCATGTTTGAGGAGTGAGCTACGTACAGAGTGACGGGTTGAGGGTTGAGCTACATACTGAGTGCATGGTTGAGGGGTGAGCTACATACAGAGTGCACAGTTGAGGGGTGAGCTACATGCAGACTGTAGGATTGAGGGGTGCACTACATACAGACTGCAGGGTTGAGGGGTGAGCTACGTACAGAGTGTAGGGTTGAGGGATGAGCTAAGTACAGAGTGCAGGGTTGAGGAGTGAGCTATGTACAGAGTGCATGGTTGAGAGATATGCTACATAAAGAGTGCAGAGTTGAGGGGTGTGCTACGTAAAGAGTGCAAGGTTGAGGGGTGCGCTATTTACAGAGTGTGGGTTTGAGGGGTGTATTATTTACAGAGTGTAGGGTTGAGAGGAGCATTATTTACAGAGTGTAGGGTTGAGGGGTGTTCTACCTGCAGAGTGCAGAGTTGAGGGGTGTGCTACCTGTAGAGTGCAGTGTTGAGGGGTGAGTTACGTACGGAATGTAGGGTTGAGGGATGCGCTATGTGCAAAGTGCAGGGTTGAGGGGTTCGCTACGTATGGAATGTAGGGTTAAAGTGGCGGTCCGTCCCACCTCAGCAAAAATGAAAAGCCAGCAGCTACACATACTGCAGCTGCTGGCTTTTAATAATAGGACACTTACCTGTCCTGAAGTCCAGCGATGTCGGCACCACAGCTGATGTTTCCATCAGCTGTCGGATGCATGCTGCCGGCGTTGCGGATAAGGGAACCCATGGGTGTAGCCTTACGGCTTCATGTTGGGAACCCTACTGCGCATGCACGAGGCTCCGCTCCTCTCTCCTACTGGCCCGGCGACAGGGGAGGAGGAGGGAGCCCAGCGGTGACATCAAAAGATCCGCGGCTGTGACTCCTGGAAGTGGGAACAGGATACCTTTCCCCCCCCGAAAGGTGCCAATTGTGGCATTGGAGGGGGGCGGAAACAAATGAGTGGAAGTTCCACTTTTGGGTGGAACTCCGCTTTAAGGGCTAAGCTATGCAAGGAATGCAGGGTTGAAGGGTGTGTGATGTGCAAAGTGCAGGGTTGAGGGGTGCATTATGTAAGGAATGCAGGGTTGGGGTGCCCTATGTATGGAATGCAGGGTTGAGGGGTGCTCTACGTAAGGAATGCAGGGTTGAAGGATGCTCTATGTGCAAAGTGCAGGGTTGAGGAAGGCGCTACGTATGGAATGTAGTGTTGAGGGGTGCGCTATGTGCAAAGTGCAGGGTTGAGGAGTATGCTACGTATTGAATGCAGGGTTGAGGGGTGTGCTACGTATGGAATGTAGGGATGAGGGGTGTGCTACGTAGGGAATGCAGGGTTGAAGGGTGCGAAGTGCAGGGTTGAGGAGTGAGCTTTGTATGGAGTGCAGGGTTGAGGGCTGTGTACATCCAAGTTATCCATCCCCCTAAGTACAAAGCTCTCCCCCCAGATTCCAGTTCAGAGGTATTGGAGGTATTTTGGAATTAGCCTCTTTCAGTCTTTTTACTGCAATGTTGAAGACGATGAAGCAGCACAAGGAGTTGATCAGTTCATATGCAGACAATGAACACTCTGATATAAAGTAAAAGCAGAGTGACAGAGAGATAATCTCATCATTGTGCTGTTCCTCCTTTTACTGTCCTGTCACAGGCTAGAGTGGATCCATGACAGCCTGAGTTTAGAGGAAGTGGGTTGAATAATGCTGACTGCCATTCAACCTGGAAAACTTGGACATCTAGTGGAGATTTACAAAAATTATTGCTGGGTATAACTCCAAATTACAGTGACTATTGCAGCAAAAGCTGCTTTAGGCTCCATATACATTAGCTTAAAAAAACACACCTATCAGCAGATTTTGAGCATTTTGTTTCTGCTTCTAGAAGAAAATAGTGTTATCCTATGTGTCCATGCAAATTATTTTAGTCTAGAGGCATTTGTGAAGCTTCAGCTTCTAGGAGCAGAAAAAAAAAAACACTTTTTTTGTGTGTGTTTTTGGGAGAGATTTGCCAGCAGAATGTTACTAAACCCAAGAACCTGCATTCACTATATCTGGTCTCCCACAGTACACAGAACATGGAAATCCAGTGGTTTTAGTAAATATAAAATAAATTAAATAAAAATATAAACTGCTAAATACCTTTTCTCATCAGCGGTTAGAGCAGTCTTGTGACTTCTGTCAGTGTCTGGTTAAAGCTTGTAGGAGGAGTTTTCATTCTCCCCTGACTGTCCTGTGAGGCTGCAGGACACCTGATCCTCTGTGTAGACAGTGCTGATTGGCCATGTGCTGATCACATGCACCCATCCCAGAAAAAAAAAAAAAACACTCTCTAGCAATAAACACCAGCCTTTTTTACACAATGCAGATGATTAACCTCTTAGGTTCCACAGTGAGTATAACAAGCATGCTTTACTGCATATACACACTGATTTTACTGTTGAGTGTTTAGTAATACTATAACAACTTGCCGACCAGCCGCCGGCAGGTTGACACCGCTGCGTGAACCGCCGTCATTGTACGTCGGCCTCTTTAAGAGCTATTGGAGGTGAAACGCTGTAGCTGATGTGCATGGCCAGCGGCTCCGATGTCCGCCAGCCAACTGCGATCACTCCGCAGAGAGCCAGAATGGGGATCTGTCAATGTAAACAGACAGATCCCCGTACTGACAGGGGAGGAGAGAGAGATCTGCTGTTCCTAGTGATTAGGTACAGCAATCTCTCTCCTCCTCCAGACAGTCCCATCGCCCCACAGTTAGAAACACCTCCCTAGGGAACATTTAACCCCTTGATCGCCCCTTAGTGTTAACACCTTCCCTGCCAGTGACAGGTATACAGTAATCAATGCATTTTAAAGCACTGATCGCTGTATAAATGTAAATGGTCCCAAAACAGTGTCAAAAGTGTTCAATCTGTCCGCTGCAATGTTGCAGTCCCGCTAAAAATCGATGATCACCGCCATTACTAAAAATGCCATAAAAATATCCCCTATTTTGTAGACCCTATAACTTTTGCGCAAACCAATCAATATACGCTTATTGTGATTTTTTTCTACCAAAAATATGTAATAAAATACATGCTAGCCTAAAGTGATTAAGAAATTTGCTTTTTTACAATTTTTTGGGGAATTTATTATAGCAAAAGGTAAAAAATATAATTTTTTTCAAAATTGTCAGTCTTTTTTTGTTGATGGCGCAAAAAATAAAAACCGCAGAGGTGATCAAATAGCTCTATTTGTGGGAAAAAAAGGACATCGATTTTGTTTAGGTAGAACGTTGCCCATATCTCACCCTTTGTATATACATAAAACTACAGCATCTTTAGGAGCCCAGACTGTGTATTATATTTCCTTCCAGGTTAACAGTTGGAACAACTTGATATTCTACATCTGCCATGAAAACAGGTAAACATGATGCAACTAAAACAAGACTTGAACATATTTCCAAAATGCTCTAAAATTCCATTACACCATGTAAGTACCATGTGTATCTCCTCTTTAACAGGTTTACGATGTCTACTAAATGGCATGTGGATTTTAAGAGGGCTTAAAAAAACAGGAAGTCTAGAGTAAACAAGTCAACTGGCCTATGGCGCCTTTCCTAAATCATACCTAAAACAAAATTTCATCATCTACGGCTAACCCAAACCAAACCACCTGAGACACAACAAAAGAGAAAATACCATGCATTATTCTGAATGTTTTACCTGCTAAAATTATAAAGAGCAGAAGCTTTACAAACACAAGAATCAATTGTACACTTCTAGCATTTACAGCACAATAAAGATGAAGTAAAAATAAAAGGATAATATAGCCGTCCCATTATAAAGCGGCCAGTTAGAGACAGGTACCTTAGTTTACAATGTAACATTAAACAAATTTATTAAGTTTCTGGTAAGACATTCTCAATATGAGACTCCTTGTTTTCTTTCAGACAATTAATGTTCATTTCTTCCAATTTTCTCCACCAGGAAGGGAAGAAGAAATATTTTAAGTTGATGACTTCTTGGTTCCGCATTCAGAGCAGGAAAATAATTATAATATTTTATTACTTCTGATGACAAAATAAATGTGTCCTCGGGGCTATTGCTTTGTAATGTATGCACAATCACTGTAATTTCTTTGGGAGTTTTGTTTAGGGCTTTTAGTCATATAGTTGCCACTTTTGCTGTGGCGACAAATTAAACAAAAGGGATGTTGCTGCTTTGTTTGTAGTAAATCAGCTGACAGTTTCTTTGTAGTGACAGTAGTAATCTAAAAATGTTCAAATTAATTTAGGCTGCCTTAAAGGGGACCTAACACCAAAAGAAAAATTACAAAGTAAAAAAAAAATCAACATTAGATATGAATTCACTTTGCTTTACACTTACCTAAGGCTGTATTTATATTCACTGCCCAAATACACCCTTCCCTAGGCCATCTGTCTTCCTAATCCAGTCAACTGGTAAGATGGCAAGACTAAAGCTGGTCATAGATGGATCATAGATGCCTCTTGGGGGATCAGGAAGGAATTTTTTTTTCCCTGTTGGAAGCAAATTAGATCATGCTTTGCTGGGTTTTTTGTTGCCTTCCTCTGGATCAACTGTGGGTATAGGATTGTGTATATGGGATTGTATGATATTTTTTTTATTGGTTCAACTAGATGGACTTTTTTTTTTCTTTTTTCAACCTAACTAATTATTTAACTATATGTAAAGAAATTCATCTGGTTCAGCAAGAAATTCATCTAGTTCCCCTTAGTGAAAAATGGACCTAATGATAGACTTCTCACACGTGGGCTTGTTGAAAATTTTTTGTTCAATCAATGCTGCAGCCAAAAGGCTGCTGCACTGATCACTGGAGGAGTCCTGCTATCAGAATACAACAGCACAGCTAGAAGGATTCCTGCACTTGTGTGGATGGGGAAATCTGTTCAGTTGTTTTTTAAAATTAAAGCGGAGTTCCACCCAAAAATTGAACTTCAGCTTATCCGGTCCCCCCCCCCCTCCGGTGTCACTTTTCAGGGGGGAGCAGATACCTGTCTAATACAGGTATTTTCTCCCACTTCTGGCGATAGATCGACGCAGATCTACACCATGTCTGACCCCTCCTGCGTCCCCCCCGGTTGTCTTCTGGGAGACACACAGGTCCCAGAAGACAGCAGGGACCAGTCAGGACATGCCTGCACCCGGGAGCCGAGGGACAGGTTGGTTTGGGGTGAGGACATCGCGGGCTCTCTGGACAGGTAAGTGTCCTTATTTAAAAGTCAGCAGCTGCAGTAATTTATTTTATTTCGGCAGGACTCCGCTTTAACCTACTGACTGATTAAAAAAGCTGACTCATGTAAATATCAGATACCATAAACAAACAAGACGGTCCAAGGCTGGGGGCAAAGATGTTAAAAGAGGCTGTTTGTCTACATTGTTTTAGTACATCCAGAATCCATGACTAGTGAAGTAGGACAAACTGTCACCCTACTCTGCCAGCAGTTTAGCTCTAGGTCTAGATATCCAGACTGGATGAAATGTAGGTATGCGATACAAGTGCTAGGACAGTAACCTGATCTGACTTGTTCTGGGCAGAGTGACAGCCTAAATACAGAGGTGTAACCATTTCCTGTTCTCTAATTCTGGTCAAGGCTAACATGTGAACATACTGCTGCTTGGGATGTAGCTTTTAAGTTTCAGTGGTAGCCATTGTATGTGAACCGCACTAGTCTCTAGACCCTACACAGCAACCAGTGGTGGTAAAATGACATCCTAGTAACTCATCTCAGTCCTTTTTACTAAATATATTTTTAGGCTCACAACTCCATAGTAAACCGATGTGGGCAATGTGCACCTCCAATTGACTACTGATTGACCTGACTGCCATAAACACATGCACAAATGTCCTTCAAAAGGGCTCAAACAAAACAATTTAACATATATTAGTATAAGGGTGACCATAGCTATTTTGACTGATCTTTTGGTAATGTACATCTTTGTAATTGTTCTAATCATGGTCATGTATATTTTGGGAGTGGGCCATATTTATTACATTTAGGAGTAATGTCAGCAAAGTGACTGATTCTTTGATAGGTATCCCCCTATTCACTAACCCTCTCTGTGCTCTCCTGCTGCCTGTTGAAGCCCTGACTCTAACCCCTGTGCATGCTTCATATTGTTCCTTACACAGGGTTAAGGAACCCTTTCCCTCATGATTTGGGCCTGATGATTCTCTTTAAATCAAAACTAAACTGTATCTGAGCACCACAAATCAAAAGCACTATTTAATTCATGTTTAATATTGAGCAAACTCACCCATCTCTTCATGTCTCTGTGCTTAATTTTGTTGAAAAATTACTTTGAACCACCCGCCACCCCCTAGCATTTTTAGCTGTGGCCATCTTGAGTAAGGGCAGATGATTATTGTAGCATTTACTTACTGAAATCCAACTGACCTTATCTTAAGCATGCAGGCAGGAGAGTGTGCTTAGCTGAAAAATCCCCTCCTCTTGATGATAAAAAAATAAATGGCCATGAAGACACATGGGATGTAGGACATCCTTTTGACCTAGGTCAAAAACCAAGAAGCAACTGAAGAAATGTAAACAAATGTAACCACTTGACAACAGCACTAAAGCCGAATGACAGCTACAGTGTGGCTGGCCAGTTCTGGGAGGCCATTATATGACGTCCTACCATGATCGCACCCACAGCACGCAAGCTGCGGGGCATGGACAGTGCACTCTGTGATCACAGTGTCCTCTGGACACTTTCACTGCACTGAGCAGCGGAGACGAGCATCGATTATTCAAAGATTGAAGCTGGAGGAAACCTCCTTTGTCCCATACTCTATTGTGGAAATAGATCCCACTGAGATCATATCCCAAAATGACATAGGAGGAAGCGTGAAGGGTGACGTTCATGTGCATGCCTTTGGTCGCCATTGTCTCCTGCTTTATCCTGGAAGTGGATTTTATAGAGATTGCACACTGAGGAGATACTCTGGTAACACGGAGGGCCGATATTCATGTGAGCGCTTTCTGTCAGTGCCACTGTGTTGGACTTGTGTGGATGAGTGGGGATCCACCTGGTACAACTCTGTCCATTGGACATAGGTAGTGTCTGTTCACGATGCAAGTTACATAGTTACATAGTTATTTAAGTTGAAAAAAGACAAGTCCATCCAGTCCAACCACAAATAAAATAATAACAATAAAAAATAATATCATACAATCCCATATACCCCATTCTATACCCACAGTTGATCCAGAGGAAGGCAAAAAACCCCAGCAGAGCATGCTCCAATTTGCTAAAGCAGGGGAAAAAATTCCTTCCTGATCCCCCAAGAGGCAAACGGATTTTCACTGGATCAACTTTACCTATAAATGTTGGTATCCAGTTATATTATGTACATTTAGGAAAGTATCCAAGCCTTTCTTAAAGCATTCTACTGAGCTGGCCAGTACCACCTCTGCAGGGAGTCTATTCCACATTTTCACAGCTCGTACTGTGAAGAAACCTTTCCATATTTTGGAGATGAAATCTCTTTTCCTCTAGACGTAAAGAGTGCCCCCTTGTCTTCTTTGTTGACTGTAAAGTGAATAACTCAACACCAAGTTCACAATATGTATATACCTTATATATTTGTACATGTTGATCATATCCCCCCTTAATCTCCTCTTATCAAGGGTGAATAAATTCAGTTCCTCTAATCTTTCCTCATAGCTGAGCTCCTCCATGCCTCTTATCAGTTTTGTTGCCCTTCTCTGCACTTTTTCCAGTTCCCCAATATCCTTTTTGAGAACTGGTGCCCAAAACTGAACTGCATATTCCAGATGAGGTCTTACTAATGATTTGAACAGGGGAAAAATGATATCTAGCAGTGAATTGTCATGAAGATCGTTTTTGTGTGATCCCTTCCTGACAAATTCCCCTGATGAAGGGATGTATTCTGTCCTGAAACACGTCGGGCCATCTGGACTTCATATGGGAATTCATCACCATTATCATCATTGTTTTTATTGGTTTGAGAATCTATTATCTATAATAGTGTATATATTTTTGAATAAAATTATATTATATTTTATCTTTACTATGTTGCCGTTAAAGTCCCATTTATTATGGGGGGGTACCTCCTTTTCTATCTAAAAAAATTGTTTCTCATCATAAAGATGGCCTAGGGCCTAGGCTATAAGAATATTGCCAAGACCCTGAAGCTGAGCTGCAGCATGGTGGCCAAGACCACACAGTGGTTTAATAGGACAGGTTTCCGACCAAAGAAGTTGAGTGCACATGCTCAGCGTCATATCCAGAAGTTGTCTTTGGGAATAGACGTATGAGTGCTGCCAGCATTGCTGCAGTGGTTGAAGGGGTGGGGGGGTCAGCCTGTCAGTGCTCAGACCATACGCTGCACACTGCATTAAATTGGTCTGCATGGCTGTCATCCCAGAAGGAACCCTCTTCCAAAGATGATGCACAAGGAAGCCAACAAACAGTTTGCTGAAGACAAGCAAACTAAGGACATGGATTACTGGAACCATGTCCTGTGGTCTGATAAGGCCAAGATAAACTTATTCGGTTCAGATGGTGTCAAGCATGCGTGGCGGCAACCTGGTGAGGAGTACAAAGACAAGTGTGCCTTGCCTACAGTCAAGCATGATGGTGGGAGTGTCATGGCACTGCTGGCACTGGGGAGCTACAGTTTATTGAGAGAACCATGAATGCCAACATGTACTGTGACATACCGAAGCAGAGCATGATCCCCTCCCTTGGGAGACTGGGCTGCAGGGCAGTATTTCAACATGATAATGACCCCAAACACCTCCAAGATGACCACTGCCTTGCTAAAGAAGATGAGGGTAAAAGAGATGGACTGGCTAAGCATGTCTTCACACCTAAACCCTATTGAGCATCTGTGGGGCATCCTCAAACAGAAGGTGAAGGAGCGCAAGGTCTCTAACATTCACCAGCTCCGTGATGTCGTCATGGAGGAGTGGAAGAGGACTCCAGTGGCAACCTGTGAAGCTCTGGTGAACTCCATGACCAAGTGGGTTAAGGCAGTGCTGCAAAATAATGGTGGCCACACAAAATATTGACACTTTTTACCCAATTTGGACATTTTCACTTAGGGGTGTACTCACTTTTGTTGCCAGCATTTTAGACATTAACGGCTGTGTGTTGAGTTATTTTGAGGGGAACAGCAAATGTACACTGTTATACAAGCTGTACACTGACTACATTACATTGTAGCAAAGTGTAATTTCTTCAGTTTTGTCACATGAAAAGATATAATAAAATATTTACAAAAATGTGAGGGAGTACTCACTGTTGTGAGATACTGTATATATATATATATATATATATATATATATATATATATATATATATATATATATATATATATATATATATATATATATATATATATATAAATATATAAATATATATATATATATATATAAATATATATATATATATATATATAATATATATATATATATATATATATATATATATATATATATATATATATATATATATATATATATATATATAGCGCTCAAAAATAAGTAAAACAAAAAATATCCATCATTATATATATAAAGACTGATGATACAGTATAAATACTGTTAAATAAATCAACAGTAAAAAAAAAATATATAAATATATATATATATATATATATATATATATATATATATATTTATGGTCAGAGCCCTCGGTCCTGAAGATATGAAGGAGCAAACATAAACACGCCACAAGACAGACAACATAACTAGACCCGAAGTGTGCCCTGGCCTATCGTAAGGTAAGCCCTGGTGAGCTGAGCTGTGAGGCCCGTTCTGCTAGGAGAATAGTTAAGAAAAGGGCGCTTACCTGAGAAGTAATGGTTGTTTCTGTAGAGAAATGTATTGGAGTGTTCTGAGAAGGGGAATGGGTGGGTGGGTACGGCGCACTGGAACCGACACCGGCCGTATGTGGATGGTCTGGTATATAAACCCTCTGGGCTCCTCCCATAATTGCAGGCCACCATGCTGGCCTTCCTATTTATGGTCGGAGCCCTCGGTCCTGAAGATATGAAGGAGCAAACATAAACACGCCACAAGACAGACAACATAACTAGACGTGAAGTGTGCCCTGGCCTATCGTAAGGTAAGCCCTGGTGAGCTGAGCCGTGAAGCCCGTTCTGCTAGGAGAATAGTTAAGAAAAGGGCGCAAAAGTCTTGGTTTTAAGGGGGTAATGGTTTATTTTGGTAAAGGCAAATACTACAAGGCAAGGTTGCTGAAAGCCCGGGACATTTCTGTTTGGGGATCGGGAATGTAACGGGCGAAGCAGGTGGACTTCCACCGGCCCATCTTCCTGATCACGTGATCCGGGACTCCGTTGCGGGAGGCTGCGGATGCTGCTCCGATGCGAAAGGAATGACCTGAGAATTGTGCGGGGTCAAGACTTAAGTTGCGAAGGAGGATCCTGACGTGCGTAACAAATTGATTGCTGCTAAGGGGTCTGACCGGAAATGGTAACAATGGGCTGTCGGGTGAGGGATCAGGTAGATGTGCCAGTAGCTGATCTAAAACTGCTACGGGGCACCAGGCGTTGAGAGTTTCGAACAGCTTGATCTCACTGCCTGGGCCAGCCTGCTGCGTTTTAGATGTTTCTAGGTGCAGGATGAAAAAGGTCTGACGACGTACGAGGTGCCGCCTGCGTAGCGTCTTGCAGCTAGGGCCGGTAACTAAAAATTCGCTGGGGCATAAGAAGCCGTAGAAGGCCAGGTACATGGCTGCCTGGATGACCAGGCTGGGAAGAAAGCCGAATGGGGAATGCGAGAGCATGATTGACAAGTCCCGGAAAATGGCACTGGTTACTGGGAGGCATTTGATGTTGACCTGCGGCTGTCTTTTGAGGATGCAGCGCAGGATTGCCTTGACTGCGTGGGAGGCGAACAAGGATGGTTTGGAAGGGTCTTGTAAAGAAATGAAATGCTGGATACCGGCTAGATGAAGTTTGATGGTGTTGTGCGATAACGCTAGCTGTGTGTAGCAGTGTGAAATGAAAGCCAGGATATGGTGGAGGTCCCCTGGTGTTCCCCCGTGGCTTGCGTCCAGAAACCGGTGGTACGTCTTCCAAGCAGCTTGGTAGGCTTTCAGCGTGTTGTGTGACAACGAAAAGTTTATAAGACTGGTGGCGCTGTGAAGGTGGTGACTCAGAGTAGGGTTAGTTGAGACCAGTGAGGGATAGTCGACATGGTTGAATCGGCTCCGGGTTCCTGCGAAAAGAACGACGGAAAATTAAAGCGGGACAGAGCGTCGGCTGAGGTGTTACATTTGCTGATGTGGACGCAGAGGACATTGAACTGGTATCGAAGGGACACTTGAACTAGCCTGCGCAGGAAGGCCATTATGGCCAAGGACTTGGAACGGCCTTTGTTTATGATGTTGGCTGTGGCCTGATTGTCGGTGGCGAATATCACCGTCTGACCTGCCCAACTGCTCCCCCAGGTTTGTGCTGCTGCCACTATAGGGTATAGCTCGAATAAGGAAGAGGATTGGCTGAAACCGGGGATTGCCAAGATCTCTGGCGGCCATGGACCGGCAAACCAGTGGGGGCCAAAAATAGCTGCAAAGCCAGTGGAGGCAGCGGCGTCAGTGACTATCTGGGGAGAAGAAGGAGATGCTGCTGGTATAAACATGGAAATGCCATTCCAGTTGGCTAGGAAGTGGTCCCACATGGAAAGGTCGGCTTTGGCTGCCTGGTCAAGTTTGAAGATCTGGTCCGGGTCTTGACATTCTGTGAGAAAGACCAGGAGGCGGGAGACGAAAGATCGTCCCTGAGGGATGATTCTAACCGCAAAATTTAACATCCCGAGTAAAGACTGGAGTTGCCTCCTGGTGCACCCCTGGGTGGCCGTGAAGGAATGAATGACCTCCCTGATGCGGGTCAGCTTGTTGGGTGGTAGGCTGGCCTGCATGGCCTGAGTGTCCAGTATGATACCTAAGAAGGTGATGCGTTGTGCTGGACCTTCTACCTTCTTTTCTGCTATGGGAATGTTGAGGTTGGAAAAGACCTCCCTTAGACTCTTTAGGTCTATGGGGGGTTCGCAGGGGTCTTCGATGAGCAAAAAATCGTCCAGGTAATGGATCACTTTCTGACAGGACGCATGGTGTGAGAGAATCCAGCACAGGGACTGTGCGAATTTGTCAAAGAGCCACGGGCTGCTCTTGGATCCGAAGGTTAGCTTCGTGGCGAAGTAATACTGACGTTTCCACCTGACTCCGTGCCAACGCCACAGACATGGCTGGATTGGTAGAAGCTTGAAGGCGTCTGCGAGGTCTGCTTTGGACAGCCAGGCGCCCGCACCGATGTTTAGGATGGCTTGGATAGCGAGGTCGACAGAGGAGTATTTGAGGGAAAATTCCTCTGAGGGTATGAGGGAATTTAAGCTGGGTGTGTGAGAACAATGAGGCGCGGACAAATCATAGATTAGACAGAGTTTATTAGAAAACTTTCCTTTGACGAGCCCAAAAGGGCTAACTCTCCAAACAGAAAATGGTGGGTGAGAGAAAGGGCCGATCATGTACCCCCGGTCAAGTTCATTTTGTAGTAGGGTACTGATGGCTTCCTCGTCGGTGGCTGCAGACAGTAGGTTTTTGCACTCGTGGGTGGTGTCGGGGAGTGTAATAAACCCTGTGTGAAAGCCTGTGGTGAAGCCCTGTACCAGGAAGGCTGCTAGTGAGGGTGACGGGTGTGAGGAAAGGTAGGATTGCAGCCATCCGATGTGAATGCTTAGTATTGAGCTTCTTAATCCCGCAGGAGATCCTGGGGTGAGCTTTGCGGCAGGTGAGGCAGATGTGGAGAAGTCTGCAACGTGAGAAGTTGCAAGCCTCCAAGTTAAAGTTGTTGCATAGCTGCGCACCTCCTAGCGTTCGGACGGGCCGTCCGAGCCTGTCTTCCTGGGGGTGTTGTGGGGTTGCTGCTGAAAACTGGGCTGTGTTTGGGACGGAGGGGAAGTTGGGGAAGCGTCTGCCATCGGGGTCTGAACACCAATTGGCCGTGTGGGTGGAGGATTGGCAGTTGGTGCAAAGTGGGGAGCGAAGGCCAGCGAAATGGCGAAAGAAAAGTTCGGTGTCGATATCGCTCCAGTCAGTGGTTGCCTGGAACTGGCTGAGCCTGGCTGCTGCCTTTGCTGAAAAGGAGCGATGGTAGTCGTAGAAGGCACTACCCCCGTACTTGTACCCTAAATCTGTGACTGCGTGAAGGTAGAGGTCTAGTTCTTCCCTCCTGTCGGGTTTGATGGAGCAGATAACATCCCGAAACATGCCGAAGGCTAACACGAACTCCGTGACCGTGAGCTTTCGTGTAAGCCTGTGGTCTTTCGCTTTTAGGACGACGGATACGTCGCCCCAACCGTAGGCTTTGTTCTCTGTCACGTCGTGTACCGAGATAAGGAGGGATGCCAAGTTGATGTCTCGGCCATCTAGTATGTCCTTCCTTATGCTCGCTGGGACGAGATGTGCGGGGAAGACGGAGAAACCGCTGTGGGGCGTACCTGTAAGGCATGATGCGGGGGTGGCGGTGGCAACGGTTGGTAAAGTAGGGGTTACTTGCTGGAGCTCCAAGGTCCCCACTCTGGACTGGACGTCTGAGACGTTAGTTGATAGGGAGGAGACGAGCGTGTGTAGCTGGGACACTGCCGAGGCGATTGATTGTAGTGATGCCTGAGTGTCTGGTGGGGTTGGTGGGGATGGGATGGGGAACAGTAGACTGAACAGTTCAGCTTTCCTAGCTGTGGCGGGGTAAGGGATATTCCTGCGCCTCAGCTCTGCTGAGAGTCTGGGGATGGTCCAAGCTCTGAAGGCCTGTGAAATGTTGTCTGCCGAGCCCGCCTCGGGAGGTGATGGGGCGGGGGTGAGATCGTCGCTGTCGGGCAGAGACATGGCGTCTGCTAGAATAAAAGAGGGGGGGATGCATATTTTTTTTTTTTTTGAGCTTTGTAAAACAGGAGAAAAATATATGGGCGTTTTACATAGATTGGGGAGGGGGGGGTGGGGATCAGAGCAGGATACCGTGTGACAGTATGGGGACAATCGGGGATTGCGCGTGAGCGCTGAGTGAGGTTGTTCCTCTGGCCTATTTGGAAACTCAGGGGATGCGTGACAACCGATGCTCGGGTGCCCGTCTGTGCTCGGCACGGACTAGTTAACCAGAGCCCCCCAGGGCGGTACTGGGGAGAGTGGCTGCTGATTGGTTGCTAAGTAGGAATGTTTCGATCTTTAGTAGTTTGACGTAGGTTCGGTCAGCTAATACTTGCACTGCCAGCAAGTCATGAGATTAGGTGACCTTGTCTGCGTAGTGAAGGCTTGTGCTTCAAAAACAGAGTGACATGCATAATAGTATGTGACAGTTACTAACGCCTGGATACTGAGCCAAATCTATGCGTTTTTATGATTGGGGAGGGGGGAAGTGTGAGAACAGAGCAGGATACCGTACGACGGTATGGGGACAATCGGGGATTGGGCGTGAGCGCTGAGTGAGATTGTTCCTCTGGCCTATTTGTAAACTAAAAGACTGCGTGACAACCGAGGTGAGCCAGGAGGTGACTGGCCAGGTAACCGATGCTCGGGTGCCCGTCTGTGCTCGGCACGGACTAGTTAACCAGAGCCCCCCAGGGCGGTACTGGGGAGAGTGGCTGCTGATTGGTTGCTAAGTAGGAATGTTTCGATCTGTAGTAGTTTGACGTAGGTTCGGTCAGCTAATACTTGCACTGCCAGCAAGTCATGAGATTAGGTGACCTTGTCTGCGTAGTGAAGGCTTGTGCTTCGAAAACAGAGTGACATGCATAGAAGTATGTGACAGTTACTAACGTCTGGATACTGAGCCAAATATGTGCGTGAAACGAGGATGTGTAGTGAAAGGTGTGTAGAGAGAAAGGAAACTAAAAATAACAACAACCTAGGCACCTGCTTGCTGCCCTAGTGCTAGAGTCTCTGTTGGGGTCGAACCTGGTAGACCTGGTACCTACGGTAGGGTGACATGAAAATATTTTAACCAAAAAAGATGGGTTGCAAGAGCTGATTCGGGGCCATAGCTGACCCCCTGGTAAAGAGATGCAAGCCCTCGACATTTTTTTTTTTTTTACCTGGGAAAGAAAGAGATGGTCTGATCCTGTTCGTAGGAGAGACCAGGTGGCGACTTACTAACCTATAAAGGTGAAAAGGGATAGAGAAAGGCGTGAGTAGCTGTGTGGGCTACTGGAGAGGATTGGCCGCGGAGGCCGAAGTAGCAAGATCTGCAGCGATTGCAGGGGTATGGGGGGGGGGGGGGTTGTGGGGCCCATGACACAAACCTGCGGTTTTTTTTTTTTTTACCTGGGAAAGAAAGAGATGGTCTGATCCTGTTCGTAGGAGAGACCAGGTGGCGACTTACTGACCTATAAAGGTGAAAAGGGATAGATAAAGGCGTGAGTAGCTGTGTGGGCTACTGGAGAGGATTGGCCGCGGAGGCCGAAGTAGCAAGATCTGCAGCGATTGCAGGGGTATGGGGGGGGGGCGGTTGTGGGGCCCATGACACAAACCTGCGGTGAAGCAAGATGTGTGGGGGATGGCAGTGACTTACGTTTAAAATAGGTTGCCGCGAAGGCAAGGAGTGGATCGACTTGCAGAGGTTGCAAGGTGTGGGGGCCCATGACACAAACCTTCGGTGAAGCAAGATGTGTGGGGGATGGCAGTGACTTATGTTTGAGATGGGTTGCCGCGAAGGCAAGGAGTGGATCGACTTGCGGAGGTTGCAAGGTGTGGGGGCCCATGACACGAACTTGCGGTAACTGCAAGAAGTGCGGGGGATGGCAGTGACAGATGCTCTGATGGACTGGGGGGGGGGGGGGGGGGTGTGGTGGGACGTTCGTGGCTCGTTGCCGAGCCGATTCGAGAGCGTAGCTACGATGAGTGACTGGACCGACACCGGCCGTATGTGGATGGTCTGGTATATAAACCCTCCGGGCTCCTCCCATAATTGCAGGCCACCATGCTGGCCTTCCTATATATATATTTATTTATTTATTTATATATTTTTTTTACTGTTGAATTATTTGTATCATCAGTCTTTATATATATATATATATATATATATATATATATATATATTGTGACGGATCCTGTACTCAAGGTGTCCGCCGTAAATGCTTCCTAAGTCCTGGAACATGAGTCCAATTGATCTGGTTATAGGAACCCCCAAGAATTAGACAGCACTATTTCTTGAGGTACATCAGGAATGCTTTATTTGACATTTCGCACACATATATATAGCCAGATGACTAAAAGCTAACCTAATTAGCATGAGCTAATTATCTTAATCATTGCCCAGACTAGTTGACTGGCTGAAAAGACTTTTCAGGGTCAGACTTTAAGGCTCCTAGTTAATTGGAATGACTATTCAACAGACATTAACATAAACATTAACACAGGGCTAATTAGCACAACAACATTGTGTGGAATACTCCTTACAAGCCAGACCAGCCTCATTTACACAACAGACAGGTGGCTTGAGTTCATGACATTAGCATCTGACAGCTTGTGTCCCATTCAGTCTATTGCTATTGCCAAATGCATATACAGAGAGTGTGTCTTGGGGGGGCCCGTAATCAGCTGGAAGGAGGCTTGCATGTAGTCCTCTCAAAAAGCCTGTGTTCCGGCTAGGTCTGTCACATTTCTCCCCTTTCGGCAGGAGACTAACACAGGAGGAGACCCCAGACGAGTTAGTCCATAGTTCCAGTCCTCTAATGCCTGTACCCACACAGTACCCCAAACAAATTGTTTCAAACAGAGCACTCACCCAGCCAACCTCTGCCTCTCTCAAAGAACATATCTGCCGCTGGGGAGAGGCCTGGACTGGCCGTTCTCCCTGGAGTCTTTTCAGCCGCTGGAGAGAAGACAGGGTGACTGGGCTCACTCCATCATGCTGTTGGGGATCTGGGCCGACCGCCCAGCATCCCTGGGTTATACTGGTGGAGACTGCATTCCCATCCACCTTTACAGGAAATCTGTCCTGTTTTAGTTGCGGGCAGAGGCCAGCAGCGCTCTGTTCCGTTGTCAGCAGTTCAGCTGGGCGTAGGAGCTTCCCTACATCATCTGCTCCAGCTAACTGTTGGGGAGAGAGGCCGACTGCCCCAGCTCCCTGGAACTCTGCAGCTGTTACCGGTGCTGGGCAGAGGTTGGTAGCACTCTGCCCGGTTGCCAGCATTTCTGCTGGTTTTCTGTTAGTGGAGACCACAGGCCCATCCACCGACACCAGATCAAGCTACAGTTGTGAGGTGACAACTGCATTCTCTCCTTGAACCCTGATCTGCAACTCGTGATGCACTGCCACCTCCTCACCCTGGGCCTCCAGAATTGCTGTAGATGTGGGGCAAAGGGCTTGGACCCTCTGTTCAGTTACCAGATCTTCAGCTGGAGAAGTTTGTTGTAACTCCATAGATGCTGCTGGTAGGAAATCACATGTCCCTGTCAGTGTTGTGGGAGAAGGGCCAACTACCTCTTCCCTCAAGAAGGCCGAAGCCACTGTCGGTGCTGGGCAGAAGTTAGCAGAGCTCTGCCCTGTTGTCAGCACTTCAGGTTTGGGGACGACAATCTCCGGAGTGTCCACTGCCGATTCTCTGGCATGCTGCTGAACGTGTTCTAGCAGTTTCCTGTATGCCCTTTCCAGATGCTGTTCCTTCCTTAACAAATGGTCCAGATCATGTTTAAGCTCTGAGACACCTGCAAGACCGAGCATAGCCTCTCTATATTCTCGCAGGTCCTCAAGGGTAGGTTCCCCTTCATTGCCAAACACAAAATGATCTGTAAGGCTCTCCCACAGCAATCCAGGGCCTCCAAAGTCATATCCCTCCGGGGAGCATTCTGTTGTCTCCCCTAAATATCCCTGCTCTGCGTTCCATTGCAGAGCCCGATAACGATTGTCCAGCTCTATCTCCTGCTGGACAAGCCTGTCCAACTCAGTCACCCATTGCTCCTGGGGCTGCTCTCCCAGGAATGTCATCCGCAATGCCCGTTGGTCACTGGCCCGTTGCTCTTGGGTTGGAAAGAACTTGCCCTGTTTTATACCAGCGAGCTGGAGGGCTCCAATCCACAGCTCCACCCGAATCTGCTGCCTGAGCTCCAGGTATTCCTCCTCAGACACAGTCCTTGTGTATGCTGCAAGGATGATCCGCAGCAGCCCCGGGAACTCTGATGCCAGATCCATATCTCCGCTGGGGTGAGCGAAGTCTTCTATCCTGATCTTGGATCCCGGTGGAGGTTTGGATGTCCCAGACTGCAGGAAGCACAATCCCACTGCTTGCCAACAATGTGACGGATCCTTTACTCAAGGTGTCCGCCGTAAATGCTTCCTAAGTCCTGGAACATGAGTCCAATGGATCTGGTTATAGGAACCCCCAAGAATTAGACAGAACTATTTCTTGAGGTATATCAGGAATGCTTTATTTGACATTTCGCACACATATATATATAGCCAGATGACTAAAAGCTAACCTAATTAGCATGAGCTAATTATCTTAATCCTTGCCCAGACTAGTTGACTGGCTGAAAAGACTTTTCAGGGTCAGACTTTAAGGCTCCTAGTTAATTGGAATGACTATTCAACAGACATTAACATAAACATTAACACAGGGCTAATTAGCACAACAACATTGTGTGGAATACTCCTTACAAGCCAGACCAGCCTCGTTTACACAACAGACAGGTGGCTTGAGTTCATGACATTAGCATCTGACCGCTTGTGTCCCATTCAGTCTATTGCTAATGCCAAATGCATATACAGAGAGTGTGTCTTGGGGGGCCTGTAATCAGCTGGAAGGAGGCTCGCATGTAGTCCTCTCAAAAAGCCTGTGTCCCGGCTAGGTCTGTCACATATATATATATATATATATATATATATATATATATATTGATAGAAAGTGGATATTTTTTGTTTTACTTATTTTAGAGCACTTCACTTTATGATTTGTGGATTTTATCTATTAATAGTGTGATGTGGGCACTGTTTGTAGTGGTAGCAGCTCTTGGCTTCTTAGATTAGTTTATTGATATTATCACAGAAAAAGTAGTTTTTTACATTATTAGCGCAAGGATTTTTTTCACATTTGTTTTATACTTATTCATTTGAATGGACTGCAAAATGCACTGGAATGTGGAAAAGATAGTGCAAGCACTTTTTCAAAATGCACTCCACCAAACTTCATGGTACTGTAGTACCATGCAAATTGCTGGCTGCAAATGCAGCGCATTTGTGAGGTGCATTTGGGGTGCTATTAACAGTTCTTAGGCACCCGCTTGCCTGTTTACACGCAGCATGGGAAATTCACACAGGACGCACCTTTCCAGCATCGCGTTTTCATGTGAATGGGCCCTCAAGGCAAATCATCTTAAAGGGACTGCACATCTGTCATTTATTGTAGTGTGTAGTATCATAAAGAGACAGCACATCTGTCATTCCTCTTTTTTTTTCGTAAAGAAAAATTTTAATGTATGGCGGGCACCAGCACAGACTAATGGGGAAGAGCGGCAGGGAGAGCCACTGCATACTACTCGGAAGCTGCAGGAGCTGAGACCTGAAAGTTCAACATCAGAGTGCCTGAAGTGTAGAGATAGCTGTACTAGTGCATGCTAAAAATGTAAACGATAGAGATAAGTCTACAAGGTATCATGCACCACATTGGACTTATCCAGTAAGCCAGCAATTCCATTGTTTTCAGTGTGCAGCCACCACTGAATAAAGTTGCCTGCTATTTACAATTGTCTAATTTATTGTGTCATGGGATTTTAGTGGTGCCACCAGACTAGATCTGTCCAACATAGTTATTACAGGTATGTTAAATACACTAGAAATTATGATTTTGCCAAAATGTCAGCAAAAATTTAATCATTTTACTAAAATACATTAACATCAATAGGGAACGTGACATCAACGTGTCTTTTGTTTTTTAAGGTTGCAATGAGGTTTAAAGCCAAATTCTAATTTAGTCACAATGTCACTCTCCCTATGAATACTGTGGAAAATGATCATATGGATGGTACAGCTTGTTAGAGAGATGTTTAGGTCCTTCATGCTTTATGATGATTAAATGCTTCTACCTCGTACTACAGATCATAACAGCTTTAGCTACTTTGTCTCTGGAGACAGATACAGATCTTCAGTGAGGAAATACTCCTTGCGACAGTTATAAAGACTGTCCCTTTATTAACTATTCTGTGATTTTTCCCTCTGTAGCTTGTCAGAAAACCGAAGCAATGGAAAAGTATAGACATCAGCTTTAATTATCTAATTAATCAAGTACTGTGTCACTGTATCAAGAGTGTATTAACTATTACTAAGAGAAAAGATGTAAAAACTGGTTGATTGCATCCACTGGCAAAAAAAAAAAAAACTTAACATATGGTAAAATTGGTACTGGAATTGAGTCTACCCTAATAAATCCTTTATTTTAGTTTTTTTCTTCAAAACCTGCACCATTCCCACTTCAAAGGGGGTATTCAGAAATGGGACTTTAGGCAACTGTCCAATAAAATTTGCATTGTCAATATAATGTTATTGTCATTCATATAGAATGAAATAAGCTACAAAGTGCTTTGAATACATCGTTTGAACCACAAATACAAATTAAGAAACTGTGTTTTATTTCTGATTATTACGAATTATTAAAGACCATTTTTGTAAATAGGTATTTTTTCATGTGTTATTTTTGTCCCAAAGTTACATAGATTTCTGCCATATCACATTGCACAACAACAAAATATAAAGAAAAAAAAAAAAAATACTATTTATCACTGAAAAGCATTTTTTGATCTCCAGTCATGTACTGTACCAATGTCAAGTCAGGTTAATGTTTTAAATATAAAAATATATATATTTTTGGGATAAAGGTTTTACATAAATGGACAAAGCTGACCGTACACACCTCCAGGACCTTTTTTAAGGCAGGGCAAAAGGGGCAGCTGCCCTGAGCCCCATCATTATTGTGGGGCCCAAAGCAGCTGCCTCATTCTGGCCAACTATCCTGGTTTAAATTCCCTTATCCCTTAAAGTTTTATTCCCATGCTATGTCCCGATATCTCAGTGTGAAGTTATGTTACTAATGCTGCCCAGCTTTGCTCTACATGATTCAGAATTTGCCACAGTGTACTGCCTCCTAACTAATCCCACCCCCCCCCCCCCACTGCCACTGATCCCAACCCCCCCTCCCCAGCACTGCCACTGATCCCAGGAGTCCTAGGAGTTTTCTGTCAATTGAGGGGTCCCCTCACCTCCCCAGTCCATGGTGTGCAGGCAGGCTGTAACCTCTAGCAACCAATCATTGAGCAGTAAGGATATGCAGTAGCCTCTAGGAACCAATCAGTGAGTAGTATAAATGTGCAGTAACCTCTAGCAACCAATTAGTGAGTGGTATAGATGTCTAGTAACCTCTAGCAACCAATCAGTCAGTGTTGCTTAGATGTCCAGTAACCTCTAGCAACCAATCAGTGAGCAGTATTGATGTACAGTAATCTCTAGCAACCAAACAAGCAGAAGTCATGTGCTGTAACCTCTAGAAAATAAACAGGGACCCATAATGTGTGCTGTAACCTCTAGCAGCCAGTCGGTGAGCAGTAATGCTACACTGTAATCTCTGGCAATCAATCGCAATCGTTGCCTGATCTCATTCAGTAAACTGATTTTGAGTCTAGCTGCTATTTATTGTATGTCTCAAAGCCTGTGGAGAGCGAAATTGCAGGGGGGCCCAAGAAAATGTTTGCCCAGGGCCCAATCAATATTAAAGACGGCCCTGCACACCTCTGTCAATGTTAAATGGTTTGTCTCAACCCTATAACTGCCACTTTTGCTAGACAGCTTTGACCTGTTAAAGGAAGTTGAAAATACCAGACTTACTGGCTAGAGCACCAAGTGACACTAAAGGAAGAAAATCTTAAAATGAATGCAGCTACCACATCTAGGGACTGGCAAGCTGCAATATAATAACATTTTCTTTTGAGGTTTAATACCATTTTAAGATATTCCTTTTTTTCTCAAAAAGGACTCATAATAGAATCATGCAATACCATGGTCGTAAAAGATGTATGTTGATTCTTTACTTTTAGTAAATCCAGAAAAGAACCTGCAAAACTGTTTTATTACCAATACTGCAGGGCAGAGTTTATTTAGCAGTCCCTAATCTGAAAAGAAGGATGAACGTTTAAACTGGCAATATACACCTCAAGAAACCATCTGACGGATAAACAATGCTACGGTTTAACAAAAGGCACACACATATATATATCCTTGCATTAGGTGGAAGAAAACATTTGTGTGATCTGCAGACACACTCAAGGGAAGATCATTTTTTATCGGCCATAAAACACTTACCCTACCTAATAGATCTCCCTCTCTTCAAGAACAATCAGCTGAGGGATTGAAGGATGTATTTGGATGTCAGAAAATAGCCATAGACATCATCATTATTGTCCAGCCCTTCCAAAATCAGAAGTATTGAGCTACAATTAGCTTGCCTGTAGGTATGTAGACACCTTACTTTCACAGAAAAAATCTATTGTGTGGGTTAGTGTTTTTGGCAGACAGACTATTACTCCATCACAATTAGAACACTGCCAGGGGAGTTTGTTCTGTGCCTAGATAAGACATCACTTTGTATACTGGCAGAAAGAGCATTCACAAGCCAACAGCTTGTATGTCTGTGGACTATGAAAGCTATCCAGATAACACTGCAGATATGATAAAGTAAAATGTCAATACAGTTTACCTTAAAGTGATTGTAAAGCTTTGTTTATTAAAAAAAAAAAAACATGTCATACTTACCTCCACTGCGCAGCTCATTTTGCACAGAGTGGCCCCGAACATCCTCTTCTGGGTTTCCTCTTCGTCTCTCACGGCTCCTCCCCACTTCAGATAACCACCTAGGAGAAGCACTTTCCCAGGGGGTTACCTTGCAGGCGTGCTCCTGAGTCCATCATTCAGTGTCCATAGCCACCGAATGTATGACTCATCCCCGCCCCCCGCGTCATTGGATTTGATTGACAGCAGTGGGAGCCAATGGCTGTGCTGCTATCAATATATCCAATTAAGAGCCGAGAACCAGAGGGAGAGGAATAGCGTGTCCCTGCCGGATGAAGTTCCAGGGCTCAGGTAGGTAAAATGGGGGGGCTGGGGGGCCGGTCACTGCCAGGTGTTTTTTCACCTTAATGGATAGGATGCATTAAGGTGAAAAAACACGAGGGTTTACAACCCCTTTAAAGCGGTAGTAAACTGCTGCGGAATAATAATAAAAAAAAACACCTAAAAGACAATGGCATAATGTGCTAGTCACCACTGAGAGGGTTGACATCTTCCCCCGGTCTTTCTGCCAGGTTCACAGGCTTCCCAGCGCTGTGAGTGGCCGGAGCCATGATGACATCACTTAGTTGGATAAAGCAAGGTCCATAAAGACATGGATGAGTGAGTTTGGGGTGGAGGATCTTGACTGGCCTGCACAGAGTCTTGATCTCAACTCGATAGCATAGAACACCTTTGGGATGTGTTAGAGTGGAGACTGTGAGCCAGGTCTTCTCATCCAACATCAGTGCCTGACCTCACAAATGCGCTTCTGGAAGAATGGTCAAACATTCTCATAGACACACTCCCAGAAGAGTTGAAGCTGTTATAGCTGCAAAGGGTGGGCCAACTCAATATTGAACCCCACGGACTAAGACGGGGATGCCATTATAGTTCATGTGCGTGTAAAGGCAGGTGTATCAATACTTAATATAGTGTGTATATATATATATATATATATATATATATATATATATATATATATATATATATATAGTTGAACTAGATGGACTTCAGTCTCTCTTTTAGCCTGACTAACTATGTAACTGTAATTGACAAGTACTATGAATGCAAGTAATAATAAATGAAACATGCAATCCAAACAAATAAATGTTCATAACATGATTCATTGAACATTGAAAACAGTGCACTGCATCATTTCTAATGACATCCATACAACAAAATATATTAAAATAAACTGCATGCACACTGTCTCTTTATTATGTGGAATATTTACAGTGCCTTCCAAAAGTATTCACCCCCTTGGCTTTTTACCTATTTTGTTACATTACAGCCTTTAGTTCAATGTTTTTTTTAATCTGAATTATATGTGATAGATTGGAACACAATAGTCTAAGTTGGTGACATAAAATTTGAAAAATATATACATAAAACTATTTTTCAGAAATAAAAAAACTGATAATTGGCATGTGCGTATGTATGCTGGTGCAACCAATTAGCTTCAGAATTCACATAATTAGTGAAATGATGTCCACCTGTGTGCAATCTAAGTGGCACATGATCTGTCATTACATATGCACACCTTTTTGAAAGGCCCCAGAGGCTGCAACGCCTAAGCAAGAGGCCAGAAGAAAGCCATTACTTTCAGCAAAAAACAAAATGAGTGGTTTTAGGGGAAAAATGTAAATGTTTTGGGATGGCCTAGTCAAAGCCCAGACCTCAATCCAATAGAAAATCTGTGGTCAGACTTAAAGATTGCTTTAGCACAAGCAGATGCCATACAACTTGAAGGAGCTGGAGCAGTTTTGCAAGGAGGAATGGGCAAAAATCCCAGTGGTAAGATGTGGCAAGCTCATAGAGACTTATCCAAAGTGACTTGGAGCTGTGATAGCCGCAAAAGATGGCTCTACAAAATATTGACTTTAGGGCGGTGAATAGTTATACACATTGACTTTTTCAGTTATTTTGTCCTATTTGTTGTTTGCTTCACAATGAAATCTTCAAAGTTATGGGCCTGTTCTGTAAATGAAATGATGCAGATCCTCAAACAATCCATGTAAATGCTAGGTTGTGAGGCAACAAAACACGAAAAATGCCAAGGGGGTGAATACTTTTGCAAGGCACTTTATATTTTGTTCACAGCACACTGGGTAACGCTGCTTGCAACTCGAAAGGATGCAGGACAGGGATGGTGCTGCAGTTTGTTGTGCCCCCACAACTCCATACAGCTGGTGGTGATGATGCTAGACCTGTGAGCTCTACTCCCTTCTCCTCCTCCTCCGCCACCTCCATGCCCTCCTCTGCAGAATTGTCCTATGAATATCGGGTACCCCCTAAGCATTCAAAGAGCTGTTCCATGAGTCAGGCTAAAGAGTGCCATGCAGTGCTTCAGCTGGTGTGTTTAGGGAACAGGAACCACACCGGAGCAGAGATTCTTGCAGCTCTGCAGGGACAGTCCCCGAGGTAGTTCACACCACGCCAGCTGGAGCCAGAAATGGTCAGTGCGATAATGGTTCAAACCTCCTGTCTGCCCTTAGACAGACAAAGTTAACAGCGGGAATTCCACCTGCCCGTTAACCGTCTGATTTGTGACATGCCCACCAGGTGAAACTCGACTTTGGCAATGCTGGAGCGGCTATACATGCAGCAGAGGGCCGTCAACGAGTACCTCTGCAAGTACGGCACAACGACTGGCTCAGGCCGCCTCTGCTTTTTTCCCCATGCCAATGGCTGATCATTAAGGATGCATGCAATGTATTGTCACCATTTGAGGAGGCCACAAGGATGGTGAGCCATGACAGTGCATGCATCAGTGACACAATCCCTGTTGTGTTCCTGCTGGATTAGACTCTGCATGGCATTATGTACAGGGCACTGGAGGCAGAGCAGCAGGAGGAAGAGGAGGACTTATTTTCCTCTCAAGGCCCACTTTATCCAGACAACATCATTCCTATAAGCAAATAAATACTAGAGTATAAATAGTGTGCAATATCAACCTTAGTCTATTTAGATCAGCAGGTGAGGTTAAAAGACAAATGTCATGGTATAATAAAATATATATAAGTGCTTGCGTGACAATCCCAGGTGCACAAAAATATATATATAAACTTCAAGTTACAATGAGGTTGTAACCAATTTAATAAATAAATAAATACACAATGTGTTAAAAATAAATACAATGTGTTTTAAATAAATAAAGTGCTTCAAAATGTGAGTAAAAACAAGTATGTGTTATAATGTGTCAAAGAAAGGAAATATCCAGTTTATGCCAGTGATGCATATGGGGATATATAAATTCCAAAAGCCAATACAGGCTTGACCTGATGGATTAGCTAATTAATTGATGAATTAATGGGTAGTTAAATATTACATTAATCCCATAGGTGATAGCAGTCCATTAAATGAGTTAGATAATTAATGAAATAACTCTTCACATCCACTAATGATATCCGGGACACAATTAGAAATGCTAGAGAAAAAAAAAAAAAAAAGAGAGAAAAAAATAAACTTCCCTTTAT
Source organism: Lithobates sylvaticus (assembly GCA_028564925.1). Lineage (NCBI taxonomy): Eukaryota > Metazoa > Chordata > Amphibia > Anura > Ranidae > Lithobates > Lithobates sylvaticus. The sequence continues at coordinate 120,965,637 of CM053035.1, read as the reverse complement.
GCTGGGAATGTAGGGCTTTTTTCCTTTTGGTTCCTCCTGATATCTTGCTCCGGTATGATATAAAAAAGAAAAAGACACAAACAAAAAACCATTGCGCAGCGCTCTATTCAACCATCAAACAAAGAAGATCTTTTAGGTGGTTGCCTACAGCTATACAACTCACATGTACCCAGTAGGTGTTTGCGCTTTCAAATCCTGCTAATGGTCAGGCTCAGATAGGGGGCTGTCAGCCCTTTCCTCCTCACTGTGCTGTGCTGTGCTTAGCACTGTCACTTGGGCTCCTCCTCCCGACGCGTGTCATCACAGGTCACGTGACTTTCTCAAGAGATCATTCCTATGTCACAAAACACACAGGAGGCGAGAGCGGAGAAGGATGAGGAGGAGGATTCTGGCACTTTCATAGGCTTTGAAGAAGAGGAAGATATGCGTCAAACTGTAAGAGATAGCTTTCCAACCCCAGGACCCTTGGGAATTGTACGTGGCTGGGAGGAGGAAGTTCCAGATGCTGTCATCCTGAGTGACCCTGAGGAGTCTGCTTCACAAGCCTCAGCAACCTGGGCAACCTCATGCTTTAAAACCTGCGAAAAGACCCAAGAATACGTGGCATAAAGGAGAAGGATGATTACTGGTTGGCAACCCTCCTTGACCACCGTTATAAGGGTGCAGAAGATAAAATCTCTTGAGGACACGTTAAAGAGGATTTTATTAAATGTTTTTTCTAATTCCAGTAGGTTACAGTGTAGTGGAAAACTTAGTTTTGAGTCTTCTATTGGTCAAGAGCGGAGCGTTGGAGAAGGCGTCCGCCTAAGTGAGGCATTTCAGAATTTTTATAGTCCTCTATGCCCAGGGCTGTCAGCTTCCACATCCCATCAGCAGCATCTGCATCACATGGTTGACGATTACCTCGGGCCAAAACAGAGATGGAGAGCTTTCCAGCTGACAATCCACTGACTTACTCGGACATGAGAATAGACCACTGGCCAGAACTTTCTCAGTATGCTATTGAGTTGTTGGGTTGCCCTGAATCCAGTGTGCTTTCAGAATGGCTTTCAGTGCTGCAGGAGGTTTTGTTACTGATCATAGAACGTGTCTGTCCACAGACTCCGTGGACCGTTTGACTTTTATAAAAATGAATCAGTCCTGGATTACCAGCTATGAAGCCCCTGATACCAATGTTACGGATTAAGTCTTTTTGGGATGTGGAATCTCTACAGGACTTTGAGGCTCCCTAGCTTTGAGGGTGTTCAATTATTTAATCTGGAAGAATGTTTTTAGTATAGGTTCCATGGGCACAATTAACACCCAAAGATCTATTTTTCAGCAGGTGCATATCATTGCTATTTATTTTTACGTTCATCAAGAGCACCTCTATAGGATTATGGTGGGAAGGTGCCCCCTACACCCAAAGAGTAATTTTTCTGCGCCTGTTTGACAGGTGCATATCATGGCAATTTTTTACAGCAAGGCCAATTCTTGCTTTCATCAAGAGTACCTCTATAGGGTTACGGTGGGAAGGCACCACTGACACCCAAAGACCAATTTTTTTGCATCTGTTTGACATGTGCATATCATTGCAATTTTTTACAGCAAGGCCAATTCTTGCTTTCATCAAGATTACCTCTATAGGGTTACGGTGGGAAGGCTTACCGACACCCAAAGACCAATTTTTACGCACCCATTACTTCTTTCCAAAGTCAAAGTGATACCAGAATGTATCCAAAAAATCTCTAATCTTGTTCCCAGTGCCCTAAATTGTGGCCTCATGATACACACTGATGTAAAATAAAGACAACAATTTTTTGGCCTTTATAAATGCAATTATTGCTGCAGGAGATTCCAGACATGGTACAGATCTGCTACTTTACAGGTAGACTAATGGGACCTCCCCCCCCCAGGTACTATATTGGAAGGAATTCACTTAAAAAATCAAAATATCACTGCTCATTTAAAAATGATGTTTTTCACAAACTTTTTTTATTGTTACATGTTCCCCAGGGCAGGACCCGGACCCCTATAACCACTGTATGCATAATTACTTGCATAAAAGCCTTCAAAATTGGCACTTTTGATTTTTTACGTTCGGGTCCCATTGACTTTAATGGGGTTCGATATTCGGGTCCAAACTTTTGCGGTGTTCGAATGTTCTGGTGCAAACCAAACAGGGATCTGTTTGGCCTATCCCTAATTGCAACATATATGAGTCTAGCTGGTACCCACAATCCCCTTTACCCTACTTTCCCCCAACCTCGATCCAATTTTTTGAACCCACTTTATACTACCACTTATTACCACTTTTATATCTTACCCCCCTATTGTTTTGGGAGTGTACTTACCTGAATATGCCTCTATTTATTTTTTTCCCTCTGCTTAAGACCTCTATCAGTCTTTCTGAAGGAACTTCATTATTGGCCATCAAAGGCTTAATTTGACTACTTCTTGCTGTTTCCCCTACAGTCCCTATAACACAATCCTGCACAAAACAGACAGTAAGAAATCTGCACCCGGTATGGCGCCTTAATTTGTGGCATCAGCTGTAATATTTGCATCAAGTGGACGCATCAACAGAATATTGATCCATATGCCATTTCCATGTCTATTAATATGATTGCATTAGGTGTTTCATTTTTTGTTTCCTTTTTTTGGATTCATAAGCATTGTTTTAACTGCTACTTTTTATTGAATGGGATTTTTGGCAGGTTATTCATATCCCTGTTGTTTGTTAAACTCTCAATAAAAATGATGTGAAACAAAACTCTTAAAATACAGCAACACTACCTATCTATGTATCTCAATCATTGTTCACATGGATGACGGCTGTGTTGAGGGGGTGGATGTTTACTTCAGGCACGGCCGCTGTGTATTTTTTACTGCTATTTGCGTTTCAATTTGTGCCTGTTCGCGCATTTGATTAATGACTCAGCAGTGCCTTTTTCCTAGTAAATCACCCCTATAGTGTACTGCTCTGTAAGTAATGTATATATAGTGTAGAATTGGGATGGGGGTGAAAATAGGGTAGTGTGGGTGATGCATGTTATTATAATAATTGAGAAATTGTAGCATTAAGGTAATGGTTGGGGGTATGGCCTGTTAGTGGGAGTATATAGTTTGGTGTTATAAGTAGGGATGAGCTCCATGTTCGAGTCGAAAATAAGATTGACTTGAACATAAGTTTGACTCGAAAATCGGATGTTCTCCTGTTCGCTGAATAGCGAACAATTTGGGGTGTTCGTGGCAAATTCGAAAGCCGCGGAACACCCTTTAAAAGTTTATGGGAGAAATCAAAAGTGCTAATTTTAAAGGCTTATATGCTTGGTATTGTCATAAAAAGTGTTTGGGGACCTGGGTCCTGCCCCAGGGGTCATGTATCAATGCAAAAAACGTTTTCAAAACTGCGTTTTTTTTGGGGGCAGTGATTTTAATAATGCTTAAAGTGAAAAAATAAAACTGAAATATTTATTTAAATTTTTTATACCTGGGGGGTGTCTATAGTATGCCTGTAAAGTGGCGCATTTTTCCCGTGTTTAGATTAGTCCCTGCACAAAATGAAATTTCTAAAGGAAAAAAAGTAATTTAAAAGTACCCGCGGCTATAATGAATTCTCTATTGGAGAAATCAAAAGTGCTAATTTTAAAGGCTTATATGCATGGTATTGTCATAAAAAGTGTTTGGGGTCCTGGGTCCTGCCCCAGGGGACATGTATCAATGCAAAAAAAGTTTTAAAAACTGCCATTTTTTCGGGAGCAGTGATTTTAATAATGCTTAAAGTAAAACAATAAAAGTGAAATATTCCTTTAAATTTCGTACCTAAGGGGTGACTATAGTATGCCTGTAAATTGGTGCATTTTCCCGTGTTTAGAACAGTCCCTGCACAAAATGACATTTCTAAAGGAAAAAAAGTAATTTAAAAGTACTCATGGCTATAACGAATTGTCGGGTCCGGCAATACAGAGAAAAGTCATTGAAAAAAAACGGAATGGGATCCCCCCAGTCCAGTACCAGGCTCTTTGGGTCTGGTATGAATATTAAGGGGAACCCTGAACCAAAATGTAAAAAAAATTGCATGGGGGTCCCCCCAAATTCCATACAAGGCCCTTCAGGTCTGGTATGGATATTAAGGGGAACCCCGAGCCAAAATTTAAAGAAAATGGCGTGGGGGTTCCCCCCAAAAATCCATACAAGACCCTTATCCAAGCACGCAACCTGGCAGGACACAGGAAAAGAGGTACATCACCGTTTGGCCCCGTCCACAGTTATAAAAGAACTGTAATCGTGCTGAAGCGTCATAAGGCGGGTGCCTCCCATGAAGATGAATGGACTTCGTGGGACATTTTTATTTTTTAATAAAGGACTTGTCCCAAGATGTGTCTTTTTTATTTTTTTAACATTTTGACACTTTTTTTGTGAAATGGTAAGGGCACAATGTACCCATTACCATTTTAAACAGGGGGTGGGATCTGGGGGGCCCTTGCTAAAGGGGGCTTCCAAATTCCGATAAGCCCCCCCCCGCACCCCCACAACCACCTGCAAGGGTTGTGGGGATGAGGTTTTGGGGGGACCCCAACACACTTCTGTTTTAATTTTGGCGTGGGGCTCCCCTTAAAATCCATACCAGACCTGAAAGGTCTGGTTTGGATTTTGAGGGGGCCCCTACGCCATTTTTTTTAAAAACATTGTCACAAGTGTCCCCTTAATATCCATACCAGACCTGAAGGACCTGGTATGGAATTTGGGGGGACCCCCACGCAATTTTTTTTTTTACATTTTGGTTTGGGGTTCCCCTTAATATTCATACCAGACCCAAAGGGCCTGGTATGGATTTTTGGGGGGACCCCATGCCGTTTTTTTCAATTACTTATATCTGTATTGCCGAGACCCGACAATTCATTATAGGCGGGAATAGTTTTAAATTACTTTTTTTCCTTTAGAAATGTCAATTTGTGCAGGGACTGTTCTAAACACGGGAAAAATGCACCACTTTACAGGCATACTACAGACACCACCCAGGTATGAAATTTAAAGGAATATTTCACTTTTATTTTTTCCCTTTAAGCATTATTAAAATCAATGCTCCCGAAAAAACGTCTGTTTTTAAAACTTTTTTTTGCATTGATACATGTCCCTTGGGGCAGGACCCAGGTCCCCAAACACTGTTTATGAAAATAACTTGCATATTAACCCTTAAAATTAGCACTTTTGATTTTTCACGTTTGTGTCCCATAGACTTGAACGTTGTTCGCGTGTTTGAACTAATTTTTTACCTTTTCGCATGTTCTGCTGCGAACCGAACCGGGGGTGTTCGGCTCATCCCTTGTTATAAGGACAATTGAATGTTTCCATAATAAGGAAAAATTTGTGAGAATGTTTTACATAGGTGTTATTAATATTCTTCTGGATTGAATTGGATTTTATTCCAATTCAGCAGGGTTATATAATACTAGAGGTTGTTTATTCATTAGCTTTTGTAAACTCATCAGATCAAGTGAAGAGCCACCAGTGTTTCTTATGAAATTTAACAGCAGATTCTTTCTGCATGCAAGAGTTTCCTCCATAGTATAGACAGATTTGACCTTTGCGAACCAGTCCTTGACTGTTTGGACATATTGTTGGGATTTCCAGTGGATAGGGTTAAGTGCCTTAGCTGCGTTTAGGAGATACCTGGTAAACAATCTTTTGTATTTCCCAAGGGAATGAGAGTTTATGTGTAATAAGCAAGCTGCAGCATCTAAGACTAGTGAAGTATTCATGATTTGTGTAATCCAGCATATGATTTGTTGCCAAAAATCAAGGATTGGAGGATAGGTCCACCACATGTGCATGAATGTGTCTGTGTTTAAGCAGCATCTCCAGCAAGTGCCTGAAGCTGATGAGGACCACCTTCTGGTTTGATCAGCTTTAATATTTCTTGAATGTATAAAAAGGTTAGCACACTGACTCAAGTGGCATTATGCTATTTCCATTCTGTTTCTCAAATATATTAAATATACAGGACAGAAAATGAGAGCATTGTGTGATTGTTGTCCATTATGGCCAATTACATTTCATCTTATTCTGTGGGGGAAAAAAAAATATTGTTCTCATTGGTCATCATTTCAACATCTCTTTTGTTTCACTTTGCTTTCCTCTGGTCTCTTTTAACAAATAGCAAAACAGTCACCATGGCCCTTTCAGGTAGGCAGCTAGAGATCCCTGCCAGCTGGGGTCTAACAAAGGCTGCTCCATTCAATTAAAAGAGAGTTCATATACCTAGGTAGCATGCAGAACTGTGTATTACCTAGTCTCACACAATGTTTTGTTACAGTTTTTTATGAGACATCAGGAGAACATAGTTCATTTTGGTCCTATTAATTCAAGATAATTAGTTAAAGTGCACCCGTGCCCAGACTATGGTCCTTAAAATGTTTAAAATGTTTACACATTCATAACAAGCAGTAACAGAGCTTTCAAATAAGCTACAGCCAACGTCTCTAGTTGCTTGCACCGTAATTTATTAATCTTCAAAGGTCATAAAAATAACTAAAGTTGAGTTTTAGTCCGTTTCTAACAGCTTACAACACATGTGTGTTTACTTTCTGGCAAGTTGCTAGGATTCTGCACAATTAGAAATTAAAGGAGAAAGAAAATAACATTTCAGTGCATCCGCTTTGAATTTTGAAGATTCATTTCTCTAGCAACCTATAGCTACAGAGGTGAATAAGGTCATGGTGTTTTAATCCTTTTTCCAAATATATAAATACTTTATTGTGCATTATCTGGCCACAGGTTCACTTTAATTACAGATAGACCTACGTTTGGTTGCTTTTCTTTTCTTTTTTTTTTCCATAAAGATTTTATTTAGAAAAAGTCACAAGAACAGGTATGGGTTAACACAAACAGTGCTGTACAAATTATCTTCTAGTACAAATGAACAACATAGAGCAACAACTGAAACCAGCAAGATAAGGATCTGATGAGTCCTATGTACGCCCTGAGGAACCGGGTGGGAGGTTTGGTTATTTTACATAAGTAAGGGCACAAAAACATTTTATTACTGTCCAGTATACTGTCCAGCCCAATAGGCGTTGGACAAATTTTCATCTGAAATGAATAAAGTCATTGATGTTCATGTTTGGTTAAGAGAAATCTGAAGATTTTGGACTGAGGCGGTGTGGTGCCAGCTTGGGCACACTGTAAAAACTTGGAGGGGTGGGTTTGTATGTATGACTTATTGTAAATATTCCAGGGGAAGGGGGGAGCAGGATAGGATAAGTGCACTATAAGTCTGTATTAATATGTAAAATGTCTATTGTGCATTTTTTAGCTTGGATTGCACAAGCATTCTAAGTAGTTATAGATGCTGCATACCTGTCCACAAACTGGTTAGTGAAATATACACCAATATTCTTTTGCAATATCTGTAAACTTAGTTTGGCCTCTGTTCACATTTTTGCAATCGTCATCTACACCTAACATTTTTTCTATGTATATAGTTCACTTTTTTCATAAAAACTAGTCTCAAACACAGGCTGCAGAACATTAGGAGCTAAATAACTTTGTACTTTACCTTTTTTCATAAAAAAATATCTGAAACACGGGAAGAAGAACATTAGGAAGTAAATATCTTTGTTCTTTTCTATTACTGCACCAGTCCTTCGCTGCTATAAAGGGGAACTATGCATCTGAATCGTGCAGAGATCTTCATGGTTATTAAGGTAGTGTAAAAAAACTTTAATGCCTAATGCAATCTGCCAATGAACATCACCATCTGCTTCTGAGAGGAACAGGTACACAAGTACAATAGCTAATTCTTCTGTTCAGACATGTTGATAACTCTTCTGTATAGTACTGCTTACTAATATTCCGTACATGGAAATCTCTTTGCAGTGTCATTATATATTACCAGTTGAATGTATACACTAAGAATATACAGTATAAGCAATAACTCCTTTGATAACGCTCTCTCAGGAAGACAAATTGCAGTTATGATTCTTTTTCTGTGTGTGTATTAGACACATTCACATATTTCAATCATTCTCACCACCTTGTTGGTTGCTTGTCTCAACTATGAAATTCATAGTTGTTATTGTAAACCTTTTAAAAGTCTGTTGTAACATAAGCAGCAGTTACAACTGAGTCTTCAAATTCACACTTCACCTGAATAAATATAACACATGACATAAATCAACTTAGAAGCAGCCACAGTTGTTCAGAACCCTGTTTAGGCAGCAGCAATGTGGAAGCCAACATCCTCCCTTTTCTAGACCTTTTGAAAAGCAGTAAAGTTTTAAATCAAACACTGAGCGACCTGAAATGGCAACTCCACTCTTGTTTTTTTTAGGGCATCCTGCGAGCCTTCTAATGTAAACAAACAGCAGGTGCTCTAAATATTTAGAAATGGAATGAGATCAGACTCCAGTGTCTCTGTTGTGATCTTTGAAGATGAATCACTTCACAGTAGCTGCATCTAGAGAGGTCAATGAGGGCTTCTTTAAAGTTCCTTGTTAAGAACAAGCAAATGCTTTTTTGTTCAAAGCCTTAACATAGGCGTGAGATTTAGCAACTTAAGGGAGAGTTATATCTCCCATAAAACAATACTATTTTGGTGTTTCCAGCGATGACATGTAAAAGTCCAATTAGGTTGGGTGCCCATTGGAAAACTTAATCCTCAACATATGTAAATACTTTCCTTTTAGGAAACTCTATTTCTAGAAAACTCTTTTTCTAAGAAATGAATCATTTTTCGTAAATCCATCTTCTCTCTTCATCTAATAAAGCCTTTGAAATATAGCATTAGCCTATGCTAAGATGTTTAGTTGGAAAGAGGTTTTGAGGCTTATTGATAGTGAAGACTAGGAGGGGGTATAAGGCATTACAAATATTTAAATATTCAGACAAATGAACACATCTGCTTTTACTAATCAAAACATACACTTTATTGTCAAAAGTATTGGGACCATGTTGTCGGAAAATCCGGCCGTGTGTGGGCTCCATCTGACTTTTTTCATCGGAATTTCAGACGGAAAAAATTTGAGATCCTGCTCTCAAATTTTCCGACAACAAAATCCGATCAGACTTTTTTCGATGTGTAGAGAATTCCGACAAAGTGCCATGCATGCTCAGATCAAATTACGAGACCAAAGCTATTGGCTACTAGCCTCTACGTAGTTCCGTCGTACGCTTCGAACGTCACCATGTTCAGAATGATCGGATTTTCCGACAACTTTGTCCGACCATGTGTATGCAACACCAGTGTCGGGACAAAATCCGTCGGAAAAAATCCGATGGATTTTGTGGTTGGAATTTCCAACCGCGTGTACGGTATGGTTCAATATTGAGTTGGCCCACTCTTTGCAGCGATAATAGCTTCAACTCTTCTGGAAAGGCTTTCCACAAGGTTTAGGAGTGTTTCCATGGGAATGTTTGACCACTCTTCCAGAAGCGCATTTGTGAGGTCAGGCACTGTTGTGGACGAGAAGGCCTGGCTTGCAGTCTCCACTCTAATTCATCCCAAATGTGTTCTATTGGGTTGAGGTCAGGACTCTGTGCTGGTCAGTCAAGTTCTTCCACCCCAAACTTACTCATCCATGTCTTTATCACCCTTGCTTTGTGCACTGGTTCAAATCATTTGGTGGAGGAGGGATTTTGGTGTGTGGTTGTTTTTCAGGGATTGGGCTTGGCCCCTTAGTTCCAGTGAAGGGAACACTTAAGGCGTCAGCATACCAAGACATTTTGGACAATTTTATTCTCTCAACTTTGTGGTAACAGTTTTGGGATGGCCCCTTCTTGTTCCAACATGACTGCGCACCAGCGCACAAAGCAAGGTCCATAAAGACATGAATGAGTGAGTTTGGGGTTCAACCCGATAGACCTACGGACTAAGACTGGGATGTCATTAAAGTTCATGTGCGTGTAAAGGCAGGCATCTCAATACTTTTGTCAATATAGTGTATTTAACACCCTAGATACCTATTCTGACCTTTCCTAGGTCTGCTCTAAGTTCAGTGTTTTTTGGCAGGACATGGTCCAGTTCTTCCATGATGATATGGAAGCTCCAATTTTCTAGAATCCAAATAATGTTTACTAAGTATAATTTTGCATATCTTATTAAACACACAAATATTTTTATGACTTAACCTGTCCCTGGTGGAGCTGTATATTGGATCACCTGGATCACTGCAGTGTGCTAAAGCTTACATAGGAAAGGCAAAGCCAATCAAACAGTAATGAAGATGTTCAGATTCAATGCTATCATGGCTTCCATATGAATTGTGGGAGTTTAAGATTCTTGGCCTTGGCAAATTTATGTGCATATTTGAAGGTACTTTTTTAAAATCAAAATGCTGATTGCCTATCAAGGCTATGGCTAGCAGGCTTAAAAAGACCCATAAGGGGGCTTTGCATATGCCACCCCCCTCATTAAAAAAGGGGGGGGACAGAGCAGCCATAATGTGAGTTGATTGGTGGCTGTTGCAGAGAAATCTTAGGGTCAAATGGAAAATGTAATTTTGTCTTTTAATTTAGAGAAGAGATATGCAACAAATGAAGCAGGATATGCAACAAATGAAATGGGAGTATCAGAGTAGGTAAAAGGCAAAAAAATCTGCTTTTATTGAGTACACAATATAATAAAATTTGTGAACATAAACAATAACATTAAAATATACAAAGTATACCAATGAACCAATTAATACATAAATGTATATATCAAACCCAAGGCGGTTAATCCAGGTACTGCCAAAGTCAAGCTGAGGTCAGTCGGTGAAGATTTGTAGCATGTAACCTCAAATGACAACTCAACTAGATTCATTACTACTTACAAGACACAGTACAAACAGGTTAGCCGTATTTTGAACAAGTACTGGCACCTTCTAACCATGGACTCTTTGCTTGCCCCATTTGTTTCTGACTTGCCGGCTGTCGCCTACAGGAGGGCCCCCTCTATGGGCGACAAGTTGGTAGTGAGCGAATACAAATCTACTAAAGGTGATATATGTAAAACTCTGGGAACTTTTGCATGAAGTGGATGTGGCTGCTGCCAATATATGATTTACCCAATGGACATAATTTCCGCCCCAAACATTATGTAAATTGTAGGACTCCCAGCATATTTTACCTACTTACCTGTGAATTTGGGTGCTACTATGGTGGGAAGACTATAAATGAATTTTGGAAACAAATATACCAACATTTATCCACTATACGCAAACGAGATCCTGATGTACCCATTGGTCGCCATATGGCATCGGTTCACCCAGAATCCCTCCCTAAGGTATACTTTATGGCACTTGATCGCATACATTTCAACTCCAGAGGTGGCGATTTTAATAAACGTCTCCTTCAATGCGAGTTTAGATGGATATTTAATTTACAGGCCACTTCCCCACTTGGATGAGGCATTCAAATTTAAATCTTTTCTTCCAGGCTTTGTCTCAGGGGGCTGTGAATTAAATTGATAGCTCCCTTTTCAAAGTCTTGGATGTACTATGTTCAGTGACACCTTAACTTCTCTGTTTTGCGCTATTTTCTTTATACTATTGTTCCATAGATCTATTAGCTATGTGAGTGTCTTTCTGACATTGTGGGGATATTATAATCAATTACACCATAATCTTTGCATATTTTGATGTATCTCTCATAGTACAGCTTTTTGACTGCATGATTATCTTTATAACTATATGTATGCAATATGGATTGTTTATCCTATTGCAAATTATGTCTACATGGTATTCATTTGTTATGCTTTTCCCATTTTTGGTTCGTTTTTTGTTATTATGATTTTCCTACATTTTAAACATGTTGCCTGTCATTGTTCTTTTGATCCACTGGGCGGCGCATTGTGTGGTCCCTGGGCTGCCTTGCTTTCACACCACCCGGCGGGTAGGCTCCACCTGTGCATGGCCAATAGCTGACAGGGGTTTCCCTGCCTCCACAGTAGGCCATATGTGCAGGGAGAAGCTCCTGCCTGTCCCCGCTGTGTCTCTGACATGGATGGGGATTTCTTTTTCGCCAGTGGCACGCCGGCACGTGACGCCATCACATCAGAGAACCACTCTGAATTCAGCCTCAGCTGTTCTCTATGCAGCAAATGAGGCCGGACACCGAGCACCATCCCCTTCAAGGATTGGCTTACTCATTGGGCTACTCCTCATTTATAGTGCTCACACACAGCTGGCATGTCTCGGTTCAAGCACGGCCGCTGTGATCTCTGCACTCTCACCAGCATAGTGAAAGGTAATGTACTTTTGAACCCAGGAAACTCTGGGCAATATATGCCCTTGTTTTTCTGTCACAGCACACTGGCTGTGTCTGTGTACTAATCTTAATACATTAATTAATATCCTTTTGTTTTTTTCTCTGGCCTTTTAGACATTATTACTTTTTTGCTAGTGCAGCCATCCGGGTGCATGAAGTGGATGTGGCTGCTGCCAATATATGATTTACCCAATGGACATAATTTCCGCCCCAAACATTATGTAAATTGTAGGACTCCCAGCATATTTTACCTACTTACCTGTGAATTTGGGTGCTACTATGGTGGGAAGACTATAAATGAATTTTGGAAACAAATATACCAACATTTATCCACTATACGCAAACGAGATCCTGATGTACCCATTGGTCGCCATATGGCATCGGTTCACCCAGAATCCCTCCCTAAGGTATACTTTATGGCACTTGATCGCATACATTTCAACTCCAGAGGTGGCGATTTTAATAAACGTCTCCTTCAATGCGAGTTTAGATGGATATTTAATTTACAGGCCACTTCCCCACTTGGATGAGGCATTCAACTTTAAATCTTTTCTTCCAGGCTTTGTCTCAGGGGGCTGTGAATTAAATTGATAGCTCCCTTTTCAAAGTCTTGGATGTACTATGTTCAGTGACACCTTAACTTCTCTGTTTTGCGCTATTTTCTTTATACTATTGTTCCATAGATCTATTAGCTATGTGAGTGTCTTTCTGACATTGTGGGGATATTATAATCAATTACACCATAATCTTTGCATATTTTGATGTATCTCTCATAGTACAGCTTTTTGACTGCATGATTATCTTTATAACTATATGTATGCAATATGGATTGTTTATCCTATTGCAAATTATGTCTACATGGTATTCATTTGTTATGCTTTTCCCATTTTTGGTTCGTTTTTTGTTATTATGATTTTCCTACATTTTAAACATGTTGCCTGTCATTGTTCTTTTGATCCACTGGGCGGCGCATTGTGTGGTCCCTGGGCTGCCTTGCTTTCACACCACCCGGCGGGTAGGCTCCACCTGTGCATGGCCAATAGCTGACAGGGGTTTCCCTGCCTCCACAGTAGGCCATATGTGCAGGGAGAAGCTCCTGCCTGTCCCCGCTGTGTCTCTGACATGGATGGGGATTTCTTTTTCGCCAGTGGCACGCCGGCACGTGACGCCATCACATCAGAGAACCACTCTGAATTCAGCCTCAGCTGTTCTCTATGCAGCAAATGAGGCCGGACACCGAGCACCATCCCCTTCAAGGATTGGCTTACTCATTGGGCTACTCCTCATTTATAGTGCTCACACACAGCTGGCATGTCTCGGTTCAAGCACGGCCGCTGTGATCTCTGCACTCTCACCAGCATAGTGAAAGGTAATGTACTTTTGAACCCAGGAAACTCTGGGCAATATATGCCCTTGTTTTTCTGTCACAGCACACTGGCTGTGTCTGTGTACTAATCTTAATACATTAATTAATATCCTTTTGTTTTTTTCTCTGGCCTTTTAGACATTATTACTTTTTTGCTAGTGCAGCCATCCGGGTGCATGAAGTGGATGTGGCTGCTGCCAATATATGATTTACCCAATGGACATAATTTCCGCCCCAAACATTATGTAAATTGTAGGACTCCCAGCATATTTTACCTACTTACCTGTGAATTTGGGTGCTACTATGGTGGGAAGACTATAAATGAATTTTGGAAACAAATATACCAACATTTATCCACTATACGCAAACGAGATCCTGATGTACCCATTGGTCGCCATATGGCATCGGTTCACCCAGAATCCCTCCCTAAGGTATACTTTATGGCACTTGATCGCATACATTTCAACTCCAGAGGTGGCGATTTTAATAAACGTCTCCTTCAATGCGAGTTTAGATGGATATTTAATTTACAGGCCACTTCACCACTTGGATGAGGCATTCAACTTTAAATCTTTTCTTCCAGGCTTTGTCTCAGGGGGCTGTGAATTAAATTGATAGCTCCCTTTTCAAAGTCTTGGATGTACTATGTTCAGTGACATCTTAACTTCTCTGTTTTGCGCTATTTTTTTTATACTATTGTTCCATAGATCTATTAGCTATGTGAGTGTCTTTCTGACATTGTGGGGATATTATAATCAATTACACCATAATCTTTGCATATTGTGATGTATCTCTCATAGTACAGCTTTTTGACTGCATGATTATCTTTATAACTATATGTATGCAATATGGATTGCTTATCTTATTGTACATTATGTCTACATGGTATTCACTTGTTATGCTTTTCCCATTTTTGGTTTGTTTTTTGTTATTATGATTTTCCTACATTTTAAACATGGTGGCTGTCATTGTTCTTTTGATCCACTGGGCGGCGCATTGTGTGGTCCCTGGGCTGCCTTGCTTTCACACCACCCGGCGGGTAGGCTCCACCTGTGCATGGCCAATAGCTGACAGGGGTTTCCCTGCCTCCACAGTAGGCCATATGTGCAGGGAGAAGCTCCTGCCTGTCCCCAATGTGTCTCTGACATGGATGGGGATTTATTTTTCGCCAGTGGCACGCCGGCACGTGACGCCATCACATCAGAGAACCACTCTGAATTCAGCCTCAGCTGTTCTCTATGCAGCAAATGAGGCCGGACACCGAGCACCATCCCCTTCAAGGATTGGCTTACTCATTGGGCTACTCCTCATTTATAGTGCTCACACACAGCTGGCATGTCTCGGTTCAAGCACGGCCGCTGTGATCTCTGCACTCTCACCAGCATAGTGAAAGGTAATGTACTTTTGAACCCAGGAAACTCTGGGCAATATATGCCCTTGTTTTTCTGTCACAGCACACTGGCTGTGTCTGTGTACTAATCTTAATACATTTATTAATATCCTTTTGTTTTTTTCTCTGGCCTTTTAGACATTATTACTTTTTTGCTAGTGCAGCCATCCGGGTGCTTTTTGTGGATGTGAATCAGTGGCTAGTCCGGGGTTGCATGCCTGTTCACCTATGCTGTCCATGCAGACTCTCTCAGCCGACATGGATTCCCTGTAATTGTTTTTATTATTCCCTCATGCTCTCTTAGTGAACCCTTTATGTAAGTACCTTAAGCCTAATACTATATAGCTTATTATGTAAAACTACCTGTTCTTATGTACTATAGTGCAAATACTATGTAACTATAACTATGTTTCAGATAAAGATAAAGTCACCCAAATGTATACCTCCCCTGATAAAGGAAAATACATACCATTACATTTCTGAAACATGTTGGGTTACATGCTACAAATCTTCATGGACTGACCTCAGGTTGACTTTGGCAGTACCTGGATTATCTGCCTTGTGTTTGATATATACATGTATGTATTAATTGTTTCATTGGTATACTTTGTATATTTTAATGTTATTGTTTATGTAACACATATTTTATTATATTGTGTGCTCAATAAAAGTGGCACTTTGTTGCCTTACTTACTCTGTTACTTCCATTTCTGCCTTAAAAGTCCAAGGGGGCCGCTCTTGTTGCACTTGTTGCATATATATTCTCTCTATGTTCAGGATGTTGGCCGTCCCACACATTCATTTCCCATTAAATCGTTTTTCTCTTGTCTTTTAATTTATTCTGTGGATGATTGGAGGTCAGCGGTCACTTTTAGCAAAGTGACTTTTCATGGCACTGCAATGATCCCACCGAACCACTCCGCACCCTTAAAGAGATTATGGATTCCCATTCATCTAAGCATATACACGTTAGCCTTTATTACAGCATGTACAAGTATACAGTATAAACAACCCTAAAATACATTTAAATGTGTATAGCTTCCCTTTAATCCACACACACTGTACACCTGTTAATCTTTATTACCGCATACTGTTTAAAAGTACAGAGCACTAAAATCTAAACAAAAGAACATAGTAATCAACCAGTTCTGTGTCTATAGTAGCCATATCCTTTTATTAAACGTATTACTTAAAACACTAGAGTGTACTTTACATGAAGAGAAGCCAAGGCAACAAACAGGCTTGAAAAAGCAAATGCTGAAAAGATAATAAAAAGTCAAATTTGGCTATTCCTCATTTTTTGTTCATCATTAGATGTTTCCAGCTGATGTCCATAATGTTATTGTAGTCCCCATGAGAAGCTATGGCTTTTACAGTGGTTCCTTATTTATAGGAGGCTGTGTATTTTATAGCTGTTTTTATGTCCTTGACATCTTTTTGCTTATCCCTGAGCAGAAGGCAGAGCCCTAACACTCTAGTTTTAATAATGTATTGGCTACACTTTAACTGCTAGTTGCACAGCTATTGCTCTGTCTGCTTGTGGCAGCTACCAAATGCTGAAATCTCTGGTACCCGCACATTTTACATATGATCAGGCATATGTGCTTTCACAAATTTATTTTAACCCTTGAGCTCTTAGTGAAGACTGCAGTCCGGCTACATTCGAGGTCCCCGATGTAATGAATTGGTTATTAATGTGTTTTTCTTTTTGCTTTACTGCTCTGTTCCCATCTGTTTGGCTATCTGTTCACTTCTATTATTCTTCTTCCCTTTTTTGCACATTCTGTCTCTCTCTTGTTCCCTCTTATTTCATATCCTCATCACCTTCCCTGACAGTTGCAAAATTGTTAAAATCCATCATTCATACAGGTCTATCCAACTGTCAAAACAGTCAGTCATCTTGCCTTACAAGAATATTTAGCCTTGAGAGAATTTTTGTTAACGTTCATTTTTACCGAACTTATGCAGCTTTGTTTGACGTGGGATTACCATATTATGGTCATAATAATACAAAACATATTTAATGAGAACTGGGAGCTTGGCACTTTAGGGATTCTCATGTTACACTCCTAGAATAGTTCATGTGACCATCCAGGAGTTTGTAGTATGCATTAAGACATTTCTATTATACCAGTTTATTGTTTGTGATGAGTATACTTTTTAAAGTGGTAATAAACCCAAAGCAAACATTTATTATACTACAGCTTCCCAATTCTTAGATGTGATCACTGTATTTATTTTCTTTTTAAAGGGGTTGTAAAGCTTCCGTTTTTTTCACCTTAATGCATCCTATGCAAAAGCATCTGATAGTTACAGGCCCCCCAGTCCCCCGGTTTACTTACCCTCGAATGTCTGGCTTCTTGGCTCTTCTCAGCTCGGTCTTCTCGGCTCTTCATTGGATAGATTGATAGCAGCGCAGCCATTGGCTCGCGCTGCTGTCAATTAAATCTAAATGACACGGCCGCCGGGGGGCGGAACCGAGACATACACTCTGTGTCTATGGACGCAGAGTGTATGAGACGGGAGCACGCCCTAAAGGTAACCCCCTCGGGAAAGAGCTTCCCGAGGGGGTTATCTATTGCAGAGAGGAACCAAGAGAGCCACCGTGGGACCCCAGAACAGCAGGATTGGGGCCACTCTGTGCAAAACGAACGGCACAGTGGAGGTAAGTATAACATGTTTGTTATAAAAAATTTAAAAGAAAATACCTATACAACCACTTTATGTCTTTTTTTCTTTTATTTTTACCACTGACTGGGGTGTTTACAGTTATAATCCACTTTTAGGGGGTTATGAGAAATGGCCCTCTGCAAACAGGATATTGCCCTAAACCCGTAGGGAAAAAAGAGAACCAAAACCTTCTCTAAGTGGAATGATAAAGTTGTCAGTGCCCCCACCCAGGACAGGATCTCTGTGAACAGAGGGGATTCCTTTTCTGGGAAATTAACCAGTAATCCAAGCAAACAAATTGGGAGCAGAGGAACTACTGCAACCAACGTATAACAATAACTATAACCATACTGTATATAGATGAACCAGTAAACAAATAATAAAAGCCTTATATAAGAACACATTAATACTGATACATACATTTAATGTACAAATTGACATTGTCAGCAAAATGCCTGATAGGAGTCCTGGTGGAATTGTGTACATATACCTGGGTATGTATAGTTATTTACAGGGATACCTCAAGATGAATGATGCAGCAAAGTCCCGTTGCAGGGGCCCCTTAAGGTTGATGCGGCATCTGTCTTTGTGTCAGAGGCC
Source organism: Lithobates sylvaticus (assembly GCA_028564925.1). Taxonomy (NCBI): domain Eukaryota; kingdom Metazoa; phylum Chordata; class Amphibia; order Anura; family Ranidae; genus Lithobates; species Lithobates sylvaticus. Next base: position 120,947,383 of record CM053035.1, on the reverse strand, counting down.
TGAAGACATGCACTGAGGTGATGAGGGCCCACCTGCCGAGAGGCCACATATTTGTGTGCCGTCTGTGCCAAGAAGTGCCAAAACTTTTTGTTTTATTTTATATAGAATGCAGAGGTGTTACGATCTATGTCAATTTTTTATTGCAGTCTGTGTCTCTGAGAAGTTTCATCCTACCATTGTTTCTAGCACCTAAGGTAATGGTAAATCCAAACATTTTGAGTTGTTATTGAAGCAGGAGGTGAAAAGAAGTTGTGCAATATTTAAACCTGTTCTGATGAAAAATGTCTAAGAGGGGAAATCCTCTCACCTTGGAGAGATCTCCTATTATTTATTTTTTTCATTTCAAATTTGTTATTGTTATCAACAAGTATCATAGAGTACAACATGTAGAAAAACTAGTTTAGAGATACAGTGGATATCTCGCATTACAGGTAACAGGTAACTTGTACATTAAGAACAATGTAACATTTTAGGTGTTATCAACACTCATTATCACGGAGCAGAATAAAACAGTATCAATGATCGTGAGGTCAGTAACATGGGTAATGGGGGAGTGCCCCTGAGTCAACAACAAAATTATCTAGATCGACCAACAACTGGTCAGGGAGGGATCAATCTAGAGATACATTTAGGCTATCATTCTTGTTGCTATTGTAAGGGGTATGTATATAGGGTTTTTAAGCAGAAGATAAGGAAAGGAGGGAAGGGAAGGAAAGAGAGTAAGAGTTAGAGGAAAGTGTGAGAAAGAGTAGTACAGAGATACAGAGAGAGTGTATTAGCAGTGTCGGCAGGACTGTCCCGGACCCCAGAGGGTCACCCAATCGTGCGATACAAATAGTATAGAGGTTCATGGCATGAGCAGACTAGTGTCAAAGTCTGCTGGAAGGAAATTGTCTGCCCAGGGTGTCCAAATTTTAGAATGTTGGAGGATGCGCTCTAAGATTGTAGCCTCGATTTTGCTGTGAATCATGGCTTGTGTCACTCTATTTTTTACTTCCTCAATATGAAGTTTTGGGGTTTTCCAGGCCCTAGCTATTGTTTGTTTAGCGGGCGTGATTAATTGGAGAAGGAGACAGGTTTGGGCTCTAGTATAATCTCCTGGTATATGGTTTAGGAGAGCCAAAGCAGGACTGGGGCTTAGAGTTTCATGAAGTAAAGTGGAGGCTATTTTGAATATTGCCGTCCAGAATTGTTGTGCGGTTGGGCACGACGGCCAAATGTGGCTATGGGTACCTTTTTCCCCGCAGCCCCGGAAACATACAGATGGATAGGTTGGTAAGAATTTTGAGATCCTTGCGGGGACAAGGTACCACCGCATGACCTTTTTGTAATTAGTTTCCCATACCACTATGTTCTGAGTGGAGGATTTGGTGTTGGTCCAGATATCAGACCAGTCCTCCTCGTGTCAAGAGTTAGTTGTAGATCTTTGGACCACTGTGCAGCATAAAAGGGGAGGTCAGCTGGTAGAGAAATAAAGTGATTGTATATACGTGATATTATACCTGGTGCATGAGGGTCTGAGTTACATATGTTTTCGTAAAAGGTTAGGCTGTCTAAATCAGAACAGGAACCAATCACTAATCTGATAAAATTAGCTATTTGGAAATAGCGGAAGGCTTCAGTAGAGGGTAGTTAAGTTTGGGCTTGTAGGGCTGGGAATGTTTTAAGGGTGGTTTTAGTGAAGAGGTCATATACCCTGTGTAATCCAGCCTGGGACCAAAGACGGAAGGAACCTGGTACAGTAAAAGCGGGATGGAACAATGGGTGGCCTAAGAAGGAGAGTAAAGGGACATGGGAAGAAACCAGTTTAAAGGGGCCATGCATGTTGTCCCATAATTTTAATGAGTGACGTGTGGTCGGGTTGCTTATGTGGTCTCGAGCTGAGGGGGATAACCACAGCAAGTTGGATACCCTATTATTTATTTTTGTGTCTCTGGGACAGGAAATAAACAAACAACAAAAAAGATATGGCAGGTTGCCTACTCTATCCTAACAAAAATGTTTTGGCTTTATATACACTTACAAGATCAGATGTCATAGAAGATATGCCATTGCAGGTGACAGAGGCCTAAAGAGATAAAGTTTGCTCACTCAGTATATGTATGTTGGAACAGTAGGTTACGCTATACTTTTTCTTTGCTAGAACTTCAAGTGATTGTAAACAATCACCTTGTAAAACAACCCATTCAGTTTACAATAGAAATGAAAGGCAAAATTTGTTTGTATAGATATAAAAAAAACATTATAAATACCCTTTTTTTTATAAGTGATCATGTTCCAGGTGTTCTCAGCTGCATAAGAGCTGGAGGGAGGAGAAGCAGCAGCATAATGAGCTTCCCAGTGAATGGCTGTGCAGCATGGGCTTGTCATGACAAGTCTGATCATTGGAGGAGAGTACACTCAGCATATCTAGAGAACTGACCACGATGTGCTCGCCTGCTTAGTGTGGTCGGTTTACAGGATACTTTCTCATACAAGTACATGGTACAGTAGCCACATGTCAGGAATATGAAGTGTTGGGCCCCTTTCACATGGGCTGTCCAGTCAGGTCTGCCTGTCCATTTTTCTATCTCAGCTATGCTCAGTAAGTGGGGACAGACATGTCATCTGCCTGCTCAGGATTTGAATTTGAATACATAAGAAAAGAATAGAATAGAAAAAAGAATATATTAGAATATAATGGGATAGAAAGGAATATAATTAAAACAACAATAGAATAGAATAAGATAGAATAGAAAGAATATAAAAAAATTCCCAAAAAGTAAATAGAATCAATTTGAATTTGAATAGAATAGAAAATAATAGATTAGAATAGAATAGAAAATAACAGAAAAGAATAGAAAAAAAAACAACAGAATAGAATAGAATGTAACGAATATAACCATTTTCCGGAATTCAAATTTTAAATAGAAAAAAATAGAATAGAAAATAATCAAATAGAATGAACAAATAGAAATAGAATATAATTAATAAAAACAATAGAATATAATAGAAAGAACCATTTTCCAAAATTCAAATAGAATCAATTCAAATTTGAATAGAATAGAAAATAATAGATTAGAATAGGAAGATGGTTATATTTTTCCTATTCTATTCAGTTTTTTTTTTTCTATAATATTCTGTTATTTTCAATTCTATTCTAATCTTTTCTTTCTCTAGTCATCTTCCAGGATGGCACAACCTGAGAGATGACTGGTCCACTTGACAGGATACACAATCAACACATGAGGTTAAAAGGCCCCTCCCTTCCCCCTGCACCTCAGTTCTTGATTGTGTTTCCCGGCAGCAAAACATTTGTTATTTTTTGTCAGACCTGAAGCTGGGAGCGGATGGTTCCCCCACCCCCCCGGGAGCTGGACGCCAAAACCAGGGAGGGGTGCGGGTCCAGCCAGGGCTCAGTCCCTTCTCAGGGGGCCCCATTGGCAAGGGTTTTCCCCCGGCAAGGAGCCTCCTGGGCCCAGGGGGAATCCCAGAGCTTCTGTGGGAACATATCTCCTCCCTTGCCTTCCACCCAGTCCAGGTACATGGGGGCTGAAGGAGCCGGAGGGTCAGCTGGAGTACAGGCTGCTGGAGGGGCAGAGGGCATCCATTTTCTGCAGATTTCTGCTCCATAGGGAACGCTGGTAACACTCTTGTGTTGGGCGTGAGCGTCCTGGCCGGTGGAGCAAGATGGTGCCGCTTCCGTTTCCATCCGGCTTCACTTCCGGTCACTTTTCGGTTCCGGTCTACATCAAAATGGCGGATCCGGAGACACTAGAGGCCAAAACGCTCTTTCCGACGGTGGGACTCCAGCAAAATGGTGCCGATCAGCGGTGTCTTGGCTTTCAGACTCCGGTGGAGACAGGCGGAGGCCCCACAAGCCCTCTCACCTTGGGGACCAGGTATAGAAAGAAAGGAGGACACAGCAGTGCCTACAACCCAGGAGGAGGCCACAGGTGGTGAGTCCTCCTCTGTTTGGCAGGTGGTAGGTTAGGGGGGGTCTTACCCACACCCCTGGGGGGGGCAGGAGAAAGAGCATAGACTGTTAAAGTTTGGGTTCTGTCTTTTGCCTCCTTAGAACCTAGTGGATCTTCTCAATGCACCCACAAGGCTAAGAGCAAAAACCCTCCTCCCCCTAGAACAAAAAGGTGTGGGTATTGCAACAAAAAGCTCCCACAAGATTATGTAAAGCCTTTTTGTTACAGGTGCATACATAAATTGTCGGGAAAGGAAACCTCACAGGTTATGAGGGACTTCCTTACAGTACAGTCAGAGATGCTTTCTATGCTCCAATCTCTGAAGACAGTTAAGGAAGGGCCTAGCACTAGTGGCAGAGAGACTCCTCTAGAGAAGTTACTTCCTCTCAAGAAGGTACTTCAGACAGAAGTCATAAAACCCTGCAGAGGCCTCCCTCCTCTTTCACTTCGGGAGTAGAGGAGTTTGAGGAGTCAGATGAAAGCTCATTAGAGGAGGGGGAAAACTCAGACTCTGAGAGCCAGGATAGTGACAGCCCTAGACGTAACCTTTTGGAGGACACGGGGCAGTTACTCAGGGCGATCTATGGCTCTGAGGATATCCCAGAACCTCCAGTTCAGCAGCAGCCCGGGATAAGATGTACAGGGGGTTGGGTAAACCTCAGTCCAGGGTATTCCCAGTTCATCATACTTTGAAAGAGGTAATTTTGAGAGAGTGGAAGGACCCGGAGAGAAAGGTGCTTAAGCTCAATACTTGGAAGAGGAGGTTTCCCTTTGGGGAAGAAGAGGAGAAGTTCTTCAAGACCCCCAAATTAGACGCAGCCCTGTCACAGGTCTCTAAAAAATCTGATTTGTCATTTGAGGACTCAGGTAACCTTAAAGAGCAAATGGACAGAATGGCTGAAACACTACTACGAAGAACGTGGGATGCCAATGAGGCAGCCGTGGCTCCTTCCTTGGTGTCAGCCTCCATAGCAAGGAATGTGGATGCGTGGTTGGGCAGGCTCTCCAGCCATGTTGCTAGAGGGAGTAATTCCAAAGGAGTCACAGACTCTCTAGAGATAATAAGCAAGGTTGTGGCATATTTAACAGATGCAGCAGTGGAAACTGTCAGGATCATGGCTAAATCAGCGCCCCTCCTTAACTACGCAAGGAGGGCCATGGGAAGGGGACCATATGTCCAGGTCATGGCTCTGCGGGTTGCCCTTTGAGGATTCCCAGCTTTTTGGGCCTGGCTTGGATCAGGTCTTGTCACGATCAGCGGAAAAGGGGAAAAAGTTTCAGTTAAAAGCCAGGAGAGAGAAAGGCAGAACGTTTTTTCGCCCCCCCCCCCTAACCAGGGCCAATTCAAGGCCAAGAAGGATGCGAATAGAAGGTGGGGGAAGGGAAAGAGCAGACAAAAGGGTGGCCTGATCTTTTCTGGACCTAAAGATACCAGCAAGCAGTCAAAGTGACGCCAGCATCAGGGTAGGGGGGAGACTTTCTTGCTTTGTCCCTCAGTGGAGCAAGATCTCCAAAAGCCCCTATATCTTACAGATCTTGACAGAGGGATATCGGCTGGAACTTCTCTCCCCTCCCCTGCAAAACTTTATTCTGACCCATCTCCCCAAGGATACTTCGAGGGCAGCAGGGTTGTTGGACAACTTGCAGGGATTGGAGAACCATGAGGTGATCGTCCCTGTTCCACCGGAAGAGCTCTACCAGGGATTTTACTCCCATGTTTTCATCGTCCAAAAACCGTCAGGGAAATTTCGTCTGATAATAAACCTCAGAAAGCTGAACAGGTTTTTTCGGCAAAAGAGCTTCCGGATGGAGAGCATTAACACTGTGCGCAAGCATTTATTAAAAGATGCTTTTATGGCCACAATAGATCTGCGGGACACGTATCTTCATATCCCGATTGCCCGGGGACAGCAATCCCTGTTGAGATTTGCAGTCCTTATGAGCAAAGGGATACAACACTGGCAATTCTGAGCTCTTCCCTTTGGATTAACTGCAAGCCCAAGGGTTTTCACAAAGTTCCTGACGGAGGTTGTAGCTTACCTGCATCTACAGGGGGTATCCGTTTTACCTACCCAGATGACCTCCTTGTCTATGGGCAGTCTCTAGAACAGGTGAGAGTAGACTTAGGCAGAGTGATCCTCATTCTGGAGTCCTTGGGCTGGATAGAGAACAGAGAGAAATCTTCTCTTGTACCATCCCAATTAAAACCTTCCTAGGATATCTGATGGATGCAGGGGCTCAGAAACGTTTTCTCCTAGAGGAAAAAAGGTTAAAAGTGGTAACAGCTGTCTCCTCTCTAATGGAACCCAGGGACTGCTCTCGCAGGCAGATTATGAGGGTCCTAGGTTTGATGACCTCATGTATTCCAGCAGTTCCCTGGGCTAAGCTCCATTCCAGGGAGTTGCAGTTTTTCCTTCTATCCTCCTGGGACAAAAAGAGGGAGTCGTTGGGCAAAAAGGTGTCCATTCCAGCAAATATAAGGGCCTCCCTAAATTGGTGGCTGGGTCAGGACAGGCTCACGTTCCTATAAGGATTACTAACGATGCAAGCACAAGGGGTTGGGGCGCTCAATTGGGGGACCTCCAAGCACAGGGATCCTGGACCCAGGCGAGGGCTTCCTCCAACCACAGGGAGCTCTTTTGGTGGGTCAGGCGTTGAAGGCCTTTGGAGGCAGGATTTAGAGACTAAAAGTCCAAGTCCTTTCGGACAAGGTGACAGCTGTCTCTTATCTGAACCGTCAGGGTGGCACAAGGTCCAGGAGTCTACTGAACCTGGCTTTGGATGTTCTAAATTGGGCTGAAGGAAACCTTCAGTCCATATCGGCAGTCCACATAAAAGGGATCGCCAATGTGGTGGCAGATTTCTTAAGCCAACAGCCCATCCACCAGAGGGAATGGGAGTTAAACCAGGACATTTTCCTCCAGATAGGTCAGATGTTTGGAATTCCAGAGATAGACATTTTGGCCCACAGAGGGAACAGAAAGGTGGAGCATTTTTTCTCTCTCATCAGAGAGAGGGGATCGCAGGGGGTGGATGCTTTAGCATATGCTTTCCCTCCACTAGCCTTAATACCTCGGGTTCTACAGAGGTTGGCCCACTCACAGTGCAAGCTGATCCTGATAGCCCCATAGTGGCCAGAGAGGACATGGTTTGCTACTCTCAGAAAATGGTCAGCTTCTCCTCCATTCTATCTTCCGCCCAACCGGGATCTCCTTCTACAAGGGCCAGTCCTTCACCCCGACCCAGGGTTCTTCAAATTTAAGGCTTGGCTCTTGAGTGGGAGATTCTCGGAGACAAGGGGTGCTCCAATAGAGTAATTGAGACCCTCCTAGGTAGCCAGAAACCGGGCACCAGGAGGATCTACTCAAAGATCTGGAATTATTCTCACACTTGTGCCAGGATAGAGAGGTTTCTAATCCTTCGGTACCAGTGATACTTGAATTCTTACATGCTAAGGTGGATCAGGGAATTACCCTGGACACCCTGAAGGCACAGATAGCAGCCCTGTCTGTATTTCTGGACCATAAGCTCGCACAAGAAATTTTTACTATCTAAGGTTAAAGGTTAACCCCCGTAAAGATTAATAGATTCCCACCATGGAATCTATGCTGGTTCTAGAGGCGTTGACTAAAGCGCCTTTCGAGCCAGCTCAGGAGATCTCAGTAAAATTTTTGACGCTTAAGTTAGCCTTTTGACTGGCCATCACTACAGCCAGAAGGGTAAGAGACCTGCAGGCCCTGTCAATTAAGGAGCCTTTTCTGTTGGTACTGGAAGATAGAGTGGTTCTGTGACAAGACCACCTCAGTGCCACTTCATTGGTGCCACCTCATCGGTGCCCATCAGTGCTGCCTTATCAGTGCTGCCTTATCAGTGCAGCTCCATCAGTGAAGGTGAAAACTTACTTATTTACAAAGTTTTGAAACTGAAACAAAAAAAACATATTTTTTTTCAAAATTTTCTGTCTTTTTTTATTTGTTTAGAAAAAAAAAAAAAGGCAGAGATGATTAAATACCACCAAAAGAAAGCTCTATTTGTGAGAATACATGATAAAAATGTCATTTGGGTACAGTATTGTATGACCACGCAATTGTCATTCAAAGTGTGAGAGCACTGAAAGATCAAAATTGGTCTGGGCAGGAAGGTGTTTAAGTGCCCTGTATTGAAGTGGTTAAAAAAAAATCACTATCAGGGTGGGGAATGGGCAATGGAGAGAATGAAGGGAACCATTTAAAATTCAACAGCAGCCACAAAGATACTATCCTCACCCAAGAGATCGAGGAAATGGAAGGGAAGAGGAAGCAGAGGTGGCAAGAAAACGAAAAGGATAGAAAATGGCATCTTTAATTTGACTGATATTACATTCACACAAGAGGAACTGGAAGTGTTAGACTTAGGGTTAAAGCTTGAACTGAACATCAAGTTTCTTCACGGACTGTTGGTTTTATTTATTTTTTATTTGATTTGTTTTTTGCACTTATTTTTTTTGTCCTTTTGTTTTTCTGCCAATATTTGCTTCATATCGGTTAAGCGCAGCTTCAACATCATAGTGATTAGGTTAATGTCAGTACATTATAAAAGTTGAAGCTACCCATATGGGGATTAATATACAAGGCTGCACAGGCTTTTCACTAACTTGTTATCATAATTGCAAATATATGCTACTAATGCTTTTGCTTTTAATACATTTGTTTTTAATACAGGAAAGCTGTCACAAAAAATGGGAAGGTGTAGATATTAAACAGCATTTTTTGTAGGAATTACACAAATCAGCAAATTTACTGTTGAGTCATCCTCCATTAACCCATATGATCATTTGAGTCTATGGTTTTATTCTATTCCTATTCAGCAATCAGTACTTGAATTTCTGATGAAGGGAGTTTACACTGACTGATATTTGGACTTCTGTGATGAAATAAATACCCTTGGACTCTGAAACTTTTGGTGTCGTGCTCTTGTTTTTCCTATACCTTCTAGTGTTCATCCAAGACACCTTTGAGGACTCTTTGTGTTATAGAGCTGCTGAAATAAAGAGGCTGCTATTGCAGATTCCTTTTTTTCAAAACCTTGAATCCAATACCTCCTACCTACACCTCTCAAATGAAAGAAACACAGAGGCTGCTGTTGCGGATTATGGTTTTGAAAATGATTTTGTAATGTCATATCTCAGGGACAAGGAACAGAAGCAATGGTCTTTATACCAATAAAATAAAATGGTTGCCCTCCAAAGTCACAACATCTAAATTCTGCTTGGTTCCTTCTGCTGTAGGTGACTACCCCCCCTAGAAGCACATTAAACTCCACACATGTGTAAAAAACAACAAACCAGGGCTGCACATTGTCAAAGACAACCATGAAGCAAACCAGGGTGTTACACCTTCGATTAAGCGTTATCAGGGTGAAACGCATCAGGGGAAGGGCCTATGGGAAGGGAACTGAGCTGAAGCCTGTGTTTCATCTATTGCTCTATGGTTATTAGTGACAGTGTGTGGCCCTGGTTTTCTGAATCAGGCACTAGTCTCCACCAGGTAGTCGAAGAATAGGCTCTCAATATGGCTGCTAGTTCTGGGGTTACCCGGTTTTCAATGTGGATGGACTTGTGCTTCTGGCAACCCTAGACAGGGATCCATGTGAATACCTTTCTTGGCAGGCTAGAATTAAGCACAAACAGGGTTAACCTGGAGAGTAGCTGGGGAAAGGCCAGAGGTAAAAAAACAAGGAGACAAACCAGTGCGGTAATGAGAAGTAAGTGAGATAGTGGTCAAGGTGGGTAGTCAAGATAGTTCCCAGGGTTACCAAAAGTCTAGTGCCTAAGTCATAAGGTTTAGCAGGGACACAGTGATTAATAAAGCCAAAGTCAGGGCAGTCTAGCAGGGTCAGATCAAGTAAATGATTAAAGCAGGTTAGGGATACCAGGCAAGTGACTAAAGAGACAAGAACCAGGAATGAAAATGAACTGGAGTACAGGCAATGGAACAAGGCTAGGGACTGGGGAATTAAAAACATTCCAGGGACCAGGTAAAATGCAAGGACTAAGCCAAGACGTGGCAAATAAAGAATCCCACCCTAGCTTAATGCCTGATGGCAGGACGTAGAAGGGAGGGAGACCAGCAAACATCAATTCTCTCATCTCCCTTTGCTGGAATGAAGCTCTCCATTAGCTTCAGTCGGACACCTACATAAACAATGTTGATTGTGCTACACATTACATAACACTGCACACGGAGTGAGAGCAATAATTCTAGGGTCTTATTGTTATGCAATATTAAAATTTAAAACTACCATTATTTTATTTTCCAGAGTTTCTGCTTTCAGACTATTCTTCAGACAAACTAAAATGATTTTTAAAATGTGTGCAACAAAAAAATGCAAAGTGAAAGGATTAAAAGATTATAGAACAATCAGGAGACATGCTCTTACCTGGATCCATGCAAACTCTATGTACAGCACATCTGAACAAATAAATGGGGAAAGTATACTTGTGCCAGAACACAGAAAAGAACCTCGACTGCAGCAAAGGCAAGAAACACAGAAGCAGACAGGCAGTGGGACTGAGGGAGGACAGGAGAAGCAGCAGCAAAAGTAACAGGTAGACACAGCAAGCATATCATAGGTAAGTTCATGACAGCTATTTGCTTAGCTGTCATATTGATCTACTAGCTTCAATACAATACAAGTATGCAGATGAGATGTCCTAATTTCATTATGACTTCAGGTCTTAGAATTGGAAGTATGCAAGTCAGAGACAGCCAGGAAACAGATATTTTCAGTATGTAAGGTATTTATATTTATGACAGATGTTCGTTATGCATTACTGCTCCAAAGACAATCTAGAATTCAATTTAAAAAATCCATATACTTAAAACAAAACTTTACTTACTCTCTTCCATAAACTATAGAAATGGATGCTACATCTATAATTTTCTATAATGAAAAATTTAATTGGCAGTGAGTAATTTATTGTCTTCATTTGTCAGATTAAAATATCAGAATCATGTGGAATATCATCATTCAAAATAGATAATTTATCAATCATGTAATAATAGCACGTTGTGTTGTTGGTGGATGTGTGATACGTGACACATAAAGAAAGAAATGTCTCATGTGAATCATGCCAAGATTAGTGACACTTGAAAAATAACGAGTGATGAGCTATGACTGATCACAGAAAAATAAGTGACATCTCATCATAATTTGCTTTTTCGCAACTCACTGATCATTTTTGTTTGCATTAAGTAATTTAGATAAAAAATATGATTCTACTATTAGGAGTCACATCAACTCAAAGATAAGATAAAAATGTAGGAATGTCTTCAAAAATATACTAGGAATCAGGTAGCCCAGTAGCCCATGTCCACTAGCTCAGCGCAATCAGTCGATGTGACCCATGTAACACAGACAACGCATATACAAAAAGTTGGGCAGGAAAGAACCAGAAAGGGTGGTTACTAAAAGGATCATGCAGTGTTTGACAAAAATACTTCATTTACCAAATAGAATAATTACGTACAAAAAATAGCATAAAAAGCACACCTCCACCTCTCCACAGGTAAAATGACGTTGTCAAGCAACAGAAGCAGCTGCTCACACTACACCATGCACACATCATAAGAAATGTATGGTGAAAACCCATAAGCAACATCTTTTAGAATAGACTAGAGCAGTGTAGGAGGGTCAAGGGCTAACATCCTATAAAGAAGTAACAATGTGACAAATCATCCATACAGACACTTGTGGGTTGTGTCACTGACCCCACTGGCTGTTCTGGATGGATAGACCGTGTGAATCATATACTAATTATAGTTTTTATATAATTAGTTATTTTGGATACTTATATAGCACTGACAATTTAATCAGCGCTTCACATATATTACATTCACATCAGCCCCTGCCCTCAAGGAACTCACAAATTAAGCTTCCTCATATTCACACATACTAGGGCCAGCTTGGATATGAGCAAATGAAGCTACCAGTATGTCTTTGGATTGTGGGAGGAAACCGGAGTACCCAGAGGAAACACACACAATCGCAGGGAGAACATGCAAACTCCAGCAGGTAGTGCTGTAGTTGGGATTCAAACCAATGACCCTAGTGCTGCTAGGTAGAAGTGCTAATCTCTTAGCCACTGTGCACCCTGTCCATTCATCCAGAATGGCCTGTTGGTGAGCTGTGGGGTCAGTGACATGACCCATGAGTGCCTGTATGGATAATTTGTCTGTCTGCACTGCTCTAGTCCAATCAGGATGTTGCTTTAAAGTTTTCACCATACATTATATATGGGGTAGTGTGAGCAGCTGCTTTTGTTACTTGACAACATTGTCATTTTAACTGTTGAGAGGTGGAGGTGTGCTTTTTATGCAATTACAGATACTCCTCGTTTAACGACTTACCTGTTTAACAACCACTCGAACATACGACCAGCTCTCCTGACCCGAGTAATGCACTGTACATCAGTTTTGTATTTAGACCTTTGTTTCAGAATACAGTACAGTACAGTAGTTAAGAATGCTTAAAATATTGATTACTTGTGGCTCCTCATTTAACGGCCAATTAGTTTAACAACCTGTTCGCTGGAACGGAACCTGGATGTTAAAGTGGTTGTATACCCAAATTTATATGTTTGCATGTAATTGTGTCTCCTTATATGTGCAATGTATTGCCATGTTTTTTTTTTTTCACTAACCTTTTTCAATCCTCTATGCTCGCTATATACCTCTTTGTTTACGTTGTCCCGCGCATGCCCCCTTGCATTCTAAACTACGGCGAGCCGATACTCCGGCGGAAATATTATTTCTTTATGTCTGGGCTGCGTAATTTCCTGTTGTAGACGTCAGCCCCGACATCTCGCGACGCTCAGACTGAAGTTTCCGGCCCCTAGCGAAGATGAGGCTTGAATCTAGTCAATTAATGCGCACGCGCGGGATTTCACAGCATTGGAAAGAGCTGTGGGCGGAAATATGGCTCAGAGCAGACAAAAATGGCGCGGGTCAACATAGATGAATTTTTGCAAAACGAACATTGATAAAACTGTGAGTAAAACTAGTTATGAATTCATATAGCGCTGAATCGATGTAATGTTAGTTCATCTGTACAACCATATGAAAATTGTATTTCGGACCGGAGGGTATACAACCGATTTAAGTGAGGAGAACCTGTATTCTATTTGGTAAATAAAGCCTTTTTTGTCAAATACTGCAGGATCCTTTTAGTATCCGCCCTTTCCGTTTTTTTCCAGCCCATCCTTTTGTATAGTTGTTCTGTTTATTTTGCCAAAATGTTCATTACCATTTCATAAATTAACTCTGTAGTGGTAGATGATTGGGGTTTGCTTTTGCTGACCTCATTCTGAAATTGCAAGTCTCTGGTTTTAGTAATCTCTGAGATACTAACCTAGAATAAGCATGCATATTGGAAGTCCAGGTGAAGTGAAACTCCTAATTTGCATACCTTCAGATCAGTGAAAGTACTAGCAACTTGGCAGGCTTGCAAGTAGTAGTTTCAGAAAGAGAGATCAGTAATGGCACCCTTTGGAGGACTGACTCATTTTTGAATTAGACAGGGTCATAAACTACCATCAGAAAGAACTTTAAGTGGTTATAAAGCCTCAAGGTTCTTCACCTTAATGCATTCTATGCATTAAAGTGGAAAACCTTCTGTGCTTTAGCTCCCCCCAGAACCCCCTTTTTCTTACCTGAGCCCGATCCGATCCAGAGATGTGCACGAGCGCAGTGGCTCCAACCGCTGTCTATCTCCTCATTGGACAGATTGATAGTCAATCAAATCCAGTGACACAAGAGCGGGGGACGAGTCCCGCTGTCCATGTTAAAGGACGCAGCAGCGTGACTCGGGAGCGAGCCCGCATGGGTACCCCCAGGAAAAGCGGCTTTCCGTGGGGGCACCCGATGAAGAGGAGGGGCCTGGAGCACTGGCGGGGAACCACAGAAAAAAAGGATTGGGGCTGCTCTGTGCAAAACCATTGCACAAAGGAGGTAAGTATAGGCACGTTGTTCTTTTTATTTAAAAAAAAACTAGGGTTTACAACCCCTTTAACATAGTCAGTGACTACTGAGTAACTGGCAATTCCTGTATAACATAAGTGTGCAGTGATCAGGAGTAAGTCATACAGCTCAGCACATAGAGTGCAGTTGTCAGGATTATGTTAGTGGTGAGGAATATGTCATATAAAGCCCAGCATACAGAATGCAGTATTCAGGAGAATGTTATATTAAGTCCAGCATATAGAATGTAGGAGTCAGTTCAAGTAGCCTATAACAACTATCCATATTGTAATAATTGGTATAGAAGTTATATAATCCACTAGGTATCTAGCAGTGGTATTCAACCTTAGTAAGACCAGGGCTGGGTCATTTTCTTGTAAAACCTTCCATGCTCCAACATTCCCATTTCATGTTAACGTGCATTATATTGTGCAGTAAATTGAAGCAGTTCATTTAAAAAGCACTTCATTTCCATACTTTTATTTATATGCATACAATAAAAGTATAGGAATGCTAAATATTTATACCCATATTTTTATTGTATGTATCTAACTTTTTGCCTGCCTAGTTCTAGATGTGTATTGCATGTTAACCTACCTTGCCATCATGTAGTTGCTATGTGAATGCAAGGTACTGTAGATCAGCAGACCTCTATAGAAGCCACGAGGCAGGCAACATATCTGTCAAGCCGATGCATTTCTAGGTGTTTGTCAGTCTGTACGTATCCTACTCTCACTCATACGGCTGCTGATTTCCTTGGTCTCTGTGCCACTCCTGTGATTTGTGTAATTGCTCTGCTGCCACAGGTTTAGAAAAGACATTGGTGTATCCCAATTGTCCAAAACCCTGCTTGGAGACACTTCAAGCACACAACCCCAGCACCAGCTTCACCCCTGCACCCCTCTTCCAAAACTGCTTGATTCTGCACCCCTTGACACTCTCTTCCAACACTGCTTACCTCTTCATCTCCTGAAACCCTCTTCCAATGCTTTTCACCTCTGCATCCCCTGTCACCCTTTCCAATAGGGATGGGCGAACAGTTTGGTTCGAGCATGAGTTCAGGCCAAACATTGGCTGTTCACACGTTCACCGAACAACTGAATTATGTGCTGTACCACAATGACAGCTTTCCAGTCACTATTTCTTTTCCAGTAAGGACATTCCAACTGTACCATCACATGGAAGGCAATGTTGTGGCATCGTTGGGCAAGGCAGTCAGCCTTGCCCAACAATGGAGAAGGATCATTATTAGTTGGCAACCCTCTTGAAAGTCTCAGAACTCATCCCGTACCCACAGAGTGCAGAAGATGAAATCTCCTAAAGACACCTTAACCGCTTAAGGACCGCCTCCTGCACATATACGTCAGCAGAATGGCACGGCTGGGCACAATCATGTACCTGTACGTGGCTCTTTAAGTGCCCAGCCGTTGGTCACGAGTACAGCCGGCGGTGGCATGCTCGCGACCCGGTCCTGAGCTCCGTGACCGTGGCCGCGGGACCAGTGGACCCGACCGTCGCTGGTGTCCCGTGATCGGGTCACAGAGCTGAAGAACGAGGAGAGGTCTGTCACTGATCGTCTGTTCCCTGTTATAGGGAAAGACGATCAGTGACATCAGACGCCAAGCCACGTCCCCCCTACAGTTACAAAAACACACACACACACTTAACCCCTCCCCGCCCCCTAGTGGTTAACTCCTTCACTGCCAGTGTCATTTACACAGGAATCAGTGCATTTAAAAAGCACTGATTGCTGTATAAATGACAATTGTCCTAAAAATGTGTCAAAAATGTCCGATGTGTCCGCCATAATGTAGCAGACACAATAAAAATCACTGATCGCCGCCATTACTAGTAAAAAAAAAATATTAATAAAAATGCTATAAAAACTATCCCCTATTTTCTAAACGCTATAACTTTTGCGCAAACCAATCAATAATCGCTAATTGCGATTTATTTTACCAAAAATATGTAGAAGAATACGTATCGGCCTAAACTGAGGAAAAAAATGTTTTTTTATATATTTTTTGGGGATATTTATTATAGCAAAAAGTAAAAAATATTGCATTTTCTTCAAAATTGTCGCTCTGTTTTTGTTTATAGCGCAAAAAATAAAAACCGCAGAGGTGATTAAATACCACCAAAAGAAAGCTCTATAAAAAAGGACGCCAATTTTGTTTGGGAGCCACGTCGCACGACCGTGCAATTGTCAGTTAAAGCGACGCAGTGCCGAATCGCAAAAAGGGGCCTGGTCCTTTGGCTGCAAATTGGTCCGGGGCTTAAGTGGTTAAAGAGGAGTTTATCTAATGCTTTTCCCAACTCTGGTAGATTACAGCATCTGCATCACATGGTGGACGATTATCTAGGGTCAAAAACAGAGATTGACGGGCACAGTGGCTTGCGATCCATTGGCTTACTGAGTCATGAGAATAGACCACTGGCCAGAAATTGCCCAGTATGCAATTGAGCTGCTGGGCTTTCCTGCATCCAGTATGCTTTCTGAACGGGCATTCAGTGCTGCTGGAGGTTTTGTTACTGATAATAGAATGCATCTGTCCACAGACTCGGTGGACCATCTGACATTTATCAAAATGAATCAGTCCTGAATTACCAGCAGCTATGAAGCCCCTGAAGCCGATTGTCGCTGATTAAGTGTTTTTGGGATGTGAAATCTCTGCAGGACTTCTAGGCCAGGGCTCAAAAGTCCTGAGCTACTAACCAGGCCTTAAGGGTTACTCGCCACCAGTTACCCCTCCCAACCCCAACCACCCAATCATGCCCCACCCCTAATCCCGCCCATAAACACGCCCTCATAAATTATCTCATGAAATTACACTTACATTTTTTATGCAGAATTAAGTTACAAAAATAAATATTAACAACAACTTTATCAGTGCCCCTCACGACAGCCTCACCAGTGCCCATCAATACAGCATAACCAGTGCCCATCAATACAGCATGACTAGTGCCCATCAATACACAATTACCAGTGCCCATCAATAAAGCATCACCTGTGCCCATTAATACAGCGTGACCAGTGCCCGTCAATAAAGGCTCACCTGTGCCTGTCAATACAGCCTCACCTGTGCACATCAGTAAAGTCCCACCTGTGTCCATCAATCCAGTCTCACCTGTGCCCATCAATACAGTCTCACCTGTGCCCATCAATACAGTCTCACCTGTGCCCATCAATACAGTCTCACCTGTGCCCATTAATACACCCGTCACCTGTGCCCATCAGTACAGTCTCACCTGTGCCCATCAATACAACCTCACCTGTACTGAGAAAGAGTTGAGCTGGTTGATCATAGAGCATTGAATGAATGAATGAATGAATGAATGAATAATTTGTATAGCGCTAACAATGCGAACTGAATCGCCTCAAGGCGCTGTATTGGCGTTTGGTTGTCGAGCTTCTAGAAGAGGTAGGTCTTGAGTTTTTTCCTGAAGGCCTTATGGTTTTCTTCCATGCGGATGTTGGTAGGAAGAGCATTCCATAGCCGTGGTCCTTGAACAGCGAATCTCCGCTCCCCCTTTGATTTGTAGCGGGATTTGGGAATGATGAGGAGGTTTTGGTTAGCCGATCGAAGACTGCGATTGGGTGTGTAGTGTTTTATTTTCTCAATTAGGTATTGAGGAGCGTCTCCATAGGTACATTTGTGGGTGAGGCAGAGAGAGTCTTGAATGTGATCCGATTCTTTACGGTTAGCCAATGTAGGCTCCTCAATGAAGGGGAGATGGATTCCCAGGGTTTTTTTCCGGTTATCAGTCTTGCTGCAGTATTTTGGATAAGTTGTAAGCGCGCAAGTTGATATTGGGGTAATCCTATGTAGAGGGAGTTTGCGTAGTCCAGTCGAGAATTAATGACTGTTCCAACTACCGCTGCTTTGTCCTCCTTTGGAATGAAGGGGATGAGTCTACGTAGCAGGCAGAGCAGATGGTGAGAACCGCTGACTACTGCTCCTATTTGGGCATCCATTGACATTTCTGAGTCAAAAATGACTCTGAGACTCTTGGCCTTGGTGCTTGGGGGGATGGTCTGTCCAAAGATGGTGGGTAGTGACCAAGGGATCTTGGTCCGGGAATTTTGATTTGCGTGCAGGATAAGGAGCTCTGTTTTTGATTCGTTGAGTTTCAGGGAGCTAGTGGTCATCCAGTCGTCTATCAAGGTGAGGCATTTTTCTAATTGCTGATGATGGTCTTTTTGTCCGGTGATACGAAAATATAATTGCGTGTCGTCAGCGTAGGAGTGGAAGCAGAGGTCTGATCTTCTGATTATTTTTAGGAGTGGGCGGATGTATATGTTGAAGAGCACTGGCGACAAAGGTGATCCTTGAGGGACTCCACAAGCGATTGCCCGGGTTTCCGAGGTGAAACCTCCTAGTTTCACTGTCTGAGAGCGATTTCCTAGGAATGATGCGAACCATTGTAGCTCTGAGTCTGTGACTCCTGCTACTTCTGTGAGTCGGATGAGTAGAGTATTGTGGTCCACAGTATCAAATGCTGCACTGAGGTCCAACAGTACCAGGAGACATGATTCTCCGTCATCTGCTGCTTCGAGGGCGTCGTCCCATATCTTTAGGAGTGCTGTTTCTGTTCCATGGCCCGGGCGGAAGCCTGATTGTAGAGGGTCCAGGAGTTTGTGTGTGTCCAGGTGGCTTTGAATCTGTTGTACTACAGCTTTTTCCATAATCTTGGAGATGGTGTTAAGGCTTGTTATCGGTCTGCGGTGGTTAGGGTCCTGAGGGTCGAGGTTGGGTTTCTTTAGTAGGGGTTTGATGATCCCATGTTTGAGGGGGTCCGGAACAATCCCTTGCAAGCATTGATTGCCTACCGTATCAGCTTTCACTTGAACTGCTGGGTTCCCTGCACCGGTCACGTCACAGTCCCGCGTCCTTGTCTGGCACTGCTCACGTCACACAGTCCTGCATCCTCACCCTGCGCCTCCCGGTATTGAATCAGTGTTCTGTCTATCAAATGCACCGTGCGAGGAGGCGGGACTGTGTGACATGAGCGGTGCAAAATGTGAGTAGGCAAGTGGAAAATTTGAGGGCTGTTCTAGGCTGCCTAGCATTGTGGGTGTTGATTACATCTGGAAGATTTTTTTTGGTGTAGGTTTCATGAGCACAATTAACACCCAAAGAAAGACCATTTTTTCTGTACCTGTTTGACAGGTGCATATACTTAAATTTTTTGACAGCAAGGCCAATTCTTGCTTTCATCAAGAGCACCTCTATAGGGTTACGGTGTGAAGGTGCCAAGGACACCCAAAGACTAATTTTTCTGCACCTTTTTCACAAGTGCATATCATTGCAATTTTTGACAGCAAGGCCAATTCTTGCTTTCATCAAGATCACCTCTATAGGGTTTCAGTGTGAAGGCCCCACCGACACTCAAGACCAATATTTCCGCACCTGTTACTTCTAGCCTGTTACTTCTATTCTGTGGAAGAGACACCAGAATTTATCCCATCTCTAGACATCTCTAAACTGGTTCCCAGTGCACTACATTGTAGCCTCATCATACAGACTGGTTCAGCAAGCCATTGCTTAGAAAATAAAGAAAACTTGCAGGGAAAATTTAATTTTTGTTGGCTTTATAAATGCAATTATTTCTACAGACACAGTACAGATGTGCCACGTTACAGGCAGACTAAGGGGACCCCCCCCAGGCACTATATTGAAAGTAATGTTTCATTTTTAAGCTTTCAATTTAAGCATTAATAAATAATTGCTCATTTAAACCTGACGTTTTTTAAAAACGTCTTTTTCATTGATACATGTCCTCCAGGGCAGTACCCGGACCCCCATAACCATTGTATGCCCAATTACTTGCATATAAGCCTTGAAAATGGCACTTTTGATTTTTCACATTCAGGTCCCAAAGGACTTCAATCGGGTTCATTATTCGGTTCTGAAATTTTGCGATGTTCGAAAGTGCGAACCAAACTGGGGGTCGTTCGGCCCATCCCTACTCTCCAATGCTGCTCAGCTTAAGGCTGGGTTCACACTTTTGCGAATTGGATGCGGGTTCACTGCATCAAATTCGCAGAAACAGGAGATTTTGACCGGCTCTCTATGAAGCCGGTTCACATATCTCCACTGCGACTCCAGTGCAAATTTGCACAGCAGCCCTGTGTGTCTTTTGGTCTGTTTCATGTCCGAATTCAGCCCAAAATCCGGGCTGAAATCGGATCTGAAATGGTGAACAGGGACGCACCGGACCCCTGTTGTGAGACACATGCGAAGATAGTGTGAAATGGTGAACAGGGACGCACCGGACTCCCTGTCCTGTGAAGACACATGCGAAGATAGGTGTGAACCCAGAGCCTTACATCCTTTGGAACCCTTCTTCTAACTGCATTTTTACTTTAAACTTCGCCACGGTTTGCCGTGGGGGACGTTTTACAAATGCAACACTAGTTTCTGCATGGCTGCGTATACCTCTTTGGTCTGTTGCTATATGTCGCGGTGTTTTGCTTGCCATAATAGGGTCATTTCCCTATATTTTATCAATGAAGAGGGGGAGAAAAATTTAAATACTCACATCGATTTGAAGCGTCCATAATCTCTGCAAGACACAACACCACACAAAACAATTATAAATAATGTCAGTCCAAAGTCTCCTAATCTTCTCATAAAGAAGCCTCAAGGTCGAATCAGTCTAGGCTAGTTATGTTCCAAGTCAATTGTACCTTTCGTTATAGCGGATCGTCTCGTGCGTAAGCATTTCTCTCCCCTCGTCTCCCGATCGGTGGCTACGACACAGGCGTGTGACGTTTTAATACAGTGCGGCATGCGTCAAACTCCGCCCGCCCCTGAACGATCTTTCTCGTCTTATTCCCCTCACCCCTTCTCTTTACGGCGCGCTGTGGGAGAGCACATGGCGGGGACACAGCAGTGTGCGCCCGAAATATCCCACCAACGAGGAGGAGGACGAGGAACGTCCGGAGGCAAAAACGTCCCGATCCCGGAGCCTGAAATTCAAGGCCTCCAATATGTAATTTGGAGAAATGTTGGAGATGGTGGACATATTAAAGAGGGAGCGACTATGATGGGAAGTATGGGCCTTACCTCAACCCAAATGTCCGCAAGGCCAAGATCATGTCTAAAGTTGTGAGGAGGCTGTACAATCATTTTGGGGTACAACTATCCAAGGAGCAACTGAGGAAACGATGGTCAGACCTGAAACTGAGGGAGGCCGATCAGTACAGAAAGATCAAGCGAGTTCTTCAAAAAAGTAAGTAGTTGTGTTTTGTGTTGGATTTCTTGCTTGCATACTGCTCCATGTGTTTGGATTTTTACAAAGTTGTACATTCCAAAATGGCACTTTCAGGTTCGTCTGTGCATTCGATCATACTCAACCTCGATCTTTCTGCCACTGTCATGGTCGTGTGTGTGTGGCCATTCGATCGTACTCAACCTCGATCGTTCGGCCACTTATAAAACGATGTTTGGTGTTTTTTGGGGGAAAGGAAGTTTCTCTAGAAATGTCATTAAGACTGTCCAGCCAATTTATTCAATGTAAAGGAGACGTCACCCAGTAGCTGTTTACCCATCTGGACTCTAGAGCACTAGTGCTGGGACACCAAAACCCCCTTTTTATTATGCTTTTCCACACATGTGCTCCAGTGGATAATAGAGGGGGGTCTCCATCACCCAAACGTCGACCAAAAAGCTATAAGTTTAGGACCTTTACAAAGTGACTACATTCATGTTGTCATTTGTAACTGGACACCCAAAAATATTGTCCGTCACTTTCAAGCAATGTTTGTAATTTCCTATTTCTGCCCTCAATAGATTGTGGTTGCTAATCTTCCTTTTGTACATTCTCATAGGGGAGAGAAACTTGGGACGTCTGAGGAAACCCCAAAACCAACACCTCCCCAAAAAGGGGAAAACAGGCAAAAGCAGAGGAGGAGGAGGAGGAAGGAAGAGATCATCGAAATTTGGAGAACTTGTACACCACAACAGGTGGAGTGTGGGAGAACACAGCTACTGGTAAGCTAATCAATGTATGGCTGCCTCATTTCCAAGACCCTATTTTTGTTTCTTTTTGGTTTTTAGGTGACGTGGATTGTTGTGGAAGAAAATCGCACTTACCACAGAGAGTGCCCACATACTCATCGGGGAGATAATGGTCTGCAATAGAGGATCTAGATGACAATAAAGCAAAACATCAATGATGTTCAACAAAAATTGAAGACATCATTGATGTTTTAGGAAAATCTGAAACGCACCACAGTAATTAACACACACATTTGTGGCTGCTTCTGAACACATTTGCAAGTTAAGAACTGTGTTAAATTTGGAACATGCACACATTGTATGGGGCTTAACTGTTCTTTTTACCACCCTCTTTAACCACTGTTCTCCTCTGCATTCTCTTCCAACCTCTCTGAATGCTGCTCATCCCACGACTCTCTTCTAACACCAGTCACTTTGGCAGAGATTAGACTTATTTCCTTATGGCTACAGCTTACTTCAAGTGTAATTGACTCTTGCTCCTGCCAGTGGTGGTACCAAGAGCTGTGGTTGGTACTGGGGGCAGCACCAAATGATGCAGCTATTATCCATGGCCCCCAACAGCTTGTAGTTTTAGCCTAGATAATTTCAGGATCCGCAATGATGCTCAGAAGTAATCTGGTTGGTGGGCAGGCAACGGAATTTATACGGCATCAAAGAATATGAACGTGCCTAGCTGCTCCATCTGCACCACAAACACACACTCTGGGGGGGGGGGGTGAACCCCAAATCGCCCACTTATCTACACCCCTGATCCTTAAATTTATTTTTCAAGTATGCACATTTTTATTAAAGGCCCCAAAGCTAACCTACTGTTCTGTATTACGTTCTGCATCTGTTCTAAAACATTGCTAGCCCCATTGAGGAATGATAAGATGAATGCAAAGACACATGAAACAAAATGGAAACCATTTGATGATAAAGTTGTTTACTCCATGCAGTCTACAGAATCAATATGCCCTGAGCTGTTACAAACCTTACAGGAGACACATAAGTATGTCATTCTGAGAGCAGCTACACAGCTGCAAGATAAAGAGTGGCCTCCTCAGAATAAAAAAACAAATGGCTGATATCTACAGAGATTTTTGATCACTGCATCATTCACATACCTATTAAGCTACAAAAGTTAGACCAGAGGAATGCTGATATGCTCCTTATCAAGGCATTTAGCATTCTAAATCAAGTGCAATAATGATAACTTGTCCGCCTTCCAAAATTGAAAAGGCTATACTTTCACATAGTGAAAGAACCAATGAAGAACCAAGCACAAATAGAAAGCTTGCATTTTAAAGCACAAATTTTTCATGACTGTCCACCATATTTTAAAATATCCCATGCCATTTTTTTCTTAATTCTGTCATAGTGCTCCCCTTAACTACTTCAATACACTATAATATATATTGTACACTGCACTATATACCCTGCACTGTATTATATATACTCTGTATTATATTTACTACACTGACTGCACTATATACTCTGAACTGCAGTATATATACTATACGGACTGCACTATATACTCTTAACTGCAGTATATATACTATACGGACTGCACTATATACTCTGCAGAAAAATTGGGCCTTGGGTGTTGGTGGTGCCAGAACACTGTAACCCCTCACAGTTACTCTTGTTGAGTTCAGGAACTGGCCCTGCTGTTAAATATTATTTAAAAAATTGTAATTACATGCCCCTGTTAAACAGGAGCAGAAACAATGGGCCTTAGGTGTTGGTGGTGACAGAACACTGTAACCCCTCACAGTTACTCTTGTTGAGTGCAGAAAAGGGCCCTGCTGTTAAATATTATTTCATTCAAACATTGTAATTGCATGCCCCTGTTAAACAGGGGCAGAAACATTGGGCCTTGGGTGGTGGTGGTGCTCTAAACCAAAAATATTGTTGGAAGTTAGCATCATCATGATTGAGGAGGAATAGGATAGGCAGCATAGGCAGTCTTCAAGGGATCCCAGATCCATAGCAAATTCAAATGACAATAACTTGCATATAAGCCTTTAAAATGAGAACTTTTGGTTTCCCATAGACTTTAACAATGTTCCGTGGCTTTCGAATTTGCCGAAAACACTGCATAATGTTCATTGTTCGTCGAACGGCCTAACAACCAAAGTTCGGCCCAAAGTTATGCTAGGGTAGAACCGTTCGCCCATCCCTACATCCCATACATTTTTTTCTACTGAGTCTCCCAGACCCTGAACATTCCAGGAGTATATAGTTAATTTTTTTACCTGCGTACTATTAACCATTAAACCTTTTAATGTGACACACACAAAAAATAAAATAAAAATGAAAATAATTCAATCAACCCAAAACTAAATGTGTAATTTCTATAAACATTGTATAATCTTTCTGGTATACAATACCTCTTTTTCTTATTATATTTCTTCTGTGGAATTTTTGTGACAAAATATTTCCATATAAAGTGCGTTTGCTTTTCATACACTCCCTTTCATGCCAGTTATACCATCCATATCTCTCTCCAACCTCACTCACTTCCACTTTGGGTTTATATTGGGGGCTTCTGATGTGGCCTTCACGTGTATTCATAGTGATAAATAGTATTACTTATATACGCAAACCTTCCCCCCTTCCCTCCCCCAAAAACGTTTAAAAAATTTCCTGAAACCCCTTTATAAAAGGGAACCCTGTGCACATTGTCCCCTCTAGCCTAAATGTGACCCCCCCTGCCCCAACTCCTTTATTTTCTGAATTTGTAATCTACTGTGCCCTTTAATCAATTATGCTGCCTATTATACTCCTGGTTTCTTCAAAGCAGTACTATCCATTTCATCTATAGTTTTCCCTTATGGGCTGCTAGCCACCCCGCCACCCCTTTCCGGAGTGTCAAAGAACAATGTCTCCCCTAGGGTGGTTACCCGCATTCTTGCTCAGTATAACATGGTATAAGTTACTTTCAATTGTTGTAGTTTATGTTTGATTTCCACAAACTTAGCCCTCTATTTCTGCAGTTCTGGTTAGAAATCTGGGTATAGAGAGACCCTGGTGCCATTATAAAGGATGTTACCCATCTCTCTGGCCTACTGTAGTATAGTTACTCTATCCTTATAATAAAGCAATCTTACAAGAAGAGATCTTGGGTGACCTCCTGGTGGGCTCTCTCCATTGCGAAAAGGGTTAGAAAGTGTATTTTCCAAATAATTCCATAAAACACTTTCCCAGGAATGCTACAGGGTCTGATTCCTCGCTTCGCTCAGGGAGACCCACAATCCTCACATTTTTTCTTTGCATTCTGTTTTCCATGTCATCCATTTTCATCTCATAATTAGCCATTTGTTCTCTTACAATCCTTATCTCAGGTCATCCTCCACTAGGCTAACTCTCCCCTCCAAGGCAGTAGTCCTTTTACAAACTTTTTGTAAATCATGCCTGACAAAGGATAACTCTTCCCTATTGGTTTAAAGCCGGTCAAACAATTCACTTAAAGAAAATTTACAAGAATGAATTGCTTGCAGGACCTCTTTCAGTGACGGTTCTATTTCTATTGGGGCTCCAGCCCTAAGCGGAGACTCTGAGGCATCCAGGATATCCTCCCCTACAGATTTCTCTCCTATATAGTTCACCTCCGGTACTGCTACTGCTTGGCCATGGCCTTGGCTTTTTCTCACAGCTGGGGCCCAAGGCTGCGTCTTAAATTGTACTCGCAGGTTCTGTAGCTCTCCTTTTGTATGTGTCTGGCCTGGGGTATGCACAAATTTATCCAGTTTGGCCACTGCCAGATTCCCCTTTCCAGCTCGCTGCAACTGTGAACTGGTGGTAGCACCATTCTGCTGTGTTGGGTCTTACCCCGCTATGATGAGGAAGAGGGGGGATTATAATAGCCCAATACCTCCTCCCCAACTTAAGGCCAGACAATGCTCACTCCTCCTCCTCCGAGATAACAAAGAGAGGGGGAGAGAGATATACCTGCAACAGTCCCTGGGACTTTTTTTTACTCTTTTCAACTGCAGGTGAATCAGTGTCCACTAGATGTCGCTGTAGGACAAGCCAGGACTCCCTCTAACAGTTAAAGTTATAATAGTGTCTTAATACAGGATCCACTCACGTTTTGCTGAAAGGGTCTCTCCCCCACTTCTCGGCTGCTACTGCACAGTCTCTATGGGCTATCCCCCACTCAGCTGCTAGCTGGAAAACACTGACTGTCTGTGCAACTCGTTGCATGCTGGGAATGGTGATGGGAATATCGTCAAAGGCACCAGCGACTCTCTTCTCTCTCCAATCTCTGTGTTATGGTCAGGATCCCCTGGGCTAAGGCGGCTGAATCACCGCGGGTGTAAGCCATCCTCATGTCACTGCTTCTGCATCCGCATCAGAGAGCAGGAGCTGCGGCGGGTGCTGGATCACACACGTCCTTACTCTAGCACATCCGGTCGCTCCCTGCCACCAATCCCTGCAAACATGAATTTTAATGCACCCTCTAGAAAGTGAACATTATTCTCTCTTCTTGTACCTTCTGCTTCCAGAAGCTGATATTTACAAAAGCAGCTTTATATATCAAACACCCCCCCCCCCCCACACCTACCTTCAATAATCCCTATTGCACTTTCTATGTTCCCTCTACCACAAAGTGCAAGGATCAAGGATGATACAGCAGCTTTTACAGCTTATTTTTAAGCACAGGATGGTACATGTTTTACATTGTACCGAATGACAGGTGCACTTTACACTACTATCTTTTTTTAATACTAACAAAAAAGTAGGTTTAAAAGAGTCCTTTTCAAAATAAAAGTAAGAAATCTTCTTTAACTTAGAAATAATAATAATCCGAATAGCTGGCCAGGGCTGTGTACACCTGCAAACAGAGCTTGTTTGTGTTTCTGTATGGGTTTCTTGAGACACATTCCAATCAACCCCATCTCTGCTGCAGAGCTGTCTAAATATTTTATAATTAGGAAGAAGCCAGAGAAACAAGATTTAAGAAGCTATTAATCTCATTCCCAACTCTCAGCATTAACACACGAATCATGAATCGCAAAATCCACAGCATGTTATTTGTGGTGTTTATGTTAGGCTGACATAATGCATCTATCAGAAGGAGAATATTTTCAATGAGAGCTTTTTTTTAGAGAAAGCCTTCAGAGTGTAAAGTAAGAGATATTGATGTTTCCCAGCAATACATGGAACCAGAGATGCTGCTGATGCAGTGGTCATCCGATGTGGGATAAGCGTTGACTGATGTTTCTAGGACACAACATCTTTATAAAGAGAAGAACATGCAGAGCATTTCATGCCTTTCCAATAATAAAAGCAATGAAGCAAAACAAATGAAAAACTGAACTTTGAATTGAAGGGAACCTTTAGACTGCTTTCACACCGAGGCGTCGGCAGTAAAGCGCCGCTATTTTTAGCAGCGCTTTACCGTCGTTTTTGCTGAGGTTTTCGGCTTCTAGCGGGGTGCTTTTAACCCTCGCTAGCAGCCGAGAAAGGGTTAAAATGACCCACAAAGTGTGGCAGTAGGGGTGCTTTGCCGGTGGTTTGGCGGCACTGCCCATTCATTTCAATGGGCAGGGGCGGTTTAGGATCGGTGTATACCGCTCCAAAGATGCTGCTTGCAGGAGCCAGCGCATCGCTTCACTGTGAAAGCACTGAGGAGACGTTTTTCTGGCACTTTACAGGCGCTATCTTTAGCCCAAAAGCGCCTGAAAAATGCCTAAGTGTGAAAGGGGTCTTAAAGAAAGGAGTCTGGGAGGCGATATTACTGTTTTTTTTTGTTTTGTTTTTAGGGCAGGCTCTGGACCTACAGTATTTAGTAATGAGCTCAAAGTTCAGTCCAAACACAGATTAGGACCAAACGTTGCCAGTTCAGGCTTTCATCCAAATGCCGGACATTTTGTTCTTTTGACAGGAGCTGAAGATGTATAGTAGCAGTATTTTTATCACTATTATATATGACAACTTCCTGTCAATGGTTGTTAAGAAAACAGCGGGTGCTGGCAGCCACCACGTCCTTAGCAACTAGTGACATCACCCGGCCTGATTAATTTAGGCTGGGCTATTGACCAATATTAGGTCAATGATATTGACCAAATATGGCCATATCCATATCTAGTCAATGATATCCCTTGTCAGACCCCACCTCTTTGTTACAATGTTGTACATAACTGAGCTGTAATTCCCCAAAGCGGTTGTTGGGATATGACATGTCCTTTAGTTGGTGTTTCTTGTTTTTTTTAAAGTGGGTCGATGTCTTTTTATCATAATTGACAAGGATTTGCTTTGCTGGACGATGTGATTGATGATGGATTATACATGGCGGGACTTTTTTTTTTTTTGAATAAAAGACTTGTCAAGATGTGTGTGCCTTCATTTACACTTTTTATGTGAACACTTTTTCTGGAGGCCCCTCCTGCAGACCCTCACAACCAGTGGGCCACAGTTGTTTGGAAGAGGCCTTTGTCCTCATCAATATGGTTGCAAGGCTGCGTGCTGAGATAAGGGTCTGGTATTAATTTTGAGGGGAGTTACCGTATATACTCGAGTATAAGCCGAGTTTTTCAGCACTTTTTTTGTGCTGAAAGTGCCCCCCTCGGCTTATACTCGAGTCAAGCACTTTTCTGCAGCAAAAAAAAAAATTTCCGACCCGACTTTGGGGCCCCGTATCTCGGGGCCACTTGGGTCTAAGAGTCCCAAATTTGGTGTGCCAACCCAGTGGACCTAGCACTATAACATATATATATATACAAATATGGGGTTCCTAGCTCTAAGTGGCCCCGAGATACGGGGCCCCAAAGTCGGTTCGGAAAATGTCATTCTCTGCTGCAGAAAAGTGCTTGAGATTTTATGACCCGAATTTGGGGCCCGTATCTCGGGGACACTTGGTGCTAGGAACCCCAAATGTTGTATTCCAACCCAGTGGAATTAGCACTACAACATATCTAAAGATGGGGTTCCTAGCACTAAGTTACCCTGAGATACAGGGCCCCAAATCGGTCAACTGTGTCCATCTGCATGGGCACAGTGAGGCTGCAAATGGGCATCTTTGACCCTCTTTTCCACTTACAGTAGCTGCGCATTTCTCACCCTAGGCTTATACTCGAGTCAATAAGTTTTCCCAGTTGTTTGTGGTAAAATTAGGTGCCTCGGCTTATATTCGGGTCGGCCTATACTCGGGTATATACGGTACATGTTGTTATTCCTTGTTTTTTTGCATTCAGTTACCTCTTAAAATTCCAACCAGATCTAAAGATACATGTTCCTCAGGGCAGTGCCCAATCCACTAGGCCGTTTAGCCATTTATTTAAAAGTAATTAGCTTTTTTAGCCTAGAAAATGGCCATTACTGGTTTTTAAGATTTGGCTCATATTGATTTCGATAGGGTTCAGATTCTGCAGCCATCTTGCTACTTCTGGAAACTGGATTGGCAGGCGGTTTCTAGGTGGGTTCCAGAGGAGAAAGTCTAATGTGTATTGTGGCACAGCCTGGCATTCTACCTGAACCCAATCTGGTTTATCCCTATTAGTGTAGATTGTGGAGAGTTGGGCTAGTCTGGAAGCTTGGTAGTATCTGTATAAGTAAGGAAGACCCAACCCGCCTTGTTTATGGGAGAGGTAGAGGGTCTGTTTTTGGATCCTATATCCGGAGCCTCCCCAGATAAACTTAAATATTTTGCTCTGAAAGGACCTGAGGTGGTCCCTCCTTAGTGGGATGGAGAGGGAATGGAAAAGGTAAAGTATTCTAGGAAGCATTGTAATTTTGACTGCATTTATTCTCCCTACCCATGAGAGGTTCGTTAGGACCAAGACTTTAAGTCTTGTTCCAGTTTGTGATACATAGGAGGGTAATTTCTGTCATATAGCATGTCAAATTTAGAGGTGAGGGAAATGCCTAAATATTTTATGAAGGAGTCGTTCCAGTCAAATTTGAAGTTCTGTTGCAGCAGTGAGACCATCTCTTGGGGAAAGGGAGATGTTTAGGGCTTGAGATTTGTTATAGTTGACATGGAGGCCAAAGATGTTCGCAAAGGAAGTAGGAGTACTACATAGGTTGGGGAGAGGTTAAAATCGAGGTAATGAATAAAATTAGGTGGTCAGCGAAGAGACCGCATTTGTGAACCTGGGAACCACAAGAAACCCCTTTGATGTTGGGATTTTCTCGTATTGCTATCGCTAGAGTCTATATGGCTATGGCTAAAATTAGTGGTGATAAGGGCAGCCCTGTCTTGTACATCTAGCAATATAGATGGGGGGGGGGGGGGGTAATAGCCCTGTTAGTGCTTTTGGAGAGGAATAAAGGGCTCTCGTGATGCCTAGGAAACGGTGACCAAAACCCCAATGCTCTAACAGTGTTAAGATATATGGCCAGGACACTGAATCAAACGCTTTCTGTATATCAAGGCAAAGCAGCAATCCCTGTTGTTTAGAGCCCCCTGGCCTATTGGATTGTAGGATGGATATTATATCTATATATCTATATATCTATACCTTCTGGTTTGGTCAGGGCCTTGTCTCCCTGGGATGAAACCCACCTGATCCTTGTAAATATAGGAACTTATGAAAGAGGCTAGTCGGTTAGCTAGGATTTTGGTGAGGATTTTCAGATCGTTATTTATCAGTGATATTGGTCGGAAAATTCCTACCACCTCAGGGTTTGTATCAAGTTTTGGGATAAGTAATGTAATGAAAGCTGTATTTAGGTCGGAGCTTAAGGTGTCGCCGGATACTTTGGCATTGAAGAATTTAGCCATATATGGGGCTAGATTATCAGCGAAAGCCTTGGTAATATGGGACCGAAAGCCCAAAAATTTCCTCTTCCGTGATGGTTTTTTCTATAATGGTTTTATGTTTATCAGAGAGTGCGGGGATGGGGAGGGTTTCAAGGAATTTAGATAAGGTGTTTTGGTTGCCCTGCGAAGTGTAGCTATAAAGTTTATCATAGAACTCTCTGAAGGCTACCAGGATTTTGGTGGACTGACCATGAGTCCGGATCTTGGGGAGAGAATGAATCCTAACCCAGGGGGACAGTTTGGTGGCCAGCAATGGTCCAAGTTTGTCCTTCTGGGTATAAAATTTAGCACCACTCCAGCGAATTTGCTTCTCGGCTCCAACTGTGAGAGCCAGGTTCAGCCCCAGTCTAGCTGCATTTATTTTGGAGATAGGGACCCCTGAGGGATCCCTTTTGTGTCATGCCCTTAGGGATGAGTATGCTTGTTCCAGTCTTACTATATCTGCCTTTCTTTCTTTTTTGATTTGAGTGGCAATTTGGATTAACTTCCCCCTTATGGTGACTTTATGAGCAGCCCACAACATCTCCGTTGAGGTATCACTTACATCATTCAGTGTAAAATATTCTTGTAGGGCTTTGTTGATTTCGGTGACCCAAATGGGCCTCCACTGAGTATATTTGGGGTAGTGAGATTTTTTAAAGAGAGATACGGTCACTATGGAGTGGTCTGAAAGTGTGGTGTCTATAATTTTAAAGCTTGCAGCATTGGGCAGGTCAGCCACCTTATTTTATGACCCCTCCCCCCCCCCCCCCCCCCCCCCAGCACAAGTGTAAGCAAGGCCATAGGGCTCATTCACACAGGTGACAAGGAGGTAAAAATAGGCAGTTGAGCTGCAGTTTTAGCGCCCCAACTGCCCACCTAAACAAGGAGATGCTGCCAGTCAGGGCTGTACACATGGCAACATTGAAATGGCATGTAGTGCACACAATACAGGCACAGTAGGTCAGCATTAGGATAAAACAGGGGGTAGCAATATATAGCCCCCTCACCACCTGTCAAACACCAGCAAAGATGGCTGCATGTTTGAATGAGCCCTTAGAGACTTTTCGTCCCCCTTCCTCCCTCAGAGCTCCCCTAGAGCCCTTTAGGGACAACGCACCCCTCAGAGTCCCCCTCCACTCCTTCATCCCACTGACATAAATATAAGATCCGCCTCAGATTAACACCAACAACATACTGTAGCAGCATAATTTTCTCCCAGTGATACCGTCAACACTTATATTTAAGACTTTTACTTTAACTATCCCCAAACTATACTTTTATTGTGTTCCTGATATATTATCATAAGGCTTCTGACTTTGTTTAAAAACAAGTTATTTTTTCACCCATAGTTCATGGAAAGGAGAACTTTTTCATTCTCTGATTTTGTTTATTTAGAGCAATATTATTGCAATTTTAAAGCAATTCAATAATGCTAGCTGGCAAAGGTTATACAGATAAAAAGAGCAACCTGCAAGGGAAATGATCACAGAGCTGTAATAATGTTATTTCCTTTAGGTTTTTTGCAAGTGCTGGAGTAATGTGGGCATGTAGGTTTAATGCCTGCTATTAACTTTAGCTGCTATGTCTGGAACATATTTTATGTTACTCTGTTTTTCAGGTGTATAAAACAAAATGTATTATTTAAAGTGACCCTGATGCCTAACCTAAAGCCCTCATTTAAATTGTGCTTCTTCTAAAGCATAAAGTTTATACTTACCTCTCCTGCTCCCCATGCTGCTAAATTCTGCTCCATTGAAGAGGAATCACTGGGTGAAATTTACTCTGAAACCCATATCTCTGGGACCGTGAATTTTTTGGTCCCCCGCAGCACTCACTGGTTCCTCTCGCCAATCCAAACATCAATACTGATCATAGTAGTAATGTAAGGGTTAGCAGGAGGAACCAATGACTTCTGTGAGGCACAAAGTTCAAAACTCCATGATGTGCTGTTTCAGAAGAAACTTCATCTGGCAATTTTTACTTAATGAAATGTCATGAGCAGTGATGTAAGTAACTCAGTTAAAATAAACAGAGTTACTTAACGCAGTTACTTTAGAGGGTAACGAGTAATCTAACTGATTACTCTTCCCCCATGGTAACGCCGGTCCCATTACTTGGGCGGCGTTACCGCAATTACATCTACCGCCCGGGACCAGGTAGACAGGACTAGCGAAGGAAGTGAATGCTGCCGCCTCCATCGGCGAGATTGACACCTCACGAGCCCCGTCGCCTGGTTCACTTCCTTCGCTAGTCCCGTCTATAGAATATTTAAAAAAAAGTCACAGTTACTTTGCAGAGTAACTAATTACTTTTCCAATGTAGTAATTGAGTTACTAACGCAATTTCTTTTTGGGAGAAGTAATTTGTAACTTAACTAATTACTTTTTTAAAGTAAGATGACCAACACTGGTCATGAGGGGCAAGAGGCATAAGTATATCATTTCTGTTTTATGGGTACATTTTTAGGTGGGGACCTTAAGGCCTCTTTGAGTGGAGCGGAGTCGGCTCCAATCAGCAAGGGATCTGTAAGCAAATCCACTGCTGATCGGAGCAGAATGGGACTCGGTCCCATTCTGAATGAATAGAGTCAGTGCCTCTACCATTCACTGACTCTGTTCATTCATAACTGATGCATAGTAAACTGTGTAAACTTTGTGAATGAGCTATTCATGTCAATTCATTCTGTGCTGCTGAGGCTCCAGAGATGTATATAAAATACAAGTAAATAAATCAAATAAATTGGTAAAAAACAAACAAACAAAATAACAAATCAAAAACTTCCAATGGCGGAACTACCAGGGTCGCAAAGGTTGCACTTACCCTGGCGTTTTGCCTCTGTGTGGCAAGGGTTCAGGGGGGCCCTTTATGGTTTCTTGCGCTGGGGCCCTGAAGGTTCTAGTTATGCCTTTGGCACAGATAGATCATTTAAAAAAATGATAGCCAGTAACGTACAATTAGCATGCAGAGTTTCTGAGACCTAGATACATCAGTTATGATAGACTGATATTTTTTCTAAGCTTGGAATGGATTGTTACAGAAAACAATAGGCTGCATTCAGGCTTACAATACCTGTAACTCTCTAAAGATATGGGAACTTGTACATATTTTTTGAAGCATTTAATCTTTCTGCTGCTTGTTTTTTGACCTCCCCCCTAGAGAAGAACAGCAATTATCGCTCTGTTGTCGGGCCATTGTTTTTCTTCTCCCAAGTTATACTTTGTTCTCTTTCAAATTCCTGACTTCTCCCTGGTGGAAGCCCTGCATAGTTACCCCATGGATGATTACTGGCTTAACAACTTGACCTCCGGAAGATTTACTCCCCTTAAAGACCAGGCTACTTTTTGCGAAACAGCACTGTTATTTTAACTGACATCTGCGCAATCATGCAATGCTGTACCCAACTATAACTGATCTAATTTTTTTCCCACAAATAGAGATTTCTTTTGGTGATATTTGATCACCACTGGATTTTTTTTATTTTTTGCACTATAAACAAAAAAAAACTGACAATTTTGAAAAAAGCGTTTTCACTTACTTCTATAAAACATATCCAATGAAATAATAAAAAAAAAATCACATTTATTCATACATTTAGGCCAATATGTATTCTGCTACATGTCTTTGGTAAAATAAATCTCAATACGTGTATATTGATTGGTTTACGCAAACATTATAGCTTCTACAAACTATGGTATATATTTATGGAATTTTTATTTCTTTTATTTTTTTGTACTAGTAATGGCGGCAATCAGTGACTTAAAGTGGAACTGTGATATTGTGGAGAACAATCGGACACTGACACTTTTGACACTTTGTGGAAACCAGAGACAATAATACAGTGATCCGTGCTAAAAATATGCACTGTCACTGTACTAATGACACTGGCTGGGAAGGGGTTAAACATCTAGGGCAATCAAAGAGTGACCTGTGTGCCTAGCTAGTATTTTTGTGTACAGTATGTGCTGCTTTTACTAGGGGAAGAGATGGATTTTAGTCCCTGCTTTGCAGGAACACAAAATCCATCCCTTCCTGCCCTGTCAGAATGGAACTCTGTCATGTTTACATAGGCAGAGCTCTGTTCTGAGTCTCTGCCGCATGATCGGCAGGTGCAGGCGGACATTGAGTGCCCAGCACCCGCAGATCGGCTTCTGCTGTAAATAATCACAGCAGAAGCGGCCCTCTGGCGGCATGTGCAGGTGAAAGCGAAGGATCACGTATATATACGTATATATCTATATATATAGATATAGATATATATCTATATATATATCTATATCTATATATATATATATATATATATATATATATATATATATGTGATCCGGCGCACAGCTGCCACCCTGTAGCAGTAAAACTGCTATAGGGCGGTCAGCAAGTGGTTTTTAAAGAACAGACCTTTTACACCCTTACACAGAGGGCACCATGGTTTTTTTGTTTGTATTGAAGGGCATTTGTCAAATTATGGGATAGTTTTAATGTGCTTTACTTGTTGGAAGAAAAGATTAATAACTGGAATAGGTTTTATTTATTACAAGTTACAACATGGCCCCTTCAAATTTTTCTTAACGCTGAGCATGTTTTGGAATAAAAAAATAATATATTAAAATTTTTCTTAACGCTGAGCATGTTTTGGATATAGCATTTTACAGCAAATTGCTAGAAAGGGGTTTATACATATGGGCTTTATATGGTAGGTTTCTGTGCTTGATTTTTATTTTAATGTCTCTTTTATATAGAGAAATACATCGGAATCTTCCTATAATAGTCTCCTATCGTTTGTTAAATCATGTGACCTCTAATATCCTTTTCATTCGGTGGAATTGCACTTCCTGCTGTTCCACTCTTTGCTGGCAAAAATGAGTAATGGTCACACTATTCACAATAGTCATTATGCACAGTTGAAGTGGGGAAGCAGGGAAGGTGTGTGCATTAGGTAGGGTGGGTATAATCTGGTTCCTATTGGAAACCACAGAGGAATTAAGATACATTGTGAATTTGTGCTAACAGGAAAGTAAAGGTAGGACTCTGACTGAATATCTATTTCTGTGACTTTAATTGGGCTTCAAAATGATCCTGTGCTTTGCTTATGCAGGGCTCCATTCAGTCACCAGAAGCAGAGAAAGACCAGATGTAACCTCCAGCAGAAGGATTCCCAGTTGGTGCTTACAAAAGGCTGAAAGATATTTTCTTTTCTCCTGGTGGCTGAATGGAGTGGTAGGGGAAAAAACAAAAGGTTAATACATGCTACTGGTGGACCAGGCGCTAAAGAAAACCTGTCCTGCATGGGGTAGGAATTGGTTCACTTTAAATCCCAATGAAATCAAAGAAATAAATTAGAAGGTCATTATGGTGGCCTGAAATTATGGGAGGAGCCCGGAGGGTATTTAACCAGCCCACAGGCTGTCGGTCTTTGTCGGTTTCCTGTGCGAGATACCCACCCTCCCTTCCCCTTTTTTAGGGCATTTCTCAAGTATTCTTACTCCTCAACAGAATACTCATTTCACATCATTTCATAGCTACTCTCATTTCATCATTCCTTATCTAGGGTATGCCCCCTTATTTTGGTGTACCATACGATAGACCAAGGCACACTTTCAGGTCCATTTCATGTTGGTAAGTTTGTGTTAAACCTGTATGTCATCTTTACTCATATCGGCCATAGGGCTCTAAACCATAAATGCTATTCTAGTAGAATTTTCAAAATGTAGAATTAACTGCTTTTGGCAGTTAGAAAAATGAACAATTGAATCCTTTTCAGGACATTTAAAGGGTAACTTCTCTTTCGTGGCAAAAAAAAATAGCAACTAAAAAAAAAAAATATATAGCGTGTACAATTGCAATTTAAGTCATATTGCAATTGAATGTTATTAAAAATCATCTTTTTATTCCTGGGGTCATGGGTTCTTCCAGAGCCTATTGGTGATCACCCTCTGATTTATTGTGAATTTCCCTGTATTGTATATCCTTTGTATACTTGCTAAAGTTTGAGATTGAAAGATATCTGCATTAATATTCCTTTCTCTTTGCTGGCGTAAGAATCCTTAGTAAAATACTTATTTACTTTGCTACAGTCTGCTGTCTTTGCAATTGCATTCTTTCTTTGAATTATGTCCAAACCCAGGGTGTTAGAGGTGTCAGGGAGGCTTGCAAGGTCAGGGCATAAGTGTCCCCTTTGGGGACACTTATCTACCAGTGGTCCTTACAAGGTGGCACTACATTTAGAGGCTCATCCGGAATACCCCTCATGGTTGGCCCATGAGCAAACAGACCGAGCCACAGCATCTGCGTGGGGTCAAGAGCAAGGTAGCCAACTGGAGTTGTGTACAGGGGTGGAGATACTTGGAAGTGAATGGAATGAAATGAAAGGGAAGTACAGCAGCTGCTGAGGTAGGTTGTGCCAGAGCAAGGAGCCTACCTCGTCGACATGAGGACCGAGTTTGGCCTGGTTTACACCCGTGCCTTGTTAGAGTGGGAGTGGCTATACCGGCCTGCTTTCAGAAGGACATTGTGAGTTTGGCAGAAGGGGGCAAGGCTCAAGTAATACCATTGCTGCCAGTTGGGGACCTGGTTGAGGATCGCTCGCTGATCAGGTCCATAAGCCCAGTATCGGTGGAAGCCTATATACTCACAGGCGGTTTGCACCCTGCCTCCCTCTATACCAAGATGAGCAAGCTAGTTGAGAGTAGGGATGAGCCGAACACCCCCCTGTTCGGTTCGCACCAGAACCTGCGAACAGACCTAAAGCTTGTGTGAACTTTAGAACCCTATTAAAGTCTATGGGACTCGAACGTTCAAAGTCAAAAGTGCTAATTTTAAAGGCTAATATGCAAGTTATTGTCATAAAAAGTGTTTGGGGACCTGGGTCCTGCCCCAGGGGACATGTATCAATGCAAATTTTTTTTTAAAAACTTGCGTTTTTTCAGGAGCAGTGATTTTAATAATGCTTAAAGTGAAACAATAAAAGTGTAATGTTCCTTTAAATTTCGTAACTGGGGGGTGTGTATAGTATGCCTGTGAAGGGGCGCATGTTTCCCGTGCTTAGAACTGTCCCTGCACAAAGTGTCATTTTTGCAGGAAAAAAAGCTATTTAAAATCAAATGAATTGCCGACTCCCGTAATACAGAGAACAGTCATTCATTGAAAGTCATTGATAAAAAAAAAGTCATTGATACATTTTTTTTTTTAAAAAGCGTGGGGGACGAGAACGCCCCCCCCTCCTGAACCGTACCAGGCCACATGCCCTCAACATTGGGAGGGTGCTTTGGGGGTCTGGGCAAGGGCCTCTTCCCCACAACCCTGGCCATTGGTTGTGGGGGTTGTGGGGGTCTGGTGGCGGGGGGCTTATCGGAATCTGGAAGCCCCCTTTAACAAGGGGACTCCCAGATCCCGGCCCCCCCCTGTGTAAAATGGTAAGGGGGTACAAAAGTACCCCTACCATTTCACCAAAAAAGTGACAAAAATGTTAAAAATTACAGGAGACGGTCTTTGACAATTCCTTTATTAAAATCTTCTTTCATCTTCTTTATTCTGGTCTTCCTTCTTCCTTTCTTCATCCTTCGGTTTCTTCATCTTCTTCTTCCATCTTCTTCCATCTTCTTCTTCCATCTTCTTCTTCCTAAGATCCGCTTCTTCTTGCTCTGGTCTTCTTGTCCGGCATCTTCCTTCACGGCGTCGGTGTCTCTTCTTGGGCCGCTCCGCGCAATGGGAGGCTCCCGCTGTGTAAGGCTTCGCTGCGTCTGACAGCTCTTTTATAACGGTGGGCGGGCCACCTGGTGACCCCGCCCCCTCTGACACACGGGGACGTCATGGGGACTTCCCTATGGCTTCCCCATGACGTCAGAGGGGGCGGGGGCCGTCACCGCCCCCCTCTGACGTCATGGGGAAAGCCATAGGGAAGTCCCCATGACTTCCCCGTGCGTTATAAAATAACTGTCAGACGGAGTGAAGCCTCACACAGCGGGAGCCTCTCGTTGAGCGGAGCGGCCCGACACAGAAGAAGACACGCCGACGCCGTGGAAGAAGATGCCAGACGAGAAGACCAGAGCAAGAAGCGGATCGGAGGAAGAAGAAGATGGAAGAAGAAGATGAAGCCAAAGGATGAAGAAAGGAAGAAGGAAGACCAGAAGAAAGAAGATGAAAGAAGATTTTAATAAAGGAATTGTCAAAGACCATCTCCTGTCATTTTTAACATTTTTGTCACTTTTTTGGTGAAATGGTAGGGGTACTTTTGTACCCCCTTACCATTTCACACAGGGGGGGCGGGATCTGGGGGTCCCCTTGTTAAAGGGGGCTTCCAGATTCCGATAAGCCCCCCCCCGCAGACCCCCACAACCAATGGCCAGGGTTGTGGGGAAGAGGCCCTTGTCCCCATCAACATGGGGACATGGTGCTTTGAGGGGTCCACAGACCCCCAAAGCACCCTCCCCATATTGAGGGCATGTGGCCTGGTACGGTTCAGGAGGGGGGGCGCTCTAGCCCCCCTCTTTTCCTGCGGCCTGCCAGGTTGCGTGCTCGGATAAGGGTCTGGTATGGATTTTCAGGGGGACCCCACGCCATTTTTTTTTTTTTCGCCAGGGTTTTCCTTAAAATCCATCCCAGACCTGAAGGGTCTGGTATGGATATTTAGGGGGGACCCCCAGGTCATTTTTTTTTTAATTTAAAGCGGGGTTCCCCTTAATATCCATAGCAGACCTGAAGGGTCAATGACTTTTTTTTATCAATGACTTTCAATGAA
The DNA here is from genome assembly GCA_028564925.1 of Lithobates sylvaticus. Lineage (NCBI taxonomy): Eukaryota > Metazoa > Chordata > Amphibia > Anura > Ranidae > Lithobates > Lithobates sylvaticus. The sequence goes on along the minus strand of CM053035.1, from coordinate 120,907,943 downwards.
TGACTGTTCTCTGTGTTACGGGAGCTGGCAATTCATTAGCCGCAAGTGATTTTAAATAGCTTTTTTTCCTGCAAAAATGACACTTTGTGCAGGGACAGTTCTAAGCATGGGAAACATGAGCCCCTTCACAGGCATACTATACACACCCCCCAGTTACGAAATTTAAAGGAATATTACACTTTTATTGTTTCACTTTAAGCATTATTAAAATCACTGCTCCTGAAAAAACGTCCGTTTTTAAAAAAACAATTTGCATTGATACATGTCCCCTGGGGCAGGACCCAGGTCCTCAAACACTTTTTATGACAATAACTTGCATATAGGCTTTTAAAATTAGCACTTGAGATTTCTCCCCTAGACTTTTACGAATTTGCCGCGAACACCCCAAATTGTTCGCTGTTCGCTGAACAGGAGAACAGGCAATGTTCGAGTCGAACAGGAGTTCAACTCGAATTCGAAGCTCATCCCTAGTTGAAAGCTTAGTGAAGAATAATAAAGCTTCAGTTAATCAAGGATATCAGAAGCTTTGGTTCTTCTCATGATTATATAGCTGAGGGCGGGGCAATCTTCTTATAGCATAGGCCATCTTTATGTAGAGCAACAATTATTTCTTTGCCATGAGGTGCCATGTTGAACTTCCATTGACCAGTATGAGAGAGTGAGATTAATAACACCAAATTTAACACACCTGCTCCCCATTCACACCTGAGACCTTGTAACACGAGTCACATGACACCAGGGAGGAAAAATGGCTAATTGGGCCCAATTTGGACATTTTCACTTAGGGGTGTACTCACTTTTGTTGGCAGCGGTTTAGACATTAAAGAAGAAGTCCAGCCGGAGCTTATTCGGCTGGGCTTCTCCTATGGGTCACAGGATTGCAATTCGTTTTGCACTCCTGTGACCCGTTTTCAGCAGAGAACGGTCTGAAGTCCACTCTCTGCTGACGTCACCAAGATCAGTCCAGCCTCCGCGTCATCCAAACTCTGGGAGTCTGGATCCGCCAGGTGCCTGGACTGATAGGCCTCTCAGCATCTCAGCAAGCCGCTGAGACACTGAGACAGCGGCTCACCGCCCCTCCACAGCTCCGTGCTCCAGTGAGCATGGAGGAGCAGAGCAGGAGAACTGCTGATTGACAGTCAGCAGCTCTCCGCTCTGGGAGGTGAGAGAACTGAGCCATCGACGGTGTTCAATGGCTCGGTTCTCAGTGAAGAGGCGGTGGGGGACACATGCAGCATCAGACCGATGCTGCATCCACCTAGGTAAGTATGAATATGGGATAAAATAAAAAATCCCATACGTCTCTTTTAATGGCTGTGTGTTGAGTTATTTTGAGGGGACAGCAAATGTGCATTGTTATACAAGCTGTACACTCACTACTACATTGTAGCAAAGTGTCACATGAAAAGATATAATAAAAATATTTACAAAAATGTGAGGGGTGTACTCACTTTTGTGAGGTACTGTATACCATACATCTTCATAGCTTTCAAAAAGATGTGACAAATGCTATTGCTGTCTGGAAAAATATGAATTGAACTTGACAGTGTTGGGCTCTCTAGCTGATGCACTTAGCAGCAGCCTGGATTTACAATCTAGTCTTATGGACCCACAGTGATTACTCTGAGGATCGTTTATGGGACTTAAAAGGTCTGAAGGAAGTGTGTTATGGCTGTATATGTAGGCTTTCTATTTACATGTGCTATAAAACCTGAGTAACAATACTTTAAAATATTGATTACTTTAGTTTTAATCTGCCCTTGGTAAAGAATTACTTTCTTACAGTCACACGTATATAAATGCATGTAAACTCCTGTTCTGCAAAGTCTTTTACTGCTCAATTTATCATCATCATATTGTCTGTCAAATTTTTTATTTGACGTCTCTCTTTACTACCTTGTTTCATTGCAATATATCAGGCAAGTCTTGTTTCCAGGTTCCTATTCAGTATTAATTCCCTTTATATCCTTCACACCTGTATCCAATCCTTTTATTCTGTAGAATCTCACCTCTGTAAATGTGCTTCCATGCTGAAGATTCATTCCACCTTGTAGCTTTCAGTTTGTGTCTCCCTCCCAGCTCATATTCTTCTTTCTCTCTTTGCCTTTCATTCTGTCTTAGCCTCTCCCCATCTCCTTGCCATCCCAATCCACCTGAAGACACATTGCAGCCTCTTTACATCAAACAGAGGTGAAAAAAAATTACATCTCAGTTCCTATTAAACATAAAGATAGACAGATGGGGAGGGAGGTGAGGAGGGATAAGAGAGACAGAGAGGGACACTCAGCATTGATTTGAGAGAAATCTGGAGTAATTTCCCACAGGTCGAGAAGCCCTATAAATCTTTAACAGGCTGTGTGAGTGTGTAGAAGAAGAAGAACATCTGTGGGGGGAAGCACAGCAAGAGGAAAAAGCCAAAGCTGTAACAATAACGAACACCCAAGAGTGTGCATTAACCCGCTGAAATCTGACAGTTATTGGCAGAAGGTTTCAACATGCTTTGTCGAGACATTGAATATGATACGTTGAAAGTTCCAGCCCTATGAACTTGGGGGTTTGCTAAAAGTGGGATTTGTTTGTTTGGGAGCAGATGTCTGCCAGTTCATTTTGTAAGTGAATCAGAATGCATGGTATCATATGATAGTCTGTGTCGGCCTAAAAGTTTGATGCTGTTTAACACAACAGGTATTTATCTGAATAATCAGACACCAAGTAGCTGTAACCTGCAGTTTACTAAACAGGTGCAAAGTAAAAAGAAATAATGCAGAATAGGTTAGGATGGTAAAGAGCAAGAATAGCCCAGGGCTAGTATGACTGGGAAACAGGGGAAAGAGAGAGGGTTAATTGTTAAGCTAAGAAAAAGGGAGAATCACTTACTGTGATTGGTGGATTTCACAGTGGGAGGAGGGTCTGCAGGGTGTCTTCTAAGCAGAAAAGTAAAGTTCCCGGCATCCGAAGAGTCGTTGAGGAAGAATGTTCCCGCCCACCTTTGCACTGGAACAGTTCATCTTTAGGTGGTCATATAGTGGCCTGGTGGTTGAGGTTTTTGGAGGCGTTTTAAAACTCTGCTGTGCTTATCATATTAGGGAACCTATGGAATGCCAGTTAATGGTGGGTTAACTGGTAAGTTGAACTAAGAGGTATCTGCAGAGTTGATGTTGTCCCCGATTCGGTGGGGTGCGACTGGAGACAGTGTAAGTAATCACGCAGATACAAAGATGCTTGATATTTTGTGCCTCTAAAGATCGGCAACCTTATGTTTATTGTCACTGTATTGTTAATATGGTTTCTGTTTTAAGGAATGTTTGTTATATTTGGTTATTGTTTAATAAATGGCCGTTATGGCCAATTTTACTCCAAAATGGTGTCATAGTGGTTACTGCCGTTTAATTGGGGTAAAAGGGTCAGGGTATATCAGCTATTATTACGTTGGGCTGATGACATCTGTGGTGCCTTAATCATGCATAAACTGCAGAATAATACAAAACAGATTATGAAAGCTGCACAGACATAGACTCTTGACAGCAATTTCTTGGGTAACATGGCTGCATATTGATAAAAAGAAAAAACTGTAAGCGCAAATATTTGTGTACATGAAGTAATATAACAGGCAATATGCGAGCAATAACGGCTCAATAGTCCATACAGCAACAGTTCTTAGGGTGAGGTGGCCGGAGGCAGCTGTCCTCTGAGAAAAGCCAGCTCTGTAAGCAGATTAAAGAAGGGGGAGAGACACAAGAAGCGCCAACCTGAGTGTGGTATATTAAATGCGATTTATTAGCAAAGTAAGTAATGTACTTACAACAAATAACATAAAAATAGGCTCATCTGTAAATAGTGGTGCCTGCAGGTGTAGATCGACATCCAAAACGAGTGTCCATGGATCTGGCAGATGACTGGGGGATTCAAGTATTTCATAGTTACATTGTCAGTCTGAGATATCCATTTCCAGATATTAACATCTTACAAATCCATTATACCTTCTTTCCTAACAATTCTTAACCGATGAATCCCAAGCATATTCCTGTCTAAGTCCCGCCCTCAATTTCAGTAGGGTATTCAATCGCTTTCCCCATGGGGAAACCGACAGGTATATACCTATTTCGTTAAATTCAGTCTGCAATGACATCCCCTTAACAGCAGCCTATTCTTGGCAGGAGAGAGTGGCTCCCTACTGAGAACACACCTCTCTCTCAAGGGATGCCACTGAGGAGTGAGGATAGACTGCCCTTCTTTGTGTCTCCCTATGACCAGAGATGGGAAGGAGAAGCTGCTTGTGAGTTCAATGAGGGTAGAGGACAGTTCAATCCAAGACCTTCCCCCTCCTCCTCAGAACCTCCCAAAAGCTCCTTAGCCTCTATTCTTACAACCCTTCACCACCCTTCCTCCCTCAGAGCCCCCATAGATACCTTTAGTTTCATGCACCCAACAGAGACCACCTCCCAGCACTCTCTTCTCCTCCTTCATCCCTCTGACATGAATGCCAAAGCATCCCTACTTAGACACCACCGATGTAGGGGCAATTTTTCCCAACTGACATTGATGTAGTGCTATTTTTCCTCTTTGACGCATTTTTTCCTTTCAGTGACACCCCCAATGCAGGGACACTTTTTCCTTCCAGTGACACCACCAACGCAAGGGACATTTTTTTTTTCAGTGACACCACCTGTTAGCCTTATATTTGTGAACCAACATTAAACTTTTGGGTTCACTGCAGTGTACCACAACCATTGACACTATTTCAGCGCATGCCCTAATCATTATGTATATTTTGGCATTGAGCGCTGTGCACCCCACTATTATCCCCATCCCCTTCTCCACCCAGGAATAACAGGAGGGGCTCAGTTTGCCATCCTCACCCTGGGCACTGGATGACCATGCCAATACAACTTGGTATATTCCTCCTTTTTTAGGGGCATTAGTATTTTAATCTCTTCCCTGATAAATTTCTTCTGCAGCCAATCAAGGGTAGATGATAATAACAGATATATCTTTATATTAGGTACTTTAGACAATTACTGATGTATACTTCCAAGTATTTATATTGCACCACTGCCACTGGCCATATTTAGGCAATGATGTCACCACTATCCCAGTTCTTTTCCTTATATAGCTAATGACAGCGCAGGTAAACTGTTATTCAATTAGTGGTACAGTCAAGATTGGTTGTGTGTGCCGGTTGTTGGGGTTGTGTCTTTATTTTTTTTGCAAGTAGGCAGGAGTCAGGCATCATAATTGATTAGCAAAGAAGGACTTTTTTTTTTTTTAAGAAAGAGTATGTCAAACGCCTGTTTTTTTAGGTGACATATTTTTTTTTGTGAATGAGTAGAGGTATGCTATGCGACCCATATTTAGTCACATGAGGGGCGTATCTCCAGGCCTCATTATTAAAGGGGGCTTCTACATTCTGATAAGCCCCCCACCCACAGACCCCCACAACCATCAGTCAAAGCCTTGTATACTGGAAAGACATCCCATATGTTGAGGGTTTATGACCTTGTATGGTTTAGGGTAGGCACACTCATTCCCCCATTTCCTGATCAGCCAGGATGCATGCTCGATTAAGGGGACCCTTAAAATCTATACCAAATCCAGCCTGGTATAGATTTCCTGGGGGAGCCCATGCATTTATTTTTTTTAGTTTTTTTTGTATGATGTTGAGGGCATGTGGCCTGGTATGGTTCAGAAAGGGGGGCGCTCACTTGTCCCCTCCCCTTTCCTGACCTGCCGGGCTGCATGCTCGGATAAGTGTCTGGTATGAATTTGGGGGGGGGGGCCCTACACCGTTTTTAAAACATTTTGGCATGGGGTTTGGCATTGGGTTCCCCTTAAAATCCATATCAGACCCAAAGGGCCTAATATGGACTGGGGGGGGGGGGGGGCCCTACACTGTTTTTTTTTTTTAAATCAGACCAGTTAAAACAGCTCTCATAGGGAGCCATTGATTTTGACATGTCATGCGATGTCCACGAGTGTCTTAGTCATCCTGGACTCTCGTCCTGATTGGCTGAGACACAGTAGCAGTGCCATTGGCTCCCGCGGCTGTCAATCAAAGTCAGTTGGCCAATCAGAAGAGAGTCTTAATGGACACAGGGAGCTGTGACTCGGCTCACGTGCCCCCATAGCAAGCTGCTTGCTGCGGGGGCAGTCGACAGGAGGGAGGGGGGGTGAGGAGCAGTGAAGAGGGACCTGAGAAGAGGAGGATCCGAGCTGCTCTGTACAAACCAACTGCACAGAGGACGTAAGTATGACATGTATGTTATTTTTTATTTTTTTGTAAATGGCACTTTACAATCACTTTAAATGGCAGAACTGGTGTGGACTTTTTGACTGGTGAGCTCACTTGAGCTAAATAACCCCCAAACAGTACATTGGTTAAAGGAACAGTGTAAAGCTGAAGGTTTCAGTTATGCTATTTATGAAGACAACAGGTGGTCTGATATTGAGCTCTGAAAAAGAGATATTCTGCATTCCTCACACATGCCGCAGATTACCCTATCTGTACTGATCTACATAGTGTGGAATTAAGGAGTTTTTGGGGCGTGCATTTAAACTGAGAAATGGGACAAACATTTAATTGATAAAGAGCATTTCTGTCCCCAGCAGGTAAAACAAGGGACTTGCTATTGGGGTAGTTAATGCAGTTAAATATTCTGGTATTAAAAATCTAATAGCAGATAGCAGTGTTTGTCAGGTCATATGTACTAATGCTCATAATTTATGTAACAAGCTTTGTGAGCCAACAACTCCTATGTTTAGGGTTAACTTGGACTTCCTTGCGATTACAGTGACATGGTTCAGAGATTCAAATGACTTGGGATATAACTATACCAGGGTACACACCTTACAGGAAGAACAGAGTAGGAAAGATGCAAGGCGGAATTGCTATTTATGTCAAAAATAGCATAAAGCTAACATTAAAAAAAATATATCTAGTCTGAAGATTACGATAACCTGCTGATTGATGAGATAACTCAAACAGCAATGAAGGGAGAGGTTTTAATTATGGGTGACTTAAACATGCTAGACTTTAACTGACATTTTGAAACTGCTCCTACAAACAGGAGCAGAGATATGCTAGAAGCATTGAAAAGGGTTTCTCTAAAACAATTAGTAAAAAGCAATACCCAAGGAGATCATATTCTAGACCTAGAGCTGACGAATAGCGATTGATTTTCTGATGTTGGAGTAGGAGAAAATGTGGGTCCTAGTGACCCCCACTGCATTTGGTTTGATAATAGTTTTAGATTGCTAAAATGTGTGAATTTATAAAAAAAAAAATATTGAAATGGCAATAATCAGTGAGCAGTGAGCACTATTAAAGTCTACCATACTGGTGGCAGCTACATTATACTGTATGTTAGGCACATTACTAAAAGTATTTGGCAGAAAAAATCAATATGGTTCATGACTGAGAGGTGTAGAACAGTGGAGGAGAACAAATCAGCAAATAAGAGATACAAGAAAAAAAGAAAGTGTAGTGACAGAAAAGGTCAATTTTATATAAACAAAAAGTGATTGGTAGATTTAGAGAAGTGTCAGCATCCCTAAAATGTTCTACAGTACAACAATTTACCAAGGATTAGACATTTTTAGATGCTACTCTCATAGTGAAATATTTTTTTTTTTTTTATGCCAATCACTTCAATACAGGGCACTTATACACTTTCCTGCCCAGGACAATTTTGAGCTTTCTGCGCTGTCGCATTTTGAATGACAATTGCGTGGTCATACAACACTGTACCCAAACTACATTTTTATCATTTTGTTCCCACAAATAGAGCTTTCTTTTGGTGGTATTTGATCACCCCTGCGGTTTTTATTTATTGCTAAACAAATAAAAAAATTCAGAAAATTTTGAAAAAAATTTAAGTTTTGCTTTTGTTTCTAACTTTGTTTGTAAATAAGTAAGTTTTCTCTATCACTGATGGGCACTCATAAGGTGGCACTGACGGGCACTGATAAGGCGGCATTGAGGAGGTGGCACCAATGAGCGGGCACTGACAGGCACCGACAATGGGCACTGATATCCGGCACTGATGGGCACTGGTAGACGGCACTGATGGGTGGCACTGATATGCAGCACTGATGGGCATTGATAGACGGCACTGGTGGGCACTCATGGGTGGCACAGGTGGGCACTGATGGGCGACACTGATGGGCACTGAAAGGCTGAAAAGATGGGTACTTATGGGTGGCACTGATAGGCGGCACTTCTGGGCACTGATAGGCAGCACTGCTGGGCACTGATGGGCATTGACACATGGCACTGATGGGCACTGATAAACAGCACTGATGGGCATCCCTGGTGGCACTGGCAGTGGTAGGCATTGTCAGTGGGCACTGATTGGCAGCTGCCTGGGCACAGATGTGCATTTCCCTGGGGGTCTAGAAACAATCAGCACAGACCCCCCTGTCAGGAGAGCCGCCGATCGGTTCTCCTCTACTTGCGTCACCGGCTCTTCCTATTTACATTGTGATCAGCCGTGATTGGACACGGCTGATCACATGGTAAAGAGTCTCTGTCAGAGACTCTTTACCTAGATCGGTGTTGCGGGGTGTCAGACAGACACCCTGCAACAATGATCGCTGCGATGCCCACGGGGGCGCGCAGCGGCTCAATATCCTGAGGACGTCATATGACGCCCAGTCAGGGTATTGAAACCACTTTGCTGCCGTCATTCTGCTATATGGCGGGTGGCATTCTACCCATTCTACCATAACAAAAATGGCTGACATAGTATTACACTTGATCACCCAGTTTGTATTTACCAATCATAGTCCCACATATAATAATTATGAATGTATCAACATATCCGGATATATTACAGTGGTCACCTACTGTATATGAGATAAGCCAAAAGTGTTTTAAAAAATCTTCATCAGGGACTAGACTTTAAACTTAAAACGTATCTATAGAGATATACTGAATATAATGAGTTACAGCTTAAAAGATCATATTAAAAAGTTTACAAACCTGTGGAAAAGTCAATGACTCATGTATATATGGTGATATAATTACACATCAGCCAAGCAAAAAACGGTCCCAATCTGAAAACCAAAAGATACCACAGGTGGCGGCAGGATGATCAATGTACACACAAGGACCCAAGGAGTGCCAAAAAAATGGTAAGATGCAAATACATTGGATTCTGTTAGGCATAACTGTCCATCTCATTGCATGTAAGAAAAATTCTCATACATGCCTACTCATTGGGGGGGGGGAGGGGTTTAATAAAACTGGTGCACACAGAATATGGTGTAGCTGTGCATAGTTACCAGTTTCTAACTTCAGCTTGTTCAATAAAGCTTTGCCAATAAAACCTAGAAGCTGATTGGTTACTTTGCACAGCTGCGCCAGATACTGTGTGCACCAGTTTTAGTAAATCCTCAACATTGAGTCATGCAAGGGATCATACCTACAAATCTACAATCAAAGAAAGTATTAGCCAAGGATATATTTAATTAACCACTTGCTTACTGCGCACTTATACCCCCTTCCTGCCCAGGCCAATGTTCAGCTTTCAGTGATGTACCTATTTGAAGGACAATTGCGCAGTCATGCAACACTGTACCCATATGACATTTTTATATATTTTTTCTCACAAATAGAGCTTTCTTTTGGTGGTATTTAATCACCACTGAGTTTTTTATTTTTTTCTAAACAAACAAAAAAAGACCAAAAATTTGGAAAAAAAATAAAAACTTTTTCACATTGTTTTATAAAATTTAGCAAACAGGTAAATCACCTTCACTGATGGGCACTGATGAGGTGACACTGATGGGCACTAATAGGCTGCATTGATTGGGCACTGATGAGGCAAAACTGATGGGCACTGATAGGTGACACTGATGGCCATTGATGTGTCGGCACTGGTGGGCACTGATGAGGCTGCACTGATAAGCACTGATAGGTGGCACTGATTGGTGGCACAGAGAGGTGGTACTGATAGGTGGCACTGATGTACACTGATAGGTGGCACTGATGGGCACTAATAAATGGCACTGATGGGCACTGGTAGTCAGCACTGATAGGCAGCACTGATAAGTGAGACTGATGATGAGGCACTGATGGGCACTGGTTGGCAGCACTGGTGGGCACTGATAGGTGGCACTGGTGGGCACTGATAGGTAACACTGATGGACACTGATAGGTGGCACTGATGGGTACTGATAGATACAGAAAAATTGGGCCTTGGGTGGTGGTGCCACAACACTGTAACCCCTCACAGATACTCTTGTTGGGCGCAGGAACGGGCCCTGCTGTGAAATATTAGATCAAAAATTGTAATTGCATGCCCCTATTAAACAGAGGATAAAAAGTTGGGCCTTGGGTGGTGGTGCCACAACACTGTAACCCCTCACAGATACTCTTGTTGGGCACAGGAACAGGCCCTGCTGTGAAATATTAGATCAAAAATTGTAATTACATGGCCCTGTTAAACAGGTGGAGAAAAATTGGGTCTTAGGCAGTGGTGGTGCCCTAAACCAAAAATATTGTTGGAAGCTAGCATCATCAAGATTGAGGAGGAAAAGGATAGTCACTCAACATAGGCAGTCTTCAAGGGATCCCACGTCCATAGAAAAATAAATCAGTTACATCAGCATCAGGTCTTGATAGCTGCTGATCCTAGACTGTTTCATTTTTATGAATGTGAGCCTATCAACGGAGTCTGTGGACAGGCACACTCTATGGTCCCTTACAAACCCTCCAGCAGTACTGAACGTGCGTTCAGAAAGAACGCTGGATGCAGGACAGGCCAGTAGCTCAAATGCAAATTGAGCAAGTTCTGGCCAGTGGTCCATCCTCAAGACCCAGTAACCCAATGGATGCTCTGTTGGAAATGTCTCCAAGTCTGCTATTGCCCCTAGATATTCCTGCACTGTGTAATGCAGACGCTGGCGATGGTTGCTTGAATCGATCAGACCTTGGGCCTGAGGACTGAAAAATTGTCTAAAGGCATCGGTCAGCCGGCCACCTTCTCCACCGCTCTTCCTCTGCAACACGTTATCCAGCACAATAAATTGTAACCAACCAGGGTCTAGAAATGCATTGCACAAACCTTTCTTCAAGGCCTCCTGAAGATGTTTTATCCTCTGCTCCCTCTGCGAAGGCAAGATGAGTTCTGCAACCTTACCTTTGTAACATGGATCAAGAAGGGTTTCCAGACAGTAATGATCCCTCTCCTTGATACTACGAATCCTAGGGTCCTTTCGCAGGCTTTGCAGAATCAAGGAGGCCATGCAGCGTAAGTTTGCAGAGGCATTCGATTCTGAGTCCTCTGGGTCACTTAGGATCACATGATCCATAACAACCATCTCCCAGCCACGTACAACTCCTTGGGTTTCTGGGGATTGAAAACCATCCCTTGAAGACTGCTGCTGAGTGTTATTCTCCTCATCCATGCTGATACAATCCTCCTCATCCTCCTCTTCCTCTTCTTCCTGTGTGTTTAGCGGGCCCACAGGAATACTATCTGGATAAAGGGGGCCCTGAGAAGTAAGGAAGTCTTCTTCTTCCTCCTGCTGTTCTGCCTCAAGTGCCCTGTCCATTATTCAATGAAGCATGTGCTCCAACAGGAAGACAAGAGGGACAGTATCACTGATGCATGCATTGTCGCTGCTCACCATCCTCGTGGCCTCCTCAAATGGTGACAGGACAGTGCATGCATCCTTGATCAGTAGTCACTGGCATGGCAAAAAGAAACCAAGCTCCCCTGTCCTGGTGCCATACTTACACAGGTACTCATTGATGACCCTCTGCAGCATTGCCAACGTTGAGTTCCACCTGGTGGGCATGCCACAAATGAGGCGATTAGTAGGCAGGTGGCATTCCCTTTGAATGTCAGCCAGCCGAACACTGGCATTTTATGACCGGTGTAAAAGATGACAGACTTTTCTGGCCTGCCTCAGGAGATCCTGTAAGCCTGGGTACCTGGTCAAGAACCGCTGCACCACCAAATTCAGGACGTGTGTCAAACATGGAAAATGGGTCAAGTATCCCTGTCGGAAGGCGGAGAGAAGGTTGGTGCCATTGTCGCATACAACCATTCATGGCTGAAGCTGGCATGGCGTCAACCACCTCTGAGCCTGCCCCTGCAGAGCTGACAGAATCTCTGCCCCAATGTGGCTCCTGTCCCCTAAGCAGACGAACTCAAGAACTGCATGGCATCTTTTTGCCTGAGTGCTTACATAGCCTCTTAAACACATACAGAGCACCGCTCTTTCAGAGGACAAATCTGCAGAAGAGGCCATATAGGAAGAAGAAGAGGAGGGGGTGGAGGAGAGAGCTGTGGCAGAATCACCACTAGCATTTTGGCGGCATGGTGGCGGAACAAGCTCCAACAATATTGAACCCTGCCCTGCATTCTTCCCAGTTGCAGTGCTAGCAATTTGGCCAAGCTAGCATTCAGACGCTGAGCATGTGGATGACTGGGACTGAATTTCTTTTTACGGTTTAGCAACTGGGGTAGGGAAATTTGACTGCTAAAATCAGATGGTGGTGTACTGATAGCAGATTGGCTGCAAGTACTTCTGACACCTATTGCTATACCTTCATTCTTCTCAGTGCAGGTTTTTGAGAGGACTGGAGGTATAGTGGGGTTGGAAATCCCAGATGAGGAGCAAGGAGAAGTCCACCTTTTTCTTTGATGTGGTTCTTTCAAGTGCTGTTGCCAATGGATTGCATGGGAGGTCGTCATATGTCTGGTCAAGTATATGGTGCCCGAGCAGCTGCTGTTCTGGCCACGTTTGATCCGCTTCAGACATAGGAAGGAGTCAGCAGCGACTTGCACCTGCGGAGCTCTGTGGTGTGATGCAGTAGGGTGGCTGCCCTTAAGCTGCCGCCTAGAGGACATCCTGCCTTGTTGGAGTTGTGCCACCAGCTCCTCCTCCTCCTTCTCCTCCTCTCTACTATCAGGCACCCAAGTAGAGTCAGGGACCTCATCATCCTCTCCCTCCTCATCACTGGAGCAAACTTGGCAGTATGCTACAGCTGGGTGAACATGACTGCCAGTTTCTTGTCCTTCTTGGGCACCCCCTTTCTCTAGGCTCACATTACTCCCTTCCTCAACCTGGGAACGAATCAAAGCCTTCAAATCGCCACGCATCCTCCAGCAGCATGTACCTGACACTGTGGTCGAATAGTTCGGGGGACTCCTCCGTGCCTGATGGTGCGGCTACGGAAGGACTGTGGACAAGGAGCCGATGGAATAGGCCGGTTTGGCAGCTGTATTGGAAGGCAAACTACTCTGAGCCTAGGTGACAGAGGAGGAGGAGGAGAATGAAGACGGCTTTGTTATCCACTCCACAAACTCTTCTGCATGTTCTGGTTCAAAAACACAGGCAGCAGCAGAAAAAGGAGGATGCACCATATCCACGACCAGCACTGTTGACTGTAGACACAAAGGCTGCTTGCCCTCTTTTAGTGGCCTGTGAGTGTCTGCCTCTCCTTTGAGGCCTTCCGGACATGATGTATATTTTGTTTTTCAACACCACACCGTACACAAAAGTAGTAGCAACTGAACTACGGCTGCACTGTATTGTGTATTGTGTGCACCACCAGAATTGTAGTAGCAACTGCACTATGGCTGCACTGTATTGTGTACTGTGTACACCACCAGAAGTGTAGTAGCAACTGCACTACAGCTGTACTGTATTGTGTACTGTGCACACCACCTGAAGTGTAGTAGCAACTGTACTATGGCTGCACTGTATTGTGTACTGTGTACACCACCAGAAGTGTAGTAGCAACTGCACTACAGCTGTACTGTATTGTGTACTGTGTACACCACCAGAAGTGTAGTAGAAACAGTACACCTCGGAATGCACTGTAGGCTACACTGGATGCAGAGTAGATCACAAGACTGTATATATATATATATATATATATATATATATATATATATATATATATATATATATTAATACAATGAAGGGAATTTTGATCTTTATATACTCATCCATGTGCTTTGACTTTTGCTCTAGGAGCCTCAGGAGACAATTTCTTCTAGCTGTCTATGTTGGACAGTGTTTCTAACATTGAGAGAAACACACAGGTTCGATCCCTTGTGGACATTTATATTAGCACGAATATTTGTCATATATGATGATGGTCACTATAACCCTGAAATCTGTAAAGCCAGAATGTATCATTAGTTACATTTTGAAGGTGAGAAATATTGATTCACCCAGGGTTTTTTGGATGGTCAGAAGTTTATCTAAACTATGTAATACATTTTCCTATACTGATGTTTCTATATGTTGTAGAGATACATTTTGATGGCTATACATCTTGGAGATGTGGGATGAGATCCAATATGCTGTCCCCCTATCTACGTCTGCCCACTGATATTGAAGTTTTTAGAATTTCTGCTTGTTGTGGTGTGTATAAATTGTGGGTGATCGGCACCCGTATTGTGTGCATCTGTGTGCAGTTTATATGAAATTGATATGCTACAACAATTTATTTTCTATCATATAGAGCTCATTCTTATTTGTACTTTGTTCCCACACCCGCTGGGGAGGCTGGCTTTTTGGTGCTGTCCCGCACGTTTATCTACATGTGCACATTGGGTAAGCTGAATGTCTTCACCAGCTATGGGGCATATATATATAATTTTTATAACTTTTATATGTTATGTTGCATTTATTATTATTTTTATCAGATAATCCACTCTCTCAAATACTTTTGAAGAAGTGCTAATCCCGTGAAACATGTTGAGAAGAACTGGTTAAATATGTTCAAGATTATGCCATCTGATTTGTGGCACTTCATAGTATTATATATCAACATAAATAGTCCAGTTTTGAGAGAGTTATTAATGTGATCCCTTCAGGCACGATCAGTTGTCTATACTATTTTATATTTTTGTAATAAAATATTTTGTTTTAAATCTATATAAAGTATTGTCTATGGTGGTACCAAAGAAATCTGTATTGCCTTACCATATTTTTCCCTATACTGAATTATGTAACTGTATCACAAATATTTTGGGCCAAGGTGGTGCTGTGAACATAGTCCTGATTTCAGAAAAGCATTTGATACAGTTCAACATAATGTTCTCTTAAAAAGTTGTACAAGCTAGAACCTAACCCTTGGGTGGTTTATTTGCATATGGTGACAGTCTATTCACACCCAGAGACTTTAGTTTCTACTAGGTATTCAAAAAATGATTGCTTCTCTGATCATTTACCCTCATTCCAGCTATTACACCCTTTAAATCTTTTGCTGGATCTGGATTATTTTTTTACTACTTTTGGGTTAACATCTGAATTTAAATGTACAACAGAGGTCTCTGTTACACCCCAATTTGTAAAAAAAAATAAAAAATCACCCAATTCTTATAACAGTCATTTGTTTGAGCTATGATTTATTCTTAATTCCTATAGTAGGACTACCATGCTTGACCCTCCTCACACCTAGTGTTACACATTAGTGCAACAGTCGACACCCTGAAAGTTAAGGTTTTAGTCTTAAATACTCATTTGCATACACTGGTGTTTTACCTCTGTGTCTGCTAAAAGAACTGTTCATGAATACGGTAAACATTGAGAAATAATGTCACCAAATTAGGATAGGCATGTACCTGAAATTGACCTCAATTTCATTAATATGCGGTTAAATTATAAAATACAAAGGTCAAAAAATGTTTTCCAAAGTTTAATTACAGGATAATGCTTGATTTGCAGTTTAAAATAAAATATTGCAAATTAGTTCTGCTTTTATATATTCTTCATAATAAACCTACGCATTATGATGTTATCTATGACTGGTAATTTGTGCCATTAATAACGTTAATCTTATATGCATATTTGTTTGTCATTAAACATGACAGAGAACATTGGAGTGGTAGGAGTTTTGCCAGAATTGAACTATATTAATTCTGCCCACTCCATTGAATGACAACAGCACTGCAGTGACAGAACAGGACAAGATAATTAATAATTGAACAAATATTAATGTAAGTTAGTAATATAAGATGCCTTGACAATGGAATTTAAGCTGTAAATCAATAATCCTTAAGTGAGCATTCCTTTTTGTTAGCAATCTGGGTCTTTCATTTCTAGGAAGAAAAAGGGATTCCAGGTTGTTGGTTGACTTTTGGCTTACTAGGCATTTATTTGACAAAGCAGTTTTAACGTACCGTATGGGCTTTGTAAACATGGTTTTCCTATTGCTTGCTTATATACTGGCTATTGAGTTTCATTATGCAGTTGTGCCCTTGCCAACTACTAACAACAACTTAAAGTGACACCTATGTGTACGGGAACTAGATAGCATATTGTTTAACCCCTAATGATATTACAAAATCAATTAACCAGAAAAATAGTTCGTTGTTGCTTTACTGTCGTGGTGGGCCAGTGGAATGAAAACATGGTCAGCCACAGGCATGCACATAATGATGCATTCCCTATGTCAATGAGTGATTGAGCCAAACAATTTTACATAAGTCTGGACATGGGACAGTAAAGGAAGAAGATGGTGTGAGATGCTCAATCGTAGTTGCCGTCTAGCTAGGGCTGCAGGGCAAACCTTGGCCAAAGCACCCACCTGCCTTACCCAGAGGCTTTCCAAAACTGTACTCCTGGCCTGCCCTCATAAAAATCAAGCAACATGAGAAGAAAGTAGTAAACTGGACAATGGTTTCAAAAACCATACTGTCTGGTTCAAAACTGGATGGGTGGCAACCCAAATACTTTGTAGTTCCCCTTAATGCGGAGTATCGCCAAGCCCTTTAAAAATTTTAATTAAAATGAACATTAGGCCACTTACCCATCCTGGAGTCCAGCAATGTCGGCACCACAGCTGATGTTTCAATTGGCTGGTCAGGTGCTGCCACCGCCATTGCGGGTAGGGGAAGCAATGTAGCCTTTCGGCTTTGCAGCAGGGTCCCTACTGTGCATGCGCGAAGTGCACTGCGCTCTCTCACTGGCCTGGCAGAAGGAGAGAGAGGAGGGAGGTGGAGGGGGGCCTAGCTGCTGACGTAATTTGCTGTGGTTCAGTCTCCTGGAAGTGGAGACAGGGTACCTGTAAAAAACAGGTATCCCCCCCCAGAAAGGTGTCAAATGTGGCACCAGAGGGGGGGGATGAATCAGATAAGTGGAAGTTCCACTTTTGGGTGGAACTCTGCTTTAATCACAAGCAAGTCCTTTACATAAAAATAAAATGCAGCGCTTTTGGAATGTACACAAAAGTCCTTCAAAAAATGTCCATACAAATCCAATGAAGTTTGAAACATAGAAGGCACCTCGGATGTGTATGAAATATCACAAAATAGTGGTGCAAAGAGTATTCCACCTGCACCACAGCATACCGAGACTCTTACCCTCAATTGTGGACCACCTAATTATAAGTAGTAAAACAGCGCTCAATCAACCACTGAACACTGCCAGATTCCCAACAAGCTTCATAGAATTAATCGTGTTCTCCCCTCATTGATAATACAGGAGTATTATCCAGGAGTCAGATTGCCAAACATACATATCAGGAAGGAGAACAAAACTGCCTCATGGTGTAGTGTTTAAAAACACTTCAACATTTATTAAAATACTCCAGCATACTCACAATGTATATAATCAAGCAGACATGTCTTCAAAACTTGTAAAAGTTTCCAACCATCAAGATGGCCGAGGCCCTCATGTGTAGTGACGTCACACATCCAGCCAACGCAATTCATCATCATAAGACGTCATCGGGGACGTGGCCAACATCAGCCACTACACTATTTATAGGGTGGGGACCGGAAGGACCCGCCTTCCACACTAATTGCGCTCTGAAGCCCATGCTTGTCCGGAGCCGGAAGTGACGCCATGACCTGAAGCAACTCTTGGTTGAACCTGATGGACTTGTGACTTTTTTCCAATTATGGGATTATACTGTTATGCCGCGTACACACGGTCGGAATTTCCAATGGAAACAGTCAGATGGGAGCTTTTCATCGGATTTTCCGACCGTGTGTATGGCCATCGGTCTTTTTCTGACAGCATTTCCGACAGACTTTTGATTGAGAGCCTGTTCTTAATTTTTCAGACGGAAAACCTTTCTATCGGATTTTCCGATCGTGTGTATGCAATTCCGACACGCAAAATTCCGATGCATGCTCGGAAACAATTTGACGCATGCTCAGAAGCATTAAACTTCCCTTTTATGGTGCCGTTGAACGTGTTGTATGTCGCTGTGTTATTGACCGTCTGAATTTGGTGTGACCGTGTGTAGGGAAGACAGTTTGAGCGAAACTCTCCAGAGCTTTTTCTTTCTGACGATAATTCCGATCATGTGTACGCGGCATTAAATGGACCTTAGCACCATCTTGTGGTCCGAAACTGAAAAGACACCATTAACATCCCAATAGATTCATACTGTAATTAATAAATTAATCACCACACAAAAAAATCACATAATATGAGACAACATAATTTATAGTAAAAAAGCTTACAGAGGAAGTTTATCTTTTATTAATGAAGGCATTAATCTCCTACTCAATATTAAGACCGTGGGCCTTATATGTCCTTAATAAATAAATCCATCAAGTATCCAACTTGGATATTTCCCTCCTAACATGGCTACCTCTCCAATTGGGACAAAATGTACCAATCGCCATAAAAGGTATTCCATTTGGGTTTTTATTGTGACATAAAGCAAAATGTCTAGACAAACTATGATTGCTAAAACCTTTTATGTACATTATGTTAGTAATGTGTTCCTTAGGTCTGGTTTGTAGCAAATACTACACCATGAGACAGTTTTGTTCTCCCTCCTGATATGTATGTTTGGCGATCTGATTCCTGGAGGGATTATCCATGAGGGAAGACCACTATTTTTCTATGAAGCCTGTTGGGAATCTGACCATGTTCAGTGGTTGATTAAGCACTGTTTGACTGCTTATAATAAGGTGGTCCACAATTGAGGGTAAGAGGCTCAGTGTGCTGTGGTGCAGGAGGAGGACTCTTCTTACCACTATTTTGTGATATTATGTACACACTATGTTTCTAAGTTCATTGAATCTGTATGGTCATTTTTTTAAGTACTTTTGTTTACATTCCAAAAGCACATATTTTTTTGTTGCCAAGAAATTGTGCTAGCTGCTTTTATTAAGTGTATTTTCTGATACCTAAAGCGCAGGTGGATTATTTATATCTGTTTGTTAAGATCTTTACATGTGCCCAGGGGCACAGCATGAGCTCTCCAAAGCAAGAGCTATAGTCTGACAACGTTTCTGTGCCCAGCCTGACGGGGGAAGAAGTAAAGAGCTTCAGGACTGGAATGGCATTAAGACCCACGGTGGTGGCAGTGGGTGACTATTCATCATCAACTCTTCCCTCCCTCCTAAATGTTACTCACTCCTCTAAATTATATTTTTGTGTACCAGTTGCACCCAGTTGGCAGCCAATTTGTCAGTTGTACCTTTTTTTTATTTTTATTTTTTTACAAAGACAGACCTGTTACTTTACACTTCTTGTTTTATATGTATTCTTCACTAAACTCCACTATAATCTGCATACTGACCTACAGTATATGTTTTTATTTTTCTTACAACTCCGCTGTGTGTGATATGCTGTACTTTTAATATTTTCACAACTTGACTGTATACACTGTGCTGTACATTTTATAATTCTCCTCACTCCTAACTGTACACTGATCTTTATGTAAAATATTTGTAATAGTTTCATTCTGTCCACTGTGCTGTACACATACACATGTACTGTACATATTTCACACTTAACTCTTTACACTTTTTCTTTAACTTTTTTGTATTGCCAGTAATGGCTTGCAGCCAGGAAAATCAATTTAAATGACATTTTTCTTTATATATGTCAGTTTTGCTGCAGTAGGTTCTATAGACAGTGCATATGTGCCACTTCACAGGCAGGCTAATTGAGCCCCCCCCCCCCCCCATGCACTATATTTAAAGGGATTTTTCATTTTTGTTGTTTCACTTTAAGCATCATCAACATCACTGCTCCTTTAAAAAACCCCAAAAAATGTTTTGCATTGATACATGTAGTATCATGGCAGTACCCAAGCCCCCATATCATTTGTATGGCCCATAACTTGCATAGAAACCTTCAAAATGGGGACTGTTGATTTTTCGAGTTTGGGACCCATAGACTTTACTAGGGTTCATGGTTCGGTCTGAACTTTTTTCATGTACGGAGTTCTGGTGTGAACCGAACCGGGGTAATTACTAATGTATAGCCTGCCTTTCTTCTACAGCGGGTGCACCTCTAAACCTGTTCTTGATTGTCCCTCCGGAGCATCACTCAGTCGCTTTTAGAGCGGCAGCACTCAAAGACCTAAATCAGTCTCACTGACACCATACCCTCATCAGCTACAAATGATCTCAGTCCTTCTCAATTTAAGACCCAACCAAACACAGGTCCAGCATTATCCTTTATGGAGAGAATTCCACTCACTGTTTTGTCTACAGGACACAAATATTGAGAGTGAGGCGCAGACAGCAAAATAGAACCCCAGATTTGGCCATCACTATCAATAAACAGTTGTACACTGTGCCATTCATAGCCTATATAGAAAATTGCCATGTAAGTATATGGGATTTTTAACACATTTATAAATAAAAAAATTTTTTTTATTATTTCTGCTTTGTCTGTATAAAATGTATGTGTGAAATAAACATTAGCAACAGGTTGCATCCATGACAATCATTGTGCAGAGCATACTGGGCTCAGGGCCGTCTTTAATATTGATTGAGCCCTGGGCCCCCCCAACTTAAAATCAGGTCAGGCAGCAATTGAGATTGGTTGCCAAAGGTTACAGCATATCATTACTGCTCATTGACTGGATGCTAGAGGTTACAGCAAACATTACGACTCATCAATTAGTTGTTAGAGGTTACAGCACATCATTTCTGCTAACTGATTGGTTGCTAGAGGCTACTGCACATCCTCACCGTTCACTGGTTGGTTGCTAGAGGTTACATGTTTATTTCTCACTGATTGGTTGCTAGAGGTTACATGCTTACGGCTCACTCATTGGTTGCTAGAGGTTACATGTTTACCGCTCACTGATTGGTTGCTAGAGGTTAATGTGCATCATTACCACTTACTTATTGGTTGCTAGAGGTCATAGCACATCATAACAGCTCACTGATTGGTTGCTGAAGGTTACAGCACATCATCTCCTCACCTATCAATAGACAGAAAATTCCTAGAACTTGCTATTAGCAATAAGCAGAGCAGAGCACACACAGCTATGAAGGTTAACTGAGTGCCACTAGGAACAGAGCCCAATAGGAGCAGTATCCCTGAGGACAGGCTACCAGAAATAAATGACTAGTTATGCCACCTGCAGTAGAGCAGTGTGGAGGGGTGAGCTACGTACAGAGTGCAGGGTTAAGGGGTGCGCTATGGACAGAGTGCAGGATTTAGGGGTAAGCCGTGTACAGAGTGCAGGATTTAGGGGTGAGCTGTGTGCGAAGAGCAGGATTGAGGGGTGAGCTATATACGGGGTTCAGGATTTAGGGGTTAGCTGTGTACGGAGTGCAGGATTGAGGGGTGTGCTGTGTACAAGGTGCAGGATTTGGAGGTGAGCTGTGTACGGAGTGTAGGATTGAGGGGTGAGCTGTGTACAGAGTGCAGGATTGAGGGGTGAGCTGTGTACAGAGTGCAGGATTGAGGGGTGAGCTGTGTACAGAGTGCAGGATTGAGGGGTGAGCTGTGTACAGAGTGCAGGATTGAGGGGTGGGCTATATACAGGGTGCAGGATTTAGGGGTGAGCTGTGTACGGAGTGCAGGACTGAGGAGTGAGCTTTGTATGGAGTGCAGGATTGAGGGGTGAACTGTGTATAAAGTGCAGAGTTTAGGGGTGAGCTGTGTATGGAGTGCAGGATTGAGGGGTGAGCTGTGTACAGAGTGCAGGATTTAAGGGGGATCTGTGTACGGAGTGCAGGATTTAAGGGGGATCTGTGTACGGAGTGCAGGATTTAGGGGTGATCTGTGTACGGAGTGCAGGATTTAGGGGGGATCTGTGTACGAAGTGCAGGATTTAGGGGGGATCTGTGTACGGAGTGAAGAATTTAGGGGGGATCTGTGTACGGATGCAGGATTTAGGGGGATCTGTGTACGGAGTGCAGGATTTAGGGGGGATCTGTGTACGGAGTGCAGGATTTAGGGGGATCTGTATACGGATTGCAGGATTTAGGGGGGATCTGTGTATGGAGTGCAGGATTTAGGGGGGATCTATGTATGGAATGCAGAATTTAGGGTTGTATTGTGTACATCCAAGACCCCCCCCCCCCAGCAATTGCAGAGCTTTCCTCTGCCCAGATTCCAGTTTGGAGCTTACCCCCATCAATACACCGCATTCCTCTGGCATTAATCCCCCCTCCCTTCAGTACTGAGCACATCCCAAGTCCTCACCCGCTAAATAACATCAGAGTGCGGCTGCAGAAGAGCAGCTGTAAGTTGGCTTGGAGCAGCTTCTGCCTGTGTACATCTCCCGCCTTCCTCTGTTCTCTCTGCTCTCTGATAGAGATAGAGGATGTGTTTTGCAGAGCAGGGAGGGATGTGAATGGCCGCTGGGAGGAGAGCGCTGTCACTTGTAAATACAGAAGCAGTGCTCCTGTATTTACAAGTGACAATAGTGGGCAGCTCAGCAATCAGCGCCGGATCCCGGAGGTGGAGGAACTCGGGTAAAAAAAAAAGCCGGCGAGCAGCACAGGCTCCAGGGGCAGCTGCTTTGGACCCCTCAACAATGGCAGGGCCCTGGGCAGATGCCCCGTTTGCCCTGCGGTAAAGACAGCCCTGACTAGGCTTTGTCATCGGAAAGCCCAGCTCTGCTTACATGCTTGTCCTGAATGCTTTTCCTGGGCATTCCCCAGGTTTTGTTGTTATCTGCTTTAGCCTTCCAATGCCTCTTACTGCGATAGCCAGCTGTAGATGGGGGCGGTGGACACGTTTTTGTTAACACATAGTGTTTGTATTGGTCCAGCAACGCACCAACACCTTTGCAGCCATTGTGCAATCTGCTGGGCGTTTGGTGTGCTCCTGTACCTTTAAGAAGGGGTGGCTCCCCTTCAGTCCACCTGCCCTCATCTACCCATTAGAATGCATGTGCCTCCACTGTGGGGACACTCTTAGTTTAGTGTTAGGACCACAGATATCAGGGTGCCTTGACGAGGCTCTGTGGCTTACGCATGCGTTTGCAAATGCGTACGGACTAAACCCCTGTTTTTAACGCATACTGTTAGACAGGTCAATTTGGTTGTCTGCGAGCTGGTGGTAAGTAGGCTTGGTTTTTTCCTGGGCATTCCCCAGGTTTTGTTGTTATCTGCTTTAGCCTTCCAATGCCTCTTACTGCGATAGCCAGCTGTAGATGGGGGCGGTGGACACGTTTTTGTTAACACATAGTGTTTGTATTGGTCCAGCAACGCACCAACACCTTTGCAGCCATTGTGCAATCTGCTGGGCGTTTGGTGTGCTCCTGTACCTTTAAGAAGGGGTGGCTCCCCTTCAGTCCACCTGCCCTCATCTACCCATTAGAATGCATGTGCCTCCACTGTGGGGACACTCTTAGTTTAGTGTTAGGACCACAGATATCAGGGTGCCTTGACGAGGCTCTGTGGCTTACGCATGCGTTTGCAAATGCGTGCGGACTAAACCCCTGTTTTTAACGCATACTGTTAGACAGGTCAATTTGGTTGTCTGCGAGCTGGTGGTAAGTAGGCTTGGTTTTTTCCTGGGCATTCCCCAGGTTTTGTTGTTACATGCTTGTTGGCAGTTTTCTACACAGCATTATCTACTTAGGCAACATTATTGTAAATTAGCCTATAAAGGAAAGCTGGAATTGTTGCCTTGAGTTGCTATTTTTTTTTTTGGCTGCAAGTGGTAAACAATACATTTTCACAAGTAGTTTATATTTACTTGATTAAAAAAGTAAAAAAAAAATGTAACTTTAGCCCTGAGTATTCACTTTACATTATGTGCAAAATCACTGTACAATGGCCTTAAGAATTAGTAGTATGACAAAACAAATGTAAAATGGTCTACTTCGATAAGATAATATACTGATATAATGTCACATTATATAGTGAACAGAAAGCTGAGCATTTATTACTCTGATTGATAGGTGCATAAGAGTCACATTTTCCATCTGTGTGCATTCCTATATGCTTTTCTTTAATATTTAATGAAAGATCTCACTTCATCCCCCCTCCCTCTTCACCAGTAAAGTGACATGGAGTCATTAGTAATGCGCATTTCAACTAGTGTGTGGGTGCCTCTGGAAAGAAACAAACACAATTAGAGAGAGAATCTGTAAGCGGATAAATGCATGTATACACAAATGTAGCTGTTTGAACACGTAAGCTCACAGACCACATAAAGCCATTTACAAGAAAGAGGTGAAGTTTGACACGTGTGAACTCTGGTCTGGTAGTTGCCATCACATTTTTATTAAATTACCTTGGATGAATTAATTAGTGTAAAAAAGCCTTTTACATTTGTTAATTAGTTAAAGGGGTTGTAAACCCTTGTGTATTTTTCACCTTAACCCCTTCAGCCCCTGAAGATTTGGCTGTTGAATGACCAGGCCATTTTTTTGCGATTCTGCACTGCGTCACTTTAACTGACAATTGTACAGTCCTTTTTTTTCCCCCACAAATAGAGCTTTCTTTTGGTGGTATTTGATCATCTCTGCGGTTTTAATTTTTTGCGTGACAATTTTGAAAAAAATTAAATATTTTGTACGTTTTGCTATAATAAATATCCCCCTTTTTTTTTTTAAAGCAATTTTTTTTCTCAGTTTAGGCCGATATGTATTCTTTTACATACTTTTGGTTAAAAATATTGCAATACATTTTACCGATCCGATATGTATTGCCTGATGCAAGTTAGACATTGGACATATAAACACTGCTAGCTGACTCCGCTACACAGGAAAAACTGATAACGGATTTGTGTTTTGGTGCTGGACTTTTTTAAAGGGGATTTCTTGGTACAAGATACTGCCAGATATATCAGTAAAGGAAATAAACATAATATACTTTTTGAAAATTGCACTGTCCTGAAATCGTTACAGCGCAACTATAGAAAGTTATAATTAGGGTTGAGCGAACCCGAGCTGTAAACTGTAAAGTTCGGGTCCGTACCGGACTTTTGGGTGTAAGTTCGGGTTCGGGTCCGGTGTTCGGCGCTGTATTGGCGCCTTTTTAACAGCTTTAGGGCAGCCAATGGATGATCCTTTCACTAGTGTGCCCTAGAAGCCATCACAGCCATGCCTACTAATGGCATGGCTGTGATTGGCCAGTGCAGCATGTGACCCAGTCTCTATAAATAGTACACACACAGCACACAGCGTCATTCTGTTAGACAGACACTGTTAGGCAGGTTCCTGTGCTGCAGATAGATAGATAGAGGATTTTAGGAGTTAGTGTGCTAAAGTCAGTCCACATTCCTTGAATTTTATTCTAATTAGTTAGATCAGTGAGCGATCTAGATAGCTAGAGTAGGGAGGGAGTTTCTTTATTTTGCAAAAGAAAGAGGCAGACATAATTATTGAAGAGATTCCTAAATCAATTGTACCCTGGCTGGGGTGCAGTGCACAGTCACAGTAACAGTGCCATGAGGCCAGTGCCAGACAAAATATAAACGTTTTACCTGCAAGCTCAGTGCAACATTACTGCACTGCATATACTAAGAGATACACCACAGTCTGTGTGTATTCTGCTATTGGAAAAACATTGCATAAAAATTGAATTTTGCTTTTTATTTTTTTTCCCAATAGCATTTTCTGCGTGTTCATACATACACGCTGTAGACACTAACCGTGTATTCTGATATTGCAAAAACATTGCAAAAAAATATAATTTTGCAGTGTTTTTTTTTCTTCCCAATAGCATTTTCGGCGTTTTCATAAACGCTTTACATACTGTCCGTGTAGTCTGATATTGCAAAAACATTGCAAAAAAATAAAATTTTGCAGTGTTTTTTTTTCTTCCCAATAGCATTTTCTGCGTTTTCATAAACGCTTTACATACTGTCCGTGTAGTCTGATATTGCAAAAACATTGCAAAAAAATAAAATTTTGCAGTGTTTTTTTTTCTTCCCAATAGCATTTTCTGCGTTTTCATAAACGCTTTACATACTGTCCGTGTAGTCTGATATTGCAAAAACATTGCCAAAAAATTAAATTTTGCAGTGTTTTTTTTTTCTTCCCAATAGCATTTTCTGCGTTTTCATAAACGCTTTACATACTGTCCGTGTAGTCTGATATTGCAAAAACATTGCAAAAAAAAAAAATTTTGCAGTGTTTTTTTTTTTTTTTCTTCCCAATAGCATTTTCTGCGTTTTCATAACGCTTTACATACTGTCCGTGTAGTCTGATATTGCAAAAACATTGCAAAAAAATAAAATTTTGCGGTGTTTTTTTTCTTCCCAATAGCATTTTCTGCGTTTTCATAAACGCTTTACATACTGTCCGTGTAGTCTGATATTGCAAAAACATTGCAATAAAAATTAATTTTGCTGTGTTTTTTTTTTCCAATAGCATTTTCTGCGTTTTCATAAACGCTTTAGACACTATTCGTTTATTCTGATATTGTAAAAACATTGCAAAAAAAATTAATTTTGCAGTGTTTTTTTTCTTCCCAATAGCATTTTCTGCGTTTTCATAAACGCTTTAGACACTGTACGTGTATTCTGCTATATACAAAAACACCCATTTAGGGCGAGATCATAAATTTTGAAAATATGAGGAGATCATCAAAAAGGGGACGTGGCCCGGGTCGTGGTGCTGCTGGTGGCACTCCTGTTGCAGGGAGAGGACGTGGTCGATCTGTGCCAGCTACACGCACTAGTGAAACACCTTCCGCAGGTGCGAGTAGGCGACAGAGCCTGCAGCGGTATTTTGGCGCGCCTAATGAGGCTGTACGAATGTTGAGGCCAGGACAAGTACAGGCGATAGTAGATTGGGTTGCTGCTGACAGTGCCTCCGGTTCCTTCACATTGTCTCCCACCCAGTCTCCTGATGAAAGTTCAGAGTTGGCACCTGCAGCCGATGTCCATCAGTCTTTCACCTCACCCCCTTGCAAATCAGCCAATCAGTCTGAGCCCCAAATCATGCAGCAGTCTCTTCTGCTTTTTGATGACTCTGTTAGTAGGGTTTCCCAGGGCCATCCACCTAGCCCTGCCTCAGAAGTGGAAGAGATTGTGTGCACCGATGCCCAACCACTTATGTTTCATGATGAGTACATGGGAGGACCAACGCAGCACGTCTCGGATGATGACGAAACACAGGTGCCAACTGCTGCTGCTTTCGTCATTGTGCAGACCGACAAGGAGGGCAGGGGTGAATTTTGGGTGGAAGATGATGTGGAGGACGATTAGGTCCTTGACCCCACATGGAATCAACGTCATGCAGGTGACCAGTGTAGTTCAGAGGAAGAGGCGGTGGTCGCACAGAGCCACCAGCACAGCAGAAGAGGGAGCAGGGTGCAAAAGCGCAGCGTCCGTCCCCTAGACAGTACGTCTGCTACTGCCCAACGCAGCAAGGGACCGAGCACACCAAAGCCAGGTGCAAGGAGTTCCCTAGCGTGGCAGTTCTTCAGACAATGTCCTGATGACAAGACACGAGTGGTTTGCACGCTGTGCAATCAGAGCTTGAAGCGAGGCATAAACGTTCTCAACCTGAGCACAACCTGCATGACCAGGCATCTAAGTGCAAAGCACGAGATGCAGTGGAGTAGACACCGCAAAAACCAAGAAAGGTCTCTGGCTCCTCCTGCTTCCTCTTCTGCTGCAGTCTCGGCCTCTTCATCCACCTCTGTAGTGACAGTGACACCTGCCAACCCGCAAACAGAGGATCTGCCAGCAACACTACCACCTGGGTCACCAACCATCTCCACAATGTCCCATGGAAGCTTTCAGCTCTCTATTTCCCAAACACTGGAGCGGAAGAGGAAGTACCCCCCTAGCCACCCGCGATCCCTGGCCCTGAATGCCAGCATTTCAAAATTGCTCGCCTTTGAAATGCTGTCATTCCGTCTGGTGGAGACGGAGAGTTTTCAAAGGCTGATGTCATTGGCTGTCCCACAGTACGTCGTGCTCAGCCGCCACTACTTTTCCAGACGAGCTATCCCTTCCCTGCACAACCAAGTGGGGGACAAAATCAGGTGTGCACTGCGCAACGCCATCTGTGGCAAGGTCCACCTAACTACGGATGCGTGGACCAGTAAGCACGGTCAGGGACGTTATATCTCCCTAACAGCACACTGGGTAAATGTAGTGGCGGCTGGGCCTGAGGCGGATAGCACTTTGGCGCATGTCCTGCCACCACCGAGGATTGCAGGGCACTTCAGTTTGCCTCCTGTTGCTAACTCCTCCTACTCCGCCTCCTCATCCTCTACCGCCTCCTCATCTGGTCAGCGTAACACCTTCACCACCAACTTCAGCACAGCCAGGGCTAAACGACAGCAGGCAGTTTTAAAACTTTCCTGTTTGGGGGAAAAACCCCACACCGCGCAGGAGTTGTGGAGGGACATGGAACAACAGACCGATGAGTGGTTGGTGGCAGTGAGCCTCAAGCCCGGCCTGGTGGTGTGCGATAATGGGCGAAATCTCATAGCAGCTCTGGGCCTTGCCGGTTTGACGCACATCCCTTGCCTGGCGCATGTGCTGAACTTGGTGGTCCAGAGGTTCCTGAAGAATTACCCCGATATGCCAGAGCTGCTGCAGAAAGTGCGGGCCGTCTGTGCGCACTTTCGATGTTCTCACCCTGCTGCTGCTCGCCTGTCAGCGCTGCAGCGTAACTTCGGCCTTCCCGCTCACCGTCTCATATGTGACGTGCCCACAAGGTGGAACTCCACCTTGCACATGCTTGCCAGACTGTGCGAGCAGCAGCAGGCGATAGTGGAGTTTCAGCTGCAGCACGCACGCGTGAGTCGCTCTGCGGAACAGCACCACTTCACCGCCAATAACTGGGCCTCCATGCGAGACCTGTGTGCCTTGTTGCGCTGTTTCGAGTACTCCACCAACATGGCCAGTGCCGATGACGCCGTTCTCAGCGTTACTATCCCAGTTCTATGCCTCCTTGAAAAAACTCTTAAGGCGATGATGGAAGAGGATGTGGCACAGGATGAGGAGGAGGAGGAGGAAGAAGAGGGTTCATTTCCAAGGCTTTCAGGGCAGTCATTTACAAGTGGCTACGAGGGTGGGTTCCTGCACCAACAAGCGCCAGGTACACAATTGTCTGGCAGCAAGGGCACAGTTCTGGAGGATGACGAGGTGGAGGATGAGGAGGAGATGGAGGAGGAGGAGGAACCATGTTCACAGCAGGGTGGCACCCAGACCAGCTCATGTCCATCACTGGTGCGTGGCTGGGGGGATACAGAGGACACAGACGATACACCTCCCACAGAGGACAGCTTTTCCTTGCCTCTGGGCAGCCTGGCACACATGAGCGATTACATGCTGCAGTGTCTCCGCAACGACCGCCGAGTTGCCCACATTTTAACTGGTGCTGATTATTGGGTGGCCACCCTGCTGGATCCCCGTTACAAGGACAACGTGCCGTCCTTAATGACCTCACTGGAGCGTGATCGTAAGATGCGCGAGTACAAGCGCACGCTGGTAGACGCGCTGCTGGTGGCATTCCCACTTGGAAGCAGGGGTACGGTGGAAGCACAAGGCGAAGGCAGAGGAGGAGGAAGAGGTCGCCAACACAGCCGGGACACCGCCAGCACCTCGCAAGGCAGGGTTAGCATAGCCGGAATGTAGAAAAGCTTTGTCGGCACGCCACAACAACCAGCACCACCAGCTGAGATGGAACGTCTTAGCAGGAGGCAGCATTTCACCAACATGGTGGAGCAGTATGTGTGCACACGCGTACACGTACTGCATGACGGGTCTGCCCCCTTCAACTTCTGGGTCTCCAAATTGGGCACATGGCCTGAGCTTGCCCTTTACGCCTTGGAGGTGCTGGCCTGCCCTGCCGCCAGTGTATTATCTGAACGTGTATTTAGCACGGCAGGGGGCGTTATCACAGACAAGCGCAGCCGCCTGTCCAGAGCCAATGTGGACAAGCTCATGTTCATTAAAATGAACCAGGCATGGATCCCACAGGACTTGGCCGTACCTTGTGCAGAATAGACACATATACCGGTGTTCTGACAAAAACTGTCTTGCTATCGGATAGTGTCCGGCCACTTACTGCGCAGGTGCAGTGCTTGCGCAGTACGGAGGACAAGGAGATTCACAAAATCTCCAAAGATGAACGTCGCCTGCGCAGTGAGTGCAGGTTCAAGCCCGACCATCCAAGTGGACATACGGTAGCACATAGTAACAGGGCCCCTCACGGGCTCGCTTGGCTAGGCTTCAACCTCGGATGATGTGGCTTGAACCTGGAGTCACCGCGCATCGTCTTCGGAGAGTTTCAAAATCCCCTTGTCCTACGTACTGAGCAAGCGCAGTACAGGGCGGACACTATGCGACGGGGGACAGAATTCGACACATCATTCACCACTAGCCTTACCCAGCCATTGTTGTATTTTTGAACCAGTGTTGGCTACCTCGTCCTCCTCCACCACCGCTCCCACCTACACCGCCACATCCACCACCACCTCAACCTCCTACTCCATTTGAATTTCGTCCTCCTAGGTCAAGATTATAATTTTTAAATTTTTTTTTAATTTCCAAGTATTTTATTTTCCCACTATCTTATCCATTAAATTGAATAATTTTTTCCAGAAAGTGCGTATTCTGGGGTATTCCCACCATATGTTTGCAGATCACTTGCCATGCTCTTAACAACATTTTGTTGCCATTTGCAGCCCTCTAGCCCTTTCCATGACCTTTTTACAGCCATTTTAGTGTTCAAAAGTCCGGGTCCCCATTGACTTCAATGGGGTTCGGAGTTCGGGGTCAAGTTCGGGTCAAGTTCGGTCCCGAACCCGGACTTTTTTCCGAAGTTCGGCCGAACCCGCCGAACCCGAACATCCAGGTGTCCGCTCAACTCTAGTTATAATCTATATTTACCAAGGCCCTACAACACAATATGCCACCTAAAAGCACCCATGCACCAAAAACTAAAAGGGGGTCAACGGGAGGTACGACCAAAAACCCTATTAAACCACTGTCGGCGCAAAAAACGGATATCAAAGGTTTTCTTTTAAACAAACACCAGGTTCACCACAACAAGATGGGGATACATCTATCGAGTTAAATTTGGCCTCACCTAACAGAGAAGATGGGTCTATAATAAGTAATAGTCCCAATGGGAATACACAGCACCTTACAATGGATACGGCAGGAGCAGCTAATACCCCCAACTGGGACTTTCAAGCATATATAAAGCTATTACCTACAAGAGAGGACATGGATAAATATGTTTATAGATTGGAAACTACATATAAAGAAGAAATAACTATACTGAAAAATTCCCTAGTGGATACACAAGAGAAAATCACTGCCATGGATACTAAAATAAAGACTATGAATCAAAAAATACATATAATAGAGGAAAAGACTCAGTAACACGAACGATATTTAAATCATGTGATGGATGCAACAGATGAACTCGAAAATAGAAGTAGGCGGAATAACATAAAAATAAGAGGCCTACCAGAAATCTCAGGCATAGAGAACCTGAGACAAACACTTCAAAATATTTTTAATATTCTCTTAAAACATCCAGATTCATCATTAATTGAAATCGATCGTGCACACCGAATACAAGGCCCTAAAGATCGAGATCAAGGAAAGCCAAGAGATATATTATGTAGAATACATTTTTTTCATGTCAAAGAGAACATTATGGCAGCAGCTAGACTACAGAGAGAATTCGAGTTTGAAGGAACACACCTTATATTTCTACAAGACCTATCTAAATATACTCTGACCAAGAGAAGAGCAGTCAAGCCCCTATTGGAACTATTAAGGGAAAAGGGAATTCTCTATAAGTGGGGATTTCCCTTTCAAATAATTGTACATCAAAATGGCCATAAGATCACGTTTCGGGATAGTGGGGACCTTGACGGATTTCTCAATAGGTTAGGATTACCCCCGATAGAACTACCACTATGGTAACAGATTTACCAGAACTATCCAGGAGTTCAATATAAATATGGATAACTGTATTTTACCTGGTCCCCCCCCTTTTTCTTCTTTCCTCCCCATTTTAGTGACCCCTGATCTTACCCCCCCCCCCCTCTCGTAAATTTTTTTTTTTTGTTTGTCTCCTAAGATAGAGGAGATTTTTGATATAGGTATAAATATAAAGACACATATGAAGGTTTAGAGCTAACAAAGGGAAATAGGGAAAGACACATGTATAAAATAACACATTTTTGAGATGTCATAATACACAAGGAACAAAAGGGGAGTAATATCAAAGAGATTAGATAGGGAAACACATTAACACACATTTTCCCTTTTTTTTTTTTTTACCACTTAAACAGTATTTCATTACATATACACATAGCACATGTAATTATATAGACACAGGATGGGAACAGGGGGTTTCCCCCCCTTTAATTATTTTTTTTTCTTTTTTGGATTTAAATCACACAAGATTCACTGATGGAGAAGAAGAGGGAGGAGGGGGGAGGGAGGGCAGAGAATGGGGGAGGTGGGGGGAGGGCAAAGGGGGGAAAGGGGAAGAGCGGGAATAAATATATACAACTAGAAGATAAAGAGTAAGATATACAACAATAAAGACCAGGATAGAGTTTAACCTATAAGATAGGGAGCAAGGCATATCAGATGGAGGGTGGGTGTCGGAGATGGGCTCTTAGAGAACAATATAAAGTCATAAAAATCATAAATGGAATTAGAAGCATAACGGACATTATAACATTTGTGTAAAATGGCATGCCAAGATGAAGCAAGCATATTGAAATGGATTTGCAGACTGTGTTTTTGCTTTCTTTTGTCTCTTCTTCTCTAGTTCTTCCATCTTCTATATACAGGGGAAATGTTTTGATGTGTTTTTTTTTTTTTTTTGTTTGTCCCCTGGTGGAAGGTCGAGGAACTACAGAGGACTATGTCTTCATTCTGTTTTGTTTCCATTTCTTTTCTTGTCCGTGCTTTGTGTCCCTGAATAATAATACCCGGACCGGGGACACGTTTTCACTCCTATTAAGTCCCTTAATATTACCCAATTAGGGAACTTACATTGTAAGGGTTAGACTCGAAAGAGTCATAGTGAGTATGAATAAGTGACGAGTGAATGGGAAAGGACAACATGCGATTCATGTAGTGCGAGTGCGTAATTATATTAAAGGGAACAAGTGTAAAAAACTTTTTATTTTTATTTTTTTTTTAAAGAGGAGAGAGGGGAAAAATCCTTCCTTTTTTTCTTTTTCTCTATTATTCTTTTTTTTTTTCTCTCCTTTTCCTCTCTCCCTCTCCTTCTCTCTCCTAGCTATCATATATGGTTAACATTAGGGTGTGTTCATTTAACGTAAGAGGCCTAAATGTACCAACTAAAAGATCACAAATATTGTATGCTCTTCAAAAACAGGTAATAGGAATTATTTTCTTCCAGGAGACGCATTTTCGCTCAGACCATATACCAAATATTCAAAATAGATACTATCCGAACTGGTTCCACGATACATACGCATATTCAAAATCTAGAGGGGTTTCTATAGCTATCCATAAGACAATACCATACCAAGTTATAGAAAAATGGACAAGAAAAGACGGGCGGGCAATATTACTGAAATTAAATATATATGGTAAGAAATATACATTGATCAACATATACCTACCCAATATAGATCAAATCAAAATAGGCACCCAATTATTGACAGAATTAATGGATAAAGCTGATGGAACAACTATAATAGGGGGTGACTTCAATTTTGTGTTTGACCGAAATATGGACACAACAGCAACAACAGGACCCTTAAGGAATACTGATAAAAGAGAATTTAAAAAAATGTTGGATAGACAACAATTAGTGGACATCTGGAGAATAGCGCATCCATTGGAAAGGGATTATACATTTTATTCTAAAATACATGACACATATCATAGACTGGATTATTTCTTAGTAAATGCTCAGGCGATAACAACAATCTCCACTACAGACATAGGAAATTTCTTATGGTCAGACCATGCCCCTATTTTTATGAATATAGATACAACAAACGATAACATACAGAGAGGTACATGGAGACTAAATGATAACCTATTATTTGATGATATCTGTGTTGTTGAAATTAGTTCGGCAATACGGAACTTCATACAAGATCATAGTAACGATGATACCTCACTGCCCAATCAATGGGAGACAATGAAATGCATATTGAGAGGTATATTCATAAAACACAGGGCTAGACTTAAAAAAGCAAAGGGCAACAGATCAATAGAACTTATACAAGAAATTGCAGGATTAGAAAAACAACACAAGCAAAATACAACATGGGAAATTTTAATTGCGCTTTCTGATAAAAGAACAGAGCTACGAAACTTACTAAATGAACATACACTTCAGATTAGAGATAAAAACCGAACGTTATATTACCAACAGGGAGATAAACCAGGAAAACTACTAGCAAAAGCCCTACAACAGCAAAATGGAACTACATCAATTACTAAAATTAAAACAGAAACAGGAGAGATGGTATATGACCCAAAAAGTATTTCGAAAACTTTTCATGCATACTACTCTAAACTGTATAATATATCCAATCAAACAGCAGAACAAGACCCTGAAAACTTTAACTTAAAGATAAGGGAATATATAAATGAAACCGCAATACCAACACTGACGAATCTAGAAACCGAACAATTAGAAAGCGGATTCACAGAGTTAGAGATTCAAAAAGTAATTGATTCACTGACAATCGGTAAAAGCCCCGGCCCAGATGGATTTACTCCACGGTTCTAAAGGGCCTATAAGGACCTACTTATCCCCATTATGAAACGGACATTTAATTCAGTATCCCTCTCACAACCATTTGTATTGCAAAGTATGCAGGCATATATATCACTTATACCTAAACCTGAAAAAGATCACACACTTTGCGGAAACCATAGACCAATCTCCCTCACTAATATCGAACTCCGAATATATTCCAAAATCATAGCAAACAGACTTACACCCAAAATACCCAGATCTATACACCTAGATCAGGTAGGATTTGTAGAAGGAAGAGAGGCAAGGGACAATACCCTGAAGACATTGACATTGGTCGAATATGTCCAGAGACACGCCATCCCATCCTGTCTCTTGGCAATTGATGCCGAGAAGGCGTTTGACAGGGTGGGATGGCGGTTCTTTCAGGAGACATTAAGACAATGGGGAGTAGGTCCTAGACTACTTGAAAAAATCATGGTTTTATACCAGAACCCAACTGCCAAAATACGGGTGAATGGGGAGGTATCCGAAACAGTGAGTATTGCAAATGGAACCCGACAGGGATGTCCCCTTTCCCCCCTAATATATGTGCTAACTATGGAACATATGATGGAGGCGATCAGGAACAATAAAGATATCCAGGGTATTAAAATAAAAAGTCAGGAGTATAAAACATCAGTATATGCAGACGATTTACTACTATATATCACTAATCCTATAGTAACAATACCTAATGTAATTAAGGAGTTTAAGTGCTTTGCAGAAGTAAGCAACTTTAAGGTTAATTATAACAAATCGGAAGCTTTAAATATCACACTGCCCGCACATATCACGTATACACTTAGTAAAAAAAATTCTTTTAAATGGCAAAACACTGCCATTAAATATCTAGGAATATATATACCCAAAAAACTAGAAAAGCTCCAAGAAATTAATTATTTACCACTTTTACAAAAAATAACTAAATTACTCAAAAAATATGATAAGGGGATATTTTCATGGACAGGTCGAAAAAACATTATAAAAATGGATATACTCCCAAAAATACTCTATATCTTTCAGACAGTCCCAATATTTCCCCTCAAAAATATACTTAATTCCCTATGGAAAGTTATTGGGAGCTTTATATGGGCAGGGAAACCTGCCAGAATAAACAGAGAGGTGCTATCCAGATCAAAAACGGGTGGAGGATTGGCTCTCCCTGATCTTGCGGCTTATCTCAAAGCTGTATTAGTGACTAGGATAGTGGATTGGTTTCACAACAGAGAAACCAAACAATGGGTAAAGCTGGAAGAAGAGATTATGAATATAAAACTAAAAGCACTACCCTGGATACAGAAAGAAAAAAGACTACCTCAGAAAGAGATGCCAACTCTAGTAAGAGCAACACTGAAAGTATGGGACGGATTGATGAAAAGGGGAATAGGGTCGTCTTATGTTGGTCCAATGACACCCCTTTTCTGCAATCCCGATTTCCCACCAGCTAAGGAGAATAAAACGTTCTTGAAATGGCAGAGATCTGATGATATAAGAATTATACAGATTTTGGAGAATAATAAACTTCCTGGATTAAAAGAAATAGGCAATGAATACGTAAATAAATGGATTCAGTATAGACAACTTCAAGAGTACATATCTACCCTTAAGAGGGTGGGAACATTAGATAGAACACCAACTCCAATGGAGGCGCTATTCTTACAAGAACATAAACCCACACATATGAGTGTGGGTGTCCTTTGCGCTTTGTGACGAACTAGAGACAATGTAGATGAATAAGTGAAAAAAATGAACTAAAATAAACCTAAATGCTAAATGTGGAAAAATTCCTATATAAAAGCAGCAAAATCTAAGAGTATACACAAACCCAACAAGAAATCAAATAAAGTGATTTTGCGCTAAAGTGCATTAGATGATGTATGTGAGCCGATCCGCGGCACAATTATAGTCAAGATGAAAGATAAAGTGCATGTGACAAAAGTCTAAATATATCTACTTGTAAATATAAACAAATAAATAAATGTGTACACATATATAATGATAAATAATGCAATGTGCATCCAGTGCTAAAACATGTGTCAAAATATCAAAAAATAAATAAATATATATAAAGGTGCCGATAATAAATTGATTCAGCCTGATAACACAGAAACCACAGTACCATGTAAATGGGATAAATATATCAAAAAAATGGATGAATATTACAACCTATTCTAAAATATTAAAAATATCTCATAGATTAGTATAAAGTTTGTATAAGTGACGAGTCCAACAAAGAATGAAGTGACTGAAAAAACACAATGGTGGTGCCCCCTTCCCCGGGGTGTCACTATCAAAGTCTCTGTAGAGCTTGTTCAGATAATCTTCAGACAGTGGGGGATATGGGTGGTGAGGACCTAATACAGTATGGTGCTCGCTAGCCTCTCACCTCTCAAATGGTTAAAACACGCATCAAAGCCAATGTGGATGATGAGCTGTAATTCCAGATCCCTCCTTAGGTGTCGCCCAATCAACTAGTCGAATCCATTCCAGACATAGGGGGAGATGGTGTCACTTCCTCAAAATGATGGATACTAGGATAAGCCGTCCCTTCCTGGATCTATGGTAGTAACTACCTACAACCGTAGCTCACTCCCACCGATGAATGTGGAATTAATGATGAATTAAAGGTTTGGCTATTATCTTGACATACTTCACGATTGGGTCCCCTTTATATTTTCCCTTCATCTTTGCCCGCACCCACATTCATCGGTGGGAGTGAGCTACGGTTGTAGGTAGTTACTACCATAGATCCAGGAAGGGACGGCTTATCCTAGTATCCATCATTTTGAGGAAGTGACACCATCTCCCCCTATGTCTGGAATGGATTGGACTAGTTGATTGGGCGACACCTAAGGAGGGATCTGGAATTACAGCTCATCATCCACATTGGCTTTGATGCGTGTTTTAACCATTTGAGAGGTGAGAGGCTAGCGAGCACCATACTGTATTAGGTCCTCACCACCCATATCCCCCACTGTCTGAAGATTATCTGAACAAGCTCTACAGAGACTTTGATAGTGACACCCCGGGGAAGGGGGCACCACCATTGTGTTTTTTCAGTCACTTCATTCTTTGTTGGACTCGTCACTTATACAAACTTTATACTAATCTATGAGATATTTTTAATATTTTAGAATAGGTTGTAATATTCATCCATTTTTTTGATATATTTATCCCATTTACATGGTACTGTGGTTTCTGTGTTATCAGGCTGAATCAATTTATTATCGGCACCTTTATATATATTTATTTATTTTTTGATATTTTGACACATGTTTTAGCACTGGATGCACATTGCATTATTTATCATTATATATGTGTACACATTTATTTATTTGTTTATATTTACAAGTAGATATATTTAGACTTTTGTCACATGCACTTTATCTTTCATCTTGACTATAATTGTGCCGCGGATCGGCTCACATACATCATCTAATGCACTTTAGCGCAAAATCACTTTATTTGATTAAACCCACACATAATTTATCTTTTTTTTTTTTTTTTTCTTTTTTATTACCACTTCAGAAAGAATATTCGTGGGTGAGTGTCAGCTATGCCCGCATCTCCATCCCTCTAGTTGTCTTAGCATCATTAGTGGCTTGTTTCATTCTCCCCTTTTTTTTTTTTTTTCCTCCCCCTGGGGTTGGGGGGGAATAGGGGTCCTGAGACAGGCATCCATGAAGTTTACAACATTTATACATCCGACATCTCACCCAGCCTCCACTCCCCCTCCGCCTCCTTTATCCTAAATCCCTTTCCATCATTCTTCCAGTTGACCCCCCTGGGGGTTTTTATTTTTGTTTCCCCCCACCCCTCCCCCCTATCCCCCCCACGCCCCCGCCCTCCCCGTCCCCGTCCGCTGTTTTGCTGTTGTAAAATGGCCCTTTCTCCTCAGTATCTTCTCCTACCCTTGGGGTCTGCCTTTCCGTGGCTGGATCTCTTTTCGGCTTCGCCCCCCAGGGATCATCGGTTGTCACGGCTGCACTCGCAAAGCCTCCCTGTAGCTCCACACATAATTTATCTAACGTATATAAATATCTAATCTCAAATAACAAGATACAGGAACTAAGTTTTATTAAAAAAATGGGAAAAGGAACTGAATATGACCATACCTAGAGATAAGTGGAATAAAGCAATTATACTAACACACAAAATGTCGATCTCCAATAGACACCAAGAAAGGAACTATA
The DNA here is from genome assembly GCA_028564925.1 of Lithobates sylvaticus. Classification (NCBI taxonomy): domain Eukaryota; kingdom Metazoa; phylum Chordata; class Amphibia; order Anura; family Ranidae; genus Lithobates; species Lithobates sylvaticus. The sequence continues at coordinate 120,868,892 of CM053035.1, read as the reverse complement.
AACTATTAGCGAGATGGTATAAATGCCCGAGCGACATGCACAAAATAAATTCAGAGAATGATGACACCTGTTGGAGATGTCAGGGAGCAATGGCCACAATGTCTCATATCTGGTATTTTTGCCCAAAGATCTATATATTCTGGGAGAAAATATATAAAATATACCAAGATATAACAGATATAAATATACAACCAGATATACAGATATCAATACTATCAATGATACCGGGATCGATAAGAAATATAAAAAAAGGGATATTAAAATATTGCTTAACAGCAGCAAGAACAGTTATTGCGAGAAATTGGAGGAAAAACACAACACCCCCAATAGATGAATGGATAGTGGAGATGAGCGAGATGCGTTCCCTGGAGGAAAAGATCACCACGGAAAAAAACTTAGAGAACCAGATAAGAAAGATATGGCAACAGTGGGAAGACTACAAGACCTCATTGATTTCATCAGTGGGAGCATAGGGGGAGAGACGGGGAGGGAGGAGAGGGACGGGAGAGAGACTAGGTTCTTTTTTTTTTTTTTTTTTCCTTTTTCTTGTTTTTTTGTATGGAAGTGGAATGAAAGAGGGAATTTTAAATGAATGTGGATGGAGGAAAATAAAGAAAGGAATGAATGAATCAAAATACAGTAGAGGAATAATCAAAGATCTATAATTGTACAGAGTGATAGATAAAAAGACTGGAACAATGGAAATTTGTATATATTAAGAGAATGAAGATGTAATTAAATGTGAAATTGTGTAGAAAATAAAATAAAGATTTATAAAAAAAAAAAAAAAAAATCGCTATAAGCGTATATTGATTGGTTTGCGCAAAAGTTATAGCGTCTACAAAATAGGGGATAGATTTATAGCATTTGTATTATAATTTTTTACTAGTAATAGCGGCGATCTGCGATTTTTATTGGGACCTCGACATTATGGCGGACACATGGGACACTTTTGACACATTTTTGGGACCTTTGGCATTTATACAGTGATCAGTGCTATAAAAATGCACTGATTACTGTAAAAATGTCACTGGCAGGGAATGAATCCTTCCCTTTGAAACACTTAGAGCTATTCTAATTTACTTTGCAAGGATATTTTAATGTATGGGATATTTTAATGAATAAAATCCCCAATTTTTTGAAACGCCTGCACTACTGGAGTCTTTTTTATCTCCCCTGCTTCCCATCCTTTGGAGATTCGTCCCATCATTTGGAAACCGGGATCCTGCCATCATCCTCCATACAGGAGACACACAGCAGCGAATGCTATACTGACTGGGATATCGGTGACACATAGCAGCACCAAGGCTGTTCTTCTAAGCCTAGCTTGACCCCCCTAAATAAGGACGGTCACTGGCTTTCTGGTAAGCCTGCCCCCTTGTCTTTTTTCTGTGGTGACGGGCAGCACAAGAGGTGGAAAGCATCTGTTGAAGCATTTCTGTGGATGTTCCTCACATAAGGATAGTCTTCACTTAAGATTCCTTTGGACTCTCTTTTCATGAACTTTTTTTGAACAAATGTGATTATTTATGTACACAGGTTTTTTCGTTGTTTCATTTCACGTTTGGGTTTCATATTTATGTATGACTCATTTGAGTTTTTTGAAAATTTTCTATATTTTGTATGTGGTTCATACCGCTCTTAATTATTTGGTTAATAATTAATGCACTTTATTTTCCAGCACTGCACTTTTTTCCTTTTACACAGGGAATGAGTTAACACTAGGGGGCGATCAAGGGGTTAACTGTGTTCCCTGTGTGTGTTTCTAACTGTATGGGGAGGGGACTGACCTAGAGGAAATGACAGATCATGGTTCCTATCTATTAGCAACTCACGATCTGTCTCTCCTCACAGAACAGAACAGGGATTTGTGTGTTTACACACACACACGTCTCTGTTCTGCCTCTCGTGCCCATGATTGCTCGTGGGCAGCGGTCATCGCGACCATCGGCCATGAGCATCAGCACTCCCCGAGTGCAGCGGGCGCATGCACGAGCCGACGTATAGCTATGATGGGATGGTGCCGACCTGCCGCAGTATAATGACGGCGGCTGCTCGGCAAGCGGTTAATGCATCCCATGCATTAAGGTGAAAAAAAACTTCTGACACTGACCGGCCCACCCAGCCCCCCAGTTTTACCCACCCGAGCACTTCAATCCCTTGGCAGAAGACACGCACTTCCTCTCTGCCTGGGGTTCTCGGCTCTTGATTGGATAGATTGATAGCAGCGCAGCCATTGGCTCCCGCTGCTGTCATTCCAATGACACGGGTGCCAGGGGGGCGGGGGCAAGTCCGGCATTTTGTGCTATAGACGCAAATGCTGGACTCGGGAGTACGCCCGCAAGGTAACCCCGGGGAGATCGATTCTCCCAGGGGGTTTACAGATGCGAGGAGGAGCCACGAACGCTGCCAAGGGAACCCCAGAAGATGAGGTTCGGGGACACAATGTGCAAAATTAACTGCACAGTGGAGGTAAGTATGAAATGTTTGTTATTTAAAAAACAAAAAAAACAAAAACAAAGGTTTAATGTCACTTTAAGGCCATTTTAAATACCAGCTCCAGTGAAAAATTATGTTTTTAGCATAAACGGTCACACGCTCATTTCTATTTTCCTGAAAATGCACTGACGGGATTTTCAAAATTCCCAGGCTTCTCTGATGTTGAAGCCCTTGCAAAGCCAAATGATGATTTCAAAAGCCCATGTGCGATTTTCTATAATGTAAAATAAACAAAATTAAAAGTGCACTGTGAAGTAAAAAGTGACAGCTTGGTTATAGCATTGTGATAATACCAAAGACTTAAAGTCGATTCTCTGGAGTATACTTTCTCAGTCTTTTGACCCCAGAAGAACTCTTGATCTTCTGCGGTCAAATCCTCTGCTCATTGCTAATAGCAAGTTCTAGGAATTTTCTGTCTATTGATGGGTCCCCTCACCTCTCCAGTCCATGGTGTGTAGGCAGTGAGATGATGTGCTGTAACCTTCAGCAACCAGTGAGCTGTTATGATGTGCTATGACCTCTAGCAACCAATTAGTAAGTGGTAATGATGCACATTAACCTCAGTGAGCAGTAAGCATGTAACCTCTAGCAACCAATGAGTGAGCGGTAAACATGTGACCTCTAGCAACCAATCAGTGAGTGGTGAGGATGTGCAGTAGCCTCTAGCAACCAGTTAGCAGAAATTATGTTCTGTAACCTCTAACAACTAATTGATGAGTCGTAATGTTTGCTGTAACCTCTAGCCTCCAGTCAATGAGCAGTAATGATATGCTGTAACCTCTGGCAACCAATCTCAATTGCTGCCTGACCTGATTTTAGGTCGGGGGGCACAAAGGTAATTTTTGCCCAGGGCCCAATCAATATTAAAAACGGCCCTGAGCCTAGTATGCTCTGCACAATGAGTGTCATGGATGCAACCTGTTGTTAATTTTTATTTCCCACATACATTTTATACAGATAAAGCAACTGTTTATTGATAGAGATGGCCAAATCTGGGGTTCTACTTTGCTGTCTGCGCCTCACTCTCAATATTTGTGTGCTGTAGACAAAACAGTGACAGGAATTCTCTCCATAAAGGACAAGGCTGGACCTGTGTTTGGTTGAGTCTTAAATTGAGAAGCACTGAGATCATTTGTAGCTGATGAGGGTATGGTGTCAGTGAGACTGATTTAGGTCTCTGAGTGCTGCTGCTCTAAAAGCGACTGAGTGATGCTCCGGGGGGACAATCAAGAACAGGTTTAGAGGTGCACCCAGTGTAGAAGAAAGGCAGGCTATACATTAGTAATTACCCCTGGTTCGGTTCACACCAGAACTCCGTACATGAAAAAAAGTTTGGACCCGAACCACGAATCCTATTAAAGTCTATGGGTCCCTAACTCGAAAAATCAATAGTGCCCATTTTGAAAGCTTCTATGCAAGTTATGGGCCATACAAATGATATGGGGGCTTGGGTTCTGCCATGATACTAGATGTATCAATGCAAAACTTTTTTTTTTTTTTTTAAAGGAGCAGTGATTTTAATGATGCTTAAAGTGAAACAGCAAAATGAAAAGTTCCTTTAAATATAATGCCTGCGGGCTCCCTTAGTTTGCCTGTAAATGTAGATCCATCGTCAATCACGACATCCGCCACACCGCCAGAACCAAAAAAACGAAAAAGCTCCTCACGCAATGAAGGTTAACCGCCGACTGCCTGCTCTGCCGACTGCCTGTTCCGCTGTCTGACAGTTCCTAAATAGGTAAGGGGCAGAGCCACCTGGCAACATCACCTGGTGGTACCAACCCCTTGTGACATCACCGACCAGTGCATATTGGGTTGGTAATGTCACATTGGGCGGTGCCACCAGGTGACATCGCCAAGTGACCCCAGCCGTTACGTATTTATAAACTGTCAGATGGTGGAGCAGGCAGTCGGCGGTTAGCCTTCATCACGGGCAGAGCTTTTTTTCTATTTTCGGGTTCGACGGTGCAGTGGGCGTCGTGATTGACAATTGATCTTCATCGTGGGAATTGTTGAAAGCTGTGCCTGTGTTTTTATTTCTTTTTGACATTTTTTTTTTGGCGAATGAGTAGGGGTACAATGTATGCACATAGGGGGGCCAGGATATGGGGGCCCCTTGTTAAGGGGACTTCCAGATTCCGATAAGCCCCCTACGTGCAGACCCCCACAACCACCACCCATGTTGAGGGCATGTGGCCTGGGATGGTTCAGGAAGGGAGTGCTTGTCCCCCCTTTCCTGACCTGGCAGGCTGCAGGCTCAGATAAGGGTCTGGTATGGATGTTGGGGGGGGGGCATACCATTTTTTTTACACTATGGCACAAGGCTCTCCTTAAAATCCATATTGAAGTTGGGGGGGGGGGGGCACACCATATTTTTTTCAAATTTTTCAAATGCGAGCAATGTTTTTTTTTTTAATTCAGCTGTCAGTGGGGAAGCCTGCTTACAGCTGATGACTCATCCATTGCTAAGGATAGGGCAGCGGCTTCCAGACCCACTCCTTAACAACTGGTAGCTACTCACTGTGTGCTCGTATGAACACCCAAATGGGTGCTGTTCAGGGCCAAACCAATGCTCGGCACAAACAGTTCACCGATCTCTACTATACATTATGCAGTTTTTTTCAACCATGGATTGAAGTAAATCCCCAAAAGGCCACTGTTTGCCTGTGTGCTTTTGATTATGGATGACTTCAACATTCCTGACATTAACTGGTATTCTCAAACTGCTATTACAAGCAGGGGCAGGGATGTAATAGAGGCAATGAATGGGGTAAAAAGCCCACCTCAAGGTGATCATATTCTAGACCTAGTACTGACAAATGGTAATCGATTGTCTGGTGTTGAGTTGGGAGAAAATTTGGGTTCTAGTGATCACCAATGTCTTTAGTTTGATATTAAAACAAGAACTGAAAAATCATATACAAAAAAGAAAAGTTTTAGATTTCAAAAGGACAAATTTTGCTGAAGTGGGGGAATTTCCAAAAAATTAATTGAAAGGTTGGAGTAAAACAACAGGAGTACGTAATCAGTGAGAACTGTTAAAGTCTACCATCCTAGAGGCAACTAGATTATATGTCAGGCAAATTAGTAAACAGAAGAAAAAACTGTATGGTTTACTAAAGAGGTAAGTAGGATAGTAAAGGAAAATAAAAACAAAGTATAGGAGATTTAAGGCAACAGAAGGTGTAGCTGACAGAGAAGAATATAAAAATAGACAAAAGAGGAGGAAATTGCTAAATCTATTAAGAAAGGAGATAAAACCTTTTTAGGTACATCAGTGAAAGAAGGAAAAAAATCCATTCGGATCACTAAAATGAAAACAAGGCACAACACTTGTGTTGAGGGATACCTGAATGTAGCAAACCATTTAAAAAAAATGGAGACAGAGGTAGCAGAGGAACTGGCTCAGTTAAAGCTTAATAAGGCAATGAGACATGATAGTATTCACCCCAAAGTTCTAAAAGAACTTTGAGGTATTGTTATTGGACCATTAACGGATCTTTTTTAATCAGTCTCTTCTAAATGGAGAATTTCCCCATGATTGGTGTACATATCCACAAGAAGGGCAGCAAGGCAGAAGCTAGCAATTACAGGCCATCGGTTGTAGTCAAGTTAATGGAATCACTCCTGAAAATAATCTGAATTTAAGTGGTAGAACTAAAGGTTTGTTGGGCAAGGTATGTCTTTTTGTTGATGATACAAAGGTGTGTAATAGGGTTGACATCCCTGGAGGTAACATGATTTGGCATTGGTCAAAGCAGTGGAAACTGCAGTCCAGTGCTTCTAAATGCAAAAAAATGCACCTAGTGAAAAAAATTCCCCTGAGAGAGTACAACATTGGGGGTACAGTGTTGGCCAGCACTACAGAGGAAAACAATTGGGGATACTTATTTCAGATTTTCGCAAAATGAGCAAACAGTTTGAACAGGTAGTGGGGAAGGGGAATATAATTCTAGGATGCACCAGGGGTCACCAGTAGGAGAAAGGAGTTATTGATTCCCCTGTGTAAAGCTTTAGTGAAACCTCATTTAGAATACTGTGTCCAGTTCTAGTGACCTCACTTACAAAAAGATATTGATAAGATAGAATGAGTTCAGAGACGGGTAGCAAAAATGGTGTGAGGTCTGGGGGATAAAACATGTCAAGAGCAATTTCAGGATTTTAAATGTACATTCTGGAGGAAAGGCAGGAAAGGGGAGACATGACTGAAACCTTTACATACATCAAGGGAGTGAATAAGGTTCAAGAGGACAGTATTTTCAATATGAAACTAAGATCAAGAAGACCCTTAAACTAACAGGAGAAGCTCTTAACTAATCTTAGAAAGCATTATTTGAATTGATGGAATAGACTTCCAGCAGAGGCAGTGGGTTAGTCAACAGTAAGTGATTTCAAACATGTTTGGGACAAACATACATCTATTAGTTACCAAGTTATCAAAAAAACAAACAAAAAAAAACAAACAAAAACAAACAAACAAAAAAAAACAAACAAAAAAAACAAACAAAAAAAAATGGAAAACATATAAAAAAAATGGACAGTTTTTTTTCTGCCATCATTTTTTTTATGTTTCTAAAAAATAAAATTGCTTTATTCTCCCATCAATGTGGTCAACGTGGTTCCTCTATGGTTTCCTGAGTCACTGGGGCAGCGATCCCGATAGATGCTGGCTGCCCATGTGACTCTGGTGGCCATCTTAGGTGTGACAGAGTCTATTTAGGACCCTGGCTCCTGGGTTTGGCGAGAGTTTGCATGTGGGTAGTGAAGGGACAGGTTACCCATCTGTCAGGAACAGTATTAGGGGTAGGCAAAAGCTCCGGATGAGTAGCGAAAGAATAGGGCTCCATACCCTCTTTGGACACCTTCCCTTTTGGGCTTGGACTGGCCAGGCCACATTCTACCCCTCCAAACCGATGCTGTCAGTTCGGCTTGAAACCTTCTCCTGTACAAACCTTGACATCCATCAGTGTTCCCGGTTGAGCCTCCCCCAACCGGGCTTGTTGTGAAATATTTTGCCTTTTTTTTCAATACTAGTTCCATTACTTACCCCTGGACTGTGTGTAATTGCTGCCACACCATGCTGTACCCACCCACATAGGGGTCTGAAACCAGAGATAAACTTTGGGTGAGAGCCTTTTCTGTGCTCTCAGATAAATTGAAACTCAGTTTGACCCCGAGTTTCAATTATCTGACAGCACCAATAAGGCTTACAAAAAATTGTCAAAAAAGTAGACTTCCTCTCTATTCTTTTTTTCTGGGCTAACTTTGGACCAATTATGGTTTTCCCATCATTTTTTGTACCAGTGCCACCAGAACAAATAGGGAGAGTGAATCTTCCCAGTGAAACTAAAGATAAGAAAATGAAAAAAAAAAAAAAGAAAATAATTAATGTAGCCACACTCTAAAGCCCCATACACACGGTCGGACAATCCGCGGACCAGGTCCGTCGGATCATGTCCGTCGTACTTTGTCCGATGTTGGTTTTGCGTACACACGGTCGGACAAAGTTGTCGGAAAATCTGATCATTCTGAACGTGGTGACGTTTGTTGCCTACGACGGGACTACGTAGAGGCTAGTAGCCAATAGCTTTGGTCTTGTAATGTGATCTGAGCATGCGTAGCACTTTGTCCGGTCGGACAACCGTACACACGATCAGGTTTGGTGTGATCGGACCGGGTTGACGGCAAATCTTTCCAGCAGGAGATAAGACTTTGTCCGTCGGACAAACCGACGAACACTGTCCGATGGTGCATACACACGGTCTGATTTTTCAACAACATTGTCCGATCGGACAGAATCCATGAAAAAGTCCGACCGTGTGTATGGGGCTTAAGGACTGGTAAGTGGCTACTTATTACATTTCATTCTTGGGTTTAGATATGTCTTAATAGTGCAAGAATTGTTCCCCCTTTCAAATATTCTGTGAGTTAACAACAGCCGAAACATCTCTCTCCTCGATGAATCAAGAACTTATATTACATGTGATAATAATACCTGAAACAACTAAAGGTTTGTGCATTAAGGTCTGCTATTGATGTTGTTAAGCCACTGGGTTTAGTAAAGCTATAACAAAATCACCAAGAATAAAGAATGCCACATTAGCACTTCCAGTGAGGTTAGGTTCCACTGATGGAAAAGATACATAAAAATGTTAAAAAAATCCAAAAAAAATATTACTCTAAAAAAACTAATGATTGAATGATAAACAAACTTTATGGCTTAAAGGACTATATTATGAAAATAGTACAGTACCCTGACTGGTTAAAATGAAAAGGCTTGATCAAATTAAATGTTGCAAACTTAAACTGTAAACTTTGCAAACTAAACCATATTGTTTATCTGACCAGGTAAAGAGTTCAAATCTATACAGCAGTTGAAATACAATGTGTTACATGGTGCAATTTATCCTGTTAAATGGGTTGCTACATCAAAGTAAGAGAATGTTCCCTATCTTTTTATAAACAAGTGCTAAGTGATGATTGTGCCTGTAATAAAATGGCAGATGCTATCTGTCACTTAGCTATTTTGTATTCCCTGTATTAATTCAGACTTTATGTGTGAAAATATATCTGTAGCAAAAATTATAAAAAATAAACCATAATCTGATATTAATAGATCTGCTCTGATTAGCTTTTTATTATGGGAAATTACAAGACAGTCTTTGCAAAGCTTAGAGCCTCGTGAGTAGCTGTGGCGTGTAACACAGACAGTAGATGAAAGATGCATAGTCACATACTACATTTAGTCCAGGTCCTTCAGGACCACTGTTATAATGCATACAATAATATTGGGCTTCAAGGTGCTGTTGTTGCGCAGTTGCTTGCTGCTGTGATGAATTGATAGAGTCATCTTGGGTTAAGCTTGGTCACGCAATAAATGAGATAGGTAACTATGTAACAATTTGACTTTGGGGGGCTTTTTTTAGCTATCCAGTCTGCTTTATACTTCTTGGTATTATACAGTATTGTGGCAGTGCTTCAGTGCTGATCGAGTCCTCTCTGTTTAATGCAGCAAAGAGAACTCTAAAAAGATTGGAGAAAAGCAAGTCATGTGACTTTTTACAGGACATGTGACAGAGATCTCTTCCTGGATTATTTTTTTTTTCTTACAATTTCAAGTAATTTTTATTGTGCGTGCATGGTGTAAATAGTATCTTAATATATAATGAAAGCCAAGATTTGTCTAGCTTTAGATAAAAAATAGAATCGTTAGAACCCCTCCAAGGTTTTCTTTTGCCATCTGCATACCATAGGGGAGAGTCCCCTTCATTTCCTGTCCCACAGATGGCAAAAAAGTTAAAGGAAATCTTTCCAAATAAATACACTTGTCCCTGAAATAGATGACCCCATTAGAAATTTGCTCTCCATCTTCTTTTCGAATGACAAATGTAAAAAAAAAAAAAAAATGATTTCCAATCACTTTTTTACTTGGTGACAAAGGTCACTAAAACAAATAGAGAGGACAAGTCTAACCAGCATGACATAGGCAGCATTAACTGACAGGGGTTCTAACCCTTCCTTATGCTATCCAAAAAACAAATTTATTTTTAGATACACTGTAGCTAAATATTTGTTAACTGAAGAAGCCTGGAAGCACTCATTATCTTTCATGGGCATTTCTGCAGCAAAAAATAATCTTTCACCGCATGTATGGTGCATTAGTTCATCTTCATTATCTATGGAAAGCTCTCAGTCTATGGTGAGCATTAGAAACAACAATGATGTGTATCTGATTTAACTGCATTGAAGGACAAACAGATATTTGCATCTCGCATCTCTAATAATTTTTGTGGTTAGCAGGAGGCTTTTAGAAACGATTCTGTATGCAAACTAGACATCCATTTAGCACAGGATAACAATTACTTGTTAAGCATTTGCAGTATATTTGAGGAGGAAAAATTGCCAAACAATTTTCTTTGAACCGTGAGCATTTTATAATAGTAAACCATGAGGAAATATGGTGACGTGCATTTGTTGTTATTGTATTTGTCACTTCACATTGATATTTCAAGTTGAAGGTTGTGAATTGGTTTTAAGAGAAAGGCTCGTGTGACCTTTGTATTGACTATTGCGGTTCATAGACAAAAGAGCTATCAAGGTTACAGTAGATTAAAAGGTTCCTGAAAGCCCTCGGGTGAACATAACGCAGTTTCAAAGACAAGGTTTGTCAGCTAAATTTAAACGCTTACCTTATTCCTCAGAACTTGAGAATGAAGATTTAACCTTCAGCATTGTATTTAACAAAGATAATGCCTTGGGGGTACTACATTTATAGTAGCACTTTGGGTATGTACAATGTTGGTGGAAGTTAACCAACCTAAAGGCATGCCAGTATTCTACAATAAGTTATTTTTATACTCTGGCTTGTGTTGAGGCTTGGGGTTTTCATCTGTGCTGTAGGTTAGCAGAAAACTAAACATGAACAACATCAACTTACATGTGTTATGTGCCCATATAGGCTGGATTTGTTTTTGTTTTAAAACCATTTACCTTCACATACAACATTCAAAGACAGCGTCTGTTTCATAAAACATACCTGGTACAAAGCTTCCCTGGACAGCATCTTTATATGCCCACCATTCTTCATATGTCTTAGCTGGACTGAACTGTGCTGAGAGAACACAAGGTACATATTAATATACATAAATCACAAACAGATATAACAAAAATCAAGAGCTTTTTAAATAACATGGTTTAATCAGAAAAAACATGCTACAAATAGTCATCAATCAGTCTTAGGCCGAGTTCACCTCGGTGTGCTGCGGTTGTGCCTTTTTACACTCGGTTTTTGGGTCATTCCCATTGACCTCTATTAGCCCATGCATTTTCATTAAAGTCCTGCATGCTTCATCTTTGGGCTTTCAGAAAATACACAGTCTAATAGAAGTGCATAGGAGTGCACCTAAAGCCACATGTAAAACACGGAATCCAACACCCAAACTGCAGCGCCGCGGTGTGAGCACAGCCTAATAAAAATTATTTCTGATTGCTTGATAATAGCTACTGAACTTTATGCAGAAAACCCAAATTCCGCCAATTTTTTTCTCAGGGGTAAACAAAGACACAAACAGCATGTAGTATACAGTGTGAGGAAAGTTAGAACCACTGTGAATTTCTACTGCAGTATTGCCACTTTTTGGGAGATTTCCTCCACTTTCCTTACAACACTTCATGTGTGATGTGACAGAAACCATGAATCATATCGAGACAGAAGTACAGTTAAATCACACTTGTTTAATAATAAAAGTAAATAGAACAAACGTAGTGAAAACATAGCCAAAGTTTGGTAACCGGAACGGATAGTCAGACAGGCCAGAAAGTCAGGAAGCCAGGAATCAGCGTAGTAGAACAGCAAGCAGGATCCGGAGCCAGAAGGAACTTTAGCCAAGCAAGTCTTTAACAGGAACGCAGGAGAAAGTCTCTGTGATGTTGACCAAGGCAAAGGCAGAGATAATCTGGGCTGAACGGCTTAAGTAAGCAGGACTGACAAGCAGGATATCATTAACAGGTAGGAGAGATAGGAGCTGGCCTATGGCGGTGCGTCCATAAAGGGCGCACGGGCGCAGCCCCCTCTCTCCTACCACCCCCCTCTAGCACCAATAGATAGATTCATGCATTGCATGAATCTATCTATGGCCGCTGCTGCCACCCTCTATTCAACCACCCGGCCCCTTTTTGGGCACAGGGCACTTGATTTACAGCAGCAGGGAGTGGTTTTGAAGCACCTGATTAGAGCCATAGGCTCTAATAGGCGTCAAAAAAGGTGACTTGCGAGCGCCATTGCGGGGCGCTAGCAGGTCACTCAGCTGTGTTAGAAAAGCAAATTAATAGTTGCTTTCCTAACACTAAACCCCTCGCCGCCAATCAGGTGCTCGGATCTGTTACCCGTCACCTGATTGGCTGAAACGACAGGCACTATGATTGGACGCCAGGCGTCCAATCATAGCAGAGGACAGGTGGAGAGGACAGGAGAAGACATCAAGGAGCTGTCCCACCAAGACAGGTAAGTGCAGATGGCAGGGGGCACACTGGCAGCATTTGATATGGCACAGTGGCTGCGTTTGATGGGGCACAGTGGGAGCAATTGATAGGCACAGTGGTAGCAATTGATGGGCACAGTGGTGGCAATTGATAGGCACAGTGGTAGCAATTGATGGGCACAGTGGGGCAATTGATGGGCACAGTGGGAGCAAATGATGGGCACAGTGGGAGCAATTGATGGGCACAGTGGCTGCAATTGATGGGCACAGTAACGGCAATTGATGGGCACAGTGGCTGCGTTTGATGGCACAGTGGCGGCAATTGATGGGCACAATGGCTGCATTTTATGGGGCACAGTGGCTGCATTTGATGGCACAGTGGGAGCGTTTGATGGCACAGTGGGCAATTGATGGGCACAGTGGCTGCATTTTATGGGGCACAGTGGCTGCATTTGATGGCACAGTGACTGCCTTTGATGGCACAGTGGCTGCGTTTGATGGCACAGTGGTGGCAATTGATGGGCACAGTGGCTGCATTTTATGGGGCACAGTGGCTGCCTTTGATGGCACAGTGGGTGCGTTTGATGGCACAGTGGCTGCATTTGATGGCACAGTGGCTGCGATTGATGGTACAGTGAGGCTGCAATTGATGTTTTTTTTTTTCAGAATTTTTCAGTTCGTTTGTGCCCTCCCAAAAATTTTGAGCACCAGCCGCCACTGGAGCTGGCAATTAGCTGACAGCTAAGCTTTCTGTACCAACACAAACAATGTTGGTGCAGCGATCTCCCTCCCTACCCTGCCAGAATACACTGATCAGTGCTCACAGTCATTGGCTGCCATAGCTGATCGGATGCTGGTTTTCCCTTTGACTAGCCAGTCGTTGGACTTACTTCTGTCGAAGTAAGGCACCTTGCCTTGATGGGTCTGGGCTGTTTTAGCTGTAAAAGGGGGACCTACTCAATATTAGGTGGGTGGTCACAATGTTACAGTGGGTGGTCATAATATTATGGTGGGTCAATGTATATACAGTATATAGTATGTCAATACATACAGGAAAGTTAATTGGTTGATAGTGGTGGGTCATTTTTTGAAAATCTAATACTACGTTGTCCAGCAAAGGTGCACAAAAACATGTTAAGAGTTGAATGCTCAGCTCAAATTCTCTGTTATGTTGGCCAGAGCTTGGGTAAAATTAAGGAAAATGTGTGTGCACAGAATGTACTTTTTTGAGTTAAAAATACTTACTAATACATACTTGTTTCTGTTTAAACCAAAGTTTAGTGTCACTTTACCATTACACCTGATATTAGCCTTATATATAATATATATAAATTATATTTATATTTTTTAAAAATATGATAATATAATATAATAAAAATGATAATATAATATAATAAAAAAATGCCTACCCTAGAAGTTAGCAGCCAACACAACAATCGGACTAATTGTGTAAGGAAATATAAGTAAACGTGTACGTATTAATGTATGTAATTCACAAAGGCATATCAGAATGGGGATCTGAATGCAGCTTGTGCCTTAAACATTAATGTGATACTCTGGAGTTCAGAGTGAAGTAAAAAGATATATGTGATAAAACATATATCAAATAGTGACAAAGCGACTAACCCTAAGGCCCCTTTCACACCGGGGCGTTTTTTCATGCGGTACAGCGCTAAAAATAGCGCCTGTTCACCGCATGAAAAAATCCGGCCCCTTTAACTCCAGTGTGAAAGCCGGCGGGCTTTCACACTGGAGAGGTGCGCTAGCAGGATGACAAAAAAAGTCCTGCTAGCAGCATCTTTGGAGCGGTATAGGATCGGTGTGTTCACCGCTCCTATACCGCTCCTTCCCATTGATTAGAATGGGACACCGCGGTGAAACCGCGGCAATACCGACGCAAAGCGCCGCTACGGCGGCGCTCTGCGGGGGGTCTTTAACCCTTTTTCGGCCCTCGCGGGGGTAAAACCGCACCGCGAGCGGCCGAAAACCGCGGTTAAAACGACGGTAAAGCAGCGCTAAATATAGCGCTGCTTTACCGTCATCGCGGCTCCCCGCCCCAGTGTGAAAGGGGCCTAAGATCAAAGTTACGCACCTTGTTATAGGCAAAAAAAGTGATCTACAAGTATTAATGGTGTATGAGAAACCTGAGTCGTGAAGACAATAAATGTGTATAAGAAAATACAGCTCAAAAAATGGCAAAAAGTTGCACACTTCCAAGAAATAATAAATGAAAACTGTGCATTAAACAAACTTATTGTAACATAAGTGTAAATCACTTAAGACTATATGTAAACCAATTGCGTATATGATCATATATGTATGATCACAGCCACTGTGCCCCATAAAATGCAGCCACTGTGCCCGTCAATTGCTAAACATTTCTGCATGATCTATTTTGCATCATTGCTTTTAATAACTTCATTGTATCATCCAGGCCTCTCTCCAAGCAGGCCATCATATCATTTTGTGGCTTGTGCCAATCTACAGGTTGTAGAAGTGCGGCCTTGTGTTTATATATATTTTCTCTATTTTTTTATTTGTAAAATATGTTTTTTATCAGCACATTTATTACTAATCTTTAAGGCGTATGCAAGTCTGTGTGTTACATGATCATACACGCAATTGGTTTACATATGGTCTTAAGTGATTTATACTTATGTTACAATAAGTTTATTTAGTGCACAGTTTTCATTTATTATTTCTTGGAAGTGTGCGACTTTTTGCAATTTTTTGAGCTGTATTTTGTTATACACATTTATTGTCTTCACGACTCACGTTTCCCATACACCATTAATACTTGTAGATCACTTTTTTCGCCTATAACAAGGTGTGCGACTTTGATCTTAGGGTTAGTCGCTTTGTCCCTATTTGATATATGTTTTATCACATATATCTTTTTACTACATTCTGAACTCCAGAGTATCACATTAATGTTTAAGGCACAAGCTGCATTCAGATCCCCATTCTGATATGCTTTGTGAATTACATACATTAATAGCACCACACGTTTACATCTGCGCCCCCCCCACCCCAAAGCACCTTGTCCCCATGTTGATGAGGACAAGGGCCTCTTCCCGACAACCCTGGCCGTTGGTTGTCGGGGTCTGCGGGCGGGGGCTTATCGGAATCCGGGAGCCCCCTTTAATAAGGGGGCCCCCAGATCCCGGCCCCCCACCCTATGTGAATGAGTATGGGGTATGATGTACCCCTACCCATTCACCTAAGGTGTAAAGTGTAAATAAAAAAAACACACAATTTTTTTTAAATATTTTATTGCACTGCTTCGGGGGTCTTCTTCCGTCTTGGGGGGGTCTTCTTGCCGGACTCCTCCGCTATTTTACCTAGCTCTTTTACCGAGCGGAGGAGCCCGGCTTTCTTCTTCATTGCCGCCACTGTCGTCTGGGGGTCTCGATCCGCCTTCGGGGGTCTTCCGGGGTCTCCGGGGTCTCTTCTGTTCTTGCCGCTGCCGCCTTCTTCTTCTTCTTCCTCTCTCTTCTTCTTCTTCTTCTTCTTCCGATGTTGACTCGTCGCTGTCACAGGAGGAGGATGGATGCTGGGACTGTGACATCATAGGGGGGTGGGGTCACCATGTGACATGAGCATGTGACCCCGCCTCCTTGTCCCTATATAAGTCACGACACAGCGCGTCTATGCCATTCCGGCCAGAGACAGCGATGAGTCAACATCGGAAGAAGAAGAAGGCGACAGCGGCAAGAACAGAAGAGACCCCGGAAGACCCCGGAAGACCCCCGAAGGCGGATCGTGACCCCCAGGCGATGGCGGCGGTGACGAAGAGGAAAGCCGGGGTCCTCCGCTCGGTAAAAGAGCTAGGTAAAATAGCGGAGGAGTCCGGCGAGAAGACCCCCCAAGACGGAAGAAGACCCCCGGAACAGTGCAATAAAATATTTTTTAAAAATTGTGTGTTTTTTTAATTTACACTTTACACCTTAGGTGAATGGGTAGGGGTACATCGTACCCCATACTCATTCACATAGGGTGGGGGGCCGGGATCTGGGGGCCCCCTTATAAAAGGGGGCTCCCGGATTCCGATAAGCCCCCCTGCCGCAGACCCCGACAACCAACGGCCAGGGTTGTCGGGAAGAGGCCCTTGTCCTCATCAACATGGGGACAAGGTGCTTTGGGGCGGGGGGCCGCACGGCCCCCCTTTCCCCAGGGCACCCCCCATGTTGAGGGCACGCGGCCTGGTATGGCTCAGGAGGGGGGGCACTCGCTTGTCCCCACCCTTTTCCTGGCCGGCCAGGCTGCGTGCTTGGATAAGGGTCTGAGACGGATTTGGGGGGACCCCCACGCCGTTTTTTTCGGCGTAGGGATTCCCTTTAAATCCATGCCAGGTGAGGGGCTAGCGCGGCGGAATTCACTGCCTTCGCTAGCCCCGTCTACCTGAAGTCACGTTCTAAATGAACGGACTTTCCGATGATCGGCAAGTCCGTTCATTTCCAAAAGTCCCGCGGACTAGCATACAGACCGCGGGATTGTCCGCCGGACTCACGAGTCCAGCGGACAATTTTAAAACAAAACTTAAAACTTAGTCCGCCGGACTTTTGGCTGGAAAAAGTCCGCCAGCGCCCACACACGGGCGGATTGTCCGGCGGACTTTAGTCCGGCGGACATTCCCGCGGGAAAGTCTGCTCGTGTGTACGAGGCATAAGGGGTCCATCTAATAAGTTAGGTTTAGATCGTACAAAAGATATAAGCTGATTGTACCAGAGGGCATCTGCAACATGTCCCTAAAATATTGCAGAGTGTGGTTGATCCCCATGAAGATAATCTCCTGTCCTAAAAAGCCCCTTGTTGAATCACCATTGGAATGTCATTGGAGTTAGTCCGAGGGAAAACTCTGGGTTGCAAAACATAGAGGCTAGTGGGGTATGTGGGGATGACAGGGATTTATGATGTCATACTCTGTCCCAGACTGCTACTGAGTGAGAAAGGGGAGGACACAAAATGGGGGGGGGGGCGAAGAAGGCTAGGGAGCCAATGGCAAAAGGATGGCACAAAAGAGCCTCAATAGAGACCCAAAGGGGTGTAGATCCCTTGGCTGTTGTGTAGGAAAGCTGAGTTATTTGAGCGGCTTGATAATAAGCCTGTAAATTAGGAAAGCCAAGCCAACCACACAGTTTTGAGACATACAACGTAAAAAAATGTCATTCTGGATTTTTTACTACCCCAAATAAAGCAAAGGACTTCCAATTGTAAACGCTGTAGATATCCCCTTGGGACCTCAATTGGTAAGGTCCTAAACAAATAAAGAATCCTGGGTAGAAATTAAATTTTAATAGAGTTGATTCTGCCAAACCAAGATAATGGATAGTCTGTCCATCGTCAAAGATCTTCCCGAAGTTGGCGAAAGAGTGGAGGACAATTAGCCCAGTAAAGAGTGTCGATCGAAGATGTCAGCTGTATGCCTAAATATGTAAAGGAGCTTAGTGTCCATTGATTAGAGTCTATATTTTTAATGGCTAGAGTGAACATAGGAAAAGGGTGTAAATAGAGTAGCATCTTATATAATTGTTCTAACTGTTGTCAGATCATTGGAGGGCTAAGAATAAAAACAATTGAATACTGTTTGTGATACTTTTTTTATTTGCACTAACATCCATGTTTTCAGGACAAGGTGTAGGCAAGGTTCATAATAGTCAAACAAAAGAAAAACAGGGAAGTGCCCACCTTGTGCAGGTAAACCTTTAATGATCAAAGTATTAAAACCAACAATGGTTGCATTGACATATTTTTTAGACTTCAAGTGCCCTGAATGCAGCCCCACCTTATGTTGCTTTTCCTTTTGGCCACTAGGGGCACGTGCCCAGAGCTTTTTTCCTGGAGCTGAACCGGGATGTGTGTGTGTAAACACACAAATCCCATTTCTTTCAGGGGAGTAGAGACAGATCGTGTGTTCATACTAAAGCCCCATACGCACTATTAGATTTTCTGCAGACTTTTGTCTTTGGATTTACCAAAACCATGTAGTGCAAGGGCCTGCCTGATTGCATACAAATTGAAACTCTTAAGGCTTGACCTCATATTATATGGTTTTGGTAAATCTGAAGACAAAAATCGGCAGAAAATCTAATAGTGTGTATGGGGCTTTAGAGATTCAATCTCGCTCTCCTCCTAGACAGTCCCACCCCCTACAGTTAGAACACAGTGAGAAAACACTTTTAACCCCTTGATCCCACCCTAGTGTTAACCCCTTCCCTCCCAGTGACATTTATAAAGTAATCAGTGCATTTTTATAGCACTGATCGCTGTATAATTTAGTTAATGGTCCCAAAAATGTGTCAATAGTGTCCAATTTGTCCACCGCAATATTGCAGTCCCGATAAAAATTGCAGATCGCCGCCATTACTAGTAAAAAAATAATAATAATTTTTACTATGCAATAAATCTATCCCCTATTTTGTAGATTCTATAACTTTTGCGCAATCCAATCAATATACGCTTATTGCGATTTTTTTAACCAAAAATAGGTAGAAGAATACATATCGGCCTAAACTGAGGAAAAAAAATATTTTTGAAAATAAATGTGGGATATTTATTATAGCAAAAAGTTAAAGATTCTGGGGGTTATTTACGAAAGGCAAATCCACTTTTCACTGCAAGTGCACTTGGAAGTGCAGTCGCTCTAAATCTAAGGGGTAGATCTGAAATAAGGGGAAGCTCTACTGATTTTATCGTCCAATCATGTGCAAGCTAAAATGCTGTTTTTTTTTTTCCTTGCATGTCCCCCTCGGATCTACAGAGACTTTACTTCCAAGTGCACTTGGAGTGCATAGTGGATTTGCCTTTAGTAAATAACCCCCATTGTGTTTTTTTCAAAATTGTCATTCTTCTTTTGTTTATAGTGCAAAAAAATAAAAACCGCAGAGGTGATCAAATACCACCAAAAGAAAGCTCTATTTGTGGGAAAAAAATGACATCAATTTTGTTTGGGTACAGCGTTGCACGACTGCGTAATTGTCAGTTAAATCGACGCAGTGCCGTATAGCAAAAAATGGGTTGGTCGTTGAGCAGCCAAATCTTCTGGGGCGGAAGTGGTTAAAGTCTAGGGGGTCAAAATCTTGCAGCAACTGCACCAAAGTAGCACAGGACCCTTTTCCAAAAACATGCTGTGCTGCATTAATTTGAATGGGCGCCAAAGAGAATAATGTGATTTCCATTGACATGCAATTCTGTATGACACAATTCGCATTAGATTACGCACTAGTGTGACTTAGGCCTAAATCAACTCAAGCATGAGGTGGCTAGGAACAGATATCCAGCTGTTGACCTGAACAAACAAGCAACATAAGGAGATGTAGTTGAAGTTTTAAAACTCATGGGCAGGCATCATAAAAGGTGAAGGTGAAGTAAACTGAAAGGATTAATAATACATATAAAGATTCAAAAACATTGTAGGAGAGAAATGGAGGCCTTGAAGAAAAGACCAGAAGTAAGAAAAGCAGCTGACAGCAAATGACATACCTCCCAATTTTTTTTTCGAAGGACACCTATTGGCAAATGTATGTAGGAATAGGACACACACCCTGCTACGCCCCCTTAAAGGAGGATTATCCAAAAAAGAAAAAAAAAAGATTAGTTAAATCCACAAGTGTTTTTTTTTTTACCACTACTATACCTTTATACTGGCTTTTGAAATTGACCAGCAAGTTGATTGATTGAAATTGATCAGCAATTTTGAATCTGGATACAAGGTCACAATTGTTGAAAGATAAATACTGTATTTTATATACAACTATATAGATCAGACCAAAATGAGGAGGAAAGAGGGACAGAGGGACTTTGTCCCAAATCAGGGACAGTCCCTCAAAATCAGGGACAGTTGGGAGCTATACAAATGACACTAAGCAGACAAAGCTGCAAGACAGAAAAGAATGTGAGGGTGGTGAAAAGTAAAAAGATGTAACAGTACAGGCACTGAGCATGGAGCTAGAGAGCTTCAGATAAAAAGGATATATGGTGAGTGGCACTTGTATGCAGTGAGATTGTTGCCAAAATCCTTTTCCTACAAGAAAACTGTGTACTTCTGTCTCTCTCTTTTTCATCAAATACACAGAGTACTACTTTGACTTATATAAAACGGCGTATTGCCATTTTAGAAGATTCAGTTACTTTTAATCTTAGGATTTGAACCTATGTTTAATATTTGTAATTCCACTTAGTAAAACTAGAGCAAGCTGTAAATTATTCTATAAGAGTTGATATACGGTATGTTGTACTCATTTGTCTATCAGTTGGTTTCTCTTGAGGCTGTAAATATTCAGCATAAATAAGTGTTTTCCAATAAAGTGAGGGAAATAGACATTTTTATATGACTAATGGCTTGTTGAAACTGAAATTATTTGTTTGAGGAGTAGAAGATCCCCTTTGCCTAGATATTACTTTAGTTCAGGAAAGGTCCAGGCCAGGCACTATATGATGTTACAGAAGTGCACTGCTACATTGGGAAAGTCAATTAAGGTAGATTCAGAACAACCCATAGTTCTTCCCTGGAGATATATACATACAGTACAGTACATACAATACAGTATATATATATATCTATATATACTCTACTGTAACCTATCAGCAGATAATGGATAGCTGCATGACCTGAAGAGTGTCAGTGAGCAGTGTGTGTACCCAAACTGGGTCAGTATTTACTATTTTACTACTTGGAAAGTGTATATATGGCAAGTGTGTCTAGAGCAAACAGCAGCCTTTTATGTATAGCTGGGTTGTCAGACAGAGCATTTAGTTATGCTGTGATGATGAAGTAAACCTGTGTAAGAGTAAGTCATATATCTGCTTATGACAACCATTTATGAACTTAAGTGTGTGAAAGAGTGAAAGAAAGGTGATTAGTTGAAGTGCCCTGGGTTCCGTTCGAGCAGGTTGCTGTAAATTTCAAGGGTGCCAAACCCGAACCCCACTGAAATAAACGGGAGCCAAGAAAAAAAGGATTTTTGCTTGCAAACAATTTATTGATATAAATAAGCACAGCTTAATTACATTTACCAAGCTACTTAAAAATTATCTTTGCAAAATGATCTCGCTCTACTCCATTGGTAAATCAACCCCACTAAATATTACATTTTGAGTAAGGCACGGTCCTTCAGGAAGTGTCACACATGTAAGACTTCCTATTAGTCTAATATGGTAAAGCCACATTCCATGTAGAGTATGCTTTTTTTAGTTTGCTACCACCCCTTCTTGATGAAACACCATATGAAAACCCAAAAACCCAAAAAGGTTACATGATGTACTTAACTTTCCCCTGACTGCCCTAGTACAAGCAGGTGATGTAATCATCTTGCCACCAGTGGAGTATTTAGATTTTGTGCTGCCCTAGGGCTGACTAAGCTTGCGCAACCCCCTAATTTAAATATGACCCACCCCTTCCTGCCAAGGCTACATCCCTTCCTTTTTAAGATCCACCCCGTCATCTTCATGGGAGGAGGACAGAGGGACGCTGCAGAAAGAGGACAGAGAACGTGGCGGGAGGAGGACAGAGAGGGATGCGGCATCTTTTAATTTGGGGGGTAAGGGGATATGTGCTGGGTGCTTTGGGAGGCTCTTGCATTGAAGTCGTGTCCCTCCTCTGTGGCTCCTCCTCCTCCTGGCTGTGTACACTAGAACATTGCAGCCGAGAAGGAGGAGGAGCTCAGGAATGTGTGTGGCTGACAGTGGGGAGAGAGGTGTCGGAAAGCCGATCGCCGATTGTGGGTCCCGGGGCGGCAGATGTCCTGGGTGCCCACACTAGCGCACTCCTGTCTGGCCAGTTACCAAAACTCAGTGCCGGAACTTGTTATGGGCTCCGGGACAGTGGCGTCATTAGGGTTGGTGTCACCTGGTGCTGTAAAAATTGTGTCCCCTTCCCCCTAATTTTTGAACTGGAGGTCCAGCGTTGGAGCTCTTTGTGGCGGTCAATAAGGCCTCTAGGATATCAGGTTAGGCACTTCCTAATGACTCAGTCCCTGGGAACAGTAATAGATAATGGCCAACAGGCCCTCTTACCAAACCCGGTGAAACCGCAACCATGATCCCTCCGGCTGGACGTTCACTCACTCTGGGTTGCCCAGGCTGACTCTAGTCAGTAGTGTAGCATGTCTGTACCCTGGCACTGGCTTCATCTTTCTGGTGGTGCGCATACAGCGTGACTCACTCTTTGGTGGTGTGGGTAGTAGCGTGGCTCTCTCTCTGGTGGAGCAGGTATAGTGTGGCTCTCTCTGGTGGTGCGGGTACAGCGTGGCTCCCTCTCTTGTGGCGCGGGTACAGCGTGGCTCTCTGGTGGTGTGGGTACAGCACGGCTCCCTCTTTGGTGATGCGGGTACAACGTGGCTCTCTCTCTGGTGGTGTGGGTACAGCGTGGCTCTCTGGTGGTGCGGGTACAGTGTGGCTCTCTGATGGTGCGGGTTCACGGGTACCGTGTGGCTCCCTCTTTGGCTTTCCCCAGCACAGTACTCTCTTTTTCTCCTCCTGTAACACCCCCCCCCCCCTCAGCAGTGTGCATGCATGCTGGGGGCTGTAGCATGATGTCTGTGGACACACTGGGGCCGGCACTCTTCAGGGACTACTTTTCCCATGATGCCCCCCAGAGTCTTCTGATTGGCCCTCTGCTGTGGCCAATCATGGGGAGGGAAACAGCGGGCAGGAAGCTGGGCGGCGGCGCGGCAAAACCAATTAGAGCCGCTCTTTCCCTTCGGCTGACAGAAATGGGAGCATCTCTCCTCTCCCTGTCACAGCGCTGCTGCTCCATTTACCAGAGAACTAGGGAGCAGCAGAGAACTCCCCCACTTGCCCCCCTCCCCTTTCTGTCACTCGAAGGGAGAAGCGAGAGATCAAGGTACAGAGTGCTTTAAATTTCTTCTAATGCTCTGTACACACGGTCGGATTTTCCGACGGAAAATGTCCTATCGGGCAATGTTGTCGGAAATTACGACCGTGTGTAGGCTCCATCGGACTTTTTCCGACGGACAAAGTTTTATCTCCTGCTCTCAAATTTTCCGACAACAAAGTCCTATCGGACTTTTTCCGATCTTGTGTAGCGAATTCCGACGGACAAAGTGCCACGCATGCTCAGATCACATTACAAGACCAAAGCTATTGGCTACTAGCCTCTACGTAGTCCCGTCGTAGGCAACAAACGTCACCACGTTCAGAATGATCAGATTTTACGACAACTTTGTCCGACGGTGTGTATGCAACACCAGTGTCGGACAAAATCTGTCGGAAAAAATCCGATGGATTTTGTGGTCGGATTTTCCGACCGTGTGTACGGGGCATAAGGGTTATGTAAGCTCCTGTCAACCATTCTGAACCTATTCTTTTGACATTTTTTTTTTTAAATCTTGTAGCAGTACTGTATACAAATAATGAACAAATACTTAAAAAAGGAAAACACAAGAGAAAACTAAATTAAATAAAGTAAACTACCACGAACAGACTGCCAAAAAAACACACATCCTCTAAACAGTAGATTGCTTTTTTTCCAGGTAGGTATCACCTAAGCTGCTCAATGA
The DNA here is from genome assembly GCA_028564925.1 of Lithobates sylvaticus. Classification (NCBI taxonomy): domain Eukaryota; kingdom Metazoa; phylum Chordata; class Amphibia; order Anura; family Ranidae; genus Lithobates; species Lithobates sylvaticus. Next base: position 120,844,894 of record CM053035.1, on the reverse strand, counting down.
GTGAAAATATGAGTTCTACAAAATTGCATCAGTGCTGAAATTGATAATTTTGCTGCAAAATCAACTTAGCTTAAAGGAGAAGTATAGCCAAAGCCCGTTTGGCTGTAGTTCTCCTGTGGATCAGAGGAGTACAGTTGGTTCTGTACTCCTGTGACCCGTTTTCAGCAGACAGCGGGCTGAACACGTTGTCGGCTAACATCACAGAGCCCGTGCAGGCTTGGGAAAGACCGCGACCATATGGTCAGGATTCCACCCACATGCCTGGACTGGCACCCGGCTCAGCCTCCCAGTGAACCACTGAGAGCCTGAGCTGGCTGCTCCCACGGGGGGGGGGGGGGGGGTGGCTGGTCAGAGCAGACAGCAGTGACTGACAGTTCTCTTTTAACTCATTCCTCTCATCCCATGTCTTCCTCTTTTTGCTCCCAGCAGTCGCGTGGAGGGCTGGGGGGGAGCATAAGCAAGGTGCCATTTTTCAGTAATTAAGTGAACCCGTTGCACATCTTTGCTATAAATTAAATGACAATAACAATGAATTGATTTGCAAAAGAAGCTTGGGCATACAAACTGTTTATACACTGCGCATTGCAACACCAGTGGCCACAGGAGGAAGCACAGGGAGAGCCAGGAGGAATGCAGCTACATAGAAGAGCATGGTGCACATGGAACCTGCTGGGATACATTGAGACCATATGCTGTACACTGATCAGGGTGAGAGGAAGTCAGCTTCCCTGCTCTACTCGTCTGACACAGTGGAGTACAGGACTTCCTCTCACTCTGGCTCCCACTGGTCACATGGTGAGTTTAGGAAGAGGGGAGGTTTTTCTGTGCACCTGGGGGGGAGGTGGGGGAAGGAGAAGGTGACTATACTGTGAGGTTCTGTATTGTGGGGGGGGGAGTGATGTCTGTACTGGGGTCATTCTACCACTCAGGAGTCTGTAGTGGGGAGGCGTTATACTACTACTGAGGGGGTCTGTACTGGGGAGTGTTCTACTACTACTGACAGGTCTGTACTGGGGGCATTCTACTACTCAGGAGTCTGTATTGGGAGGCGTTATACTATTACTGAGGAGTATGTACTGGGGGGCATTCTACTACAGGGGGTCCCCGACTTACGAACACCCGACCTACGAACAACCCCTACTTACGAACGGGGTGCTGCGGGGACCCTCCGCCATTTTCCGGTGGTTTTCGGCGTCTTTCGGCCGTTCTGCGCATGCGCGGCCATACGGAGCGTCGGAAAATGCCGGAAATGTCCGTAATTTGCCGCGCATGCGCAGAACGGCATTAGACGGAACATCGGAAATGTCCGGAAATCTCCGTATTTGTCGGTCTGCGCATGCGCGGCCGACTTACGAACATTTCCGACTTCCGTACAGGCGGCCAGTCCCTAACGAGTTCGTAACTCGGGGACCCCCTGTACTCAGGAGTCTGTATTGGGGAGGCGTTATACTACTACTGAGGGGCCTGTACTTGGGGGCATTCTACTACAACTGAGGGGTCTGTACTGGGGGGCATTCTACTGCTACTGAGGGGTCTGTACTGGTGGGTGCTCTAGTACATATAGGTCTATATTGGGGTGTGTGTCCTACTACTGAGGGATCTGTACTGAAAATTCTGTACTGGGGGGTTGCCTGTGCTAAGGGGTCTCTACTAAGGGGGCCTGTACTGGGGGGGGCAGGGAAAGAGTGGAGTCTGTACAGATAGTTTGCTACTGGGGAGGGGGGTTGTTGTCTGTATTGAAGGGTCTGTATTTGGTAGGGGTCTGTGCTGTGGGGGGGGGGGGGGGGGGGAGCAGTGTTTATACTGAGCAGCAGTGAGACTTAGGAGAGGGGTCTGTGCTGGGGGGGTCAATCTGTGCTGGGGGGACCATCTGCACTAAGGCATCTGTGTTCCGGGGGGTCAGTCTGTGCTAGGGGGTCTGTCTGTACTAAGGGGTCTGTGCTGTGGAGTTTCATCTGTACTGATGGATCCTTGCTTGTGGGGGGGGGGGGGGGGGGGGGGGGGTCAGTCTGTGCTGGAGGTCTTTGTTGAGGGTTTTGTCTGCATTGGGGGTGGGGAGAGTCTGTACTGTCAGGGGGTCAGTTTGTGTTGGGAAGCAGTCGGTATGAAGGGGAATCTTTACTGAGAGGTTTGTACTAGGGGATATGTACAGAGGGGGTAGGCTGGTAGGGGGCATTTAGGGACTGTGGGGGATATGGTCTTATAAAGGATGATTTGTACTGGAAAGAGGGGAGTCATTTGGGTTGTACTCTATAAAATGGCATGTGCGTTACATACTCCTGACCCCTGCATACATTATTTTATCAAAACTGGAAAAGACAGAATTTGGAGCAGCTGTGCATGGCAACCAACCAGCTTCTAGCACCAGCTTCATTTTTAAAACTTAAAGTGTTTCTAAAGGCGGAAGGTTTTTTACCTTCATGCATTCTATGCATTAAAGTAAAACACCTTCTGTGCACAGCAGCCCCTCTAGCCCCCCTAATACTTACCTGAGCTCCCTCTCGATCCAGCGATATGCACAGACGCATCAGTTCCCAAGGTACTCTCCCTCCTCATTGGCTGAGAGAGCAATTACAGCCAGTGAGTCAATGAGGAGAAAGATGGGGCAGGGCTGAACCGCGGCTCAGTGTCTGAATGGACATGCAGAGGAGGAGCTGCTTGAAATCTGCTTGCTCTTGGGGCACTCGACAGGAGGGAGGGGCCAGGATTGCCGACAGGGGACCTGAGAAGAGGAGGATCTGGGCTGGTCTGTGCAAAACCACTACAGAGAGCAGGTAAGTATGACATTGTTTTTTTGCCTTCAATATCACTTTAACTGAAGAAGCTGAAGATAAAAGATGATTGCTTGTCATGCACAACTGCTCCACATTCTATCTGCTCCAGTTTTGATAAATTTCCCCCAAGTACTGTGTTTTAGATTTCATACTCCTGAGTACTGCACTCTATTTACATTATTCTTTGGTCAGCTGTGTATACAGTGTGTAATGAAATTATTTAATTTTATTCAAATGAGTGTGCTGAGGTTTATACTTGTCTGTTACACTCTTGCTTGTGGCTCAGTCATTGAAGCATATTTTGTAGTAAAAGGACTTTGGCATATGTGTGTTAGGTATTAGGGGGGGGGTTGTATTTAACATTTAACATGTCCTTTTAAGCCCCTCCCACTGTGCAATTTGACCACACCCACAATTCGGTATGGCACTCTAGGGAGGTTGCAAAATATTATATTCAGTATCATGTGCCAGATGTGCTAGGTACGCCACTGCTCTGTTGTATTGCATTTCACTGTATGGCTGCCTGTGCCAACCACACTGTCATAGGCAGGGAGTTTTTGGTGCATACACAATATTTTGTGGGTCGATTTTTACACAATATATCCAAAATTAAAAGGCAGAGATTAATGCCCTCTTTCATCATATGTTTTGTTTGGAGTTATGTTTTTAATGTGGCTATTTGAAGGACATTGCTTCTTTATAACTTAAAAAAGTCTACAAAGGTCTGTCTGTATCTTCACCAACAACAACAGAATTTACATCTGTGGCCAGTTCTGTGCTACTTATTCACTCTGACATAGCACAAGATGGCTGTAATATGCTGCACAATGGGCCATGCAAACACAACCTTTTGGTGTGACTATATTTAGCTGACAGCAATGATTTTTATTACATTTAGTTATTAATGCTTTGTGACTGACTAGAAGCGATGAACCCACTCAAGCATCCACCCCATAGGATTCAGGCAGGTGTGGAAATGCTTCATGGTGTTAAGTGAACTGTATGACCATCTTCCCAGAGCAAACCATTAACAATTAATCATGGCATAACTATATTACCAGTGCTCCAGAGCCTATGTGCAACACACACGACTGCCTTTAGTGCGAAATGTACTGTAATTCATTGAAGCACATTGTCATGTTCTGATATAATATTTACAGCTGAAAAGTGTAATAATATTCATCTTTTAAAATTATAGTTGTATCTCTCTTTAATAGAATAGTGTGGGTTGGGGGTATCCAAGATGACAAAAACTGGCCCACAATATAAGACAAAAAGTAATTATATAGTTAAAGCTAAAGCTCAAGAGTAACCAACTGACAGGCAAATGAGTACAACATACCGTATATCAAGCGGCTAAATATCAAATGGAACGGTTGTACCTACTGCAATGCTGACCTCCAAAGGGGCTGCTGGAAATATACAGGTCCCCCTGACCTGTTAAAAGGCTGACCACCCTGTGTTCAGTCCCAGAACCTCACCGCCAAGCTCAGGCTCATTTTTAGGGTCTTTTTAAATTTTATTGCAGATCTTGCGAAAAAATGCAGGGATGTACTTACTGTAAGCAGGTGCTTACAGGAGTATTTGTAAAAAAAAAATAAAGTCTTATTTTTTCTTTTTAGGATTATATGTCAATCTGTTGACATTGAAGGGTTTTTACTAAAGACAAGTGCACTTGGAAGTGCAGTCGCTGTAGATCTGAGGGGGACATGCAAGGAAAATAAAAAACAGCATTTTAGCTTGCACATGATTGGGTGATAAAATCAGCAGAGCCTCCCCTCGTTTCAGATCTTCCCCTCAGATCTACAGCAACTGCACTTCAAAGTACACCTTCAAAGCACTTTCAAGTGCACTTGTAGTGCAAAGTGGATTTGCCTTTAGTTACACATACTGGCCAGGATAAGAGAGGGATGGTGTAGTCACAGGAATCTGGGCAGTGGCAGCCACTCTGGCCACCTCTTCTCCTAGGGAGTTCAGCAGAGGGGCGGGGCCACAGTCCGCATCTCCACCACCGGGGACAGCAAGTGAGGTATCGCCACGATTGTTAGAGCAAGAGCAATAATTCTAGCACTAGACCTCCTCTGTAACTCTAAACTGGAACCGCTTAAAATTTGCCTATTGAGATTTTTAAGTATCGTTGTTTGTCGACATTCCACAAGTGTTCGCAATTTTAAAGCATGACACATTTTTATTTACTCGTGTAACATCATCTTTCACATTATACAAAAAAATTGGGCTAACTTTACTGTTTTGCTTTTTTTTGATTTATGAAAGTGTATTTATTTTTTTTAAATTGCGTTTGAAAGACCGCTGCACAAATACAATGTGACATAAAATATTTCAACAAGCGCCATTTTATTCTCTAGGGTCTCTGTTAAAAAAAAAAATATATATATATATATATATATATATATATATATATATATAATGTTTGGGGGTTCTAAGCAATTTTCCAGCAAAAACACTGATAAGCAACAAGTGTCAGAAAAAGGCCTGGTCTTTAAAGAGGAAGTAAACTTCCTCTGCTGACATTTAGCTATAGGTCATAAAGCTATAATAAGGCTGACCTATAGGTAGTGAAAATATCTCCTAAACATGTACAGTTTAGGAGATATTTACATTGCATGGAGCCAGTGATATCACTGGCGCATGCACTCTGAAGGAACAAACTATAATGAACTATGGTTGAACTAGATATACTTGTGTCTTTTTTCAACCTGACTAAATATGTAACTATGACTAAATATGTGACCACAGGTGCCATTCCTTCTGAGCCCCGTACCGTGAACGGCAGCTCCCACGCGCATGCGCAGGAGTGACGTCATTGCGGCTCCGGCTAATCCTAGCGCCGGAGCCCGCGAACCCGGAACAAACTCTAGGGAAAATGTTAGCCGTCTCAACGGTGTGCGGGCGCTGCTGGAACAGCTAAGTTTTTCAAGTTTTTCATAATGAGCTAGTATGCGATGCATACTAGTTCATTATGCCTTTGTCTTACAGGGTTTTGTTTTTTTACTGAGGTTTACAACCTCTTTAAGTGGTTAAAGCCTATTGTTCACGTATAACGGGTTACTTTAGAGCACAATATATACTGTTATTTTCCAAAATTCTGGTCAGCTACTGTATGTACACTAGTTATCAGTACCAGGAGATTTACATTAAAAACTCCCTGCACCATCCTTCCAGCAAAAGGAACAAATGTATCATCTACAGTGTACACATTGATGCAAACATGGTCAGTCTGTGGAGACCCTGTGCAGAAAAATTCAATTATTTAATCATTATTGCCTGAATTCCTCATGTGTATGAATGTCCACACATCAGACAGATCAAAATGTAAATATGCAGACAATTAAAGAATTTAAAAATCTCTATGTTTCTTAATTAATTAGTGAACCACAAACTAGTGACTGAGTCGTTTCTAAATGTATTCCCAAGCATTTCTATGTGATGAACAGAAAATTATACAATTCAGGGATCTCAGCAACTGTAATATACAAATGGAATGACTCCCTGTAACTTGAACAAGTCTGTATTAATGCATTTTGACGAATCAAAGAAATTTGTGAAGCACCTGATTCGCAAATCTGTTCACTTTATAACAAATACTTCTATTGGTTGCACATTATTTTTATTCTATCTATCTATTAGACATGTGCATTCATTTTCGTCTGCATGCATTTTCGTCAGAATTTCAGGTATTTTCGTTATCGTTTTAACAAACGATAACGAACACGCAGAATCCGAAAACCGAAAGATCCAAATGCTTTATTTTAATTTTCGTTGTGAAAACAGTTCGATATAGATAGGAGATTCGTCATGACGCTGACAATAGTGATCTGTGTCCATCGAACCTGTGGTCGAATGAGCCTAACCTTAGCTCTAATAGTTCAAGATTATTCTACATAGAGAGAAAAGATTCGACATAGAGAGAAAAGATTTGACATAGAGAGAACAGATTCGACATTATAGAGACAATAGCAAAAAAGGTTGAATGTGCCTAACCTAACTCTATTAGTCCAAGATTATTCGACATAGAGAGAAAAGATTCGACATAAAAATTTGACGAAGCAGTCGGGGCGAGTTGTTTGGTTTTATGGTGAAATGGTCAAATGCTCTGCCCATAGGCTATAGAATAATTCTAATGTTGGTTGACTAGTAATAATAATTAATAAATATAATTATTACTAGTGTCATACAACATTAGAATTCTACTATAGCTTGTAGGCGGAACATTCGACCGGAAATGTACGATTGCGGCGTTGTACAGTTTAGCTGCTGAATCTTCTTAGAACATTCGACAGACACCATAAGCCTTCAATGACAGATTCAACCTTAATTATTTCGGATTTTCAGACGAATGCATTTTTGAACGAAACAAAATAAATAAGAACGAATTTTCGGGAGTAACTAAATTAATACATTTTTCGTACGAAAACGAAATTCCAAAACAAAATATTTCAGTGTGCACATGTCTACTATCTATCTATCTATCTATCTATCTATCTATCTATCTATCTATCTATCTATCTATCTATCTTTTTATCAATATAGCTCTATCTTCCAGTCTTTGTAAAGTTAATGCTAGTGTAACTTCTAAAATGTGCTGATGTTAAAGGCCTATATTTGAAATCTGGCCACTGAGCCCATCTCATTCCAGTCCTTTTAGTAAACCCGCACTCCTCTGGAACATTTAATATAAGCACTTGCCATGTCTACACGCTGCAAACGCCTTCAGATTCTGTGGTCATCAAGATAAAATTGGAGGCTACGTGGTTTGAATATACCTTGCTTTGTGTAAGTTAAGTAAAAGAGAAATGGAGAGAATATGTATCTTTTACTTAACCTCGTTATTAGGTTTTCCTCTCCAGGAAATTGTGTACTTTGTTTCCTGCGGCATTTTCATATTATATTCTATCAGAAAAGAATTTGTGGCCTCTGCACTGTGCAACTATGATCATCAGTTAAAGATGTATCCATATGTGTGTACAGAGAAAGTAAAGTGTGGTGAGTGCTGATCCTGATGATTATATACATTCTAAACTGGATAAATTAATCCACACCAGACCACCTTTTTTAATAAAACACTTTATCACAGATACACATTTAGTGTTGCAAGTAAAATATTTCAAGGTTTTAATTATTAAAAAACTTCAGCAAATGTCAATTTAGTCCATAGGAGAGTAAGGGCTGTTCACTTTGAAAAAGCGCTTAAAGTCCAATCGCTGTCCAAATCTTGCCGCCTCAACCTCCGCAACATCTCCAAAATACGTCTCTTCCTAACCAATGACAACACAAAGCTCCTAGTTCACTCCCTGGTCATCTCTTGCCTCGACTACTGTAACTCCTTCCTCAAGGGGTTACATTTACATAGGCTATCCCCACTTCAGTCCATCATGAATGCTGATGCCAGGCTCATCCACCTTACCAATCAGTGTCTGGTACCCCTCTCTGTCAATCCCTCCACTGGTTTCCACTCACCCAATGAATTAAGTTCAAAAGACTAAGAACAACTTTCTAAGCCATCCACAACACTGCCCCCAGCTACATCATTAGCCTAGTTTCAAAATACAAACCTACTCATTCTCTTTGATCCTTCAAAGACCTCCTGCTCTCTAGCTCCCTCATCACCTGCTCCCATGCCCGCCTCCAGGACTTTTCCTGAACCTCTCCTATCCTATGGAACTCCCTACCCCAATCTGTCCATCTCCTGCTCTGTTTGCTTTTAGACAATCCATGAAAACCCTCCTAACCACCTAACCACCTAAACCCTCTGCCCCTACCTAACAACTGTACTTTTATTTTCTCCATCAGCTCTTCACCCACAGTTATTACCTTTTGTAATCAGCTGACACTCTCTCCTAGATTGTAAGCTCTAATGAGCAGGGCCCTCTGATTCCTCCTGTTTTAAATTATATTGTAATTGTACCGTCTGCCTTCATGTTGTAAAGTGCTGCACAAACTGTTGGTGCTATATAAATCCTGTATAATCATAATAATAAGTCAGTAGTGTCACTAGTACTGAGCACTCAGGGAACCTGCCCCATATTTAATGCTTGGTTCTCCAGGTCCCAAGGCTTTGAACCTCTGACCATTCAATTACATTTAATGCTCATACTGCATAGCCTGTCACGCCTCAAAGTCCCTCCATCATATTATTTGTGTGTGGTTCCCTGGGCAGATCTGGGTTCTTGGGTAGGGAAGCACTCCTATCCTCCAGACCACTCATATGTTGTCATTGGGAGGAATAGGTGCCCAGCAACTGGGCAACTCCACTGTCCTTGAATTTCGAGCCAGGAACTGCCAGCATGTGGCCATCAGCCTGCCTTCCAGCCCACCCACTCAGATGCATGTGGATGCTGCTGTTTGCTTGTCAAGAGAGGGGGAGCCAGGGAAAAGGCGGAACACAAAACAACAGAAGTTACCTGTACCTCTTAGTCAATGTAGCATATGAGGTGTAAGCTTCATGGCTAAGCTCCTGCACACCCATCAGATCCATCCAAAAGAACACACCAGAGCCCAACTGCAAACTTTGAATTCTTTATTGATTAGGTACTAACCACCAATGCAGGGGGACACACTGACCACCAGTATTATGAGACACAAAGATACAAATGTAAGGGGCACACTGACCACTAATATTAGGGGGTACACTGAGAATGAACCACCAATGTAAAGGGGCATACCTGAGCATGACAATCAGTGAAAGGGGGAACACTGAGCCCTGACCACCAATACATGTAAATATGCTAATGCTCATCACTGAAAACCAATGCAAGTGAACATATTGAACACTGAAAATCAAAGCAAGTGAACACATAGAAAACTGCAAATGAATGCAAGTGAATACACTGAGCTCCAAACACCAAGGTCAGTGAACACACTGAGCATTGACCTACATGTAAGGAAATGCACTGAGCGCTGACCACCTATTGAAGAGAATGTACTGAACACTGGCCACCAATGTAAAGAGGCACACTGAACAATGACCACCCACATAAGGATGCAAGCTGAACATTGATCACCAGTAAAAGGGGTATGCAGAATACCAGTGTCCTGTGCCTTGCATTCTGAAGGCTGCCCAGTATTCTCTATTTTGTACATTAAATAATCCTGACTGATGAACTCTATACGCTATATTGTGTGTTATATAAACCTGATCGCTGCACTTTTCATGCTTCACAGTCCTTACCCCTGTACTATATATGCTATTTTATACATTGTAGAGTCCTGACTTCTGCACATTATAAACTATGCTGTATGTTACTTTGTCCTGACCACTGCACTATATGCACTATTGTACATTACATAGTCTTGATCACGCACTTCATATACTGTGTTGTATTTTACAAAGTCCTGACTGCTATACTCCCTACACTAGACAACCACTGTACTCTATACACTATGTTGTACATTATGCAGTCCTGACATCTGCACTTCATTGTGCATTACATAGGTCTAAATAATGCAAAGTATATTCTGTTTTGTACATTATATAGTCCTAACTGCTGTGCTCTATACATTACACTAATCAGCGGGAAGGATGTACTTGAAATAGAAAGAGTTCAGTGAGAGGGCAACAAAACTAATAAGGATAGTGTAGGACCTCGACTATGGGGAGCGATTAAGTAAATGACAATCTTTACTTTAGAAAAGAGGCATTTAAGAGGAGACATGGTTGCCATTTAACTACATTGTGCATCATACAACCCTGTCTGTTGCTGTGTATAAGATGTTTTCTGTACTACAAACTCCTTACCAAGGCTGCTTATTGTGAACAGTTGCTGGTTAAAAAGTAGTTCCCAATTATTTTAATAAAGTTTTTCTTTATTGTAGGATCAAAAAAAGGTATTTATTCTGTGTGAAGAAAATCCTATGTAATGAAAGAGTTTACATTTTTTTTTAAGGCTGCATTCACACCTGAGCGTTTTCAGCTAATAAATCGCTCATAAAACCCCCGAAGAAACGTCCAAAAAATGCCCAACAAGCAAAATCCCATTCATTTAAATGGCCCCTGTTTACATCTGAGCATTGTATAGCTTGAAGCAAAATGCCTGAAGCTCAAAAAAGTAGATGAGCTTCTTTATGGGCAGATTACAAGCGTTTTTCTGCTTTTTACATTGGTGACCTTTTGTCCTGTGCAAAAAGGCGGCAAAAAACGTGGCAAAAATGAGGTAAAGATCATGGCAAAATCACAGTAAAGACGCTTGACTTTTTGCTGAAATAAATACGCTCAGGTGTGAAAGCAGCCTAAATGATCTTTTGTGCCAAGATTTATGTGTGTCTTTTGAAACCTTTATTTGTAGTACAGTGTTAAGATACATTTTTTTGCACACATGTGGGTGTCCTAGATCTTCTACAATTCTAGCAATGCCCCTGAGTGAAGTGAGCACAGCTTGATCATATTTGCTATGCTCTGTGAACTTTGGCAATTTTTTGCTAGAATTTTTTCATTGTACATATATTATATTATAATAAATACTAATTCTGATTGGTGTTTAACATACACTATATTACCAAAAGTATTGGGACACCTGCCTTTACACGCATATGAACTTTAATGGCATCCCAGTCATAGTCTGTAGGGTTTAATATTGAGTTGGCCCACCCTTTGCAACTATAAGAGCTTCAACTCTTCTGGGAAGGCTGTCCACAAGGTTTAGGAGTGTGTCTATGGGAATGTTTGACCATTCTTCCAGAAGCGCATTTGTGAGATCAGGCACTGATGTTGGACAAGAAGGCCTGGCTTGCAGTCTCTGCTCTAATTCATACCAAAGGTGTTCTATCGGGTTGAGGTCTGGACTCTGTGCAGGCCAGTCAAGTTCCTTCAGCCCAAACTCACTCATCCATGTCTTTATGGACCTTGTTTGTGCACTGGTTCGCAGTCAAGTTGGAACAGGAAGGGGCCATCGCTAAACTGTTGGGAGCATAAAATTGTCCAAAATGTCTTGGTATGCGGACGCCTTAAGAGTTACCTTCACTGGAACTAAGGGGCCAAGCCCAACCCCTAAAAAACAACCCCACACCCAAATTCCCCCACCAAAAGATTTGGACCAGTGTACAAATTAAGGTCCATAAAGACATAAATAAGCAAGTTTGGGGTGGAGGAACTTGACTAGCTTGCACAGAGTCCTGACCTCAACCCGATAGAACACCTTTGGAATGAATTAGAGTGAAGACTGTGAGCCAGGCCTTCTCGTCCATATGCCTGACCTTACAAATGCATTTCTGGTTGAATGGTCTAACATTCCCATAGATGCACTCTTAAACCTTGCGGACAGCCTTTCCAGGAGAGTTGAAGCTGTTATAGCTGCAAAGGGGGGCCAACTCAATATTGAACCCTACAGACTAAGACTGGGATGTCATTAAAGTTCATGTGCCTGTAAAGGCTGGTGTCCCAATACGTTTGGTAATATAGTGTATGTTATGAGCATTAAGCAGAAAAATAGGTTGATAGCAAAGAGATATACATTTCTAAACATTTTGTGGATTAATCTTTCCAAACATAAGCATGTTTCAGCCCTAAGATTGGGGGACAGATTCCCCTTAATATCATACTTACTGCAAAAGTAATTCTAAGCATTCTGTGTGAGGCACAGATAAGCAACTACTTACAGTTTACATGCATGTTTTAGAATTGTAATACAATTGGCTTCATATAAAGGTAACTTAGACCAAAGGTCCCGTAAGTCGTAAATACAACAGAGAGCACCCTAATGCTGAAAATGGCCAAATGATTTAATTTCACACAAGCATTCAGTAAAAGTGTTCTTTTGCTATGGGAATATTTACTGTAGCAAACGTTCTAAGGCAGGAGAGCATTGGACTGGGGCACAGAGGTAGTTCCTCCCCAAGACCAGTACAAATTTGATATGTTGGGTTTGTGGAAATACTCAACTGGGACCAGGGGTCAAGTCCTGGGGAAAAAAGTGTGGGAACTCCCACCCAAGATCCACTCGCCCACCAAAAAAAAAAAAAAAAAAATGATACGGTCATATGCACGAATGCTCCAAAAGTGATATTTTTTATCCAATTTTCGTATTGTGTGTATGAAGCTTAACTGTTAGTACATAAAAAAAACAATCCTCAATAAACATAAATACGGTAATTCTCTGAATAATCAGCATTCATTCAATTGTGCTTCCATGCAAATGTGAACATCATGTTCTGATCTTTATTGGGGAATGTTATTTTGTATATAAAGTGTGTATGTGGTGAGTTTACACTTTTCATTGAACAGAGTTTGGATAACACAGGGTTTAACAGAAAGGTCATAAATTAACTGCACATTATCTGGACAGAATGCTTGGGGAGATAGTGATGTGTTCCTGCTTAGGAGATGTATGTTAGCTTGGGGGGCTGCAAACTCTGCAGGGCTCCAACACACACTCGCTGCTATTCGAACCCTTCAGATATTTCCACATAAACTTCCCTCCTGGCATTAAACTTTGGCAGGTATTGTGCTCAGCTTACCACCCCAAACTGATGTTCCTCCCTCAGCTCACCTCTCTCCCTGCATGTCCTGTGAGCAGAATAGCTGTGCTCCTCCTCTGGGTTCTCTCATCATATGGAACTAAAGATAGAGGAGGGGGGATTCAGCGGAACACACAGAGCACGTATGCAGGAGACTGGGGGGGGTGGGGAGACAGAAAGTCAGGAGTGGCCCGCGGGGAGGAGCGCATCATGAGAGGTCTGACTAAATACAATCTCTTAGCAGCAGGAACCTGATCTACCTGTCAGCTAGCTGTGATTGACAGGTAGATTGAAGCGGAAGCTGTCATGGGGACCCCTACTGGCAATGCCTGAATGGTCAGGTGTTACTATTGCCAAGCTGTGTCAGCAGCTGCTGGTGTAGCACCTGCCACACAGCTCGCATACTTCAAAGTCTTGCAGGACATGGCTGCTAATGGGAACTGAGTTCCTGTTGTGGAAAAAGTACAGGAACTCCGTTCCCATGCGTTCCTGCAGGACTTGAGCCCTGACTGGGACCTGAAGTCAATGCGACTGATGGACATTATATAGTTCCCTGCTCCCTGTCCAGACCTGCAATCCTGGCAGATGAATTTCTCTCATCATCAATTTTCATTGTGGCTGTGAGATGTTATGTGACCAAATTCAGAGAGACACAAAGGAAGTCAATAGAGGAAGAGGGAAAAACTGTCAATTATGTTGTGCTTATTAGGGATGAGGATCGGGTTTGTTGCTGCCATAGTTGGAAGTAAATCTGCAGGATTTTTATCACCAGAAATATAATACAGCCTATAATGCAGTGAATAGCTGTTGCCCAATTGTCAGCTGTGTCAAAGAAGCCAATAATTTCATGGCACAGATAACCCAGTCCCCTTTTTATACATGCATGGGCTCACAGCAGTCACATTGTCAGTGTGCATTTGGAGAGCTGATATTCTGTGCAGTGAGAGATAATGGGGTTGATTTACTAAAGGAAAATAGACCGTGCACTTTGCAAAGTGCAGTTGCACTCTGCAATTGCAGTTGCTTTTAAGCTTAGTAAATGAGGTAAAGCTTTACTTTGCAAAGAATACCCAATCACGTGCAAGGAAAATAAAAAAAAAAATGCATTTTTGCTTGCACATAATTGGATGATGGAAGTCAGCAGAGCTTCTGCTCATTTACTAAGCTCTGGAGCAACTGCACTTGTAAAGCGCACCTGCACTTTGCAATATGCACACTCTATTTGGATTTAGTAAATCAACCCCAATGTCTTTCTTATTTTGGCAATGGGCACATGTCCTCCCTGGCACTGCCCAGCTTCCCATGGCTTTTGTTTGACAACAGCTTGATTATTATCCATATAAATGGCCAGAATTGAGTAATGTTTACATTACGATTGACCCCTGCAAACCTTAATGGGGTCCAAGCCAAAGTTTTTGAAATTTGAGCAAGATTCACAAAACTGTTGTGAATCTAACCCAGGCAGATTCTCTCATCCCAGTGCTCATGTTTAAGGAAGCTGCATGATAAGGATTGTTTGAGCTGATGATATGGTATTCCATTTAGTGTTTTTTAGGTGAGTCCAAATCATTTTTCCAGCAGTCATACAGTTCAGTGGAGGGGCTTCAAAACATGCAAGTAAGGGTACTCTTTTACAGACTGAAATCTCCCTGATGTGCTGAGTGTCATTTACAGATTTGTTCCAGAAGTGATAGTTTTTGCATGTGTGATGACCAAAATATGAAGGGAGTTGACTTGCCTGGTTACAGTCCCTGATCAAGTTGCTTTTTTGTAATTGCAATTTATTTTTATTTCATCGATTAAATGGTGTTTTATCTGCACTATCATGATCCTTCTGTTTTGTTCTATTTTCACTATTTGGTTATATGTACCCTTGGATATATACATGGAGCTTGCAAGGAGGAGCAGACTGCTTTGGTACCAGTGAAGTGTGTTACAACTGGAGATTCTATTTACAATCCATCCCTTACAATCCCCTATTTTTTCCAAAATGTACTGTAGTGGTCACACTTTACTAATTGTGCGCAACAGTGCAAATTTCGTTTTCTCTCAGAACTGTAATGGAGTTCTGGGGGTTAATTGTACAGGATTTACTTCGGCATCAGTCTGGCTGGGCTGTACTAGGGTTCCACCTGGTCATAGGTGCAGCAAGGCACCCATGACAGGTTGAGAACCAGGCCTGGTTGGACGTCTTGGGTACCAATCAGTGGGCGCGTCTGGCCCTGCTGCGTAGTCTGGGAAGGGGTATTTAAGGTGCTGAAGTCACGTGTTCGGGGTTCGGCTGCGGCTTTGATACCTGGTTCTGGTCCGGGGCAGCCCCACGATGGGTCCCGGGCCTAGGAGTGTTTGCCGTCCCACAAGCATGGTCAATCCAACCAGCCCCAGAGGCCCTCATGGTCTGGTTCAGGGATCTGTCTGTTTCCGAGCTTTGAAACTGGCTAGTCCGAGGCCCGGTAACTGAAGGAGGATTCAAAGGCATCCCGGTGTGCTCTCTGTATTAGAGGGACACGGCAGCTCGTACAAGTGACCAGGGGAGGACTCTTTGGAGGAGGGCCAACAAGCTGGCTGCTTGGTAAGAGCCTGGGAGCGGAGTTGTATGGACACTAAAGAATCCACACTTCACACAGTATCGCCAAGAAGGCTGAGAGATCCAGGTACTGTGAGAAAGGTTCCTATCTATCTTCAGTTACAATTTAGTCTGTGGCAGAGACTTTGCAAAGTTTCGGATCACATGTTGGCTGCTAGATCTCTGGCTAGAGGTTTATCCATCAGTGAAGCGCCCAGCTGTGAGTGGCTACTCTCCGGGTTGATTAGAGACATTCAGTGGATGTCAGCAGTTTAAGGTGTCTGAGTTTTGTCACCCGTGCCCTCTATTCCCACCAGAGACTGTGTTATGTTGGATGTTACCACTGCAAAATAAAAACCTTGAAAATGATTTTTATGTGTCAGCACTGAGTACTAACCCTGGGAACCCCTAGACGACAACCAACGAGCCACAAGGAGGTAACCGGTAAGCCCAGAAAGTCAAGGCCGCCCCTCGGGGTTATGGCCGCTACAGTATTTCAAAAGAAGTCACGATAGCTAACAATCACTGTGACCATCTGACATACTTTGTGTGCTGTGTATTCTTTAGCCTATAGGGTACTGTGTCTAACATAAAAGGGACAAACATGTCCAGTACTCCCTTAGTTTGAGTCTGCAGGCCTATCTTCTCACACAAAAGTAGCCACAAAAGTACTGTGTGTGCATCTTTTTTTGTGCAGTTTTTTTAAAATGCACATAACCAGAAAGATAGTTTGGAATAAGGTTAAAAAAAATCCTTTTGATAACCCCAAAGCAGAAAATTAAATACCAGAAAGATGTAATTAAAATAATAAATTGCAAGATGTGAAGTCAGACACCTGGGTATTGTAAAAAGTCTAATAAATATTAAACACGTCAAGAAAAGTTGGCTGTGCTATAAGGATAATTCAATAATAAGACAGAAGAATGCTAGAAATGTACTATAAGAAGGAAAAAGGGAAATATTATTAAAAAAAAGTCCAAAGAAAAATATATTTTTGTGTGTATTCCGTTTTATTCCCTTTCCCTTGTGCAGAAACAAATAAAACAAACATGAGTAAAGTCCAGAAAGGAAGAACTTAATTAAAATTTATGTACACAAGATTTAAGACAAATACATAGACCAACTGAATACATGAATAAAATGAATACATCTAGATGCAGTGGTAAGAAATATAATCCCAGTAAGTGAAACAAGTAAATTACAGTGGTAAATCACTTGTGCAATTCATGGGCAGAATGGCTAAAATATCAAGAATTGTGCAGCACATCAAGGGAAAGGAGAGCTCTTAAGTAAGTTATCTCTTTAATCCTTCTGCGTCCTGCTGTATACTTCCTCATTTATGTTTGATAACCTCTCTTCCATTTAAACTGACATTTCTATGCACCTGCATTGCACCAAATCACATATCTGATAATACATATATTGATATAACCCTGTTATAACCCTAGCACAGGTTCAAAACGAAAACAGTTCACATTTTCAACACTTGCTGGTAACTGCACAAATGAATACATTAGTAACATGACCATCACTTATTTTTTTTTAACTATAACAAATATGGCATCTTGTGGGGCTGACATGGAGGAATTGATCTCAACCATCCCACCTCTAGATAGGTGGGCCCACTTCTTAACCAAAATTCTCTGTTTGTTTCTCCTGTTAACTATAATGTAGAGGTCAGAAACCTTTTCTCATTAGGTACCAATTTACAAGCATTAGACAAATGGCAAGCAAGTGAACAATAAACATTTTCCTTCACTCATGGTTAGTGTTTGGCTGAAGCCATTTATTATCAGCCAAATGTGTTTACTCCTTTGAAATCATAATCACAACAGAAATTACTAAAATTACCCTGATCAAAAGTTTACATACCCTGGTGATTTTGGCCTGATAACATGCACACAAGTTGACACAAAGGGGTTTGAATGGCTATTAACCAGGGCTTTTTTTTTCTCAGAAAATAGGTGCAGGAACTCAACCACGATCACCCAACCCCCCTTCCCATACACACACACACCCACACTCTAAAGCGCATCAAATAGGAGGTGCGGTCAAATTTCACCACTAGTGCCGCTTTCACGCGGTCAGAAATTTCTGATGGAAACAGTCCGATGGGAGCTTTTCATCGGATTTTCCGACCGTTTGTATGCCCATCTGTCTTTTTCTGTCAGAATTTCCAACGGACTTTGGATTGAGAACGTGTTCTTAATTTTTCTGACGGAAAACCTTTCTATCGGATTTTCCAATCATGTGTATGCAATTCCGACATGCAAAATTCCGGCGCATGCTCGGAAACAATTTGACGCTTGCTCAGAAGCATTAAACTTCCCTCTTATAGTGCAGTCGAACGTGTTGTATGCCGTGGTGTTATTGACCGTCAGAATTTGGTGTGACCGTGTGTAGGCAAGACAGTTTGAGTGAAATTCCGTCGGAATTCCGACGGGAAAACCATCAGAGCTTTTTCAGATGAGAATTCCGACCGTGTGTACGTGGCATTACAGTGGGAGGTGAAAGATATACAAATAGCGTATAAATGGTGCGCAATTCAACCTTAATTATGTGAGCATAGATCTTTAAAAATAATTATTGCCACAATGTCAATTGTGGTCAATAGTGCACAAGTGAAAAAATAAATAAAATATATATACACTCCGTATATATAGTGCTGGAGGTGTGTGAAATAAAATATACAATCCTTGTATATAAATGAATATGTGAGTATGTGATCCTTATTATAAAAGAAAAAAGGAGTATCCCTTGAAAAAGTCACGTGACCTGTGATGCAACGCGTCGGAAGGAGGAGCTTAGGTGACGCCGTGTGATACACGAGCTCAGCAAAGGAGGAGAAGGGCTGACAGCCCAGGAGCGAAAGCCTGACCATTGACACTTTTTATCTGCACTATATCCACCTGGTACACATGAGTGCATACAACTTGAGGCATCTCATAGGGAGTCTATAGTTAGCAATATTGCGCAATGGTTTTTGTTTGTTTTTTTCTCTTTTTCATGTTAAAACCGGCTTGAGCATCAGGAAGATTTCAAAGAATCACCTATAATTGTACCGGCAACATTAAGGGAAGTTTTTGTTTCTTTCTTCCTATATATTTATAAATACCAATACCGAAGTGGCAACATTTTATATTTATATTTTCCAAAATAGCAGTCTTTTTTGCTTTTTGTTTCTCTAAACAGTGGGAGTTTAAACCAGCTGTCTTAATTGTTATATCAGTAATGCACCACTGCACTTTTAAAACACCAATCGCCTGGTGTATATGTTTATCTGGTTATCGTAGCAAATAGATTGCATACAATAGGATTGTATGGTGTATGGCACCAACCTTGCAATTAGAGTAATCGCCTGGTGTATCTGCATATTGTTGCAATTAGATTGTATTCAACACTAATTGTCTGGTGTATAGTACCAATCTTGTAATCAGAGCACCTGCTGCTACGCCAGAGTTCCTTCAATCTTTCTAACACAGCACACAGTTCCCAATCATCTTGATTGCTATCACTGAATCGTCGTTCAACTTTTTTTCATTTTACCAACACAACAAATACTTTCACCTATTAAATAAGATTTTATATGCACGTTTGGCATTTCTTTTATAATAAGGATCACATACTCACATATTCATTTATATACAAGGATTGTATATTTTATTTCACACACCTCCAGCACTATATATACGGAGTGTATATATATTTATTTTTATTTTTTTCACTTGTGCACTATTGACCACAATTGACATTGTGGCAAAAATTATTTTTAAAGATCTATGCTCACATAATTAAGGTTGAATTGCGCACCATTTATACGCTATTTGTATATCTTTCACCTATTTTCAAGTGTGAGAACACTTTTAATGGTAGCAGCATTTCATTTAGTAATCTTATTTTATTCTATTAGATTTGGGGCTTTTAAATTATATATCAGCGCTTTAGTATACACCAATTTTTATTACAGTGGGAGGGCCTTAAGGGGGATTAAATACCAGGAGTGCATTACGTACAGTGTAAGAGTGCAGAGTTTCGGGGGGTGAGTGCAAGCAGTTTCGTAAAGCTGCTTGCAACTTGAAAGGATGCAGGACAGGGCTCGGAGCAGCAGCTTGTTGTGCCCCACGTCTCCATACAGCTGGTGGTGATGATGCCAGACCTGTGAGCTCTACCCCCTCCTCCTCCGCCACCTCCACCTCCATACCTCTGCAGAATTGTCCTATAAACATCAGGTACCCCCTAAGCATTCAAAGGGCTTTTCCCAGAGTCAGGTTAAAAGGTACCATGCAGTGCTTCAGCTGGTGTGTTTAGGGGATAGGAACCACACTGAAGCAGAGATTCTTGGAGCTCTGCAGGGACAAGCCCAGAGGTGGTTCACACCACGCCAGCTGGAGCCAGGAATGGTGGTGTGCAATAATGGCTCAAACCTCCTGTCCACCTTTAGACAGGAAAAGGAGGGGGGCGCTCTCCAGTCCCTTTACTGACCTGCTGGGCTGTGTGCTTGGATAAGGGTCTGGTATGGATCTTGGGGGGACCACCACACCGTTTTTTTGGCATGGGGGTTCCCCTTAAAAACCATACCAGACCAAGGGTCCTGGTATGCTCTTTGAGGGGGAACCTATGCCAGGTTTTTTTTACATTGAGGAGGGGTGCTCTCTCGTCTCACCCTCTTTTCCTGCGGCCTGCCAGGTTGCGTGCTCGGATAAGAGCCTGGTATGGATTTTGGGGGGACCCCCACGCAATTTTTTTTTTTTTTTCTTCGGGTTTCCCAAAGGGCCTGGTAATGGACTGGGGGGGGGGGCCCATGCTGTTTTTTTCAATGAGTTTTATCTATATTGCTAAGACCCGACAATTCATTACAGCCGCGATCAGTTTTAAATTACTTTTTTCCTTTAGAAATGTCATTTTGCTGTGGTACTGTTAGAAACACAGGAAAACTGCGCCACTTTACAGGCATACTATAGGCACCCCCCAGGCACAATATTTTTATTGTTTCACTTTAAGCATTATTAAAATCACTGCTCCTGAAAAAACTTTAGTTTTTAAAACTTTTTTTTGCATTGATACATGTCCCCTGGGGCAGGACCCAGGTCCCCAAACACTTTTTATGACATTAACATGCATATTAGCCTTTAAAATGAGCACTTTTAATTTCGAACGTTCGCATCCATTATAACTAATAGGGTTCTAAAGCTCGCACGGACTTTAGGTCCGTTCGCGGGTTCTGGTGCGAGCCGAACGGGGGGGTGTTCGGCTCATCCCTAGTAGGGAGTGCCTGTAAATCTGCCCTTGTTGGAAGCGCTCTCAGGAGCGCTCTGAGGTCTGCATCTTCTCCAGCTATGTGCTGCATGCGCCCTGTTCCCTCCTCCTGTATCTGCCTGGGAAGCTCCTCTCTCTTACTGCTCTCAAACACTTTTTATGACAATAACTTGCATATAAGCCTTTAAAATTAGCACTTTTGATTTTTCATGTTCATGCCCAATACGGTGTTCCAGCGGCTTTCGAATTTTTGCCGCGAACACTGCATATTGTTCATATTGTTCAGTGTTCGCCGAACGTCGGAACAACCGTTCGCCCATCCCTACATACAGGTTAAGCTTTTATATTTAGTAGGAATTTTGTAAACTTAGCTGTGTTTTTATCTGCTAATAATGGTTTTAGTGTATTTTTTGTGAATATATTGCTTTGATAAACATTTGCGCAAATATTGTGGGGCCTTAAAAATCAGTAGCACCGTCTTTTTATTCTAGAAGTCATGTGCTTTCATAAAATATATGGTTTGGGGGGGTCTTTTACAAACTCTGAAAGCAATAAGTGAAAAATAAAAAAGCAAAAGAAAAATTGCAAAATGGTCTGGCCAGCTGAGTTTAAAAGTGGAGAGCAGGGCCTGGCAGTGAAAGGGTTAATCAATTATATCACCTTTCATATGTAGGCACTGTTTCAATTAATCTAATGTTTGCACGTTCAAAAAAGTTAAAAAGTTTTCAATTTCCATGTCATGTACTTAATTTTTCACATGACTGTAGGCAAATTTGTACTGTTGTCAACAAGGAAGGTGAAATTATGGTGTTTTAGGTGGTTTCATGTGTATTTCCACCTTTACAGACAGGTTGGGATAACACCTACTTTATATTTGTTACATGTTCCTATTTAAATTACATACCTTTAAAAAATATTTTTAAATTGCAGCTTATCTTTTTCTAGGTGCACTTTTCTGCAGATTCCAGCAATGTAAAATTCTACTAGTTCTCTTTTTTTATCAGGGGCTGGGGAGCTGTTTTTACTATAATTAACCCTGTCTGTACTGTGCCAGCAAATATCATCTCAACAGCTGCATTTGAGAGCACCTATTCTATCAAGGGTTAGATGTTTAGAAGCATTGTGTACTAATATGAATTGGATTCAGCTAGTACAGAATTATAAAAAATTTATATTTTTTCGGTATCATGTGTAAATTGAAATATACATTATAACAAACATATAGTCTGGCTTTCTCAAATGTGACTGCAAATACGGAAATACAAGGTCTTTCAATAGCTCTTGGGGTTTCTCTTGTTTATTTTCTGAGTGTTCTTTTATTTGTTTTGGGGCATAGAGCTGTTTGTTAAGGTATTTTACAACTGCTGTAAAAAAAAGATGTGAAACTAGCACCCAGAAAAATGTAACTAGTACCCTGCAGTTTTTTTAAATTGTATTGTACTGTTATTTGATCTTTTTTTTTTTTCTATTGACTAGAAAACATTAAAAATATTTATATATTTATATATACCACTAACAATTGTAAAATATTTTACTTCTGTTGTCCTTTTATAGTTTGGTGTGTTCTATATTGTTACTTCAAATGTTTTGGACAAAAAGAAAAAAAATGGATCCAGTTGACACTGGAAGAAGGACCCTCCCAGTCTGCTGAGGAAAGAAAAGAAGATTCAGGATGTGATGGAGAGTTATGCCCTGTACACACGGTCGGAATTTCCGAGGGGAAATGTGCGATTGTGTTGTTGGAAATCCGGTCGTATGTGGGCTCCATCGGACTTTTTCCGTCGGAACTTCCGGCACACAAAGTTTGAGAGCAGGATCTAAAATTTTCCGACAACAAAATCCGATCTTTTAAATTCCGATCGTGTGTAGACAATTCCGATGGACAAAGTGCCACGCATGCTCAGAATAAATTAAGAGACGAAAGCTATTGGCTACTGACCCGTTTATGGTTCCGATGTATGTTTTGTACGTCACTTCGTTAAGAACGATCGGATTTTCCGACAACTTTGTGCCACTGTGTGTATGCAAGACAAGTTTGGCACAAAATCTGTCAGAGAAAATCTGTGTGTACAGGGCATAACATGACCTCAGATCTAGGTCAGCATTTGGGCTTTCACATTGTTTAGAAAAAAATGCATAGTTGTGATGCACTGTGTTTAAAGATAGTAAGCTGTGTGTTAAAGTGGTTGTAAACCTCTAAAATCAAAAAATGAACAGAGCATATCCCTCTATAGTTTGTAATAGTCTTAATCCAAAGCCCCAAGTGTGTTATTTGTCTCCCCCTGCTATCTGCATCAGTCATTTTCTCGACAGCACAGACTCCCAGGAGATTGCCCCATCCCCCCTCCAGCACACAGAAGGTGATTGACAGCCTCGGCTGTACATGTTTCCCTATGAGATTGTGTAGAAAGGGTGTGTCCCTTGCCTCCACTTAGGTCTCAGAATACACTCAGCTACCTGCTCAATGCTTTGCAATGTATAACATCAGATCCCTGCCTGCTGTTGCTGAAAACTAGTCTTTGACCTCTGTGTTTAAAGGGTTATAGAGGAGAGGGGGCTGTAGGTAAACATGTACATCTTATGCAGGAGGATTTGTTTTTCAATTCTGCGTATCATCTGAGGTTTTCCACTTTAGTGGATATATGTAATGTCACGTACACATGACCGGTTTTCCTGTCGGAATAAACGCTGAAGGTTTTTCCGACGGAGTTCCGACGGAGTTCCGCTGAAACAGTCTTGATTACACACGATCACACCAAAGTCCGACCATCTAGAACGTGGTGACGTACAACATGTACGACGTGACTAGAAAAAGGAAGTTCAATAGCCAGTGTCGTACTTGCTTCAGAGCATGCGTCGTTTTTGGTCCGTCGGAACAGCATAAAGACGATCGGTTTTCCCGATAGGAATTGGTTCCATCGGAAATATTTAAAACATGTTCTATTTCTAGGTCTGTCAGAATTTTCAAAAAAAATAAATCCGATGAGGCACACACACAATCTGAATATCCAATGAAAAGATTCTGTCTGACTTTTTTTGCCGGAAACTCTGACCGCGTGTACGTGGCATAATAGTTTACAACCACGTTTAAGATGTGCTACCAGCACATTAAAAATAAATGGTCTGTCTTAACTCAGGACACCTTAACACATAATAACATTTGTTAATGTAACACACAGTCTGAATGGCCCTTAGATTTTACTTCTATTTTAAGCAATTAGGTTGTGTGAGTGCAGAAGCTAATCTATCTAGTGACAATATTTTTAATCTTTAGATTTAATTCAATAAATATATGGAAGAACAAACATGCAAAAGTGAGATGCCAAAGTAAAATGACTGTAGAAAGATTGCAATAATAACTGAAAATATGTAAATGTCCAACAGAACAGAACCCCTTCCAGGCAGTCATTGTAGAGGTACAAGTAGTGGCCAAGTAAATAATCATAATTTTACATGTACATACAGTATGTTTCTGCAGCTGGTTATTAGATGATCAATAATTCATAATCTCTTCTCATTTTTGTATTGCACCCCCGGTACTAAGACATCTTCTGCAATTTGCAAATTAAGTGCATTATCTAGTTAAATGCTTACTTTTATTCAATAATGTACTTCTGTATTCATCGCCATGCCTAATCATCACCACAGTACTAATTTATACTATTATGCACAACATTATTATTTAGTAATAGACCTATGCACTATTACTTTAAAGTTCCCTAACAGCATCTATTAATGTTAGTTGGAAGTCTGCCATTTTCAGCTCACATCAAGGAGATATAAATGTATGACGACCTGCTGCTTCTGCTAACTTTTCTGTACGCTGTGTTTGGCTATCGTCAACTACTTCCAGTACTTTATTTATGAATGTTTGTATAATTCTGTATGCAAAGTTTACAATATAGAGACAGTAATAAAAAAGAGAAATATAATATGTGGATCCTGGGAACTGACTTGCTGGGTGAAGCTTTAATTCAAACATCCCATCAGTAATAACAAGAGAGAAATGTATGTTTGCAGCAAGAAAATACCTTCTGCGGTTGAGTAGGAGTGGCTGTGCAATGAGAGGTAAGTCATCATTAAAGTGGCGCTGTCACTACAGGATCAAAGCTGAAAGAACACATACCTAAAGCAGAAGAGGCAATATACACCTTACCAGAAGCCCATGTGGAAATGTAACCACAATGCTGCTCCTCGAATACTGCAAATATAAGACCATTTGAAGGGGTTGAATACCTTCTTTCTCGGCCACATGCTGTGGTTCTTTCTGCCATTATATACATCCTGTAGTGGTTTATGAGCTGGTGGGAAGAACCACAGCATGTCGCAGGGGATAAGGTATTCTACACACTAGCTAGTGTGAAATTACCTGCAGTGGTAAGGGAGTAGTAAAGCATCTGTCTTTTAACACACGGGTGGACTGAAAGGTAAGCATACTGTTTTCAAGTATGTGTTCTTATAGTTTTGACTCTGTAGTGAGTGGCTCATTTTAAATATATTATCCAGTTTGCCAGTTCATCACATTACCTGTTTAGTACAGCCAAAAGCAGGCAGTTTTTTTTTATTATTGAAATAATGATTTCTGTTGGCCTATTAGGCAGTAACAGTTGATTTACTAAAACTGGAGTGCAAAATCTGGTGCAGCTCTGCATAGAAACCAATCAGCTTCCAGGTTTGTTTGTTTTTTCAAAACTTAAAGTGTTACTAAACCCACAAAAGTAAAATCAGTTTGTATATGCTGTAAAGCATGCTTGTAATACTCACTGTGGAACCTAATCCTCATTGTGTAAAAAGGCTGTTTTATCCTATCTTCTCTGATCCTCCCCTTCTTTTACTGTCCCCAATCCATCTCCTGATAGAACAGAGCCTTGGAGGCACTCTGCACATGCTCTTTTTGGTGTGTATTTCTAGAGATTTTTTCTTGGAAGAGTGCATGTGAGGGTCAGGGGTCCTGCAGCCTCATAGGACAGTCAGAGTATAATGAAAACTACTCCTACAAGCTTTAACCTGACACTGATAGAAGACATAAGACTGCTATATACTGCTGATGAGAAAAGGTATTTAGCAGTTCATATTTACTAAAATAATGGCATTTCCATGTTCTGTGTAATGTGGGAGACCAGATATAGTGAATGCAGGGCCCTTAGTTTAGAAACCTTTAATTGAACAAGCTGACGTTAGATGCTGATTGGCAACTATGCAGAGTTGCACCAGATTTTGCACTCTCCAGTTTTAGTAAATCAACCCCATCGCATTGCAGTAAAGTGAAATGCTTTCTGCAACACGATCCTTGAAAAAATGCATTCTTATTTTTATGAATATCCAACATGGAGAATAATGGTGAAGAGAAGAACAGCACAGATAATGGTGAAGAGAAAGCAGCTCATAGTAGGTATCGTGCTTTCTCTGTGTATATATGCTCTATTGCTGGACAATTTTATAATTAGTTTTAGAGAAACTGATATGTTTTTGTCTTCTTAAGGCACTGGTCCAGCTTTTATGCCCAGTAATTCATGTGGCCATGACAGTGCTTTTTGGACCAGAAACCAGTCTTAATATGCTTTTTCCAGATACTGCTTCTGGGTTTTGATCAGTACTGTTGCCTTAGTGTGGCAGCTAGACAAAAATTACATTGTATCTTGTAAGAATGTAACTACTGTTTCTACTGCTGCTTTGTCAGTGCTGTAGCCATGTAGGCAAGTCCTCCTCCCCATAGCCATGATCCTAAGCTGACTGCTTAGTGAAAGCCACTGCAAGCTAGATGCAGAGTCTACACTAGTAATGTCTTAGATTACCTTCTCTGATAAAAGTGTGGCTACCATCCAATACAGATGATATTTGTTTGATAGTGTTGACACAGTTGTCAGTCCATAAATAAAGATGCATATATAGCTTGTCATACTTACAACCAGGGCTTTTTTTCTCAAACAATAGGTGCTGGAACTCAACCAAGACCCCCCCAGTAGGAGGGTCTTAAAGGGGCATTAAATACCAGGATTGCATTACATACAGAGTGCAGAGTTCAGGGGGGTTACATACAGTGCCAAGTTGTCACTTGTAAACACAGAAATCGGACTTCTGTATTTACAAGTGATTGTTGTGAGCAGGCACCAAAGGGTCTGAGCCAGAGGTGAAGGAACTAAGTTCCACCAAGTTCCACCTGAAAAAAAGCCCTGCTTACAACCATCTAAAGAGGCCATTGATTGATCAACCTTCCATTCTCACTGCAGAGCCAGCAATCATCATAATCACCTTTAGCATATATGTTTTATATGCTTCTCCTAAACCCTAGGATGCACTATCATATAATTTTCTATGAAATAATGATTATTTTACAAAATGGGGGTGACATTGGGGTGATACAGCATCGGTAAATTAGGTCATCTCTTTGGAGGACCTCAGTAGGAAGTACACATCCCCCTTCAGATTCCACTGGCTGGTCACAGAGAAACTTACTGTTGTTTTTTAAAAATTCTGAATATTTGGGCTGTGGAATTCCATAGAATCAGGAGAGTATGTATTAAGGTGTAAGATCTGCCAATGTATATGTAGATTCTTCTGGCCATACCAACTGCCTTTTTTTGAAACACCCATACCACTAAATCTTCAGCAATAATCACTGTAATTACTTGTCATATTGTCCTGCTGAAAGCAAAGAAAAAGAAGTAGGTGGTTTGCTGGTAGATACAGGATAGTATCCTACCAACTGTATGGATTCTGCATTTAGACTCCTGAAGAATGATTCAACATGGCAATGCTTCATGTAAGTTGAATGGCAAGGGAGAAAAACATGAAGTCATTGGCTGTGCAATTCTGTGGAAATACAGTACTCCTTTAAGAAAGAAGTGGAAAAAAAATACCAGAACATGACCTTACAAAGCATTTTTTTAAAGATATACAAAGTAACCCCTGTGATACCCACGTGAATAAATTCTCTTAATAGTGTGGTGTAAAACAAGGAATAAATTAAGTAATAATAAAGGGTTGATGCAATACCTAAATGTGTCCCCACAGTGTAAAAGTGTATCAGTAATAAGGATGTTGCACAGCCAATTAACTAAAGGAAATAACAAAGGTGACCATAACAATTCCTAAACACTCACATGCACAGGTATCAAACACAAGGGCCGGATCCAGCCCTCCAGACCATTTCATGTGGCCCTCACATCTCTCCTGCAGCTGCAGGAGAGCTCCAGCCCTCCTCCTCCAGACCCCTACTTTCTGCCTTCAAGCAATGCATCCAGCTTCTTCCCAGCAGCAGCATAAGGAAAGGGGGTGCACTGTGAGGCTAGGGAGAGTAGTGGACTTCTGATGGTGAGGTGGTTCTTGACATCTAATGTCAGGGGAGGGGATATGCTGGACATCTAATCTTACAGATACAACCTGCCCTTTTGAGGACAATCATAATGCTGATGCGGCCCACAATTAAATTGAGTTTGACACCCCTGCTCACATGAGTAAAGCCCCATACACACGCGCGGATTATCCGAGGACCAGGTCCGTCGGATCATGTCCGTCGTACTTTGACAATCATAATGCTGATGCGGCCCACAATTAAATTGAGTTTGACACCCCTGTCCGTCGTACTTTGTCCGATGTTGGTTTTGCGTACACACGGTCGGACAAAGTTGTCGGAAAATCCGATCATTCTGAACGTGGTGACGTTTGTTGCCTACGACGGGACTACGTAGAGGCTAGTAGCCAATAGCTTTGGTCTTGTAATGTGATCTGAGCATGCGTAGCACTTTGTCCGTCGGAATTCGCTACACACGATCGGATTTGGTGTGATCGGACTTTGTTGTCAAAAAATCTATCCAGCAGGAGATAGGACTTTGTCCGTCAGACAATCCGATGGAAACTGTCCGATGGTGCCTACACACGGTCGGAATTTCAGACAACATTGTCTGATAGGACAGAATCCATCGGAAAATCCGACCGTGTGTATGGGGCTTAAGACTGTGTTGCAAATAATCTTGAAAAATAATATTATGACTGTGTCCATAACCACATAAGTGATAAGTGCTGAGTGTTATGCTGAGTGATAAATTGATAATCTTCGATTGTGAAAAAAATAATGCTTCCGTGATAAACTAAAGTCCACACTTCGAAGTGAAAAACCATGCTGTTGCTCCAACCACTCTCACCTTAATTTATAATCAAATATACTATATGATTAATCCAAGATGGTGTTCAAATAACAATTGGCTCCAAATGCTCTCTATATCCTTCCAGATAAAGTGATCAAACCCAAGTACTGATCCCTTTAAGGCACCATTTATCTTGCACTCACCAACATGTTACAAATAAAACATATACAGTGCCTCCCATAGTGTAGTATTTAAAATGCCCCCAGTTTTTTTAAGTTAAAATTATGCTTACATCAAACAAACTTTAAAATTGAGAGATACTTGGCAGTAGCTGCCTCTCACATCACTTCCGGTCCGCTGTCTGCTCTGAAATGCCCTACGTGTTACATCACACCACTTGACTTCTTCAAGGAACACCCGGACCTTTATCCTAGCATTCTGCTTTTTGTACTTATCTTGTATAAAGTACATCAAACCAACATTTTGAAATTGTTGATATAAGAACTAGTGATATCCTTACATGAGATATTATTAAAGGTTCTTAAAGACATTGTACAGTATATAAAGTGTAAAAGAGAAGAGAACAGAAAAAAAGATTAAAGTAAAGCAAGGAACAAGTACTTCTCTCCTTAGTCAGTCTTTCAGGTTTCCTTTTCTGTTTTTAATCTTTTCCTATGGGTAATGTTTTAACTTGTAGATATTTGATCCAGGAATCCCAAATCCTCTTAAATTTATTGTGCTTGCTAATTTCTCATTAATCGCCATCCAAGAGATCTTGTCGTTTTTACTTTGATGCATACTAAATACCAGCAGGAAAAAATACTTTGTAGTTTGCTTCAATGACAGACATTGTAAATAATCTTTTAAGTATTTTTTCATTCCATTTGTCCCAGTCTTCAATGACAATATTCGTATTTAGATCTAATTGCCGTGCTCTCATGTGGGGGAGTTTGTAGTCATGTCATAAGCACCCATTTTTAAAGGCCAAGGAAGCAGTGATGTTGCTTGTTTCTTTTGTTTAATGTTTTTAGGAACATGCAACATTTGGTGCAACTGAGAGATCTTTGAGGGAGGCATTTTTAAAGTAACTATAAAGTGATGTGGGTTTTGTAACCCATTTTTTTGTATAAAATATCCTATTTTGTAGAGCCATTTGTCCATTTATATTATTTGTTCAGAAAATCAGCGTTGCTGAAAACTGCAGCTAAAGGATTTTGTTTAAACTGAAGAAAAATGGGTTACCCACTGTATAAACTGGTCAAATGAATGTGTGGTGTATATAATTGCTGGCTGCTGTTTGGGTGATAACCATATAAGAATGTCTATGGATTGCAGATTTCTGGCAAGGGCTTCTAGACCAATCCAGTCTGAAGAGTAGGTTTCATAATATGTTAGTAAACCCTCATTTTGTTTTGGTGCATAGAAATCTTACAGAATCTTGAGAATCCTGTGTCACCCTAATTATATACTGTCGGTAAAAAATAAATATAAGACCCACCCTCTATATCTTCTACCCCCACTGAGCCAAACTGTATAAATATACTAGTGAAAATTAAATATAACAGTGAAGGAATAAATAAATAAATACGTGAAACAGCTGCTACTTGTATAAATATAGTCATGTAAAGTCTGCAATTCAACCTAAAAATGTAATATAAATAGGAAAAACTAGTAGCGCTAGTGCAAAAAATCACATACAAAATTCAAAATTTAACAATAGAATAGTGATATGTAAATAACTTAATTAAATTAATTAAAAAAGTGTATGTAAATCACCCAGTGACAAGTGATACAAAAATAGTCCAAATTGAATAAAGTAATTAAAAATATATCTTCATGTAAAGTCTTCAATTAAGATCTTCAAAGAATCTTGAATCACCAACCACACCGCTTGCTTGTGACACCTCTCCCTCTGTAGAGCACACTCACCAGCTCACAATGCCTCCCACTCTCGTGTTTGGCTTCAGCGTATTTCACCCACACCAGTGGTTAATAATGACCATCCACTCGATCAGCGTGTTGTATACCAATGTGACTCCATATGTAAAAAAATTAATAAGTGCTCCACATAGCGTGATAAAGTTTAACCAGTTTAATAAATCACACCAACACTTCCAATAGTAAAACTCACATTTCACAAAATAAAATCAAGCCTTCAGTAAAAACACAGCAAACGAACTGTAATGGTACATTGGTGTACTGCGGCCACAGCGGACCAGAAGTGTGCGCACAACCGTAGTCTCTCACCAACTCCTAGGTCTCTGCTTCTGGCGGCAGTGTAGTTTCTGAGTAGAGCAGCGTCTAACGTCAGATATCGCTATTCTATTGTTGAATTTTGAATTTTGTATGTGATTTTTTGCACTAGCGTTACTGTGTCACTTAATGCTCCATATAAATTTGATTATCTGGGACTTGCATTTTTTACTTTCGACACTGTTAATTTATTACTAAATAGTATGCCAATTTGGGTAAAAAAGGCAATAGGATAATTTTAAACACATTATTTCATGACATCCAAGAGAGTAATCTTTTTCTCCACTATTTTCTAAATAGTGTAATGTATAATTATTTATATATTATTTTTACATATGTGACATGGAAAGGGTTAGTTTAACTTCCAAAAGAAGAAAAAATCTGTCCGCCATGAAAGGGGAAGTTTTTTTTTTAGATAAGATAATATGTATCTGGTAAATTTATATTCAGTTATGTGCGGACTTGGTGCTCTATTGACTGCAGTACGGATCCTGCAGCGCTCCCAATATTCCCATTTACTGGAGTATCTGGTATGAAAGTGGATGTTGAAGATGACAACTACTTGGCATACCTACAACTATTTTAGACCGATGAGGTTATTGAAAAAATAGTTACGGAGACAAACCGGTACCAAGAGCGACAAGCTGCTACACATCAGAAGTTTTCAAGGAGCAGAAAGTGGGAACCAGGGACCAAAGAGGACATTTGGAAATTTCTGGGCCTAATAATTCTTCAGGGGGTGGTGGGGAAACCCCTACAGAAGTGGTATTGGACAACCAATAAATTACTAGCCATTCCATTTTTTGGCATGGTCATGTCAGAGTACAAATTTTCCCTGATAATGAAGTATTTGCACTTTGAAAACAATGAAGAATTTGATGAAACTACTCATCCATCACCCAAACTCAAGAAGATTTGGGAAGTATATCAAATGATTCCGAAGAATTTCCAACAGAGCTATGTGCCAGATATAGACATCAGCATAGATGAAAGTCTAATGTCCTACAAGGGAAGGTTCAGCTGGATACAATACATGGCATCAAAGAGAGCACGATTTGGCATAAAATCCTTAATGCTATGTGAATCGACAACTGGTTATTACATTTGGAATTATGTCCTATACACTGGGAAAGGAACCAAATTCAACCCAAAAAACAGTAATTATAGAATGGCAACATCTTCCGTTCTTTCACTGATTGAGCCATTGCTAAATTAGGGCTATTGTGTAACTATAGACAACTTTTACAAATCTCCCAAACTTTATGAGTTCCTTCTGCAGAACAAAACGGATGCCTATGGAACCGTTAGGGCTAACCGGCGTAACATGCCGCCAATCTTTGGCAATAAGAAGCTCAAGACAGGAGAAATGGTTGCCTGGCAGAAAAGAAAAATGATGGCACTGTGATGGCGTGACAAAAAGATGTGTGCCTAATGAGTACAATCCATAATACCTCCACTGTCATGGTACGCACAAAAGGTGGGAAATACATCACAAAGCCACAGGTAGTGATAGACTACAACACCATGGGAGGTGTTGACAGAGCCAACCAAGCAATGACATTTTATCCAGCAATGAGAAAACAACAAAAAATTATTAAAAGAAGATCTTCAGGCATCTTCTTGAGCAATTCTTGTGGAATGCCTACATTCTGCTAAAAAAAGAGTGACAAGCCTGTGGTTCATGCTGACTTTGTTTGGAAAGCTGCCAAACTGATCTTTCTGAACCACCAAACACCAACGGCTGTGAATAGAGCTGGACGTTGTGCTGCTGGTGTTGTCAACCCGGAATGCCTGACTGGTCGTCACTTCATGGACTACATCCCACTAACTGAAAAAAAGGTCAGCACTTACAAGGATGTGCGTGGTTTGTTACTCAAAGCGTGATGACAGTGGAAAGAAAATCCGAAAGGAAACCAGGTTCCATTGTCCTGATTGTGACGTCGGACTTTGTGCAGTCCCATGTTTTAAAATTTATCATACCCAGGATGTCTACTGAAGCAATATGACTAGTAATATCCTTGTTTGGACAAAAATATTTTCAGTGTTCTTTTATTTGATTATATTATTGACTAAAATGTATTGAATAAAATGTATTATTATTATATTATTATTTGTTATTATTTATAGTTATTTATTATATTATATAAAAGAGAAGCTGCGCTAAATGTGCAACCCAAATATAATATCTGAGCCAAAATAAATCAGCATCAAGTGAGGCAAAATTACCTAAAACCATATGACCAATTATTATTTCTTAGTGAATAATCAAAAAAATCAAGAAAAACTAAAATAAAAAATCCCAAGTGAAAAAATAATTTTTTCTACAGAGTCGAAAATTCGAAAATTAGTAAAATTAATGACACCAGTGATGAACCGAAAGAAATTAATGGAACATTTATCACAACACCACCTTCTGAACTTAAAGCTTACCAGAAAGTAAGCCAAATGTGCAATTGGCTTAAAGCCTAGGCCTTTTAGTGGGAATATCAAGAGATGGAACCAGCAAACAAAACAAACAAAATCCTTGTTGGTATTCAATCATAACAGGACTAATGGCTCCGGATGCATGGTTTCCCCCCGAAAAAGGAATCACAACATAGCATAATATTGTCTTATAACAAAAATTAAAAAAACATAATGTGTGCACTTACAAATTAAAAGACAAAAGTGTGCAAAGAAGAAAAAACACCCAGTGATCCAAACGCACTAGTTCAAAGTGTCCCAGCACCACACAGAGGGGCTTCTTACCAGATGAGAAGCCCAAGACTGCAAAAAGAATCTCCTGAATGAACCACTCATCGGGTGGATATATTTAGGAAAACCGTTCAAATCCTCAGTACCGACATTTGTATGTTACCCAAAAGGGAAAAGCAGCAGACCATAGACCATTCCCTGTAATTAGAAGGAGGTGAAAAATGGCAGCCTCTGTATTGCTCTCAGTACAGCTTTTGATTCTTCCCTGCTAATTAATATGCACATTAGGTTATTATAAATTAAAAGTCTTGGTGTCTATTTACTAAAAGAGTAGAGCACGCTGATTGTACCCAAGTCGATCCATCATTCTTATTGGTCAGCCTATTGAAGCCAGAGATAGCCAGGTAACTATTATAATTAGAAGGAGGTGCGAAATGGCAGCCTCTGTATTGTTCTCAGTATGCTTTTGTGACTCCACTGCTAATTAATTTGCACATTAAGTTAATGTATATTAAAAGTCTTGACGCATTGGTGTTTATTTACTAAAAAGAGAAGAGCATGTTCACTTTGCAAAGTTAAATTTCACTTCAATTAACGAATGAGGTAAAAACTAAAATTACGTTTGCAGAAAATACCCAATTGTGTGCAAGGTAAAAAAAAAAAGATGTTTTCTTGCAACAAACAGCCTGTATTCCTTTAGTAATTCAACCCCAGAGGTAGACATATGTACAAATGAATACTCTTAAAAGTAAGCTCTTTCTGAAAGTGAGTTTAAAACATATTTGGAACTCATTAATAAGCAAAATCACCACAATGTATCACTAATTGTTGTCCCCCTGTCCTAGGGAGCATGGCATGGTATCATTAGATGCATTCCCTCAGGGTCAAAGATTACCCCCGAAAGAAAGAGGGAGTGACAGTACAGGCAGACATGTATATATATGTATATATATATATATATATATATATATATATATATATATATACCTTTAGACACAAAATGGCATCCCAGTCTGAGTCCATAGGGTTCAATAATGAGTTGGCCCACCCTTTGCAGCTATAACAGCTTCAGCTCTCCTGGAAGGGCTGGTTTAGGAGTGCGTCAGTGGGAATGTTTGATGATTCTTCCAGGAGCGCATTTGTGAGGTCAGGCACTGATGTTGGATGAGAAGGCCTGGCTCGTAGTCTCCGCTCAAATTCATCCTAAAGGTGTTCCATCGGCCCCATCTCTAGGATTCTCCTCCACTACTCCTGTGTTATTACCCCTATATCCACTTCCAATATCTCTCTTTCATTGTAGAGTTTCCACCCAGTGTTAGCTTCTTTGCTTATCTGTCCATATATTTTGGATATAAGACCCTTAGTGGAGCCTACCCAAAATATACTTTGAAACAGGGGTATTTTATTCCATTATAAGGATTTTTTCCTAAATTGGGCTTCCAGGGCATGCCCCACCTGTAAATAAGTGTAGAATGTACATTGCAAGATATTAAATTCCTGTCTTAGGTCCGAGGATTTTTTGAGAGTATTACCCACTTACAATTGTCTCAACCTTTTGATGCCTTGTATTTCCCATGCTCTAGCTTTTCCTATCAGGAGAGTTTCCAGCAAATTTCTGTTGTTCCATAGGGGGGTGTATTCAGTTACCCCATTATATCTCATCTGTTTTTTAACTGTTTTCCATATTTTGATTATCATTTTTATTGTTGGGTACCTATAACGAAAGGAGTCCGCCTCCAGCATGTCAATAATTGTATTGTGTAAAGCGCTGGTTAATATTATTCTCCCGTTAGGAGTGCCTCCTCCCGGGGTATCACAACCCATTAAATGCTGCAACTGTGACAACAGGTAGTAGCGCTCAGGGTGGGGTAATGCCAAACCTCAATCCCCTACCGGGAGCTGAAGTGCTCAAAGTCGAATCCTTGCTTGTCGCTCTTTCCATATTAGCTCCCTAAAAAGGGTCTCAGTTTTGTTGAACCATTTCTTGCATATCCAAACTGGAGAATTGTGCAATAGGTACAACAATAGTGGCATCCAAATCAATTTTATTAGACGGCATCTACCTGCCACCGACAATGGAAACTGTTTCCAGATGCCAATTTTTTGTTTAAGTTTGGCCAGTAATGGTATAAGACAGGGCTCAAAATTTCAAGTCCTGAGCTACTAGCCAGGCCTTAAGTGTTACTCGCCACCATTTGCCCAACCCAATCCCTACCATGCACCCCCCCTAATTCCGTCCCTATACACGCCCTCATAAATGATCTCATGAAATTACACTTAAATGTTCCATGCAGAATTAAGTTGCAAAAATAAATATTACAACTTTATCAGTGCCCACCATTGCAGCCTCACCTGTGCCCACCATTGCATCCTCACCTGTGCCCACCATTGCAGCCTCACCTGTGCCCACCATTGCAGCCTCACCTGTGCCCACCATTGCAGCCTCGCCTCACTGTGCCCACCATTGCAGCCTCGCCTCACCTGTGCCCACCATTGCAGCCTAAGCTCACCTGTGCCCACCATTGCAGCCTCAGCTCACCTGTGCCCACAATTGCAGCCTCAGCTCACCTGTGCCCACCATTGCAGCCTCGCCTCACCTGTGCCCACCATTGCAGCCTCAGCTCACCTGTGCCCACCATTGCAGTCTGACCTCACCTGTGCCCACCATTGCAGCCTCCCTTCACCTCACCTGTGCCCACCATTGCAGCCTCCCCTCACCTCCCCTATGCCCACCACTGCAGTCTCCCCTCACCTCACCTGTGCAGAGGATCATCGTGGGGAAGAGGAAAGCCGCCGGATCACGATAGCCTGCTGTTACATTGTAATTGCCTCCACAGCTAGGCTGTTAGGGAGTGGGGAGCGAGTACCGCCGGCATGCGGGGTTAAACAGGAGCCGGTTTACCATCGATCGGTCCAGGGGAGAGAGCACGGATCACATAGCGATAGTTTTCTGTTAGTTTACATTTGAATTGCCTCCGCTCATGATTACTCACAACTCCGCCCCCTCCTGACCCCACGCCTGTTAGACACTGTAATAGACAGAACGCGTCCCAGAATTGTACTGGCGTTCTGTCTATCACAGGCACGGGGTCAGGAGGGGGCAGGGTTGTAAGTAATCATGAGCGGAGGCAATTCAAATGTAAACTAACAGAAAACTATCGCTATGTGATCTGTGCTCTCTCCCCCCGGACCGATCGATGGTAGAACAGCTCCTGTTTAACCCTGCATGCCGGCGGTACTCGCCCCCCCCACTCGCCCCCCAATCCCTGGCAGCCCAGCTCCTCATCTGAAACGATTTTCCACTTGCAAAATGCGAGTAGGCGAGTGGAAAATTTGAGCCCCGGTATAAGATTTTTACTTATAAATTGGTTAGGGTCCTTTGTTAGGGCTATCCCCAGGTATTTCAGCGTGTCCACTACCACCAGCTGAGGCATTCCTGGTATTGTTTAATCACTGATGGGATCCACTGGTAAAAGCTCAGATTTACCCCAGTTTATCTCTAAGCCTGTAAAGCTACCAAATTCCTCCACTATACTCATTGCTTTTGTTAATGATTGCCCCGTATCTCCCAGGTAGAGCAGGATATCATTCGCGTATAACGAGTTTCTTTTATCTCCCGTCTTCCTCTGAAAACCAGTTATCTCCACGCTTGTTCTTATAGAGATAGCCAAGGGTTCCATTGCTAGGGCGAAGAGCAGGGGTGACAATGGGCACCCCTGTCTCGTTCCCCTTTCCAACTCAATTATATCCGAGAGTTTGTTGTTAATTCTGAGCCTGGCGCTGGGCTTATCATAAAGCATTTTTATCCAGCCGGTGAAAGAGGGACCAAATCCAAATTTGCCCAACACCACTCCACGCTGTCAAAAGCTTTGGTCACATCCAGTGACAACACCGCTCTTGATCCCTCATTCTCCGTTGGGGTCTGTAAGTTTAGGAATGGCCTTTTGATATTCATGCTTGTTGATCTATTGGCTATAAATCCCGCCTAAGCTGGGTGGATCCGTTTTGAAATATTCTATTTATTTATAAAATTCAGGTGTATTCCTAGCTGTAGTTACA
Source organism: Lithobates sylvaticus (assembly GCA_028564925.1). Taxonomy (NCBI): domain Eukaryota; kingdom Metazoa; phylum Chordata; class Amphibia; order Anura; family Ranidae; genus Lithobates; species Lithobates sylvaticus. Next base: position 120,806,735 of record CM053035.1, on the reverse strand, counting down.
CCACATTTATTATTATGTATCACCCTGCTTTATACTACTGTCCTTGCACATTTATACTGCTTACACATATATTGGTATTAAGAGGTTACGTATAACTTTATATAAGGCTCTCCTTGTTTTAGTATTAATACTGATTTCTACACTTTATATGGAATCCTTCTACTCTGGGATTGACATTTGCTTCTCATTTAAGAACCTGTTGTAAAGTTTGTGCATTTTTATATGAAGTAATTCAGGGACTGTCCTTGATTATGGGTATATGAAGAGTAGGGGGTTATGTGATTATATAATTATTCCAAAATAAATATCATATATTTTTTTAGACAATATGTTTGCAGTCTGCAGCTCTAATCTTTTTACCACTAGCTGTACCTGTGGATCCTCTTAGATATCTGTGGGACCCCCTTCAAATTGTCATGAAACCACCTCTATTTCAGTGTTGGATGTTGCATGTCAAATTGTGACAAGAATATTATGCTATTAATCTTCTATAAGAAGGAACGAGAAAAAGTGGGAACTTGGATAGGGGAAAGGGAAAATGTGCAGTGAGTATACCTGATTCTGCGTAAGTGATAAAATCAATGCTAAGTACTTTAGATTATCTTGGTGGTCAGAGAAAAATCTCACGACAGAAGAGTTTTAAATGCCCCAGAAACTAAGGCTCCAAAGTATTTTGCACTTGTATGGATTTATTCAATGAACCCACTATCAAGAAGGCTTTAAAGCATATGTGTACTCAAAATGTTTTTGGACGATATAGGTAAGGCTGAAAGCCCCTGTTAGTTTAGTTTTCCTTTCTGGGTCCCATTGTAAATATTTTCCCTTTACCCCTTGTCTGGAGATGAAATCTCTGCAAAGTGAAGGAAATTCCCCTCTTGGACAGTTGTCACTGATACAAGGTTTCCACATTGAAAAATGTAACCTTCCCTCCTTTTCTGGTGCCCTCTGAAACATTTTTATTTCCTAGCAATTTCTGACCTGATATTACTGGTACCTGGATCAATTGAGAAGGTAAATCTTTTAATTTGGGAAACAGGCAGCAACTAAAACTTGACTGGGGTTTAAAAAAAGGTCTGTGCTTTATATACACTTAAAATGTAATTAAACCTAAGAAAAGATAAGAAAAAAACTGACAGGTAAGATTTTTTGACAGAAGAGATTATATTGGTCTCCTTGGTCTCCTTGGTCATAAACCCTTCTCAGCACATGCGCAGCTCAGCATACATTTATGGTACCACTTTCTGCCATGATGATGTGACTCCCATGCACATGTGATGTCATCATGGCCTGGTCAACCAAGCAGCCAAAGAATTGGAACCCATAAGTTGAACTGGAAGAAGATGACAGCACAATGCTAGAGGGGTTCGCTTGCCAGGAAAGTCTGCCATAATTTTCTAATATGCTGTGTGTACAAGCTCATTATGCGTAAAGATCAAAGCTTCTGGGGTCCAATAAAAAAAAGAAAATCAGTTATTTGTTTGTAGGATAATATCATATTTTTTTGTTATATTGTGCAAAGCAGAGAAATGTAATTTCATAAATTTTCAAGATATATTAGAACATTGTAAATAAAAGGCACATTACCAATAGGGATGATTTACTAAAACTGGGGCACACAAAATCTGGTGCATATGTGCATAGTAAACAATCAGCTGAAGTTACAAGCTGTTTGGTTACCATGTACAGCTGCACCAGATTCTGCGAGCACCAGTTTTAGTAAATCCCTCCCATGGCATCTATAATCTATTATTCTAAATAATGATTTTGATAAGGAAATCAATGTGATTTTCTTAGTTAACTCCCAATTTCACATATTAATTACACAAAGTAATCTAATGAATACATAGGAAAATAAAACTGCAACTGTTATGCATGCTTAAGATAAAAGATAGTCTAAATGAGGACAAGAGAGCAGCATTATCCCGACCAGTCAAATAACTGAGCAACGTAATACCCTGTTGTAATCTTTAATACACAAAATCCTACCTAATACTGAATTTTAAGTGTTGATTATTCTCCAATTACAATTTTGAACTGCCCAGTCTTATATCCACTGGACCAAAGCAAGATACCATACCTCTGCAAAGAACAACACAAAGTGTTTTTGTACTAGAGATGATCATCCCTGGTCACATTACTGTGACAAGAAGCTACAAGGATATATAAGGATCTAATGTTGGGTGACTCACAAGTACCGTATTGAGCCATTATTTATGAATGTCTTTTTGGAGTTACATTATGTCCTCTTTTGTGTATGAAAATTTCTTTATATCTGTTTTACTGTATATTTCACAATGTGCATAATAAAACTGCAATAAACCTGTTAAAGGAAAGCTCTTTCAGTGTCCAGTGCTCGTTATCTTTCAAATATCCCTTCTTCTTTCAAATTAACACATACTTTTTAAAGACCCTTTTCAAAAGCTGCTTAATTGAAAATTGCATAATATGTGCAATACAGTGAAAAAGAATTACTTTAGTTGCAGATGTTCCATAAGAAATGTGCAGTGAGATTATATAATGACCTATAAAATCAAGAATAGGAAGGCTTCAAAAAGATTACATTAATAAAATGTTCTTTGCCATTAAAGGAACCGTGGATTTTCCATATAACGTCAACTACTGGCATATACTAAGTTTGCTGCTTTTAGAAAACTTCAAGTGTCTAAGATGCTACAGTGAATCGTTTGAGCTGTTAGCCTAGGCCATTTGCCTGTTTTACTGCAAATAAAGTATCTTTTTGGCTTTAGAAGCTGAATACTGGCATTGACTGATATTATTAGGTCTGTGATCTACAAGTACTTCCAAGTCCATTTCCATCACAAAAAAAACTACATAGCTATGTTTTTTTTTATTTTGAAGATAGTGGGGAAGAGTTACACTCTATCTGAGTTTCTTATAAAACAGTTTGTAACCCCATTGAGGATATTTTCCAATATTTCTGGTCCCTGCAACACCAGTACAAGTAATGGGGTGTGCCATCTTTATCAGGACAGGAAGGCATGGCCAGAAACAAAAAACTCCATCAGAAATTTGAACTCGCTAGAATAACTTTGGCTATAAGTGCTCCCACATATTTCCATGCTACTGCGTTAACATTTGACTGTCTGTTAAAGTAATGTTTTTCAAAGTCATGTCCTTGGTTTTGTTTTTGTTATAGAGTGATTACATTTATTTTGCTTATGCCCTGGGCAAGCAGTATCTTACTTTGCTGGGATCAATCTTTTAAACTTGGCTTTTTTTGTATTATGCCTACAATGATCTAACCCTTGATCACATTTGAGGGTGCATTTATCTTTTCATATTTGTTTGATATTGTTTGTATCCTAAGAATTTTGTTAAAACTTTGAATAAAGAAATCTATTGCAAAGAAAAATTTGAACCCTACACTGTACTAAAATGTATGCTAAGGTCCTCATTTATCCAGGTCATATTATAGCTTGTAATAGCTAGTCACATTCAACTGAACTGTTCTTGAATGTTAATTGAAAGTGTTGTAACCTATGCTACATACAGGAAGGAGAGTCCTCTACTTTCCCTCGAGAGTGCTAAAAAAAAAGAGAGTTACTTGCTCCAGCCACCACTCAGGAGAAGGATCTTCACTTCAGAATATATAATATTTTTTTTTTATGGGACTTTGCTTTAGTTTTCTCTATTTTTTTCTTTTTCGTCACAATTTTCTTTTTTTGATTTCTCACCTATTAATGCCGATTCACATTTGCATATTAGTTTGCTATTAGTGCTGCGTTTCTTGGTTTTTATATGTTTATTTAGAAGTTTCCAGTACTGGACTTTTTTTGATGTCAGCTGCTTATGTTATATATCACGATTTTATCACATATTTCATATTGTACGTAGGTTATAGCGCAGCGTTTGCCTTAGGGCAAAACATTTTTCTACCACTGAGGAGAAGCCTTGTATTTTTTCAATGAATACAAAGTATTATCCGATTGGCTGAGGCAGAGATCGTAACGTTATCTGTTCACCTCTCCACCTGGGCCAATGACATCTTGGCAGATGACATTATGATCTCTACCTCAGCCAATCAGAGGAAGCCTTGTATTCATTAAACAAATTACATGGTTTCTCCTGAGTGGCAGGTGGTGCTGGAAAAAGTAACTCTTTATTTAGTACACAGAGCAGAATTCTCTGGAGCCCCCTTGGAAAAGTAAGCAATCCCACTCCTGGAGCTCTTATTTAATCTTTTAACCACTTTAGCCTCGGAAGAATTTACCCCCTCCCGACCAGAGCACTTTTTGCGATTTGGCACTACGTCGCTTTAACTGACAATTGCGTGGTCGTGCGACGTGGCTCCCAAACAAAATTGACATCCTTTTTGTAACACAAATAGAACTTTCTTTTGGTGGTATTTGATCACCTCTGCATTTTTTTTTTTTTTTTTTTGCGCTATAAACAAAAAAAGAGCGACAATTTTGAAAAAAAAACAATTTTTTTTTTACATTTTGCTATAATAAATATCCCCCAAAAATATATATAAAAAAATGCTTTTCCTCAGTTTAGGCCAATACGTATTCTTCTACATATATTTGGTAAAAAAAATCGCAATAAGCGATTATTAATTGGTTTGCGCAAAAGTTATAGCGTTTACAAAAATAGGGGATGGTTTTATAGCATTTTTATTAATATTTTTTTTTTTACTAGTAATTAATGGCGGTGATCAGTGATTTTTACCGTGACTGCGGCATTATGGTGGGAACATCAGACATTTTTGACACATTTTTGGGACTATTGTCATTTATACAGCAATCAGTGCTATACAAATGCACTGATTCCTGTGTAAAGGACACTGGCAGTGAAGGGGTTAACCACTAGGTGGCAGTGTAGGGGTTAAGTGTGTCCTAAGGGCGTGTTTCTAATTGTGGGGGGGGGGGCGTGGCTGTGTGTGACACGTCACTGATCTCTGCCCAATCACAGGGAGCAGAGATCATTGACACTGTCACTAGGCAGAACGGGGAGATGCTTGTTTACATTAGCATCTTCCTGTTCCTCCTCCCCGTGACACCATCGTGGGTATCCCCGTGGCGATCGAGTCCATGGGACCCGCGACCCGACTCATGGAGCTTGCCGCGGGCGCGTATATGCGCCCGCAGGCCACCTCTTAAAGGGCAACGTACAGGTACGTGATTCTGCCTGTACGTGCCCTTCTGCCACAGTATATCTGCATGAGGCGGTCGGCAAGTGGTTAATTTACATGGCTAAGGTGTGATTTTTTTTACAAATCTCAGAGGAAAATATTTAAAAATAGCATTATATGTGAATAAAAGAAGGCCCCCAGCTCTGTTTAGCAATAGTTGTTTCAGTCTGACATAGATGGCTTCTTTCATGCTCCTTGTGAACCAGTTCTTTCTGCACATTTTAGACATAGGTAACAACTGCTTTGCAATAAATTAATAAAAAATTACATCTCTGCACTTAAAGCTATATAAATACTGTACAAGTTCTATAAACTCTAGTTACCAGGGTGAGGTGTACATCAAATGTAATAAACGATGTGTGACACTAGATTTGCATATCTAGCAGTGGTTTAAAGAGCCACAGAGGAGAGGAAGGCGCCAGCTGTTCCCACACCTTAAAAGTGAGGAGGTCCAGCCAATAAAAAAAAAGACCTGTAAAAGTCAGCAGTTCCCAGAAGCACCTATAGGACTTGAAGTGTGTTATCCCATCACACATACCTATATTTTTTTGCTTCCCAGAAGCACCTATAGGACTGAAGTGTGTTAGTCCCATCACACAGAGATCATATATTTTGTTCCCAGAGGCACCTATAGGACTTGAATGTGTTAGTCCCATCAGACACAGACCTATATTTTCTTCCCAGAAGCACCTATAGGACTTGAAGTGTGTTAGTCCCATCACACAGAGATCATACCCAGAGGCACCTATAGGACTTGAAGTGTGTTAGTCCCATCACACAGGGAGCACCCTATAGAGACTTCCCAGAAGCACCTATAGTGTGTTAGTCCCATCACACAGACCTATATTTTCTTCCCAGAAGCACCCATAGGACTTGAAGTGTGTTAGTCCCATCACACAGAGATCATATATTTTGTTCCCAGAAGCACCTATAGGACTGAAGTGTGTTAGTCCCATCACACAGACCTATATTTTCTTATAGGACTTGAAGTGTTAGTCCCACCACACAGAGCACCTATAACGATGTGTGACACTAGGTACCATTAGTGTCCCTACTGGATCCAAAAATAAGTAAACAAAAAGCTACTCAAACGTACAATACCTTTCTTTCTCTTATTGCATATCTAGCAGTGGTTTAAAGAGCCACAGAGGAGAGCGCCAGCTGTTTACTTAAAGAGGAGGTCCAGCCAATAAAAAAAAATGTAAAAGTCAGCAGCTACAAATACTGCAGCTGCTGACTTTTAATATTAGGGCACTTACCTGTCCAGGGAGCCTGCAATGTCGGCATCTTAGCTGATTTTTGGATCGACTCCTGGGGGCTGCCGCCGCCATTCCTGGTAAGGGAAACTTTTGGCTTCACTGTTGGTCCACAACTGCGCATGTGCGAAGCGCGCTGCACTCTCCAATTGGCCCAGTGGTGGGGAAAGGAGGAGGGGGGCCAAACTTCCAGGAGATCGGGCAGGGCCGTCTCCCAGAAGTTGGGAAGAGGACCTGTCATAAACGGTTCCCTGTTCCCTCCTCCCCCTGAAAGGTGCCAAATGTGACACTGTAGGGGGGGATATAAGTGGAAGTTCCACTTTTGGGTGGAACTCCGCTTTAACTCTGCTGACTTTGATGGGTTTTGTACAATCACCACTCCATGTAGGTGTCCTGTTCTGCTGCACTTACAAGTTTTATGGATTATTCCTTTTTCAGATGTATTTTCTATCATTACACCAGGATAATGTGCTTTTTGGTTGTGTTTACATTCTTCCAGCACTTGTCAATCACTGCCTTAGATAAGCTGCAGGACCTGGGTTATACTATCACACATAACCAGCTTATATTTTACTCTTTGACCAGAGTTGAATCAGGAGGACTGAATCATTTGTGTGTTTCTTTTGCTTTCTTTTTTTTTCTTTCTTATTTGTTTGGTTGAACATCTCTGACCTTATCCAGTTCAAGGATGTGTGAGCAGATTCCTAACTTGAGCTGCATATTCAAAATGGGACTGTTCTTTAAGAAATGTTAAGTAATGTCAATCTACAAACAGCTACTTTAGATAATGGCAGAATTTTTCCTAACATTCTTCCCATGGTGGCCATTTCACTAAAGGCTAATGAATCAGAAAAGGCATTATTACTAAATCAGAACCTCTTCCTCAGAACCAAAAAACTGTCTCTGAGAAAGAGGGCAAGTCTCTCGAAATGTGTTAGCCTTTTGGACCTACATTGTTCCTTGGTGGGATGTGATTTATCAAGAATCTGAAGCTGGATGTATTCTGACAAGCGTGTACTTATGTTGGTTTGTGAGTATATTACTTATTATTTAATTTTAACAATAAAAGCCTTTGAGGGGGGGCATGGCTTAGCAGCGTGAATGAATGGCTGCCTGAACTCGCATATATATATATAAACACACTGTGCAGCGCTAATATGTAAAAAAAACAATACTAATGTAAATATAAACCCAATAAACTATATATAGCAAAGATATCTATAACATAACACCATGTATTAAAATAAATATATAAATCAAATGTGCTCGTGCTCTGTGATATTGCTCTCAGTCCTCAATGAGGTTAATATAAAACTAAACAGCAATAGTCCATATAAAAACTATAAAGTGCTCTTGCTCCGTGAATATCACATTTGATTTATATATTTCTTTTAATACATGGTGTTATGTTATAGATATCTTTGCTCTATATAGTTTATTGGATTTATATTAACATTAGTATTGTTTTTTATACATATTAGCGCTGCACAGTGTGTTTATATATATATATATTGTATTATAGTGCGGGCAGCTGATTATATTAATGTTTGTGTTTATTCAGGTTATTAGGTTTAGTGTGGCAGCTCACAAGGTTTCACCTATTGGTTGCCTGAACTTGCAGCCCCGCAGCAAACCCAGCTCCAGCGACCACTCAGCTACCCCAAACAAGGTCACAAGTATCCTCCTTTATTCCTGCAGCATTCCAGCACCAGGCAGCAGCGATGTCCAAGTGGAGGAAGGAGTTTAAATCCCCGAAGAAGCTCACGGCATTCTTCTCCCCTCACAGCCTGAACAGCAGCCAAGATGGCGCCGGCGGAGCCCAGGGATACACAGCGTGGCTCTCCTCTACTCCTACTGGACAGACATTCCACCAGACCTCCAGGATGATCTCCACCACAGACCACAATCGTGAGTCCTATACCCCTAACTTACCCTCCACAGCCAGTCCTGCCAAGTCACACCTTAGAACAAAGGGGCCAGAACACAATCAGGACAGCCCAGCCTCATGTAAGTTCTCTCCCTTCTCCTCATCATCTCTGCTGGATTCATTCCCTGCATCAGACCAGCCACTGTCAGAAAAGACCATGAAAAACATGCTCCTATCTTTAAAGAAGACTCTTTACACTGACTTATCTACGGCTGTATCTTCACTATCTGCTTCTGTACAGCAGCATTAACACTATAGAAACCAGAGTGAATGATCTTTACACGGCCCATAGTAAAATGGTAGATGCAGTCACAGACCATGAAGACAAACTCCAGCTAATCCGACTTAAAATATCAGACCTAGAGGACCACTCCTGCAGGAACAACATTCAATTCTGAAAAATACTGGAATCTGTCCAACCACCTGAGTTAACAAAATTCCTGCAGTCCTGTATGCGCACACTAATTCCTGAACTGACTAACCGTGATCTGGAGATCGACAGAGCACATCAACTTCCTAAACCTCCCCACCTGCCATTATCTCCACCCAGAGATGCTCTAGTTTGCATCCATTTTTTCACAGTCAAGGACTGCATTATGTATGCAGCAAAATGCACAGCTAGACTCCCTGAATCATTTTCCTCCATAAATCTCTATGCTGACCTCTCCAAGGCAACCATGGAGAATTGCAGACAGCTCGCAAAAATCACTAAGGGCCTTCACAACCACATAATCCCCTACAAATAAGGGTTCCTCACCAAACTACTTATAACCCACCAAAGCAAGACCTGCGCTGTGGGAACCCTCTCTACAGGCCTCCAACTCCTGAAAGATTGGCACATTATACTGAAGGACACCCCAGAACCCACAGACCCGACCACCTCCCAAATGGAGACCGGAGGAGATTACCAACAAGCCTGAGTCTGTCTCAAAGACCCTGACTATCATCAGCCAAAGAATGCTGGGTACCTGCAGTACCACTCACTCATAACTGCCTGCCTGGACTATTGATTGTAGACTCACCAGATCCGAGGTAGTCTACCTGCCCTCATACAGGTACCTTTTCTGCAGTAGTTACTGCCCATTGAGTCATACTTTTTATTTACCTTTTAACCCACCCTAGTACCAGCTACACAGCAGATATCGTTATCCTACCGACTCATCTAAACCCACAGACCCTCTTGCACAGTACTACCCATCTTGGCATGGCCTTCAAAATTCTCCCAATAAATGCGAGGGGCTTGAACACCCTCCAGAAGAGATCTGCACTTCTCAAAAAAGCCAAGACCCAAAAAGCGTATAAAGTTTTAGTTCAGGAAACACACTTTGCTACCGCCAAAACCCCCCAGTTCAAATTAAGGAACTATTTCCAGACCTTTTTAGCCTCAAGTCCAAAGAAGAAGAATGGAGTCATGACTGCCATCCGAGACTCACTACACAACCTTTATCAAACACTTGTGTATCTCCAAGGTCGCTATCTAATACTGATTTGTGACATCGACCCACACTCCTTAGTCAACGTATATGGCCCAAATAAACAGCAAATTTGCTTCTGCAAACGACTACACAAAAAAGTAACTAAAATCAAAATAGGCAAAGTTATAATAGGAAGTTACTTTAATATAATTGGAGACTCTGATATGGACACCAAATCAACCTTTCGTCACCACTGCCCCACCCTGAACCCCTTTCTTCAAGTAAATGGACTATACGGCATCTGGAGATGCAACCACGGCTCTGAACGAGACTTCTCCTACTTTTCCCCATCTCAATTGTCCTACTCTCACATCGATTTTTTCCTTGTAGATAAACACACTTCAAGACATCACAGACTCAACAATCAGAACCATCTTGTGGTCTGATCACGCACCTGTCACGATCACCATGGCAGAGCGAACAATGGGCCCACCTCACATCTGGAGACTCAACACTTCTCTTCTGGCTGATCAGGGTATTATGCAAAATATTGCAGATGAACATTGTTTATTTTTTGAACTAAATGATCAGCCGGACACTGACCGGGCTGTTCTTTGGTCTACATACAAAGCATACATGCAAGGAAGTGTTATCAAATTGTACAGTAAGATTAAAAAACAGAGGACACAGCGAATTGAGGAGACACTATACCAAATTGACCAACTAGAGAAAACCAATAAACAAAACCCATCCCATAATATTGCTAATAAGCTTCTTAATCACAGAACAAAACTTTTTTTCCATACTACATTACAAATTTAAAACTAACCTTAAACTTAGCAAAGCAAACTTCTATGCACTGGGAAACAAAGCCAACCCCTTACCTGCCCGCCAAATCAAACCCCAAAGAACTAAAAGTAAAATTGCAGCCTTACACCACCCTACCACAAAGCAATTACTGAGTAACCCTCAGGATATTGCCAATGCCTTCAATGATTATTACCCATCCCTCTATAACCTAACTATGCACCCCACTACTCCACAGCCCACTGACCCCCTCATTCAGGAATTCCTGTCAACAGTTAATCCCCCATCTGTTACCTCTGAACAGCTGCTGCAGCTATCACAACCCTTTACAGAAGATTAAATCCTTAAAGCAATTAGATCTCTCCCTTGCAACAAATCTCCTGGCGAAGACAGTTTCGTCAATGAGTACTTCAAACAATTTGTCAACATTCTCTCTCCCCATCTTGCCAATCTCTTCAATTCTGCTGCCTCCCCTGGCTCCTTCCCACTAGACATGCTACAACCATACCTAAACCAGATAAAGACCCCAACTCCACAACCAACTATAGACCTATATCTCTTCTTACCACTGACGTCAAACTATATGCCAAAGTTATAGCATCCAGACTATTCCCCTGATTACCAACTCTAATCCATCTGGACCAAGTTGGTATTGTACCTGACAGATAAGCTCCTAATGCAACAAGAAAAGTTATTAATTTAATCCACCAACGCCACCCGATCAAAAATGCCTTCTCTACTCCTGTCCCTGGATGCAGAGAAGGCATTTGACAGGGTGCATTGGGGATTCCTGAAGGCAGTGTTTTCCAAATTTGGTATAACAGGCTTATTTCAGGCGGCAATACTCTCTCTATATTCCAACCCCTCAGCTAGAGTGCTAACTGAAGGTATGCTATCCAAACCCTTTGGGATCTTCAATGGCACACGCCAAGGTTGCCCGCTCTCCCCAACCATATTTGCTCTCCTAATGAAACCCCTAGTAACTAAAATTAGCAATGGCCAACGAGTAATGGTACAGATCACGAAACCAGTCTGTTTGTGGAGTATATCATCCTTATGATCTCCAACCCAAGCCAATCATTAGCGGCGATCCAGGAAACTCTCAACCAGTTCAGCGCAGTATCTTTTTACAAACCCAATGCCAATAAATCCCTAATTCTTCCAATGAACCTCTCTGAAAGAGATGAATCACAACTAAAACAGGTTATACCCTTCACCTGGACCACTCAGGCTATCCCGTACTTAGGAATTAGGCTATCTCCATACCCACACCATCTATACGACCTAAATTACAGAACCCTCCAAAAACAACTTCCCCAAATACTCAACCAAATGAGAGTCTCTAGTTTATCTACACTGGGAAGAATAGCTTCATTCAAAATGATTTTCCTGCCCAATCTTATATATCTATTCCGCACAGTTGTATTACCAGTTCCTCAGACCTTTTTCTCATCAGTGCAAGGACAAATGACAAAATTCATATGGAACAAGAAACCTCCTATATGTGCTAACCATATTTTAACAAGACACAGTAAACAGGGTGGAGTAGGGCTTCCCTATATTCACACCTATTACTACACCTCTATCCTGGACCAACTATACTACTGGTGGCCCTCATCCAACAAAATCTGGTCAGGTATAAAACCCTCATACCACACAACTAATACACCACTTGGCACCCACCTTCTCACTACTGTGGGCTCCCAGCTACCCATGTCACCTACCACCCCTCCAGTGAAAGCATCACTTCAGGACTGGAAGAAGTATACAAATGACACACTCCCTAAGCAACCACGCCTACTCATTCCATCCCCCTAAGAGCACCAATGGGTCGAATTCCTGATCTCAGGATCCAGCATTGGTAAAACTATGGAATCAACTCCCTACTAGACCTTACATCTAAAAAGACATTGAAAACCTTCAATGACCTTCAAAATGAATACTGTCTCTGAGAATCTGAAGCCTACACATATGCAAGGATCAGCCACTTCCTTAAAATCTCTAAACTCCTGGTGGCAGCCTCCATCCCTGAAACACTCCACAGATTTTACTCTCAACCCACATACCCTAAACATGGCATATCCACAATATATGTAGCCCTAGTGGACCAATGACCTCTCTCCCAAATTAGCACCCTATCAAAATGGGAAACAGAATTAAACCTCACTGCAACCCCTCCCATGTGGCAGATGGCCTTCAAATACACTTAAGCTGCATCCCACTGCTCCAATCATTAGGAAACCTACTTAAAAACCCTGCACAGATGGTATCTAACATCCTATAGACTGTCCAAAATATTCCTAAACTCTCCCTCTACTTGCTGGAGGATCTGCGGCAGCATAGGCACCATTGCACACCTCCTCTGGTTTTGTAGATCGCTCAGCTCCTTTTGGAGACAAACCTTCTCCCTAATCTCCTCCATAACACAAATCTCTACAGTGCCCTCCCCATCACTGGCTTTACTCCACTTGGGCATAGAAAAATTCAGAGATGTAGTCCTACACCTTCTACTGGCAGCAAAAGTGAACATTACCAGACAGTGGAAAACTACTGAACCCCCCTCTCTAAAGTCAAGGCTAGCAGACCTTAACCTCCCATGTGAAATGAAAAAAACAATGGCCAGGAAAAATCTAGTTATGAACAAATTTCAAGTGGTCCTCCTGGCTGTCCCACCCCAGATGTACTGTACAATTTAATAACCTATGTTGAATGCACAAGTTTAATACCTTTTGTTGAATGTACAAGTTTCATGTCACTAATTGAATGTTTGTTGAAATGTACTCCCTTGAGAAATTTGCTCTTCCTTCCCCCTTCCCCACCCCCGCCCTCCATTTTAGGCTTCTAGATATTACTGTTGAGGGAACTGAACCAAAAAGGTAGAGACTGCTCAAAATTGGCTATTACATGCTTACATTCCTTAAATACCACATACCTGTACCACTACTTATTTAACTCATGCATTTAATTATTTATTTCCTTCTGTGAATTTACTTTATTGCCGTTTTATGCTGTATATAGCGAGCATTTTTGGATTTTGAGGTAAATACTGCATAAGGTGATAGTGAATTGACCTTTTTTAGCATCGCGTGCGATATTTAGGAATGTGTCAGATCACCTAAATGCCACATGCGATCTGCTTTAGTGAAATGAGTCCACACACTCGTATATCAAATGTAAACAAACATCTTAATATGTATCAAAATATGGATGGTGACAGTAGCAGTGGAAGTGTCAGTAGAGCAGTGGTTGGTGTAAGTAGAGCAGTGGAAGATGTCAGTAGGAGAGAGGACAGTGTCAGTAGAGCAGTGGATGTTGTCAGTAGGACAGAGGACAGAGTCAGTAGAGCAGTGAATGTTGTCAGTAGGGCAGAGGACAGTGTCAGTTTTATTTGTTATTGTTTTTTTACAATTGTGTTTTTTATTATTTTTTACAATATTTTTTTTTATTATTAGAATTTTTTTTTTGGAGCCCCATTGTGGGGCTTTGGTGAAATATCAGGGGTTTAAATAGACTCCTGATGTCTCACTTTTGAGACAGAGAAGGGGACTGAGAATAGAAATTCCCCAGTCCCTTTCTCTGCAGCCTCAGCTGCATTGGACATTGAATGAATGGAAAGTGTGCTAAGCAGTTTCCTGTTCATTCACAAACTGAAGCATAATGATCGGTACCAATCACATACTGTGTTCACTCAGAAAAGGAAGGGATTGGTAAATTACATGTTTACCAGCCCCTGGCCCCACTCTCCATCCTGAAACATATCCCTGTGTGCCCACTGCAGCAGCCCGGGGCATGGGGGGGGGGGGGGCAGGCAGCAGCCAATGCTGCAAAGAGTGATTAGGGTGCATGCCTATAATAGAAACGTAAACTTGTATATAGCAATATAGACTTGTATTTCACCCAGGTACCACATGAAGAAATGGGAGCTTCCCCTTGTTAATCTGTGATGTGACTTGTCTAGGAGGAGGGCATAAGGAGGAATGGAGATTCAAAGTACAAGGGAGATCACAGATACAGTTTCAAGAGATTGTCCACACAAAATAAAAAGTAAAAAAATACAAATACAAAAAGACCCATGTGCGACTAGCCACTACACCGCATCTAGCGCACTTTGTTTTGTAACCAAAGCCTCAAACAAAAAAGCTTCATGCTAGATGCAAAGTAGCACGTGGATCTTTTTGCCTTTTTTGTCTGTTGATTTTTTTTTTAGATTATTTTTAGTTCTAACAAGTATTTACTGTATAACCTCATTAGGTTACTTACCCATTATTTTGTCCTGTGACTATATAGGAAATATCTTCCTAATGAGAACAGCAATAAAAAAAAGAAAACTTTTGTAAACCTGAACCCTTCCCACTTCTATCAAATACTAGATTTTTTTTAGAGTTCAACTCCAACACACAGCTTTGAGATGGCAAGGGAGCTACAGATCTTGACATCACTGTGCACAAGCGGGCTGGCATGAGCCGCGGCTGGTTTTAAATACACCAAATACCTTTTATTTGGATGTCAGTGCCTACGATTTTTTAAGAATAAATACCTTTTAAATTGGAGTACTGCCCCATGAAGCCGCTTCTTTTCATTCTATAAACACATCCCGTGGAGGAATCTATAGTATTAGAAGGCTCTGAGAGGAAGTGTTTTAAGCAGAGTAAAGACTACTATAGGAGGAGGGATCCTGCTGTTGGAGAAGCCGGTGGATACAACGCCCGTGGCCAAGTGATCCTTTCTGTGTGTGCCTATCCAATCTCTATAATTTAATTTGGCTGGTAAGTGGCGCTGTTTTAACTGTGTTTGATGAACAGAAAAAACGGTTGTCTTTCTGAGAAGTTCGTCCTGATTGTCTGCATTGTTTTTTCTGCACTTTTTGGACTACACATTCACTTTGTTTTATGTCTTTAAATTGCATATTTGCACTTTTTTTTAGCTCATTGGTTTATTCGAGCGCATGCTGGCACCTTTATGTGCTTCTTTGTTTGAGTTTTTGTGATTGCGCATCTTTATTGGATATACAAGAGATTAAAGAGACAATGTCGCTTTGCTCATTCTTTGCAATAAAAAAACTGTGGGGGTTAGTCGGGCTTCAAACCTACCAGTATATGATACAGCAACAGCCAGTGCACAAACAGCATAGGACTGTTGGAAAGGAAGAGGCAGAAGTGGTATGCTTATCTTTTGTTTTTATTAATAAAATGTGTAGCATACTACTAAAACCCTACATAAATGACAGCAATATAAATGTTTCATTTTTCAAGGAACTCTGAACAGATGAAAACCAACTGTGAGACTTGCAAGGTTGGAGTTTGTACCTGTAGTTATCATAAAGTAATGTAATGTTTTGGTGACTGTTTAAAGGTGATGTTAGGGGGTTAGGGGGGGAAAGGGGGGTTTTGTACCCCCAATAACACTCATCCCATGATTTTCTGTCATTGTGTCATAGAGGCAGGAAGTGAAGGGAACTTTTCACAATGAGGCCACTACCAACAACAAAAACCAGACAGAGGTTCCAACTGTTCAAATAATAATCAAAAAAAAGGTTTTGGCAGAAGCTGGACTTTAACCAGTTCCCCCTAGGGACTATTGGGCTACACTCACACCTGAGCATGTTTATAGGCTATTTTCAAGTGGGGTTTTTTTCTGCGCAATTTTGCACATTTTCCATTCCTATTTAGGCATTTTTAGGCTTGAGCTTTTTTCTTTTAGCCAATAGAAACCTAGTTACCAAGTGTACCTAAGTACTCATATCTGAACAGGCAAGATATAATAGCACGGGATTTTGATTGTTGATAATTTTGGAACTTCAAACTTCAAGCTATAAAAGGCTCAGGTGTGAATCAGATTTACTTTTTCACACTAAAGGGACTCATACCGAATGGTTATTGATCATTAGCAATGTATGATAGTCAATAGTAGTGATCACTGACCTACTGTAGCTTAGTCATTGTGCTAATGTAACTCAAACAATAGAATTACAGAAAGGCATACCCTACCAAAAATGGATGAACGAGTCCAAGATAAATGTAATTGTTGGTAAATAAGTCCTATAAAAACAGACAACATGTTTCGGGGGCAACACCACTCCCCTTTCGCCAGGGATCAATATAGGATAAAACGTGGCCTCACAGATCCATATTTGAACCAGTATTATACTGTCCTCACAGCTTACGTAAACACGCAGTAGGTTCTTGTAATTTGTTAGAAACCTACTAAAACCAGACATTAGAGGATCTTTGAGGATCTTTGAGGATGGATTACTTTGCAGTACAAGTAGATAGTGAGGTCAGGAATGGCTTATTTAACTTTTTTAAGAATATGCCAATGTCCATAGTCTGGGCACATTAGAGCGTTGAGGTGATTGACTTTACAAACCTTCCTCCCATTCTTCCATGAGACATTGCTACACCCATGCACATTTTGTTACCTGAAGGCAGCAGAGTGTATTACCATGTTGGCCACTGACAAAAGTAGAAGTTTGCATTCATAGTAATACCATCTATTGAGAAACTAAATAGTGTTGTGGTGCATAGGTATGGTCCCAATGTTCGATTCAAACATAAGTGGCAAGTTCGCCCGCTGCCGAGCACCACATAGATCGCAGTGCATTGACCTGCACGCTTTGGCCAATCACAGCACAATGTGCGGTAAAAGCCATGATTGGCCAAAGGCAGGGTGCCTTTTGCCAATCATGGCTCAGGGGCTAAGGCCACGCCCCACACTGTATAAGGCTGCTGCTTACACGGCGGCAGTATATAGTGAATGAATGGAGATTAGGCAGGTAGTGTAGTGTAGTGTGCAATCAGTCAGTCAGTGTAGTATATATATATAATACAGTTCAGAGTATATAGTGCAGTTCGCCCCCCCTCCCCCCATCCTGACCTCCAGGCTGCATGCTCGGATAAGGGTCTTGTATGGATTTTGGGGGGGCACCCACGCCAATTTAAAAAAAAATGTTGACGTGGAGTTCCCCTTTATATCCATACTAAACCCAAAGGGCCTGGTATGGACTGGGGGGTGGGACCCTGCATATTTTTTTTACCTTGAGTATTCATGTATATTGCCGGGAGCAGGCAATACATTACAGCTGTGAGCAAGTTTAAATGATATTTTTTCCTTTAGAAATGTCATCATTGCTGCGGCACTGTTCTACAAATTGCACAGATGCGCCACTTTACAGGCAGACTAAGGGGACGGCCAAGGCACGATATTTAAAGGAATATTTCATTGTTATTATTTCACTTTAAGCATTATTAAAATCACTGCTCCTGAAAAAAATTATAATTTTGAAAACTTTTTTGCATTGGTACATGTCCTCTGGGGCAGTACCCAGGTCCCCATACACTTTTTATAGCAATAACTTGCATATAAGCCTATAAAATTAGCACTTTTGATTTTTCATGTTTGTGTCCCATAGACTTTAATAGGGTTTGCATGTTTGCTAGAACTTTTTGCCTGTTCGCGGTGTTCTGGTGCAAACCGAACCGGGGGGTTTTCGGCCCATCCCTAGTGGTGTATGAAAAAGACCATCAAGCCTTGAAAACCTGAATTATAATCTATTAATTTGCCAATAAAAGGCATCACCCTAAATCCAAACTTCTATGCATAGGTATGCACAGACTATTGCATTAGGGTGTGCACCCCAAAGCTCAAACACACATGCGTGTATATATATATATATATATATATATATATATATATATATATATATATAGCAGTAGGGAAATGGACGGTGTCAGTAGAGCAGTGGACAATGTCAATATTCTTTACAATAATTTTGTATTATTATTTTTTACAATTGTTTTTTAGGAGCCCCATTGGGGGATTTTGTCAAACTATCAGGATCCCCCTGATGTCTCAATTTGGAGACAGAAAAGGGGACTGAGGACAGAGATTCCCCAGTCCTTTTCTCTGTAGCCAAGCAGCAGGGGCAATCTTCCGAGCACAGGGTGATTAGGGTGTGCCCAGGCACACCTGACACACCCTCTGTGCACGCCTATGCTTCTAAGTTTCTTTAATAGGTAAGTTTCATTCCTACTCACTAACAGCCATATTACCACAGAGGTCAGATATCCTATGTGTTAACAAAGGCAGTGTATACAATATAGAACAATTCTCCCCTAATGGTATTACTTTATTTTCTATTTTACATCAATAATAACCTCACACAACCTTGAAGACAGAGTATCACCTTCACAGTATAGATTAATATTTCCCTTTACTTGGTAGAGAAATTAAATTGGTCCTGGTGTGGAAGCTTGAGATTCTGAGCACACTGATACACCAGTATTCTGCGGCTCACCTTTAGCCCTGGGGAAGCGACATTCTCCTGTGGATAGCTGTAGAATCCAATCTTTCTTATTAAATTTTCCTCATGGATCCTGTAATAGACTTCATAGAAGGAATGAGTGAAAAACCTCTTATCCTCAGTGTAGATCTTTTTTTTTTTTTTTTTTTTTTTTAATTCACAACTGGAAAGGAGACTGAAATTCTATATTATAGGTTTGTTATTACCTACATCGACCCTTGATGTTATCTCATTTAATTTATATCTACTATATTCGTGGCTTGTATGTAAATCTGGCTGAATAGAGCCTGTATCCAGATTGATAAATTAATCTAAACCAGTAGTTTCATTCTGCTCCTGGGGGAACGCCGGCTACGCTAGTTTAGTAATGACCATTCCACTTCATTTACACTTGAACACTGTGATTATGTGTAATGTATAAAGCAGGTCTTACCAGTACTCTGATAGCTGCTAACTACTGATTTGAAATAAACCTACATTCATCTTGTCAATGCAGCTTGGCATTTATAGTAGCACTTTGTTTAAAAATACTTGAGTCCTGTGTATTTGCAGCACACCATTTGGCATAAAAAAATGACTGCCTTGTGTGGAAAGTGCGGAAGTAAATATTAAAATCTGTAGGATTGTATGCAAAGGAGTAATTTACTAAAGGAGTACTAAAGGAGTACTAAAGGAGTAGCTTTATTAACACTGTGTGGTCAGTGTTTTGATGTTCTGCGGGTGGGTATTCCCTTTGCATAGCTTATTGCTAATTCCAGTGCAGGTGTGAAACAGAACTTTTCGTCACTGTGGGCAATGAGCACTGCATCAGTAATTTCCTGGGTTATTCTAACCGCCAGCATAGTTAGCTCTTGGCTGCTTTGGACAACCATAGCTAAGGGTCAGGCTAGGACAAGCCTTTTGAAAAGCTTTAGTTGAAATTGAGGGACAGGATATTTAAGGGATTTTTAACCTTTGGGCACATTTACTAGTAGGAGATATATACCCCAGTGGCCAGGGGAGTTTACTTTGGTAAAGTGTAGAGTATATTTATCTGTGTTGGGTGTTGTACAAAGCCTTAATATTAAAATCAGTGAATACAAAAGACCCTCAGATGTTTACTAAGAACAGCTGTTATGAATGTAATTTTAAAATAGCATGTTGGTTGGCTTTGATGGTTTGCTACTTATAATTAGGGATGAGCCGAACACCCCCCCCGTTCGGCTCGCACCAGAACCCGCGAACGGACCTAAAGTCCGTGCGAGCTTTAGAACCCTATTACTTATAATGGATGCGAACGTTCGAAATTAAAAGTGCTCATTTTAAAGGCTAATATGCATGTTAATGTCATAAAAAGTGTTTGGGGACCTGGGTCCTGCCCCAGGGGACATGTATCAATGCAAAATTTTTTTTAAAAACGGCCGTTTTTTCAGGAGCAGTGATTTTAATAATGCTTAAATTGAAACAATAAAAGTGTAATATTCCTTTAAATTTCGTACTTGGGGGGTGTCTATAGTATGCCTGTGAAGGGGCGCATGTTTCCCGTGTTAAGAACTGTCTCTGCGCAAAGTGTCATTTTTGAAAGTAAAAAAGCTATTTAAAATCACTCGCGGCTAATGTTAATTCACGGCTCCCGTAACACAGAGAACAGTGATTCATTGAAACTCATTCATAAAAAAAAGTCATTGATAAAAAAGAAAAAAAAAAAAAAAGCGTAGGGGTCCCCCCAAATTCAATAACCAGGCCCTTCAGGTCCCGGATGGATATTAAGGGGGATCCCAGCCAAAAAAAAAAAAATGGCGTAGGGTCCCCCTCAAAATCCATACCAGACCCTTGAGGTCTGGTATAGATTTTAAGGGGAACCCTAGCCAAAAAAAATGGCGTGGGGTCCCCCTCAAAATCCATACCAGACCCTTATCCGAGCACGCAACCTGGCAGGCCGCAGGAAAAGAGGGGGGGACGAGAGCGGCCCCCCCTCTCGCCTGAACCGTACCAGGCCACATGCCCTCAACATTGGGAGGATGCTTTGGGGGTCTAAGACCCCTAAAGCACCTTGTCCCCATGTTGATGAGGACAAGGGCCTCTTCCCCACAACCGTGCCCGGTGGTTGTGGGGGTCTGCGGGTGGGGGGCTTATCGGAATCTGGAAGCCCCCTTTAACAAGGGGACCCCCAGATCCCGCCCCCCCCCTGTGTGAAATGGTAAGGGGGTACAAAAATACCCCTACCATTTCACCAAAAAAGTGGCAAAAATGGTAAAAATGACAGGAGACGGTCTTTGACAATTCCTTTATTAAAATCTTCTTTCTTCTTTCTTCATCCTTCGGTTTCTTCATCTTCTCCTTCCTTCATCTTCTTCCATCTTCTTCTTCCATTTTCTTCTTCCTCCGATCCGCTTCTTGTTGCGCTGGTCTTCTCGTCCTTCTCGTCCGGCATCTTCTTCCGTCGGCGTCGGTGTCTTCTTGGGCCGCTCCGTGCAATGGGAGGCTCCCGCTGTGTGAGGCTCCGCTCCATCTGACAGGTCTTTTAAAACGGAGGGCACCTGGTGACCCCGCCCCCCTCTGACATCATGGGGAAAGCCATCATGGAATTCCCCATGATGTCTCTGTGCGTCAGAGGGGGCGGGGTCACCAGGTGCCCTCCATTATAAAAGACCTGTCAGATGGAGCGGAGCCTCACACAGCGGGAGCCTCCCATTGCGCGGAGCGGCCCAAGAAGACACCGACACCGACGCCGACGCCGACGCCGACAGAAGAAGATGCCGGACGAGAAGGACGAGAAGACCAGCGCAAGAAGAAGCGGATCGGAGGAAGAAGAAAATGGAAGAAGAAGATGGAAGAAGATGAAGGAAGGAGAAGATGAAGAAACCGAAGGATGAAGAAAGAAGAAAGAAGATTTTAATAAAGGAATTGTCAAAGACCGTCTCCTGTCATTTTTACCATTTTTGCCACTTTTTTGGTGAAATGGTAGGGGTACTTTTGTACCCCCTTACCATTTCACACAGGGGGGGGGGCAGGATCTGGGGGTCCCCTTGTTAAAGGGGGCTTCCAGATTCCGATAAGCCCCCCACCCGCAGACCCCCACAACCACCGGGCACGGTTGTGGGGAAGAGGCCCTTGTCCTCATCAACATGGGGACAAGGTGCTTTAGGGGTCTTAGACCCCCAAAGCATCCTCCCAATGTTGAGGGCATGTGGCCTGGTACGGTTCAGGCGAGAGGGGGGGGGCGCTCTCTCGTCCCCCCCTCTTTTCCTGCGGCGGCCTGCCAGGTTGCGTGCTCGGATAAGGGTCTGGTATGGATTTTGAGGGGGACCCCACGCCATTTTTTTTTGGCTAGGGTTCCCCTTAAAATCCATACCAGACCTCAAGGGTCTGGTATGGATTTTGAGGGGGACCCTACGCCATTTTTTTTTTTTTTTTGGCTGGGGTTCCCCTTAATATCCATTCCAGACCTGAAGGGCCTGGTTATTGAATTTGGGGGGACCCCTACGCTTTTTTTTTTTGTTTTTTATTAATGAATGACAGTTCTGTGTGTTACAGGAGCCATCAATTCATTAGCCGCGAGTGATTTTAAATAGCTTTTTTCCTGCAAAAATGACACTTTTTTGCAGGGAAAGTTCTAAGCACAGGAAACCTGCCCCCTTCACAGGCCACCTATAGACACCCCCCAGATGTGATACTGCAATGCTGTTCTAACAGCATGCACACACATATCTCCAGAAATAGAGCACATATTGTTGTCAGCAGTCAGCAGCACACTGACACGCTGACACTGACTGAAACATAATATGCGAGGCCGCCGGCGCGGCGGCCTCTTATACCGTGGGGCGTGTACTAAAGCCCCTGAGCTATAATTGGCTACAGGCATCCTGCCTGTAGCCAATTATGGCTCTCCTCGCTGCCGGCGCTGTGATTGGCCAAGCATGCGGGGTCACAGTGCATGCTTGGCCAATCATCAGCCAGCATTGCACTGCGCGGGCCGCAATGCATTGCGGGGCCGCTCGCATCACACGAATTTGATGCGAGCGGCCCCAATAGTTCTGGGCTCGCCGAGCGAGTGAACACCCGGTGCTCGATTCGAACATGGGTTCGAATCGAACACCGGGCTCATCCTTACTTATAATTGTGGAAGAGTTAAACTGCAGTTAGCAGAGGGAGAGATAGATGTAAATATAAAGTATAACATTTATGTGGTTTAAGTTGTTTTGTTAAAGATGCCAAGAGGCTACACTCATAGGACATCAGTTAAAGTAATCACTTCCTTGATAGACTTCCATCTGAGTGTATAGATGTGCCTCATTTAGATTTACAAGTAAAAGACAGCGTGAGCTCACCTTGTCCCTAAGGATAAGAAAATAATCACAGTAGGCTGTTGATGTTAAATAAATGTCTGTTTCTAAGTTCTGCATTAATGCTATTGCTTTCAGGGATGATACATTGATAAAAAGCATTTACTAAAGATTGATTTTGTATTACAGCATTGTGCAACAGTGCTGAAAAAGTCTAAAGAGTAAGCCTTGTAAATAAGATTTGGTATTGGTGAACGCTTACTTTTCAGAATTTTTGATAATGTAATTCTAACCATGACATAAAGTCGTCATGATGCTATTAAAGTGAGCTTGTTAGAAGATCAAAGCTGATCACATTTACAATAGTGTAATGAGTCAGGAACCCTGTGGTGCTTACCCAAATGTAATTCTGCTCAACCAATTTAATGAGGGCCTAGAGAACCCCTGGATTTTAGGCACTTTACACACAGCTTCTGGACCAATTCAACACTAATCCTCCCCCTGCTAGAACTAGACCAGCCTCCCACCACTCAACAACCCAGTGTGAAAGCCTTCTTGTCTTATAAAACCACTTAGGAAGAAGAAAACCGAGCAATACTATGGTTATATACAGTTAAAGTTTATGCTGGTCTTATACAACGTAGTGGTTGTAAGCCTTAAAATAAACGCATATTAGACAGTGTTCGTGCTGTCTAATTTGTCCCTTTCCACGCTGTATAAAACCTGGCTGATCCCAGTGTGAAAGCCTTCTTGTCCTATAAAACCACTTAGGAAGAAGAAACCGAGCAATGCTATGGTTATATACAGTTTAAGTTTATGCTGGTCTTATACAACGTAGTGGTTGTAAGCCTTAAAATAAATGCATATTAGACAGTGTTTGTGCTGTCTAATCTGTCCCTTTCTACGCTGTATAAAACCTGGCTGATCCTGCCTGTTCATGTTTCTCCTTCTGTGTACTGACCATGGTTTATCCTAGCTGTTGAGTCCTGATTACCGTGGTCAGTTTAAGTGGCTCCATCATTCACAGCTATCCTCCTATCCTCTCTTCCTCCCTGCCTGTCATCTCCCCCTCCTGCCGCTATTAGTAGCAAAGTAAACTAAAATAATAAAAAAATTCACTGCCAGCCCCTTTCTTTCATCCAGCCATAACTCACTGTGTAAGTGTTTGTTGAAAAGGTAGCCTCTAAATACCTTTTTTTCAGATCTCCTCAGGCCAGTCTCGTGACTCCCGGCCAGAACTAGACCAGCCTCCCACCACTCAACAACCCAGTGTGAAAGCCTTCTTCTCTTATAAAAAAAAAAAAAATCTACTTGTGTATGACCCATGTTGTTCTGGCCCTGCTATTCCTTGCTACTGACTCTGTACCATTTAAACTCAGATCTACATGTGTATGACCCGTCTTGTTCTGATCCTGCTCTTCCTCACTGCTGATTCGGAATCATTTGAACTCTGATCTACATGTATAGGACCCTTCTGTGTTACCAGACTCACCACAATGACTCAGCTGTCCTGACTGGCTCCTGCTACACACCAGCCTCTTGCTGTTAGATCTACATCTGCAGCGCTGCACCACAAGTACCAGCCAGCCCGCTCTGTCTGCAATCCTGCTTAAGGTATGTGCTCTTGTTTACTGAACTTTCTGCACAATCAGCACATGAACTGAACTGTTTTACTTGCTGTCTAAAGCAAGATAAAGATTAATTCATTTTCTTTACTTTCACCATGGGTGGTGGAAAGAAAGGAAATTGGGTAGGGGGGTTCCCAGCTAGCAGAATAAAACGATTACTGCCATTGGCTATTGCCCCTGGCAGTAACTGCTTGAAAAAAAATCAGACAGACTGATTGTACCAGGCTGGATATAATCAGCCTGCTCATACAGGGATCGAAATTCCGTCAGTCCCTGCTGAACCAGCTGGATATTGATCGATGTATAACCGTTTTAACCCCTTCACTGACAGTGGCTTGTATGAATGAAGCAGTTGGGTGAAAAGAGAAGGCATAGTCGGGCTCTCTCGATGAGAACCTGTGACAGCTGTCTAGTTGTATTGACCCGTTCCTCGGTAGAGGAATATGGTGACTGGGGGCAGAGGAGGATTCCTGCTAATAGAAAAGGAATCAGCACAAGGGACACATCCTACTGACTGTAGGTTATGTCCCTTGTGCTGACATATTTGTTTTTTATTTTAGCTACACCTTAAGAACGGATTTTGTTGTCAGAAAATTTGAGAACCAGATCTCAAATTTTGTGCAACGGAAATTCCGATGGAAACTGTCCGATGGAGCCTACACATGGTCGGAATTTCCGACAACAAGCTCCGATCACACATTTGCCGTTGGAAAGTCCGACCGCGTGTACGTGGCAATAGCAGATTACATTTTCACTGGTATGACTGCCCCTGCATGGGTTTTTATTATTCTTTAATTTGACTCCACATATAGGCTATAGTTTCAGCCTAAATAATGTGTTTATCACTATGTACAGAACACAGTTTCAAACTGTATGTGATTTTTTTTTTAAGTATTAAACTCCCCCTTAAAAAAAGTTGCACATATATACCATTTTTGGCATGGATGACGTTTTCAACTCTTCATTAAAAACTCTTCATTATTCTTTCATTAAAAATCATATGCCGTCTATGGTTACTAAACCAAGGATCCCGCATTCACTATATCTGATTTCCCACAGTACACAGAACATGGAAAAGCAATTATTTTAGTAAATATAAACTGCTAAATACATTTTCTCATCAGCAGTTTCTTGTGACTTCTATCAGTGTCTGGTTAAAGCTTTTAGGAGGAGTTTTCATTCTCCACCAATTGTTCTATGAGGCTGCAGGACCCCTGGCCTTCTGTCTGGCCCTGTGCTGATCACATGCACTCTCCCAAGAAAGAAACAACTCTCTAGCAATACACACCAAACTGAGCATGTGCAGCCTGACTCCATATACTCTGTGTTATCAGTAAATTATAAGGGGACAGTGGAAGAAAGGGAGGATCAGAGAAGACAGGATCAGAAATCCTTTTTACACAATGCAGAGGATTAACCCCTTAGGTTCCACAGTGAGTATAACAAGTCTGCTTTACTGCATATACATACTGATTTTACTGTTGTGGGTTTAGTAACACTTTAATGCACATGGTTGCACGGCTTCTATGAAAAATTACCCCAGTCCCATGTTGGCTTCTGCTTGGAAAAAGGTAGACATGCAAAAACACTGGGAAGAAAGGGATGCTGTGCCCTAGCAAGGCATTCTTTAGTCCCACTGAGGAAGTGCATAGGGCAGGTTCAGGGCCATCTTTAATATTGATTGGACCCTGGGAAAAACTTTTCTTGCCCCCCCCCCCCCATGCAGTTTTGCTCTCCACCTGCTCTGAGACATACAATAAATAGCAGCAAGTCAAAATCAGTTTACTGAATCAGATCAGGCAGCTATTGCGATTGGTTGCCAGAGGTTACAGTGTATCATTACCACTCACTGACTGGTTGCTAGAGGTTACAGCACATGATTTCTGCTTGTTGATTGATTGCTAGAGATTACTGTGGATATGACCTCAGGGGGGCATGATATATATATATCAATGCCGCCGGCCGCCCCTATTTACATATGAATGCTGCTGCTATTTACATATGAATGCCGGTAATTTACATGTAAACACAGGGTCTGTGGGTGAGTCATCTTTATACAACAATAGGGCAGAGCTGGGCAGCATTAGTAGGAGCACTTCACACTGAGATACTGGGACACAGCACAGGACTAAAACCTCAAGGGACGAGGGAATTTAAACCAGGATAGTTGGCAATTTTGAGGCAGCTGCTTTGGGCCCCACAACAATGACAGGGCCCAGGGCAGCTTCCCATTTTGCCCTGCCTTAAAAACAGGGCAAAATGGCCCAAGCCCTCCCCCAGGTTGACAATACATGCTAATTGCAAAGAACTGCTAGTTGTGAGGCAGTGGCATAGTGTTATCAACCTTTCAACAGGAAGCAGATTTCACCAGTAATTTTACTGGCAGGATAAACAGGTAAAAATCAGTGCAAACAATCTCTAGAAATGGATACCTTAGGCAAACTACATGCCGAGACCCAAAGAAATTCAGGAACAATTGAGAAAGAAAGTAATTGAGATCTATCAGTCTGGAAAGGGTATAAAGCCATTTCCAAAGCTTTGGGAATCCAGCGAACCACAGTGAGAGCCATTATCCACAAATGGCGAAGACATGGAACAGTGGTGAACCTTCCCAGGAGTGGCCGGCCGCCCAAAATTACCCCAAGAGCGCAGCGACGACTCATCCAAGAGGTCACAAAAGACCCCACAACAACGTCCAAGGAACTGCAGGCCTCACTTGCCTCAGTTAAGGTCAGCGTTCATGCCTCCACCATCAGGAAAAGACTGGGCAAAAATGGCCTGCATGGCAGAGTTCCAAGGAGAAAACCACTGCTGAGCAAAAAGAACATCAAAGCTCGTCTCAATTTCTCCACAACACATCTTGATGATCCCCAAGACTTTTGGGACAACATTCTGTGGACCGATGAGACAAAAGTGGAACTCTTTGGAAGGTGTGTGTCCAAGTATATCTGGCGTAGAAGGAACACTGCATTTCAGAAAAAGAACATTATACCAACAGTAAAAATATGGTGGTGGTAGTGTGA
Source organism: Lithobates sylvaticus (assembly GCA_028564925.1). Taxonomy (NCBI): domain Eukaryota; kingdom Metazoa; phylum Chordata; class Amphibia; order Anura; family Ranidae; genus Lithobates; species Lithobates sylvaticus. The sequence continues at coordinate 120,778,963 of CM053035.1, read as the reverse complement.
TGGTCTGGGGCTGTTTTGCTGCTTCAGGACCTGGAAGACTTGCCGTGATAAAAGGAACTATGAATTCTTCTTACTACCAAGAGATCCTGAAGGAGAATGTCCGACCATCTGTTCGTGTACTCAAGCTGAAACGAACTTGGGTTCTGCAGCAGGACAATGATCCTAAACACACCAGCAAGTCCACCACCGAATGGCTGAAGAAAAACAAAATGAAGACTTTGGAGTGGCCTAGCCAAAGTCCTGACCTGAATCCTATTGAGATGTTGTGGTATGACCTTAAAAAAGGCCGTTCATGCTCGAAAACCCTCTAATGTAACTGAATTAGGACAATTCTGCAAAGATGAGTGGGCCAAAATTCCTCCAGGATGCTGTAAAAGCCTCATTGCACGTTATCGCAAACGCTTGGTTGCAGTTGTTGCTGCTAAGGGTCGCTCAACCAGTTATTAGGTTTAGGGGGCAATCACTTTTTCACACAGGGCCATGATGGTTTGGATTTTTTTTCACCTTTAATAATAAACACCTTCATTTACAAATTGCATTTTGTGTTTACTTGTGTTGTCCTTGACTATTGTTTAAATTGGTTTGATGTTCCGAAACACTTAAGTGTGACAAACATGCAAAGGAACAGGAAATGAGGAAGGGGGCAAACACTTTTTCACACCACTGTATATACAGTGATGCATTATATTACATAAAGCTAAATATCCAATTTAAGATTTACAAACACTTTTTTTTTTCAGTCTTGGACCAGAAATAATCTTGGACTGAAAAACGAACTGTTTTGCCCTGTACACACGACCGGACTTTCTGGCAGAAAAGGTCAGACGGAATCATTCTGTCGGACATTCCGCTCAGCTCCGTGGATATTATTCATAGTGGTGTATGTCCAATTGGGTAATTACAGTGCTGTTTGTTTAGAACCTTCATTCCTAAAACAAGATAAAGTAATTCAAAACTCATATTTTTTCAGGTTGTCTCGGTAACAGATAACGAACTGTATGCATCTTATAGTATCTTATAGTATTGTACTTCTAATAAAAAGACTCTGTATCATCTGAGATAGTTGGCAACACCAATCTAAAACATAAAGCATAATAGGTGTCCCTGTCATTCTCTACTTATAATTCTATTCTGTTAGAACTGGCGCGTAACTTTATATTCCCCATTTGTAAATCACCATCTCCGGTTATGTGATTTTAGTTATTAACTAAAATGCTTAAGTTTAATGATAACCATTAATGATGCCCTAATACCAACTTTGCATGCCAATGCCTAGAAGATTTATTGTTAAATTTTATTTTCTTGATTTGTGATTACACCTTTTATTGTTTCAATTATCTTTCATGGGTACTCTAGATCAGGTACATAAAAAATCTCTTGGCTCAGCCTGGATCGTTTTTTAGAAAACAGTCATTTTACAAATATGTCATTATACTGAGAAGCACATCTGCAAAAAGTGAAGGTTAGATAAGGAAAAAGTAAAAGTAACTTTTATCTTAGCACGTTTTCCAAACTTTGCTTTTTTCTCAGAACCACTAACTAAATTGCTAACAATTGCATTTATGGGATGGCTGATGCAATGGCATTTTTTAATACTCCCTCATGCCAGTGGTCATAGTAAAACAGTCCTATGTTTGCATGTAAGGATGGGCCCGGTGCTCGATGCGAACCCACGTTCGCATCGAGCACCGGGCGTTCGCTCGCTCTGCGAGCCCAGAACTATTTTGGCCGCTCGCATCACGTTCGTGTGATGCGAGCGGCCCCGCAATGCATTGCGGCCGGCGCGGCCGACGCAGTGCATTGCTGGCTGATGATTGGCCAAGCATGCACTGTGACCCCGCATGCTTGGCCAATCACAGCCCCGGAAAATCGAAGAGCCATAATTGGCTACAGGCAGGACGCCTGTAGCCAATTACAGCTCAGGGGCTGTAGTACACGCCCCCCCCCTATAAAACGCCGCCACGCCGTCTGCGCCGGTCACATGCTGTTCCGGCGCAGATTGAGCAGGCAGATTCTGTGACACTCTGCTGCATTGAGATAGTTAGATAGATTCACTTACAGAGATTGAGTTAGATAGATTCAGTTACAAAGATTGATTGACAAAGAGGGGCTTGTAGTGTGCTCGTGGCAGGCAGGCAGAGCTCCTATATTTTGTTACCAGAAGCACCTATAGGACTTGTAGTGTGTTCGTGGCAGGCAGGCAGAGCTCCTATATTTTGTTACCAGAAGCACCTATAGGACTTGTAGTGTGTTAGTGGCAGGCAGGCAGAGCTCCTATATTTTGTTACCAGAAGCACCTATAGGACTTGTAGTGTGTTCGTGGCAGGCAGGCAGAGCTCCTATATTTTGTTACCAGAAGCACCTATAGGACTTGTAGTGTGTTAGTGGCAGGCAGGCAGAGCTCCTATATTTTGTTACCAGAAGCACCTATAGGACTTGTAGTGTGTTCGTGGCAGGCAGGCAGAGCTCCTATATTTTGTTACCAGAAGCACCTATAGGACTTGTAGTGTGTTAGTGGCAGGCAGGCAGAGCTCCTATATTTTGTTACCAGAAGCACCTATAGGACTTGTAGTGTGTTAGTGGCAGGCAGGCAGAGCTCCTATATTTTGTTACCAGAAGCACCTATAGGACTTGTAGTGTGTTAGTGGCAGGCAGGCAGAGCTCCTATATTTTGTTACCAGAAGCACCTATAGGACTTGTAGTGTGTTCGTGGCAGGCAGGCAGAGCTCCTATATTTTGTTCCCAGAAGCACCTATAGGACTTGAAGTGTGTTAGTCCCATTACACACACAGAGCTATATTTTCTTCCCAGAAGCACCTATAGGACTTGAAGTGTGTTAGTCCCATTACACACAAAGAGCTATACTTTTTTCCCAGAAGCACCTATAGGACTTGAAGTGTGTTAGTCCCATTACACACAAAGAGCTATACTTTGTTCCCAGAAGCACCTATAGGACTTGAAGTGTGTTAGTCCCATTACACACACAGAGCTATATTTTGTTCCCAGAAGCACCTATAGGACTTGAAGTGTGTTAGTCCCATTACACACAAAGAGCTATATTTTGTTCCCAGAAGCACCTATAGGACTTGAAGTGTGTTAGTCCCATTACACACACAGAGCTATATTTTGTTCCCAGAAGCACCTATAGGACTTGAAGTGTGTTAGTCCCATTACACACACAGAGCTATACTTTGTTCCCAGAAGCACCTATAGGACTTGAAGTGTGTTAGTCCCATTACACACACAGAGCTATATTTTGTTCCCAGAAGCACCTATAGGACTTGAAGTGTGTTAGTCCCATTACACACACAGAGCTATACTTTGTTCCCAGAAGCACCTATAGGACTTGAAGTGTGTTAGTCCCATTACACACACAGAGCTATATTTTGTTCCCAGAAGCACCTATAGGACTTGAAGTGTGTTAGTCCCATTACACACAAAGAGCTATATTTTGTTCCCAGAAGCACCTATAGGACTTGAAGTGTGTTAGTCCCATTACACACACAGAGCTATATTTTGTTCCCAGAAGCACCTATAGGACTTGAAGTGTACACACACAGAGCTATATTTTGTTCCTATAGGACTTGAAGTGTGTTAGTCCCATTACACACAAAGAGCTATATTTTGTTCCCAGAAGCACCTATAGGACTTGAAGTGTGTTAGTCCCATTACACACACAGAGCTATATTTTGTTCCCAGAAGCACCTATAGGACTTGAAGTGTGTTAGTCCCATTACACACAAAGAGCTATATTTGTTCCCAGAAGCACCTATAGGACTTGAAGTGTGTTAGTCCCATTACACACACAGAGCTATATTTTGTTCCCAGAAGCACCTATAGGACTTGAAGTGTGTTAGTCCCATTACACACAAAGAGCTATACTTTGTTCCCAGAAGCACCTATAGGACTTGAAGTGTGTTAGTCCCATTACACACACAGAGCTATATTTTGTTCCCAGAAGCACCTATAGGACTTGAAGTGTGTTAGTCCCATTACACACAAAGAGCTATACTTTGTTCCCAGAAGCACCTATAGGACTTGAAGTGTGTTAGTCCCATTACACACACAGAGCTATATTTTGTTCCCAGAAGCACCTATAGGACTTGAAGTGTGTTAGTCCCATTACACACAAAGAGCTATACTTTGTTCCCAGAAGCACCTATAGGACTTGAAGTGTGTTAGTCCCATTACACACACAGAGCTATATTTTGTTCCCAGAAGCACCTATAGGACTTGAAGTGTGTTAGTCCCATTACACACAAAGAGCTATATTTTGTTCCCAGAAGCACCTATAGGACTTGAAGTGTGTTAGTCCCATTACACACACAGAGCTATATTTTGTTCCCAGAAGCACCTATAGGACTTGAAGTGTGTTAGTCCCATTACACACACAGAGCTATATTTTGTTCCCAGAAGCACCTATAGGACTTGAAGTGTGTTAGTCCCATTACACACACAGAGCTATATTTTGTTCCCAGAAGCACCTATAGGACTTGAAGTGTGTTAGTCCCATTACACACAAAGAGCTATATTTTGTTCCCAGAAGCACCTATAGGACTTGAAGTGTGTTAGTCCCATTACACACACAGAGCTATATTTTGTTCCCAGAAGCACCTATAGGACTTGAAGTGTGTTAGTCCCATTACACACAAAGAGCTATATTTGTTCCCAGAAGCACCTATAGGACTTGAAGTGTGTTAGTCCCATTACACACACAGAGCTATATTTTGTTCCCAGAAGCACCTATAGGACTTGAAGTGTGTTAGTCCCATTACACACAAAGAGCTATATTTTGTTCCCAGAAGCACCTATAGGACTTGAAGTGTGTTAGTCCCATTACACACACAGAGCTATATTTTGTTCCCAGAAGCACCTATAGGACTTGAAGTGTGTTACTCCCATTACACACAAAGAGCTATATTTTGTTCCCAGAAGCACCTATAGGACTTGAAGTGTGTTAGTCCCATTACACACACAGAGCTATATTTTGTTCCCAGAAGCACCTATAGGACTTGAAGTGTGTTAGTCCCATTAGACACAAAGAGCTATATTTTGTTCCCAGAAGCACCTATAGGACTTGAAGTGTGTTAGTCCCATTACACACACAGAGCTATATTTTGTTCCAGAAGCACCTATAGGACTTGAAGTGTGTTAGTCCCATTACACACAGAGCTATATTTTGTTCCCAGAAGCACCTATAGGACTTGAAGTGTGTTAGTCCATTACACACACAGAGCTATATTTTATTTCCCAGAAGCACCTATAGGACTTGAAGTGTGTTAGTCCCATTACACACAAAGAGATATATTTTGTTCCCAGAAGCACCTATAGGACTTGAAGTGTGTTAGTCCCATTACACACAGAGCTCCTATATTTCTTTCCCAGAAGCACCTATAGGACTTGAAGTGTGTTAGTCCCATTACACACACAGAGCTATATTTTTTCCCAGAAGCACCTATAGGACTTGGAAGTGTGTTAGTCCCATCACACAGAGCTCCTCTATTTTCTTTGCATAAGCACCCACAGGACTTCTAGTGTGTTAGTGGCACCACACAGAGCTCCTCTATTTTCTTTGCAGAAGCACCCACAGGACTTCTAGTGTGTTAGTGGCATCACACAGAGCTCCTCTATTTTCTTTGCAGAGGCACCCATAGGACTTCTAGTGTGTTAGTGGCATCACACAGAGCTCCTATATATTCTTCTCAGCAGCACGCACAGGACTTCTAGTGTGTTAGTGGCATCACACAGAGCTCCTCTATTTTCTTTGCAGAAGCACCCACAGGACTTCTAGTGTGTTAGTGGCATCACACAGAGCTCCTCTATTTTCTTTGCATAAGCACCCACAGGACTTCTAGTGTGTTAGTGGCATCACACAGAGCTCCTCTATTTTCTTTGCAGAGGCACCCATAGGAATTCTAGTGTGTTAGTGGCATCACACAGAGCTCTATATATTCTTCTCAGCAGCACCCACAGGACTTCTAGTGTGTTAGTGGCATCACACAGAGCTCCTCTATTTTCTTTGCAGAAGCACCCATAGGACTTCTAGTGTGTTAGTGGCATCACACAGAGCTCCTCTATTTTCTTTGCAGAAGCACCCACAGGACTTCTAGTGTGTTAGTGGCATCACACAGAGCTCCTCTATTTTCTTTGCATAAGCACCCACAGGACTTCTAGTGTGTTAGTGGCATCACACAGAGCTCCTCTATTTTCTTTGCATAAGCACCCACAGGACTTCTAGTGTGTTAGTGGCATCACACAGAGCTCCTCTATTTTCTTTGCAGAAGCACCCACAGGACTTCTAGTGTGTTAGTGGCATCACACAGAGCTCCTCTATTTTCTTTGCATAAGCACCCACAGGACTTCTAGTGTGTTAGTGGCATCACACAGAGCTCCTCTATTTTCTTTGCAGAGGCACCCATAGGAATTCTAGTGTGTTAGTGGCATCACACAGAGCTCCTATATATTCTTCTCAGCAGCACCCACAGGACTTCTAGTGTGTTAGTGGCATCACACAGAGCTCCTCTATTTTCTTTGCAGAAGCACCCATAGGACTTCTAGTGTGTTAGTGGCATCACACAGAGCTCCTATATTTTCTTCTCAGCAGCACCCACAGGACTACCGACTACAATGGCTGGAAGACCGCCAAGGGGAGGCAGAGCGTGCAGAGCCAAGAACACAGGGCAGGCAGGCTCTGTTTCTAGTGGACGTGGCCGTGGACGTGGACGTGGTCGTGCATCGTCATCAGCACGTGGCCATGGGACACGCGCGTCTTTGTTTTCGGCAGCTGGACATGTGGAGCCGCATCATGCTGAAGGCTTGGTAGAATGGATGACCAAGCCCTCCTCATCCTCCTCATCCTCTCTCACCCAGGCTCAGGGTACTGACAGAGCATCATCAGCCACCCCTTCCCTAGACCCACCATGTCCTCCTGAGGAGTCCCCCGAACTCTTTGAGCACAGTGTTGGGTACATGCTCCAGGAGGATGCCCAACGATTCGAAGGCTCGGATGACGATACCCAGCTTGAGGAATCTGGCAGTACAGTTCCACCAGCTGCAGCTTACTGCCAGGTTTGCTCTAGTGGTGAAGAGGGAGGGGATGATGAGGTCACTGACTCCACGTGGGTGCCTCAAGGGAGAGAGGATGAGGAGGAGGACGAGGAGGAGGAGGATGCGGCGTCACATGTCCAACGAGGCAGGATGCCCCCTGGAGGCCAGGTAGAGGCCAGCACAGCAACTGTACAACACCGCAGAGCTCCGCCTGTGCAGGGCGCTGCCTCTGCACGTTATCAGAAAAGTTCTTTGGTGTGGGCCTTTTTTGAGACGAGTGCAGCAGATCGCACCACTGCTATTTGCAATATTTGTCTCAAGCGTATCTCGCGTGGCCAAAACATCAGCCGCTTGGGCACCACAAGCATGACCAGACATATGGCGACCTGCCATGCAGCTCGTTGGCAGGCACACATAAAAGACCCACACCAAAGAACTAAGCGGACCTCTCCTTGCTCCTCCTCAGCTGGGATCTCCATCCCCACTACACCTTCAGTCCTCTCTGAAAGCTGCTCTGAGAGGACTGAAGGTGTAGAATTCGGTGTGTCACAACCAAGTACTTGCAGTACACCGACGTCCGAATGCAGCAGGCAAATTTCCCTGCCCCAGCTGCTGGACCGTAGAAAGAAGTACACTCCCAGCCATCCACATGCCCAGCGGTTGAATGCTAGCCTTGCTAAATTGCTAGCACTTCAACTGCTGCCTTTTCAGTTGGTAGACTCGGCCCCCTTCCGTGAGTTTGTTCAATGTGCGGTTCCTCAGTGGCAGGTTCCCAAACGCCACTTTTTCTCGCGGAAGGCGATTCCGTCTCTCTACCGGCATGTGGAGGGCAATGTCCATGCCTCGCTGGACAGGGCGGTCAGCGGTAAGGTGCATATTACCGCTGACTCATGGTCCAGCAGGCATGGACAGGGACGGTACCTTTCTTTCACGGCCCATTGGGTCACTCTATTGGCAGCTGGGAGGGATGCAGGACAAGGTGCAGTAGTGTTGGAGGTTGTTCCGCCACCACGCCTCCAAAACGCGACTACTGCTACTGGTTGTGACACACCTCTCTCCTCCACCCCCTCCTCTTCTTCTTCCTCCAGTGCTCTGTCCTTGGAACCAGCGGTGCTCCGTAGGCGTACAAGGGGCTACGCAAGTACGCAGGCAAAAAGATGCCATGCCGTGCTTGCGCTGGTGTGTTTGGGGGACAGGAGCCACACTGGGCCAGAGGTTCTGGCAGCTCTGCAGGGGCAGGCCGAGAGGTGGTTGACGCCACGTCAGCTTAAGCCAGGAATGGTCGTTTCTGACAATGGCACCAACCTCCTCTCCGCCCTGCGACAGGGGCAGCTCACCCATGTGCCCTGCATGGCTCACGTCCTCAACCTGGTGGTGCAGCGGTTCTTGGGCAGGTTCCCAGGCTTACAGGATGTCCTGAGGCAGGCCAGGAAAGTCTGTGTGCATTTCCGCCGATCTTATAATGCCAGTGCTCGGCTGACTGAGCTGCAAAAGGAGCTGAACCTGCCCAAGAACCGCCTAATATCTGACATGCCCACCAGGTGGAACTCAACGTTGGCCATGCTGCAGCGACTGCACACGCAGCAGAGGGCCATCAATGAGTACCTTTGCGACTACGGCACCAGGACAGGGTCAGGGGAGCTTGGTTTTTTTTCCCCACGTCAGTGGAGCATGATCAGGGATGCATGCACTGTCCTCTCACCATTTGAGGAGGCCACGAGGATGGTGAGCAGTGACAGTGCATGCATCAGTGACACTGTCCCTCTTGTCCACCTGTTGGAGCATACGCTGCGTGGGATCATGGACAGGGCACTTGAGGCAGAACAGAGGCAGGAAGAGGAGGACTTCCTTGCCTCTCAAGGCCCCCTTTATCCGGACAGTGTTCCTTCTGTCCCACCCATCACACAGGAAGAGGATGAGGAGGAGGAGGAGGAGGAGGAGGAGGAGGATTGTGTGAGCATGGAGGTGGAGCCTGGCACTCAGCATCAGCAGCAGCAGTCTTTTAGGGATGATGTACAGTCCCAACAAGCCAGTGGACTTGTACGTGGCTGGGAGGAGGTGGCTGGCGATCATGTCATCCTCAGTGACCCAGAAGACTCCGGACCGAATGCCTCAGCTAACCTACGCTGCATGGCCTCCCTGATCCTGCAAAGCCTGCGGAAGGATCCTCGTGTTCTTCGGATCAAGGAGAGGGACCATTACTGGCTGGCCACTCTCCTTGATCCGCGGTACAAGGGTAAGGTTGCGGACCTTATCTTGCCGTCGCAGAGGGAGCAGAGGATGAGACATCTCAGGGAGGCCTTGCAGAAAGGTCTGTGCAACACGTTCCCAGAAACTGGGAGGCTACAAACTCCTGGTCCTGGGCGACGAGTTGCTGAGGCTTCGGTCAGTGGCAGAAGGAGCGGTGGGGAAGGTGGACGTCTGACCGATGCGTTCAGACAATTTTTTAGTCCGCAGCCCCAAGGTATGATCGGTTCCAGCAACCATCGCCAGCGTCTGATATACATGGTGCAGGAATACCTTGGGGCAAGGTCAGACTTGGACACCTTTCCCACCGAAAATCCTCTGGCTTACTGGGTCCTGAGGATGGATCACTGGCCAGAGCTTGCACAGTATGCAATTGAGCTACTGGCCTGTCCTGCCTCCAGCGTTCTTTCCGAACGCACATTCAGTGCTGCTGGAGGATTTGTGACTGATCATAGGGTGCGCCTGTCCACCGCCTCGGTTGATCGACTGACCTTCATCAAAATGAATCAGTCTTGGATCACCACCAGCTACCAGGCACCTGAGGCGGATATAACCGAATAATTTTTAATGTCACATCCCTTCAAGACTGCCTATGCTGATGCTGAGTGACTGTCCTCTTATGTTCACTGACTATCCTCTTCCTCCTCCTCAATGATCCATGCCACCACACCAGTGCCTAAGGCACAATTTTTCAGCCCCTGTTTAACAGGGGCGTGTACTTACAATTTTTAAAAAAAATGCTTCGCAACACGTGTGACTGCTGTGCTCCAAGTACAGTCTCTGTGAGGGCCGTGTTGCAGTGTTGTGGCACCAGCACCAGTGCCTAAGGCACAATTTTTCAGCCCCTGTTTAACAGGGGCGTGTACTTACAATTTTTAAAAAAAATGCTTCGCAACACGTGTGACTGCTGTGCTCCAAGTACAGTCTCTGTGAGGGCCGTGTTGCAGTGTTGTGGCACCAGCACCAGTGCCTAAGGCACAATTTTTCAGCCCCTGTTTAACAGGGGCGTGTACTTACAATTTTTTAAAAAAAATGCTTCGCAACACGTGTGACTGCTGTGCTCCAAGTACAGTCTCTGTGAGGGCCGTGTTGCAGTGTTGTGGCACCAGTGCCTAAGGCACAATTTTTCAGCCCCTGTTTAACAGGGGCGTGTACTTACAATTTTTTAAAAAAATGCTTCGCAACACGTGTGACTGCTGTGCTCCAAGTACAGTCTCTGTGAGGGCCGTGTTGCAGTGTTGTGGCACCAGTGCCTAAGGCACAATTTTTCAGCCCCTGTTTAACAGGGGCGTGTACTTACAATTTTTTAAAAAAATGCTTCGCAACACGTGTGACTGCTGTGCTCCAAGTACAGTATCTGTGAGGGCCGGGTTGCAGTGTTGTGGCACCAGCACCAGTGCCTAAGGCACAATTTTTCAGCCCCTGTTTAACAGGGGCGTGTACTTACAATTTTTTAAAAAAAATGCTTCGCAACACGTGTGACTGCTGTGCTCCAAGTACAGTATCTGTGAGGGCCGGGTTGCAGTGTTGTGGCACCAGCACCAGTGCCTAAGGCACAATTTTTCAGCCCCTGTTTAACAGGGGCGTGTACTTACAATTTTTTAAAAAAATGCTTCGCAACACGTGTGACTGCTGTGCTCCAAGTACAGTCTCTGTGAGGGGTTGCAGTGTTGTGGCACCAGCACCAGTGCCTAAGGCACAATTTTTCAGCCCCTGTTTAACAGGGGCGGGTAATTACAAATCTTGATCTAATAGTTCACAGCAGGGCCCATTCCTGCGCCCACCAAGAGTAACTATGAGGGCCTGCAGTCTTGTGGCAACACCGTCCACCACCACCGCCAAAGGCCCAATTTTTCTGCCCTGTTCATCAGGTGCTTGCAATTACAAATCTTGATCTAATAACTCACAGCAGGGCCCATTCCTGCGCCCACCAAGAGTAACTATGAGGGCCTACAGTCTTGTGGCAACACCGTCCACCACCACCGCCAAAGGCCCAATTTTTCTGCCCTGTTCAACAGGTGCATGCAATTACAAATCTTGATCTATTAACTCACAGCAGGGCCCATTCCTGTGCCCACCAGTCTTGTGGCTACACCAACATCTAATAGGGCAAATTTCTGCAGAGTATATACGCCAGGCCCCTACTTTCAAACATCCAACTTACAAACGACTCCTACTTGAAAATGGAAAGAGAAAACAGGAAGTGAGAGGAAATCTACCCCTAGGAAGGGAAATTCTATCCTGTTAGATTTAATTTGGGAAAAAGGTATCTCCTCTCTACTGATACTTTATCACCAATCCTTGTTTCAATTAAAACCCCACTTTTTCCAAAAACATTTGTCATTGGGACGGAAAGTGAGGTGACATGTTCTGAACAGATGTGCAAAGACAGCAAATGTTACAGGGGTGATAACCCCTCCCTATGTTCTCCAAAAAGCTTAAAAATAGATTTTTTTGGGATGGAGCTACACTTCATAATGTACCTGTTCAGATTCTACTTAAGATCAAACCTAAAGCCGCAAGTGGTTTTAAATGGCTTCTTTTTTTCCTTTACAAATGTCATTTTGTGCAAGGACAGTTCTAAACACGGGGAAACACATGCCACTTCACAGGCATACTTTGGACACCCCCCAGGTACCATATTTAAAGGAAAATGTCACTTTTTTTTTTTCACTTTATGCATCATTAAAATGACTGCTCCCGAAAAAACGTTAGTTTTTAAAAGTTCTTTTTGCATTGATATATGTCCCCTGGGGCAGGACCCGGGTCCCCAAACCTGTTTTATGACATTAACATGCATATTGGCCGTTGTAATTAGCACTTTTGATTTCGAACGTTCGCGTCCATTATAACGTATAGGGTTCGAAAATTCGCGCGAACTTTCGGTCCGTTCGAAGGTTCTGGTTCGAACCGAACCCGGGGTGTTCGGCTCATCCCTATTTGCATGTACAAATATTTGGCTTAGCCTCTAAATGACTTAATGTTAGAACTTTAACCTTATACTTGCATGACTGAACATGCCATACAGACCCAGTCTGCTCATGGTCACCAACACCATGGGGTGGAAATTACTTCCAATGCTGATCAGTATCAACAAGGCTATTTTTTGTGCTGGCACCTCCTAACACCCACCCTCAGCCTAAGTAGCACTGTGAGAGTTACAACATAGTGGGAACACAGGCCAGTCAATGGAAGGAGAGCAGGGACTGTGCTGATGTAGCTGGCACCAACCCTCTGCCTGAGCAGCGTTCTAAAGCCCCATACACACGGTAGGATTTTCCGATGGATTCTGTCCTATCGGACAATGTTGTCGGAAAATCAGACCGTGTGTAGGCACCATCGGACAGTTTCCATCAGATTGTTTGACGGACAAAGTCCTATCTCCTGCTGGATAGATTTTTTGACAACAAAGTCCGATCACACCAAATCCGATCGTGTGTAGCGAATTCCGACCGGACAAAGTGCTACGCATGCTCAGATCACATTACAAGACCAAAGCTATTGGCTACTAGCCTCTACGTAGTCCCGTCGTAGGCAACAAACGTCACCACGTTCAGAATAATCGGATTTTCCGACAACTTTGTCTGACCGTGTGTACGCAAAACCAACATCAGACAAAGTATGACGGACATGGTCTGGCGGACCTGGTCCTCGGATAATCCGCGCGTGTGTATGGGGCTTAAGTGGGAAACAAGGCCAGCCAATAGGAGAGGAGCAGTGGCTATGAAGAGGGAGCTGGCACCCACCCTCTGCTTGAGTAGTACTGTAAGTAGGAGCGGGGCCCTGGGTCCCGGTGGAGCTGACACTGGATTTGAAAGGGAGTGTGCCACTGGGAGTGAGTGGGGAGCACCAGCGTGGTGCTGTTTCACAAGATAAATAATTAAACACTCAGGGTCCTGCCACTAAATTGTGTACACACGTGCATGTTGGCATTGCAAGAATGTGCGTTTTGTGAGTAGGAATCAGGAAATGGAGAACTTAGGTAATGGCTTGTTTCTGAGGAAGACACAGTTGGGTGGGAAATCCTGACTGATCAATTCTTCTCTCAAGCAAGCTTGCCCAAGTGAGATCAGGAAGGTATTAAAATCACTGGTTCCTTTCAAATGGAATAAAAAAAAAAAACTGCATTGGTATAAAATCATCAGGGCAATGACTAGCTCCCCATGCTTTTCCTTTGACAATACCTTGCCTATTAGCCTAAAAAATGGTCATTAATGATTACTAAGATTCAGCTCCCTTTGTTTTCAAAGAGATATGGATTTGGCATCCAAACTTCTATCCAAACAGATCCTGGGTAAATTTAGCTCACCACTATTCCCAGTTTGAGAGTATATGTTGGCATGTTAAAGTGTATCTAAACTCTAATTATGAACTTCTCTTTTTTCACTCTTTAAAAAAAAAAAATGTAAATGTTTCATTTTAAAGGCTAAGTTCACATTTAACCACCTGAGATCCACGCTATAGCGGAATGACGGCTACAGCGCGGATCTAATGTGCCGGGACTACGTCTATTGCCGTAGTCCCGGCCACGAGCTGCCTGCGCGCCCCCTGAAGGGCGTACACGGCACGCTCTGTGATCAGCGAGTCTGTGAGACTCGCTGGATCACAGATCCGAGTAAGGGGTCGATCCCGACCCCTTACCACGTGATCAGCTGTCAGCCAATGACAGCTGATCATGTGACAATAACAGAGCCGGTAATAAAAAAGCCGATCACTGGCGGCAGTGAGAGGGACATCAGTCCCTCTCACTGCAATGTGCCCAGCAATGTGCCCACTACATGGTGCCCACTATTGCCTAATAAAGTGCCGCCTACCAGTGCCCACAGTGCCTTCTGTCAGTGCCCAGTGCCATTGGTCAGTGCCCACAGTACCATCTGTCAGTGCCCACAGTGCCATCTGTTAGTGCCCACAGTGCCAGTGCTGCACATCAGTGTCACCTACCAGTGCTCATCAGTGTCACCTACCAGTGCTCATCAGTGTCCCCTACCAGTGCCCATCAGTGCCCATCAGTGCCACCTATCAGTGCCCATCAGTGCCACCCAAAAGTGCCATCTATCAGTGCCCATCAGTTTCATCCATCAGTGTCATCCATCAGTGCCCATCGGTGCCACCCATCGGTGCCACCCATCCGTGCCACCCATCCGTGCCCATCAGTGCCATCTTTGCTGTCCCCATCAGTACCGACTTATCTGTCCCCACCAGTGCAGCCTATCAGTGCCCACCAGTGCAGCCTATCAGTGCCAACCAGTGCAGCCTATCAGTGCCCACCTGTGCCGCCTCATCAGCGCATATCAATGAAGCAGAAAAATTACCTGTTTGCAAAATTTTATAACAAACTATTAAACATGATTTTTTTTTTCCATCTTTTTTTGTTTGTTTAGCAAAAAATAAAAACCCCAGCTGTGATTAAATACCACCAAAAGAAAGCTCTATTTGTGGGGGAAAAAATTATAAAAATTTCATTTGGGTACAGTGTTGTATGACCACGCAATTGTCATTCAAAGTACGTCAGCGCCAAAAGCTGAAAATTGGTCTGGTCACGAGGGGGGTTTAAGTGCAAAGTAATCAGGTGGTTAAGAAACAAATAATAATTACACATATTTTTGCATTTTTTTTCTTCTGTGAGCCTACAGAGCTTTGCACCCAGGACCAGTAGATTACGGGCAGGTCATTACAAAACTGGAGGAAATGTCAATGAGCTACAAGGGTGCTCATTAGCACCCTTGTAGTTCATTGAGAACTGCAAGTCTTCTGCAACAATGGAAGGCAGGACTTGTAGTTCTTTAATACACAGACTGCTGTGAATGAATGATGCAGCAGCGCTGTTTGTGAAAAGTGACAGCGGGTGTCAGGAGAGGAACCCCCGAAGCTGTCATGGGGGAGGATCTGGGATGAGGGAGGCCAGACCTGGAGCATGTTACACATTACACCCTAAATATGGGTATAACGTGTAACATGCTCCAAAAGGTTAAGTTATGTGTGCATGTCGTGGGTTCAGAAGAGCCAGCGTGACCAGCAAGTAAGATCTCTTTGGGTCACCAGCAGAAGAGGAGCAGAGCTGTATGTGGCTGTCATTAAACAGTCACATATACCTGAATGGCGGTTGTGTTGCCAGAGTGAGAGTGCACCCAGCAACCATAATTTTTCTTCATTAACCGGTTACCGACCAGCCGCCACAGTTTTACTGCGACAGAATGGCACGGGTGGGTGAAACGACATTACCTTACGGCAGCCGCAGCGATCAGATTAGTTTCAGAACCGATCACTCTCCAGGCCCAGGCCAAGGATTTCTGGCCGGTACCTGCTGATCGGTTCTGACGAATGAAAGTGTAAACACAGGCAGGGGAAGTGATGTCATCTCTCTCTCTGGAATTCTTTTCTGTTCCAGAGAGAGGAGGACATGCAAATGTGAGTTGCACCAACACTACACTGACACATTTCACCCTTCAGGTTTGGTATGGATTTAAAAAAAAAATTACGTAGGGGTCCCCCCAAAATCCATACCAGACCCTTATCCAAGCACACAATCTGGCAGGCCACAGGAAAAGAGGGGGGGACGAGAGAGCACCCCCCTCCTGAACTGTACCAGACCACATGCCCTCAACATGGGGAGGGTGCTTTGGGGTAGCCCCAAAGGACAAGGGCCTCATCCCCACAACCCTTGCCGGTGGTTATGGGGCTCTGTGGGTGGGGGGGCTTATTGGAATCTGGAAGCCCCCTTAAACAAAGTACCCCTACCATTTCACAAAAAAAAGTGTCAGAAAACAAACAAACACAAGTCCTTTATAAAAAAATAAAAATGTTCCACGATGTCCATTCATCTTCTTCTCTCACACCGCCATGACCGGAAGAAAAAATCCACCACCGTCTCGCCTCCATGGGAGGCTCCCGCCTTCTGATGCGTCTTGGCTTGTGACAGCTCTTATATAACTGAGGGTGGGGCCTTGTGGTTTAATTTTTCTTCTCTCTCTATTGTTCTCTCTCTTATGTTCGCTCTCTATTGGTGGCACTATTGTTCAATATCTATTGTTCTCTCTCTATTGTTTCTGTATTTTAGAACTGTAATGTTTTATTTTTACTATGTTTTATTGTATTTGCTTTGCAGGTATGGTATGTCTTACTGTTATACTGTAATGTTACTTTGTTTTATTGTTAACCATCATTTGCTTAGCAGGTACGCCATTCAGCTGCAGCACAGGTTTATTTATTCTGACAGCAACAGCGTTTGCTCCCACGATACGCAAAGCCTTGACTCCAGCGCTGTAGGAGGTGATTTCACCACCACAGTTTAAAAAAAGAGCGTGTATGCCGAAGCATGGGGGCAGGGGTGGAGAAGCGATTTGCTCCTAACATTAGGGGCGGATTGCCCCCATGCTTCAGCATGCTTCAGCAAGTTGTTTTATTGAGTTAATGTTTTATCGTTACCATTGTTTGTTTTTCAGGTACGCCATTCAGCTGCAGCACTGATTTATTTATCTTGACAGCAACAGCGTTTGCTCTCACGATATTAAAATCAGCGACTCCAGCGCTGTAGGAGGTGATTTCACCACCACAGTTTAAAAAAAAGGGTGCGTGTATGCCCATCATTAGAAGTGGGTGGATGAAGTGCAGTATTCTACTGGTGGGCATACCCACGATCAATCTCTTTTTTTCACGCAGTCCACAGGCTGCATGAATAAAATAACATTACAATTAATGCCCAACAAGGACCAGCAAGGTACTGGTATGTTACTGAACTTTGAGTGGTTATACCAGAATGATGCCTGTAGGTTTAGATATCATCTTGGTATAATTCTTCTCAGCCGGCTTTTATGTAAAAGCAGTCCCAGTGGCTAATTAGCCTCTAGACTGCTTTTACAAGCAGTGGGAAGGAACGTCCCCCCCCCCACTGTCTTCCATGGTTTTCTATGGTTTTCTCAGGCTCTCCTGTCCCAACAGGGAACCCGAGAATGCAGCCGGTGGTTCTGCCAGCTGACCATAGAGCTGATCGGAGACCAGAATGGCTTCAATCATTTGTATGGCCTAAGAAACTGGAAGCTACAAGCAGTTTCACTGGATATAAACAGCGCCATTGGGAATTTGGGAAAGCCTTTTATAACATCGATCTTGCTGTGGTCAGGTGCTTTGAGGGCAGAGGAGAGATCTAGGGTCCCCCAATAGAACAAATTTTTTTTTAAAAAGAGTACCTGTCGCTACCTATTGCTATCATAGGGGAAATTTACATTCCCTGAGATAACAATAAAAATTATAAAAAATAAATAAAAAAATGAACAGAACAGTTTAAAAATAAGATAAAAATGCAAAATAAATAATAATTTTTAAAAAAGCACCCCTGTCCCCCTGTGCTCACGTGAAAGGCAGACACAGGCGTCGGTTTGGTGTCATATCTCAATTGCACCATGCATGTGAGATATCACCGCGAAGGTCAGATCGAAGGAAGTCATTTTAGGAGTAGACCTCCTCTGTAAATCTACAGTGGTAACCTGTAAAGGATTTTAAAGGCTTTTAAAAATGTATGTAGTTTGTCACCGCTGCGCGTTTGTGCGCAGTTTTAAAGCATGTCATGTTTGGTATTCATATACTGGGCATAAGATCATCTTTTTTATTTCATCAAACATTTGGGCAATATAGTATGCATTAAAATTAAAAAAGTGTTTTTTTTTTCCAAAGAAATTGCATTTGAAAAACTGCTGTGCAAATACTGTGTGAAAAAAAACTGCAACACCCACCATTTCAATCTGTAGGGCCGTTGCTTAAAAAATTTATATAATGTTTGGAAGGGCAAAAAGGGTCAGAAAGGGCTTTGTCTTCAAGTGGTTAAAAGAGTGGGTGATATGTGACATAAGCTTCTAATATTGTGCATACAATGCCAGGACCTGCCCCCCCCCCCCCCAAATGACCCTTTTTTGGAAAGTAGACACCCCAAGCTATTTGCTAATAGGCATGTTGAGTCCATGGAATATTTTATATTTTATGACAAGTTTCGGGAAAATTATTATTATTATTTTTTTTTTTCACAAAGTTGCCACTAAATTACATATTGCTCAAACATGCCATGGGCATATGTGGAATTACACCCCAAAATATATAGTAGAAAGTAGACACCCCAAGGTACAAAAAGGTGAAAAAAATATGTTTGTCATTTACCCACAACTTGTGGCAATATATAAAATATTCCAAGGACTCAACATGCCTCTCAGCAAAAAGTGTCTACTTTCCAAAATGAGGTAATTTGGGGGGGGGGGGGGGGGTTCTGCTGTCTTGGCATTTTATGGCTTTTGAAACTGTGATAGGTAGTGAGGATGAAATAAAAAATGTACACCCTTAGAAATCCTGAAGTTAGTTTTCGGGTCCTGTACGCGGCTAGGCTCCCAAAAAGTCTTACACATGTGGTGTCCCCATACTCAGGAGAAGCAGCAGAATGTATTTTGGGTTGTAATTCCACATATAACCATGGCATGTGTGAGCATCATATCATTTAGGGACAACTTTTTTTTTGTAATTTTTCAATCTCTTAAAAAATAAAATATTTAATGGGCTCAGCATGCCTCTCAGTAATTTCCTTTGGGGGTCTACTTTCCAAAATGGGGTCATTTGGGGGGGGGGGGGGGTTGTACTGCCCTGCTATTTTAGCACCTCAAGAAATGAGATAGGCAGTCATAAACTAAAAGCTGCGTAAATTCCAGAAAATGTACCCTAGTTTGTAGACGCTATAACTTTTGCGCAAACCAATAAATATGCGATTATTGCATTTTTTACCAAAGACATGTGGCTGAATACATTTTGGCCTAAATGTATGACTATAACAAAAGGTGGAAAATATAATTTTTTTTCAAAATTTTCGGTCTTTTTCGTTTATACCACAAAAAATAAAAATCACAGAGGCAATCAAATACCATCAAAAGAAAGCTCTATTTGTGGGAAAAAAAGGATGCAAATTTTGTTTGGGTACAGCATTGCATGACTGTGCAATTACCAGTTAAAGCAGTGCAGTGCCAAATTGTAAAAAGTGCACTGAGCAGCCAAATCTTCCGGGGCTGAAGTGGTTAAACCACCAGGGATTATTAGTTATTAGTATGGGAAGAGGGGGGGTACCCACTGGATCACTAAGAAATGTTCATGGAAATTAGTAGACATGTGCATTCGTTTTCGTCCGAATGCATTTTCGTCCAAATTTCAGGTATTTTCGTTATCGTTTTAACAAACGATAACGAAAGTGCAGAATCCGAAAAACGAAAGATCCGACATAAACAAATGCTTTATTTTCGTTGTGACAACAGTTCGATATAGATAGGAGATTCGACGCTGACAATAACAATCTGTGTCCATTTCTACGTCAAATCTTTTCTCTCTATGTAGAATAATCTTGGACTAATAGAGTTAAGGTTAGGCACATTCGACCACAGGTTCTATGGTCGAATGTGCCTAACCTTAACTCTATTAGTCCAAGATTATTCTACATAGAGAGGAAAGATTCGACGCAGAGAGGAAAGATTCGACGCAGAGAGGAAAGATTGCTGCTGGAATTGGGTGGAATTGCAGCTAAACTATACAGAGTCATACAGTTTAGCTGCTCCGTCAAATCTTCTTTGAACTTTCGACAGACACCATAAGCCTTCAATGACAGATTCGACCTTAATTCATTTGGATTTTCGGACGAATGCAATTTTTAACGAAAAACGAAATAAAAACGAATTTCGGGAGTAACTAAATAAATTTATTTTTCGGACGAAAACGAAATTCCAAAACGAAATATTTCAGTGTGCACATGTCTAGAAATTAGTTATATTGTGTTGTGATTTATTGGGTCACTATATTATATATAGACATGACCATGCTCTCTGTGAGCTCTGACGTACCTTTGAAGTGGTTATTCTGTGTATTGTATTGTAGACTGCTGTATTGTGAAAAATAAAATGTTATAAATAGCTAGTAAGTGTGTTTTTTTCCCTACAGTATCAGCCTTATTTCTCCATATATTTTATTGCAAAGTCCTTGTTCTTTTAAAAAAAGGTAGTAGAGGGGGTGGTGCTTTAGGCCCCTTTCACACTGGGGCGGGGAGCCGCGGTGACGGTAAAGCAGCGCTATATTTAGCGCTGCTTTACCGTCATTTTAACCGCGGTATTCGGCCGCTCGCGGTGCGGTTTTACCCCCCGCGAGCGTCCGAAAAAGGGTTAAAGACCCCCGCAGAGCGCCGCAGTAGCCGTGGTTTCCCATTCAAATCAATGGGAAGGAGCGGTATAGGAAGGTGAACACACCACTCCTATACCGCTCCAAAGATGCTGCTAGCAGGACTTTTTTTGCCGTCCTGCTAGCGCACCACTCCAGTGTGAAAGCCCGCCGGCTTTCACACTGGAGTTAAAGGGGCCGGATTTTTTCAGGCGGTGAACAGGCGCTATTTTTAGCACTGTACCGCCTGAAAAACGCCCCAGTGTGAAAGGGGCCTTAGAGGCAGGTTGGTTTTGGGCAGTGCTTAAAGCGGGGCTCCAGTCAGGTTTTTTTCTCAAAAGCACCCCTGTGATAGTCGCAGATTATCTAATGCAATCTGGCATATACTGTATATGTAATTGTTTTAGTTATTTAGTATTCTAATGTACTCACTGCACCCTCTGTAACACGTAAGCTCCCATCTTCAGTGTGGGCATCTGAAGTCCACTTGGAGTTTCTTTTTCTGGGAAATGGTGCAGCTGGCTACACAGCATGTACCTCTTGACTGCACAGTGTGTACAAAGTGTGGCTCACTCGTATTGCAGTTTGCCATAGCAATGACAGTAACTGAGGAAGTTCCTGCCCTGTTGTTATGGCAACTTGTCAATCAATTTGCCCATTGACTCCTGGGATTGATGACACTTATATTCCAGGAGCCAATGGGTAGCAGGATATGCCGTGGCGAGGTACGATGAGAGTGGAGATCTTTATTAACCCTACAGGTAATATACTTTGAAAAAAAAAAATATTCCTAACATTTATGCCATTGGGATCAGCAAGGGCAAGGTCCAAATTTCAAAAATAGGGTGGAACTCCGCTTTAATTGGTGGGACAGGAGAGCACAGGCACCTCTAGTTCTGAGTATCAGATTACACATTCTGAAGATCTCCTCAAGGACACACTCAATGGACCTGGTCTTTTACTCCTGTCACTCTTCCTGGTTTCTATAGAAAAGTGAAATATTGACAACATCTCTACTTATAAGTAGTCATCCTATCACTACTTCACTTACATCACTAAGCTGAACTTGTGACCAAATCAAACAACAGAGATGCCCAAAGCAAAAAATAAAAAATAAGCGAAGGGCTGCACAAGGGAGACAGTGGAACAGGCTAGGATGATGTTAACTCAGCAGGAGGGATGTGATTCACCTGGATTGGCCAGTTTCAAGAGAGGATGAGGGCTGTGGGGGGCATACAGGGTGGGGATCAGTATAGGCGGCAATCAGTTGGAAAAACGGACGTGAAGAAAATTCCCACCTTCTCACCCAGTTGGATATTGTTTATGTTGATCATATTGTTTTATCAGTTGGGGCGTAGGCATTCAAATTTCTCAGTTATAATTTATTGTGGGGGACCCATCTAAGGTATCGAGTTCTCTGCGGTATCCCATTTAATGGTGGGTTAACTGGGAAGTAGTAAATAGTGAGTATCTGCGAAAGGTGGTTTGGTTCCAAGCCGTAATTACGCGGCAGGGGAGTTTTTTTACTAGTCACGCAGATGCAAACCGGATAGGTTTGTGGTACCTCCCAAGATCGGAATTCTTTAACCACTTCAATACGCGCCCATTGTCATATGACATCGGCAGATGGGATCTCCCATCCTGGGCGGGTGTCATATGATGTCCTTGACTTCCCGGAGGTATAGGGGGCGCACGCCATGTCACCGAGGAGCCGATGCACTGCCCAGTGGCCGCGATGTCCGCCGGGCACCCGCAATCACTCGTGACAGAGCAGGAATGTTGATCTGTGTGTGTAAACACACAGATTCACATCCTGTCAGGGGAGAGGAGACAGATCGTGTGTTCCTAGTATATAGGAACACTGATTGGTCTCCTCCCCTAGTCTGTCCCATCTCCCCACAGTTAGAATCACTCCCTAGGTAACACATTTAACCCCTACTATTAACTCCTTCCCTGCCAGTGGCATTTCTATTGTAATCAGTGCATATTTTTAACTCTGATCGCTGTATAAAAATGTCAATGGTCCCAAAATATTTGTCAAAAGTGTCTGATCTGCCACCGCAAGGTCACAGTCACAATAAAAATCACTGCCATTACTAGTAAAAATAAAAATGCCATAAATCAATAAGCCAATTTTCCAGGTGCTATGACTTTTGCACAAACCAATCAATATACGCTTATTGCGCTTTTTTTACCAAAAATATGTAGAGGAATATATATCGGCCTAAACTGAGGAAAAAATGTGTTGTTTTTTCTTAAATTGGGATATTTATTATAGCAAAAAGTAAAAAATATTGTGCTTTTTTTTTCAAACTTGTCGCTCTTTTTTTGTTTATAGCGCAAAAAATAAAAACCGCAGAGGTGATTAAATACCACCAAAAGAAAGTTCTATTTAGGGGGAAAAAAATAATAAAATTAATTTGAGTACAGTGTTGCAGGACCGCGCAATTGTCATTCAAAATGTTACAGCGCTAAAAGCTGAAAATAGGCCTGGGCAGGAAGGGGGTGAAAATACCCTGTATTGAAGTGGTTAAATTATGGTTACTTGATGATGAGTTTATTGTTTCTGTTTTTAAGGAATGTTAAATTGTCTGGTTATTGTTAATAAATGGCCACTGCGGACAAATTTTCTTCATGTTGGTGACATTCTCATTATTGGGTAGATGGTACAGTGGTGTGAAAAAGTGCTTGCCCCCTTCCTCATTTCCTGTTCCTTTGCATGTTTGTCACACTTAAGTGTTTCGGAACATCAAACCAATTTAAACAATAGTCAAGGACAACACAAGTAAACACAAAATGCAATTTGTAAATGAAGGTGTTTATTATTAAAGGTGAAAAAAAATCCAAACCATCATGGCCCTGTGTGAAAAAGTGATTGCCCCCCTTGTTAAAACATACTATAACTGTGGTTGTCCACACCTGAGTTCAATTTCTCTAGCCACACCCAGGCCTGATTATTGCCACACCTGTTCACAATCAAGGCATCCTTAAATAGGAGCTGCTTGACACAGTAAGGTCCACCAGAAGATCCTTAAAAGCTACACATCATGCCGAGACCCAAAGAAATTCAGGAACAATTGAGAAGGAAAGATCTATCAGTCTGGAAAGGGTTATAAAGCCATTTCCAAAGCTTTGGGAATCCAGCGAACCACAGTGAGAGCCATTATCCACAAATGGCGAAGACATGGAACAGTGGTGAACCTTCCCAGGAGTGGCCGGCCGCCCAAAATTACCCCAAGAGCGCAGCGACGACTCATCCAAGAGGTCACAAAAGACCCCACAACAACGTCCAAGGAACTGCAGGCCTCACTTGCCTCAGTTAAGGTCAGCGTTCATGCCTCCACCATCAGGAAAAGACTGGGCAAAAATGGCCTGCATGGCAGAGTTCCAAGGAGAAAACCACTGCTGAGCAAAAAGAACATCAAAGCTCGTCTCAATTTCTCCATAACACATCTTGATGATCCCCAAGACTTTTGGGACAACATTCTGTGGACCGATGAGACAAAAGTGGAACTCTTTGGAAGGTGTGTGTCCAAGTATATCTGGCGTAGAAGGAACACTGCATTTCAGAAAAAGAACATTATACCAACAGTAAAATATGGTGGTGGTAGTGTGATGGTCTGGGGCTGTTTTGCTGCTTCAGGACCTGGAAGACTTGCCGTGATAAAAGGAACTATGAATTCTGCTGTCTACCAAGAGATCCTGAAGGAGAATGTCCGACCATCTGTTCGTGTACTCAAGCTGAAACGAACTTGGGTTCTGCAGCAGGACAATGATCCTAAACACACCAGCAAGTCCACCACCGAATGGCTGAAGAAAAACAAAATGAAGACTTTGGAGTGGCCTAGCCAAAGTCCTGACCTGAATCCTATTGAGATGTTGTGGTATGACCTTAAAAAGGCCGTTCATGCTCGAAAACCCTCTAATGTAACTGAATTAGGACAATTCTGCAAAGATGAGTGGGCCAAAATTCCTCCAGGACGCTGTAAAAGCCTCATTGCACGTTATCGCAAACGCTTGGTTGCAGTTGTTGCTGCTAAGGGTGGCCCAACCAGTTATTAGGTTTAGGGGGCAATCACTTTTTCACACAGGGCCATGATGGTTTGGATTTTTTTTCACCTTTAATAATAAACACCTTCATTTACAAATTGCATTTTGTGTTTACTTGTGTTGTCCTTGACTATTGTTTAAATTGGTTTGATGTTCCGAAACACTTAAGTGTGACAAACATGCAAAGGAACAGGAAAGGGGGCAAACACTTTTTCACACCACTGTATAATGTGATGGGTAAATAAAGAATAGTTTGTAAGAAGCAGTGAACATCTGGGTTACCTTAGTCATGTCAATCGTGCCTACTTTATCCTTCAGTCAAGCAGAGAGCACACAACCATGACAAATATCTCCTTACAATTTTCTGTTTGGAACAATGTAAGCTATCCAATTGGCAACCAAGAATATTTATGCGACATGTAATCTTGGTAGGAAACTGTCTATCCAAGATGGAGTAGAACCTGGTAGTTATTTTATACCAGGTATCTATTATGGCATGCAAAGTCATGCAATGTCAATCTGCAATTTAGCAAAATACTGTTCTGCGTAGTTCATACTCTTTTACAAAGCATCAGTAAGACTTTTACTGTATATGTGATTCAATTTTAAGCTTCATTTTGTGAAGAGAAGAAAGGCAGCTAAATTAAAAAGAGACACAGAGGATTTCAATCATCAACGAGACTGACATAATTTATTTACGAAGCAAAATTTGTTTAAAATATGTTTATTATTAATTACTGTTTAATTTGATGTAACCACAGAAGACAGGAGAACACTTATC
Organism: Lithobates sylvaticus; assembly: GCA_028564925.1. Taxonomy (NCBI): domain Eukaryota; kingdom Metazoa; phylum Chordata; class Amphibia; order Anura; family Ranidae; genus Lithobates; species Lithobates sylvaticus. Next base: position 120,753,669 of record CM053035.1, on the reverse strand, counting down.
TATGGGCGTAAATAATAAAAAGAGCTTCAGCTAGAAAACTATTTATTTACTAAGTGAAACTTGTGAAATGTCTACAAGATGTAGCATTAGCAGACCCTATTTATAATGTGATTGTATATTTTTCTTAAATAGAATAACCACTGTTCTTCATATCTATAAAAAACTGAATATTTGAAACAGTAATTTCAGGAATAATCTCATTATAATTTTGGAGTTGTGTTGTATTTTGGGGTAAAGGATTTTTCCCTTTCTTTTTTAACAAGGCTGAACGTGAAATACAAATGGACACACACTTTAGACTAACCAACGTTAGAGAAGTGTACCTCACCTGTTTGCCCTGATATATATATATATATATATATATATATATATATATATATATATATATATATATATATATATATATATATATATATATATATACACACACACACACACACACACAGTATCTCACAAAAGCGAGTACACCCTCACATTTTTGTAAATATTATATTATATCTTTTCATGTGACAACACTGAAGAAATTACACTTCGCTACAATGTTAAGTATTGAGTATACAGCTTGTATAACAGTGTAAATTTGCTGTCTCCTCAAAATAACTCAACACACAGCCATTAGTGTCTAAACTAGCTAGCAACAAAAGTGAGTACACCCCTAAGTGAAAATGTCCAAATTGGGCCCAATTAGCCATTTTCCCTCCCCAGTGTCATGTGACTAGTTAGTGTTACAAGGTTGCAGGTGTAAATGGGGAGCAGGTGTGTTAAATTTGGTGTTATCGCTCTCACTCTCTCATACTGGTCACTGGAAGTTCAACATGACACCTCATGACGAAGAACTCTCTGAGGATCTGAAAAAAAAAGAATTGTTGCTCTACATGAAGATGACATAGGCTATAAGAAGATTGGCAATACCCTGAAACTGAGCTGCAGGACAGTGGCCAAGACCATACAGTGGTTTAGCAGGACAGGTTCCACTCAGAACAGGCCCCGTCATGGTCGACCAAAGAAGTTGAGTGTATGTGCTCAGCGCTATATCCAGAGGATGTCTTTGGGAAATAGACATATTGCTGCAGAGGTTGAAGGGGTGGGGGGTCAGTCTGTCAGCGCTCAGACCATACGCGCTGTACGCACTGATACACTGTATCAAATTGGTCTGCATGGCTGTCATCCCAGAAGGAAGCCTCTTCTAAAGATGATGCACAAGAAAGTCATCAAACAGTTTGCTGAAGACAAACTGACTAAGGACATGAATTACTGGAACCATATCCTGTGGTCTGATGAGACCAATATAAACGTAGTTGGTTCAGATGGTGTCAAGCGTGTGTGGTGGTACGAAGACAAGTGTGTCTTGCCTACAGTGAAGCATGGTGGTGGGAGTGTCATGGTCTGGGGCTGTATGAGTGCTGCTGGCACTGGGGAATTACATTGAGGGAATCATGAATGCCAACATGTACTGTGACATTCTGAAGCAGAGAATTATCCCCTCCCTTCGGAGACTAGGCCGCAGGGCAGTATTCCAACATGATAATGACCCAAAACACACCTCCAAGACGACCACTGCCTTGCTAAAGAAGCTGAGGGTAAAGGTGATGGACTGGCCAAGCATGTCTCCAGACCTAAACCCTATTGAGCATCTGTGGGGCATCCTCAAAACAGAAGGTGGAGGAGCACAAGGTCTCTAACATCCACCAGCTCTGTGATGTTGTCATCGAGGAGTGGAAGAGGACTCCAGTAGCAACCTGTGGAGCTCTGGTGAACTCCATGCCCAAGAGGATTAAGGCAGTGCTGGAAAATAATGGTGGTGACACAACATTTTTACACTTTGGGCCCAATTTGGACACTTTCACTTAGGGATGTACTTACTTTTTTTGCCAGCGGTTTAGATATTAATGGCTGTGTATTAGGTTATTTTGAGGGGACAGCAAATTTACACTGTTATACAAGCTGTACACTCACTACTTTACATTGTAGCAAAGTGTAATTTCTTCAGTGTTGTTACATGAAAAGATATAATAAAATATTTACAAAAATGTAAGGGGTGTACTCACTTTTTTGAGATACTGTATATCTATAAATATATAGATATACAGTACATATATATATATATATATATATATATATATATATATATATATATATATATACACAGTATAAAATAGGAAACACTGATACCGGTATCGGTGTCGATACTGAGCATTTTCACTCGTACTTGATACCAAAACCATGTCACACCAATGATAGCAAATCACGGCCGCTGGAGGTGCTCACAGGGCTGGAGGAGATGTAGAGGTGGTCCACCCCAAGCTGACATCACTTCTGCCCTAAACGCACAGAGGTCCCAGAACCGCAGGACCGGGACACTATGCAGATTTTGCATTTGACCAGATATGTACTTAATGTTAGTTAAAACGTTTTTTAACAAACTGCCCACTAGATGGCACTTCCCTTTCTCTACACACCCACAGGAGTGATGGGGGAAATCCCATGTGGAATCTCACCGTTTGTTTTATGTTGATGCAAATCGCACCACAAAGTATTGGTCCTCAGTACTTGACCGAAAGTACTCGCTAAAAAAAAAAACGGTATTGCTGCTACCCTAATATATATTACATCAATACCTGAAATTAACCTATTCAGTAATCAGTCAATTGCTAATTATAAAAAAAAAAGGTATTTTTTCCCAAAAACATAGGATTTTACATCTGAAATGTTAACATTTGCTAATTATATCATAGCACCTCAACCTGTCCTTTTTCCTTTTTTTTCCTTTAGCGGTGGGTTTATCATAATGACATGAAGCTAATGCTATATCCTCTACAAACATATATAAGAAATTGTGCAGTATTAAACATTACCCTGTACATAGGAAAATACTATATTGCTGCTGCACTGGGGACACATATAGAATTATTGTAGCACAGAGAGCACACTGAAAATAAATTCATACAGGGAAACAAATGAATTTCATTTGCCAGTATCAAGTACAGAATATTACATTTGCATTAAAGTGTATAGAAAAAGAAGAACATATAAAAAACTATTGATCACATGGATAGACCTGAACGAAACATCATATATTTGGAAATTTATTGGCTTTAGCACATGCAGCTTTTCTCTGGAAGAAAATCCAGGCTTCATGTTATCATACAATATTACATAGTGCATAAAGCTGTATGTGCGCTAATGAAAAAGAAAAAAAAAAAAAAAAAGAATTTACATGGAGCTGTACAAGTTTTGCTAGCAAGTCATCTCAGTAAGGCAAGTGTACATGCACTGTGTAAAATGATCTCAGTTGGAAAAGTAACAGATTTTTTAAGCCTAAACAGGTTATCCATTTATAGGTTAAATGCAATAGTGAATGTAACCAATTCCACTTTATTGATGACCATATGAAGCAATGTTACAAAGAACAAGATCATGATATGAACAAACATTGTAGCGCAAATTTGAGCACTATTATAGTCCCCTTTTAAAGATGAAATACTTCTTGAAAGGAACGTATGTACTCCTGCTTCATCATAGCTGCTGGTTCCAGCATCCTGGTTTCGGTTGTGGCATTTTCCTTGCCTGTCTGTCCACCTGGAAGACCAGACCTGATTTAAGCCTGCCAAACCTTCAGTCTCATGCTTGTGATAGAGTGTTATAATGTGTGTACTACCTGATCAAGCTCCCTGTCTGTCTGTCTGTCAGTGGCGGCTGGTGCTAAATGTTTTGGGGGTGCGGAAAACAAATCCCCCAGGTCTGCACTCACCCCCCCAGTTCTGCACTCACCCCCCCCCCCAATTTTACCTCGCCACAGCTTCCTCAGCTCCTCCTCCCAGCCAACCCAATCTGCCTTCTGTCCTGATTGGGGGGATGAGAAGCCAGAAGACAATAGCGAATATTGATTCACTAGTGTCACAAGTGGGTGGGCACCCCTGCGCCCCTTATGGACCGGCTGCTCCTTCTGTCTGCCCTGCTCTTTTAGATTGGATTTCCCTGTGTATCACTTTGGATCGGATAATGACTATTCTCTGAAACCTGCTTGCCTTTTACCTGGACTGTCAGTGAACCACTCTGTCTGTCTGCCAACCGCAAGTACCTATTTGCTTTGCTCAGTTCATGCCTGCCCTGGCATGTGTATAAGCGTGGGGGCAATTGAGTACTGGTAGGCCTGCTTGCCTTATGGGAAAGCTTGACACTTCTAAGACCTATTGATTCAGGATATATTCAGTTGGTCCAGGGTATAATGTGGCACTTGCTGGTTTACAACATATCTTCTGACCATTCCTAGGTCTCTGTAAATTGCACCATCCCAGCTGAGCCTCCCGTAAGTTGGAGTCAGATCCGCCACTTTGCCTTTAATACCCCACAGTTCTTGCCTGGGCACAGAAATATTTTTGTACATATGCAAAGCATTGGGCAGCCTTAACATGAACCTCAGCTTTGACTTCTGTCTGCTCCATAAGGCCATCAGTAGGCTCAGTCTTTCCCCTTTTAAAGGAAACACAGCACAGATCCTGCACCTGCCATACCAACACAATTCCAATCCATCATGGCTGTTCCAGTTGCTAGGCAATATACAGTAGAACTTCACTTGCTTCTCCATTTCACCACCAAACACAGACCTGGCATCTACACCCGCATAGATGAAGAAAGTCACACTCTTGACAGGTACTCCAGATATATATTGTGGTAGTAGAGAACAGAAGGAGAACAACTAGGGATTCTGACTTAGATTATATAAAAATATATTTTATTTGTATATAACAGTATAAAAAAAATTGCAAGAGCAAAACACAAAACACAAAAGTTAAAAACATGTAATAATCACATATGTGTAGAATTTAGGCCACAATGGCCAGATTTTGTAGAAAATATTGGTAACACCATATCAGATGAGTGAGCCCCTGTGCAATCTTTCACCGCTTATTCAGATGGCATATACATTAGAACTACACCAAGGTATATATGCACCTTCTTCTTCTATGCACATGCTTCTTAAAGCGGTTGTGCACACATTTCATTTAGTAAATCTCTTTGCCTTCCAAATCAGGCAAAGAGTACTAAATGAAATGTGTTTTTTTTTTCCACTTACCTTGTAATTGCTGACATCCTTTCCTCTGTCCCTTCGGCGGTGGGCGGGGTCTCTGCGTCGATCGTCGTCACGCTGCACTGTCTCCTGGGATCTGGTGTCATTGATCCCAGGAGTCAGTGCGGACATCTTTCGAAATCTCGCGAGATTTTGGCCACATCTTCCGAAATCTCACGAGATTTCGGCCACATCTTCCAAAATCTCGCGAGGTGTGGGCAGATGTGCCGAAATCTTGCGAGATTTCGGAGAACGTGAGCTGCACTTTGCCGTTACTGCGCACGCGCGAGCTCGGCGCAGTAACGGCGGTGCATGCTGGGCCATCTGAAGTGCCTGTGGGGTTTCACATGCCCACAGGCAAGATGGCACCCAACAAGAATACATTTTTAAAAAATATTTTATAGGACGAAAACCGTCAATCAATTAGGAACATGGAACACGTGTTCCTTTGCATTACATTAAAAAAAAAAAAACAACACACAGTGCAGAACCGCTTTAAAAAACAACAGGGGGCTATAAGCACTATGTAAAATAAAATAAAAATGTGTTTTTTTTTAAATGATCACTATTTTTTTTGTTTATAGCGCAAAAAAATAAAAAAAAAACGCAGAGATGATCAAATACCACCAAAAGAAAGCTCTATTTGTGGGAAAAAGAAGTACGCAAATTTTATTTGGGTACAGCATTGCATGACCGTGCAATTACCAGTTAAACAGTACAGTGCCAAATTGTCAAAAGTGCTTTGGTCATTGAGCAGCCAAATCTTTCAGGGCTGAAGTGGGTACACTACCAGGGATTATTACTATGGAAAGAGGGGGTACCCACTGGATTACTAAGAATTATTCATGGAAATTAGTTATATTGTTTTGTGATATATTGGGTCACTATATTATATTTAGACATGACCATGCTCTGTGAGCTCTGGCGTATCTTCGAAGTGGTTATTCTGTGTGTTTTACTGTATCATCATCACATACATTGGAGCTCAAGAAGTGATTTTAATAATTGAATACAAAGCTTTTTGAATAATTATACATTTGCTGTATATTGTGGCATATCAGGATTAAGTTACAGAAAGGTCCTCTTTAGGCACAAAACAATACTGCGATTGATATGCATGAGAGCCATAGACAAAGGGATACTTCTAAAGAATATTTTATTCACAGAAAGGGTTACAGACTTCTTAAAATTTCAATGACGTTTTACTAGGTGGCATTTACGATATTAAAGTGCTTCAAGTTCTTCTTTAAGCCAAATGTGTTGCAATGGCCATTGTCAGATGAACTAGACATTGCTAAGTAATGGTATAAAATTGTACCAAATTCAGTGCATTACAGTACATTACACTGAATCCACCTTGAGCACATAATACTTATACAATAATCATTACCCTTGAGAAAGACTGAATTGTTCTTGAGAACTGGGCCGCCTTTGATATTTTATCCAGATTTTCCAACCAATTCACAAAGCAGCAGGGATCCAGAGAATTTCTAAGCCTAGGACTAGATTATGTCAAAAATGTCAAAGTTCACAACAGAACTTATTTTTAATAACTGCAGCAAATGGAAACTATAGAAACCAGTTAGTGGTTGGCTTTTTTTCCCCGGCAGGTTGCCACAGCCACTAACAATAGCTAGCTGGTTAGGCGGCTCCCCTCTATGGAGTACGTTCGATAGGAGATCACTTGCACAATACTCTGGCAAGTCTCAAAAGATTTGTTTAGGATTTTTTTTTTCAGCAGTAATGGAGGAGGGACGACTATTTATGTTTCTGTATAAACGACTACACCGTACCCCAGGACACCGCCTCTTCTTCACAATAAGAAACAAAGACATATCAGCTTCTCTTCACTTCCTTGGAGACAGAGGGCTGCAGGGCAATAAGGCCTGAGTTTGCTTTTGCGAGGTGTGGAGAAGAACATGACAAGGAAAATAAGTGTGTTTTTACAGAATTTTGCCCATTTCTGTCTTTAACAATAAGTCTAAAAAAAGATGTTGTGTGTTTGAGCTCAGGGGAAAAAAAATCAACACCAACAGAAGGGCGTTTACCTTGCAAAATGAGCGTAAAAATTACGTTTATGGTGTTAACTTAATAAAGGAAAATAGACGGTTTGCTTTGCAAGGGAAGATGCACTTTGCAAGGAAAATGTGCACAAAACTTGGTGAATGAGGTGAAACTCTATTGACTTCCATAATCCAATCACGTGCAAGCATAAATACTATTTTAACATTTTCCTTACACATGATTGGGTATCCTTTGCAAAGTGAAATGTCACAACATTCAATAAGCTCTGGGGGAAATCCCTTGCAAAGTAAATATTGCACAGTGTTCCCCCCAGAGCAGTAAAGACCAGAATCCACCCTCTCAGGGAAGTAAACAACAGATTCCACAGCATTCTCATAGGAGTAAATAGAATATTCCACAGCATCCTCTCAGGAGTAAAGCAGGCCATACAGTAACCAATTGTCTTTCCTTTAACCCATGGTTGATTGGGGATTCCCCCCATCAATTCCCCCACTTGATGGGGGAATCCGTCCCACAGGGCTATTGTTCTGCCAGGGGGGGAGGGATGTAGGAAGACTTCCCCTGATCACTGTTGATGGCTATAGCCTCCGGCAGTGACCGGGAAAAAATAACAACAGGCTGGTTGTACTGAAGTCAATCGATGGATAGACTGCAGTACATTCAGCTTGTCTATAAACTAATAAAAAAATTATTTTGATCCATCTATGGCCAGCTTAAATTGAAGATTCCACAGCATCCTCTGAGCTGGGTTAAGTAGCAGATTCCAAAGCAGTCAAAAAAGTCCTGCCCTTTAAACCATAGGTTCCAACAAACATGTCAGATGCCCTGGGTGACATATTCATTTATTTGATGAATGACAACATATTTATTTGATTTGTGCTATTCAGCTAAAGTATGTCTCAGAGGAGTAAATAGCAGATTACACAATCTGAGGTTCAGACATCACAGTTGCTCTAGAGGTAACGTCATCTCATGCAATTTTTCTCTCAGAGATAGAACACTGTAAAATTCCCATCAGCAAGAGATGTTATTTATATACAGTAGCTTTTTTAAGCATTAGTACAAATAAGATATAATGCAGCAACTGTTTTGCTGTCTCAAGCATGGTTATCTCCTGAGATAGATCCTTAAAAGTCACAATTACAAAAATCTACCTGTCAGCCTTTTTTTTCTAATGCCGCGTACACACGATCGGATATGCCGCCAGCAAAACTCTGATGAGAGCTTTTGTCAATGCAACCGTTTGTATGCTCCATCGGACTTTTGGTGGCGGAATTCCAGCCAGCAAAAGATTGAGAGCATGTTCTCTATTTTTCGGTCTGGAAAAGTTCCTAACCCGAAAATGCGATCATCTGTATGCAATTCGGACGCGCATGCTCGGAAACAATTCAATGCATGCTCGGAAGCATTGAACGTAATTTTCTCGGCTCGTTGTAGTGTTGTACGTCACCTTGTTCTTGACGGTCCAAAGTTCAGAGAACTTTTGTGTGACCGTGTGTTTGCAAGGCAAGCTTGAGCGGAATTCTGTTGGAAAAACCATCCCAGATTTTTCGGACGGAAATTCCGCTCATTTGTACGCGGCCTTACAGAAGAGATCCTAGAGGTCTCTTCTGTCATAAATGTCCCTCTGCCTGTCAGCGGGTAATGTGATCTGAGCCCCACATGCAAAGCTCAGACCGCATTTACAGCCCACTTCGTGTGCCATGGGAATGTGACTCCGGTGCACATGCTCGGGAGTGATGTCACCTTGGTCCGGCCATTTAGATGGCCAAAGATATGAAACCCAGAAGGAAGACCGAGCTAACATGGAAGCACCAGGGACCAGGGAAAGCCATGACAGCGCAACACTGGAGGGCTTCGTTTGCAGGTAAGTCTGTCATACCATGCTGGTGTGAAGTGAACACTAGTACTGCACACAATGACTTAGGCCCCTTTCACGCATGCCTTTAGTTATCAGTTCAGTCACGTTTTTTCAAAGAAAAAACAGATCAGTTAACATCAGTTTTTCATACGTTTTTACATCAATTCTTTACATCCACTTAACCATTTGAGTCAAATTTTTGGTTTACATTAGAGCTGCACAATTCTGGATAAAATGCGAATCACAATTTTTTTGTTTAGAATAAAGATCATGATTCTCTCATGATTCTCACAGCGTAAAATCATCTTTTTTTAATTCATGGAAGTGTATTTTTTCCCAAAAAATTGTGTTTGAAAAGATCGTTGCACAAATACAGTGTGACATAAAATTTTGTAACGACCGCCATTTAATTCTCTAGGGCTTCCGCTAAAAAAAATATATATATATAATATTTGGGGGTTCTAAGTCATTTTCTAGCAAAAAATACTGATTTTAACAAGTGTCAGAAAAAAGTTTAGTCTTTAAGTGGTTAAACTGCCCTCATCTACATACCCAAGTTCATCCATTTGATCTAAGAAACGAGAGATACATTGTATCTCTTCATTATCTCTCTGCCCTGAGGAACGTCTTTTTTTTTTTGACAGCTCTGCACTGTTTATAGAAAAAAAAAAGCAGACAATTACATGTAAAAGCTGACAATGACAGTCAGCGTCGGCAAGTGGGGGAGCCTGAGTATATATGTGTCTCTCGCGCTACTATGAGTAGATAAATAGGTCAGAATAAAAACTGAAAGTGAACAGTGTTTGCAGCAAAGTGAATAGTGTTCACAAAGGCACTTCAAAGAATAGATAGGTAAAGGTACTTCGCGCAAACTAAAATACTAATAAAATTATAAGGCTGTAGTAATGACTAGGTTCCTCTGGGGGCACTAATCCAGGGTATGAGAAGAGTGCAAGACCAGAGAGGATGGTCAAGGAGTGCAAATTAAGCAAAGAGGGTGTAAATAACTAATTAGTGAATAAATACATTAGACAATAAATTAATGGTCAATTCATAAATGTGATTGGATAACACTGTATCTCGAATCAAATGAAAGACGTGCATAAATATCCATAAAAATAAATAAAAGTAAATTGCTAAAATTGTAGTGTAACAGATAAGTGCAATAAAAAAAAAATCAATAAGGAAAATAATCCTGTGTAAAAAATTCAATCCTGTGATTATATCTTAATAATTAATATTGGATCCTGTGATAAAAATAATAACGATGAAAATAAATGGTGACAATAAATCATGTGATGTCAAAATATCCTGTGATAAATAAATCAATAAATATAAAATCAACGTATAGTGAAATCCTGTGATAAAAAACTCAAATAAGACCTGCAATGCAAGATCAGATAAAACCTATCTATTTGTTTTTACTTTATTTCATTTAATCCACTATCGCAGGTTCTATTTGATCTTGCATTGCAGGTCTTATTTGAGTTTTTTATCACAGGATTTCACTATACATTGATTTTATATTTATTGATTTATTTATCACAGGATATTTTGACATCACATGATTTATTGTCACCATTTATTTTTATCGTTATTATTTTTATCACAGGATCCAATATTAATTATTAAGATATAATCACAGGATTGAATTTTTTACACAGGATTATTTTCCTTATTGAATTTTTTTTATTGCACTTATCTGTTACACTACAATTTTAGCAATTTACTTTTATTTATTTTTATCGATATTTATGCACGTCTTTCATTTGATTTGAGATACAGTGTTATCCAATCACATTTATGAATTGACCATTAATTTATTGTCTAATGTATTTATTCACTAATTAGTTATTTAGACCCTCTTTGCTTAATTTGCACTCCTTGACCATCCTCTCTGATCTTGCACTCTTCTCATACCCTGGACTAGTGCCCCCAGAGGAACCCAGTCATTACTACAGCCTTATAATTTTATTAGTATTTTAGTTTGCGCAAAGTACCTTTACCTATCTAAGTGGGGGAGCCTGTCTGTACAGAATGCCCCCTCACTATATGTACATCTCTCCTTCCCCTTTCCTTGCACACAATGCCCCCCCCCCCCCCCCCCCCCCCCCAATGATAGCTCCAAAACCTAAGGGAAAAAAAAGCCGGCACTTACATTTAAAAGGTGAAAACGACAGTTAGGATGCATTAAGGTGAAAAAACACGAACCTTTACAACCCCTTTAAGCTAGGAGATTTACAATTGTCTCTCAGCAGATTGTAGAAACTGAAAATTTCTGTGACATGCTGATTGGCTGTACTTAAATGAGTTTATAATCAACCTACAACTCTTGAAGTATGGCTGCTGGATCTAGACAAATGATTGCTTTTGGATAGATTACATATCAATCTTGGGGTTCTACCTGTAAATACACACTGATATGGCCTCAATGACTCACCTTTCAGTCATCCCCATCAGTCATTCTTACACCCTGAGCCTGGTAGCCCCTCATTTTTCATTGGCAAAGAGTCCTGGCATAGACACAGTGTAAAACCCCTGCAACTGGTTAATTGTCTTGTTTAGGTATCTTACTATTTTTTTTTTTTTTGCTGTCCTTCTTATATAGATGTATACTCTAATGCAATCTGCTAAATCCCCCAATCTCCTATTCCTGGTATTGGTATTTTTAATATAACATTTTTTGCCTGTAAAATTATGGATTTTTCTCTACCAAATGCAAAGATTTCTTTTTGCAACATGTGCACCTTTTTTTTTTTGTCTTTATTTGTAATTCTTTGTTTTTGTTTAAAAAATGTAATACAAACTATATTACAAAAAAAAAACCATTCAGAAGACCATTTTGCATGTATAGGCTTTGATATGCCAGAGAATGGTGTCACATGAAAACAGAATGATTTTTCCAGTAGTACAATTATGGTCTTTTTTCATTGCTTCCTATCCTGTCTAGAATTAGTAACATTTTGGTCAAACCCTATTTTTTTGTAAGACCTAAGTCTGCAGTGGACTCCATCTGTATTTCTGAAGTCACCACTAAGAACTTTATTGGGGATTATGTAATTCTAGGTCCGAAAACCAGGTAAGTGTTCAGCAGCCTGTTGTGAGGGACTTTTAGCTTCTTATATTTTTTTAAATATTTCTTTACATAGTTTATTAATTGCATTCTATCTACAGAGCACAGTTTGTTTATGAGGACTTTACATTTCTTACAAAGGAATTTCTAAAGTAATTCTCTTATATACCACTGCCAGAAAATGTGTTCACACGTGGGGTGGTGTCAAGTGCCAAAGAATAAAATCATCATTAATAATTAAATAGCTTGTAGGATTTTTTTTTCTGTGACATGTACAGTATCTTACAAAAGTGAGTACACCCCTCACATTTTGGTAAATTTTTTATTATATATTTTCATGTGACAGCACTGAAGAAATTACATATTGCTACAATGTAAAGTAGTGAGTGTACAGCTTGTATAACAGTGTAAATTTGCTGTCCCCTCAAAATAACGTAACACACAGCCATTAATGTCTAAACCGCTGGCAACAAAAGTGAGTACACCCCTAAGTGAAAAATTGGTCCAATTAGCTATATTCCCTCCCTGGGGTCATGTGACTCGTTAGTGTTACAAGGTCTCAGGTGTGAATGGGGAGCAGGTGTGCTAAATTTGGTGTTATCGCTCTCACTGTCTTATACTGGTCAGTGGAAGTTCAACGTGGCACCTCATAGCAAAGAATTCTCTGAGGATCTGAAAAAAAGAATTGTTGCTCTACATAAAGATCTACTTCATTTAGAAAAATTGTAACAAGACTTTGCCTCTTGGATTGCGGACACACATACTCAAGGATTTCTGACATTTATTATTACCTCCCCAACAGACTAAGGATACTCCAGCATCCCTTAAATGGTGATTCATGAGACCACCCAAGCATATTTTAATAACATCAGAATGCACTGAAGGAGATATCCAGACATGGTAAGCCCTCACTTGGGGACATGACTCAACCTTGTATGTTCCACCATAGAGTCAGCTGTCCAGTTATGAGAAGTTGCTCAGTTCTCATATTATGTGTGCAGGTTTCCAAATTTGTATCCCTTTGAACATTTCTACTGCTGAATGAACAGCCATAATTTTGCTAGTGAATACTAAAAATATAGTTGTGTTTTGCTGTGTTACTTTATTAGGGAAAAATACTTTGCAAAATGAAAAAATGATCTATAGTTAACTTTCTCAATAGGGCCATCACATTCTGAGGTATTAGGTAGTAGGTAATATCTTAATATGCTAATGCTTTAGCAGTGTTGCATGTCTTAGGACTGCTAATTCAAATCATGCATAACTTAATTTAGAAAGATGATGGATCCCTCCATATTAAAGTCTACAATGAAGCAGTGCATCAAGTCATTTGTAGTTCTTACAGATATTATACTGTATAAACCAGAAACGTGACTGAAGGCTTGAATCTGCCCAGAAGTCATTTTGGGACATCACTGAATAAATGTTTTTTTTTTGGTGATAAAAGCTATATATACTTACATTTTTATTATGCCATAAAAAAGGGAATACAGGTGGAAAGAAAACATACGTTATTTCATTGCAATTTTAATTCTTCCTTTCCTCCATCCATTCTTTTAAACAATGCCTGCAGTTCCATTCAACCTTCACCCTGTTCTCAAAACTTTGTCTAGTTTCTTTTTTTCATCACGCAGACAGGTAAAGAAAACCATAAGAAAAAGTTTTGGGTGTCCACTGCTGACCTCTTCTGCGAAAAATGCCAGTTGCCTGGTTCTCATGCTCATCTTCTTGCTCCGCTACCTTGGGTCACTGACCCATAACAAGTGTGCAGACATGGAGGATGATTTATTAAAGCAGACCTTAAAGTGTTACTAAACCCAGGACCCTGCATTCACTATATCTGGTCTCCAACAGAACACACAACATGGAAGCGCAATGCGTTTAGTAAATATAAACCTTTTCTAATCAGCAGTATATAGCAGTCTTGTGACTTCTATCAGTGTCCAGGCGAGCACTGGTTAAAGCTTGTAGGAGGAGTTTTCATTCTCCTCTGATTGTCCTATGAAGCTACATGACCACTGACCCTCTGTCTGGACAATGGTGAATGCACCCTCCCCTAAAAAAAAAAAACTTTCTAGAAATACACACCATTCTGAGATCTGCAGAGTGCCCCCAAGGCTCTGTACTATCAGGAGATGGATTGGGGACTGTGGAAGAAGGGGAGGATCAGAGTAGACAGGACCAAACAGCCTTTTTACACAATGAGCAGGATTAACCTCTTAGGTTACACAAAGAGTATAACACTCAATGTGGATGGTGGAATCCTCCCACTGAGCTATTGTATTAAGACAGTGGGGATAATTCATCGCTGTCAGAATATACTGATTAGTGTTACAGCTATAGACGTCGGCGTAGATTGAGTGGTGACAATCAGACAGTCTGGTTGTACAGAAGTCGACCGTTAGTTAAAATTTCTGTATAACCAACCTGCCCATACATATATCGAAATTTGACCTGTCTCTGCTGAACGTGCAGAATTTCGATCCATGTATGGCCAGGCTTTATAATTTTTACTCGAAAATTTGTGTGAATATTTACTGCAGTTTTTCAGCCATATAAAAAGCATATTCTTGTCCACTTTGAATACCCAGAAATGTACAGATGATTTTTACATGTTCATGTTTTTCCTTTGCAGTTGCTTTTCACATAATTTAGGGCTCTTTGACATGCACGGACTGATCGGGTCCGCCTGTCAGTTTTTTTCGGCGGACCCGTTCGGACCATGTGTTGTCCTCTATGGAGCGGCATATATCAACGAACATGTGTCCACTGACACCTGCAGACATCCAATCCTGTCAGCCAAAAAAAGATGGATGGGGGATCTGTTCCCCATCTGTCTGGTGGATAGGATCAGATAACAGTCGGATGTAAATGAACAGGTGGTCCATTTACATCCAACTGCCCATAGAGGACAGCAGGCTGTGGCTGTGTCTGTGTCTGCTCTGCATCAGAGGAGCGACCACGGACCTGCCATCTGCCTGCTCAATGGGGATCAATGGACAGATTCCCTACTGAGCAGGCGGATCCACTGGCGAAGTCCACCCAGTGTGAAACAGCCCTTATGTAAATAGTCACACATTTTTTGAGTGAAGATTAGCAAATAAATCAGCCCAAAAGCTTGACTGACTTCCCAGGTTTGCACTCTCCTTTCTCATATGTGACTGAAAAAGTATTGGAAGCAGGTATATACAGCATGTTAACAATGGCAGCCCCTATCATTTTCCCATGACAGGTTTATGTTAATGTAAAAAAGACTGAATGAAAACAGATTGCATTTTTCATCTTCTCCCAAATAACTAGAATGCAAACTGACAGCAGTTGGTGAGAATATAAGTGCAACATGCTGTATTTTTAACAGAAAGAAAATGCAAATGGATGAAATCCAAAACCCAATGTTAAAATTCATTAGAACAAACAAGCCAAAAAAAAGAAGGAGCGCAGCATTGCACTGCAGTTTCCTTCCTGTCTGTAGAAGGAGATTTTAACAATTTCCCTAAAATTACTTTCCCTAAAATTACTTTTTATATTGTTGTGCTACAATGTAACCAATTTTTTATATACATTACTTACTTAGTCCCACACTCTCTGCTGTCATTCACACTGACACCTGTCATTAACTATTGTCTAGGAATGATTTATGGTCCTGGTTAGAGATGACCGAACACCCCCCGTTCGGTTCGCACCAGAACATGCGAACAGGCAAAAAATTTGTTAGAACACGCGAACACCGTTAAAGTCTATGGGACACGAACATGAATAATCAAAAGTGCTTATTTTAAAGGCTTATATGCCTGGTATTGTCATAAAAAGTGTTTGGGGACCTGGGTCCTGCCCCAGGGGACATGTATCAATGCAAAAAAAAGTTTTAAAAACTGTGTATTTTCTGGAGCAGTGATTTTAATAATGCTTAAAGTGAAACAATAAACGTGTAATATTCCTTTAAATTTTTGTACCTGGGGGTGTCTATAGTATGCCTGTAAAGGGGCGCATGTTTCCCGTGTTTAGAACAGTCTGACAGCAAAATTACATTTCTAAAGAAAAAAAGTAATTTACTCGCGGCTACAATGAATTGTCGGGTCCGACAATACACATAACAGTTCATTGATAAAAACGACATGGGGATTTCCCCACAGGGGAACCCCGAACCATAATAAAAAAAAAAATGCGCGGGGGTCCCCCCAAAAATTCATACCAGACCCTTATCCGAGCACACAACCTGGCAGGCCACAGGAAAAGAGGGGGGACGAGAGAGCGCCCCCCCTCCTGAACCGTACCAGGCCACATTCCCTCAACATTGGGAGGGTGCTTTGAGATAGCCCCTCAAAGCACCTTGTCCCCATGTTGATGGGGAGAAGGGCCTCATCCCCACAACCCTTGCCCGGTGGTTGTGGGGGTCTGCGGGCGGGGGGGGGCTTATCGGAATCTGAAAGGCCCCTTTAACAAGATCCCACCACCCCCGTGTGAATTGGTAATGGGGTAAAAATGTACCCCTACCATTTCACAAAAAAAGTGACAAAAAGGTTAAAAAACACAAGAGACGGTTTTTGATAGGTCCTTTATTAATTTTTTCTTCTTTCCGCTTCTTCTTTTATCTTCTTTCTTCTGGTATTCCTTCATTCCTCCAACTTCTTCTTCTCCATCTTCTTCTTCATCTTCCTCCGCTCTTCTCGTCCTGCATCTTGCTCCGGCTTCTTCTCCGCTCAGTCCGCACGATCCGCCCCGTAAACGGGTGACCACGCCCCCTCTGACATCACAGGGAAAGCCATACGGAAGTCCCCGTGCATCAGAGGAGGGTGGGGTCACTGGGTGGCCCCGCCCTCCGTTATTTAAGAAGTGTCAGAAGAATCAAAGTGTCACACGGCTGAAGACTCCCACTCTGATTGTGTGGACTGAGCAGAGAAGAAGCCGGAGCAAGATGCGGGATGAGAAGGGCGGAGGAAGGAGATGGAGAAGAAGAAGTTGGAGGAACAAGATGAACACCGAAGGAAGACCAGAAGAAATAAGATGAAAGAAGAAGAAATTAATAAAGGACTTGTCAAAAACCGTCTCTTGTGTTTTTTAACCTTTTTTTCACTTTTTTTGTGAAATGGTAGGGGTACATTTGTACCCCATTACCAATTCACACAGGGGGGGTGGGATCTGGGGGTCCCCTTGTTAAAGGGGGCTTCCAGATTCCGATAAGCCCCCCGCCCGCAGACCCTCACACCCACCGGGCAAGGGTTGTGGGGATGAGGCCCTTCTCCCCATCAACATGGGGACAAGGTGCTTTGAGGGGCTACCTCAAAGCACCCTCCCAATGTTGAGGGCATGTGGCCTGGTACAGTTAAGAAGGGGGTTCGCTCTCTCGTCTCCCCTCTTTTCCTGTGGACTGCCGGATTTTTGGGGGGACCCCACACCATTTTTTTTTTGGTGCAGGGTTCCCCTTAAAATCCATACCAGACCTGAAGGGTCTGGTATGGATTTTGGGGGGACCCCACGCCATTTTTTTTTTTCTTATTTTGGCACGGGGTTCCCCTTAATATCCATACCAGACCTGAAGGGCCTGGTATGGAATTTGGGGGGACCCCACGCATTTTTTTTTTATTTGGTTTGGGGTTCCCCTGTGGGGAAATCCCCATGCCGTTTTTTATCAATGAACTGTTATGTGTATTGTTGGACCCGACAATTCATTGTAGCCGCGAGTAGTTTTAAATTACTTTTTTTCCTTTAGAAATGTCATTTTGCTGTCAGACTATTCTAAACACGGCAAACATGCGTCCCTTTACAGGCATACTATAGACACCCCCCAGGTATGAAATTTAAAGGAATATTATACTTTTATTGTTTCACTTTAAGCATTATTAAAATCACTGCTCCCAAAAAAACTGCAGTTTTTAAAACTTTTTTTTGCATTGGAAGGACCCAGGTCCCCAAACACTTTTTATGACAATACCATGCATATTAGCCTTTAAAATTATCACTTTTGATTTCTCCCATAGACTTTTAAAGGGTGTTCCGCGGATTTCGAATTTGCCGCGAACACCCAAAACTGTTCGCTGTTCAGCAAACTGACGAACAGCCAATGTTCGAGTTGAACATGAGTTTGACTCGAACATAAAGCTCATCCCTGGTGGAAAATAAGCGGGTTCAGTATCTGCTAGTTTATAGGTAATTTTGTTTAGATTATTCTTGAACCTGAAAAAAAATTATTATCATGAACGTTTATCAATTCTTGAGGACAGGGGAAGAAAATTGTCCCATCACCAGGGATTTCACATAAAGGAAGCAATACAAAGAGAACAGAAAACTTTCTTATACAAGTACATGGTACAGCAGGCACATATTAGGAATATGAAGTGTTGGGGTAACAATGCTTTAACTTCAATGCGTTAGTGCATCTAAATCTGCTAGTGTATCTAACAATCCCCTCCCCCAGATTGCCAATGCTGTGGTTCAAAGGTGTCTCTGTTGCTGCTCCATCCAGAGTGTAGACACCCTAAGGCTACTTTTACATGGACGGGTTGAGCAAAGCGGCGCTATATTTATCAGTGCTTTACTGTTGTTTTAGCGGTGCTATTCGGCCGCTAGCGGGGCAGTTTTAACCGCTTTGCAGGCGGGTTTGAAGCACTGCCCCATTGTTTTCTATGGGAAGAGGCGCTTTAGGAGCGGTAAATACACCGCTCCTATGGGGCTCCAAAGATGCGACTTGCAGGGCGCTTTTTTGAGCGTCCTGCAAGCGCACCGCTCCAGTGTGAAAGCTATCAGGGCTTTCACATTAGAGTGCATTGAGCAGCTCTTTCAGGGCGCTTTGCAGGCGCTATTTTTAGGACTTTAGCGCCTGCAAAGCGCCTCAGTGTGAAAGGGGCCTAAGACTAGAAATGCGTTACTTGCCGGATCACCAGGTCAAAATAAAGGGGAAAAGGCCTAAAACAAGGTACAGGTACAGGTGCAGGTACAGCATTTAAAGATGAGTAAATTGCAATATATTGATTTTTTCGTTTTGGGTTTAGTACAACTTTACGTCAGATTTTAAAAAATGTCTCTACTGTCAATAACAACCAATTTTTCAAGCAGAGGCTGGAAACTAAAACAGTTCTGTGCTTTAGAGATTTAAAGGAAATTATTTTAATTTTTGCTCGTTTAAATTCCCATGGAGAGATGGTATACAAGCTGAACATATTTTCACTATTGAAAATCTACTTCCTCACCACAATCCTGCAACATGAGCAATAGTTGTTATCAGTAAGAGCTCTTCCACTACATTAGATGCAGTGATGCAACAATAAATATAGTTGTCGTTTTATATACAGTGTAAGATGGGTTTCCAGTGTAAATGTATTACACATTCATTACGCATAGTTTGGTCTGATCTATAAAGACATTCTAGACTAAATGATTCAAATCTGGTAAGCGTTGGCCTCCAATATACATAAACAAAAGAATAAAAATTAAAGTGCATAGACCCAATTCAGCAATTTCTGTTCTAAAAGTTGCAAAGACAACTTTCCGCATGAGAAAAGTTTAAAGAAGGAATGTCTAAATTGGATTGCACTGCTCCATGATTGCACCCATAAATGTCTTTTTTATTGCGCTGTACTGCAGAATATATATTGTATCAATATAAATTGATAGCAGTACTTTCTGAAGCTTTTATCTCCAACACAACTGTGCTTTGTTACCTGTTATGCACTTGTCAATTCAAGATGAGCAATAATATAATTGTACTGCTGGTTTTAAAGTGGGCTGTAGATGATTGTGTTTGTATAATATGACATTTATTTTTGAACGCGTAATGAAATTCAGAATTATACACAAAGAACTGGAAATAGGAGTGGATTAAAATGAACCTATTGCTATCAAATCTCAGATGCCAATTTAATGTCTGAAGGGCTACTACTGGACTCAAGAAAGCTAAAAAATTATTCCTTCTGTAGTGATTGCTTAACAAAGGCTTGTTCATCCTCAGGTGTTGATATAGGATTTAGGTTGTAGTCTAGCCAGTGGGGTTTGGTGTGTCAACATGTTTTATTAACAATGTTGAATATAGAAGGTGTATCAGAATATCCAGTCAAATGTCCACCTAGCACGTCTGACATAACCAGAGACGGATTAAAGCAGGGTAGAAACGTTGGCCCTCTCAACTCTTTGAGTAGATGTTGATAATGGTGACCCATCCCATCAGACACTCACTTCCTGCAAGTGCATCTTCCCTTGTGAAGTGACAGGCTGGTGCACAGCTTTGAACAGTTTATTTTTTGGCTTACACAAGAAGCAAGAAGGATAGAGGTGGACCCCCTGTACATCCACCAGGCCCCAGGTGCTAGCCAAGGTTGCTTTGTGGATGATCTTCCTCTGCTCATAACCATATCACTTCTGCTGCATCCTGGGACAGCCATACACCCTCTAGACTAGCCTTTCTCAACCTTTTTACCCTAGAGGAACCCTTGAAAAGGTTTTTAGGTCTTGGAGAATCCCTGCTAACACTATTGGGGGTCAGTGGGAAAAATAGCCCTTACTTTGGTGGCCAGTGTGAAAAATGCTCCCCTTACATTGGTAATAAGACTGTCTTTACAGACAGATAAAAAGATAATTGGTGTCATGCAGCTTGCTCTGCCAAGTGTCACTGGCCCCGGAAATATGAAGGTACTATTAAATGGGAGGTCAATTAGCCACAGTTTAAGGAATCCTCACCCTCGCAATCTCTCCATTGACACCTGAGAGATGTGACCTGCTGATTGCATTACTACACAGATAAGGAGGCCATTACAAAGCAACTTTGAGATATCCTTTCCCATTATTTCAATGGGGCCACCATTACCATCTACCCCGATTTGGAGAAGGAAACATTAGATCTTCGCCAGGCACAATGTCCACTTTTGGATAAGCTGCGGGAGACAAACACGACCTACAAATGGTGCTTATCTAATCTTATCGCCACCAAATCTTATCGCCACCAAAGATGGCCGCTCCTCCACTTTGCACTTCCCAGAAGAATTGAAGTTCAAGGATCACCTCTGGAGAAAACCCTAGGATTCCATGTAAGCCTGGTTGAGAATGGCTGCTCTAGGCTCTTCACTGTACACATCTTGGGGATGGTCTAAAGTGGCTGGTTTATTTACAGGCTGTCTATACATTGGTACACCTAGCCTGACAAATCCTATTGTTCAGTGTCAATATTATGTGGACAACAATGAAGCTGGATATAAAATGACAGCATGATTGGACAGATATGGCAATTAAATGCCAAAATGTTCCATCCCATCCACATAGATACCGATCTGGAAGAGAATTTGGCATTACTCCATTCATGTTCTAATTCCTAGCAGTGTGGATATTTTTAATCTAAGGGTAGCTGCTAATTGGCCTGCAAAGTGGAGCCTAGGAGTAAATCTCTGCAGCCAGACCATGGTTTTATGTATTGCCAAGAGATATCCAGCTACTTCAGCACAATTTTAAAATGAAGCTCACCATGGCTGTTAGCGTCAGTTTAATATTTCTTGGCTACAGAAATGTTGAGTGTATTGTATTTACATTTTATCTTGCCTGTAACATTCAGAAAGACAGATGGTAAAAGGTAATGTTAATTGCTATACATGTGACCACCTGCCAGATTTGTTTTTTCTGAATTGTGGAGTAAAGAAACATTGCTTTAATTGGTTTATTTTAGATACGCAAAGATACACACTGTATGTAGCGTACTGGTGCTGTGCATATTACATTACATTACATATAAAGTAGAATTCTAAATGAAAGTATATATTTTATGCATTAGGTAGACTAGTTTGTGTTTTATTTACTGGGCTCTAGAATGATACAGCACATAGCACTTCTTCTGAGTATTTGGCAGGATTTTTTTCTGCATAATGATCAACATAAAAAGACAGATAAAACTGTATTTATGACATTTCTTAGAATATTTGTGCATAGTCTTAATTCTTTCTCTCTAGTTTCCGAGC
Source organism: Lithobates sylvaticus (assembly GCA_028564925.1). Lineage (NCBI taxonomy): Eukaryota > Metazoa > Chordata > Amphibia > Anura > Ranidae > Lithobates > Lithobates sylvaticus. Next base: position 120,731,704 of record CM053035.1, on the reverse strand, counting down.
GAGCTGTCATTTCCCTGCTGACAGAATAGTAACTATTTGGATCAGTCAGTCTCTGAAACAATATATTAATGTGTCAAAATAAATGGTGCTTAATCACATTTAAACCTGGAGGTGCACTGCAAGACACATTATGCAATTTCTGATAGCAGATGAGTTTTATGAAGGTAATAAATTGGCTAAATTACAAATCCTGCGTCACGTTATTCCTTTTTTTTATCTTCATTTCAGTGTGTGTTTCTCTGGGCTTCTATGTGTTTTACGTTCTCATATTGGCACAGCCAATATAGTATAGCTGTTTTTAGCATGATGGCGTGGCACCACCTGTGTAGCCTCTGTTGAGCAGGATAAGGGGTAGAATTACTAAAGGAATAGAGGCTGTTGTATGTTCACTTTGTAAAGCGAATGCTAGTCAATAAGATTAAGTTGTGTTCAATATACACTATATTGCCAAAAGTATTGAGACACCTTCCTTTACACGCACATGAACTTTAATGGCATCCCAGTCTTAGTCCGTAGGGTTCAATACTGAGTTGGCCCACCCTTTGCAGCTAGAACAGTTTCAACACTTCTGGGAAGGCTGTCCACAAGGTTTAGGAGTGTGTCTATGGGAATGTTTGACCGTTCTTTCTGTAGTGCCCCTGTCCCGTCAATGATAGCAAACCACGGCCGCCGGAGGTGCTCACAGGGCTGGAGCAGTTCCAGGACTCCTGTGGATATAAGGCGAAAGTAATGTCAGCTGGTGGGCGAACCGCCAGACATCTCCTCCAGCCCTATGAGCACCTCAAGCGACCGTGATTTGCTATCATTGGCAAGATGGGGGACACTGCAAAAATAGATTTGACTAGATATTTACTTTGTGAGTAAATTTGGAAAGAAGAAAGCCAAAAGTGGGTGTGGCTAATTTGTACTAGATATTGAGCATGGTCTAAGGCCCTGTTCACATCAAAAGGCTAGGATAGGAGTTCTGTGCATGCTTCTCAAACCACATTCAAAACGCACTGTGGGTGCCAATATATTGTTAATGACGCAAATCTAAATGCAAATCACAAATGCAGTGTGTTAGCAGACACCAGCTCGCATGGTTCCATAGTACAGTGCGATTTGGTGCGACACGTTTTTCAGAAGTAGTGCATGCACTACTTTTTGTGCATTTCAGGGTGATTTGCAGCCCAATCGCACTGTGGGGGAACGCACAGAAATTGAACAGGAATACAGGAATGCAGGAATAAAGGAACATGGTTAAATATTGTATAAGCCTATTCGCAGTATTATTATATTATTATTATTATTATACAGGATTTATATAGCGCCAACAGTGCTTTACAATATAAAAGGAGGCAATACAGTTACAATACAATAAAATACAACATGATTAAGAGGGCCCTGTTCAGAAGAGCTTACAATCTAATAGGGTGGGGCAGGTGGTACAAAAGATTGTAACTGTGGGGAATGAGCTGATGGAAGAGGTAGGAGATTAGTTGGAGACGTGATTGGCTTTCCTGAAGAGATGAGTTTTCAGGGATCGCCTGAAGGTAGCAATAGCCGGACCAGTGGAGGTAGCGAGTTCCAGAGGATGGGAGAGGCTCTGGAGATCCCCTACTCTTGCTACCTTCAGGCGATCCCTGAAAAATCATCTCTTCAGGAGACAAGCAAGGGAGGAGGAGACAAGAGAGCTTGAGAGTAGGAGGTCTTGAGAAGAGCGGAGAGGACGATTTGGGTGATATTTGGAGACAAGATTGGTGATGTAGCTCAGGGAAGAGTTGTGAATGGCTTTGTATGTTGTGGTTAGTATTTTTAATTTAATTGGCTGGGTGATTGGGAGCCAGTGTTGGGATTGGAGGAGAGAGTTGGCAGACACTGAGCGGTTGGTAAGGTGGATAAGTCTGGCAGCAGCATTAATGATAGACTGAAGAGGGGATAGCCTATGGAGAGGCAGGCCAATGAGAAGGGAGTTGCAATAGTCAAGGCAAGAGATAACGAGGGAGTGAATGAGGAGCTTGGTGGTTTCATTTGTTAAAAAGGGGTGAATTTTAGAGATGTTACGGAGGTGAATTCTACAAACTTTTGACAACGATTGGACTTGGGGCTGAAATGACAAGTCAGAGTCTAGGATTACACCTAGTATCCTGGCATGAGGGGAGGGACTGATAGTTGCATTGTTGATTTTGATGGAAAAGTCATGGAGGGGGGCACGTGCAGGGGGGAATATTAATAGTGCACACTACGCACATATGCTACAGTCCTTGTCCCCACTAAATACACCTTAACTACCACAAGTGAGAATTTCACAGACACATATAAACCTATAGAATCATAATAAAATGTTTTAAATATGGACAATGAGCTAAAGCTTTGTCTGAAGCTACATAAAAGTGATATGAAACCCTCAGTCCTTTTAGGCACTTTAAGCAGCAAATTTTAATCACATGCATAATATGCAGTTTTTTTTATCTTTAATCCTTGCCTATATTCCTGTTTAAAATACTGCCATGACTGCTGGTCCAAGTTTCCTGTTTTAACCAATAGCTGACCAGCCGCCGTCATTCTACTGTGGCAGGTTGGCTCTCTCCCACAAATCGTCGTAGCTGTAGGTCTGCTCTTTAAACAGCTAGAGCAGGCGCGCGTGCGCGCTCGCTGCATGGCAGGGGAGCTGAGGCGATGACTGCCGGCCACGAGCAATTGCGTCCACGAGAGACAGAACGGGTATTTGTGTGTGTAAACACTACACTGCACTGACCACTGCACTACACTGACTACACTGCACTGCCTACTACACTAGCCACTATACAGTCCCCTACACTACACTGACCGCTATACTTCCCACTACACTATACTACACTGACCACTATACTATCCACTACACTACACTGACCACTGCACTACACTGACCACTGCACTACACTGACCGCTATACAGTCCACTACACTGTCCTACCTACAGTATTCCTATAGTGACACTACACTGCGCTGCACTGCACTGCGCTGCTCTTCTTTCCTTCTTTCTCTCTCTCTATCTCTCTCTAGCTGCTCCCTCTCTCTATCTCTGCTCCCTCTCTGCTCCCTCTCTCTCCCTGCTCCCTCTCCCTGCTCCCTCTCTCTCTCTGCTCCCTCTCTCTCTCTGCTCCCTCTCTCCTCCCTCTCTTCTCCCTCTCTCTCTCTGCTCCCCCTCTCTCTGCTCCCTTTCTGCTCCCTCTCTCTCTCTGCTCCCCCTCTGCTCCCTCTCTCTCTGCTCCCTCTCTCTCTCTCTCTCTCTCTCTCTGCTCCCCCTCTCTCACTCTGCTCCCCCTCTCTCTCCCTCTCTCTCTCTCTCTCTCTCCCTCTCTCTCTGTCTCCTCTCCTCTCTCCTCTCTCTCTCTCTCTCTCTCTCTCCCTCTCTCTCTCTCTACTCCCTCTCTCTCTCCCTCTCCCCCCTCTCTCTCTCTCTTTCCCCCTCTCTCTCCCCCTCTCACTCTCTCTATGTTCCCTCTCCCTCTCTGCCCCCTCTCTCTCTCTCTTCTCCCCTCTCTCTGCTCCCTCTCTCTCTCTGCTCCCTCTCTCTCTCTCTCCCCCTCTCTCCCTCTCTTCTCCCTCTCTCTCTCTGCTCCCTCTCTCCTCCCTCTCTGCTCCCTCTCTCTCTCCTCCATCTCTGCTCCCTCTCTCTCTCTATTTGCTCCCTCTCTGCCCCCTCTCTGCTCCCTCTCTCTTTCTCTCTCTGCTCCCTCTCTTTCTCCTCTCTCGCTCTCTCTCTCTCTCTACTCCCTCTCTCTCTCTCTCTCTCTCTCTCTCTCCACCCTCTCTCTCCCCTCTCTCTCTCCCCCTCTCTCTCTCTGCTCCATCTCTGCCCCTCTCTCTCCCTCTCTCTCTGCCCCCTTTCTCTCTCTGCTCCCTCCCTCCTCCCTCCCTCCCTCTCTCTCCCCCCTCTAACTCTCTCTCTCTCTCTCTACCCCCCTCCCTCTCTCTCCCTCTCTCTCTCTCTCTCCTCTCTGCTCTCTCTCTCTGCTCCCTCTCTCTCTGCTCCCTCTCTCACTGCTCCCTCTCTCTCTCTCTCACACTCTCTCTCTCTCTCCCTACCCCTCCCTCTCTCTCCCTCTCTCTGCTCTCTCTCTCTGCTCCCTCTCTCTCTCTGCTCCCTCTCTCACTGCTCCCCTCTCTCTCTCTCTCTCACTGCTCTCTCTCTCTCTCGCTGCTCCCTCTCTCCAGACGTGTCCACCACCCCGGGGCCAGCAACATGACTCTCACCTTCTTTTTTTGTCCTGCATTGGTCCAGAGGAGAGGAAGAGGAGGAGTAGAGAGCGGCGGCTCACTATTAACATTGCTTGTGTCCCCCGCGCTCTGGCCGCCATATTCAGTGTCCAGCGCCCTATGATTGGGCGTATGGGGTCATGTGCAGAGGCGGGACTCCAGGATCAACCGTGATCACGCACAGGCCAGCCCCGCCGCTGCACATGACCCCCATACGCCCAATCACAGGGTGCCAAACACTGAATATGGTGGCCAGAGCGCGGGGGACACAGGAAATTTTCATTACGGAGGCAGCCAGTAGTGACACATATTGGCGCAGAAATTCCCCCCCCTTAATTATTGCGCCCGGGGCCACGGCCCCCTCTGCACCCTCCACGCTACGCCACTGTGACCAGTGTCTGGTCAACAGGAGGTAATAATGGACATCCTTGATGGTTAGCCCCCTCCATTGTCTAAATCTCAGAAAAGGTTTTATAATCTGTTTAAAGTGGTTCTAAAGTTTAAACATTTTAAGGCATAAGTATCCCCCCACTTCCCCTTTTACTTACCTGAGCCCTTATTCAATCCAGTGTTGAGCACATCTGCAGCTCTTCTCTCCACTCCCCGGTCACATTGGCTTTGCTGGGGCAGTGGGAGCCCTCGGATTCCACTGCTGTCAATCAAAGCCAGTGATGACGCAGTGGGGAACGGGGACGAGTCCCACTGTCTGTGTCAATAGACTCAGGAGCAAGCCAGGAGCACCCATGGGGATCTGGGAAGAGGTGGTCTGTGGCCGCTTAATTTAATTGCATGGATCAGTTAAGTATAAACCTATTTTCTTTTTTAATCTACAATCTCATTAACCAATTCCCGACTGCCTGCCATACATCTACTGTGGCAAGGCGGCTCTATTGCGCAAACTCATGTACCTGTACGTGAATTCGTCAATAGCCACAAGGGGAGCCAATCAGTGGGCCTGGTGGATGCGATGTCCACAGGTCACCCGCGATTACTTCCCGCAGAGACAGAACTGATCTAGTGTTTCTGCTAATCAGGAATACGGATCAGAGTCTCCATGCAGTGAGCCCATCCCCCACACAGTTAGAAACCCACAGTTAACCCTTTGATCACCCCTGATGTTAACCCCTTCCCTGACAGTGTAATTTATACATTCTCAGTGTATATTTTTAGCACTGATCACTGTAATAATGTCACTGGTTCCCAAACAAGTGTCAAAAGTGTCAGCTATGTCCGATCTCCGCAATGCGCAATCAGCTATCACGGCCATTACAGGTAAACAATAAATATAAATGGCATTAAAAAAAATCCCCTATTTTGTAGACGCTATAACTTTTACGCAAACCAATCAATATACGCTTATTGGGATTTTTTTTTACCAAAAATATGTATCAGGATACATATTGGCCTAAATTGATAAATTGACGGAGTACAAATTAGCCACACCCACTTTTGGCTTTCTTTTTTCCAGATTTGTTTTATTTATTTTTATTTGATATGTATTATAGCAGAAAGTAAAAAATAAAGTTTTTTTTTTTCAAAATTGTCGGGGTTTTTTTGTTTATAGTGCAAAAAAAAAAAAAAAAACTCAGAGGTGATCAAATACCACCAAAAGAAAGCTCTATATGCGGGGAAAAAATTATTTTTTTTATTTGGGTACAGAGTCGCACCACCGGGCAATTGTCAGTTAAAGTAACGCAGTGCCGTATCGCAAAAAATGGCCTGGTTTTTAAGGGGGTAAAACCTTCTGGGGCTGAAGTGGTTAAAAGCTATTCTGCCAAGAAAGCATCAATGTACAGCGCCTGGGAGGATTTTAAAAACTTAATGAGCCAATCTAGCATCTTACATCTATAGGTACCTTTAGACCAGGAATGTGTTACACTATTCATAGATAAGTGTCATAAAAAATAGAAATATTTCCATTTGGTAAAAAGACTGGGAGGCAAACTAGGAGGGTGTAGAGAACCACGTTTCAGTAAACATTACTTTATTCACCTGCAAAATTGCTTTGGTGTCTCAATCTAAAACCTTATTACAGCACTACACTTGCATCACAAGCAATTGCTATTCATGATTTCTGTTTATTGAATCTCTCGGTCGAAGTGATGTAAGCAGATAGTGGATGATTCATTATATCTATACAGCACATAAAGTATAACATTGGCTCCCAAGCTACAAGTTTATATTGCCTACATCAAAGCTATTTCAAACATTACCATTACAGCCAAAAAATGCTTTCACATAATTGTGTTATCGGTAATTTTGGACTTTTCCAGCAAAGAAAAATGTTCTCCAGACAGAAGTCTCTAATTCCTGATAAGCAGTCTTATAGAAATAGCTATTACATAGATCTGTCTCTCTGAGCTGCATTATTTGTTCCATACAAAGGTACAAGACCAGTAAGCAAGAACTAGATGGGGAGCTAATGAGGTGACCAGAGTCCTGGTGTAAACAGCTGTGTCAAAGCGGAGTTCCAACTACAATCTATATATATTTTTTTAAAACCTTTCACAAGCATTTAAAAAGGCATTCTAAAACTCACGTCTTCTGTTAAATTTCTCCCCCGATGTCCAGTTTCATCTGTTTAACCTCTTGACGTCTGCGCTATAGCTGAATGATGGCCACAGCGCGGACCCAAATTTCCGGGAGGCCGTCATATGCTCCCTGCAGAGCGCGCTGTGATCACCGAGTCAGTGAGACTCGGGTGATCACCGATCCCAGTAAGGGGACAGTCCCGGCCCCTTACCATGTGATCCGCTGTCAGCCAAAGACAGCCGATCACATGAAGTAAACAAAAGCTTGGTAATTGATTTTTTTTTCTCCTCACGCTGACAGTGCCCATGAGTGCCACCTATCAATGCCCACAAGTGCCACCTATCAATGCCCACCAGTGGTGCCAATCAGTGCCACCTAGCAGTGCTGCCTATCAGTGTAACAGATCAGCCCATTATTGCCACCCATCAGTGCCCATCATGGCCACCTATCGGTGCCCATCAGTGCCACCTCATCAGCGTACATCAATAAAGGGGAAAAATTACCTGTTTTAAAAATTTATAACAAAATATAAAAAAAAAAAATATATATATATATATATATATATATATATATTATTTATTTTTTTATTCTGCCTTTTTAATCGGAGTCTTCAAGTGGGAAATGCGATATTCCTAAGAACCAAGGCCTGAGGTGTGCCATGGCCTGGCTGGTCGGTATGCCTGAAAAGAGGGCATACCCTTGATGTAAGAATGAGAAGTACTATAGTATGAAAGGCTGGGGGAATGGGAGGGTGGGAACCCAGAACGCCGACGACCCTGGCCCTGGAAGAGGAGGAGGCTTAAATAGTCTCTCTGACTCCTCCCACAAATACAGGCTGGCCCTTCGGCCAGCCTTAACACTTGTAATCGGAGTCTTCAAGTGGGAAATGCGATATTCCTAAGAACCAAGGCCTGAGGTGTGCCATGGCCTGGCTGGTCGGTATGCCTGAAAAGAGGGCAAAAAGACACAAGATTTAGGTGAAGAAGGGAAGGTAATGATCCAACATGTAGACTAACGTGCGCCCGGATGGCAACAGTGAGTAACCGGTAAGTATCCCTTGTGACAGGAGAACCCACTGACTCCTGACTTGGTGATGAAAAGGAACCCCCTGAAGAACCTGCGAAGCTACGCAGAACCCACCTGAACGTCCTGTGAAGGATGGAATGAGCCTGATGCCCAAGACAAGCCAGACATGCGAATTAACTGCTTGTGCATGAGAGGATACGTAGGGAAAAGGAAGCATGGGCTGGCCCGAGGAACCCCTGCAAAAAGATGGCCGAGAATCATGGACACCAGCGAAGTAGCTCGGTGAAATGCCCCCCCCCCCAACCTACCCCTACTATGGTATGAGGACGTGAGAAAGAGAGGGCAAAAATACCCCTGACAGGAGTGCAAAAAACCTGGATGCCTGATGGATGTGATGGGGTAGGCGCTATGGCAATGAGCATCGCCAACATGGAGCAACCATGCCAGACACAAAACACTGGTCCCACCTGATACAAACGCGTCGTGCTGCAGCCAAGACGGCCCAACCTGAGAACACAAACTGGAGAAATTACAGACAACCAGACATGAGAACAACACACCTCTGTGCCTACCTACGAATGAGAAACATGAGCAGAAATGTCGAGACCACTGTGCGTGATGAAACTGACGATGGACCCCCCCCCTCGTGTGAGTGGTGAATGAGCCCGAGTAACCTGCAGCGCAGAGACAGGTAATTGACTTAAGAACTCAGGGCTGGTGTACCCACGGACCGTGGTGGGTAGTCGTATGAGTATGGTGAATGAACATGCATCGTATGACGTGTGGTATACGGGCGAGAAGATTGAGGACAACAATCAATTTAACAAACGAAACCTCAGCCCGTATGGATCTGTAGACGTGACAGATCCTGACGTGTGAGCCCTAACTAACTGACCCAGGTACAAACATGAACACAGATACGATGAGACATGACAACCAACAAACAAAAAACAGCTATCGGAGTGTGCCCTGAGTGAACAACGCCCCTCTGAGAAACGCTGTGGCTGAACACCGAGGGTGAAAACACCATGATAGAAATGCTGCGGCAGAAACGCTATGACAGAAATGCTGAAGCCGAAACGTTATGACAGAAAATGCTGAGGCCGAAACGTTATGACAGAAATGCTGGAGGCCGAAACGTTATGACAGAAATGCTGGAGGCCGAAACGTTATGACAGAAATGCTGGAGGCCGAAACGTTATGACAGAAATGCTGGAGGCCGAAACGTTATGACAGAAATGCTGAGGCCGAAACGTTATGACAGAAATGCTGAGGCCGAAACGTTATGACAGAAATGCTGAGGCCGAAACGTTATGACAGAAATGCTGAGGCCAAAACGTTATGACAGAAATGCTGAGGCCGAAACGCAATGCCAGAATCCAGAGGCCGAAACGCAATGCCAGAATCCAGAGGCCGAAACGCAATGCCAGAATCCAGAGGCAGAAATGCAATGCCAGAAATCCAGAGGCAGAAACGCAATGCCAGAAATCCAGAGGCAGAAACGCAATGCCAGAAATCCAGAGGCAGAAACGCAATGCCAGAAATCCAGGGGGAAGAAACGCAATGCCAGAAATCCAGGGGGCAGGAACGCAGTGACAGAAATCCAGGGGGCAGGAACGCAGTGACAGAAATCCAGGGGGCAGGAACGCAGTGACAGAAATCCAGGGGGCAGGAACGCAGTGACAGAAATCCAGGGGGCAGGAACGCAGTGACAGAAATCCAGGGGCGGGAACGCAGTGACAGAAATCCAGGGGGCGGGAACGCAGTGACAGAAATCCAGGGGGCAGGAACGCAATGACAAAATCCAGGGGCAGAAACGCAGTGACAGAAATCCAGAGGGCAGAACGCAATGACAAAATCCAGGGGCAGAAATGCAATGACAGAAATCCAGGGGCAGAAACGCAATGACAGAAATCCAGGGGCAGAAACGCAATGACAGAAATCCAGGGGCAGGAACGCAATGACAAAATCCAGGGACAGAAATGCAATGACAGAAATCCAGGGGCAGAAATGCAATGACAGAAATCCAGGGGCAGAAACGCAATGACAGAATTCCAGGGGCATAACGCAATGACAGAAATCCAGGGGCATAACGCAATGACAGAAATCCAGGGGCAGAAACGCAATGACAGAAATCCAAGGGCAGAAACTATAACAGAACGTTGAGGCAGAAATGTAATGACAGAAACGCTGAGGCAGAAATGCCATGACAGAAAACCTGGGGAAGGAACGCAATGACAAATGCTGAGACTGAAATGCTGAGGCAAAAATGCAACGACAGCAGTCCTGGGGCAGACTGCTATGACAGAATGCTGAGGCAGAAATGCCATGACAGAACGCGAATGACAGAAAAATACGCTGAGACTGAACACTGAGGCAGAAACGAAATGACAGAAATCCAGGGGCAGAGACAAAATGACAGAAATCCAGGGGCAGAAACGCAATGACAGAAGTCCAGAGGCAGAAACGCAATGACAGAAGTCCAGAGGCAGAAACGCAATGACAGAAATCCAGGGGCAGAAATGCAATGACAGAAATCCTGGGCCGAACGCAATGACAGAAATGCAAGGATGGAAACCCTGGGCAGAAACACTGAGGCAGAAAAGCCCTGACAGAAATGCTGAGACTGAACACTGAGCCAGGAATGCTGGGCAGCACACCGCGCCAGAAATGCTGGGGCAGGAAGGCTATGACAACGCAGAGACTGTACGCCGAGACGAAACGCTGGGGCATGACCTGAAAGCTGGGGCATGACGTAATTGACAGAAATGCTGGGTCAGAACGCTATGACAGCAACGCAGGGGCAGAACGCTATGACAGAAACGCAGGGGCAGAACGCTATGACAGAAACGCAGGGGCAGAACGCTATGACAGAAACGCAGGGGCAGAACGCTGACAGAAACGCAGGGGCAGAACGTTATGACAGAACCCAGGGGCAGAACGCTATGACAGAAACGCAGGGGCAGAGTGCTATGACAGAAATTCCGGGCAGAAAACGTTCCGCCAGAAATGTCGGGCAGAAAACGCTCCGCCAAAAAATGCCGGGCAGAAACATGCTATGACAGGAATGCCGGGCAGAAACATGCTACGACAGACATTCCGGGCAGAACCCTATACCAGAAAAATGGCGGGCAGAAACGCTATGACAGAAAATGGCGGGCAGAAACGCTATGACAGAAAATGGCGGGCAGAAACGCTATGACAGAACATGGCGGGCAGAAACGCTATGACAGAAAAATGGCGGGCAGAAACGCTATGACAGAAAAATGGCGGGCAGAAACGCTATGTCAGAAAGCCGCAGAACGCTGCAATAGCTGCAAATAGAAATACTGACCAAGAAAGTGAAACAAGTGAAAGTAGCAACCTGGCAGCCCTGTCCCTCAAGTCTGGCCGTTGCCATGACTGCTGAGGAGGGTCTGGTGGAGGAAAGGAGCGACGGCCGGGTGACTGCCCATGCCCCCCCCCCAGAACCGGCGGCCCTTCCCCCTCCTGTAGCCGGGTAACATGAGAGGAGCAGGCGGGCGGCCGAATCGCCCCGGCAACAAGCGTGTGGCTGCCTTGTGGAGATGGCAGCGCATGGGGAGAGAAGTCAGCGGCGGCCAATCAGCCCCCGCGAACACCGGGAGACTCAGCAGGCGGCCCCCCACGTGGAGCAGCTATGCACGGGGAGCGAGGAGCTGGCGGCGGCCGAAACACCCCCGCAGATATGAGCCTCGTGCACCTGTGTATGTGAAGAGGTGGCGGCGGCCGGCCCCCTCCCCCCTTGTGCACCAGGCAGGCGGCTCCCTCGTGGAGCTGGACGTGTATGGGGAGAGGAGTCGGCGGCGGCGGCCGAACACCCCCCCCCGCACCAGCAGACATGTCCCATCATGCGGACGCCCCCCCCCCCTGGAAGCCGGAACTGCCCAGGGAGAGAGGAGCTGGTGGACGGCCGACCACCCCGGTGGAAGCACCGAAGTACCCGGTGGTAACAAGGTCGGTGGGTAAGCAGTCTCCCCGGTGTAAGCACCGAGACACCGCCACCACGCAGCAGGTTGTAGCTGGCACGGCTCCACGGTGACAGCCCCACCCCCTCCTAACCCAGAACGCCGACGACCCTGGCCCTGGAAGAGGAGGAGGCTTAAATAGTCTCTCTGACTCCTCCCACAAATACAGGCTGGCCCTTCGGCCAGCCTTAACACATATATATATATATATATTATTTATTTTTTTATTCTGCCTTTTTACAATTTTTTAACAAAAAATAAAAACCGCAGAGGTGATCAAATACCACCAAAAGAAAGCTCTATTTGTGGGAAAAAAAATGATAAAAATGTAATTTAGGTTCAGTGTTGTATGACCGCGCAATTGTCATTCAAAGTGCATCAGCACTGAGAAAATTGGTCTGGACAGGAGGGAGGTTTAAGTGCCCAGTAAGCAAGTGGTTAAAGAACTTTGATCATGGTGTTCTGCCCGTTTTCATTTTGCTTGTGGGCATGTGAAGCCCACAAGCATCCTGTTCCGGGATACGGTGCCCGTTCTCTCCCCGATCTCGCGCATGCGCATTGTGTAATTTTTGCAGCGCCGTTGTTCTGACGAGAAATGCCCCCTGTTGAATAATGCCCGTCCTGTACTGCGCATGCGCAGCGCTTGCATAGTATGGAGCCGCCGATAGCCGTTGAACAGTGCAATCCAATGTTCGGGTGCTTTCGGCGGCTCAGTACTGCGCAAGCGCTGCGCATGCGTAGTACCGGGCGGGCATTATTCGACAGGGGGCATTTCTCAACAGGACACCGTCAACTAATCAGGTTGCCATCACAACGGGAGTCGTCGTCAGAAGTGCAACGAAGCCCTCAGCAATGATGACACACATCTCCCAGGAACAGTAGCGAGCGGAGGTGCCGAGGGAAGTGATGTAAGGAGCCACGGTGAGGAAGGAGGAAGATTTCAGGGGACCACATAGCAACAGGTATTAAGAGGTGAGTAAAAAATGTCTAAATGTTTTTTTTATATTATTTCATGCACAGTAATGCCTTTTTTTTTTGAGTGGAACTCCACTTTAAGATCCGGCACCATGGCAGGCAGGGCTGGATTTAAATTTACATCTCAGGAGCCTATAGGCAGATAATTTTGAACCCCCCCAAAAAAGCACTAAACAACATGCTCTCTGCTAAGCAAACATTCCTTTCGCAAGTTAAAATTCCCCCAAACATAAATGCAACCATTCCCCATCCCCACATTCCACATACCCCTCCCAGCACATATATTTGCCCCCCAATCCCACCTTCCAGCTCAAATACCCCCAATTCCCCACAAATACCCCTCCCAGCACACATCTTCTTTCTTTCCAAAGCCTCCCTCCTAGCATAAATTCTGCCCCGCAAATCCTCCCTTCTAGCACAAATATTCTCCCCCAAATACCCCCTCCTAGCTTAAATCCTGTCCCTAAATCCCCACTCTTAGCGTAAACCTCCCCCAAAATCCCATCCGCATCCCAATTCGCCCCTCCTCAATTCGCATCCAAATCCCCTCTCCTAGTACAAATCCTACATCTACTGTACCTCCTCCAAAGACTGCTCATCTCATTAGAAATGTGGGTAGAGAGCGCAGGTAATCAATCCGTGTACCGTGAAACCTAAGAGGATCCTGTGTAATCCGCTGTATGGAGGAGCGATCTACTGATCTATCTGACAGGAAAAGGGAGAGCACAGAAAGCCCACACCTCCACCCATCTCTCTTCTTGTTCACAGTCCTCCTGTCCAGCGGGTGTGAGTACAATGTTCAGGGGTTGCCAACCTGGGGGGGCACAGCCCACCCCAGCACCCCCCTAGATCTGGTCATCTACAATGAAGGGCGCCTGTAGGCACATGCCTACAGTGCCTAATGGGAAATCCGGTTTTACAATGTAACGGTGGATACCCCTTACTGCAGCTTGTGAGGTGACATTACCACCGTAACTACTGTATGCAGAACTACCAGGCATACCAGGCAGGAAACCACTCTGCCCAGCAGTATGCATATAGATGCGGAGCGGAGTGTTGGAATAGGTGTTCTGGCATTGTGTTTGGGGAAAAACATTGATCCTCGGGATAGCTGGAGTTTTAGCTTAAGTCTTAGGACAGCCCCACAAACTCTGGGGCTGTTGGAACGATTACATACACATATTTTGTAACCAGCCTAGTTTTCCATCCATATGTGTGATCAGATAATGCATCTGAAGCTGTATGTGGCCCTGTGTTTTTCTGCTTCACTGGTTATGGTATTGGTCTCCTATAGGCCATTCCTATGTTCAGCTGTCTGGATAAGTCTCTCTCGCTCTGCATCTCACTCTTTCTCTCATCAATAGATTTTGTCTCCCAGAAGGGGGACTATAAGGAACACTGACAAAACAATGTATACCCAGAGAGCAAAGGATTGGAGTTTTAAGGTGCAGAAAAATCAAATTTACAAAAAATATATAGAAATTTTATTACATGGATACTATAAAACAATTTATAAAATTCGGGCCATAAACCCAATGGTCAAGGTACAAAAGTGTGATTGCCTCTACATGTTTCATCACCACAAACGTGGCTTCTTCTGGAGCTTTTGTAGGACCTTGTTATTTAATATTTACCACCTTTGATAATGATCTTGGTTCCAAATGATCCCCTAGACCCATCAAGAGGTTCAATGGGGAATGTCTGTGCCAAAAAAAGAGAAGAAGGGGAAATTGCCCGATAGTAGCACCTAATGTTTCAAGAAGTTTTAGCAAGTCGATCGATTAATATTTCAATCCTTTTCCGAATGTATACTTCCTCTGGTGCCTGCAAATATTCAGGGTAATAATGCTATCTGAGCACTTCCCTCTTTCAGTTTACCACTGTTCCTTGGCTCAGTGTCAGTATGACACCTCTTTAACCAGTGAAGATTGAAAAGATTTTTTCAATCTATCACAAGGGATTAACCCTTTTAAACAGGGTAAGATCCTCACTGGTGACAGGGTAGATGGCCACAGGAACACTGGTCTCCTGCTTCTTTACTTAAAACTAACATTCATAACAATGGGGGGAAATCCTGGAAACACCTAAAAAAGTGTCTCCCAAGCTCTCAGATAGGCTCACACACCTATACATCCTACATAGATCATACATTACTCCTGCCAGAATGTCCAAGTACAGACCCGACACCGACCCGACTTGCCCCAGATGTGGGGACACCGAAAGCACCTTTTTCCATCTCATCTGGTCCTGCCCAAGTATCCAACAGTTTTGGACACAGATCGTCAAATTCCTACATGACCAAATGGGATCCCCTCTCACAGTATGCCCCCGCCAATGCATTCTTGGTCTTCTCCCCCTACCTGAGGAAGAGAAGTATCTCACAACTTTCCTGCAAGAAACCCTCTTCACTGCAAGAATGCAGATAGCCCAAACCTGGCTCAGAACCAGCCCACCCACTCTCCAGCAATGGAAAAGAGCTGTCAATATCACCCTCCCATATAAAAAAGTTCTGTACTCCCACTGTGGATGCCCCAACAAGTTTCAAAAAATTTGGGACACATGGATAGAAAACTCCTCTACATGTGCAGACTAAGCCCACCACCTCCCCCTCGCGAGGATAATGGTACGGAACCCCCCAATCTCTTGGCAATTATACCTCCGGGGATCCTCTACCCCACTGTATTTCCCACAATATATATTTACGCGCTCTGGCCTCTCCTCACTAACCCATGTTCGCAGCTGATACGATATGCATGACATTGGCAGTACTTTAATGCATCAGACAAAACGTGTACATGTTGTTCATACCTGTTGGTGCTTGTTGCACCTGTTATTTGTTGTAGAATATGCTGTATTTTCATGCTCAATAAACTTTATTTTGATTAAAAAAAAACTAACATTCATCAAAAAAGTTTTTGTCACCCAAAATATCTCACATCAAATGAGAAGGCAGTAACCTTTTAATAGCATGGGCACTTCTTAATTTGTCCATGCCCGCAGGACAGATTATTTTTTCAGTGAACAATTTTCTAGAAGCACTTATAACCTCTGCACAAATACAGAAGCATCCTATTCCACTGCTTGAAATCAAGTATCTGATCAGAAGAATCACAGCGTAGGCCAGAAGTACTTGTTAAAACATCAATATATTGTGAAGCAATGGTGTTCAGATAAGTGATTCTGAGATGTGTAACAAGAATTGATGTTGGAAATCTTGGATTTTCGATTGTACGCTGTTTATTGTTTTTCAGAGAGTATCCTCTTCCATTACCTGTGATGCATTATCTTTTTAAGCTGCAAAACTTTTCTCTTGAGAGCCAACTGGTAGCAAGCATTTAACTGACAATGAACATTGAATTGAATTGTCAAACATCATTTCTGTGACTTTCAGCAGCAAATACTTTTTTCCAATAGACACTTAAAACAGATAGTATAAAACACTTGGCTTCAGTGGGTTATACTTTAAAAGTAGGTCATGATACTTTCTCCAAACTGGAAGGAAGGTCATAGACAAATACAGACAAATCATACAGCCTGCTGTTTTTGCTTTTTTTGATATATGTCAGCTGCCAGGGGACCCTTTTACCAGATTTAAAGCTGAACTCTGGGGAAAGTAAAAATCCTCCCTTGTAGTGGAGCTGCTCCCGCACTACAAGGAGTAAATGCTCACTTACATCTAGGAGACTGAGCAAGCAGTTTACCTTACCCGATTCTCCAATCCCAGTCTCCTGTGTGCTGCAAGAACAGTCCCTGCAGCCTCTTCTTCCCTATGTTCTGGCTGTCGGATGTCCTTTGACATCATCAAGACTGAAGTAGGGGCCCATAGACCTGCATTGGGTGTGAGAATGCCAAGTAAAAGTCCACTGCAATAGCATAGGGGAGTGCTGTCTGCCTGGAAAGTGGAGGATTGAGTAAGTAAAACTATTTTTGATCCTATAGACCTAAACAATCATCTAAACCTTGCACGGGGAAGCCTCACTGCAAGGGAGAATTTTAATTTTTTACAGGAGTGCTGCCAATTAAAGGTGTCTGTGTTGCCCCTCCAACCAGAGTGGAGACACTCTAATGCCTTGTACACATGGTCGGACATTCCGACCACAAAAATCCGACGGATTTTGGCCAAAACCTGTGTTGCATACACACGGTCGCACAAAGTTGTCGGAAAATCTGATCGTTCCGAACGAGGTGACATACAACATGTAAGACGGGACTACGTAGAGGCCAGTAGCCAATAGCTTCCGTCCACAAATTTATTCTGAGCACGCGTGGCGGAAAAAGTCTGATCGGATTTTGTTGTCGGAAAATTTTAGGTCCTGCTCTCAAATTTTTTCCGTCGGAAATTCTTAGTATGCCCTTTACATGCATACTATACACACACCCCAGGTACGAAATTTAAAGGAATATTACACTTTTATTGTTTCACTTTGAGCATTATTAAAACTTTTTTTTGCATTGATACATGTCCCCTGGGGCAGGGCCCAGGTCCCCAAACACTTTTTAGGACAATAACTTGCATATTAGCCTTTAAAATTAGCACTTTTGATTTTGAACGTTTTATTCCCATAGACTTTAATAGGGTTCTAGAGTTCACGCGAAGTTTAGGTCTGTTCGCAGGTTCTGGTGCGAACCAAACTGGGGGGGTGTTCGGCTCATCCCTACTCAACGGTGATCACAGAGTAAGTATGAAAATTTTCAGTCCCAGGGAGTATAAGAGGATATGGGGACACACAATGAGAATGGAAGAGAAGTGGTTTAACTTCAAGCTGTGTAGAGGGTTTTTTACGGTCAGGGCGGTAAGGATGTGGAACTCCCTTCCACAATCAGTGGTGTCGGCAGGAAGTATGGATAGTTTTAAAGGACTCTAGGATGGGCAACTTAGCGTAAACAATATGCGGGATATGGGAAATAATTTTTCTACACACACACACCTACACATAATGAACTGGGTGGACTGTTGTCTTTATTCAACCTTACCAACTATGTAACTATATGTAACTATGTAAGGCTCTTCACGAGGTTTAGGAATGTGTCTATTGGAATGTTTGACCCTTCTTCCAGAACCGCATTTGTGAGGTCAGGCATTGATGTTGGATGAGAAGGCCTGGCTCACAGTCTCTGCTCTAATTCATCTCAAAGGTGTTCTAAAGGTCAGGACAGTCAAGTTCCTCCACTCCATACACACTCATCCATGTCTTTATGGACCTTGCTTTGTGCACTGGTCCAAATCATTTGGTGGAGGGGTATTATGGTGTGGGGTTGTTTTTTCAGGGGTTGGGCTTGGCCCCTTAGTAGACATGTGCAATTAGTTTCGTTTTTTTTTTTTCTTTTTCTTTTTTTTTCATTATTTTCGTTCGTTCGTTTTCGTACGTATGAACGAACGATTTGCTAAAAATTTTTTTTTTGAATAATAGATTTTTATTGAGTTTTACATTGTATACAACAACAAAAAGAAACAGAAAATCCAGATATTGGCAAAATCAGTGACACTTCGAATGGAAGCTATGGCTCACAATAGTACTAGAATATGGTACATTAACATACAGTAACGTGTAGAACAAGAAAACATTTCTGGAACGCCAATCAAGCGTGTGGACCCAGTTAGATATAGGTACATGTCCAGTATTTGGAGTCGATGGGGAAGGTAGCCACACTCCCCGGTCACCCCCTATGGGCTCTTACTGTGGCCAGAGTGTGTGACCCCCCACCCCGCGGGTCAAAATAAACTTTCTACTCAAACAGCAGTGAATATAAAACCGTTTACGTGTGTAGTGACCGTACAGAACTCTCTCGGTTATGTCAATGAGTATGCTTAGTCCGTTCTGGTATATATTATTATATCTTTGTGTAGAACTATTTAGTTAGTGGAATTTGTGTGTTATTCTTGATCCATGTGGACCAAGGAAGCCATAGTAGATTGGTGCGGTCCAGTCTGCCATTCCTGGTTGCTATATTTTGTTCGTATATATAGTGAAGGTGGGTTGTCCTCACTACCTCTCCTAGGGTGGGTGGTTCAGGGTTTTTCCATCGTCTAGTTATGGATAGTCTGGTCGAAAGCAGAATATGAGACAGGACGTGTCTTGTTTGAGGAGGGTACTTGTCAATGTCCAGAGACAGAAGTGCAAGGTCAGGTTTAGGGTCAAGATTGTGATTTAATATATCAGTTAGGAGTCGGAATGTCGATGTCCATAGAGGCAGTAGTTTGGGGCAGCTCCAAAACGTATGGAGCATATCTCCTCTTGTGCCACACATGCGCCAGCATTGAGCACTGGTGGCATTTGAGAATTTCGATGTTCTAGCGGGCGTTAGGTACCAACGTTGGAAAATTTTTATTGTTAGTTCCCACAGGTTAGAGCAACTAGTGACTTTGTAGACTGAGTTGCATGCAATGGTCCATTGGTCTATGGTGTACTCTCGTCCCAGGTCAGATTCCCACTTGGTTAAGTGGGTAGTTTTGGTGAAAAACTGCTTCTGTTGAAGAATATTATAGAAAAGGGATATTCCTTTGTGTTTGCTCATTGGATTGTGCAGGAATTGCCTAGCAGGTTGGGGGATTTCACATGCCCAGGAAGTAGATGTAGTTAGATAGTGTTTAGTTCTGAGATAGAGGTAGAAATCTGTTTTAGGTAGATGGAATTCAGACCGTAGGTCTTGGAAAGATTTGAGCCCATTATCAGTGAAGAGGTCACTTATGTAAGTGATGCCATGCTCACTCCATCGTGAAAAGGAAATGTGGTCTATTTTATGGTGTAGCATTAGTATTGGGATGTTCATGGGGACTCTCCTGGGGTAGTTTAAGGTAAGGGTCATGAATTTTTTCCAGGATTGGACTGAGGCTACCATTGTGGGGGGAAAATGTGAAGAGTTGGTGGCGATGCGTGGATTAGATAGTAGCCAAGGGAGTAGTTTTTTCCCTGGAGCTATTTCGGACTCTAACTGACCCCAGGTGGTGCGGTGTGCAGGAGAGAACCATTCTCTAATTTGTGTGAGGATTGATGCCATGTAGTAGTCACGGAAATCTACATACCCTGCTCCCCCTGCTGTACGAGATTTGATTAGGTGTTTGTGTGCACTTCTCGCTTTTTTGCCTTGCCAGGTGAAAGAGGACAGGATAGTCTGAAGGGAGCTAAAGTAGTTATTCGGTATAGGAATTGGTAGTGTCCTAAAGAGGTACAGAATTTGGGGGAGGTGGAGCATTTTGAATGCCGCTAGTCGGCCCATCCAGGACAGCTCAAAAGACGCTAATTTGCGAAGGTCTTCTTGGAGTTTGTTGCGGAAGGGGATATAGTTATGATAGAATAGTTCCGCTGTAGTTTTAGTTAGTTGGACTCCAAGGTAGGTTATACTTTTTTCAGCCCAAGCAAATGGGTATTGTAGTTGGAGTAGTAAACTGGAAGTAGCATCAATGCCCAGGTTCAAGATGTTGGATTTGCTATTATTGACTTTGTAGTAAGATATATTACTGAATTGGGTTAGCGTCTCTTGAACTGCCTGGAGGGAGGTGGTGGGATTGGAGATCATTAGTATGACATCATCCGCGAATAGACTTATTTTATTCTCTAATTTTCCTATTGGTATACCCGTAACTTGTTTGTTTGTTCGGATGGATTGGGCAAGAGGTTCCATGACTAAGTTAAAGATTAGGGGGGAAAGAGGGCATCCCTGCCTAGTTCCATTTGTTATGTTGAACGGGTCGGACAGTGAATCCGCCGAGTACACACGAGCTGAGGGAGAGGAATACAGGGCCATGATGGCACTGTGGATTTGACCTGTAAGTCCGAATTTCCCCAAGACCGATGATAGGTACCCCCAGTGTACTCTATCGAACGCTTTTTCTGCATCTAGGGATAGGAGTACAGAGGGGGTACCTGTGAGCTTTGCGTGGTGGATAACATCTATCATCCTTCTGGTAGCGTCTGAGGATTGTCTACCTTTCGTAAAGCCGGATTGATCTGTATGTATAAGCTCTGGGAGGATGTCGATTAGTCTATTGGCGATCAATTTTGCGTAAATTTTAACGTCTACATTAAGTAGAGATATTGGCCGGAAGTTTTGGGGAGAGGTTGGTTCTTTGCCTGGTTTGGGGAGTGTAACTACTATTGCGCTGAGCATATCTGAAGAGAAGGAGGATGTGGAGACCGCGGAGTTATATATTGTGCAAAGTGTGGGGGCCAAGATTTGCTGGAAAGCTTTATAGTATTCTCCAGTGAATCCATCTGGACCAGGGGACTTGGCTGTCGGGAGTTTAGTAATAGCGAATTCTATCTCAGGGATTGTAAAGGGATCGTTGAGTGTAGCTAGTTGTGTTGGAGATATAGAGGGAAGGTCAATGTTTTCTAGGAATTTGTTAATGTCTTCTAGGGAAGGCTGGGTGGTATTTGGGTCGTCTTTTAAGTTGTAGAGGTCCTTGTAGTAGGCACTGAATGCATTCGCTATGTCGTGGGGTTTGAGCAGTTTTTCTTTGGTGTGTGGGTGCAGCATGTGCGGAATTTTGGATTTGGCTTTATGCCCTTTTAATCTTAATGCCATCAGTTTACCTGCTTTGTTGCCTGTGGAATAGGTATTTGCTCTCAATTTGGTATATGATTTTTCAAATGTCTGTAGGAGTAGTAATCTCAGGTCATGTCTGAGTTTAAATAGTCTGGTTTGGAGTGCAGGAGAGGGGTTGGATTTGTTTTGTGAGTCAGTAAGTTCTATGTCAGCAGTAAGTTGGTCAAGTTTCCGTGATCTCAATTTTCTTGCCCTAGCTCCCATTTGGATAAAGACCCCCCTGATTACAGCTTTGTGAGCGTTCCACACCACCTCCGGGTCAGATACCGATTGGGAATTTGTGGAGAAATACTCCTCAAGATGTTGTCGTATCTCCTGTCGTGTGGACTGGTTTTGTAGTAGATAGTTGTCAAGTCTCCATAGGTAGGAGCTGGAATGGTGGAGTTTAGCGTTAATAGTAATACTGATGGGGGCATGGTCCGACCAGGTGGTGGTGTGGATCGCTGATGCTGAAATTTTTTGCAACAAGACCTTATCAGAGAGAAATAAATCGATACGTGAGTAGGTGTTGTGACGCGGTGATAGAAAGGTATAGTCGCGTTCACTGGCGTGACAGCACCTCCACACGTCAAATAATGCATTAGAGGATATAAAGCTTTTCAGAGGAGATGCGAGTCTCTTGCAACCTGCAGTAGAGTCAGTATGGACATCAGGTACTAAGTTGAAGTCGCCACACCACAGAACATGACCTTTCTTGAGTTTGTGGACTTTCTCCATGAGCTTATTGAGGAAGGACATCTGTCGTTGGTTTGGTGCATACAGGGACACCAGTGTATAGAGGATGTTGTTAATTTTGCAAATAAGAATAATGTACCTTCCCTCAGTATCCGTGATGCATTGTAGTGGCTCAAACAGGACTGTGTTGCGTATGGCAATGAGGACGCCTCTTTGTTTCTTTGTGTAAGATGATTTAAAGATATGAGGAAATAGCCTATGCTGGCAGATAGGAGCTGAGTCCTGGGTAAAATGTGTTTCTTGGACACATACAATGTCGCTTTTGAGCGATAAGGCAGTTTTCCAGAGGGAAGAACGTTTGGCCGGATGGTTCAAGCCCTTTGCGTTCAGGGACACGACTGTTACGGACATTGCTGTGTTCTATAGAGTGTTGGTGCGCTTGAGCAACTTACAGTTGGGAGGAGAGGAGCTCGGACGTTTCAGGTTGTTTGCAGGGAGAGTAGCGGGGGCACTTCAGTAGTTGTACGGTGAGTAGGTTCGGCGTCGGGGGTCGTCAGATAGTGGAGGTCCACTGTAGGGTCTTTACTGTTCTATCGCTAGAGTTTGCTGGAGGTAAGTATCGAAGTTGTGACGCGACAAATCTGTAAAAAAAATTAGGAGAGAAGGGGGGAGGGAGAGGGGCAGAGAAAAAAAAAAAAAAAAAAAAAAAAAAAAAAAAAAAAAAAAAAAAGAAAAAAAAAGAAAACAAGATATATAGCAACCTTGAGTTCGGTAGGTGGTAGCAGATGTTGGTCAAATGGAAACAGGTCAGCGGTAATCCACTACTCGTGGATGCTGACTAAACCTTGGGGGAAAAAAGTTCAGAAATTAAGACTGAGAGAGCGGTCGGCCGGACCGGATCATGTGTGGTAGCTCATTAGGAGTACGGGCAGCAGCTTTCAGTCCATGGAGGAGTGGTAGTTCCTTCTTTGGGAACCCTGAGGGGGAGAGTTGAATCTCCGTGGAGGTGCGGAGGGGCCATTCGGTGATTCCAGTATTATGCCCCAAGAGTGTAGTAGTTTCATTCCTCCTTCCATTGTGGAGATTGAGTGCGGGATACCGTTGTGTGTAACCAGAATAGTGGCAGGATGTCGCCATTTGTAGATTATCTTATGGTTCGTGAGGGCTTTTGTGACCGATTTCAGTTGTCTTCGCATTTGTAGCGTGTACTGCGATAAGTCGGCAAAAAGTTGGATGTCTGCGTACGGAGCCGGTAGGGTGTTCAGTGCTCTCGCTTTTGATAGGATCTGTTCCTTTGCTTGGTAGAAGTGTATCCTAAGGAGCACGTCCCTCGGGACCGTGTCAGCTAGATGTTTGGGTTTCGGGATCCTGTGTATGCGATCGATCGTCAACTCTATAGGGGTTAATTCGGGTAGCATGGCGGCAAACATGGAGCCGGCGTATGCGTGCAGTTCAGCGGGAGGTACCGATTCCGGGATCCCGCGGATTTTTATATTGTTGCGGCGAGAGCGGTCCTCGAGGTCCGCGATTTTTGATTTGATCCAGTCAGTGTCATCTTTTTGGGCCATACATGTATCAACCAAATCATTGACTGTCTCTGTGCATTCTCCCATCTTGTCTTCAAGGTAGTGCACTCTATTGTCCATTTGTTTCATGTCTGTAGTGAATTTGTGCATTAAGGAGGACAGGTTAGTCATGAGGGATGATTGGAGGGACATCAGCATGTCCTTCATGGTTGTATCAAGGACAGGCTGTCCAGATGTGGGGAAGGCCGCTATGGAGGTTTGTAGTGAGGAGATGGCATGTGCATTATGCAGTGGAGTACTCACTGTGGATCCGGCCTTGTAGTTGGAATCCAAGCGCATCCGCGCTTTAGCAGGGCTCTGGGAGTTGGGGGTGAGAGGAGGAGAGCCATCGTGGGTTGGGGGAGTGAAATCCCCTTCCATTTCCCCTGCATCGCCGCTCGTTGGTTCTGTATAGGCCGCGGCCTGTTTGTCTGTGGCGCCGGCGGCGCCATCTTGCCTGAGGCCGCCGCGCTGGAACGAAAGGGCCGTCAGCCGCTGGAGGTTCCGTTCCTCCTTTCTCTTGCGGGATGTCATTCCGGAGGGTTCCCCAGCACTTGTGAAAGCAATGTGGAGGTTCGATGGGGCTTAATCTGCCCGTTTAGCGCTGTAGTTCCGGCCGGCCTGGGAGAGCTGCAGACTCAGGCGTCCATTCGGTTTGCGCGCAAGCCACGCCCCGATTTGCTAAAAATTTTAACGAATAACGAATCGTTCGAATCGAACGAATCCGAAAATAACGAAAATCCGAAAAAAAACTAATTAGAAAAAACGAATGTACCAATGAAGAAAATCCGAAAAAACGAAAATGAAAATGAACGAAAAAATTCGTACATTCGTAACTTTTTTTTTTTGTTGAATTGGTAATTTTCCGTGTCCCTTACAATGGTGCTGCTTAACGTGCTTCGAATAGATTGAACGAAAAAATTCGTACATTCGTAACTTTTTTTTTTTTTTTTTCGATTCATAATTTTCCGTGTCTCTTACAATGGCGCTGCTTAACGTGCTTCAAATGGATTAAACGAAAAAATTCGTACATTCGTAACTTTTTTTTTTTTTTTCGATTCGTCATTTTCCGTGTCTCTTACAATGGCGTTGCTTAACGTGCTTCAAATGGATTGAACAAAAAAATTCGTACATTCGTAACTTTTTTTTCGATTCGTAATTTTCCGTGTCTCTTAAAATGTAATAATAGCATACACATTACATAAAATTATGAATTATGCTCCGATTACGAATCTGCGAATGTTACGAATGTTACGAATGTACGAATAAATACGAATGCGTCCGAATTTCGAATAAACGAATAAACGAAAATTAAAACGGAAAAACGAATCAACGAAAAAATAACTCTTACGAATGTACGAATTGTTACGAATACGAACACCGACGACTTACAAATGTACGAATCGTTACGAATCAACGGAAACGAAAAAAAACGAAACGAAAATAAACACTTTTTTTGTTGTGCACATGTCTACCCCTTAGTTCCAGTGAAGGAAACTCTTAATGCGTCAGCATACCAAGACATTTTGGACAATTTCATGTTCACAACTTTGTGGGAACAGTTTGGGGATGGCCCCTCCTGTTCCAACATGACTGCACACCAGTGCACAAAGCAAGGTCCATAAAGACATGAATGAGCGAGATTGGGGTGGAGGAACTTGACTGGCCTGCACAGAGTCCTGACCTCAACCTGGCAGAAAACTTCTTGTCTACATCAGTGCCCAACCTCACAAATGTGCTTCTGAAAGAATAGTCAAACATTCCCATAGACACCCTTTCAACCTTGTGGCCAGCCTTCCTAGAAAAGTTGAAGCTGTGTGTGTAAAGGAAGGCATCCCAATACTTTTGGTATTGTAGTGTATCTATGTGGTTCTTCTATGCCAGGGATCTGCAATTAGCGGACCTCCAGCTGTTGCAAAACTACAAGTCCCATCATGCCTCTGCCCCTGGATGTCATGCTTATGGCTGTCTGAGTCTTGCTATGCCTCATGGGACTTGTAGTACTTCAACAGCTGGAGGTCCGCTAATTGCATATCCCTGTTCTATGCAATGGGGCAGCTGGATGGCCAGCAGAGAAGCCCCTAATTGGATAACGGCTAGTCAGTATGCTATCTGGCCAGTTTAAATGCTCCAAGTACTTAGAGGAATTCTAATTTGTGTTATGCACTTTTTTCCTGATATAATTTAGTCCTCTTTAATAAAAATAGCTTAGCATGCCAGTATTTTGTTGAGCCAAGGCAATATGTGCTTCGGAAAATAAGTACAAATTTAAACAGGCTGCTTAATTTTTAATGCAATCTTTTAAATGCAAAAAAAAACTCACCCTTAGTTCCTTTCCTATGTCAAACTATTGATGGTATGAAATCAGCAAAACGAGCTCAAAATCAGCAAGACGTGCTAAAATCACTGAGGACTGACAGGCTAGGATGCAAGCTTAATATCCTGCCTCATTATATAGCCTGACATTTTCTTATCTATCCCAGGGAAAAAAAAAAAACCACCAGCACAGCCATTAAAATTCTCCAATTCGCTCCTTTAATATAAGATCATTGCCGCTGCTGTTATGTTTTGACACATGATATAGGGAAATGTTAGCTTTAGAACATCTGAAATGACAGGCTTTCTCCTTAATCATTATATTTGTTAAGCAAGTCTTGTATGCCTTGCTTTATTTGGGGCTCTGGAAACAGTTGTCAGAAAAGAAGTACGATGTGCAATGTAGCAGGGCAGCACAAACCATTGTTAACACTCTTAACCCTCTGCACTGCTGGAGGGCCCTGCCAAGTGTAAATAGGTGACATGGATATGGATTGTCAACTTGTTATCCCTTTTTTGCTTCACTAACCTCCAAGACAGTTACATGTTGAAGGGTAAAACAGAGGCAGAAGCTACACTACAAATGATAAAAAAAAAATTCCCCACTAGCCACATAGAGGACACATCTTTTTTTTTTGTATAATGATAATTTCGTACTGCCTTGAGAATTGTCCACATTACCCTTCCGCAAATTGTATATGTCCCTAGGTTATTAATTTGCAGCTTCGTTCTCAGCATTAGTGGTATTTTGTGTGGTTGGAGGGTATTTGTGCGGTGGAAGAGCTGATTATAACGCCTTACAAGTTGGTGCACAGGGGTTAAGAAACCAAAATGGAAAATGCAATAAATATTCGCTGTCAACGTGAAGGTCTTTTGCGGTGTATCTCGCTTTTGAAAACAAAAACACTGCACTGTCTTTAATCCATTTCAAATGAAAGATTGATGTTTTGAAAGTAGTTCACGAGAAGTTAAATTGTAAGCGAATACCTTTAGCTTTCTGATAAGAAATTAGAATTAACCACTTATACACCTTCCTGCCCAGACCAATTTTCAGCTTTCAGCGCTGTCGCACTTTGAATGACGATTGCGCGGTCATGCTACACTGTACCCAAACTAAATTTTTATCATTTTGTTCCCACAAATAGAGCTTTGGTGGTATTTGATCACCTCTGGGATTTTTATTTTCTGCTAAACAAATAAATAAAAGACCAACAATTTTGAAAAAAAAAGGTATTTTTTTGTTTCTGTTACAAAACTTTGTAAATAAGTAAGTTTTCTCCTTCACTGATAGGCACTGATGGGGCTGCACTGACGGGCACTGATAAGGCAGCACTGATGGGCACCAATGAGGTGGCACTGATGGGCACTGATGATGGGCACTAATATGCTGCACTGATGGGGAACTGATAGGCAGCACTGATAGGTGCACTGATATGCAGCACTGATGGGTACACATAGGTGGCACTGATATGCAGCATGGATGGGTACACATAGGTGGCACTGATGAGCACTAAAAGGTGGCACAGATGGGCACTGATAGGCGGCACGGATGGGTGCTGATAGGTGGCACCGATGGGCACTGATAGGCGGCATAGGTGGGCACTAATAGGTGGCACAGATGGGCATGGATGGGCACTGATAGGTGGTACGGATGTACAGTAATTGATGGTATGGATGGATACCAATCAGTGCCAAACAATAATGCCTGCCAATCAGTGATGCCAATTGTGGGCACTGATTTGCATCCATTGTGGTCCCTGGTGGTCTAGGGTGGCATAACTGGTGGTATGACATCCTTGGTGGTCCTAGTGGCTGGCTGCGGGGGGGCTGAGCTGATAATCAATCAGCACAGACCCCCCCCTGTGAGAGAAGCAGCCGATTGGCTCTCCACTACTTGCGTCTGACAGACGTGAGTGAGAAAAAGACAATCAATGGCTCTTCCTGTTTACACTGTGATCAGCCGTGATTGGACATGGCTGATCACGTGGTAAAGAGTCTCCGTCAGAGACTCTTTACCGAGATTGGTGTAGCAGTGTGTCAGACTGATACACCACACCACCGATCACTGCGATGCGCACCCCCACGGGGACGCGGTGGCTGTTATCCTGCTAGATGTCATATGATGTCCGGTCAGGATATTGAAACCACTTTGACGCCATCATTTTTCTATATGGCAAGCGGCAAGTGGTTAAAAACATCTGCCTTACATATTATGTCAGGTATATATACAGGGCCATATTTAATATTGACTGGACCCTAGGCATTTTTTTGCCCCCCCCATGCAATTTCACTTTCCACCCCAACATCCCAATTGCTCTAGGCTTCTGTCATTCAGTAACTGTCTGCTCGCCAGAGGTACGAGCAGACATCGCCATACACTGACAGTCTGCAGGAGTCCTGCATTGCATCCGTGATCAGCCGTGATAATCGTAGGTGCAATTCTTTACAGACTAGTAAATAAATTAAATTTACCTTCAAAAATATGTGCATTTATAATTTTTTTTTTAAATGTGAACTTTAAAGAGGGAGTACGGCGAAAAAAATCTTTTTTTTTAAAAAAGTCAGCAGCTACAAATAATGCAGCTGCTGACTTTTAAAATATGGACACTCACCTGTCCAGCGCGCCCGGGATGTCGGCACCCGAGGCACTCGGGTGCTGCCGCCGCCATCTTCGGTATGGGAATCAGGAAGTGAAGCCTTGCGGCTTAACTTCCCGGTTCCCTACTGCGCATGCGCGAGTCGCGCTGTGCAATAAGGACAGTCCCTGCTGTCTCTGCAGACAGCGGGGGCCCCGCAGGAAGTGGCGTAATAGCCACAGAATCTGGAATCTCCCCCGGAAGTGTATTATACAGGTATCTGCACCCCCCTCCCCCCTGAAAGGTGCCAATTGTAGCACCGGAGGGGGGAGGGTTCCGATGAGTGGAAGTTTCACTTTAGGGTGGAGCTCCACTTTAAGTGGTGATAACACATCAAAAGACTTATGTAACAGATTTCATGTCCATGAGACCAGAACTTATCCTTTAATGTCAATTATTGTTATTATTATACAGGATTTATATAGTGCCAACAGTTTTCACTTTACAATATGAGGGCAGACAGTACAGTTACAATACAATTCAATACAGGAGGAATCAGTGGGCCCTGCTTGTTAGAGCTTACAATCTAAAAGGGAGGGTCAAGTGAAACAAAAGGTAATAACTGCGGGAGATGAACTAATAGAGAAAATCAAAATGCAGTTGTTAGGTGTGGGTAAATTGGACCAGAACGTATCCTTTAAGTAGTAATAACACATCTAAAGACTTAAGTAACAGATTTTTTTATGTCAATGAGACCAATAGAATAACTTCCGTATGGATGAAAAAAAAAAATCAGGCTTAGTTAAAGTGGTTCTAAAGGTTTACGTTTTTTTAATTAGAAATAATAATATTTACAGTGCTTGAAAAAGTATTCATACTCCTTGAAATTTTCCACATGTTGTCATGCTTCAACCAAAAACATAAATGTATTTTATTGGGATTTTATGTAACAGACCAACACAAAGTGGCACATAGTTGTGAAGCAAAAGGAAAATGATAAATGGTTTTCAATTTTTTTTACAAATAAATATCTGAAAAGTGTGGCGTGCATTTGTATTTAGCCCTCTTTACTCTGATACCCCTAACTAAAATCTAGTGGAAACAATTGCCTTCAGAAGTCACCTAATTAGTAAATAGTCCACCTGTGTGTAATTTAATCTAAGTATAAATACAGCTGTTCTGTGAATCCCTCAGAGGTTTGTTAGAAAACCTTAGTGAACACACAGCATCATGAACGGCAAGGAACACACCAGACAGGTAAGGGATAAAGTTGTGGAGAAGTTTAAAGCAGGGTTCGAGTATAAAAAAATATCCCAAGCTTTGAACATCTCACGGAGCACTGTTCAATCCATCATCTGAAAATGGAAAGAGTATGGCACAACTACAAACCTACACAGACATGGCCGTCCACCTAAACTGACAGGCCGGGCAAGGAGAGCACTAATCAAAGAAGCAGCCAAGAGGCCCATAGTAACTCTGGAGGAGCTGCAGAGATCCACAGCTGAGGTGGGGGAATCTGTCCACAGGACAACTACTAGTTGTGCATTCCACAAATCTGATCTTTATGGAAGGGTGGCAAGAAGACATCCATTGTTGAAAGAAAGCCATAAGCAGTCCAATTTGCATGGGGGATCTGGATAAAAAACTAAAAGACAAGATGGATCTACTCATTGCAAGCGACCCGGTATCCGGGCTTGAATGAGGGGATCAGCTACAAGCCTTTCTTGGGATGTTTGGGCATGTTTGATCTTATTTTGTTCTTAGTGATTACCCATCTGTGTTCCCGTGGGGGTCCTCACGTCTTTCCCGGGTTTGTCAGGAATTTCATCTCCCTGGATTTGGGGTGCAGTGTCTACATGTGCCAGGGTTTCCTTGCAAGGATGCCTCGAGTGTTGTTGCCATATTCCTCCAACAGTGGAGGTTAAGCAGTAAATGTTAACCCATTTACATGTAGCTTGTATAAACTTTACCATTTCTGTAAAACATGCATTTTATGATTTTGTAATGCATATAGGTGGCTTTTATATACAGTGGTGTGAAAAAGTGTTTGCCCCCTTCCTCATTTCCTGTTCCTTTGCATGTTTGTCACACTTAAGTGTTTCGGAACATCAAACCAATTTAAACAATAGTCAAGGACAACACAAGTAAACACAAAATGCAATTTGTAAATGAAGGTGTTTATTATTAAAGGTGAAAAAAAATCCAAACCATCATGGCCCTGTGTGAAAAAGTGATTGCCCCCTAAACCTAATAACTGGTTGGGCCACCCTTAGCAGCAACAACTGCAACCAAGCGTTTGCGATAACGTGCAATGAGGCTTTTGTCCTAATTCAGTTACATTAGAGGGTTTTCGAGCATGAACGGCCTTTTTAAGGTCATACCACAACATCTCAATAGGATTCAGGTCAGGACTTTGGCTAGGCCACTCCAAAGTCTTCATTTTGTTTTTCTTCAGCCATTCGGTGGTGGACTTGCTGGTGTGTTTAGGATCATTGTCCTGCTGCAGAACCCAAGTTTGTTTCAGCTTGAGTACACGAACAGATGGTCGGACATTCTCCTTCAGGATCTCTTGGTAGACAGCAGAATTCATAGTTCCTTTTATCACGGCAAGTCTTCCAGGTCCTGAAGCAGCAAAACAGCCCCAGACCATCACACTACCACCACCATATTTTACTGTTGGTATAATGTTCTTTTTCTGAAATGCAGTGTTCCTTCTACGCCAGATATACTTGGATACACACCTTCCAAAGAGTTCCACTTTTGTCTCATCGGTCCACAGAATGTTGTCCCAAAAGTCTTGGGGATCATCAAGATGTGTTGTGGAGAAATTGAGAGGAGCTTTGATGTTCTTTTTGCTCAGCAGTGGTTTTCTCCTTGGAACTCTGCCATGCAGGCCATTTTTGCCCAGTCTTTTCCTGATGGTGGAGGCATGAACGCTGACCTTAACTAAGGCAAGTGAGGCCTGCAGTTCCTTGGACGTTGTTGTGGGGTCTTTTGTGACCTCTTGGATGAGTCGTTGCTGCGCTCTTGGGGTAATTTTGGGCGGCCGGCCACTCCTGGGAAGGTTCACCACTGTTCCATGTCTTCGCCATTTGTGGATAATGGCTCTCACTGTGGTTCGCTGGATTCCCAAAGCTTTGGAAATGGCTTTATAACCCTTTCCAGACTGATAGATCTCAATTACTTTCTTTCTCAATTGTTCCTGAATTTCTTTGGGTCTCGGCATGATGTGTAGCTTTTAAGGATCTTCTGGTGGACCTTACTGTGTCAAGCAGCTCCTATTTAAGTGATGCCTTGATTGTGAACAGGTGTGGCAATAATCAGGCCTGGGTGTGGCTAGAGAAATTGAACTCAGGTGTGGACAACCACAGTTATAGTATGTTTTAACAAGGGGGGCAATCACTTTTTCACACAGGGCCATGATGGTTTGTATTTTTTTTCACCTTTAATAATAAACACCTTCATTTACAAATTGCAT
Source organism: Lithobates sylvaticus (assembly GCA_028564925.1). Lineage (NCBI taxonomy): Eukaryota > Metazoa > Chordata > Amphibia > Anura > Ranidae > Lithobates > Lithobates sylvaticus. The sequence goes on along the minus strand of CM053035.1, from coordinate 120,699,808 downwards.
TTTGTGTTTACTTGTGTTGTCCTTGACTATTGTTTAAATTGGTTTGATGTTCCGAAACACTTAAGTGTGACAAACATGCAAAGGAACAGGAAATGAGGAAGGGGGCAAACACTTTTTCACACCACTGTAGCTCACATAGAATATTGGCATTAGGTCCATTTTCATTGAATATTTCCTTGTTTTTTTTTTTCTGCTCATAGACTTCACACCAATATATTTGGTCCACTTGCCATAGATACCCGTACGGATGCCCAAGGGTGTTTTTGCTTTATCCACCTTGGTGTGGATGCACTGACTCCGATGCAGGCCCGCCTTGGAGGTACGCTCTGTGACACAGCCTTCCGGAGACAGTGTGCAGACTTAGTCTCTATGTTCACGCTGAACTGTTAATCCATCATAGCACTCTAGGCAGTGTCTGCACGGAAAGCATTTCCTGTGCAGATTTCGTCAGCACACCGGAAGTCCTGGATACTTCCGGTCTTCGGATATCAGTCTAGGTTTCGCAGGCTTCCGCAATAGCGTCCGCGTTGCGTCAGCACATGGTGATGTCACACTCCGCGTTTTGGCGCCACGGGGAGGGATATTTAAACCCAGTCTGATCTAGGTCAAGCTGGGAGTATCTGAGAGCTTGGGAGACGCTTGGATATCAATCCAGAGGTAAAAACAATTAGGTTATCCTACTACCAACCTAAACTTATATTTTTATATAGAACCTTAATACCAACCTCTATCTACTTTAACTCACTTTTCACCAGGTATAGGACTTTATTCCTTCAATCCACCCTGCTGACTGGCATGTATTGGTTCGCTGTTTGGTGTGGCCATTTTTTCTATGGAAACTTATAGGATTGCTCCATACACTAGCCTTGGTGGTAATTTAAGGCGAGAGAGCCACTTGTTGAGCTTTATAAAATATTTACATACAATGATGGATTCATTATGGAACCATAATTGATGTTCTGTATATTATTAAATACTTAATTTGTTTTTTTTAGACCTCGCTATCTGTTTACTATGGATATCGTCCGTATGTAGACATAGTGTCTTCCTATAACGTCCATCCAAGCTCCCTGAATTTTTAGAGTCCTATTTCAGTTATGAGGTAGGTGCAGTTCATCTTTCTTTGAACCTGCTTTGAACTGTAACCTTGCCTTTATCGTAGATAGCAAATTCATATTTTTACAAGTGTTTGATATCACTGCAGGTTTCTCATTGCACTTTGTGATAAACGTTCATCAATTTAATCCCTCCCTACGGGCTATCTGGCTTTGTGTGGACCATCCCTGGTTGTGAGGTTGACAAGCTGCTCTAGGGAATTTCTTTGACTGGAACTTGATGACTCTCATGTCCTCTATTTTTGGAGGTAGGGGGACTCTGTATTAATGGGGGTCTGAGTAAGGGACCTTTTGCCTGTTGTGTGAGCTGTATGGTCACGTGTTTGCAAAATATGTTGTCAAATATAATATACAAATTTTGTGTTTTCTTCTCTCTTTTTCATATATACATCTAGAGTAAAATATACTTATTTTAAATAAATGTCATACGTCCTTTTCCTGAAGAAGCCACATCGGCGAAACATGTTGAAAAATTCGGACACAATTTTCTTGTGTATTTGATTGTAGCATTTCCCCGTTTGCCTATTATAGGTAGAGTGTATAGACCTATGACAATAGGAAATATTGTAATCTGTACTAACCCCCTCCCCTTTTTCTTGTTTTTAATCTAAAATCTTTTTCTAATAAATCATTTTTTTATATAATAGCATTTTGCTGAGTTTATCAATTTGTACCTTTGATAGTCCCGTATCTCCAAGCTTTCTTGTATTTTTCAATTTTGGGATGATGGTACTACACAAATATTGACTGTTTTAGAACTAATCTTTATCCAATAACCTTGAATACAGTCCAATTTGCAGTTTGTGAGAAGCCATGTGGGGGACACAGCAAACATGTGGAAGAAGGTGCTCTGGTCAGATGTGTGGCGGAAAACTAACACTGCACCATCACCCTAAACACACCATCCCCACCGTGAAACATGGTGGTGGCAGCATCATGTTGTGGGGATACTTTTCTGCAGCAGGGACAGGGAAACTGATCAGAGTTAATTTTCAAGATGGATGTAGCCAAATACAGGGCAATCTTAGAAGAAAACCTGTTAGAGTCTGCAAAAGACTTGAGACTGGGGCAGAGGTTCACCTTTCAGCAGGACAACAACCCTAAACATACAGTCAGAGCTACAATGTTAGAATGGCCCAGTCAAAGTCCAGACCTAAATCCAATTGAGAATCTGTGGCAAGACTTGAAAATTGACAGACGCTCCCCATCCAACCACTATAATATTAATAAACCAAAGTGTTATTGTGATTTTCTTTAAGTATTAAGTAGATGGGATTCTCCGTAGATGTATTCCACTAAAGTTGACCCACTGTCTCACCTGAGTTTGATGTGCCTGGCATAAATTGTGCAATGTTCTTGCTTCAATACAAAAGCAAACAAAGATAAAAGGTGGATATCTTACAAAAAAGGCAACCAAAATATAGCACAATAATTATTGCAAAGAATTTAAGACATATCAAGTTTATTTTTCATGCGTTATACATTAACAATGCCAATTAAACCCTTTGAAAACTGTTATCTTTTAGAGCTACAAGGCAGGAAAAAAACAAGTTAAACAGTTTTACAAATTGAAAGAAAAAACATATTTGAAAAATAAATTGTAGTTTTCTTAGTAGGCAAATGATACGGTAGACATTAAATAACTGTTTGTCATGGTTTTGTCTGAATGCTGCTTGGATGACACAACGGTAGGGACAAAGATTTCTTTTCCCTGAAAACTAATTGACTGTCACAGTGAAGCTGAATCCTAACACAGTAGGTGGAAGGCTGGCAATTAACTGGGGAATAGCAACCATTTGTTCAGAATCATCCCATGAGAATAAAGTATATTTAGTTAAATTTACTGTATGCCTCTGGGTTGCTAAAAGCATATGTGTCTGACACCAGAAGGTATAAGTGTCTGAGACACTTGTGTCAAAAAATACCTAATTAGCCGCCCACTCTGGATAAGACATAGGCTCAGCAAAACATATGTGTAGGTGAGCATGCAAACCTTTTTACCTAAATGTAAAAACATTTGTGTTAAAGTATACGTGAACCCAATCAGTTTAAAATAGAAATAGAAAACAAATATTTTTGTATTACAACTTTAAAATACAAGTTTCTAAATATATATTTTCTCTTTTTTTATAGGTGATCACATAATCTGCATAAGGGGCAGAAGTACACTGATTTTCCCAGTGAATGGTTGTGCAGGGGAGCATGTCAGCACCAGTCTGATCATTGGAGGACAGGCAGGCTGTTCTTCCAGAAAACTGACCACACTGGGATGATGTGCTTCTATGCCTAGAGTGGTCAGTTTGAAATAGGAAAGCAGATATACTGACAGGGACACCAGGTATTTCAAACAAAGGAAGCAATGCAAATAGAACAGGAGTACATGGTACAACAGTATCAGGAATATGAAATGTTGGGATAATATATTCTTTAAAGGAATGGGGGGTAACGTAGCGTAACGTAGTAGTGTGTGCTGAGACGGTTCATTGTAACTCATTAGTGGGTCCCAAGGGGGTGTGAAGTTTATAGGGGGGGGGGGGGATGGGGAATCCAGTGACTATTGGGGGATGTACGCATACCCTTCACTAAGAAAGGCAACTAGGTGTATGGTGTGTAGGTGTGTAGGGTCAACCTAGGACTTCCCGAAGTGTTGCTAGTTAAGAGTTTAGGGTGGACAGGATGGGGAGCAAGGGAAGTGTTCGGAGAGGTGAGTGTCCTATAATGGAGCCTATAATGGAGCCAGCAGGACCACGTAGCAGAAAATTTAGTTGGGTTGCCATTTGCTTGACATAGCAATTCATTTTTATATACCATCCCTGGGCAGCAAGTCCAAAGAAAAGGTGCAAAGACAAAAGTTAAAAAGGTGGGGGATACATATAAGTAAAAAGTATAAATAAAAGAGAATAATCTTACAGAAAGTTATGTCTTCTGCTGAAAACACTAGTGTATACAGTACATTTTTTAATGCAACATGGTGGTGTGAACTGGCCAGGTGGGACATGTTGCCCTGTCTTGAGGTGAGACTGTACTAGAATAGCCACCCAACGCAGTCCTACCACACCTGGTGTGAAAGAGCCCTAAAGAACTCCTCACTGTGTGGGCATACAGGTTAAACATTTATTCTCTCCTTGACAGTGTACCGTTAATGTGTTTATGTATATTCTTCATCAACTCTTGTATATTTAAATTATCTTTTCCCTAAATGAATCATGAGGAAATGATTATGACAACGGCAAAAACATCCAAACCTACGCTCTTTTCTGGCTGTATCATGACTGCCTCAGACTGGCCCTGCCAATAGGGTCAGGATCACATACAGAAATAAAACCTGATAGGAAAGTGTATGTAAACCCAAGAACAAAAATGTAATACATTGCAATTTAGCAATCCTTAAGCGGGGGCATACATGGGCCAGGTTATTTTGATCAGCCTGAACAGATCCCCCCATCCACACAAGTGAGGTAGATATAGGAATACTCCCGATTGTGTTTCTGTATTCTGAGTGCAGGAGGGATTCCAGACTCCTCCGCTGCCAGAATACACTGATCAGCAATACAGCTGATGGGCCGCAGTGCTGATCGAACAAAAACATTCCAACAAGCCTGTTTGTAAGAAGTCGATCATTAGATTGACTTCTTATGAATGGGAACAGCCATAGATGGATCAAATCTCGACTGGTCTCTGCCGAACTGGCCGAATTTCAATCCATCTATGGCCAGCTTTAATTGTGGTGGTTGCATTATTTATGCTGTATTGTAACTGTATACTTGTTTATTACTAGAAATGTCTCTGTTATTCAAAACTAATGAGAAGTACTGTTGCCCTGCCACCACTTTCTGCTTATTAGATGAAATCTGCAAAATTCAGTCTTGTACATATTTCCCAATTTACTAATTATGTCATAATTGGTTTTATGCTTTTCTGTTTCGTAAAATCCCTGGAGATTATGGTTACATTTTTTTCAGTAGAACAACATGATAAAAGATAAGATCATCATGGGATACCACAGATAATAGATAATAATGTAACCAAACAATATCCCAGTAATGTAATACTTAGTTTCTCTCTAAAAAAAAAATATCTCCACAGTCTACAAGGAAATTCAAGTTTACCAGAGCCAACAATATGGTTTTCCTCAAAAAATAAACTGGGGAGATGGATACAGGTGAAATTAAGGCATATTTACTGTCCTCCTAGGCCAAACTGCCAACCATATTCTACCCAAATTTTCTGGCTAGGCTTAGAATGACACTAATAAAATCATAGGTCAACGCACATTGAGGCTAGGCATAGAGCAGCTAAAAGAGACTCTGTATCAGTAAACCTAGGATCAGCGATTAGAAGTGTAGGCGAACAATCACTCTACTCTATTTGTCAAGTTCTTGGTGTACTGAGGTAGAGTGGATGAACAACAAATGCCCCAATATTGCAAGGGCTGCAAAATCGAGAAGCCACTGGGTTTCCATAAAAACCAGTACAACGGCCTGTAATTTTTTGTTCTACATGGCATGTAATTGTCAGCCACATTATGTGTAAATGCCTATTTGTTCCCCCTATGTAGAAATTCAGCCCCGCTCAAATAAGTGGACAGCAACACTTTTGTTTCCTTCATATTCCTCCTTTAAACATTCTGGCAAGTCTACCTGCCTGTATATATCAACCTTGCCTCATTCTTTTATTTACTTTGAACATGCCTTTGCATCTGGGGATAATGATCTCAGAAAGTACATTTTTTAAACAACTTTATGGGCTCTCCAGCCCATCATGATCAGAAATAAAGTATCCTTGAGATAATATAATGCGGCGTACACACGAAGGGACAATCCCGCGGGATTATCCTCTGGACTGAAGTCCAGCGGATAATCCCCTCGTGTGTGGGCGCCGGCGGACTTTTTGGCGCCAAAGTACGGCGGACTAAAGTTTCAGGTTTTGTTTTCAAATTATCCGCTGGACTTGGAAGTCCAGCGGACAATCCCGCCGTTAGTGGGCAAGTCCGCGGGACTTTTGAAATGAAGGGACTTGCCGCTCATCGGCAAGTCCGTTCATTTAGCACGTGACTTCAGGTTACGTAGCTAGCGTAGGCAGTTACTGCCGCCGCGCTAGCTCCGTGACCTGGCATGGATTTAAAGGGAATCCCCACGCCGAAAAAACGGCGTGAGGGTTCCCCCCAAATCCATGTCAGACCCTCATCCGAGCACGCAGCCTGGCAGGCCAGGAAAGGGGTGGGGACGAACGAGCGCCCCCCCCCCCTCCTGAGCCGTACCAGGCCGCGTGCCCTCAACATGGGGGGTGCCCTGGGGAAAGGGGGGCCGTGCGGCCCCCCCACCCCAAAGCACCTTGTCCCCATGTTGATGAGGACAAGGGCCTCTTCCCGACAACCCTGGCCGTTGGTTGTCGGGGTCTGCGGGCGGGGGCTTATCGGAATCTGGGAACCCCCTTTAATAAGGGGGCCCCCAGATCCCCCCCACCCTATGTGAATGAGTATGGGGTACGATGTACCCCTACCCATTCACCTAAGGTGTAAAATGTAAAGTAAAAAAAAACACCCACACTTTTGAAAAAATAGTTTATTGCACTGCTCCGGGGGTCTTCTTCCGTCTTGGGGGTCTTCTCGCCGGACTCCCCCGCCATTTACCAAGCTCTTTTACCGAGCGGGGGAAGTCCGGCTACCTTCTTCGTCGTCGCCGCCGTCTGGGGGTCTCGATCCGCCTTCGGGGGTCTTCTTCCGTCTTGGGGGTCTTCTCGCCGGACTCCTCCCCTCTCTTCTGCTCTTTTACCTAGCTCTTTCACGAGGGGAGGAGTCCGGCTACCTTCTTCGTCGTCGCCGCCGTCGTCTGGGGGTCTCGATCCGCCTTCGGGGGTCTTCCGGGGGTCTCTTCTGTTCTTGCGGCGGTCGTCGTCTTCCGCGCCGCCGGCGCCTTGTCCTTCTTCTTGTCCTTCTTGTTCTTCTTCTTCTTCCGATGTTGACCCGTCGCTGTCTCTGCCCGGAATGCCTGTGCCGATCTGCGCTCGGACTTATATAGGGACATGGGGGACAGGGTCACATGTTCATGTCACATGGTGACCCCGCCCCTTGCGATGTCACAGTCCCAGCATCCTCCGGGACTGTGACAACACAAGGGGGCGGGGTCACCATGTGACATGTGCATGTGACCCTGTCCCCCATGTCCCTATATAAGTCCGAGCGCAGATCGGCACAGGCATTCCGGCAGAGACAGCGACGGGTCAACATCGGAAGAAGAAGAAGAACAAGAAGGACAAGAAGAAGGACAAGGCGCCGGCGGCGCGGAAGACGACGACCGCCGCAAGAACAGAAGAGACCCCCGGAAGACCCCCGAAGGCGGATCGAGACCCCCAGACGACGGCGGCGACGACGAAGAAGGTAGCCGGACTCCTCCCCTCGTGAAAGAGCTAGGTAAAAGAGCAGAAGAGAGGGGAGGAGTCCGGCGAGAAGACCCCCAAGACGGAAGAAGACCCCCGAAGGCGGATCGAGACCCCCAGACGGCGACGACGAAGAAGGTAGCCGGACTCCCCTCGCTCGGTAAAAGAGCTTGGTAAATGGCGGGGGAGTCCGGCGAGAAGACCCCCAAGACGGAAGAAGACCCCCGGAGCAGTGCAATAAACTATTTTTTCAAAAGTGTGGGTGTTTTTTTTTACTTTACATTTTACACCTTAGGTGAATGGGTAGGGGTACATCGTACCCCATACTCATTCACATAGGGTGGGGGGCCGGTATCTGGGGCCCCCTTATTAAAGGGGGCTCCCAGATTCCGATAAGCCCCCGCCCGCAGACCCCGACAACCAACGGCCAGGGTTGTCGGGAAGAGGCCCTTGTCCTCATCAACATGGGGACAAGGTGCTTTGGGGTGGGGGGCCGCACGGCCCCCCTTTCCCCAGGGCACCCCCCATGTTGAGGGCACGCGGCCTGGTACGGCTCAGGAGGGGGGGGGGCGCTCGTTCGTCCCCACCCCTTTCCTGGCCTGCCAGGCTGCGTGCTCGGATGAGGGTCTGACATGGATTTGGGGGGAACCCCCACGCCGTTTTTTCGGCGTGGGGATTCCCTTTAAATCCATGCCAGCTTGCGGAGCTAGCGCGGCGGCATTTACTGCCTACGCTAGCTACGTAACCTGAAGTTACGTTCGAAATGAACGGACTGCTCCGTGTGTGGGCAAGTCCGTTCATTTTCAAAAGTCCCGCGGACTTTTGCCGGCGGATTATCCGCTGGAGAAGTCCGTGCGTGTGTGGGCAAGTCCACACCCTCGGAAAGTTCAGCGGACCTAGCCGGAAAGTCCAGCGGATTGTCCGCTGGACTTAGGTCCGCCGGGAAAAGTCCGTACGTGTGTACGAGGCATAAGACTTACTATTTGATAAATGTAAGAACACTTTTAGAATGGAAATCTTGTACCTTGCCTATAGGATCACTGCCAAACATAGATGGTGTATTCTTTTCCATCTATATATGTTGTGTCATCAAATGGTTCCTTTTAATTAATGCCATTACTATTTTTTATAAGAGACTAATTTAGGAACACTGCAACTTCAAAATTAAATTTTATAGAATTTGACAGACACGGCTGGACTCAGACTGTCTTTATATACAACATACATCCAATTTTTACTTGATGATACTGTCTGCCATTCTACTCCAAAGGTTGGATAGACTGACATAATGTTTTAACGTTTTTTTTCAAGCTTTGTATTTACAATGGTTTTGTTTTTCTACAGTGGTGATATTAATGTATATTTCCCATTCTGTAATTATAAGATTCCATATAACAATTTTGCATAATATGCACCATGGTTTTGTTATCTATTTCACCACACCTGTCATATACAATTATACTTTCAATTATACAGCATGTATACTTTTTATATCCAATGAAACCATTGTTGAATTAAAAAAATCAATATGTTAGTAATTTTTTTAATGAATTTTTTTTTGAGGATGGAGGAGCTATATTAAACTATATACAGGTAGCAAAACATGCAAAATGTTAGCAAATGTACAATAGAGAGGAGAGGGGGGATGACAAATGACTGATGATTAAAGGTCCTTCACTTTAATAGAGATGAATTGCTTCCCGCTGTGCTATTATGTTCTGCCCCCCTAACCCCCCCGCCAGAACACACTGGTCAGCACTTACAGCCATTGGCTGAGAGCACTGATCGGATGCTGATCGGCTGCTGGTTTTCTATCATGCCTGTTCGACAGAAGCCGGTCGAGAGACCTGTATGCATAGGCCCGAATGTCAATCGGTATCAATTGTACTGCCTGATTTTTGCCAATATTCGGCCCGTGTATACAGGGCTTTAGTAAACCAACAGCAGACTGGATAAGCCTAGGGATTTTTTTCTTCTGATAAAATGTTGGCTACTATGAGTTCAACAAGTTCAACTAGTTCAACAAGTACTGTACTTCTCTGATATAACCTAATGCAAGAAACTATTTATTTTCTTTTTGTTTTTTCTGACTATGGCAAGAAAAAGTTTAGCACTGTGCTTTATGCTGTAAATATAGCACAGGCCATTTTTCTTATGTATTTAATGGAGATGTTCATTCTCTGTGGGCTTGTAAGCCACGTTCACATTTAATGAGCTGGGCTTAGCCTCACAAAGTACACTGCTAATGATCATGTAAAATATTTAAATAAAATTAGATATTGTATAATATGCAAACTCTTTTTGGCTTTATGACTCAGATCCGATTAACACGTAAGTGCTTTCCTGCGCATTTATACACATGGGAAAGTGCATGGAAAGTAAAATATACTGATGGAAAAAGAGTTGCATCTTGCTAAGATGGTTCTAAAAACAGCACATGCACTGTATAAAGCAATTAGTTTGCCTGCAGTTTACCAGGCAGGTGCTGTCCCAGTTTAAGGGAACCCCACAATGTAGTAAGTCTTCAGATATCCAGGTACACATTATATGAGAAAGGCCTGACACAAGCAATTTTTGAAAGAACTGCAGAATATGTGACCAGGAGCCCTTGACTGCAGAGCACTATACTAAATCTGGTGTCTGAATACTCTACAAATGATAACTTAGTATCAGTGGTGTGGGAATAGAGGATAGGGAGGTGGCTGCCATTTTGAGGCCACTGCTCAAGTGGGGACTCTTGGTAATTCAAGTTCCACCCAGTGGAGAAGTGCTGTTTAAAGGCAAGTTCCTGACCTGTAACATTTATATAATGCTCTACTATGGATGAGCTTCAGAAAACAATTTTTCAGTTAGTGTACTTTGTCTAACTGTATTGAGGGCAATAAAGGTGGGAGTGCACAGCAAAGGAAGGAAGTGAGTGGGCAGGGAAAAGAGGAAGAGCAGTGATGGTCAATTTCCTTGATAAGGGTGGCCACCAAGGGGCCACACATAAAATTCAGTAAATATTTATTATTAGAGACAGCAGGCACACAACAGGATATAGTAAATGACTATGGGCAAGACACAAGAAATGATGAGTCTGTGGACATAATACAAGAGATGATCAGAGCTTGTGGACATATTAGAAGAGATTGACAGACCTTGCAGACATGTTAAAATAGATAGTCAAATAATGTGGATATGTTACAAGAAATGGTCCGAGACTGAGGGCAGGTTGCAAGAGATTGTCAGAGACTGTAAACATGCTATAGAAGTTGTTGGAGAATGACCACCAAATTACTATTTTATGTCACACAGTATTTGCACAGTGGTTATTCAAAAGCAAGTGTGTTGAAAAAAAAATACACTTTTTAGAATAATAATGCAAAAAAACACAATACATAACTACATTTTTTGTAAAGTATAAAAGATGATGTTACGCTGAGTAAATAGATACTAAACATGTCACGCTTTAAAATTGCACATACCCATGCAGTGGTGGTAACAATTAACATTTTACTATCCATAGGCAACGCTTTTAAACCCTTTACAGATTACCACTTTAGATTTACAGAGTGCTAGAATTACTTCCCATGATGTGACATAGTGGAGATCCGATCAAACCCAATCCCACCTTTCTTCAGGTGACCGACCAGCCAGATGTACCGGCTGGTAGCTTGGTTCTTTGGGGGGACAGGAGAGCCTGAGCAAGTTGCAGAACTCCAACTTGCTCAGCAAGTTGTAATAGCAACTCCATTTGCTATTACAAGAGAGCTGACCGGCAGCGCTAAAAAATGCAGGCATCATCTCGATACAACCACTTGAAGACCGATGATGTACCAGGTATGTGGCTGGTCGGCAAGTGGGTAAGCACTGAATGAATAGATTTCCTTCAGAGGAAAAAATGGTTGCTTATAACAGTGAAATTCACTGTTATAAGAAATCATAGTGTGTAAAAAAATAAATACTGATCACCTACCCAGAGTAGCGCAGTATTACGATGGTATCACTGTATTGCTCTGTCCACAGTATGCTAATTAAAAAAATTGTAATAAAAAAAGAAAAAAAAATGTATAAAAAACTTGAAAATAAATGTTTTCATTTTCCAAAAAATTGTGACAAAAAATTGCAACTTCAAAAAACTTGCCATGACTCTTACATACCTTGGACTGTCTATTTTCCAAAAAGTGGTCATTTGGGGAGTATTTGTATAGTCCTGGAATTCTCGTGACTCTATAACTTTCCTGCAGACTAAATAATATACACCGATTTGGGTTATTTTCACTAAAGAAATGTAGCAGTATACTTTTTGGCCTAAATGTATGAAGAAAGATTATAAATTCGAAAAATGTGATATTTTTTTATATTTTTATATTTTAAAACATGTTTTTTTTTTCAAAATTGTTGTTCTTTTTTCATTTATTTAGCAAAAAATAAAAGACTCAGGATGAATAAATATCACCAAAGGAAAACTCTATTTGTGTGAAAAAAGATAAAGATTACATATGGGTACAGTGCTGTATGTCCAAGAAATTGTTATTCAAAGTGTAACAGCGCTGAAAGCTAAAGAATTGGCCTGGGCAGGAAGGGGGTGAAAGTGCCCAGTACTGAAGTGGTTAAACGAGGGGAGTTCCATGTTTACAGCATTCAACAAAATGAAGAAAAGGTATTGCTTAATCCAATTTGTATCTGGCATTCAAACTGCACAAATTTTTCAGCAGAAAGTAGATGACTCAATGAAGTAGTCTATGTTGTGTTTGGCAGCACTACTAAAGAATTCTAAAGCTATAAGTAAAAGATCTGTGAAAAAGAGAGCTAAATTCAACACAAAAATCCATATTATGCAGAAGCAAAGTCAAGTATTTTGGTCACATTTTGTTATCAGTGTTACCAGCAGGCTAAAACCAGATTTGATAAAATTGCAGCAATTTCTCACACAAAACCTCCTCAAAATTGGTAAGTGATCGATAAATCATTCCACATTTTGTTGATGTTTTATCACTTCAGAGCAAACTCTATGTTTTAAGGAGACTGTCAACAAGTAGTGCATTTGACAAAATGGAACCAATGCTGGAACATTAGCATAGCTTGATGTGTGAAACTAGGTTGATGGCTCCAAGCAAAAACTTTATCAGAGTTCAGCTATGACCAAATAAAAAAAGAGATGTATGCCACTGGGGTTGATTTACTAATGGTATAGAAAATACTCACTCTACACAGTGAATGTTCACTGACCTTAGTGAATTTACACATTAGTATACTATTACGTTTTATTATTATTATTAAGTAAGCAAAGCTTTTGCCTTATTCACAACGTTAGGCAAACTATAACTTGGTAACGACTATGCTAAGTGAACTATCTCCATTTCTTTAGTAATCAGGTCATTGTGTTTGGATGTGAAAATGTTCATCAGCATGCATAAGGCCAACAATTGTAGAATAAGGTCACAGGTCACTGGAAATAATCCTGGAGAAAAGTCTACAAAGAGACTATGAAAAATGCTCCTCAGGAGCAGAAATACAGAAATGGAAGCTTATGGAGTTGCTATGAAGCTTCTTTAAATTCTAAAAGGGTCTAGACCAGTGATGGCTAATTTTGGCACCCCAGATGTTTTAGAACTACATTTCCCATGATGCTCATGCACTCTTCAGTGTAGTTGAGCATTATGGGAAATGTGGTTCCAAAACATCTGGGGTGCCAATGTTCGCCATCACTGGTCTAGACCAATAGAAATGGCAGGATATTTACGGCACAACCAAAAAATAGAAAATTTAAGAAAACGGCCACACTCCGAATAACACCTTTTATTCGTGGCAAAACAGTGTAGAAGATCCAAAATCTGTTACATCATGGTGATGAAAGGTACAGACAGGCTAACATGTGTTAAAAAATATAAAGTTTATTACAAAATTTCTTTTAAAATAACAGAGATTAAAATTTACATTCATCAATAAATAAACTATTCCCAAAGTTTTTTGTTAAGTGCCCAAGATGTAGTAAACACACTACTGTTCAATGTTTGCCTAAGCAATGTACGTTTTACATGTTTTACATGTGCTCCGCTAATGAACTCCTGATGACGTACAAAAGTGCAAGAAACGCGTTGAGTGTTTGGAAGAACTCTGTGTAAAACATATATTGCTTAGGCGAACATTGAACAGTAGTGTGTTTACTACATCTTGGGCACTGAACAAAGATATTTTGGGAATAGTTCATGTATTGATTAATGTAAATTTAAAATGTCTGTTATTTTAAAAATAAATTTGTAATACATTTTTTTATTTTTTTATTATATATTTTTTGGTTGCGCCATAAAAATCTCTATGGGTCTAGACACTAAAAATGCCAATTAAATCATTCCTTTTTGCTATGAAGCTTGAAGGTGGGGGGGGGGGGGGAAGAGGAGTCACCAACATATCTGATCTCCTTACCTGCTTAGGTTGACTTGAAATACCCCAGCCAGCCTTACTTTCTTGGCAGATTGATCTGCATCCCTGCGTATGTCACTGTGCTAATCCAACAGTGTGGGGGCTCATACCACAGAGTACCAGTAAGTAGGGGGTATGAATATACAAGTATTTATAAAGTTGCCTGTTATCCCATTGCAGAATGCCAGGTAATGTTGAGGTTTCATTGAATAGGAAAGATTTTGAGCTGGTGAGCCCCATTAACCTTTTTAATGAGGCCCTGTGATCTGTAATACTGAAATCAAGCATTTGAGTCTAAAGCACATTTAACAAAAACAGAAAAAAGGTTGATTATGTAACAACTTTTATTGTTAACCTAAGTATTATTAGCTAATAATAAGTGGTCAAATGAAAGACTTGACTTACCTATATATATATTAAATTATGGTTGCGGAGATGGGGAACCCATTACATAAAAATGGGCTTCAAGTGGGTTCCCCAGGAAGATCAGTATTTTTTGATTATAAGAACAGGTTAAAACACACAATCAATGCATTTTGTAGCTCTTAAGTAGTCACTTCATCAGGAAAAAGGACTTGTTCACACTACTGCATTGCATTAACTCACACAAGTTAACAAGCATTATGCATCAGGTTAACATGCGTTGCATTAAGGCAGTCTATTGATTTGAATAACACACGAATAAAGGTGCATTTTTGTAGACCTCAGATTGAGAAAGACAGAGGCAGAACAAGGTAAAGTCTAGATCTATTACTGTACATGTGCTGACAGGAGAAGAGAGCAGAGTGAGCAGAGATGACTGTGACTTTACCACCCAATCAACACGCTGAAGTTAACTACTTAAATTCAAAATGATAAAGTTAGGCACTACTACTACACTCTGTACTTACAAACCTAAAGAAATGTGAAAAAATATATTTTTTTGTGATACCATAAAGAAAATCTATCAGCTTCTAAATTCAGCTTGTTTAATTAAAGCGTAACTCCCCTTTTGTTCAGAAAAAACATTCCCCCCTGGGTGATCTATGTACATTGCAAGGATTTTACCAAACTTTGTTGCAGATTCCTACCTTTTGTTATTCTGAAGAAATCCCTGTGTCCATGTGGAAAAGTGTGTCCAATGCAAGTGGTTTCATAATTATAAATCAGCTGCTGCACCTGCAGGGCTCTAATGAGGAAAGCTAATGGGCCTGCATCCATTTAGACGTGATTTCCTATTTAAAGCATCTCAACAAAAATTACATTTTTGTTGCAAGGGATGCTTGAAATCTGACTTGTATTAGTGCAGACCTCTGGGAAAATTTGTGCGCCAATCACACAAGCAGGAAATGATGTTTCTGGTGCATTTTCAGAAAATTACAGCGGCTGCAGAGATGTGCAATTCGTTTAGTTTTTTTTTCTGTTGTTATAATGGCATACACATTACATAAAATTATGAATTATGCTCCGATTACGAATCTACGAATGTTACGAATGTTACGAATGTACGAATAACTACAAATGTGTCCGGATTTCGAATAAACAAATGAACGAAAATTAAACTAACGAAAAAAAACGAATCAACGAAAAATAAATCTTACAAATGTACGAATCATTACGAATACGAACAACGACGACTTACGAATGTACGAATCGTTACGAATATGAACAACGACGACTTGCGAATGTACGAATCGTTACGAATCAACGGAAACGAAAAAAACAAAATGAAAAAAAAAAATTTTTTTTCGGAAACGAAAATAAACAAATTTTTTTGTTGTGCATGTCTAATAACTTATGTCGCAATTGTAAATGCTATATTATTATTTTTTTTTATTTACAATTTTTTTCCCCAGGAAGGTGGAGTTAGCCTTTAAGCTTTGACAATAAAACCTGGAAGCTCTTTAGTTTCTATGCAGAGCTGCAATAGATTTTGCACTCTCTAGCTTTAGTAAATAACCCCCATAGCACTTAATAGGGATGAGCCGAACACCCCCGGGTTCGGTTCGCACCAGAACCTTCGAACGGACCGAAAGTTTGCGCGAATTTTCGAACCCTATACGTTATAATGGACGCGAACGTTCGAAATCAAAAGTGCTAATTACAACGGCCAATATGCATGTTAATGTCATAAAACAGGTTTGGGGACCCGGGTCCTGCCCCAGGGGACATATATCAATGCAAAAAGAACTTTTAAAAACTAACGTTTTCTCGGGAGCAGTCATTTTAATGATGCATAAAGTGAAAAAAAAAAAAGTGAAATTTTCCTTTAAATATGGTACCTGGGGGGTGTCTAAAGTATGCCTGTGAAGTGGCATGTGTTTCCCGTGTTTAGAACTGTCCTTGCACAAAATGACATTTGTAAAGGAAAAAAAGAAGCCATTTAAAACCACTTGCGGCTTTAGGTTTGTTCTTAAGTAGAATCTGAACAGGTACATTATGAAGTGTAGCTCCATCCCAAAAAAATCTATTTTTAAGCTTTTTGGAGAACATAGGGAGGGGTTATCACCCCTGTAAAATTTGCTGTCTTTGCACATCTGTTCAGAACATGTCACCTCACTTTCCGTCCCAATGACAAATGTTTTTGGAAAAAGTGGGGTTTTAATTGAAACAAGGATTGGTGATAAAGTATCAGTAGAGAGGAGATACCTTTTTCCCAAATTAAATCTAACAGGATAGAATTTCCCTTCCTAGGGGTAGATTTCCTCTCACTTCCTGTTTTCTCTTTCCATTTGCAAGTAGGAGTCGTTTGTAAGTTGGATGTTTGAAAGTAGGGGCCTGGCGTATATACTCTGCAGAAATTTGCCCTATTAGATGTTGGTGTAGCCACAAGACTGGTGGGCACAGGAATGGGCCCTGCTGTGAGTTAATAGATCAAGATTTGTAATTGCATGCACCTGTTGAACAGGGCAGAAAAATTGGGGGTGGTGGTGGACGGTGTTGCCACAAGACTGTAAGCTCTCACAGTTACTCTTGGTGGGCGCAGGAATGGGCCCTGCTGTGAGTTATTAGATCAAGATTTGTAATTGCAAGCACCTGATGAACAGGGCAGAAAAATTGGGCCTTTGGCGGTGGTGGTGGACGGTGTTGCCACAAGACTGTAAGCTCTCACAGTTACTCTTGGTGGGCGCAGGAATGGGCCCTGCTGTGAGTTATTAGATCAAGATTTGTAATTGCAAGCACCTGATGAACAGGGCAGAAAAATTGGGCCTTTGGCGGTGGTGGTGGACGGTGTTGCCACAAGACTGTAAGCTCTCACAGTTACTCTTGGTGGGCGCAGGAATGGGCCCTGCTGTGAGTTATTAGATCAAGATTTGTAATTGCAAGCACCTGATGAACAGGGCAGAAAAATTGGGCCTTTGGCGGTGGTGGTGGACGGTGTTGCCACAAGACTGTAGGCCCTCATAGTTACTCTTGGTGGGCGCAGGAATGGGCCCTGCTGTGAACTATTAGATCAAGATTTGTAATTACCCGCCCCTGTTAAACAGGGGCTGAAAAATTGTGCCTTAGGCACTGGTGCTGGTGCCACAACACTGCAACCCCTCACAGATACTGTACTTGGAGCACAGCAGTCACACGTGTTTGGAAGCATTTTTTAAAAAAAAATTGTAAGTACACGCCCCTGTTAAACAGGGGCTGAAAAATTGTGCCTTAGGCACTGGTGCTGGTGCCACAACACTGCAACCCCTCACAGATACTGTACTTGGAGCACAGCAGTCACACGTGTTGCGAAGCATTTTTTTATAAAAATTGTATGTACACGCCCCTGTTAAACAGGGGCTGAACAATTGTGCCTTAGGCACTGGTGTGGTGGCATGGATCATTGAGGAGGAGGAAGAGGATAGTCAGTGAACATAAGAGGACAGTCACTCAGCATCAGCATAGGCAGTCTTGAAGGGATGTGACATTATAAATTATTCGGTTATATCCGCCTCAGGTGCCTGGTAGCTGGTGGTGATCCAAGACTGATTCATTTTGATGAAGGTCAGTCGATCAACCGAGGCGGTGGACAGGCGCACCCTATGATCGGTGACAAATCCTCCAGCAGCACTGAATGTGCGTTCGGAAAGAACGCTGGAGGCAGGACAGGCCAGTAGCTCAATTGCATACTGTGCAAGCTCTGGCCAGTGATCCATCCTCAGGACCCAGTAAGCCAGAGGATTTTCGGTGGGAAAGGTGTCCAAGTCTGACCTTGCCCCAAGGTATTCCTGCACCATGTATATCAGACGCTGGCGATGGTTGCTGGAACCGATCATACCTTGGGGCTGCGGACTAAAAAATTGTCTGAACGCATCGGTCAGACGTCCACCTTCCCCACCGCTCCTTCTGCTACTGACCGAAGCCTCAGCAACTCGTCGCCCAGGACCAGGAGTTTGTAACCTCCCAGTTTCTGGGAACGCGTTGCACAGACCTTTCTGCAAGGCCTCCCTGAGATGTCTCATCCTCTGCTCCCTCTGCATCTGACGCCTACGGAGCACCGCTGGTTCCAAGGACAGAGCACTGGAGGAAGAAAAAGAGGAGGGGGTGGAGGAGAGAGGTGTGTCACAACCAGTAGCAGTAGTAGCGTTTTGGAGGCGTGGTGGCGGAACAACCTCCAACACTACTGCACCTTGTCCTGCTCCCTCCCAGCTGCCAATAGAGTGACACCATGGCCACTGCTGATGACGATGCACGACCACGTCCATGGCCACGGCCACTAGAAAATTACAGCGGCTGCAGTCCTATAGGTGCCTCTGGGAACAAAAAAAAGGAAAGAAAATAATTTTTAATAATATTCAATTACAACTGAATATTATGAATTGTGTCGAAATTGTAAATGCTATATTATTATTATTTTTTTTTTCCCCAGGAAAGTGGAGTTAGCCTTTAAGCTTTGACAATAAAACCTGGAAGCTCTTTAGTTTCTATGCAGAGCTGCAATAGATTTTGCACTCTCCAGCTTTAGTAAATAACCCCCATAGCACTTAACAAGGCTGTGTTGCTGCTGTCAAAGTTAAGGATGTCCCTGTAATGTGTAGCAGGGCTACCTAAATTACAAACTGGGTGCACTGAATTATATCACAATTCATCTACATTCAGCTCCTTGTGTATTTGCACCTAAACTGTCAAGTCAAGATGATGTGCCCTATACTAATAACTGCATACTTACTTCTGATTTTAAAGTGACCCTGTCATACATGTTTTAAGCAAGCACGTACATATAAAAAAGTAATGCAGCACAAACCTTACCTGCTGTCCATGCAACTGAACTCAGCTCTAATCATGAGAAATGGTCAATGGGAAAACAACACTTCTGAGAGTGTCGATCTCCAACCACCACGTCATTACAGGAGCAAATACTGACATGGAGGTCAAAAAGTCTAAGCATCATAATACAAAAATATATTTAATGTGTGACGTGACAGTAAATGATATGCTTATTCTCCTTATTCTCTTCTACTTGCGGAACTAAAGTCCTGATTGAAAAAACAATGAGTAGGCAGGCTTTTATTGCAGAGGCATGCAATAAAATACCTTTCCCTGCTTGTTTGCTGTCTCCTCCAGCACTACAAACTGAGCGCGGCTCAGCTTACAGTGCCGGGCTAGTCTCTGAGTGCCGGGGTGATAGCCTCCTGCACATGCGCAAGAGTGACCTCACTCCCTCCTCCAACTCCTCCAATAAGGGGGCCCGAAGACCAGCACTCAGAAGAAGATGCCAGTGTCGGCGCAGGACCGGTGGACAGGTGTAGAGAATTTAGTTCCACTTTAATGGCCCTGTAATCTATCTTTCATGACAAGGTGTTTCAATGTGTTTTTTTCCCTCATTGTAATGTCCTCTGTGAGCTCCTGAACCTCTCCTTTTTCATTTGTTCTGCTTGTTCACATGCAGTGCTCTATGCACACTACAAATCCCATAGTCCATAGTCCAGCTCAGGAGCAAGCAAAGGAGCCTGGCTATGTTCCTACATACAGTGGGACCATGGAGAACAAACATAGCCACACTCTAATGCTGCGTACACGCGACCAGACTTTCCGGCAGACTAGGTCCGACGGGATTAGTCTGTCGGACAATCCAATCATATGTGGGCTAATCCGATCATTTTTTGGGAACAAACTCCAGCAGACCTAGACATAAAACATGTTTCAAATCTATCCGACGGACTCAATTCCGACGGACTTAAATCGGGAAATATGTTCGTCTGTGTGCTGGACCGACGGACCAAATACGGCGCAAGGGAAACTATTGGCTACTGGCTATTGAACTTCCTTGTTTAGTCCCGTTTACGTCATCACGTTCGTTTGAAAGTCCATCGGAACTCCGCCAAAAGTCCGCCGGGAAGAACGTCGGACCTAGTTTGCCGAAAAATACGGTCATGTGTATGCGGCATAACAGGTATTTGGATCACACCAGCACAAAAAAGTAATCTGGAGATTTTAAGGAAGCTGAGAGCAATAGAAGGAACTTTTTTTGAGTTAAAAATACATACTTAAATAAATATATAGTTTTTTCAAACTAAAGTTTAGTGTCACTTTAAATTCTATAAGTTGACGGTGATAGTGTTTGGGCACTTTTGGAAACAGTAGGTAACCTCTTTACGTTTACAAGGCCACAAATATCCATGGTCTCACCACGGTAATGTATCTCATAAATACAGAGCAGGCTTTAGAGAGACTGGAGAAGGAGCCCATCACAGGGTAACAAAAATGATAAGTGGTTTGTCAAGCAAGAACTGTAGAGACAGACAAGCTACAGTGAATATGCTCAGTCTGCAAAGCTGCCAAGGACCACTAGAAATAGCAACAGACATTCCAGATTCTCCGACCACAAATTGGATTAATGAACCAGCAGTCAGCTTTCTATATTCAGGAATAAGTCTTTAATAACTTACACACTGATAATAATATATGGCACGCAAAGAGACATCTGACAGCACAAAACTAACAAGAAGAATGCCTGTACTCCTTGTAAGACATGGTTTTACTGAAAATGTTATCATTCTTTAGTGCTTTAAAGATCTGAAAAAGATTTAGACAGGCTAGTGGCTCAATGGTTGGCACTGCCTCTTGCAGCACTAATGTTCTGGTTTAATTTCCAGCCAGGGATTTTCAGATCAATTCACTACAATGTATGAGTTTTTCTAACTGCGTCTTCCATTTAATATTGCCTAAAAGTGCATTTTTTTCCCACAAATAAAACAGCTATTTAAAGGAAAGCTTTACTGCCATTACTGAACATCTTCTGAAAATATTCAGGCTTTTATACTTTCTGTGTCAAAGCTCCTGATCTGCATGTGTATTCTGTGTATTCTGGATATATGAATAGGAAAGTACATGTATGTAAATTTCAAATATATTAGATGTTAATCCCGAGTATTGGATGTTGTTAAATTCGGACCAAATTTCACAGATGGCTAAATCTGAAATTCTGTGTTATTTTTGGTAAATGCTAATTAAAAAATAGTGTTAATCCTGAATTTTGGATAACGTTAAAGTCAGAGGAAGTGTAATGGATTCAGATGGCCAACTCTGAATTTCAGTGTTATTTTTGGTGGCCAGATTTCTGGAAGAAAGGGACCAGAGGTCGTTTCTTTCTTTTATAATCTACTGTTATTTTCTGAACACTTATGGCTTGACTGCCAGCGACACCAGGCCCCGCCAATCTTCAAAACTTTGGTAATTTTTTTTTTAAAGGAAGTGGCAGTTTTCTTGCCCCATCATCTCATGGGGCGAGGCTGCCAGAACCTGCCCAGACCATTCTGTACAATTTTTCATTATTTGCTCTCTCTTTTCTACAAAAGTGTTTGGAGACTTGTTCTGATTTCTATTGATAGGTTGAATCACAACCTATCAAACTTTTCAGAAGTTTGCAAATTTCTAGAAAACATTTATTTCTTAGAAATCAGTATTTTTTCCCAAGAAGCCTCTCCACAATATACACCAGGGCAGTGTGGATGTGCCCATACCAGCGCATTGCACTGTTCACTCTTTTTTCTTTTACATAGAATTCTATTGGTTGGCGTGTGGTGACCCATGTTGAAAAAAAGTACTTTGTTTCAGTGTACACTGCCTGCACACCACCACAACATAGTGGTGTGAATTGTCCACACTGGAGACAAGGCATTTTGCATTGTCTTGAGGTGGGGGTACGATGGGACTGCACTAGAATAGCCCAATGCAGTCCTACCACACCCTTGTGTGAATGGAAATGGAAAAGAGAAATGGAAAGATACATAATACCCCACATTATGCTTTATTGATCTTATTAAAATATATGTGACCTTAGAGTAATGTTAAAGGTAGAGCACTGTGAGGAGGGAAGAAGTGGAGAAAGCCACTGCTCTCATATGCACAGTGCTGGATTGAGTTTGGGTTCAAGTAAGTATAAGGGGGTGCTGGTGGGTGTGTTATTCCCCATCTCCAGGGCCGGTGCTACCACTAGGCAAACTAGGCAGCCGCCTAGGGCGCACGGCTGCCTAGGGCGCCCGGCCACTGGTGTTCCTACTCTCTTCTCTCTGCAGCAAGCAACTAAGTCTCAGCATCAGCAGGCAGCCGCCGTTCTGTTCGCTGATAGTGTCAATGGCGCACCGGTGGCGGAGGACTGTGTCTTTGTTCCGACTCCCGAATGAATGGAAGCAAGCAAACATTAATTGATAGGCCCTGGTGAGGCTGCATTGATGGGCGCTGGTGAGGCTGAATTTGATGGGTGCTGGTGAGGCTGCATTTGATAGGCGCTGGTGAGGCTACATTGATGAGCGCTGGTGAGGCTGCATTTGATGGGCACTGGTGAGGCTGCATTTGATGGGAACTGGCGAGACTGCATTTGATGGGCGCTGGTGGGCTGTATTTGATGGGTGCTGGGGAGGCTGCATTGATGGACGCTTGTGAGGCTGCATTTGATGGGCACTGGTGAGGCTGCATTTGATGGGAACTGGCGAGACTGCATTTGATGGGCGCTGGTGGGCTGTATTTGATGGGTGCTTCATTAAAAAGGTGGGGTATACATGGGCAGGGCAAAGGGGCTGTAGTCAGGGTTGGGGGGTGGGCGCCAAAATGAGGTTTCGCATATGGTGTCAAAAATCCTTGCACCATCTCACACCAAAAATATGCCATGTTTAGAACACTGTTGCATTTAAATGCACACATTCCAATGCACTAAAATGCATGTGGTGTGGTTTCCCATAATAAATATAGTATTCTTTACCATCTCACTACTGCAGTGCAGCGCATATTGAAAAATCAATTTTTCCTGTATTTTAGAGCATTGGGAGGCCCATAGAGGTCAATGACAGTGTATCAAAATGCATATAACATGAGCTGGCCACATGTCTTAACAAGCTTTGGTATATGGCTGTTAACCCCATCCATTCCAAAATTCTAAATGTAAAAATACATTGAAAATGTGCACAAAGGAAACACATTGATACATGACAATGCATTTCCCTAACGCTACAAAAGAAGCTGTACCTCTATGCACACACATACTGTAGATCTAAATAGACCCTTAAAGATTTTTTTTCTTAAAGTTTGTAGGTTTTTAAACAGTTTTATATGTTTTTGCTTTACAAACGAACACAAAAAACAAGGTGCACCCATATATTTGCTAGTAGGCTGGGTGGAATAACGCTCTACTCATTTGTGTGTTTAATTTAAACCTCAGTCATTAAACTCTGTAAACAACAATCTTTTCAGCATAGCAATTAGGATTAGCCAATATTTAAATGAAATAGACAATGAAAAAAAAAACATTTCAGTTTTAAGTCCTTTAAAGTAAAACTTAACCCAAAACAACTTGATAAAAATAATGTTCTTTATCAAGGAACATACATTCCACATTAATGATTATGCTACCAAAATGAGTGTGTGCTGTAAAATTGCCTCCAGCATTACTCCTGTTTCTTCTTGCTGGAGGCTGCCATTTTTCTCAGTTACATTCTGGGAATGTCAGGAATGCTGACTGTCAGATTTTCTTGTGTCCTCAACCAGACTGTCAAACCATCAAATGGCTGGTGTCATAACTGATCACAGGTGCAGTACCATGGTAGTTGCAGGTCAAACAGAAGCAGCTTCCTTGACAGCAAAGTGGCCTCTACAAATGTCTAAAATGGAGAGCAACTGAGCATGTGCAGAGCAGGGTGAAACAGTGTATTACTGGATTTTAAACAGTATAGACACTTATTTTTTATGTTTTACATAGCTTTGCCTGCAAAATGGGCCAGTGATCCAGTAGGACCTAGCTAAATTTCCACTTTAACATAACAAATAAACAATAAAATTAAAGCAAAATGGCTATACTTTCACTTTAAAGATCATTCACCCAAACTGGCCACTGATATATGGACATATGACTATTATAGAAACATTATACTGAAATATATACTGTATACTAGACTGAGTCAAGTTGACTTGAATATATATCACAGTCATGAACTTTTGATCATATCATATATTCTCTTTTATTTTAGAAGTTATTCCTTCAACTTGTGTCTTCCAGACTGAGACATCGGATTTCAAACAAGAAAGAAGAAACGTGTCATTAAATAGCTCTTTCCAGTTAGCTTTCTTGAGTTTTACTATGGAACGTCTTTAGATGTGCCATAATTATGGGGCTTAATGCAGGAGATACCGAACTCAGATCCACAGGAAAGAGATTGTGATGGTACGAACATTTCATATAGGGCTTCCCAGACTTCAAACATCATCTGACTGCTTTTGTTCTTGGCTCTACTAGATCTTTATAAACTACTCCAAGCAAATAAAAAAGTAATTACCAGTAAATTTCCAATTCAGCTAGTGTAAACACCTAAAATATCTTTTTCAATTGTTTTCACACATGTTTTCTGAAAGCTGAAATGTATGTTCTTAGAGGAGTGCCTGGTAGGTAGACTAAAGTCAGTACCTAGATTTACCTAAAAGAGGAAAGCACACGGAAGGCTTCCGAATTTTGATGATTCTCGCTAGTCATACAAGAGGTGGGCTGTCATATACATTAATACTGTACTGATGATAAGTACCACTACTAATCACTAAGAGCACATGGAAAACAAAAGTATGCAAATCACTTCATGTAATGTTTTTTTTTTTTGGTAGTACTGCTCCTTTTAATACATTCCAATCCTAATTCGGGCTGGTTTTACCTTTTAAATGTAAATGCAAAGCCAAACTGAATGACATTAAATGTGTTAATGTACAGTATATAAACAATTGTAATTATCTTTCTTTTTAACCATTTCAATACAGGGCAATTTTACCCCCTTTCTGCCCAGGCCAATTTTCAGTTTTCAGCACTGTCACACTTTTGAATGACAATTGCGCGGTCATGCAACACTATATCCAAATTCCATTATTATTATTTTGTTGACACAACTAAAGCTTTCTCTTGGTGGTATTTAATCAGCACTGGGTTTTTTATTTTTTGCTAAATAAATTAAAAAAAAGACTGAAAAGTTTGAAAAAAAAAAAACATGTGTTTCTTCGTTTCTGTTATATAATTTTGCAAATAAATTGTTCTTCATAAATTTGGCCCAAAATGTACTGTTATGTTTCATGGGTGAAAATAACCCAAATAAATGTATATAATTTAGTCTGTAGGAAAGTTATAGAGTCCATAAACTATGGTTTATATCTAAAAAATTGATCAATCCTGATGTACTGAAAGACTATCGTATTTCTTGAGGCCCTAAAATGCCGGGACAGTAGAAATACTCCCCAAATGACCCCTTTTTGGAAAGAAGACAGTTCAAGGTATTTAGTAAGAGGCATGGTGGGTTTTTCGAAGTAGTCATTTTTTTGTCATAATTATTTGGAAAATTAAGAAATTAAAATTTTATTTTACATACTGTCGTCAGTGCAGTACAGCGCCATCATATAACGTGGGGCAGAGATCAGGGACACTGACTGGTAACAGTACAAAAAAAACAGTACACAGTGTGTTAAAAAAAATCAAAAAAAGATAACATTTAATAAATAAACTGTGACACAAGCAATATAATGTTACCATAGTAAATACTACTTTTTTTTTTTTTACACATTATGTTTGCTCTTAGCAGTAAATACATTGTAATTACATTGCTATAAGCAAGCATTTTACTGAATGAAACTGAATCATTCAGTTTGTTTTGTTGTGATTAGCTGTGATTGGACAAAGCTAATCACGTGGTACAGATGGGCTGTGATTGGCTCTGTCTGTACCATGTGATCAAATTGAAAAATCACAGCTAGCAACACAATTGTACACAATGGATGGCATGAAAGGAAGCCATCCATTGTTACAACTGTCACGTGACCTGCTGTGATTGGTCACGGCGTTCACATGGTACCAGCAGCAAGCTGGTGCTCTTATCAGTCATTGGCTGTGTCCCGTGGAAGCTGGATCAGTCATCAGCTGTGTTACCCCGACCCTGATCAGTCATTGACTGTATCTCGTGGAGGCTGGATCAGTCATCAGCTGCGCAACCTAAGCCTGAACAATCGCCGATTCCTAAAAGGATGTCATATGACATCCAGTCAGGATGGGAAAGCACCCGCCCGGCCATCAATTGACTATAGACTGGGTGGGAAGTGGTCAATGTCCTGCAATCATTTTTTCAGCTACTTCCTATGTATGTGCACTGACCCCAGCAATGGCATCATGGCTTTTTCTCACCTTATGGTGACAGCAGTAGACTGTGCTTCTGTAAAGTTTGTAGAAACAGCCACGTGTATTCTCTATACAAAGCCCATGTGGCAGGGTGACTATGTGGGAGGACAACTGGGAGACAGTAACAGAAAGTTGTCACCCTATAGCAGTAAGTACCTGAACAAGCACCCCAATGGTAGGACCAACAGATATTATTTTAATGAAAGTTGCAATTTAAAACTGTGAAATGATTTAACATTTTAAAGCTTATATGAGGTTTTAGTAATTGGCTCTACATACACTTTAGGTATGCCTGCAGCCTCTGAAAGATGGACAGCTAAGTTATCCCACATCTCTGTCTAAATATACCGCTAGGATTTTAGTTTTCAATGTCAGGCTTGTTTCCAAAGAGGTTTTCTAAGCCATAGTTCAATATGTTTCGTTTGCTAAACATAGGCAAATCCAATGTGAATAATTGATTGAGTTCAGTATGAATATTCACTAAGCTAGTTGTATACAGACGTTCAAAGCATTATGAACTCCTGGGATTGCATGCTATGTGGAGTATTCTGAACTCATTACATCAAAAGCTTGCAATGGTTTTTAATGAGAAAGTAAGTGTACAGTAGCTGCGCAACCTATAAACAAGGTATGTAATGCCAAGCATTTTAGGGGTTAATTCATACCATTGACTTTCGGCTTCTGTGCAAATATGCCCGAGGACATTGAAGTGTGTATTATATTAGCTATGCATATTTTATAAGCTAACCTTGAGTGCCAAAAATAGGAATAAGCTAGTAATATGTTGTAGGTGTCTAGAGTGCTCACAGTTTGGTTAGCCATATAGAGGCATTTCATCGATTATTTAAGGAGAACCTGTCACATTGTCCCTTATATGTCCCATGGGAGGCACTCATCCATTTCGGAATATGCCATTGTCCAACTGCAGGGACCATTGCTGGTTCTGTGATAGACACATGACCGTACATACAGCTATAGGTGTGCAATGCCTTGAAACTACAACCAGTACAAAGAGTAAGGTAGAATCTTCCAGCACTGGATATGGCACTTGGTTGAGGCAAGTAAGGCACAACACGTTCCTTATAAACTGAAGCTCAGTTTTACTTCATATTAAATATATAACATACAGTATTTACCATGGAGATCTCATTTTCTTCAAAATCTTTAGATCTAATTTTTTTTTTTTTTTGTAGAATGAATTCCTGTTCCTGTTTTATTTTTTATATTGCTCAGCCATTGCTTTATTCCTGTTTATTTATGCATGCGTTTTTTATTTATTCATTCATTCTGATTTTGTAAGCATTACTGTACAAGTAGGGTCCCTATCATAAAATCCATAAAACACACATAAGAGGCATCTACGTTTTACTTTTTTTGCCTGATTATATAATATACAATGTAATTTCTATTCCTAAACAGAATAATTTTAAATCTGGTGGGCCTTTCTATGAATAGAAGATACAGTCCGAAGCATCTTACCTTAGATATCACTGATATATTGCTCCATGATTTGAAACAAATACCTGCCTTTAATTGCTAAACCCTATCCTCTGATCATACTTACTATAGGCAAAAACTGTAGGGTGTCAGTAGGAGCAAGAGGAGCTTTGGTGGTACCACGTGAGACAAGACTCTCATCCTGTCTTAAACTCAACCACCATCAGTCACTGAGTAAATATCTAACTCATATTATCATATTACATCAGTGACTGAGTTTGCATGTACATACATTATAGCAGTTATGCACAATTATTTGTGGTGGTCTACTAAAAATAAGCTTAAACTCCCATAAATGAATTCATAAATGAATGAATGAGTCCTGTGCCATAAACAGCGGCTCCTGCACTCATGCGCAGGTGTGGCATCATCGTGGCTCTGGCCACTCTACAGCCACAGAGACACAGAGTCCGTGAACCCAGAAGGAAGACGGGTGAAGATGGAAGCCCTGTTAGCGGTGACAGCTCGATGCTGGAAGGGCTTCGTTCTAAGATAAGTTTCACACTAGCGTATGTGATGCATACCAGCACATTATAACTATGCCTTGTAGGTTAAAAAGAAAAATCGCCGGCGGTTTACTACCGCTTTAAAGTGTATGTAATCCCTTGCATAGACTTGCAGTTGAGGGTCATTGAAAACCCACGATTGAGCCCCTTAAGTGGCCCCTTGGGAGGGAGATTGATTCTAAAAAAGGCAGCGGATTGGGGTGTTAACAGCAACCTCTGACTTCAGAATATCCCCTCTCTCACTAATGTTGGACAGGAGAACAGGGGTCTCCAAACTTTTCAAAGGGCCAGTTTCCTGTCCTCCAGACTTTAGTGGGGTCAGATTGTAGCCAGTGAGGGTAGAAAATGTCCCAGATCCAGCATCAGTGAGAATAAAAATGGTCTCAAGGTCAGTGGTCAGTAGGAGTAGTGCCCCATCATTGGTATTAGTGGGAGTAATAATATCCTATCATTGGTAGAAATAGTGCCCCATTGTTGGTGTCAGTAGGAAGAATAGTGCCTCATATCTGGATAAAGGCTAGCAAAGGGCTGCCTCTGGCAGTTTGGAGGCCCCTGCTGTAGATTAACCCCTTGCCTTCAGGACACTTACACCCCCTTCCTGCCCAAGCCATTTTTCAGCTTTCAGCGCATGTTGCACTTTGAATGACAAGTGCGTGGTCATGCTACACTGTATCCAAATGCCATTTTTATAATTTTCTTCACACAAATAGAGCTTTCCTTTGGTGGTATTTAATCACTGCTGGGTTTTTGTTTTGAAAAAACATTTTTTTTTTTACTTTGTTTCTGTCAGTCAATTTTGTAATTAAGTAATTTTTCTCCTTCACTGATGTGTGCGGATGAGGCGGCACTGATGGGCACTGAT
Source organism: Lithobates sylvaticus (assembly GCA_028564925.1). Taxonomy (NCBI): domain Eukaryota; kingdom Metazoa; phylum Chordata; class Amphibia; order Anura; family Ranidae; genus Lithobates; species Lithobates sylvaticus. Next base: position 120,670,447 of record CM053035.1, on the reverse strand, counting down.
AGGATGAACTGGTGGGCATTGATGAGGTGGCACTTATGGGCACTGATTAGGTGGCACTGATGAGGAGGCACTAATATGCTGCACTTATGGGCACTACTAGGTGGCACTGAAGCGCACTGATAGGCGGCACTGATGGGCACTGTTAGGTGTCACTGATGGGCACTAATAGGTGGCACTGACACTGATAGGCAGCACTGGTGGGCACCGATAGGTGGCACGGATAGGCGGTACTGATGGGCACTAATGGGCATTAATGGGTGGCACTGATGGGCGACACTGATGGGCATTGATGAACAGCAGTGATGGGCATTGATGGGCAGCACTGATAGGCGGGCTGATGGCCAGCATTGACTTGCATCGGTAATGGGCACTGATTGGTGGCACTTGTGGGCAGTGGTGAGCACTGATTGCTGGCAGTGGTGGGCACTGATTGCTGGCACTGATTTGGGGCACAGGTGGTGTTATTGTAATCAGGGCACTGATGATCAGTGTAGATGTCTCCTGTGAGGAGATGCTGCTGATCCGCTCTCCTCTCCTCACATTCTGCCAGTGTGAGTAGAGGAGTGCCGATTACCGGCATCTCCATGTTTACATGTGACCAGCTGTGACTGGACACAGCCGATCACATTGTTAAGAAGTCGTGGACGCGGCTCTTTACAGAGATCGGGGTCGCGACGTCTCCTAGCAACACAGCAAGCCCGCGATCACCATGCTGCACATTCCCCCAAGAGCCCGTTAGAGCGGCCGACCCGGGACGCCGTCATATGACAGCATCCAAGAACGAGAGCCGCACTGCCCCACCGTCATCTGACGGTGAGCGGGCTGCAACTAGTTAAAGCCCAACTCCAGCCAACTAAAAAAGGATCCCTTGAAGTGGGGCTGTCCCAGCACTGCGAGGTTTCATTGCTTGTTTTGTTCTAGTGCAGTGCTTCTCAAACTTTTTTTATCTTGTCACGCCTGAAAAGATTTAACAAATTTTGTGGTGAAGAATTGATTTATTTATATATATATATATATATATATATATATATATATATATATAGATATTTCATTTTAACTTTAATGTGAAGGATGTGCCTGCTTTGGAGAGCAAATCAGATTGAAGCGAGGCTCCAAAGTCGATAAACGGAACAAACAAATGGAACGATCTCTATTATTATAATATAATTAGAGCAATCGAGTTCTCTCTCGCACAAGTCTCGCGTTACGAAAGGAACCAATGAATGACAGACTAACAGAGATTGCGTTTTTATATATATTACTTTTTAAAATTTTGCGACATTGATTTACAATTTCATTAAAAAAAAAAAAATTTATTTTTTTAGCAATTTTAAATCTTTTTTAAAACTCCCATGACACACCTGCAAATCTCACGTGGCGGCACACAGTTTGAGAATCACTGTTCTAGGGGAACAAAAGGAAGATTTACTTATCCAATAATCCATGCCTTGCAGCTAGACCATTCCCCACATCTTCTTCTCCTCCATGCTTCAGTGGTCTAGGACCCTGATATCATCAAGATCAAAGCAGGGTTCTTTGCCCTGCTTTGGACGTGATGACACCAAGGAACAGTCCCACAAGAGTGAGGGGGAGCTCCTTTTGCTGGGGGAGCGGAGGATCAGGTACGTAAAACTGTTTCTCTTCTCCGCTAGACAAAGCGAGCTATTAACCCATGCAGTGCAGGCGCAAAGATAATTTTTTAGTTGCCCAAAGCTGGGCTTTAATTACAGTGAGTGAGTGTTGTCATACAGGGACAGATAAGTGTGTTATAGGCAGGATCACCAGGTAAATGAAAAAAAAAAAATAAGTCCAAAATAAGAAAGAAAACCAATTCAGCCACCGCATCCAAGTACGAGTAAACTACAATATATGATATTTTTGTTCTTGAGTTTAGATATTATTTTCTTTGCAGGTACTATGGGTCAAATGTGATTCTGCAATTACTCATGAAGCCAAGCCCTTGCAAGGATACTAAAGCCCTTGGTTGCCAGAAAAGAATGGAAAAGAATTTTGTAGAGATAACTGGCAGTTTACTCTTCACCTATTGCAGGGATTAAAATGAGGTGTGTAATTATCTGTTATAAAGATAAGTGCTCTCTATGTGTGTTCATGTCCATGCTTAGACTATGATACAGATGATAGAAAGAAGACAGTACGATGTGGAAGACAAATAAAGGTTCCCAGCCTTGTTTCGGAAAGCAGGCTCAAGAGGTTTCGCTAGGATTTTATTAGCATGCCTAATGCAGCTTTGCAGTTTGTATATAACTCATACACTGATGGATCAATATGTATTTATTAGTGTTTTCACTGAAAAAGAATGAGCTATGAGGCACTTCATAACAATTCACATCCACAATAGCCAGAATAGGCTCCAAGCACTTCTGCAGTGAAGTGCCATGTTCTAATGTAGGCTTTGTTACATTTGTTGCAATATGAGTGAGCAACATGCAGTTAGATTAATAGATGTATATGCTTATGGCTACAAATTACCCAAACAAAAAGATACAGGCAACAGTTTTATGTTTAAACCATATTGCACATTAAAAAAATATTGGATGCACTCATACTGAAAAAACTAAAAATTTACATTTATTTTGTTTTTGTTTTGTTTTTTGTATTTGAGCCTGCAAAGCATTGCAGATGTGATCTCTGTATTGTGAGTACAATGCACAGCCTCTCACAGACCCTACAGCCCCAGGTCCAGTGGCAGCTGGTGCTCACAATTTTATGGGGGGGGTGCAAACAAACTGAAAAATTCTGAAAAAAAAACACCATAAATTGCAGCCTCACTGTGCCCATCAAACGCAGCCACTGTGCCATCAAACGCAGCCACTGTGCCATCAAATGCAGCCACTGTGCCATCAAACGCAGCCACTGTGCCATCAAACGCAGCCACTGTGCCATTAAATGCAGCCACTGTGCCATCAAACGCAGCCACTGTGCCATCAAAATCAGCCACTGTGCCCATCAAACGCAGCCACTGTGCCCATCAAACGCAGCCACTGTGCCATCAATCGCAGCCACTGTGCCATCAAACGCAGCCACTGTGCCATTAAACGCAGCCATAGTGCCCATCAAATGCAGCCACTGTGCCCATTAAACGCAGCCAATGTGCCCATCAAATGCAGCCACTGTGCCCATTAAACACAGCCACTGTGCCAATCAAATGCAGCCACTGTGTCCCATAAAATGCAGCCACTGTGCCCATCAATTGCCACCACTTTGCCCATCAATTGCCCCCACTGTGCCCATCAATTGCCACCACTGTGCACATCAATTTCTCCCTCTGTGCCCATCAATTGCCGCAACTGTGCCCATCAATTGCTCCCACTGTGCCCCATAAAATGCAGCCACTGTGCCATATCAAATGCTGCCAGTTTGCCCAATCCCCCCCCCCTGTCATCTGCAATTACCTGTCTCGTGGGACAGCTCCTCGATGTCTTCTCCCGTCCTCTCTTCCCGTCCTCTGCTATGATTGGACATCTGGCAGTTTAGTGTTAGAAAAGTGAATATTCATTTGCTTTTCTAATACAGCTGAGTGACCTGCGAGCGCCATGCTGAGCGCTCGCAGGTCACCTTTTATTATGCCTATTAGAGCCTATGGCTCTAATCAGGTGCTTCAAAAATGCATGAATCTATCTATTGGTCATAGAGGGGTGGCTGGAGAGAGGGGGACACACCGCCACTGCCCAGGTCTATACCAATCTTCGGCTAGGGCCCATTCACACCAGCTGCTGTGGGGCTGCATTGGTAGCAATTCCAGCGCAGTCCCATCACAAGACAAGGCCAAACGCCTTGTGCCCTATGTACCGCAGTGCGGTGGTAAGTTCGGTGGCTACGGACACCAAATGCTGGACTCGGGAGCGTGCCCACAAGGTAATCCCCCGAGAGAGCACTTCTCTAAGGGGTTATACGATGCAGGGAGGAGTCGTGAGAGCCGCTGGGGGACCCCAGAAGAGAATGTTCGGGGCCACTCTGTGCAAAATGAGCTGTACAGTGGAGGTAAGTATGACATGTTTTTTATTTAAAAAAAAAAAAGGTCTTTACATTGACTTTAACTGTTCTTAAAAAATGTTCCCTCCCCTCCCTACCTATGCTGCCTAACCTCTATAAAATTCTTACCTATTTTTAATCTGCTCTGGTCCGATCTAGTGATCACACATCTCTGGCTCCACCATGTCAGTGAGTGACTGCTGCATGGGAGAGGAGGGAGTGTTAACCAACAGCTAGGCCATGTGAACCTATGGATAACATCACAGTTTCTGCAATTCACAGCCATTGTCGAGCACCCCCTTACACAGAGCTGCAGAATCATGTGACCGGCAGATTGAAAATACAATAGCTTAGTACACAAATATGAGGTACACAGATCGGACATTTTTAAGAATAGTTATAGTTAGGGTTTTCTTCCACTTTCAGGCCTTATGTACACAGGTGTATAAATGTATGCTCCAAATATTCTGGGTTTTTTTTTTCTGCCAGAACTTGGCAGAAAAAAAAATGCCTCTAATGTTGCCTATATATGTGTGTTTTTGCGTGTATGGAGTTGAGCATAAATGCATTCTACTGGCCAGGATGTTGATTTATTCTGGCCATTGGTATACATTTACGCTCATAAGCGTGTGCCTGTGCACATTTATGTACGTATGGGCGTAAATAATGCTGATAAAATGCTCTGAACGCAGGCTCGGGGCATTCTGTTTGGCCCCTGAACGCTGCTCTAAAACATAGTTACATAGTTAGTCAGGTTGAAAAAAGAGTCCATCTAATTCAACCATAAAAAATAAAAAAATTAAATAAAAAATATCATGATCAAATAAAAAATATCATGATTAAATAAAAAATATCATAATAAAATAAAAAAATATATAAAACATGCCTGTAAATGCCGCAATAGGGTTTATTTACTAAAGGCAAATCCACTGTGGACTACAAGTGCACTTTGAAGTGCAGTCGCTGTAGATCTAAGGGGAAGAACTGAAATGAAGGGAACCTCTGCTGATTTCTATCATACAATCATGTACAAGCAAAAATGCTGTTTTTTATTTTTACCTTGCATGTCCCCTCAGATCTACAGCGACTGCATTTCCAAGTGCACTTGTAGTGCACAGTGGATTTGCCTTTAGTAAATAAACCCCAATGTGGATATGTACATTAGATAACCTAGAGCTGCTTCCAGAGGTGTAAAAAAAGAAAAGAAATGCCAGAGGTAATAGAGGTATTTTGCTGCTCGTATGCATGACGCCTAATAGCTGTTGCCAATGAAAGGAAATAGTAGGTATTCTGGATGACCACCCTTCTTGTAGGTACACCAACAGGGCCCTCAGATATCTGGAGACACGGAATGAAACGAGAGGCAGGTTGTGCATTTGTAAGATGTCTGCTTTATTATATGCATATTATATGTGTTTTGATGTGCTGCCATTCATGTCTATGTGCACTAAAATGCAGACATTTTGTTAATGTGACCCTTTCTCAAGCCCAAAACAGTTCAGAGTCTCCCTGTAATAGCAAATGTTGAATACTTACCTGTCTGGTGTCCGGCAAGTCCAATCTTGGATCCCTTGCATATTTATGAGTGCTGCCACTACTGTCTATACTTCTGGGTGTGTGTTTATGTTCCCCGCTGTGCGATGTGGTCCACAGACACTACATCGCTCCAGGACACAGTAATAATGTATCAGGCGATGGGGGAAACAACAGAACGCAGAAGGGCCACACTATCCAACCTATCCTGAAGTGTTGGACAGCAGGACTGGTAGCTCTACAAGAGAGAGAAGATCGGAGTCACTGCCCTCCAGACAGATAAGAATGTAACATCTTCTTTTACAGTGTGGCTCTGTTCGAATTTTTGTATCCTAGAAACAGAGTTGTTCCCGCTTGGAAACAGTGTGATTCCAGCCTTAGGGTCCATTTACACTTGTCCCTTCCTGTGCGAGGTGTTAAAGCGCCTTGTATCACACATTAACGTGCATTGAGTTATGGCAGCCCTCACTTTGAATTGACAGCAAAGCACGGGAACAGACCAAAAAACAGCCGTGCAGCATTTAACTGACGCAGTTCATCATAACCATGGTATCGCTGTGTTGTGGTGTGCTCCAATGTTTTATGCATTAGAGCTGTGTTGCCTTAGAACTTTGGGGTTCAAAATGATTGGCTTAACAATAGACTAATGCCCCGTACACACGATCGGAAATTCAGCCAGCAAAAGACCGATGAGAGCTTTTGGTCTGGAAAATGCGACCGTGTGTATGCTCCATCGGGCTTTTGCTGGCCGAATTCCAGCCAGCAAAAGATTGAGAGCACGTTCTCAATTTTTCAGTTGGAAAAAGTTCCGATCGGAAATTTCCGATGGTCTGTAGCAATTCCGACGTGCAAAATTCCTAAGCATGCTCGGAAACAATTTAACGCATCCTCGGAAGCATTGAACTTAATTTTCTCGGCTTGCCGTAGTGTTGTTCTTGACGGTCGAAAGTTCAGCAAACTTTTGTGTGACCGTGTGTATGCAAGCCAAGAGTAGGACAGAGTAGGAGATAGCTGGACATATTGGGGTAGTGAGTTCCAGAGGGAGGAGAGGCTCTAGAGAAGTCCTGGAAGTGAGCAAGGGAGGAGGAGACAAGGAAGCTAGAGAGCAGGAGGTCTTGGGAGGAGCAAAGAGGACGGTTTGGGTTATATTTGGAGACAAGATTGGTGATGTAGCTTGGGGCAGAGTAGATGGCTTTGTATGTTATTGTAGATGTATCGACAGGCCCCTGTACTACATAGTTGATGGAAGAGCTAAAATAGATTGTACAATCAGATTGTATAGTCATTAGTCAGCATTAGTGATCTTCATGTACAATTCATATAATAATGTCACTGCATGAAATGCAAATGCAAAATAGGTAATAAATAGGCAAAATAGGTAATAAACCTCAGAAAGCTCAAAAACATTAGAGAAAATACGATTTTAGGTATTGCCATCACAGAGTTATCATATGTCTAAATGCTTTAGTAAATGCTGCTAGGAAAATCTGATTTGTTAGTGAATCCGCCCTATGCAAACTCTCATGGCTTTGCACAACTCCACATACATCCCACATGCATAGTAATTCCTGGGAGTCTATGGTTTACCAACACACCAATACAACAAAAATGGTAAATAATGTCTTTTCATATTCATCGGACATGGTGCAAAAGAATGTCTGAACGTAAGCAACTCTAAACTTATGTGAATGATAACATTGTACCTATGTAAATGCAACATCATTTGCTCCAAATGGAATAGAATTACATTTTCAAATATGCATAACTATGAACAACAGCTTTAATTAGAAAATAGTAAACTACAAATTAATCATTAATTTCTAATAAAAGCTTTTCAAAAGGAAATAAAAAGTCACAAAAGTAAATATATGGATTACTAGCAATATCTATTTCAAGAACTTGACAATTAAAGATCTGAAACTGTAATTATAACTTGTTTATTATTTATTCATGTGAGGCTGTCTTCTTTATCCATTTGTACACTTTCATTAATTATGAAGCACAGCAGATCACTGTACTATCTACTATGGAAAGATTTCAATCTTCCACCATGGTGCTGATCTACCAATAGAGTCATTCGCACCTTAGGCTGTGTTCGCCTAAAATACCCAGTCAGGTTCAGGATAATTTAAAAAAATCTTTTAAAAGTAAACATCTCATTATACATTGTAGAGAAGGGGTGCCCAACCTTTTGAAGAGAGAGGGCCACTTAAGCAACATGGTAACTGGTCGCGGGCCACAATGAGCGGAGCGGGCATTTGACAGGTCCGTGTTCACTCCGCATATGCAGAATGGACACAGTCCGCTCTACTCTATGGGCCCTCTGATCAGATCAGACAGATGGGGACGGATCCCCTTCTGTGTTTTTTTTCTGTTTTTTTTTAGCAGATTAGATTGGAGGAAGGCGGGTGTAAATGAATACAAGTTAATTTACATCTGCTGTTCCATAGAGGTGAATGGAGGGTCCAATGGGTCGGGCCAATCAAGGCTGCTTTAACATTGATTTGCTGCGGTTTATCAGGACCGCGGGTGCAGCGTCGTGCAACTGTGGCTTTCCTGTGGGTTAGCTGCACTTTGCCATAGAATCCTATTATATCCTGCAGGTGTGACGCACTTTCTGAAAGCGCATCAAACCTGCAGGTAATAACAGAAGTCTATGGCTCAGTGCAGGTCACCCGCAAGCACACTGTGCTGCACCTGTGGATCAGTTTGAAAGTAGCCCAGTAACCACTGCAGACAGATATGCCCATAAATACACTGATTTTAGTAATAAACTTACCTTTTAATAAGTCTTTCATTCAGGTATTGCTGGCTGTTGCTGTCCCAGGTGGATGCATCTGGTCACTCCATCACTCATCACCCCACCTGTGACAGGAGCCGGCACTATACAGGAAGGTTTGGCTTATGCGGCTCTGCAGCTGCTTGCTTACTCAACAGCCAGCTTCTTTCAAAACACTGATGCTCTGGAATGGTGGGTCGACAACCCGCGATCTGGGCTTGCCAGCCCGCCATCCCAGAACGTGAGGTTGCGGGCCACATCATTGGGCTCCACGGGCCATATGTGGCCCCCAGGCCACTGGTTGGGCACCCCTGTTGTAGAGTATAGGTATATAGCTGGTCGGGGTGTGCAATCTGTTGGACTTGATCAAAAAAAAACGATAAATAGTTATTTAAAAAAAAAATTTATTATTATTATTTATTTATTTTCATTATATTAAAATACAAAACTTTTCAAGGATCAAGAATGATTACATTAATAAATACATTTAATTCTCCCTCCACCATACCCTTACCCCCACCATCCCTCTCTCTTTATCCTTTTTAGTTACCGTATTTTCCACGGAATAAGACAACATTTTACAGTAAAAAAAAATGGGCAAAAAGCAGGGGCCGTCTTATACGCCAGGTATAAAGCTGGGGTTATCATATGCCAGCCGCCCGCTGGATGTTAATCCCTCCGGAGTGTGTGGTAATACTGTATACATACAGTAAACACCACTGAGCCAATCCCGGCGAGTGATGTATTCTATTAATGAACACAGCGCCTGCTCGGATTGGAGTAACAACCTTTGCCAATCCGAGCAGGCTGCATACAGTAGCCTGCTCGGATTGGCTGTGAGAGTCAGAGGCGCGGGCTGATGATGTTACAGCCTCTGCCAATCCGAGCAGGCATTGTATTCAGTAATAGAATGCATAGCTCGCCATGATTGGCTCAGGGCGGTATACTGTATGTATACTGTGAGACAGCATGTTACCCAGCACCAACTTTGTTCTGAACATACGATATTACTGCACAAGGGGGTCGTCTTATACAGTGAGTACAGCACAAAACCAAAGTTTTAAATCGAAAAGTAGGGGGTCGTCTTATATGCCGGGTTGCCTTATACGCCGGCAAATACGGTATCTATCCTCTCCCATTTCTCCCGGCTCCCCCTCTTCTACCCTCCCACCACTTCCATATATCTCCTTGTTTTCTTAAATTTTTTCCAATCCTTCCATTTATTTTCAAATTGATCCATTTCCTCTTCCCCACTATATCTCAAATATTCCATGTTATATGTATCTTTTACTTTTTAAAACCACTCCGAGAAAAATGAAGTTCAGTAGCCATTGCTGCTCTTCTGCTTGATTCCAAGAATGCGTGGCACTTGCGTCGGAATTGTGTACACACAATCGGAATTTCCAACAGCGGATTTTGTTGTCGGAAAATTTGAGAACCAGCTCTCAAATTTTGTGTGATGGAAATTCTGATGAAAAATCCAGGCATGTTGTATGCACACTAACCACAGGGGGTCGCTTACTCAGCAATGCCACCATTCATAGAACGGCTTTTATTTTTTTTTCAATCAATACAGGGTATTCTCTGATTCGAGGAAGTGGAGGAGAGGGGCAGTAATTTCACAATTTCCACTTTGTCCAATCAGAGATCGCCTTCTATTCATTGAAAAAAAATCAAGAAATTTTATGAACAGTGATAGCACAGAGTAAATGACTGCCTGTGGTCAGGTTGCAGAGGGGAAGCTTCTTGCATAGGACCCAGAATATTAGAGCTATCACCGGCTTCTACAGTAATTTTCAGTTGCTCTATCATTTTGCTTGTTCCTCCTATTAGCATGCAGCCTGCCAAAGCTCATTCTGCACTCTGGCGATCAGTTTTCAGCTGACAAGGGGCTAAAGCTTGCTGTTAGCTGACCTCACTCAGCCAGTCTAGGCTCTGGATTGATCCAGACTTTACAGTTGTGTGATGGCTCTGGATTGATTCCGACTTTACAGTCGGGATCCACCCAAATGCATGGACTGGCAGCTGACTCCGCTTCTCAACTGCACTGCTGGGACACAGAGCCAGCTGCTCCTGCCCCCTTCCCAGCCCAGCACTCCAGTGAGCACTGGAGGGGCAGAGCAGTGACTGACAGTCACCAGGAGAGAACTGAGCGATCAGTGGACCTTAATCACTCAGTTCTTGGTGCAGAGGCAGCGGGGAGACAGATGTAGCATTGGATTGATGCTGCATCCACCTACATGAGTATAAATTATTTTTTTGTAAAGCCCATACTTTACCTTTAATGACTTCAGAACTGCATTCAGGTGTATCTTTTATATCTGCCTTTAAGTTTAACTTCACCCAAATTGTATTTTGTAAGATGCTAAACCCATTGGTTTAAAATACAAATTTAGCACTCATTTAGACGTACAAAGAAATTTAAGCACAAATTAAGGTACCTAATGTGTTAATTCGTGGAGCTACCAAAATGCTCATGAAACACCTGTTTTTGAAGCTAGCATAAACATAGCCTAAGGATTATGTTAGTTTTGATCACAGGAGAAGGCACTAAGGGTAGGCAGGGTTGGTGCCAGCATAAGGCAGCATAGGCTGGTGCCAGCATTAGGCAGCATAGCCTTAGGGTTCCAGGATGGGGGGGTGTGCTGGAGGAGAAGGGGCCAGATGGAACAAGAGGTGTGATAGGGGGTGCGGTTGGGGGCATAGGTGTGCTGGGGGGGGTTGAGGATATAGGAGTACTGGAGAAGGGAAAGGGGGAACTGTGGCATAGATGTGCTGAAGGAAGGGGGTAATTGGGGCATAGGTGTGCTGGAGGAGGGAGGGGTAATGGGGGACATAAGTGTGTTGAAGGAAGAGGGGAGAAATTGAGGGTATAGATGAACTGGAGGAGAGAGGGAATTGGGGACATAGATGTGCTGGAGGAGGGGGTTGGGGTAGAAGGCAGCGTTGTGCTGGGGGGGGGGGGGGTGCATTGGAGACAGAGGTGTTCTGAGGGAGGCAGAAGTGTACTGAGGGAGGCATTGGAGGCAGAAGTGTGCTTGGGTGGGCATTGGAGGAAGAGGTCTGCTGGGGCATATTGGTGCCATAGTAGTGCAACATTTTTTTTAGCTAAACTTCCTTGCATCAAAAAATTTTAAGTCTGCAGCTACAAATACCATAGCTGCTGACCTTTAATAAAAGGTCATTCACCTGTCCAGGCATCCAGCATCGTCCTCAACCAGGCATATGCGAGTCGTGCTGTGGTTTGTGAACGGTCCCGCAGTCTTTTGGCTCCTGTCACAAGTTCAAGAAGGCTGCGGGGAGGGGGAGAGGAGAACTTGCTAGGCGATCTGAGCAGAAGTGGGAACAGGTACTGGTCAAAACTAGGTATCCGCTCCCTACCCCAAAAAAATGAAAGGCCAGACATGTCAAGGGAGGAGGACTTAGAACGGAACTTCCCCTTTTGGGTGGAGTTTCAGTTTAATGATACTCCTGTTTTAGAAGCACGCCTATTTTAAAAGAAAGCCCTGCCTCTAATTAAAGTTCATTCTTCGCCTATAGTGGTTGGCTGTACACACAGCAAAAAAGTGCCCCTGAATTATTTATTTTTTTAAATGTTGACAACTACAGGAATCTGATTTTTAAAATACCTGTGTTCTGAGCCCTCTCTCCTACTGGGTGCAGCATGGTGAAGGTTTTAGTTCGCCTCACTTTAAAGTAAAATTAAAACGTGAATTCTACTTTAAATAGTGCCAAACCAGAAATAGAGAAACCAGACTAGGTGTGCTCTTTGACGGGGCTATGAAAATCTTTGGAATGGATGGGCAGGAACAAAAACCCCCATGGCTCAAAATTTCAAGTCTGGAGCCACTAGCCAGGCCTTCATACTTTGTCTGATGTTGGTTTTGCGTACACACGGTCGGAAAACCCTACCATGGCGGTCAAAATTTCCGACAACTGTCCGATGGTGCATACACACGGTCTGATTTTTCAACAACATTGTCCGATCGGACAGAATCCATGAAAAAGTCAGACCGTGTGTATGGGGCTTTAGAGTTACTCACCACCAGTTGCCCCACAACCCCCTATCCTGCCCCTAAGTCCACCCCTAAACATGCCCTCATGAATTATCTCATGAAATGACACTGTTAAATGTGAGGAGACCCTGCCGGATCTCCTGCTGTGACACAACTTGTATATGAAAAGCCGGCCGCTGTCAAACAAAGTCCCGCCTCTGTGTGATCTGGCTGGCTCTCCTTCTGGCAGAAGCAGTGTGGTTATCAGAGCGGCCCGGGGGGCAGGGATCAGCCTTATGGGCCGCTTTGATGGCTGCGCCGCTTCTGCCAGAAGCGATCAGCCAGGAAACTGTCAGCCCGGTCTGCCCCTGCTCCACACTCACCCTTCACTAATTTCCACTCGCCAAATGCGAGCAGGCGAGTGGAAATTTTGAGGGCTGGGTAAAACAACCCCAATATATATATATTTGAAAGAACGACTGCTATGTCAGTGCTGGACACAGTAAAGACATTGTGCCCGGATGATGAAGGTAGTGCACAGGAGGGAACTGCAGTATGTTGTATGCTAAAAATTCTTCCACTCAATTAGCTTTTCAAGAGAAGCACTGTTCTGGAACAGGTAAGTATCACCACTATTCTTACAAAGAGTGTTTTTTTAGGAGTGTCTTAAAGCGATTCCTCACCCTGAAAACAAAAAAATTAAAAGTCGACAGTCCAAATACTGCAGCTGCTGACTTTTAATAATAGGACACTTACCTGTCCAGGGATCCAGCGCTATTCTCATCCTAGCCAGCTCTTTGGCCATCTTTGGGTGCAGGCTCCGGCATATTTACTTTGGGAAGCTGATCTGCACTCTCTGAATGATCCCGCAGGTTTCTGGAGGAGGAGAAGGCAGACAGCGGAACATCCCCTTCACTGATTCCTGTTGATTGGCTGAAATTCAAGCCATTGGTGGTCCTGTTGTCACCACCAATCCAGAAATCGAAGGGGGTGGAAAAAAGTCAGCTGAACTGTGACTGCAGCCAATCATCTGCAGTCACAATTCAGGTATTCTGACAGCCGCAGGTGTCGGCTGTCAGAATGTAGTGGCCGGTAGGAGGAAATTCATTCATCCAGTGGTTCAGCATGTATTGGGGAATTTGTGGATTGGGGAAAGAGATTTTTAAATGGTAGTAAACTGCCACTGAAACAACAATGAACTGGGCCCTCCTGCAGGGTTAAGTCATAATGTACTAGTATGCACCACATACTAGTACATTATGACAGACTTACCTGTAAAGCAGAACCCTCCTGCACAGCACTGTCACAGATACCAGATGCTGCCATCTTCCCCACAGTCTTCCTTCTGGGTTCATGAGCTCCAGCTGTGTGAATGGCCGGAGCCGCAGTGACGTCATGTGCGTGGGAGCCCTCGGCTCCGGCACAGAGCTCTGAAGGTGCGGAATGGGTATGCTGTCCCATCAGAGCACATGCACCAGTGACGTCACCAGTAGCATCGCTTTGAGTATCCCCTAAACTGTGCCAGTTTAGGAGATATTCACTGTACCTAAAGGTAAGCCTTATAGGCTTATCTATGGGTACAGGTTCAAAAGTGAAGTTTACGACCACTTTAACTATGACCAGCTTAAGTTATTAGGGTTTAGCCTGGAAGAGAGTTAAGTGCTGGGGATACATTAGCATGTGCACATACTAGGGACATTTTTGCACTGTTGGATTTTGTGCTGGAAAAAATGCAGAAAAATAGCCCACTGCCAATATGTGGTTCCAGAATTTTTTTTTAGAAAAATGGCTGAATGTCCTAGAAAAATTACACATTCCTGCTTATACAATGGGATGGTGCAAAAAGCATTGATGATTTCCAAGTGTTGAAAACTAAATCAACCAGATGTAGGAACTGATCTCCTAATAGAGTCTATTATAGAACAATGGAGCTGTATTATATACAGGACATGGCGTCTCATCATTGCTTCCTGTACTGTCTTGTTTAATAATCAGTGGGGGCCTCATTTTAATAAAGGTTGAACCCAAGTGAGTTAGAAGTTTCTGATCATGGTGGCTTGCCAACAAATTTAGCCTGCAGCATGGAAGTGTTAATTGTGAGCATCCCTAGTATGCATCCCTAGGGATCTATAAACTGCCTGGAGTTTCCTACAGCACGCTGCCTTTTAGCTGTACATTGCATTCTATGGAGCTCTAGTGCTGTGCTCATTTCATAGTAAGAAAATCTAATTCTATGAATGATGTTCTGTACACCATATATACATTTATTATGAACGGCGGATTCTGTCTTACAAGCTCAGCGGTAATTTTATGCATTGGAATACAGGGCAGCAAACTAAGCCACTAAAATGCAATGAGTAGTATAATTTGTATACATTTTATAACATGATATACTTATTTTATTCATTTAAATATTCTGCAGCACATTACAGAAAACTTTAAACCATCCTAGTTCCTTTTAATGTAATGTTCCTATACAACTCCCTCCTGCACACACAATGGGGGGTAATTTGGACTCTTGAAGTATCCATTATGGCGAAATGTTCTGCTTAGCTTGTTATATCATGTCCATTAAAATGCACAATTATGGCAATTAAAACCATCATAGGCGTGTATGGAATCTGTACAAACATCAAATGTGCATAAACTATACGCAGCTGTAGAAAAAGTAACAAGCCAATGAGAATACTTTGAATACTAATGCTCCGTACACACGGTCGGAAAATCCGACCACAAAATCCATCGGATTTTTTCCGACGGATTTTGTCCGACACTGGTGTTGCATACACACGGTCGGACAAAGTTGTCGGAAAATCCGATCATTCTGAACGTGGTGACGTTTGTTGCCTACGACGGGACTGCGTAGAGGCTAGTAGCCAATAGCTTTGGTCTTGTAATGTGATCTGAGCATGCGTGGCACTTTGTCCGTCGGAATTCGCTACACACGATCGGAAAAAGTCCGATAGGACTTTGTTGTCGGAAAATTTGAGAGCAGGAGATAAAACTTTGTCCGTCGGAAAATCTGACGGAAAAAGTCCGATGGAGTCTACACACGGTCGGAATTTCCGACAACATTGTCCGATAGGACATTTTCCGTCGGAAAATCCGACCGTGTGTACGGGGCATAACTGTTGGGAGGAACTGACACATTTAAACCCTGCACAAGAAAAAAATGATAAAC
Source organism: Lithobates sylvaticus (assembly GCA_028564925.1). Lineage (NCBI taxonomy): Eukaryota > Metazoa > Chordata > Amphibia > Anura > Ranidae > Lithobates > Lithobates sylvaticus. Next base: position 120,654,966 of record CM053035.1, on the reverse strand, counting down.
GAGGTAGCAAAGCTTTTACTTTACTGCCTTGCTTACCGTATCCAGAGATATGTAAAGTTATCCTTTAATTATTTTTTTTTTAATCAAAATGTAGTTTATGTAACAATTCTAATAATGGGAAAAGTGTAAAAAAACAACCAATCTTATTTTTTATTTTTTTTATTAATCTGCCTTACAATCTAATTGGCTGCTATGAGTTTGCACATCCTGACCACTCTTGCAATGCTAAAGCCCAAATGACTTACAACAATTTAGGAAGGTGTCACCATTCCTCCAAGATAGGAGAAAGCATTGACTGACATTTTTTACAGAACTTTAGAGCATTTGGGGATGGAAAAGCAGCTTCGAAATGGACAGTCATATTGAGCATCCATCCTGCCAGAGAGATTGGATTACTATTAGTAAATGCCACATGGGATTTGACAGGCATTATGCTGGCGAGTGACACCGGTCACTTTGTCACCGAACTGACAGAATTCCAACGACTTTACTGGCAAAAGAGCTCATCATAGAACAGACAGCTGCTCTCGACTTTATTCATTCTTTTGTCATTCCCATTGTGAGCGGAACCGCTGTTGTCATCAGAGATCAGTCTGATTGGCACTATTGGTCATACATTCATTTAGAAATATATGCATCAGCTATTTCTCTTGAATCACCTTCAAGCTTCTTTCATTATTCTAGGGTTCCATTGACAGACCACTGATCTTCTCCTGTCTGCTTATTTCCTATTACAAGAGCTTTTTGCTCCCTCTGCCCTATTATCTTTTCGTGAGCTTTGCAGGAAAAGAAATGAGACTCCAAATTGTCAGAAACAGAACTTGAAAATGTAACATATTAAATAAAATAGTTTCAACAAGTCTTTTTAGGTCTCCCCATTCAAGCAGATTCCATGAACAGGTTTCACCATAGATCACCCATACATGTGTGAAGGAGAAGTGACCCTTTAAACAGAGCGGCAGAACTTTACTCCTATCCAATGCCATCGTTTCTCATCCATAATCTAATTTCAGCCATTTCATTGTGCATTGTGCATTCTGAAAGTTAAAGCTGAACCCCGGAGAAAGTAGAAATCATCTCTTGTGATGGAGCTCACATTCAATGGTTCAATGCTTGCTTAAATCTAGGGTGCCATAAACTCCTCTGCGATACAAGACCGGACCCCGCAGCCTCTTCTCCCCTATGATCAGGTGGTCAGATTCTGATGTCATCAAGACCGGTGCGGAGCCTATAGCCCTACAATGGATGTGAGGATGCTGGTGAAGCATGGGGGTCTACCGGGAGAGCAAATTATCTGCTACGTAAAATTGCTTTGCCATCCCCCAGGGGTGTCAAACTGGTGGTTCTCCAGCTGTTGCCGAACTACAAGTCCCATCATGCCTCTACCTGTAGGAGTGAGGCTTGTAACTGTCAGCCTTGCCATGCATCATGGGACTTGTAGTTCCGCAACAGCTGGAGGACCACCAGCCTAGACCTAAATAAGCATTTAACCCTTACAGTGTGTGGGTAGCCCCACTACAAGAGATTTTTTTTTACTTTTCCCAGAGTTGGGCTTTAAACTTGGGTGGTCTGAAAGAAGTCCTTTCATCACCAGCCTTGTCCATACAGTTCCAGCTGAGGAAGTACTTGGATGAGCTGCGAAACGTGTCCACTATTAAAGGACAGGACCACCTGGATGAGCAAATATACCATGACCTGGATAAATGGGAACCTTCACACACAGCTGACTGCTATATGAAGGGTTAGCCTCTCAGCTGTGCGGAGGGCGGTGGGTACCCCAGCATGCTATCACTTACCTGCTGTGTAGATTGCAGTGCTCGCCTGAAGGATTAGCACAGATCTCCAAATAAATTCCGGCATTCTGCTGCTGGTTATCCCTTCATCGCATGGAGGAGGCTGGATGACAGCGAGATCCTCATCAACACAACAAGAGGTTGAGAGGATAGAAGCGATCCGAAGAATGAGAAGATAGAAGCGATCCGAAGAATGAGAAGATAGAAGCGATCCGAGGAATGATCTGTGATCATCAGCGGGATTCCTCGTCAGAAGTCCCCTGCTCCCTCCTGAACTCTCAGCCCGGCTATGATTGCCGCACCGATCTCTCCACAATAAACCTCCCGCTTTGATTTTCTTTCCTTCGCTCCTCCTTATTCATTCCTTCTCTTCTCCCCGTTCACTCCCTGGATCCGTACATCGCAGGAAAGCACCCTCCCTCTCCTCTCCTCTCCTCCTCTCTCAATACATTCACCCTCTTCTCTCTCCTTCCTTACATAATACATGCCAGATCTTCTCCACACTGCCTCTTCTCCCCGCTATCTTCGCATCTCATCTCCGCTACGACCATCTCTGCTCCATTTTCTCCACTTTTCTCTTTACTTCTCTTCTCACTTCTCTCCCCGAGGATCCCAAATCAGTGCTGTGTCCCCCCTATCAGGGCTCATCAGTGTCAGCCCCGGAACAACGTTCACACAGACAAAGTCATCATAGGAGAGGAGAACACCTCCAGGGATGGGAGATTACTTACCGAGATAGGAGAGGAGAACACCACCAGGGATGGGAGATTACTGAGATAGGAGAGGAGAACACCACCAGGGATGGGAGATTACTTACCGAGATAGGAGAGGAGAACACCACCAGGGATGGGAGATTACTGAGATAGGAGAAGAGAACACTATCTGGATAGAAGATTACACTGGATAGAAGGTTGAGATAGGAGAGGAGAACACCACCAGGGATGGGAGATTACTGAGATAAGACATTCAACAGATAGGAGAGATAGATAGAAAGATAGATAGATAGATAGATAGATAGATAGATAGATAGATAGATAGATAGATCAGAGATAGATAGATAGATAGATAGAAAGATAGATAGATAGATAGATAGATAGATAGATCAGAGATAGATAGATAGATAGATAGATAGATAGATAGATCAGAGATAGATAGATAGATAGATAGATAGATAGATCATAGATAGAGAGATAGTAGATAGATAAAATAAGAAAGAAGATAGACAGATAATAGATGGACTAGATGATAAATAGACAGATAGATAGATAGAGAGATAATAGATGGACTAGATGATAGATAGTTTAGACAGAGATAGATAGATAAAGAGAGATGGGTAGATAGATCAGAGATAGATAGATAGATAGATAGATAGATAGATAGATAGATAGATAGATAGATAGATAGATCAGAGATAGATAGAATAAGAAAGAAGATAGATAGATATTAGATGGACTAGATGATAAACAGACAGATAGATAAATAGATAGATAGATAGATAGATAGATAGATA